>BSQW01000002.1:29212950-30537269 GCA_030161315.1 Eutrema japonicum | reverse complement strand
GAAAATATAAAGGTCTTAAGCTTAAAATATTAAGATAAGTGGTCGATGGCCCAACTAGGCCCAATTGGTAATCTCATAACTTATCAGATACCAATTTTTAAATCATAGATATTTAGTCCATAACTTTAAAAAAAAAAAATTTATTTTATATTTTATATCTGATGAATTGACTAACTAATTTATTTAGATATAATTGGTTATATATTTTCTCTAATTTATTTTTAAAAGTAGTTAGTCAATTCATCTTTTATCAACTTACGAGTTCTCAATTTGGGTGAATTACACTAAAAGGCACTTTTGCCACTTTTTGTTACAAAAATGTACTTTCAACTCTTAAGGCACTTTTTCAGTGTTCATGGGTATGAAAACCCAATTTTATCCTTCTTTTTTCTTCATCTCTCTTTTTCTCTTACGCATATTTCTCTCCTTTTTCTCTCACATCTCTCTCTTTTACATCTCACCTTAAACCAATAAACTATCTCTCTCTTTTACCCCACTTGATTTGTTTTCTATTTTTTTATAATGTGAAAGACATAAAATAATTTTCTTGAAACAATATATGATAATTCTATTTTTCTAACATTTTAAGATCCATTTTGCTATAGTTTTGATGTGAAACAAGAAATCTACTTGTAAATATCAAGAACTACATCTACACATGACATCTACACGTGACCATCCACACATGGCCATCAGTAAAATATTATCCACACATGACCATCCACACTAGAAAATCAAAAATTAAAGTAAAATAAATATTATCCAACTTGATTTGTTTTCTATTTTTTTTATAATGTGAAAGACAAAAAACAATTTTCTTGAAACAATATATGATAATTCTAATTTTCCAACATTTTAAGATCTATTTTGCTATAGTTTTGATGTGAAACAAGAAATCTACTTTTAAATATCAAGAACTACATCTACACATGACATACACACGTGACCATCCACACATGACCATCAGTAAAGTATTATTCACACATGACCATCCACACTATAAAATCAAAAATTAGAATAAAATAAATATTATCCCACTTGATTTGTTTTCTATTTTTTTTTATAATGTGAAAGACATAAAATAATTTTCTGTAAACAATATATGATAATTCTATTTTCCAACATTTTAAGATCCATTTTGCTATAGTTTTGATGTGAAACAAGAAATCTACTTGTAAATATCAAGAACTATATCTATACATGACCATCCACACATGACCATCACTAAGGTATTATCCACACATGACCATCCACACTAGAAAATCAAAAATTAGAGTACAAATAAATTATTACCCCACTTGATTTTTTTTCTATTTTTTTTATAATGTGAAAGACATAAAACAATATTCTGGAAACAATATATGATAATTCTATTTTTCCAACATTTTAAGATCCATTTTGCTATAGTTTTGATGTGAAACAAGAAATGTACTTGTAAATATCAAAAACTATATCTACACATGATCATCCACACTAGAAAATAAAAAATTAGAGTAAAATAAATATTATCCCACTTGATTTGTTTTCTATTTTTTTTATAATGTGAAAGACATAAAACAATTTTCTGGAAACAATATATGATAATTCTATTTTATCAACATTTTAAGATTCATTTTGCTATAGTTTTGATGTGAAATAAGAAATCTACTTGTAAATATCAAGAACTATATCTACACATGACCATCCACACATGACCATCCACACATGACCATCCACACATGACCATCAGTAAAGTATTATCCATACATGACCATCCACACTAACAATACGAGATTTTTATCTGTCTACACACAATTGTCCACGTTTTCATGTCCACGTTGATCTCGATTTCATATGTTTAGATTTCTTGTTTTTTTCGAATCAAAACTATAGCAAAATAGATCTTAAAATGTAGAATAAAAAAATTATCATTCATTATTACCAAATAAATTGTTTTATGTATTTCACATTATAAAAAATAAAAAATAAATTAGGTGGGGTAAAAAAGAGAGATGAGGTAAAAAAAAGAAATATAAAATAAATAAGTGGATGATTTACGAGAGAAAAAGAGAGAGAAGAAGATTCATGAGAGAATAAAAAAAAAGTGAGTTATATACATAAAGGTAAAATTATCAATTGCATCTAAAAAAATACCTTAAGAGTTAAAAATGCCTTATCATATAATACATAATTCAAAATGTGCCTTCTAGAATAATTTTCTTTCTCAATTTCTACATTGCATGTGGAAAATTTATAAAGAATAAAACTGGAAGAGAAAAATATGAGTGGGACCAGATAATTATTCCCCTATAGGGCAGAGCCACGACGACGCAAATTAAAACACGACTGCCACGTGTCGGTTTCTTATTACCTTGGTTTCTTATTACCTTGGTAAGCCAATATATCTGTAAATCTCTCTCTTAAACAGGTAACATCCGGTAACCGGTCATCTTCTCTACGTTTCTCTCACTGTCAATCAAAAGTTTCTTATATATACAGTAGGGAATCGAATCGTGTAATGGTGGTTTCATAATAATTATCACATTTTTCTTCTATAAATCTGGTTTTCCCCTTTGTCTATAAGGTACTTAGCGTTTAGTTGATTTCTACTTAGTGTGTAATGAAAAGGGGAGAAGAAGAAGGAGGAGAAGAGATGGAAGTGGTTTCTCTTGAAACTCTCAGTAAGAAAATGGATGATTTTGCAAAAGCTAGAGATTGGGAGAAATTTCACAGCCCAAGGAATCTCCTCTTAGCGATGGTATCTTTTTTACTCTATTTCACTTTGATTTATCTGTAAATCTCGGATTAGTCTCTTATATCTTTCTAGAAAAAAGAGTGGAATCAATGATTGTTCGGTTTCCAATTATGATCCATGAATTACATGAAAATTGAAATGGGTCTTGATTAATTTGATGTTCTGATAAGCAAAAAGTTGGCTTCTTTTGCTATAAAGTCTGTTCTGTTTTTTTTTCCTTTCCATCTCATGGATCTTCGAGTTGGTGTCCATGAAAATTTGATCTTTTTGTATGTTTTTCAATTTCGGAGTAAAAACCAACATAAAAATGGTTGCTTTCATCGTAAAAATTGGGGCTTCGTACCAAATTGGGACTTGAATTGTAAGTGGGAAGACTAGTAAGTGTGACTGTGTGAAGAGAAAATAAAAAAATAACCAACGAGAAAAACATGTGGTTTTTTTTCTTGAGTAGAGTTTAACTTTGATGTGGCAACAAAGTTAGAAAAAAAGGTCAAAACTTTTTTGTCTTACAAACCAAGTCAACAGTTTCTTGTGTGTTTGTTGCTTTAGAAATGATTTTCATTAAGTGTAATCGAAAAATGCAGGTGGGTGAAGTGGGAGAGCTATCAGAGATATTCCAATGGAAAGGGGAAGTGGCAAGAGGACTTCCAGATTGGAAAGAAGAAGAGAAAGTGCATCTTGGAGAAGAGTTATCAGATGTGTTATTGTATTTGGTGAGGCTTTCTGATGCGTGTGGGGTTGATTTAGGCAAAGCAGCTCTTCGCAAGCTCGAGCTCAATGCCATTAAGTACCCAGTCAAACAGACTGATCATTGTGTTGCTGATGATGGTGAACATTCAAGCAGCAATATCAAGTCCACCCAATAACAAAATCTCAGTTTTTTTTTTCTTTCATAGTGCTTTTGTGAGTTGTCTCTTGCATTGTACAACTTTTCCATTGGTCTCTCTGTATTTGCTTGCACTGAATTATTGATATAAGAGTTGACCTTTTTATATCATGAATTAGTAGACTACATACATGATGATTGATGAACACTTACATGTAATGTGAGCATGTCTAGGCTACCTATACGGCTATACCATCCCCTCTAAACCTTTTTTTTTTTATCTTTACTTCCCAAATACAGTTACAGTTTGTACATCATTTCAAAACCGGAAAGTAATTGCGATGAATGTCTCAAGGTGTGGTTCCTTTGCTTTACAGGTTTGTGGCTCTGCTGATACTGCTCATGATTCAGCGGTATGGCCACTGCTTTGCGGTGTTAGTAAGGAAAGAATGTCCCTGATTCGAAACCCGTTGCCCCAGAAAGAGGCAAGGCATAGACCCATTATGGCCATTACAACCACAGAGCAAGCTGCTGGTACGGCTTGGCTGCTACCAAGGAACTGGCTTGCAAGAAGCCCGGCTAATGTGGAGCTTTGCATTCCTGTGCAAAGGGAGATCGTACGGCTAACTTCTTCATCTTGCCTGGTGGAAAGATTCAACAACATAACCCAATAAATTTTCAAAGTTCAATGGATTTTGGAAAATGTTGAAGAAACAAAAAGAAGATAGATGATGGCTTACTGTAAGCCTGGGATCTTAGAGAACCAATACCCCAAAATAAATGCTACTGCATGGAATGTAATAACTGGAAGAATCAATCGAATCCCTTCTGCTGAAAGAATCTGACTTCGGTTTATCGAAAGCGGGCTTCCAATGCACAATGAAGTGCATACCATAGCAACAAACGGCATCACAGGTCGAAGAAGAGTGACAACGGGCTTTGCATAAGTATTCAACACAAGGCCAAGAGTGACTGGAACAAGCACCACCTACAGATGGTAAAAGCACGATGGACCTCAAAAGAGAAAGATGATTGGTTCTTCAAAATCGTATTGCTAAACCTTGTTACCTGAAGTATGGACTTGGACATGGCAATTGCATCAACGGGAACAACAGATCCGATAAGAAGACCGCTTAGCAGTGGAGTAAACAGTACAGAGGCAATAGTAGTACAACTAGTGAGAAGAATGCTCATGGCTACATCTGCTTTGCTCAGAGAGCTCGCGTAGCTAGATAACTGAGCCCCTGCCACACAACACGTGAGTACAAAACCGGCATAGAAGGTCCTCGGCATCCCAAAGGCATTAGCAACTAAAACCCCGAGGAGCGGTTTCAGAACATACTGAGCAACAAAACCAACAGATAGTGGCACTGGTCTGCAACCAAAAATAAAAAAATTCTCAAGAGTTTTAGGAATCTGCTTAACTAAACTCCACAAGAAGCAGGTAAGAAGAATGATCGGTTACCTTTTGAATGCAAGAGCAAAATCGTTAATCGAGAGCTGGATTCCGATGGATAACATTATCCCTCCAAGAGCAGGAGCATACAATTCTTTAGATACCCTGAAAACGTTTCATCTGATATTCATCTTAAATCCCCCATTCAAAACTCGGATTCTCTAAACAGCAAATGACTTGAAAACAGAGCAAAGAAGCAGTATAGCAGGAAAAAAACTGAGTTAAAAAGCCACAGACTTTCTTGTTGATTCTCCTGAAACATATGTTCATTCTAAGCTAAAAACACCAATCTTGTAAGAACATATATGCATAAAGATATAACATACTCTTATCAGTTGTTCAATTAGTCATAAAGATTACAATCTTAGAAACAGAATGCTTCAACAAACAACAAACGCATACAAGAAGCTGTGATGCTTCAAGATTAACAATTCGAAGTGTCAAAGGCTAAGCTAGAGAGAGAGAGTGAGAGAGAGAGAATGTAAGCAAACCAGGTGAAAGTCGATGGGTAGGAGAGAGCAGCGACGGCGGTGAGAGCGACAACGAACGGAAGCAAAGCGGACAAAACCTGAGACGAATCAGTCTTCTCCGGAGAATCGGTTCCTCCACAGAAAGATAACAGGGACATGTTCCCATCTCTCCACTGCAAACCCACTCTCCCCATAAACGGCGTCGTTGAGCACGCTACTTCGCCGCCGCTTCTCCGCCGCAGTCTAAAGTCTAGAAATTTACTAAGAGGCGATGACGAATCGGTAGAAGAGAAGGAAGAACGAGAAGACCGCAATGGACAACTGAAGCACCGCGATTTAGCGGGAAGATGAGAATCGGAAAGCGTCTGTTTGGGTATAGCCGGTGGTGAGAAAGAGAAAGAGGCGATGAAAGCCATTCTTTTTATTTATTTTCTGAACAAAGATTGGATTTTTATGATACAAAAGTGGCGGGGAAGGCTGAAGCGCCACCGTGAAATGGCGCCGTGAACCGGCGGTGAAGGAGAATTGAAAAGGTGAGGTTCCAAGTTGAAGAAGAAGTGAAAGGGATAATACAGAAAAGAAAAGAGAAAAGATTTGTTTAAAGGTTTAGCTAAGTTAACGGCTGAGATTGGTTCTCACTAATACTCACGGCCTGATCGTCGAAGTTTACTTACTTGGGATAAAAAGAAAAGTGAGATCTTGGAGCATGTTGGTTTGTCTATTTGGATGCAGAATCTGGGTGAAAGATTGTTGTTTGTTTGGGCCAAAAGATTCATCCGATTGGTAACTATTAGGTTAGAGTATATATAACAAGTTTTGAGAAAGAAAGGACCACACAAGTTTAGTGATGTCAATAAGACACCACGTACGTCTCAGTGAGACCGTTAGTTATGAATTTACTAGAATCAATCAAGGTTTACATGAGAAACAAAGAGTAAAAACCCTTTGGCTTACTAACATTGAGTTGGTCTAATGGTTAATAAGGAGCGGGTATGTGCCTTTGCTACCGGTCCTAGGTTCGATTCTCGTTGGGAGGGGTCTCCTCCAAAGGAGTGACTTTAACATAGTTTGAGCCCCGTTCTGAAGATGTACGGACCTACGGGTCCGGAACCTCGACAATTCAAAAAAAAAAAACCCCTTAGCTTATATGAATCTACTTGAACGTTTAATCATTGGAGCTCTAACATTGCTGGATTTCGATTAGGCGTTTTAGACATTAGATGTTGGATTGCTGCCCATTTAACGTTTAACCATTTATTCAACATTGCCTAGAAGAATTAGTTTTCGGCCAACAATGATAGATATAAATTTATAATCATCAATTCTTAGAGAAAACAAAAAACAATACTTGTAGATTCAAATCTCATATATATGATACAAAATCCCAATATGGTTGAGAACTTAATAAAAACATACAATATAGTATTAATTATAAATAATTAATTATAATGTAAAAATGCAAAACTATGGTACTATAATATTTTAGAACTGTTTGGGATAAATATGACCCTTTCTATGTGGACGAATTACGTGTTGTCCATGACTTTTTTGCAATTACGATCCCCTGGATCAAATTGGACCTTGGAACCTACGAAACCATGAGATCCAACTAAGACCACATGCCTTCGGGCTCCATGTATCTGACAGTACAAGCCACGCTGTCAGGCATGGGGATACCAGGGGCTAAGTGGCCAGGAGGAGTGAGCGGTTATTCTTTTCTTACCTCGTCCGAAGATCAGTAATCTGGAGAAGTCAGGGTCGAGAAAGAATAATCCACACATGTACAAGGAGCAAGACGCGCACCGGACGGGGAACCCCCGACAACCTAATCCCTGGTATCAAGGGACTCGGGCCAGGTACACAATTTGTTTGGGCGGGAATAGTTATTTCAATACTTGAGTTTTCCTTCCAATCGGCAATTAGAATACATTCAATCATATGGATCATGCAATGAATGCTTTCTATTCACATCTGATAGGTGAAAGTGACAATACTCTGAACATAGGGAAGAGCAACGGTATGGAAGATGCCCATACCGCGCCTAATCCGCTGCTTCCAATGCCGTACACTGAGAGAGATAGTGACGCAGAAAAACTTGGTCGAGTAACAAGCGCATACAACCAAAGAAAGTAGGTGAGAAGTCAGACGCACTCTAGGTACAAAACTCATTCAACGGATCTGAACCCGACCTATCAACCCGACCATCCGGGATCCGACCCGGTATACTAACCCGGGTCAGGTAAAATTCTATAAATACTTCTCCTTCTCCAACGAGAAGGGGGTTCACACTTTTCTCATACCTTCATATAGATCGCTTTGAGACATGTGTGCTTACTACTTTGAAACACTTAACCTTCCTTTTTTTCGAGATTCTAAGTCTCACTTTCGACCACTTTCCGGCCATCTCCACGGCTGCTCCTAAACCGTAGAGTTCCCTCACCCAAACTTTTTTGTTCTTCTCTTTCACCACAAAAAACCCCCACTATATAACGCCATTGTGGATCTATCCATTCTTGAGGACCCAGCCAGCCTCTTCCTTCACCTCACTTTTCGATCATTCTTTCTGGTCTTCGATTCACTACTCTATGGTCTTTCTTTGTACGTTTTTTGACTTGGGCGTCGGAAAGCCATCAGAAAACACTCATCCATCGTGTTTTCCGGACCTTCACGTCTTTACCTGTTTTGTAGGAAACTTGCTCTCGAAAGGACAAAAAATCTCCTAAACAAGAACTATTTTTGTATTTGAAACAAAAAATACATTATATGAATTTCATATTTTGCAATCATAGTATTTAATATAATAACACAAATATGAAAGATCTAAAAGTATAATGACACAAGAATATTTAATTGTATCCGGATGCGTTACCATTATCTCCCTTTTAATAGTATAAATGTTTTCTTTTAAGTTTTTTTTCTTTGTTTGTTTGAAGTATTATTTTCTTTTTAGAGATTATTATTTCATTTTACAATTATTTTTTTCTTATTTTCACCCAATACTTTCTTACTAATTAATTGTTAACACATCAAGCAAATTTCATTAAATTCCCTAGATTTTTTCCTATATATAGTTAATAACACAACTCTTATATATGATACATAGCTTTCGATTGTAATTGTGAGTCTATGTTCTTTATCAAAATGGGTTGGTTAGTGGAAGCTTTTATTGCTTCAATATTGTTGTCTTTGGGATTTGCAATAACAGAGTCAGCTCCTGAATCTGCTCTTGTCACCAAACTTCCTGGTTTCAACGGCAGTTTTCCATCTAAACACTATGCCGGGTAAATTCAATCTATCTATGTGCTTATAAAAATTCTCATCTTTTCATGCATTTTGATTCTTGATTTTCTTCCTATATATTATAATTTCTCTAATGGAATTTGGTATGTGATATAAGGTATGTGGCAATAGATAAGGAGCGTAATAAGAATCTGTGGTATTACTTTGTGGAATCAGAGAGAAATGCTTCAGGTGATCCAGTTGTGCTTTGGCTTAATGGTGGTCCAGGTTGCTCTAGCATGGATGGATTTATCTACGAGCATGGTAAGCTTTATATAACCTTTCTTGTGTCAAAAGCGCAAGATACTTGAGTAGGGATCGCGTTTTTTATTTTAGCCACTCTAAACGTCTTAAAAAAAGAAAACTCACTTTCTACAAAATTTTAAGAATTAGGTTTATTTTGATCCAAGATTTATGTTGATATTTCCTAAGCATTGAAGTCAGTCAAAGCGGTAACTACAAGGTCTGAATATGCTTGATTTCCGTCTTTGCGATTACGCAGGCTTCCTATCCCTCCTTTGCGCGCAATTTGTCGTATTCTTGGCTTGTTATCTCCGCTAATTCTGTATTCCGGTTATTTGAGCTATAATTTGCTTGTATTTCATTAGCTTTAGGTTTTTCTGTTTTCTTGTCATCTCTGTAAACTTTTCTCAAAAATAAAAATTGGTAAAAAATTTAACATTTAACCCCAAAAAAAACCCGTAATTTTATCACTGATTGTTACAACTTTCTAAAAACTGCATGAGTGTAATGGCTTGTAACGAAAAAAAAAAATATTTATGTCGATTTTAAAGAAAGAAGATAATATATATGCATGTAACATCTAATTCGATACTATTGCAGGTCCTTTCAATTTCGAACCAACGAAGACAACAGCACATCGTTTGCATCTCAATCGTTTTAGTTGGTCTAAGGTGAAAGAAAGAACAACGAGTTTTTGATAAACATGACACATGTTCTTTTCTATTTATTAAATAATAAATTGTTAAATCTTTTGAAATGTTTTTTTTTTTGTTTTGGTCAGGTTTCTAACATTATATACCTTGACTCCCCGGTTGGTGTGGGGTACTCTTACTCGAAGGACAAGTCTGATTATAAAACTAATGATACAAAAACCGCATCTGATTCTTACGCATTCCTTGTCAAGGTGAAATAAGAATGTAACAAATTGTCAAAGAATGTTCCTTGTGTTGTGTGTGTAATTCAAGAAAATTAACCATTAGATCCAATGTTCAACAGTGGTTCAAGATGTTTCCGGAGTTTCAGTCAAATCCGTTCTTTCTCTCAGGAGAATCATACGCCGGTATCTATGTGCCAACTCTTGCTTCCGAAGTTGTCAAAGGTATTATTATCTATCTTTTTAACATCATTTTTAACTCCTTTCAAAATGTTAGCAAAAACCGATTTTTCTCTTCATTTTCTTGTTCTGTTGTAGGAAATAAGAATGTGATGAGAATAAATAAAAGAAACAAAACATGTAAGAATAATAAGAATGTGACAAGGCCGGTTATCAACTTCAAGGTACGACTAATGGAATATAATAACTGAGTATCTGTTTCAAATTCAAACTTTGTTAGGGTTTTTTTTTGTTTTGTTTTAATGTTACTTTGTTAGGGTTTTGTTTCTTGAATCTTAAAATATTGGACCTATACGTTACAGGGATATTTGGTGGGTAATGGAGTTACTGATCCTGTGTTTGATGGTAACGCTCTAGTCCCCTTCGCACATGGGATGGGACTCATATCTAATGAACTCTTTGAGGTTTGGTTTTCTTGCTCAATTTCTTATAACCGTTTCCTTTATTCCCAATGCTTTTATCTAATATGTGTAACAAAAATGGCAGGAGACTAAAGCGGCGTGCAAAGGACAGTACTATAATGGGCGTAGTAAAAGTGACAAATGCGCTAAATTTCTAGAAAAGGTGTCAGAGGGTTTGAGGCTCTTAAACGTATATAACATTCTAGAACCGTGCTACCACGAATCATCTATATCCGCATTTGACATCGGATCTCTTCCTCCGAGCTTCCTTAAGTTGGGCGAAACAGAAAGGCCATTGCAAGTAAGAAAGAGGATGTTTGGACGTGCATGGCCCCTTGGTGCCATTGTGCGACCAGGCATTATCCCTAGTTGGCCTCAACTACTTGCTAACTCCACAGCTTCTTACTCCACAGTTTCTTGTATTGTGAGTACTTAACTTCATGATTCATCTTCCTCTTATATATTTTTGAAAATAGTTTTCGTTAAGTATTGTCGTGATTGCCACTCGAAAACTACTTATTATCATTTGTTTACACACGAATTTTCATATGTACATTTGGTTTGTCTATTTATATTAGGATATTTAAAATAGATTTAAACAAATTGTAAAAACACGAGTATTTTGATCACTAGACACAAATGTTTGCTAGATTTTGATAAAACTATATTTTTAGTTCTACTTCTAGTTGTGATAAATTTCTTCTCAAATGTATTTCTACACTGCTTTAGAAAGTGGAAATTTGGTTTCGATGCAGAACGATAGAGTTGCAACGACCTGGCTGAACGATCCAGCAGTGAGAAAAGCGGTTCATGCTAAAAAGGTCTCTATATAATTCATTATACATATATTTCTCTTGTTTTTACTAGAAAACATATATTTTGACATCTTAAAATTATGTCTGAAACGTTGATAGGAAAGCGAGATTGGGAGATGGCAGTTGTGTTCAGGCCAAGTCGATTACGATCATGATGCTGGAAGCATGATCGAATATCATAGAAACCTCACACTTAGTGGCTATCGTGCTCTCATTTTCAGGTACATATAGGGTAAAAGTAAAACTAAAGAAAATGTGTAGAAACCAAGGTGGCGTGGTCAAGTGGTGTTGTTTGAGTGGTCAAAACCTGGGAATGAATCCCATGATCATCATCTTTGATTCTCTCTTGACCAAGATAGATACTTTAAGTGGCAAGAATATCCGGTTTCTACATGTTTCATGGACTACTTTCAAAATCTTCCTAGGTTACCAAAAAGAAGAAGAAGAGTGTATATAGTATAATAAAATTTAAACTCATGCAGCGGAGATCATGATATGTGTGTACCATATACTGGCTCGGAAGCATGGACTAAGTCAATGGGATACAAGGTGGTCGATGAATGGAGGCCATGGATGTCAAATAACCAAGTCGCCGGGTCATTTTTTTTTTCTATAGCCAAATTTTATAACTCAGATTTTGATCAATCTGATTTTCAACTTAATGTTTCTAAAATTTGGTAATTCAGGTTTACGCAAGGGTATGATAACAATCTCACATTTTTAACCGTCAAGGCAAGAATCACTCTTTTTCGTATTCTACAAATGAAAACGATGTTTGTGTTACACGATCTTGATGTGAATTTTTTTGCTTCACAGGGTTCAGGACATACCGTTCCAGAATATAAACCACATGAAGCCTTGGATTTCTATAGCCGTTTTCTCGCAGGAGAAAAGATGTAGACCCCTCAAGTTTCGTCTTATCATCTTTTGTTATGTATTTCATAACAAACATGTCTTCTTTGAGCTTAAAACATTTATTCTAATAAACTTCACGGTTTCCTTAATAAAAAAAAAGAACTTCAAATAATTCTAATGAAATTTACAAAAAAAAATTATCAGAGTGACAACGATCTTGCCAACGTAATTCGAAAGGGGTCCATATGGTCGGTTCAAAACACGTCCTCCCTTGGCTCTTGGACATAGAGAAAATTGCTTAAATACAGAGACATAGCGGCACCACTTTGCAAAGTCGAAGTTTTCAACGGTCTTTCAACCTCCTTCTGGTACGATCAATAGACGCCATTAGGCAGGTTGATAGACATAACGGGTCCGCGAGACTGTATAGACTTTGGGATCAGGATTGACTCGACCGTGGCAGGGGTGCTGACAACCCATAGACGTCGAATGCACAGAACGGAAGCACTAAATCAAATCGAAGAAGCAATCACTTATCAACGTCTCCATGGGGTTTCGCACGCTGAGGACATTTTTCTATGGAAACATCAAGGAGATAAATTCAAACCCAAGTTCAGTTCGAAAGATACATGGAATCTAACTAGAGGAACGCAACCGGTTACAGCTTGGTACAAGGGCATATGGTACTTTTATGCTACGCCTAAGTACTCATTCATGTCATGGCTTGCGATAAAAAACCACTTTCAACGGGTGATATGATGCTTTGTTGGAACACGAACGCTTCGGTTACATGTGCTTTCTGCAACGATCCTATAGAGACGAGAAACCATCTTTTCTTCGAGTGCAGGTATTCGGCGGATATCTGGAAAAATCTCACTCAAAAGATCTTGGCGTCGAAGTTTACAACAAATTGGGATTGCATTCTTGCTCTCCTAGTGGATGATTCACAAGATAAGCTACTATTGTTTCTCTTGCGATACTCTTTTCAGATAACTCTTCATTCAATTTGGCATGAGAGAAACGGTAGAAGACATGGAGACCCAACCACACATTCTACCCAACTCATGAAACGAATAGACAAGCAAATTCGCAATAGATTGCTGTCAATTCGAAGCTTAGGTGATGCGAGATATGACAAATAGATGGAAATTTGGTTCGCCACCCGATGAAATCGTATGTTCTCTTTAATCTAGTTTAAACATTGTATTGACAAAACTCAACAACTGATGCAGCCGTTGTAACCTCGGTTTTTTGGTTAAATACAAATTTTACATTCAATTCAAAAACAAAAAAGATCTTGCCAACGTATATGTTTTCGTCCTTCCTTCCTTAAAGGTTAAAAACATATCTTTTTTATCTCTTTATTTTCATGAGTAAACCATATTTATGGAGTAGAACCGTAGAACTCATCTCTATATGGAATAGAGTCGACATTAACTGTTAGTCAATATATGTATCTTTCTTATGATTTTGTTTCATTTGGTGGAGAAACGGAAGTAGATTTTAAGTTATTCAAAGTCCCTCCCAACTTCCGATATGGGATATTCTCACACACCCCCAGATCTATTTAAGTTCGGATTGGGCAACCTGTGTTCCGGCTCTGATACCATGTCAAGTTTCATGGGCTTCCAAATCAAAACTAATTGACAATTAGTGGATTGGTCAAATTCCCTTATATACTATTCAAAGTCTCTTCCAATTTTCGATGTGAGATATTCTCACAAGATCCGTGAGCCCTATCTTTTTTCCTCGACTAAAAGTGTAACGGCCAGACGGTTTTGGCAGGCCCAATTTTCTTTTTTCTTTTCCCTTGTCAAAGGTGTGTGTGTATATATAGACATGTTTATATCTCCTTCAACTAAAAAGCCTGAGCGCCCTTGTTCCTTGCCATCAAGAAAGAAAGGGAAAGAGAGAGAAGCTCACCGTCGATCACTACTTCCGATCACCTTCTTCTTCTTTCTTCTTTTTTCTACTTTTTCTTCTTCTTGGCTTTCGGCCGAACGTGTGGGAAGGAGAGGAGCCGCGCTTACCACCACGCCACCAGCACCGGCAGTTCACCACCACTGGAGACGAAGCCACCACCATTAATATAGGTCCATACCTACGCCGTCCAGCTGAGTATACACGATCTAAGGCAAGCCCTAGATCGTGACTTGCGCAGCAGGCAAAGTCGATGTTCCCTTTTTCCGATATGCTTTCCCTTCTCCGATATGCCCTTGATCCGATCTCATCACCATCGCTTAACAATGCAACGTCTTTGTCGTCAACATCAAGTGCGGTCAGTAATGTCTACATCATCCCCTGGATGAGGCCTTCTCCTGTCCATCCCAATCTCTTTCGGAGGCTATCTTGGTACCCTCGCGTCTAGGCCAAGGGTTCAGTCGGTGTGCAGGAGGAACATCCGTAACATATGGGTTAGAGCTCGATGTGTCTGTAGTCCTGGCTCTCTTTGACTTAGATGCCATCTGCAAACAAAGACAGAAAAACACAGCATAAATCCAATATCTCTCAGCAATCACAGCAAATTTTTATCAGCAGAAACGAGTGGTGTCGATTGATACTGTAGGGTATCGATCGACACCTTAGTCAATTTCCAGTTCATCCGATTCCAAATTCCAAATTATCCAAGAGTCCAAATTAAAGGCAATTGAAAGTAAGGCAAGGTTCGAAACCACTCTAGAGCATCTCAGCAAATGACCATTGTCAAGAAAAACAAGTGCTAAAGAGTAAAATCTCACAAACCATACACCTAAAAATCGGATGGAAAAGGCGGAATTTCGAGTACATACCTTTGCTGATCTGAGAAACAAATGCTAGAAGGAGATAGATAGTGAAAATCTAATGAATCTAGGCACTTGAATCACCAAAATCGGTGAAGAAATGAGAGAGATGCGATTTGAGAGGGGAAAGGGTCGGCGGTATCGAACGATGAGGGGTTGTGAGGAAGAAGACAACCGTAGGGTTTTAAGGAAACTTACCTGGCCGTGGAGCATCGATCGATACCTCTGGGTATCAGTCGACACATGTCATTTTTGGTCGACACTGGATGGTGTCGATTGACACTTATGAAAATTATGCTCCCTTTTTATGGCACTTGGTATCGATCGACACTGACTGGTGTCGATCGATACTCCTCGTTAAATCTGCTTCACGTTTGACACAAGACACAAAACCAAGAATCAAAAACAAAATGAAAATAAAAACGTATGTACAGACTTACCAGTGGGTTGCCTCCCACTCAGCGCTTGTTTAACGTCAGGAGAAGATTGAGAGCTGACTCCAAAACAAGCTCCACAATCTAACATTGCTAGCTTCAGAGTTCTGCTCTAGCCTTAGAGAATGATTTCGAAGTTCCTTTGCACTTCACCTTGTATTCAATCGAATCCCCATCATACTTCTGAGGGATTAAGGTCATAGAAGCAGCATCCTTCACTCTTTCGCTCTTCACCTTCTTCTTTGCCATAGATGTTTTGATGTCCTTCTTGGTGATGATAGAAGGACTATCTAGAAGGTCTATGACTGTTGGCTCGTCAGGAGGTTCTTCCAAAAGATCAATTACCAACGTCTCATCTGTAACAACATCGATGCAAGAGACACGTGTGGGAGTCCCTCTAGGGATAGCTTTGTAGTACACCTCATTGTCAATGTATGAGAATGATATTTGGTTGTTGGGTGTGTCCATAATGGCACCAACCGTAGCCATGAACGGTCTTCCAAGAATCAACTGCGTACGAGATTGTGCACTCATCTCCACAACATGAAAATTAGCAGGAACCAGACAGTCTCCTACTTTAACCAGCAAATCAGGGATTGTACCATATGGAAGTGAGGTGGAACAATTCGCGAATGTGATAGATGACATGGGTGGTCGAATATCAGCTCCCAAACTCTCTGCAGTAGCCCTTGATACGACATTAACGCTAGCCCCTGAGTCAACGAGAGACTCTTTGAATTCAACTCCAGAGATGGGCATGGAACAGAGAATATTCCTGGGTCTTCCCTCTTGGTCAATTGTCTCAGCGGTAGTGATGTGCCTCTGGCTTTGATGAAAAGTGCCTTAATCTCTTCCTCAGTTTCTCTGTAATCGCGGAAGTGACTCAGTAGTGGGCGACACTCTAGAGCTTCTTCAAAAGTATGTGTGTGGGGAATCCTTCGTACCATCTTCTCAAAGCCACGCAACTGTTTTGGAGAGATTGGATCTCTGAGGTGTCTAGGAAGTCCAGGGTAGGGCAACTTAGGCTTGTAAACACGTTCCTCAATCGCTTCCGGTGTCTTCAGAATTGTTAGATCGGTCTGCGATTGCTGTCGATCGATACCAGGTAGGGTATCGATCGATACTCTGGGTTCTGACTCGTCTCGAGAGAGGATGTGGACGGGCATCGATCGATGCTCTATGGTGTCGGTCGATACCCTGGGATTTGCTGAATCTTCTTTGTCATCCTTGGCTAGATTGACAAAAATCTCTGCTATTTGAGTGTCCAGCATCTTCTGATGAATACTGAGAGACTCAATTTTCCCATTCAGATCTTTGTACATAGCGTCCATATCTTCCCAGTGAGGTTTAGTGTCATCTTCTGCTGTCCCTGAAGAAGTTGTTCAAGCATGGATTCCATCTTACTCTCAGAAGCTCTGGGTGGTGTGGGTGTTCGTTGATACATTTGATCTTGAAATCCATCTCCATCAATGTGGTTAACAAATTCCACTCCATCTTTTCCAGCAAAACGAACAGCCTTCTGCTGCTTGTCCATCAACCAATCTAACTTAGCATTCACCTCAGCAATCTGACTGCAATCCAAGTTACCAGCTTGCTTCTTGCGCTCCATGTCTACATTCTTGGTACTATTGCTAGAAACCAAATTCTCAATAAGCAAATAGGCATCGTCAGGACACCTCGTATATAAATTTCCATTGCTCGCAGTATCTAGAGCCATCTGATACCTCCAATCGATTTCTCTGTAGAAAGTACCCAGCAGCTGAACCTGAGTGAAACCATGGTGCGGTCAATCTCTCTAATATGACTTGAAACAAATCCAAGCAGCCTTGAATGCCTCAATCGGTCCTTGAGAAAACTGAGAGATCTTGTTCCTAAGCTCCTTGGCTCTCGCATCATCGAAAAAGTTGTTCAGGAAAGCTTTCTTCGTCTCTTCCCAAGTAGTCAGCGACCCAGTAGGTAACTGCTTCAGCCAGTAAGTCGGTTCTCCACCAAGTGAGTATGGGAAAAGCTTGCAGAAAAGGTAGTCGTATGATACTCCATTTCTCTTGATGCTTGTAACCAGATCCTCAAACTTCTCAATGTGATCCATTAGGTGTTCATGAGGAAAACCATGAAAAAGATGATGACCCACAAGAGTGAAGTATGCAGGTTTCAGCTCAAAGTCATCCCTCTGAAAAGCAGGAGGGCGAATCGCTGACCGATTGGTATAAAATTGATCAGGCATGTATTCACCAATCGTTCTACCGCGAGCAGCCACAACATTCCCTGCATTCGCGTTCCCAGCGATATTCCCAGCGACAATAGGAGCAGGTGGAATGATGTTCCCCTCTCCATCCAGACGTTGTCCTCTCTCGTTGCACAACTTACCCTCTTGGTCTCTCAAAGCTCCAGCAGCATCTTGAATCAGAATCATCGTGTTGTTCATCTCTGCTGGCTTCTTTGCTTTCCTGTTTGCACGTTCCAAACTCACACCTGAAACACACTAGGCAAAGCACGTAAGTAACAAAAAAATACGTTGAGTATCGATCGATACTCGGTGGTGTCGATCGATATCAACACAAAAGGCGACGAGTATCGATCGATACCGACGAACTTAGTCGAAATTTTCAGACTAAAATCTAATGGCGAATTGAGTCCCCGGCAACGACGCCAAATTTGATATGCTCAAATTAATACCCTAATTAGATAATAAAGCAGTTGTCGTAGTATAGCTATGGGTCGAACACAAGGACTCACAGAAACGCACAATAGATTATATAGGTGAGAATTAAGCTAAGCAATTCAGATATAATTGAAATCAATGCGTAAATTAAAAGTGTTGTAATTCAATTGGGAGAAAGATAGGCTCAGGGTATTTCTCAGGAAATCAATGAATGCAGATAAACTAACTAGCAGGATTCAGATTTAGCGCAGTCCTTGAACTCAAATCACTAAGGTATAATTAACCAACTGTCGTTGCGAGAATTATCTAAATCTAAATCCTAGGAATTCCAAATCTCTTTGCGAATTCTAAAGTCTAAATCAGCTTTAATATCAGGTTTGATATGTTCACAAATCAATTAAACCAAATCTCTTTGCGAATAATCAATTTGCTCACCTAAGGTTCTATCAGGTAATTAATCGCATTGTCGTGCCTAATCAATTATCCTAAGATCTAAGTTCCAGATTCGTCAACCTAAAATTAGCTTTGAACACAACCTAAGGTGAAGAACTAATTCAGATAGTGAATTCTAATAAATTAATCAACCTAGCATTCAGAGAAAACCCTTATGAGAACCCTGAACCTAAAGTGGATCTACTCAGACATGGAAAATGAAACAATCAACATGTTTGAATAAATCATCAAATAAAGCAGAAATAGTAACAAGAGGGTTCGAAATCTTCTCTCGGACGAAGGGAGCTTCAGACTTGTCTTCCTCACAAAACTCTCTCTCAAACCAAATTAAAATAAAATATAGCCAACAAAGTGGCTGTAAAATTTCTATAAATAACCTAAATCACGTTTTGGGGTTTCTTGTAAATATTAAAGACTTCTGGACCAAGTTGCAATTCTTCAACTCTTCATTAAAGTCGCGGGTCGTGTCTGCTGCGATGAGTGTCGATCGATACCAAGGAGGTATCGATCGATGCTTGACGTGAAATCGGGTACTCAGCAACACGAACTTCAGCTTTGCTCCAAAATGCTCCAGAAAGCTCCAATATCTCCGATTATGCTCCAAACGTGCTAAAACATTTAAAATACTCTAAAACACTACGAAATAGCAGAAAGACTCTATAAAACGAACTTATATCATGGCATAAAAGGGGTAAAAACCATGATATATCAATGAGGCACATATCTTATTTTTAATGGCTGATAAAATGGTAAAAAATAGTTCTTCTCTTTTAACGCAATAATATATATAAACCCGGTTAGGTCTGGCACATGCTCCCATTTCCCATCGGAATCCTTAATCCATCGGCCACGAATTAATCGAACCTGAAGTGCCATTAACTACAAGAAATCGCTGAAGCGACCAGAGCGGGGTTAGCAACATTTCGAAGGAAAAATCCTGAACTAGAAAATACTTTGCTTAAAGGAAGAAGGGGGCTTGGGGTTGCGTAGTTTCTTACATTTAAAGCTTATTTGGTTGTTGTTATCTAAGGATGACTCGTTGTGGGTATGCTGGCATCAAAACCACCATATTAGGCAACAAATTTTCTTAGATTTGAAAGAAGTAACATGGGGGCTCATGAAACTGGAACTCTATACTTCAACCCAGACCTCTAGCAGAAAAGTTCTTACAATGCGAGCTAAGAAATGGTCGAAAGGCAAGCTTCTAGTTCGATAGTTGGTCCCCCCTTGGTACCCTTATCAAAATTATGGGAGAGTCGAGACCCTCATCCTTTCGATTGGCCAAAGCTGCAACTGTCTCCGTTGCTTGTGGTTCGAATGGTTGGATTTTACCTTCTCCAAAGCCGGAACATGCCCTTATCATTCACATTCACCTTACCTCCATGGACCTCCCCACAAACTCAGAAGAAGAGGACTCGTATAGCTGGGTGGTGGAAGGAACACATATGCATTGGATATTCAGCTGGCAAGCTCTTAGACCCCGCAACACGACCATGAGTTGGTCTAGTTCTATCTGGTTCAAGGGTGCTATTCCTAATCAGGCTTTTCATATGTGGATCGCACAGCTTGATAGGTTACCAATGAGAGAACGTCTTGCCTCTTGGGGAATGCAGATTCCAACCCATTGTTGTCTTTGTTCCGCTGTTGCAGAGACTAGAGATCACCTGCTCCTCTCATGTGACTACAGCTCTGAAATCTGGACCTTGATCCAGCAGCGACTCCGTCTAACACTCCGTATTTTCTTTTCGTGGGATGAACTCCTCTCTTGGATGAAAATTTCAACTAGGACCGCTCCGAGAGTGCTCAGGAGATTGACGGCTCATGCGGCAGGAGACATCACAACAATGTCCTACACAATCTGTAATCCATCACAGCAGCTTCTATTTTTAAAGAAATTGATCGGCTTGTCCGAAATTCAATCACAGCTCGAAGACAAAGAAAGCGGTTTCGTGAACTAATGGTTCTATGGATTAATTGAGATGATTTCTTGTTCTTCTTAAATTCTGTTGTCGCCTGGTTTTTTATTTCTTTTTTGCCAAGGTTTCAAGTTTATTATGTAGTTTTATATTCTATGTATTAACCCCAAACTTTTATTCCTAATGATATTTACAATTTAGCAAAAAAAAAAAAAAAAAACTTTGCAAATAATATATATAGTTACCGTTAATTTTTTTGCAATAAATTATCTCTGGGCGTTTAACCTAGTTTGTCTAGTTATCATGTATCCAACTGAAGTAGCGCCATTAATATAGCTGGACATTTCTCTCTCTCAAATCCCATTTTATGCATATCGATACGTTTAATACTAACTATAATTATCGCTTAATGGACGGTCGAGATCAGCTTCGGATTGTATAATATTCAACATACATTTAATGCTCTATTGTCTCGCCTCACTCTCTCTTTTATAGGAGTATAAGGCCCTCTTCGTTTCTGAATCTGGATGCCACGTCTAAAAACTGCTTCTAAACACAATATTTGGACGCAGCATCCAGACACATTTTATTTATATATTTAGTTTTTACATCTACAAATTGCATATGGATGTAATTATGTTTGTTTGTGTGTTTGCATATTTTATTTGGATACATTTTAAAACTAAATGACCAAAAATGACATTTTATATGTTTATAACAATTTGTTTAATCTAAAGTATATTTACAACTAAATAATGATCAAATTAATATTTAAATAACTTATAAAATTTGATTAATGAAATAATTCTATTTAAAAATATATATTTATCAAAAAAACTTTAAATAACAATAAATAAATAAACGTTTTAATGCATTAAAAACAAAATAAATCTTTTTTTATGAAATGTGAAATTCATTGTTCAAGTAATAGATTTACAAAAAGAACACTTAAAAAACAAATTAGAAAACTGGAAGAAATAATATACAAGAAAATGGCTGTGATAAAATATAAAAAATATTGTTATACATAGTAATACATAAAAAATAATCTAAAAACATATTACTAACAAACATTTTTAATACAAAACCATTTTTATACGGTTTTGGTAGGAAAACGCTTTTTTGCGATTTAGGCAAAAAATCAATTTTTTGCGGTTTTGATGGAAACGTTTTTTGCGGTTTTGGCGGGAAATCGCTATTTTGCGGTTTTGGTGGGTAACCGCTTTTTACGGTTTTGGCGGAAAACCACTTTTTACGGTTTTGGCGGAAAATCACTTTTTACGGTTTTGGTGGAAAACCGCATTTTTGCGGTTTTGGCAAGAAACCGTTATTTTGCGGTTTTGGCGGGAAACCACTATTTTGCAGTTTTGGCGGGAACCTGCTTTTTTACGGTTTTTGTGGGAAACCGCTTTTTACGATTTTGGCGGGAAACAGTTATTTTGCAGTTTTGGCGGGAAACCGTTATTTTGCGGTTTTAGCGGGAAACCACTATTTTACGGTTTTGGCGGGAAATTTCTTTTTGCAGTTTTGGCGAGAATTTGCTTTTTGTGGATTTGGCGGAAAACTGTTATTTTGCGGTTTTGGCGGAAAACCGCTATTTTGTGATTTTGGTGGGAACCCGCTTTTTTGCGGTTTTGGCGAAAACCATTTTTTGCGGTTTTGGAGGGAAACCACTATTTTGCGGTTTTTGCGTGAAACCACTATTTTGCGGTTTTGGCGGGAAACCGTTATTTTGCGGTTTTGGCAGAAAATCGCTATTTTGCGGTTTTGGCAGGAAACCGCTTTTTTGCGGTTTTGTCGGGAAACTGTTTTTGCAGTTTTGGCGGGAACCCGTTATTTTGCGGTTTGGTGGAATTTTGTGATTCCACGTAATTTTTTTTCTTGAAAATAATAAATTTAAATAATTTAAATTTTATTTTTTGGTGGGATAAATATTTTAAATTTTGATTATAAATGACGGTATTTAAGAATTTTGTAATTTTGTAATTTTGGTTGATCCAAACTCTAGTTTCAAGTGCATCCAAAATATATAATTATTTTGGATGCATTTCATTTTGCATCCAGATGCACTTCTTATTTTGACAAAACGAACTGCATTTCATACGTAGTTATTGGATGCATAAACGAACAGGCCTAAGCAACAATGGACAAATAAAATTAGGGAAATATAATTCTTGATTCTTTATTTATTGGGTTTTCTTTTATAGATGTATCAAATTATTGGTTGCTAGATTCTTTATTTATTGGTCAACTGTTAATATTCATTCGCTTCACTCATAGAATCTCCATCTAATACAATATATAATATAGTATTAATTATAAATAATTAAATATAATGTCAAGAAAAAGATATATAAAACTCTCTTATTATCATATTGTAGAAATATTTATGTCTTTGAAAAAGGAACATTGTATGAGTCTCATATATGTTTATGACACAAAATTATTTGATTAGATTATAGAGGAATTGCAGGAACTAGTAATCGATAATGCAAAAATTAGTTGTGCAGTTTTTGATATTGAACACTCGTTACTATTCTTTGTATAAAGACCCAAAATCCTTAATCTAGTGTTTATTAGCAGGATTGTATACTAGACTATATACTAGACATGGGCTCACCTATGTTGCAGCTTAGATTTGTTTTTGTGTTTCTTTTGTTTTTTTATTACTTCCGAATGGAAAAGGTTTAGCAACATATCATCATCTCTCACAGCCTATAAATCCCCCCTTTAGAAAATCGAGTTAGGCGATTTATCGCCGGAAACCATCATATATTATCCTTGGCGAAGGCGATTCACGGAGACGATTTGTAGCCCCAATCCTCCGCCGTCATAACTATGTCGAATTTGCAGGATCATGTTAACTTAGTTTTATGTGTGTAGTTCGTTATTCATTTTGTTGTTCATGTCAATTATTGGGATAATTATAGATAACTGAAAACATGGTTTGTGGTAGTATTGTTAACACAATAACTATGTCAAATTTGTCGGATCATGTTCATATATGGTTAATTTAGTTAACACCATAACTATGTCAAATTTGCAGGATCATGTTAACTTAGTTTTATGTGTGTAGTATGTTTTTCATTTTTTTGTTCATGTCAATTATTGGGGTAATTGTAGGTAACTGAAAACCAAGTTATTGTGGTAATATTGTTAACACAATAACTATGTCAAAGTCGGATCATGTTCATATATGGTTAATTTAGTTAACACCATAACTATGTCAAATTTACAGGATCATGTTAACTTAGTTTTATGGGTGTAGTACGTTTTTCATTTTTTTTTGTTCATGTCAATTATTGGGATAATTGTAGGTAACTGAAAACCAAGTTATTGTGGTAATATTGTTAACACAATAACTATGTCAAATTTTCTGAATAATGTTCATATATGGTTAATTGATTTAACACCATAACCACCGTCGACAACACCGAAGAAGGCGATCTCTAGCCACAATTCACCGCCGGTATACTCAGCCAAACACAATAATAATTAACCCACCTTTAGCCGGAAACCACCGCCTAAGGCGAATTCTATTGACACAAATATATAACCAAGGTATCCTCGCTTATCACTCTCTCTGGTTGCTACTAATTGTCTAGTTTTCTGATAATTTTTTAGAGTTGTCCGCGATACGGTCGAAAAAGCAAAACCAAAAGAGCGTTAGTGTTAATTGATTACCGATTTTTGCAGATCATTCCATTCTGGATTCAAAATCATTCCATTCTGGATTCCTTATCGGGACAACTCTGAAAAGAGCAGAAAGAAGAGTAGACAAGGAAATCCGACTCAAAATGGTGTGTCTTGTGGTTTTTGATGTGATACTATTTTCAACTGTCCACTATCCCAGAGTTAAAGTAGTCAAAGATCACGCCGAAATGATTGAAGACTTAGAGTCATTTTTGGAATACCCACACCTGTTGTTGGCGAGATAAGACATCTTGTTCGCGTTGTATCTGAGTTATCCGGACAACAATATAAATAACTGTTAACTCCACATTAACTTGGTAACTTGATAACTTGTTACCTTGCTAACTATGTTCTGCATGCTTAGTTCAAAGATCGATTCCCATCTTCCATCATCCTTATTTGTTAACTATCATCCTTATTTGTTAACTTGTTAACTTTACTTGTTAACTTCACTGGTTAACCGGATAATTTAATTGGTTAACTTGTTTTGTTAACTTAATTGGTTAACAAGTTAACATGTGTTCGCCCTGTTTAGTGTTTTCCGCCTACAAAAAAATATCAAAATTTAAGTTTTGGGTAAACATGTTAACTTGGCTACTTGATAACTTATTACCTTGCTAACTATGTTCTACTTAGTTCGAAGATCGATTCCCATCTTACATCATCCTTATTTGTTAACTTGTTAACTCTACCAGATAACTTATTTGGTTAACTTTTCTTGTTAACTTGACTTGTTATATTCACTTGTTAATTAAACTGGTTAACATGTTCTCTTTTGCAACGAGTTATATTTGTGACTACTGTCATAATTTTGATTGTTGGTTGGTTAAAGATTTGATGTTTTTATTTGCGACCACAATGTTGACGGCATCTCCAACTAATGAGACAAGTTGAAACTTACTTTGCTATCTTACCATGTCAATATATATATAGTGCTAACCTTGTTATACTTGTTACCACTGTCATGATAACAATATTACCACTGGTTAACCTTGTTATACTTGTTACCATGTCAATATTTCGAATACAAACTAACATGAATCCGTTGTTAGCGGGATAACACTTCTTATTCTCGTGGTATATGAGTTAACTGGACAACAATACAAATAGCTTTTAACTTCACATTAATTAGCAACATTGTAAACCCTTCTCAATACTTCGAATGAGAACGAACTAAAACCCGTGTTGGCTGGATAACTCCTCATGTTGTCTCGTCATACGAGTTAACCATACAACAATACAAAAATTTGTTAACTTCGGCTTAAACAGTTAGCTGGTCAAAATTTGTTAACTTCGGCTTAAACAGTTGATACAAGGATTTTGCAATCCAAGGAGGTATCAATAACTCCAATACATGTAGTATGAATGTTATCAATCCATAAAGAGATTTATCCTAAACACTAAGAATGCAAGGAACAATTGTAAGTTAAGCTAAACAAGTGGTTTGTTGTTAAGTATCCAATTTAGAATTAAGCAAAAGCACTAAGCAAGATTGTAAATCAATAAGCAAAAATGAATCTAGAGATAGGGTTATCGATATAAGAAGTCCCAAGTTCAATTCATGATGTTCATTTACTCAAACAAGCTAATCCCTAGGCACAAGATCCTAAACTTGACTAATTCTCTTTCAAGCAATTAATCACTAAGCTAATCACCTAACCCATTAACAAACTCTCATTTGTGGATCATTGATTAGCAAGCATTTAGTTTAATTCAACAAGATCAACCAAAAATACACCCTAGACAACTATTGTCATAGACTAGGAATGTAAATCTCTTGTTTAATTCAACAAGGCATTTCATCAAACACTTGGTGTGCATGAAATGCCTTATGATCTAAACCTAATTTTTCAATCTAGATTTAACCTTAAGAACATCACACAAGAAAGGATATAAGGAGATCTACCCATAAACATCATGAATCAAGCCTTGGAACATCCTAATCTACCCCATCTCTAAACCCTAAAAGACTACTCAAGATCCATGAATAGCCCCTCAAAATCGATTTAGATAAGAGAGGTTTTCATGGATGAATCTTGAATAGATAAGATAGAGAGAAGATTAGATGGAAGGAATCAATAAAAACAAAGACTTAATTGCATTAAAAGTAGAAGATCATCTCTTACAAATCCAAGAACTCTCTCAAAGGGGAAAGGGTTTCTTAGAGAAAAAAAAGCATAGATCTAAAAAAATGGGTCTCAACAATATTTAAAAGTGTTTTCTTGAGCTGGGTCGGACCGGGTCAACCCGGGACAAACCGGGTGTTGACCCGGCCGAAACTTGGATGCGTGTTCAGTGAATCGGCCATAACTCCTGCACCTGACATCTGAATGACCTGAATCCAAGTCATGTAGACAGCTAACTCGTCCCTCTACAACTCTTATGAAGACCGTTTGAGTTGAATCATAGCGGAAGGCCTTCGTGTTTCCGGTTATTTGGACGGTTTCATCTTCTCTCGGCCAGACGGATATACCTTCAGTAAATCTGTCTTATCTCCCTATTCATACGTCCAAATAATCCGATTCAAACTCTTGTGTAAAGTTGATTCACTCCTCTACAACTTTGGTGAAGACCACCGAGGCTAATTCGGAGTGGAGATCCTTCAGTACCAACGTCACTCCTCGGTACTATACGTCGGTGCTAAGGAATTTTCCTTCTGTTTCCACACCGAGCAGTTGCACCGACCAGTGACCTCGGTATTGAAGAAACCGTCTCGGCCAGGCGGACCTATCTCTGGTAAATCAGCCATATATCTGAAACCACACGTCCGAATGACTTGATTCTAACTCCTATGGTTAGAGGACTCATCGGGATACAACTCTCATGAAGACTCCAAGAGCTGGATCAAATCGTATCGCCTTCGTCTGATCGATTCTTTGAGAATTTCCGGATGGTTCCTCTCTAATCTTTAAGCACCAAATCTCTAAACGCCACCAAGTGTCTCCAAACACCTATAAAACTCCTCATAGACATGCAAAAGACTCACTAGGACCTAATGCAGCTCCTAATACTTTAAATGGGACAAAACAAGTATGGAATGCCATGAAGATCCAAGTAAATGATCTAAAACCTACATGATGTGCATGCTTAAACTATGCAAATTATGGGCACATCAATTCCCCCAAACTTAAACCTTTGCTTGTCCTCAAGCAACCAAGATCAAGAATGAGAGATGCAATGCAATGCAAGTGGAACTTGAGCCTATAAGAAGCATACAAAGCAATCGTACTCAACATCCAAGTTACTAGTTCTAGGATGCACCAAAGTTGTCTACTCAAAAGGAGTTAGCCATTTCCTTCACAACAAGAAACAAAGCCAAACCTCAACCTAGACAAACCATCCTATTCTCTAGCCTCTTAACATTTATTAATTGTTTTATCCGTGAATTGTGCTTATGCAAAATTAGATGAAACCGCTTGGCTAAAGGCCCGGTCATGAGATGAAGGTGATCTCATCAATATGCAAGGGTAAATAAACACAAGGATCTCTCAATGAACGAGCAAACTTTAACAAAATGCTAAAGGTAAAAGGCAACATATGCATACAAGGAAAAATTCTCGTCTACCCCGAATGCCTAGAGTGTCACTAACCTTAAGCTCCTAACCCGTTGTGCCTATAACTTAAGCTACCCTTCTATCATGAGGCATTTTGCCTTTTTAAACCCGCACATCCTTCTTGTCTCTTCACTTCACCTTTTTCTCAATTGGGGATCACTTCTTCTTCCTTGTTCTTCATGATTTGGTGCTTCTTTGTTGTTATCTAGCTCTTCTTTTCTTCTTTTTGGTTCCCGCCTCTTCTCATTCTTTTGATGCTTTGGCCTTTTTGGCCTTCTTCTTTTTCTTTGTATATTTTGAGGCCATCTTAATCTTAGAGCTAGTCTTATGATCTTTGCACAAACCATTCTACAAATTCGATCCCCTTTTCCATACTCCTTGTCATCCTTTCCATCCCACAATCCATTCCAATCATACCCGTTCACTAAGTCTAAAACCGTTTCCCCAAAACTTGAATCAAGAACCGCCATCCTAACTAGCCTATTCCTAGATTAGCCCCTTGATGATGGAGCTAAGTCTACACAAGATTGCTTCTTTGTTGCCCTAAACCTAACACTTTTTGTCAAGTTCACTCCAAATAAGGCCTCACAAGACACACACGAAAGATTAGGGGCTAGAAAGGAGGTAATTGGCATGGTAGGGAAACCAATCCAAAGATGGGATTTGGCTATTTGGACAAGCAAGAGTGGTGAAAGGAATAAGAATGTCCAAATATGTATATGTGATCTACGAATTCATTTAAGTTTGCATAAGCACAATAATTACATGTCAAATTATGGTTATCACTTAGATGAGGCTAGATTCAATTCAAGCTTGCTTCAATCGAAGAAAGGTAATGATGCATGCGCTCTAACAAATGGTTCGTCCTTGATTTCGGATTCAACTTCAATGCATCAAACAACTAATAACTTGGGTGTTGAATCAATTGCTAATTAATCTACTTTCAAGGTTGTCATTACTTAATGCTTATGCAAATGCAAGCTAAAATGCAAACTAGACACTATCTACAAGTGAATATGCAATCCTAAATGTTCAAAATTTAACAAAATATATGCAAAATTTCGTGAAATGCATGAGACTCAAATGCAAAAAAGAAAATAAGAGTATAAAACACGAGGTCAAATACCGGTCTCTCCCCCAAACTTAAATCACACCGTCCCGGTGTGAAATAAATTCAAAGAAGAGACCCTAAACAAAATAAAATATGCTAAGACTAAAAAAGGAAAGAGATACTTACAATGGAGGAGTGTTATTATGTGAATGGAGAGCATGGAGAATTGATAGGCATTCCAACATCAAACGCCCTTGGCTACTTTACCATCACTTTTCTACTATCAACGACCTTGCAACCACTTAACCAAAAGATCAAAAACGCCCAAGAAACAAAAAATAAAACTAGAAAGCGAAAGAATATATACAAGGATAAACATGGGAATGTCTCCCAAGTGCACTGTGTTTTACGTCGCTAAGTTTGACGTTGGTTACCCTTTTAGGCGGGTGATTTAGGAGCGCGAGCACTCCATGGCGGTTCGGTAAGCTCGAGTTTGAGAACTTTACCCATTAAGCCTTGAAGACCGGTTTGATATCGCTCCCTAACCTCCGGTGTGAGGATTTCTATGGCCTTGGTAAAAGGCTTGGGGCGCCCTCTACATTTGACCTTGTACTCAATCATCCCTTCTTCATGTTTCCATGGGATGAGAGTCACGATCGAAGGTTGGTCTAGCAAGGGTCCAATTCCCTTTAGCATGCTCGGTTTCCTCTTCTCGGACCTAGGCCTTGTCCTTTTCTTAGCAACCTTGCCACTTTCAACCTCACTCTCCGTCGTGGTGTGAAAGAGGGAATTCAAGCAATATCCATCTAAAGCAAGGGCTTCTTCAATCATTCCTTGACTCATCGTCTCACAAATGCCCACATACTCAACCTTCCGGGATTTGGCTTCATTGTCCCCAAAAATAATAGCCCCACAAATAGCGGTGGAAGAAGGCATCATTGTGTAGAACTTCTTATCATCCACGTTCTTAAGAACAACCCTCTTGTTTATGAAGTCCAAGCTTGCACCGGTTGTATTGAGGAATGGAGTCCCGAGGAGTAGAGGGAGCTTTTTGTTTGGTGCCATCTCCATCACAACGAAGTCCGTTGGTACAAGACACTTTCCAATCTTAAGGGCAAAGTCTTCAATCATGCCAAGAGGTTTCTTCGTGGAAGAGTCTCCAAATGTGATGGTGGAGGGGTAATCGTTCAACTTATCTATCCCAAGACTTTTGGCCATCTTCAAAGTCATGACATTAACGGTTGAGCCCGAATCACACAAAGCATCATCAATTTCCAAGAGTCCAAGTGTGCAAGATATTGAGAATTTCCCAGGGTTTCCAAGCTTTGGGAGAGTCTTAGGCTCGATCCTTGTTGTGCTTGGAGGCACTTTCTCTTGTGCCTTGTTGAGGAAACGACTGGGAAATGGAAGTGGAGGCTCATATGGAGGTGGAGGCTCATATGGAGGTGGAGTCTCTCTCTTTGACTCAACTTGTGTCTCCACGTTTTTCACTTTAACTAAGTCCTTGATGGACTCCTCAACCTTGTTACTCTTTTCTCCAACCAACATCATATCATTCTCACTCCCAAGGGTCACCTCCCCACCTTGTTGCTCAATGTCCTTTTGAGGCTAGAGACTAACCTGAGGAACTCCTCCATAATGTGGTCTTGCTCTTTAAGAGTGGAAAAGGTGTTGCAAGACTCTTTAGAGGTTAGTATGGCTTTCCCATTTGAAGAGACTTGAGTATGTTGTGAAGAAGGGGCGGCACTCCTTTGCTCCATTAGTTTCACCTTTAATTTGAGCTCAATGTCTCAAACTTGCTATTAAGATCATTGTAAGAGCAAATGACCTTGTTAGTGGTTTCCGCTTGACCCTTGATGAGTTGTTGGAACATGGAGGCCAAATCAAGTTCTTGCGGTTTAGACGTAGGTGCTTGACCTTGGGGCACAAACCCTTGTTGTTGACCTTGAAAACCGGGTGGGGCTCTTGGTTGGAATCCACTTTGGTTTCCTTGGAATTGGTTCTTTGGAACATACCCTTGTTGGTTTAAGTTAGAAGGTTGACCTTGAGATTGGAATTGTTGTTGTGGAACTCCTTGAGCTTAAGTAGATTGTTGAGGGTAAAGTTGGTCTTGTGGATTCCTATAGGTTTGGTTGAACCCTTGTCTTTGGAAGTTACCTTGGTTCCCCACATAGTTCACTTCCTCATGTGTTTCCACGGCCTCCTCTTGATAGCAAGCTTGATTGTTCTCATAGTCACCAATGAAATGTACCGCCTTTTGAGACTCTTTTTGAGAGGCAAAAAGCTTGTCTATCATAGAGGCTTGCTTATCCAACTTCTCATTCAAGGCTTTCATGTCCTTGGCTCTCTTGTTCTCGTCAAAGTCACTTGTGGTCCTTGAAGCACGGTCATAATCATCCCCATACGTCCCATCACTAGTAGCTAAGTTTTCCACGAGCTCCATAGCATCCTCTACGTCCTTAGCTAGGAAATTACCATTCAAAGCCGTGTCAAGTAGCATACAGATCTTAGGCAAAGCACCTCGGTAAAGAGTGCTAAGGAGAGAGGCGTTGGAGAAGCCATGATGTGGGCATTGAGTAGTGTAGCCTCTAAATATCTCCCAAGCCTCGTTGAAAGACTCAATAGACCGTTGTGTGAAGCTAGATATCTCATTGCGAAGTTTGGCGGTTCTAGACGGTGAGAAGAATTTGGCTAGAAACGCCTTTTTGCAATCATCCCATGAAGTAACAAATATCATATCTTATTGTTAGCACGTTAACAAGTCTCATATATTATTGTTAACACGTTAAAAGTACTAGATATTATTGTTAACACATTACAAATATCAGATAATATTGTTAGCATGTTACAATGATTAATTATTATTGTTAACACATTAACATTTTATAGTTATCCACGTTAGCACGTTAATATTTTATAGTTAACAAGTACCGTATATTATTCTTAACGCGTTAACATTAGTGTAATATGTACCGGATGAACAGTATCCATAGGTACAATACATCGCAAAAAAAAATCAGATCAATGACAATTGTGTAATAAAAACAAAGGAGAAGGATATTTTTGGATTAAAAAAAATATCTCTTTGCTATTATCCTAACTAGATTTATGCTCTGCGTGTTGCACAGAATTACATTTTTAAAGATCTATCAATACGAATCATTGAATATAAATATAATCATTTGAAGTTTTTTAAAATCATTTATGTAAACGTTTGTAGAAATAACAAACTTTTTTACCAAGTGATATAAAACATAGATATTGTCAAAGATAACTTGTTCCTTTTAAAATTCAATAAATTCTTTAGGTGAAAACCTCCCAAGATGAAGAAACGGCATCGACGACCATCGACCTTTTATCACAGAGAAAGTTCCTTCCATATTTAGGTACCGTGAAGACATCTCAATAGAAGCTTTGATGTTTACTATTAACATAATCATACTTATTATTAAATGTCAATTCGAACTTACTACCACCCCGAAATTAATGTAAATAGGCCAAGTTTAGACATTAGTAAATGCAAATGTGTAAACATAACACCCATGATGTTACAACATGTTTGGTAATCATGTTTTACCCACAGAAGCAAGCGCATTGTGCCATAAGGAAATTTTCAACCAAGTCATAAACGTTCAGCTATCTCATATCACCAACTACGTTGCATGGTCAAATAATTTAGTATTTTTATATAAAAAAAACTCATTAATTTCACATGCTAAAAATATTTTATTTTAGTTTTGTGCATACATATTTGATATTTTTGAACTTTAGTCAATTTTTCTTCACATTTTTTATCACCAATTCTTTTGTTATCTTTCAAGCTGCACTCGTTCGCTTAATTCTGACACTTATCTCTTTTGACTTTCTCTTCAATCACAAATAACATATTGGAAAGTGGATTGATTTTCAACTCATTGCATAATTATTTTCTCCTTTTCATCTACCTAAACTTTGTTTTTTTCTTATCAGTTGCATGAACTTTTTGCTGATTTGAACGTCAAAAAATCTTATTGGCGATACCCATTTGTCGTGGCGGGAATGTTCTCACGTATTGTGATGCACGTCAAATTTGCTTATTAAATATCGATTCTTATATTTGAACCCGTTTCTATCAACCATACATCATATTTTATCGTCACACCTTGCACTCTAACCTTACTATTTAAAACAACAAAAATTCTCTTATGATATAATTTTTTCATATATATTATATTTTTATTTTAGCTACACATAATTTTTTATTTTGATTTTCTTAAAATGTGTAACTTATAAACTCATTAAAAAGTCTAAAATTTTGTTGGAAACAAATTATTTTTATTTTGAGTAAAAACCGTTTAAAATTAACTTGTAATTTTTCATTATCCTAAATAATTTGTAACTATTAAAAAATATTTTTTGATCCATTTAATATATTTTAACGTGATAATTAGTTTCCCTATTTCTTAAAAAGTAATTGTTGCTCCATTAACTCTATGTTAGTATATAGTTATCTAATTTGATATTCATCCAATCTCTATTCAATTTTTTATTGTGTTGTATTTTTCTCCTTTTTCATCTTTCAATTTTTTTGTAAATTTTTTTTTGATGAGAAATAATAATTATAAAAAGTGTGAATTAATTGAGTCATTAGCTTTAGTTAGTGTTATTTTGTCTGTTTTTAATGAAAAAATAATAATTATTAAAAAATATGTGAATTAATTAAGTCATTAACTTTAATTTTAGTTTTCTTTAATTTTTTTCTGATGTGGACATCATAGATGGAGAGAGAACTCCCATTATATAATAGATTTTAATTTATCTATTATTACATAACTAATTAACTGGTCAACTATTAATAATCATTAAATTCACTCCTAAAAGTAATATGACACAAATGTATCTGATTGGTATATATTTTTTAACATTATCTCTCTTTTAATAGTAGAGATATGCTCTTTAATTTCTTTCTTTCTGTATTTCTTTTTAAGATTTTTTTTCTTTTTAAGTGTATATATTTTTTCTGATTGGTATATATTTTTTCCCATTATCTGATTGGTATATATTTTTCTTATTTTTCCCTGATATTTTTTTATTTTAATTATTTTTTTCCTTGTACTGACTAATTCTTAACTTACCAAACAAATTTCATTTTTTCCCCATATATAACGTTTTTACCCATATATTTTTTTCCTTCTACTGAATCTGCAATACACAATTCTTATATGATACGTAGTTGTGGGTCTCTGTTCGGTATCAAAATGGGTTGGTTAGTGGAAGCTCTTGTTGCCTCAATATTGTTGTATTTGCATTTTGCAATAACAGAGTCAGCTCCTGAATCTGCTCTCGTCACCAAACTTCCTGGTTTCAATGGCAGTTTTCCATCTAAACACTATGCTGGGTAAAATTGAAACTATATTTTACAAAAATCTCATCTTTCATGCAGTTTAATCCTGGTTTTGCTTCCTATATATTTTGATGATATTTGTTATGTGATATAAGGTATGTTGCAATAGATAAGGAGGGTAGAAAGAATCTGTGGTATTACTTTGTGGAATCAGAGAGAAATGCTTCAGGTGATCCAGTTGTGCTTTGGCTTAATGGTGGTCCAGGTTGCTCTAGCATGGATGGATTTATCTACGAGCACGGTAAGCTTTATATAACCTTTCTAGTGTCAAAAGCGCAAAACTACAAAATTAATTTATTTTCGACCCAAGATATATCTCGATGTTAAAAAAAAAGTAAATAATATACAGGCACATTTCATATAATAAAATATTATTTCAGGTCCCTTCAATTTCGAACGAACAAAGACAAAAGCACCTCGATTGCATCTCAATCGTTTTAGTTGGTCTAAGGTGAAAGAAAGAACAAGATGATTTTGATAAACAACAACACATGTTTTTTTTTGTTAAATCTTTTGAAATGTTTTTTTTTGCTTTGGTCAGGTTTCTAACATTATATACCTTGACTCCCCGGTTGGTGTGGGGTACTCTTACTCGAAGGACAAGTCTGATTATAAAACTAATGATACAAAAACCGCATCTGATTCTTACGCATTCCTTGTCAAGGTGAAATAAGAATGTAACAAATTGTCAAAGAATGTTCCTTGTGTTGTGTGTGTAATTCAAGAAAATTAACCATTAGATCCAATGTTCAACAGTGGTTCAAGATGTTTCCGGAGTTTCAGTCAAATCCGTTCTTTCTCTCAGGAGAATCATACGCCGGTATCTATGTGCCAACTCTTGCTTCCGAAGTTGTCAAAGGTATTATTATCTATCTTTTTAACATCATTTTTAACTCCTTTCAAAATGTTAGCAAAAACCGATTTTTCTCTTCATTTTCTTGTTCTGTTGTAGGAAATAAGAATGTGATGAGAATAAATAAAAGAAACAAAACATGTAAGAATAATAAGAATGTGACAAGGCCGGTTATCAACTTCAAGGTACGACTAATGGAATATAATAACTGAGTATCTGTTTCAAATTCAAACTTTGTTAGGGTTTTTTTTGTTTTGTTTTAATGTTACTTTGTTAGGGTTTTGTTTCTTGAATCTTAAAATATTGGACCTATACGTTACAGGGATATTTGGTGGGTAATGGAGTTACTGATCCTGTGTTTGATGGTAACGCTCTAGTCCCCTTCGCACATGGGATGGGACTCATATCTAATGAACTCTTTGAGGTTTGGTTTTCTTGCTCAATTTCTTATAACCGTTTCCTTTATTCCCAATGCTTTTATCTAATATGTGTAACAAAAATGGCAGGAGACTAAAGCGGCGTGCAAAGGACAGTACTATAATGGGCGTAGTAAAAGTGACAAATGCGCTAAATTTCTAGAAAAGGTGTCAGAGGGTTTGAGGCTCTTAAACGTATATAACATTCTAGAACCGTGCTACCACGAATCATCTATATCCGCATTTGACATCGGATCTCTTCCTCCGAGCTTCCTTAAGTTGGGCGAAACAGAAAGGCCATTGCAAGTAAGAAAGAGGATGTTTGGACGTGCATGGCCCCTTGGTGCCATTGTGCGACCAGGCATTATCCCTAGTTGGCCTCAACTACTTGCTAACTCCACAGCTTCTTACTCCACAGTTTCTTGTATTGTGAGTACTTAACTTCATGATTCATCTTCCTCTTATATATTTTTGAAAATAGTTTTCGTTAAGTATTGTCGTGATTGCCACTCGAAAACTACTTATTATCATTTGTTTACACACGAATTTTCATATGTACATTTGGTTTGTCTATTTATATTAGGATATTTAAAATAGATTTAAACAAATTGTAAAAACACGAGTATTTTGATCACTAGACACAAATGTTTGCTAGATTTTGATAAAACTATATTTTTAGTTCTACTTCTAGTTGTGATAAATTTCTTCTCAAATGTATTTCTACACTGCTTTAGAAAGTGGAAATTTGGTTTCGATGCAGAACGATAGAGTTGCAACGACCTGGCTGAACGATCCAGCAGTGAGAAAAGCGGTTCATGCTAAAAAGGTCTCTATATAATTCATTATACATATATTTCTCTTGTTTTTACTAGAAAACATATATTTTGACATCTTAAAATTATGTCTGAAACGTTGATAGGAAAGCGAGATTGGGAGATGGCAGTTGTGTTCAGGCCAAGTCGATTACGATCATGATGCTGGAAGCATGATCGAATATCATAGAAACCTCACACTTAGTGGCTATCGTGCTCTCATTTTCAGGTACATATAGGGTAAAAGTAAAACTAAAGAAAATGTGTAGAAACCAAGGTGGCGTGGTCAAGTGGTGTTGTTTGAGTGGTCAAAACCTGGGAATGAATCCCATGATCATCATCTTTGATTCTCTCTTGACCAAGATAGATACTTTAAGTGGCAAGAATATCCGGTTTCTACATGTTTCATGGACTACTTTCAAAATCTTCCTAGGTTACCAAAAAGAAGAAGAAGAGTGTATATAGTATAATAAAATTTAAACTCATGCAGCGGAGATCATGATATGTGTGTACCATATACTGGCTCGGAAGCATGGACTAAGTCAATGGGATACAAGGTGGTCGATGAATGGAGGCCATGGATGTCAAATAACCAAGTCGCCGGGTCATTTTTTTTTTCTATAGCCAAATTTTATAACTCAGATTTTGATCAATCTGATTTTCAACTTAATGTTTCTAAAATTTGGTAATTCAGGTTTACGCAAGGGTATGATAACAATCTCACATTTTTAACCGTCAAGGCAAGAATCACTCTTTTTCGTATTCTACAAATGAAAACGATGTTTGTGTTACACGATCTTGATGTGAATTTTTTTGCTTCACAGGGTTCAGGACATACCGTTCCAGAATATAAACCACATGAAGCCTTGGATTTCTATAGCCGTTTTCTCGCAGGAGAAAAGATGTAGACCCCTCAAGTTTCGTCTTATCATCTTTTGTTATGTATTTCATAACAAACATGTCTTCTTTGAGCTTAAAACATTTATTCTAATAAACTTCACGGTTTCCTTAATAAAAAAAAAGAACTTCAAATAATTCTAATGAAATTTACAAAAAAAAATTATCAGAGTGACAACGATCTTGCCAACGTAATTCGAAAGGGGTCCATATGGTCGGTTCAAAACACGTCCTCCCTTGGCTCTTGGACATAGAGAAAATTGCTTAAATACAGAGACATAGCGGCACCACTTTGCAAAGTCGAAGTTTTCAACGGTCTTTCAACCTCCTTCTGGTACGATCAATAGACGCCATTAGGCAGGTTGATAGACATAACGGGTCCGCGAGACTGTATAGACTTTGGGATCAGGATTGACTCGACCGTGGCAGGGGTGCTGACAACCCATAGACGTCGAATGCACAGAACGGAAGCACTAAATCAAATCGAAGAAGCAATCACTTATCAACGTCTCCATGGGGTTTCGCACGCTGAGGACATTTTTCTATGGAAACATCAAGGAGATAAATTCAAACCCAAGTTCAGTTCGAAAGATACATGGAATCTAACTAGAGGAACGCAACCGGTTACAGCTTGGTACAAGGGCATATGGTACTTTTATGCTACGCCTAAGTACTCATTCATGTCATGGCTTGCGATAAAAAACCACTTTCAACGGGTGATATGATGCTTTGTTGGAACACGAACGCTTCGGTTACATGTGCTTTCTGCAACGATCCTATAGAGACGAGAAACCATCTTTTCTTCGAGTGCAGGTATTCGGCGGATATCTGGAAAAATCTCACTCAAAAGATCTTGGCGTCGAAGTTTACAACAAATTGGGATTGCATTCTTGCTCTCCTAGTGGATGATTCACAAGATAAGCTACTATTGTTTCTCTTGCGATACTCTTTTCAGATAACTCTTCATTCAATTTGGCATGAGAGAAACGGTAGAAGACATGGAGACCCAACCACACATTCTACCCAACTCATGAAACGAATAGACAAGCAAATTCGCAATAGATTGCTGTCAATTCGAAGCTTAGGTGATGCGAGATATGACAAATAGATGGAAATTTGGTTCGCCACCCGATGAAATCGTATGTTCTCTTTAATCTAGTTTAAACATTGTATTGACAAAACTCAACAACTGATGCAGCCGTTGTAACCTCGGTTTTTTGGTTAAATACAAATTTTACATTCAATTCAAAAACAAAAAAGATCTTGCCAACGTATATGTTTTCGTCCTTCCTTCCTTAAAGGTTAAAAACATATCTTTTTATCTCTTTATTTTCATGAGTAAACCATATTTATGGAGTAGAACCGTAGAACTCATCTCTATATGGAATAGAGTCGACATTAACTGTTAGTCAATATATGTATCTTTCTTATGATTTTGTTTCATTTGGTGGAGAAACGGAAGTAGATTTTAAGTTATTCAAAGTCCCTCCCAACTTCCGATATGGGATATTCTCACACACCCCCAGATCTATTTAAGTTCGGATTGGGCAACCTGTGTTCCGGCTCTGATACCATGTCAAGTTTCATGGGCTTCCAAATCAAAACTAATTGACAATTAGTGGATTGGTCAAATTCCCTTATATACTATTCAAAGTCTCTTCCAATTTTCGATGTGAGATATTCTCACAAGATCCGTGAGCCCTATCTTTTTTCCTCGACTAAAAGTGTAACGGCCAGACGGTTTTGGCAGGCCCAATTTTCTTTTTTCTTTTCCCTTGTCAAAGGTGTGTGTGTATATATAGACATGTTTATATCTCCTTCAACTAAAAAGCCTGAGCGCCCTTGTTCCTTGCCATCAAGAAAGAAAGGGAAAGAGAGAGAAGCTCACCGTCGATCACTACTTCCGATCACCTTCTTCTTCTTTCTTCTTTTTTCTACTTTTTCTTCTTCTTGGCTTTCGGCCGAACGTGTGGGAAGGAGAGGAGCCGCGCTTACCACCACGCCACCAGCACCGGCAGTTCACCACCACTGGAGACGAAGCCACCACCATTAATATAGGTCCATACCTACGCCGTCCAGCTGAGTATACACGATCTAAGGCAAGCCCTAGATCGTGACTTGCGCAGCAGGCAAAGTCGATGTTCCCTTTTTCCGATATGCTTTCCCTTCTCCGATATGCCCTTGATCCGATCTCATCACCATCGCTTAACAATGCAACGTCTTTGTCGTCAACATCAAGTGCGGTCAGTAATGTCTACATCATCCCCTGGATGAGGCCTTCTCCTGTCCATCCCAATCTCTTTCGGAGGCTATCTTGGTACCCTCGCGTCTAGGCCAAGGGTTCAGTCGGTGTGCAGGAGGAACATCCGTAACATATGGGTTAGAGCTCGATGTGTCTGTAGTCCTGGCTCTCTTTGACTTAGATGCCATCTGCAAACAAAGACAGAAAAACACAGCATAAATCCAATATCTCTCAGCAATCACAGCAAATTTTTATCAGCAGAAACGAGTGGTGTCGATTGATACTGTAGGGTATCGATCGACACCTTAGTCAATTTCCAGTTCATCCGATTCCAAATTCCAAATTATCCAAGAGTCCAAATTAAAGGCAATTGAAAGTAAGGCAAGGTTCGAAACCACTCTAGAGCATCTCAGCAAATGACCATTGTCAAGAAAAACAAGTGCTAAAGAGTAAAATCTCACAAACCATACACCTAAAAATCGGATGGAAAAGGCGGAATTTCGAGTACATACCTTTGCTGATCTGAGAAACAAATGCTAGAAGGAGATAGATAGTGAAAATCTAATGAATCTAGGCACTTGAATCACCAAAATCGGTGAAGAAATGAGAGAGATGCGATTTGAGAGGGGAAAGGGTCGGCGGTATCGAACGATGAGGGGTTGTGAGGAAGAAGACAACCGTAGGGTTTTAAGGAAACTTACCTGGCCGTGGAGCATCGATCGATACCTCTGGGTATCAGTCGACACATGTCATTTTTGGTCGACACTGGATGGTGTCGATTGACACTTATGAAAATTATGCTCCCTTTTTATGGCACTTGGTATCGATCGACACTGACTGGTGTCGATCGATACTCCTCGTTAAATCTGCTTCACGTTTGACACAAGACACAAAACCAAGAATCAAAAACAAAATGAAAATAAAAACGTATGTACAGACTTACCAGTGGGTTGCCTCCCACTCAGCGCTTGTTTAACGTCAGGAGAAGATTGAGAGCTGACTCCAAAACAAGCTCCACAATCTAACATTGCTAGCTTCAGAGTTCTGCTCTAGCCTTAGAGAATGATTTCGAAGTTCCTTTGCACTTCACCTTGTATTCAATCGAATCCCCATCATACTTCTGAGGGATTAAGGTCATAGAAGCAGCATCCTTCACTCTTTCGCTCTTCACCTTCTTCTTTGCCATAGATGTTTTGATGTCCTTCTTGGTGATGATAGAAGGACTATCTAGAAGGTCTATGACTGTTGGCTCGTCAGGAGGTTCTTCCAAAAGATCAATTACCAACGTCTCATCTGTAACAACATCGATGCAAGAGACACGTGTGGGAGTCCCTCTAGGGATAGCTTTGTAGTACACCTCATTGTCAATGTATGAGAATGATATTTGGTTGTTGGGTGTGTCCATAATGGCACCAACCGTAGCCATGAACGGTCTTCCAAGAATCAACTGCGTACGAGATTGTGCACTCATCTCCACAACATGAAAATTAGCAGGAACCAGACAGTCTCCTACTTTAACCAGCAAATCAGGGATTGTACCATATGGAAGTGAGGTGGAACAATTCGCGAATGTGATAGATGACATGGGTGGTCGAATATCAGCTCCCAAACTCTCTGCAGTAGCCCTTGATACGACATTAACGCTAGCCCCTGAGTCAACGAGAGACTCTTTGAATTCAACTCCAGAGATGGGCATGGAACAGAGAATATTCCTGGGTCTTCCCTCTTGGTCAATTGTCTCAGCGGTAGTGATGTGCCTCTGGCTTTGATGAAAAGTGCCTTAATCTCTTCCTCAGTTTCTCTGTAATCGCGGAAGTGACTCAGTAGTGGGCGACACTCTAGAGCTTCTTCAAAAGTATGTGTGTGGGGAATCCTTCGTACCATCTTCTCAAAGCCACGCAACTGTTTTGGAGAGATTGGATCTCTGAGGTGTCTAGGAAGTCCAGGGTAGGGCAACTTAGGCTTGTAAACACGTTCCTCAATCGCTTCCGGTGTCTTCAGAATTGTTAGATCGGTCTGCGATTGCTGTCGATCGATACCAGGTAGGGTATCGATCGATACTCTGGGTTCTGACTCGTCTCGAGAGAGGATGTGGACGGGCATCGATCGATGCTCTATGGTGTCGGTCGATACCCTGGGATTTGCTGAATCTTCTTTGTCATCCTTGGCTAGATTGACAAAAATCTCTGCTATTTGAGTGTCCAGCATCTTCTGATGAATACTGAGAGACTCAATTTTCCCATTCAGATCTTTGTACATAGCGTCCATATCTTCCCAGTGAGGTTTAGTGTCATCTTCTGCTGTCCCTGAAGAAGTTGTTCAAGCATGGATTCCATCTTACTCTCAGAAGCTCTGGGTGGTGTGGGTGTTCGTTGATACATTTGATCTTGAAATCCATCTCCATCAATGTGGTTAACAAATTCCACTCCATCTTTTCCAGCAAAACGAACAGCCTTCTGCTGCTTGTCCATCAACCAATCTAACTTAGCATTCACCTCAGCAATCTGACTGCAATCCAAGTTACCAGCTTGCTTCTTGCGCTCCATGTCTACATTCTTGGTACTATTGCTAGAAACCAAATTCTCAATAAGCAAATAGGCATCGTCAGGACACCTCGTATATAAATTTCCATTGCTCGCAGTATCTAGAGCCATCTGATACCTCCAATCGATTTCTCTGTAGAAAGTACCCAGCAGCTGAACCTGAGTGAAACCATGGTGCGGTCAATCTCTCTAATATGACTTGAAACAAATCCAAGCAGCCTTGAATGCCTCAATCGGTCCTTGAGAAAACTGAGAGATCTTGTTCCTAAGCTCCTTGGCTCTCGCATCATCGAAAAAGTTGTTCAGGAAAGCTTTCTTCGTCTCTTCCCAAGTAGTCAGCGACCCAGTAGGTAACTGCTTCAGCCAGTAAGTCGGTTCTCCACCAAGTGAGTATGGGAAAAGCTTGCAGAAAAGGTAGTCGTATGATACTCCATTTCTCTTGATGCTTGTAACCAGATCCTCAAACTTCTCAATGTGATCCATTAGGTGTTCATGAGGAAAACCATGAAAAAGATGATGACCCACAAGAGTGAAGTATGCAGGTTTCAGCTCAAAGTCATCCCTCTGAAAAGCAGGAGGGCGAATCGCTGACCGATTGGTATAAAATTGATCAGGCATGTATTCACCAATCGTTCTACCGCGAGCAGCCACAACATTCCCTGCATTCGCGTTCCCAGCGATATTCCCAGCGACAATAGGAGCAGGTGGAATGATGTTCCCCTCTCCATCCAGACGTTGTCCTCTCTCGTTGCACAACTTACCCTCTTGGTCTCTCAAAGCTCCAGCAGCATCTTGAATCAGAATCATCGTGTTGTTCATCTCTGCTGGCTTCTTTGCTTTCCTGTTTGCACGTTCCAAACTCACACCTGAAACACACTAGGCAAAGCACGTAAGTAACAAAAAAATACGTTGAGTATCGATCGATACTCGGTGGTGTCGATCGATATCAACACAAAAGGCGACGAGTATCGATCGATACCGACGAACTTAGTCGAAATTTTCAGACTAAAATCTAATGGCGAATTGAGTCCCCGGCAACGACGCCAAATTTGATATGCTCAAATTAATACCCTAATTAGATAATAAAGCAGTTGTCGTAGTATAGCTATGGGTCGAACACAAGGACTCACAGAAACGCACAATAGATTATATAGGTGAGAATTAAGCTAAGCAATTCAGATATAATTGAAATCAATGCGTAAATTAAAAGTGTTGTAATTCAATTGGGAGAAAGATAGGCTCAGGGTATTTCTCAGGAAATCAATGAATGCAGATAAACTAACTAGCAGGATTCAGATTTAGCGCAGTCCTTGAACTCAAATCACTAAGGTATAATTAACCAACTGTCGTTGCGAGAATTATCTAAATCTAAATCCTAGGAATTCCAAATCTCTTTGCGAATTCTAAAGTCTAAATCAGCTTTAATATCAGGTTTGATATGTTCACAAATCAATTAAACCAAATCTCTTTGCGAATAATCAATTTGCTCACCTAAGGTTCTATCAGGTAATTAATCGCATTGTCGTGCCTAATCAATTATCCTAAGATCTAAGTTCCAGATTCGTCAACCTAAAATTAGCTTTGAACACAACCTAAGGTGAAGAACTAATTCAGATAGTGAATTCTAATAAATTAATCAACCTAGCATTCAGAGAAAACCCTTATGAGAACCCTGAACCTAAAGTGGATCTACTCAGACATGAAAAATGAAACAATCAACATGTTTGAATAAATCATCAAATAAAGCAGAAATAGTAACAAGAGGGTTCGAAATCTTCTCTCGGACGAAGGGAGCTTCAGACTTGTCTTCCTCACAAAACTCTCTCTCAAACCAAATTAAAATAAAATATAGCCAACAAAGTGGCTGTAAAATTTCTATAAATAACCTAAATCACGTTTTGGGGTTTCTTGTAAATATTAAAGACTTCTGGACCAAGTTGCAATTCTTCAACTCTTCATTAAAGTCGCGGGTCGTGTCTGCTGCGATGAGTGTCGATCGATACCAAGGAGGTATCGATCGATGCTTGACGTGAAATCGGGTACTCAGCAACACGAACTTCAGCTTTGCTCCAAAATGCTCCAGAAAGCTCCAATATCTCCGATTATGCTCCAAACGTGCTAAAACATTTAAAATACTCTAAAACACTACGAAATAGCAGAAAGACTCTATAAAACGAACTTATATCATGGCATAAAAGGGGTAAAAACCATGATATATCAATGAGGCACATATCTTATTTTTAATGGCTGATAAAATGGTAAAAAATAGTTCTTCTCTTTTAACGCAATAATATATATAAACCCGGTTAGGTCTGGCACATGCTCCCATTTCCCATCGGAATCCTTAATCCATCGGCCACGAATTAATCGAACCTGAAGTGCCATTAACTACAAGAAATCGCTGAAGCGACCAGAGCGGGGTTAGCAACATTTCGAAGGAAAAATCCTGAACTAGAAAATACTTTGCTTAAAGGAAGAAGGGGGCTTGGGGTTGCGTAGTTTCTTACATTTAAAGCTTATTTGGTTGTTGTTATCTAAGGATGACTCGTTGTGGGTATGCTGGCATCAAAACCACCATATTAGGCAACAAATTTTCTTAGATTTGAAAGAAGTAACATGGGGGCTCATGAAACTGGAACTCTATACTTCAACCCAGACCTCTAGCAGAAAAGTTCTTACAATGCGAGCTAAGAAATGGTCGAAAGGCAAGCTTCTAGTTCGATAGTTGGTCCCCCCTTGGTACCCTTATCAAAATTATGGGAGAGTCGAGACCCTCATCCTTTCGATTGGCCAAAGCTGCAACTGTCTCCGTTGCTTGTGGTTCGAATGGTTGGATTTTACCTTCTCCAAAGCCGGAACATGCCCTTATCATTCACATTCACCTTACCTCCATGGACCTCCCCACAAACTCAGAAGAAGAGGACTCGTATAGCTGGGTGGTGGAAGGAACACATATGCATTGGATATTCAGCTGGCAAGCTCTTAGACCCCGCAACACGACCATGAGTTGGTCTAGTTCTATCTGGTTCAAGGGTGCTATTCCTAATCAGGCTTTTCATATGTGGATCGCACAGCTTGATAGGTTACCAATGAGAGAACGTCTTGCCTCTTGGGGAATGCAGATTCCAACCCATTGTTGTCTTTGTTCCGCTGTTGCAGAGACTAGAGATCACCTGCTCCTCTCATGTGACTACAGCTCTGAAATCTGGACCTTGATCCAGCAGCGACTCCGTCTAACACTCCGTATTTTCTTTTCGTGGGATGAACTCCTCTCTTGGATGAAAATTTCAACTAGGACCGCTCCGAGAGTGCTCAGGAGATTGACGGCTCATGCGGCAGGAGACATCACAACAATGTCCTACACAATCTGTAATCCATCACAGCAGCTTCTATTTTTAAAGAAATTGATCGGCTTGTCCGAAATTCAATCACAGCTCGAAGACAAAGAAAGCGGTTTCGTGAACTAATGGTTCTATGGATTAATTGAGATGATTTCTTGTTCTTCTTAAATTCTGTTGTCGCCTGGTTTTTTATTTCTTTTTTGCCAAGGTTTCAAGTTTATTATGTAGTTTTATATTCTATGTATTAACCCCAAACTTTTATTCCTAATGATATTTACAATTTAGCAAAAAAAAAAAAAAAAAACTTTGCAAATAATATATATAGTTACCGTTAATTTTTTTGCAATAAATTATCTCTGGGCGTTTAACCTAGTTTGTCTAGTTATCATGTATCCAACTGAAGTAGCGCCATTAATATAGCTGGACATTTCTCTCTCTCAAATCCCATTTTATGCATATCGATACGTTTAATACTAACTATAATTATCGCTTAATGGACGGTCGAGATCAGCTTCGGATTGTATAATATTCAACATACATTTAATGCTCTATTGTCTCGCCTCACTCTCTCTTTTATAGGAGTATAAGGCCCTCTTCGTTTCTGAATCTGGATGCCACGTCTAAAAACTGTTTCTAAACACAATATTTGGACGCAGCATCCAGACACATTTTATTTATATATTTAGTTTTTACATCTACAAATTGCATATGGATGTAATTATGTTTGTTTGTGTGTTTGCATATTTTATTTGGATACATTTTAAAACTAAATGACCAAAAATGACATTTTATATGTTTATAACAATTTGTTTAATCTAAAGTATATTTACAACTAAATAATGATCAAATTAATATTTAAATAACTTATAAAATTTGATTAATGAAATAATTCTATTTAAAAATATATATTTATCAAAAAAACTTTAAATAACAATAAATAAATAAACGTTTTAATGCATTAAAAACAAAATAAATCTTTTTTTATGAAATGTGAAATTCATTGTTCAAGTAATAGATTTACAAAAAGAACACTTAAAAAACAAATTAGAAAACTGGAAGAAATAATATACAAGAAAATGGCTGTGATAAAATATAAAAAATATTGTTATACATAGTAATACATAAAAAATAATCTAAAAACATATTACTAACAAACATTTTTAATACAAAACCATTTTTATACGGTTTTGGTAGGAAAACGCTTTTTTGCGATTTAGGCAAAAAATCAATTTTTTGCGGTTTTGATGGAAACGTTTTTTGCGGTTTTGGCGGGAAATCGCTATTTTGCGGTTTTGGTGGGTAACCGCTTTTTACGGTTTTGGCGGAAAACCACTTTTTACGGTTTTGGCGGAAAATCACTTTTTACGGTTTTGGTGGAAAACCGCATTTTTGCGGTTTTGGCAAGAAACCGTTATTTTGCGGTTTTGGCGGGAAACCACTATTTTGCAGTTTTGGCGGGAACCTGCTTTTTTACGGTTTTTGTGGGAAACCGCTTTTTACGATTTTGGCGGGAAACAGTTATTTTGCAGTTTTGGCGGGAAACCGTTATTTTGCGGTTTTAGCGGGAAACCACTATTTTACGGTTTTGGCGGGAAATTTCTTTTTGCAGTTTTGGCGAGAATTTGCTTTTTGTGGATTTGGCGGAAAACTGTTATTTTGCGGTTTTGGCGGAAAACCGCTATTTTGTGATTTTGGTGGGAACCCGCTTTTTTGCGGTTTTGGCGAAAACCATTTTTTGCGGTTTTGGAGGGAAACCACTATTTTGCGGTTTTTGCGTGAAACCACTATTTTGCGGTTTTGGCGGGAAACCGTTATTTTGCGGTTTTGGCAGAAAATCGCTATTTTGCGGTTTTGGCAGGAAACCGCTTTTTTGCGGTTTTGTCGGGAAACTGTTTTTGCAGTTTTGGCGGGAACCCGTTATTTTGCGGTTTGGTGGAATTTTGTGATTCCACGTAATTTTTTTTCTTGAAAATAATAAATTTAAATAATTTAAATTTTATTTTTTGGTGGGATAAATATTTTAAATTTTGATTATAAATGACGGTATTTAAGAATTTTGTAATTTTGTAATTTTGGTTGATCCAAACTCTAGTTTCAAGTGCATCCAAAATATATAATTATTTTGGATGCATTTCATTTTGCATCCAGATGCACTTCTTATTTTGACAAAACGAACTGCATTTCATACGTAGTTATTGGATGCATAAACGAACAGGCCTAAGCAACAATGGACAAATAAAATTAGGGAAATATAATTCTTGATTCTTTATTTATTGGGTTTTCTTTTATAGATGTATCAAATTATTGGTTGCTAGATTCTTTATTTATTGGTCAACTGTTAATATTCATTCGCTTCACTCATAGAATCTCCATCTAATACAATATATAATATAGTATTAATTATAAATAATTAAATATAATGTCAAGAAAAAGATATATAAAACTCTCTTATTATCATATTGTAGAAATATTTATGTCTTTGAAAAAGGAACATTGTATGAGTCTCATATATGTTTATGACACAAAATTATTTGATTAGATTATAGAGGAATTGCAGGAACTAGTAATCGATAATGCAAAAATTAGTTGTGCAGTTTTTGATATTGAACACTCGTTACTATTCTTTGTATAAAGACCCAAAATCCTTAATCTAGTGTTTATTAGCAGGATTGTATACTAGACTATATACTAGACATGTGCTCACCTATGTTGCAGCTTAGATTTGTTTTTGTGTTTCTTTTGTTTTTTTATTACTTCCGAATGGAAAAGGTTTAGCAACATATCATCATCTCTCACAGCCTATAAATCCCCCCTTTAGAAAATCGAGTTAGGCGATTTATCGCCGGAAACCATCATATATTATCCTTGGCGAAGGCGATTCACGGAGACGATTTGTAGCCCCAATCCTCCGCCGTCATAACTATGTCGAATTTGCAGGATCATGTTAACTTAGTTTTATGTGTGTAGTTCGTTATTCATTTTGTTGTTCATGTCAATTATTGGGATAATTATAGATAACTGAAAACATGGTTTGTGGTAGTATTGTTAACACAATAACTATGTCAAATTTGTCGGATCATGTTCATATATGGTTAATTTAGTTAACACCATAACTATGTCAAATTTGCAGGATCATGTTAACTTAGTTTTATGTGTGTAGTATGTTTTTCATTTTTTTGTTCATGTCAATTATTGGGGTAATTGTAGGTAACTGAAAACCAAGTTATTGTGGTAATATTGTTAACACAATAACTATGTCAAAGTCGGATCATGTTCATATATGGTTAATTTAGTTAACACCATAACTATGTCAAATTTACAGGATCATGTTAACTTAGTTTTATGGGTGTAGTACGTTTTTCATTTTTTTTTGTTCATGTCAATTATTGGGATAATTGTAGGTAACTGAAAACCAAGTTATTGTGGTAATATTGTTAACACAATAACTATGTCAAATTTTCTGAATAATGTTCATATATGGTTAATTGATTTAACACCATAACCACCGTCGACAACACCGAAGAAGGCGATCTCTAGCCACAATTCACCGCCGGTATACTCAGCCAAACACAATAATAATTAACCCACCTTTAGCCGGAAACCACCGCCTAAGGCGAATTCTATTGACACAAATATATAACCAAGGTATCCTCGCTTATCACTCTCTCTGGTTGCTACTAATTGTCTAGTTTTCTGATAATTTTTTAGAGTTGTCCGCGATACGGTCGAAAAAGCAAAACCAAAAGAGCGTTAGTGTTAATTGATTACCGATTTTTGCAGATCATTCCATTCTGGATTCAAAATCATTCCATTCTGGATTCCTTATCGGGACAACTCTGAAAAGAGCAGAAAGAAGAGTAGACAAGGAAATCCGACTCAAAATGGTGTGTCTTGTGGTTTTTGATGTGATACTATTTTCAACTGTCCACTATCCCAGAGTTAAAGTAGTCAAAGATCACGCCGAAATGATTGAAGACTTAGAGTCATTTTTGGAATACCCACACCTGTTGTTGGCGAGATAAGACATCTTGTTCGCGTTGTATCTGAGTTATCCGGACAACAATATAAATAACTGTTAACTCCACATTAACTTGGTAACTTGATAACTTGTTACCTTGCTAACTATGTTCTGCATGCTTAGTTCAAAGATCGATTCCCATCTTCCATCATCCTTATTTGTTAACTATCATCCTTATTTGTTAACTTGTTAACTTTACTTGTTAACTTCACTGGTTAACCGGATAATTTAATTGGTTAACTTGTTTTGTTAACTTAATTGGTTAACAAGTTAACATGTGTTCGCCCTGTTTAGTGTTTTCCGCCTACAAAAAAATATCAAAATTTAAGTTTTGGGTAAACATGTTAACTTGGCTACTTGATAACTTATTACCTTGCTAACTATGTTCTACTTAGTTCGAAGATCGATTCCCATCTTACATCATCCTTATTTGTTAACTTGTTAACTCTACCAGATAACTTATTTGGTTAACTTTTCTTGTTAACTTGACTTGTTATATTCACTTGTTAATTAAACTGGTTAACATGTTCTCTTTTGCAACGAGTTATATTTGTGACTACTGTCATAATTTTGATTGTTGGTTGGTTAAAGATTTGATGTTTTTATTTGCGACCACAATGTTGACGGCATCTCCAACTAATGAGACAAGTTGAAACTTACTTTGCTATCTTACCATGTCAATATATATATAGTGCTAACCTTGTTATACTTGTTACCACTGTCATGATAACAATATTACCACTGGTTAACCTTGTTATACTTGTTACCATGTCAATATTTCGAATACAAACTAACATGAATCCGTTGTTAGCGGGATAACACTTCTTATTCTCGTGGTATATGAGTTAACTGGACAACAATACAAATAGCTTTTAACTTCACATTAATTAGCAACATTGTAAACCCTTCTCAATACTTCGAATGAGAACGAACTAAAACCCGTGTTGGCTGGATAACTCCTCATGTTGTCTCGTCATACGAGTTAACCATACAACAATACAAAAATTTGTTAACTTCGGCTTAAACAGTTAGCTGGTCAAAATTTGTTAACTTCGGCTTAAACAGTTGATACAAGGATTTTGCAATCCAAGGAGGTATCAATAACTCCAATACATGTAGTATGAATGTTATCAATCCATAAAGAGATTTATCCTAAACACTAAGAATGCAAGGAACAATTGTAAGTTAAGCTAAACAAGTGGTTTGTTGTTAAGTATCCAATTTAGAATTAAGCAAAAGCACTAAGCAAGATTGTAAATCAATAAGCAAAAATGAATCTAGAGATAGGGTTATCGATATAAGAAGTCCCAAGTTCAATTCATGATGTTCATTTACTCAAACAAGCTAATCCCTAGGCACAAGATCCTAAACTTGACTAATTCTCTTTCAAGCAATTAATCACTAAGCTAATCACCTAACCCATTAACAAACTCTCATTTGTGGATCATTGATTAGCAAGCATTTAGTTTAATTCAACAAGATCAACCAAAAATACACCCTAGACAACTATTGTCATAGACTAGGAATGTAAATCTCTTGTTTAATTCAACAAGGCATTTCATCAAACACTTGGTGTGCATGAAATGCCTTATGATCTAAACCTAATTTTTCAATCTAGATTTAACCTTAAGAACATCACACAAGAAAGGATATAAGGAGATCTACCCATAAACATCATGAATCAAGCCTTGGAACATCCTAATCTACCCCATCTCTAAACCCTAAAAGACTACTCAAGATCCATGAATAGCCCCTCAAAATCGATTTAGATAAGAGAGGTTTTCATGGATGAATCTTGAATAGATAAGATAGAGAGAAGATTAGATGGAAGGAATCAATAAAAACAAAGACTTAATTGCATTAAAAGTAGAAGATCATCTCTTACAAATCCAAGAACTCTCTCAAAGGGGAAAGGGTTTCTTAGAGAAAAAAAAGCATAGATCTAAAAAAATGGGTCTCAACAATATTTAAAAGTGTTTTCTTGAGCTGGGTCGGACCGGGTCAACCCGGGACAAACCGGGTGTTGACCCGGCCGAAACTTGGATGCGTGTTCAGTGAATCGGCCATAACTCCTGCACCTGACATCTGAATGACCTGAATCCAAGTCATGTAGACAGCTAACTCGTCCCTCTACAACTCTTATGAAGACCGTTTGAGTTGAATCATAGCGGAAGGCCTTCGTGTTTCCGGTTATTTGGACGGTTTCATCTTCTCTCGGCCAGACGGATATACCTTCAGTAAATCTGTCTTATCTCCCTATTCATACGTCCAAATAATCCGATTCAAACTCTTGTGTAAAGTTGATTCACTCCTCTACAACTTTGGTGAAGACCACCGAGGCTAATTCGGAGTGGAGATCCTTCAGTACCAACGTCACTCCTCGGTACTATACGTCGGTGCTAAGGAATTTTCCTTCTGTTTCCACACCGAGCAGTTGCACCGACCAGTGACCTCGGTATTGAAGAAACCGTCTCGGCCAGGCGGACCTATCTCTGGTAAATCAGCCATATATCTGAAACCACACGTCCGAATGACTTGATTCTAACTCCTATGGTTAGAGGACTCATCGGGATACAACTCTCATGAAGACTCCAAGAGCTGGATCAAATCGTATCGCCTTCGTCTGATCGATTCTTTGAGAATTTCCGGATGGTTCCTCTCTAATCTTTAAGCACCAAATCTCTAAACGCCACCAAGTGTCTCCAAACACCTATAAAACTCCTCATAGACATGCAAAAGACTCACTAGGACCTAATGCAGCTCCTAATACTTTAAATGGGACAAAACAAGTATGGAATGCCATGAAGATCCAAGTAAATGATCTAAAACCTACATGATGTGCATGCTTAAACTATGCAAATTATGGGCACATCAATTCCCCCAAACTTAAACCTTTGCTTGTCCTCAAGCAACCAAGATCAAGAATGAGAGATGCAATGCAATGCAAGTGGAACTTGAGCCTATAAGAAGCATACAAAGCAATCGTACTCAACATCCAAGTTACTAGTTCTAGGATGCACCAAAGTTGTCTACTCAAAAGGAGTTAGCCATTTCCTTCACAACAAGAAACAAAGCCAAACCTCAACCTAGACAAACCATCCTATTCTCTAGCCTCTTAACATTTATTAATTGTTTTATCCGTGAATTGTGCTTATGCAAAATTAGATGAAACCGCTTGGCTAAAGGCCCGGTCATGAGATGAAGGTGATCTCATCAATATGCAAGGGTAAATAAACACAAGGATCTCTCAATGAACGAGCAAACTTTAACAAAATGCTAAAGGTAAAAGGCAACATATGCATACAAGGAAAAATTCTCGTCTACCCCGAATGCCTAGAGTGTCACTAACCTTAAGCTCCTAACCCGTTGTGCCTATAACTTAAGCTACCCTTCTATCATGAGGCATTTTGCCTTTTTAAACCCGCACATCCTTCTTGTCTCTTCACTTCACCTTTTTCTCAATTGGGGATCACTTCTTCTTCCTTGTTCTTCATGATTTGGTGCTTCTTTGTTGTTATCTAGCTCTTCTTTTCTTCTTTTTGGTTCCCGCCTCTTCTCATTCTTTTGATGCTTTGGCCTTTTTGGCCTTCTTCTTTTTCTTTGTATATTTTGAGGCCATCTTAATCTTAGAGCTAGTCTTATGATCTTTGCACAAACCATTCTACAAATTCGATCCCCTTTTCCATACTCCTTGTCATCCTTTCCATCCCACAATCCATTCCAATCATACCCGTTCACTAAGTCTAAAACCGTTTCCCCAAAACTTGAATCAAGAACCGCCATCCTAACTAGCCTATTCCTAGATTAGCCCCTTGATGATGGAGCTAAGTCTACACAAGATTGCTTCTTTGTTGCCCTAAACCTAACACTTTTTGTCAAGTTCACTCCAAATAAGGCCTCACAAGACACACACGAAAGATTAGGGGCTAGAAAGGAGGTAATTGGCATGGTAGGGAAACCAATCCAAAGATGGGATTTGGCTATTTGGACAAGCAAGAGTGGTGAAAGGAATAAGAATGTCCAAATATGTATATGTGATCTACGAATTCATTTAAGTTTGCATAAGCACAATAATTACATGTCAAATTATGGTTATCACTTAGATGAGGCTAGATTCAATTCAAGCTTGCTTCAATCGAAGAAAGGTAATGATGCATGCGCTCTAACAAATGGTTCGTCCTTGATTTCGGATTCAACTTCAATGCATCAAACAACTAATAACTTGGGTGTTGAATCAATTGCTAATTAAGCTACTTTCAAGGTTGTCATTACTTAATGCTTATGCAAATGCAAGCTAAAATGCAAACTAGACACTATCTACAAGTGAATATGCAATCCTAAATGTTCAAAATTTAACAAAATATATGCAAAATTTCGTGAAATGCATGAGACTCAAATGCAAAAAAGAAAATAAGAGTATAAAACACGAGGTCAAATACCGGTCTCTCCCCCAAACTTAAATCACACCGTCCCGGTGTGAAATAAATTCAAAGAAGAGACCCTAAACAAAATAAAATATGCTAAGACTAAAAAAGGAAAGAGATACTTACAATGGAGGAGTGTTATTATGTGAATGGAGAGCATGGAGAATTGATAGGCATTCCAACATCAAACGCCCTTGGCTACTTTACCATCACTTTTCTACTATCAACGACCTTGCAACCACTTAACCAAAAGATCAAAAACGCCCAAGAAACAAAAAATAAAACTAGAAAGCGAAAGAATATATACAAGGATAAACATGGGAATGTCTCCCAAGTGCACTGTGTTTTACGTCGCTAAGTTTGACGTTGGTTACCCTTTTAGGCGGGTGATTTAGGAGCGCGAGCACTCCATGGCGGTTCGGTAAGCTCGAGTTTGAGAACTTTACCCATTAAGCCTTGAAGACCGGTTTGATATCGCTCCCTAACCTCCGGTGTGAGGATTTCTATGGCCTTGGTAAAAGGCTTGGGGCGCCCTCTACATTTGACCTTGTACTCAATCATCCCTTCTTCATGTTTCCATGGGATGAGAGTCACGATCGAAGGTTGGTCTAGCAAGGGTCCAATTCCCTTTAGCATGCTCGGTTTCCTCTTCTCGGACCTAGGCCTTGTCCTTTTCTTAGCAACCTTGCCACTTTCAACCTCACTCTCCGTCGTGGTGTGAAAGAGGGAATTCAAGCAATATCCATCTAAAGCAAGGGCTTCTTCAATCATTCCTTGACTCATCGTCTCACAAATGCCCACATACTCAACCTTCCGGGATTTGGCTTCATTGTCCCCAAAAATAATAGCCCCACAAATAGCGGTGGAAGAAGGCATCATTGTGTAGAACTTCTTATCATCCACGTTCTTAAGAACAACCCTCTTGTTTATGAAGTCCAAGCTTGCACCGGTTGTATTGAGGAATGGAGTCCCGAGGAGTAGAGGGAGCTTTTTGTTTGGTGCCATCTCCATCACAACGAAGTCCGTTGGTACAAGACACTTTCCAATCTTAAGGGCAAAGTCTTCAATCATGCCAAGAGGTTTCTTCGTGGAAGAGTCTCCAAATGTGATGGTGGAGGGGTAATCGTTCAACTTATCTATCCCAAGACTTTTGGCCATCTTCAAAGTCATGACATTAACGGTTGAGCCCGAATCACACAAAGCATCATCAATTTCCAAGAGTCCAAGTGTGCAAGATATTGAGAATTTCCCAGGGTTTCCAAGCTTTGGGAGAGTCTTAGGCTCGATCCTTGTTGTGCTTGGAGGCACTTTCTCTTGTGCCTTGTTGAGGAAACGACCGGGAAATGGAAGTGGAGGCTCATATGGAGGTGGAGGCTCATATGGAGGTGGAGTCTCTCTCTTTGACTCAACTTGTGTCTCCACGTTTTTCACTTTAACTAAGTCCTTGATGGACTCCTCAACCTTGTTACTCTTTTCTCCAACCAACATCATATCATTCTCACTCCCAAGGGTCACCTCCCCACCTTGTTGCTCAATGTCCTTTTGAGGCTAGAGACTAACCTGAGGAACTCCTCCATAATGTGGTCTTGCTCTTTAAGAGTGGAAAAGGTGTTGCAAGACTCTTTAGAGGTTAGTATGGCTTTCCCATTTGAAGAGACTTGAGTATGTTGTGAAGAAGGGGCGGCACTCCTTTGCTCCATTAGTTTCACCTTTAATTTGAGCTCAATGTCTCAAACTTGCTATTAAGATCATTGTAAGAGCAAATGACCTTGTTAGTGGTTTCCGCTTGACCCTTGATGAGTTGTTGGAACATGGAGGCCAAATCAAGTTCTTGCGGTTTAGACGTAGGTGCTTGACCTTGGGGCACAAACCCTTGTTGTTGACCTTGAAAACCGGGTGGGGCTCTTGGTTGGAATCCACTTTGGTTTCCTTGGAATTGGTTCTTTGGAACATACCCTTGTTGGTTTAAGTTAGAAGGTTGACCTTGAGATTGGAATTGTTGTTGTGGAACTCCTTGAGCTTAAGTAGATTGTTGAGGGTAAAGTTGGTCTTGTGGATTCCTATAGGTTTGGTTGAACCCTTGTCTTTGGAAGTTACCTTGGTTCCCCACATAGTTCACTTCCTCATGTGTTTCCACGGCCTCCTCTTGATAGCAAGCTTGATTGTTCTCATAGTCACCAATGAAATGTACCGCCTTTTGAGACTCTTTTTGAGAGGCAAAAAGCTTGTCTATCATAGAGGCTTGCTTATCCAACTTCTCATTCAAGGCTTTCATGTCCTTGGCTCTCTTGTTCTCGTCAAAGTCACTTGTGGTCCTTGAAGCACGGTCATAATCATCCCCATACGTCCCATCACTAGTAGCTAAGTTTTCCACGAGCTCCATAGCATCCTCTACGTCCTTAGCTAGGAAATTACCATTCAAAGCCGTGTCAAGTAGCATACAGATCTTAGGCAAAGCACCTCGGTAAAGAGTGCTAAGGAGAGAGGCGTTGGAGAAGCCATGATGTGGGCATTGAGTAGTGTAGCCTCTAAATATCTCCCAAGCCTCGTTGAAAGACTCAATAGACCGTTGTGTGAAGCTAGATATCTCATTGCGAAGTTTGGCGGTTCTAGACGGTGAGAAGAATTTGGCTAGAAACGCCTTTTTGCAATCATCCCATGAAGTAACAAATATCATATCTTATTGTTAGCACGTTAACAAGTCTCATATATTATTGTTAACACGTTAAAAGTACTAGATATTATTGTTAACACATTACAAATATCAGATAATATTGTTAGCATGTTACAATGATTAATTATTATTGTTAACACATTAACATTTTATAGTTATCCACGTTAGCACGTTAATATTTTATAGTTAACAAGTACCGTATATTATTCTTAACGCGTTAACATTAGTGTAATATGTACCGGATGAACAGTATCCATAGGTACAATACATCGCAAAAAAAAATCAGATCAATGACAATTGTGTAATAAAAACAAAGGAGAAGGATATTTTTGGATTAAAAAAAATATCTCTTTGCTATTATCCTAACTAGATTTATGCTCTGCGTGTTGCACGGAATTACATTTTTAAAGATCTATCAATACGAATCATTGAATATAAATATAATCATTTGAAGTTTTTTAAAATCATTTATGTAAACGTTTGTAGAAATAACAAACTTTTTTACCAAGTGATATAAAACATAGATATTGTCAAAGATAACTTGTTCCTTTTAAAATTCAATAAATTCTTTAGGTGAAAACCTCCCAAGATGAAGAAACGGCATCGACGACCATCGACCTTTTATCACAGAGAAAGTTCCTTCCATATTTAGGTACCGTGAAGACATCTCAATAGAAGCTTTGATGTTTACTATTAACATAATCATACTTATTATTAAATGTCAATTCGAACTTACTACCACCCCGAAATTAATGTAAATAGGCCAAGTTTAGACATTAGTAAATGCAAATGTGTAAACATAACACCCATGATGTTACAACATGTTTGGTAATCATGTTTTACCCACAGAAGCAAGCGCATTGTGCCATAAGGAAATTTTCAACCAAGTCATAAACGTTCAGCTATCTCATATCACCAACTACGTTGCATGGTCAAATAATTTAGTATTTTTATATAAAAAAAACTCATTAATTTCACATGCTAAAAATATTTTATTTTAGTTTTGTGCATACATATTTGATATTTTTGAACTTTAGTCAATTTTTCTTCACATTTTTTATCACCAATTCTTTTGTTATCTTTCAAGCTGCACTCGTTCGCTTAATTCTGACACTTATCTCTTTTGACTTTCTCTTCAATCACAAATAACATATTGGAAAGTGGATTGATTTTCAACTCATTGCATAATTATTTTCTCCTTTTCATCTACCTAAACTTTGTTTTTTTCTTATCAGTTGCATGAACTTTTTGCTGATTTGAACGTCAAAAAATCTTATTGGCGATACCCATTTGTCGTGGCGGGAATGTTCTCACGTATTGTGATGCACGTCAAATTTGCTTATTAAATATCGATTCTTATATTTGAACCCGTTTCTATCAACCATACATCATATTTTATCGTCACACCTTGCACTCTAACCTTACTATTTAAAACAACAAAAATTCTCTTATGATATAATTTTTTCATATATATTATATTTTTATTTTAGCTACACATAATTTTTTATTTTGATTTTCTTAAAATGTGTAACTTATAAACTCATTAAAAAGTCTAAAATTTTGTTGGAAACAAATTATTTTTATTTTGAGTAAAAACCGTTTAAAATTAACTTGTAATTTTTCATTATCCTAAATAATTTGTAACTATTAAAAAATATTTTTTGATCCATTTAATATATTTTAACGTGATAATTAGTTTCCCTATTTCTTAAAAAGTAATTGTTGCTCCATTAACTCTATGTTAGTATATAGTTATCTAATTTGATATTCATCCAATCTCTATTCAATTTTTTATTGTGTTGTATTTTTCTCCTTTTTCATCTTTCAATTTTTTTGTAAATTTTTTTTTGATGAGAAATAATAATTATAAAAAGTGTGAATTAATTGAGTCATTAGCTTTAGTTAGTGTTATTTTGTCTGTTTTTAATGAAAAAATAATAATTATTAAAAAATATGTGAATTAATTAAGTCATTAACTTTAATTTTAGTTTTCTTTAATTTTTTTCTGATGTGGACATCATAGATGGAGAGAGAACTCCCATTATATAATAGATTTTAATTTATCTATTATTACATAACTAATTAACTGGTCAACTATTAATAATCATTAAATTCACTCCTAAAAGTAATATGACACAAATGTATCTGATTGGTATATATTTTTTAACATTATCTCTCTTTTAATAGTAGAGATATGCTCTTTAATTTCTTTCTTTCTGTATTTCTTTTTAAGATTTTTTTTCTTTTTAAGTGTATATATTTTTTCTGATTGGTATATATTTTTTCCCATTATCTGATTGGTATATATTTTTCTTATTTTTCCCTGATATTTTTTTATTTTAATTATTTTTTTCCTTGTACTGACTAATTCTTAACTTACCAAACAAATTTCATTTTTTCCCCATATATAACGTTTTTACCCATATATTTTTTTCCTTCTACTGAATCTGCAATACACAATTCTTATATGATACGTAGTTGTGGGTCTCTGTTCGGTATCAAAATGGGTTGGTTAGTGGAAGCTCTTGTTGCCTCAATATTGTTGTATTTGCATTTTGCAATAACAGAGTCAGCTCCTGAATCTGCTCTCGTCACCAAACTTCCTGGTTTCAATGGCAGTTTTCCATCTAAACACTATGCTGGGTAAAATTGAAACTATATTTTACAAAAATCTCATCTTTCATGCAGTTTAATCCTGGTTTTGCTTCCTATATATTTTGATGATATTTGTTATGTGATATAAGGTATGTTGCAATAGATAAGGAGGGTAGAAAGAATCTGTGGTATTACTTTGTGGAATCAGAGAGAAATGCTTCAGGTGATCCAGTTGTGCTTTGGCTTAATGGTGGTCCAGGTTGCTCTAGCATGGATGGATTTATCTACGAGCACGGTAAGCTTTATATAACCTTTCTAGTGTCAAAAGCGCAAAACTACAAAATTAATTTATTTTCGACCCAAGATATATCTCGATGTTAAAAAAAAAGTAAATAATATACAGGCACATTTCATATAATAAAATATTATTTCAGGTCCCTTCAATTTCGAACGAACAAAGACAAAAGCACCTCGATTGCATCTCAATCGTTTTAGTTGGTCTAAGGTGAAAGAAAGAACAAGATGATTTTGATAAACAACAACACATGTTTTTTTTTGTTAAATCTTTTGAAATGTTTTTTTTTGCTTTGGTCAGGTTTCTAACATTATATACCTTGACTCCCCGGTTGGTGTGGGGTACTCTTACTCGAAGGACAAGTCTGATTATAAAACTAATGATACAAAAACCGCATCTGATTCTTACGCATTCCTTGTCAAGGTGAAATAAGAATGTAACAAATTGTCAAAGAATGTTCCTTGTGTTGTGTGTGTAATTCAAGAAAATTAACCATTAGATCCAATGTTCAACAGTGGTTCAAGATGTTTCCAGAGTTTCAGTCAAATCCGTTCTTTCTCTCAGGAGAATCATACGCCGGTATCTATGTGCCAACTCTTGCCTCCGAAGTTGTCAAAGGTCATTATCTATCTATCTTTGTTTAACATCATGTCGTAACTCCTTTTCATAAAAAAATTGTGGTTTCCAATTTTTTTCTTCAACTCTTGTTATGTTGTAGGAAATAAGAATGTAATTAGAAAAAATAAAAGAAACAAAACAAGTAAGAATAAAAAGAATGTGACAAAGCCGGTTATCAACTTCAAGGTATGACTAATGGAATTCAATAATTGAAAATATGTTACAGATTCAAAGGTTTTAGTTCTTGAATCTTAAAATGTCTTATACATTGTATAGGGATATTTGGTGGGTAATGGGGTTACTGATCCTGTGTTTGATGGTAACGCTCTAGTCCCCTTCGCGCATGGGATGGGACTCATCTCTGATGAACTCTTTGAGGTTTGGTTTTGCTGCTCAATTTCTTATAACCCTTGCTTTGTTCGTCAATGCTCTTTTCTAATGTGTAACAAGAAATGGCAGGAGACTAAAGTAGCGTGCAAAGGACAGTACCATAAGGAGCCAGAAGATGTAAGTGATGAATGCAATGACTTGCTTGGAAAAGTGGCAGCTGATGTGAAGTTGTTAAACATATATAACATTCTAGAACCATGCTACCATGGCCACAAAACATCTACATCCGCGTTTGACTTCGGATCTCTTCCTCCAAGTTTCCTTACGTTGGGCAAAACAGAAAAGCCATTGCCAGTGCGAAAGAGAATGTTTGGACGCGCGTGGCCCCTAGGTGCCGTTGTGCGTCCAGGCATTCTCCGTAGTTGGCCTCAACTCCTTGCTGGCTCCGCAGTTGCTTGCATGGTGAGTACTTAATGTCATCATGCATCTTCCTCTTATATATGTTTGGGGGGGAATGATAGTTTGCGACAAGTATTATCGCGATTAACACCATGTTTACACAAAAATATTCATGTACATTTGGGTTTATCCATTTATATTAATTAGGATCCTAGATATAAATATATATAATAATTTCAACAAAATCTTAAAACAAGGGTATTTTGAACATTATACACATATTTGCTAGATAAGATAAAAGTACATTTCTAGTAGTTGTGATAAATTTCTTCTCATGTGTATTTATCCACTACTTTAGAATATGAAAAGTTGGTATGGATGCAGGACGATAGAGTTGCAATGGCCTGGCTGAACGATCCAGCGCTGAGGAAAGCGGTTCATGCTAAAGAGGTCTCTATATGATTCATCATACATATTTCAATTGTTTTTACTAGAAAACATTTTGTCATCTTAAAATTCTGTCTGAAACGTTGATAGGAAAGCGAGATTGGGAGATGGGATTTGTGTACAGGCCAAATCGATTACGATCATAATGCTGGAAGCATGATCGAATACCATAGAAACCTCACACTTAGTGGCTATCGTGCTCTAATTTTCAGGTACATATACCTATACATTAAGGGTAAAATTAAAACTAAAGAAAATGTTTAGAAACCAAGCTGGTTGCATGGTCCAGTGGTGTTGTTCGAGTTACAAGACTCGTCTAGTGGATCAAAACCAAGGAATGAATCTCACCATCTACGATCATCATCTTTGATTCTCTCTTGGCAAATATTGGAAATAATATCCGGTTTCTACATGTTTCATGGATTAGTTTCAAAATTTACCATATACTAAAAAAACGATGGTGTGGAGAATAATAAACTATTAATTTGTGCAGCGGAGATCATGATATGTGTGTACCATATACTGGGTCTGAAGCATGGACTAGGTCAATGGGATACAAGGTGGTCGATGAATGGAGGCCATGGATGTCAAATGACCAAGTCGCCGGGTAATATATATTTTTTTCTATAACTCTCTTTTTATCGATTTGCTTCTCAAACTCACCGTTTCTACAATAATTTGGTACGTAGATTTACACAAGGGTATGCCAACAATCTCACATTTCTAACCATCAAGGTAAGAATCACTCATTTTCTTTGTAATTTTTAAATGAAAACGTTATTTTTGTTATGCGCTTTTGATGTTTGAATGTTTTGTTTTGCAGGGTTCAGGACATACTGTTCCAGAATACAAACCGCGTGAAGCCTTGGACTTCTATAGCCATTTTCTAGCAGGAGAAAAGATATAGATCCCTCAAGTTTCATCTCATCATCTTGCGTTATGTAGTTCATCAATAATCATGTCTTTTTTTAGCTCAAAACATCCATTCTAATAAAATTCAAGTTTTCCTTAGTAAAGAAAAAAAAAATTGTCTAATCGGGCAAGGTAAACTCAGTTCCATCACAAATTTGGCAAAGGGATTGTGATTAAAAGCATCGCTTTAAGCTACTATACTTGTTGCAACTTAAGGAGGTTTATATTAGGAATAATATCCTACATTGGAAATGAGCAAGGAATTTAAGTGGTATATAAAGGACATAGGTCAATAGAGCTGTCAAATGGGCCGTCCAGGCCCGTCCGCATCCGTCCATGAAGACCACTTTTTTTTTGGACAGTAACTGGTCGGACCTTAATGGACAATGGTCCAAAAATTGTCCATGTCCAATAAGACCATGTCCAGTTGGGTTTGTCCATGGATAAAAAATTGCATTAAACCTTCTTTTTTCAAATTAAAGCAAATTTGTTGTTTGCTTTAGATTCTGAAAATCCAACCAGAACAATTATTATTTAGATTTTAAAAGAACAACTATGATGTAAGTAACGAAAGTTAAACCACAAATCGTCCTGCAAACACAACTCTGTAACTATTTAAAATATAAAAAGGTTTTCATTAGAGTGATCATAAGAAAGTTGCAGATGATAGATTATCAAAATTCAATCTTATCTAGGGATTTATACAAACGTTTTGGGATTAAAAATATAGCCATTAGGCTGTTCAAAAGAGAGCCACTAGTTTTATTGAAGAACGAAAGATGATGTCACAAGTTGAACATAAAAAGCATCTTTGTATGAAAAGCTCTTAGAGGACCTTTCTTAGAGGATCACCAAAACATTCACTAAATCTTTAAGGATTAATACAAATCTCTTGCACTCAAATTCCGATTAATGGCCATACAAACAAATCAACACATGAGACACAACAAGGTGATGTAAACACACACGAAACACACACACTAATCAAAGCGAAAGAGATTTGATAACAGAGTCAGCATAATTTCCTTGATAACACACACACAACAAGGGAATGTGGTTTCTCTCATTTGCTGAAGCATAATCAAAGCGAAAACACTCTAGTCACTAACAAACCCATAGGGTTGGCTCAGACTCACTCCCACGAAATAACAACACTTGATCAAAGGAGAGGAAATTACAACACTTGATCTAAAAAAAAATCAAACCTTGAATCGAGATTCGACAAAGACGACGAAGACGAAGGGTCTCTACGAACCTAATAAGCAGAAGTGGTCTCGACGAAGACGAAGGGTCTCGACGAACGAAGACAAAGACGAAAGGTCTCGAGGAAGGACAAAGAGAGAGATTTCTAATTTTTGCCCCAAATTGATTTAACCCTAGATTTTTAAGTATTTGGGCATGTTCATTGTCCACACAGTCAAGCCCGTTTTTGTCTGTTGTCCGTGCAGTCTTAGTCCAATTGGACCGTTTCGTAACTGGGCCTGACCATGGTCCGTCCGTAATTATATAGACTGAGCTTGTCCACGGACAGTCCGCCCATTTGACAGCTCTATAGGTCAATATACTTATTGTCAATTGTTATTGAGTTGGAAATGGTTCGGGTTGCTCTAGCATGGATGGATTTATCTACGAGCATGGTAAGCTTCATATAACCTTTCTTGAGTCAAAAGCGCAAGATACTTAAGTAGAGATCGTGTCTAATCCACTGTGTTTTCATGTTCGCCACTGTAGACGTTTTAAGTGGCAACAAAACTCGGCTTTCTTTACAAGTTTCAAAATTAGTTTAATTTCGACCCAAGATTTATCTCGATTTTTAAAGAAAAGAAGAAATGCACATACATATTGCAGGTCCTTTCAATTTCGAACCAAAAAAAAGACAAATGCACCTCGTTTGCATCTCAATCCTTATAGTTGGTCCAAGGTGAAAAAAAAAAAACATTTGCATATTTCTGGACTTTTAAAAGAAATTAAAAATGTGTTTTTGGTCAGGTTTCCAATATCATATACCTTGATTCACCCATTGGTGTGGGGTTCTCTTATTCGAAGAACAAGTCTGATTATGATAAAACTAGTGATATGAAAACCTTCTGATTCCTACACATTCCTTATCGAGGTGAAATAACAATGTAATAGATTTTCAAACAATGTTCCTTGTGTTGTGTGTGCAATTCAAGAAATTAACCATTAGATCCAACGTTCAACAGTGGTTCAAGGTGTTTCCGGAGTTTCAGTCAAATTTGTTCTTTATCTCAGGAGAATCATATGATTGCGTCTGATAAACCGTGTTTTTACTGGTTTTTAACCTTTGTTTTTGTGTTCTTTATTGAGTCAAAATTTGTTTTTAGAGTCTTTTATTGAGTCTTTTCAGGTTTTAGGTGATTTGGGGAGAAAATGAGCCGTTTTGGGTGAAAATGAGTATGTGAAGATGCAGAATCATGCAGAGTCGTCAGAAGTTTGGCATTCGTTGAAGAACTTTCCACCGATGGATCGAGCTCAAATTTTTATACAAGATATAGAAATGAATTAGCATTTATTTGGAAGTAGTTTGAGGCCATTCCAACGGTGTGTTCAATCCGGATATCGATTTGATTTTGGTTCAGTTTTTTTAGTTTTTCGGTTTACAAGAAATAGCTACCATATGAAAATTATATACTTTGTATGGTTTGGTTTGGATACTTTCGGTTTTATACCAAAAACAAAAACTATGTTCAATTTTTTACCGAAAACAAAAATTATGTTCGGTTTAACTTCAAATTATATGGGATTCGATTATTTTACATAGAAAATTAGAAATCATAATTAAAAAAACATTGAAAGGATTAAAATCAAGAAGTGAAAGTCCATGGCCTATAGTAAAACCAATGAAACTCTACGATTCGTAAAAAAACAGACAATCAAAGAAGAAGAAAAGCAGTAAAGTACTTGTCTTTAACATCAAATACAGAATCAAATATTAAAATTTCAAGATAATATGAACGAAAAAGGAGATTGCTTTATTTTAAAACTAGGTTTCTTCATTGTTAAAATTAAGTTAATTATATTATTCTATATTAAGATTTGTTTAGACTTTAGACATTAGATTTTCGAAATTACATATATAATAAAGATTAATATTATATATGAGTATTTATAACAATAGTGTATAGTGTATACGATATACAACTATTATACTCCCTCCATTCTATATTAAGTGATATTTTAGATTTTTTTTTTTTCAATTAAGTGATATTCTCACAAATCAATGTTAAAATTGATATAATATGACTTTATTACCTTTATATTATTGAGATAATTTTCAGTTAAAAACTCAAAAATTAATCAATGCTAAAATTAATTTTTATGGTGTTTTACGAGAGATATAGATTTTCAAGTAATTGATCATTTAATATTCCCTAACTCGTTTAATATTTCCAAGTAATTGATCATTAAACATTTGTGTTGTGTCTATTTATAAGCATAATCAGTTTTAAGTTTGACTCCAAAACAAATTTAAATTTTTGATAGGAAATCTTATGTTTTGTTAATTTGGCTCCATGTTTGTTTGTTTTTTTTATGTTTTAACAATGAAAATATTCTTTGTATGTGTGTTGTTTCATCTTCAGGTCAAAAACACAGAAATTTGACTAAGAAGAATAAATTGATTGGTATGTGAAATTGTGATGTTATTAATGGTTGTGATTGTGAATAAAAGAGTTTGGGATCATCAACTTTTGACTAAATAATAATAGGTTTTCTGCAAATAAACCTCTCAAGTGATTTTATTTTTGCAACTTTACCCTCGATTTGCAGAAAATGCAGATCAAACCAACCAAGTGCGATTCAACCCGCTATATAACCCTCGTCTGTATCGATGACGTGTTCAAGATGGATGTCGTTTGAAAATCAGACAGAACGTGAAGAAACACACCGTTTGGATTAGATAAAAAATGGCAACAACTTTTAAAGAGTGTCATTTTGAAACTAAAAACGACGAGGGTTATTAATCGGGAATTCATCTCCTATAGCATTATGAGGGGAAAAAAACCATCACTACCCCAAGTGAATCTCAATACCACTCTTTCTTTTAATGAGTGTGTGAAATGACAAATTTTCCATATCCAAACTCAGCCAAATACCCAAATCCAGCCAAATTTGCCCAGTTTCTATTGGGCAAAAGAAACAAAAAATAAGAAAACCAAAAACTCGATGCGGGAGGAATCCATCAGCTCCGACGTCGGCGCCGTCGCGTCTCCGGCCAGCAGTCATTGCCTCTGTCACGAGTCCGTCAATCTCCAGCGAGGTTTGTGCTTCTCCGTCGATCTCCATTGAGCTCCATTGGGTTTAGAGATTGGATTGGTAGATTCAATTGATGAGTTTGCACATTGTTGTTTACCCAATGATTTTGGGTCGATTGGGACTTTAAATTGAGTAGAAATGCATTTTAGAGGTAGAGTCGTTGTGAATTATATGCAGATTAGAACCCGAAATCGAATAAAATTTGTGTTCCTGCGCGAGGAGAACTAGGGAGAACTAGTAAAACTGGTATCACTAAGAATAATTATTTATTAATTAAAAATTGTGGTATAACTAATGACAACTGCGTATAACTGTGAAAAACTAAAGTATACATGGAAACAACTAGTGTAAAACTGGGTACAACTATAAGTTTATATTGAATTGTTTGGTGTTGTTTTCGCAGGGTGGAATGAGCAACAGCGTCTGCATCTATTATAAATGTCAGGGGCACATTTATAGTGTAGTGTTGAAAGAGGAGATAACTTTGGAGAAGCTAGAATGTAGGCTATACAAGAAGCATGCATTAGATGAAAGTAATGTTAGATTGAAATTGAGTTACTTTCCTATGGTGGTTGGGCGTGAAGAACATTTGAGTATTTATGATGATGAAGATCTTGCTGGTTATGTAATGACCGTTGATAAAGAGAACCGTATATCTGTTTTGAATGTGGAGGTCATGACTAGACCGGAGTTTCCCTCGCAACAGTCGAGAGCGGAGAAAATCTCGTATGGTATGAACTATGACCTTCGAAGTGATGATGAAATATGACCTAATGCCTTGACGTTGTACGTAGACAACAGACAAGCAAATGAAGAAGAGGAGGTGAGAGAGGATGATGATGATGTATTGGAGGATAACAATATGGATACATCGGGTATGCGTGATGAATATTATGAGGAAGCTCCCGTTGTTGAAGGTATTCAGTTTGTAGCTCCATGGGAAGACGGTTTTGGTGTGAGTGTGCGTCAAGAATTCCGAGATAAGAAGGCGGTTATAGAGTTGGTCCAGAAATTGTCATTTCTTAACTCTTTTGATTATGTTATAAAACATTCTGATTGAACGCGGTGGGTGGTTAAATGTTATATACGAAGATATAGTTGGGGTCTACGAGCAGCAAGGATTGATAACACGGATATGTTCTCGATTAGACGTACACGAAGATGCACACATGCAACCGGACTGATCAGAGTGCAAGCGTTGATAAGAGGAGAGGCTCATCACAGCTAGTTTCATCTTATTTGAGTGAGAAATATCTCGGGAAACTCGAAACTCCAAAGCCTAATGTCATCAGGGAACTAGTTAGGCAAGAATATGGTGTAGAAATATCATACTCGACGGTGTTGAAAGGGAAAAATCAAGCGGTTTGTGATTTCCGTGGTAGTCCGGAAGATGGGTATAAGATGTTGTATAGTTATTTGTACGTGTTAGAGGAGGTCAATCCTGGAACGATAACTAGTGTGGAACTGGATGAGGCGGGAAAATTCAAGTATCTATTCATAGCTTTGGGAGCTAGCATTGAAGGGTTTGCATGCATGAGGAAAGTGATAATTGTGGATGCAACTTTCTTGAAGAACGTATATGGTGGAGTACTAGTTTTCGCCATTGCTCAAGATCATAATCGTCACATTTATCCTATAGCGTTCGGTGTACTCGACGGTGAGAACAATGTGAGTTAGACATGGTTTTTCGAGATTTTGAAAAGTGTTTTAGGCAACTTAGGGGACTCCTCTGAAGTGATATTTGTGAGTGATAGAAATCCAAGCCTCATCAACGCAATAGCAAACGTGTTCCCACAAGTTCGGCATGGGTATTGTTTATGGCATTTGGCCCAAAACGTGAAAGGTAATGCTTCTAATGCAAACAAATCCATAGTGGCTTTCAGATTCCAGGAGTGCGGTTGGGCTCATACCGAGGCTGAGTTCTACAGTCGTTACACCATTTTTAAGAGGAGATTTTCTTCCGCGGCGAAGTATGTGGAGGAAAGCACCGTGAAGGAAAAATGGTCAAGATGTTTTTTTCCCGGTGCCCGATACAACCTAGACACGAGCCATTTTACGGAATCTCTGAACAACACTTTTAACAACGCAAGGAAGTACTCCTTAATACCTATGTTGGATACTATCATTGTAAAGTTTTCTGATTGGTTTAACGAGCATAGGAAAGAAGCCGTGTCAGGACATGTTGATAACAAACTGGTGCCTTTGGTTGAGAACTTCTTGCATGATAACTGGGCTACTGCTAAGAAATTAACCATGAGGGATGTAAACAGTTACGAGCTCGAATAGGAAGTCGTTGATATTGATACTAAGGTTTATTTGGTGAACTTGGAAAGGAAGAGTTGCTCTTGTAGGTTCTTCGATATTCAGAAGTATACTTGTCTCCACGCACTAGTGATATATCATGGTTTTTACCCCGTTTAAGCCATGATATAAGTCTGTTTTATAGAGTATTTCTACTATTTTGTAGTGTTTTAGAGTCTTTTACAGGTTTTAGCACGTTTGGAACATAATTGGAGATATTGGAGCTTTTTGGAGCATTTTGGAGCAAAGCAGACGTTCGTGTAGTTGAGTACCCGATTTGAAGCCTCAATATTGATCGATACTGACTAGTATCAGTCGATACTCACTGCAGCAGACACGAGTCGTGACTTAAATGAAGAATTGAGGAATTGCAAAATAGTCCAGAAGTCTTTAATTATTACAATAAGCTCCAAACCGTGTTTTAGCATTATAATATGGTTTTTCAGCCACTTTGATGGCTATGCTTATATTCTAAGTTTTATTCTACTCTTGATTTTACTTTGGTTTTTGGAGAGACAACTCTGAACTCCTGTGTTTTATTGATTTCTTTGATGATCTATTCAATCATGTTGTTTTCATTCTCCATGTCTGAGTAGATCCACTTTAGGTTTAGCGTTCTCATAAGGGTTTTCTTTGAATGCTAGGTTGATTAGTTAATTAGGATTCACCATCTGAATTAGTTCTTCATCTTAGGTTGTGTTCAAAGCTTATTCTAGATTAGCTACCTAGAATTTAGATCTTAGGATAATTGATTAGGCACAAGAGTGCGATTAATTACCTGATAGAACTTAGGGTGAGCAAAATAACTATTCGCAAAGAGATTTGGTTTAGTTGTTTTGTGAACAAATCAAACTTGAACTAAAAGCTGGATTACACTTTAGGATTCGCAAAGAGATTTAGAATTCTAGGATTTAGACTTAGATAGTTTTCGCAACGAGAGTTGGTTAGCTATACTTTAGTGATTTGAGTTCAAGAACCGCGCTAAATCTGAATCATGTTAGTTAGTTTATCTGGATTCATTGATTTCCTGAGAAATACCCTGAACCTATCTTTCTCCCAATCGACTTACAACACTTTTAATTTATGTATTGCTTTCAATTACATCTTTTGGTTTAACTTAATTCGAATCTATTTAATCTATTGTGTGATATCCTGAGTTCTTCTGTTCGACCCCTACATATACTACAACAACTATTTTAGTACTTATAGGGTATTAATTTGAGCATATTAAATTTGTCTATTTCGCTCTCATACATTGACAATGAGGTGTACTACAAAGCCACTCCCACTAGGAGAACTCCCACACTTGTCTCTTGCATCGATGTTGTTACAGGAGAGAGGTTGGTAGTTGATCTTTTGGAAGAGCCTCCTGACGAGCCAACTGTCATAGACCTTCTCGATAGTCCTTCTGTCATCACCAAGAAAGTCGTCAAACCAGCTAAGGCAAAGAAGAAGATGAAAAGCAAAGGAGTAAAAAGTGTTACACATGTAACCTTAATCCCTCAGAAGTGTGATGGGGATTCAACCGAATATAAGGTGAAATGCAAAGGGACCTCAAGACCATTTTCTAAGGCAAGAGTTCTTCTTACTCCGGAGCAGTCAAAGAAAGGACAAGAGGTTGTGGAGAACATGTTGAGCAGAACTCTGAAGTTGGAGATGTCAAGATGTGGAGCTTGTTTTGCTGCAAGCTCTCCTTCTCATCCTGCCTAAACGGCGGTATAGTCAAGCTAATGACATTAAACGAGCAATTGGTGGGAGGCAACCCACTGGTGAGTTTGTTTTTGAATCTTTTTATTTTTATTTTTTGTTTTGTGTTTGTGTCAGGATAAACAAGGAGCAAAAACTCGGAATCGCCCGTGTGTCGATCGATACCCCATTGGTATCGGTCGACACCCTACGCGAAAGACAAAAGTTCATCATGTCGACTTAAGCCTATTATCGATCGATAACAGGCCGTGTGTCGGTCGATACTCGATGTTCCAGTACGGTAACTTTTTGTTTTTCACAATTATATTATGTTCTTTTGTTTTCTTTCACCAACTCTAAGCTAGATAATAATGGGGACAGTGTTGTTCAAGTCTGGGGGAGGTAGTCGCTGACATTGTTTTTGTTTTTCTTAGAGTCAATCGTTTTTGAGTCATTCGTTATTTTATTGAGTCAAAATCTGTTGGAAACTGTGATCTTTTTCTTGAATCTATTAATCTGACCTTGCTTCTAAGTGACCATTATTACAGAATCAGTTCTAGATCGACTAATGAAAAATCTAAAGGCTGACCAGTTAACTAGAAGACACTCATATTTCCAGCAAAGTTCTTTAAAGCCTGAGCCAAATTTTTGCACTTCATTGATGTGATTGATGTCCATAGAGCTTGATTCCTCATTCATATCTGAAAAAGGAACCCATGTGTTTAAAGTAATGGTATTTCTCTCCCTGTTACAAGTTAATTAATAAGATGCATTAAAAAATGAGATGATTTTCTTCTGAGTAGAGGGTTAGAAAATTTTTCAGCGATCCCATTATTCTACTTCAGAAGAAATGATCACACAAATGTGGAAGCGAGGTTAGGAAAATTTCCTCTGGTACCATTATTCGCATACACCTTTGATTACTTTTGAGGAAAGAACCGGGGATTCAGCGGCAAACACCATCAATACTCGTGTCTCGAACCTTAATAAGCATATGCGAGAATATAATAAGAAATAAGTCTGGGGGAGAGAAAATATTACCAGAAAGTGTGAAATTGGATGGTTCCTTGTCATGATATTGTATGAAAAAGAATGTAGAAGGTTCTTGGCATTAATCACAGCAATGAAACTGGCGAGGAAGGCTTGATTGAACGATGTTGTGACATAATGTGTGTAGTCTGGGGAAGCTGCGAATGTCTGAGGAGAAGTACTTGGTGGTTGGATTTGAAACTGGTTATTTGATATGTGGAGCACTAAGAAGAATTGTCATTGTAATGTTTCATGAACAGGTGAGTCTCTATGTTTTCAAACCCCTTTCTCTGGTTAGTCTTATATTTGCTTGAGGGCAATCAAAGGCTAAGTCTGGAGGAGTTCATATATCATGGTTTTTACCCCGTTTAAGCCATGATATAAGTCCGTTTTATAGAGTCTTTCTACTATTATGTAGTGTTTTAGAGTCTTTTATAGGTTTTAGCACGTTTGGGGCATAATTGGAGATATTAGAGCTTTCTACAACATTTTGGAGCAAAGCAGACTTTCATGTAGCTGAGTACCCGATTTGAAGCCTCAATATCGATCGATACTGACTGCAGCAGACACGAGTCGTGACTTAAATGAAGAATTGAGGAATTACAAAATAGCCCAAAAGTCTTTAATTATTACAATAAGCCCCAGAACGTGTTTTAGCATTATAATTAGGTTTTTTAGCCACTTTGATGGCTAGGCTTCTATTCTAAGTTTTATTCTACTCTTAATTTTACTTTGGTTTTTGGAGAGACAACTCTGAACTCCTGTGTTTTATTGATTTCTTTGATGATCTATTCAATCATGTTGTCTTTATTCTCCATGTATGAGTAGATCCACTTTAGGTTTAGGGTTCTCATAAGGGTTTTCTCTGAATGCTAGGTTGATTAGTTAATTAGGATTTACCATCTGAATTAGTTCTTCATCTTAGGTTGTGTTCAAAGCTTGTTCTAGATTAGCTACCTAGAATTTAGATCTTAAGATAATTGATTAGGCACGAGAGTGCGATTAATTACCTGATAGAACTTAGGGTGAGCAAAATAACTATTCGCAAAGAGATTTGTTTTAGTTGTTTTGTGAACAAATCAAACTTGAACTAAAAGCTGATTTAGACTTTAGGATTCGCAAAGAGATTTGGAATTTTAGGATTTAGACTTAGATAGTTTTCGCAACGAGAGTTGGTTAGCTATACTTTAGTGATATGAGTTCAAGAACCGCGCTAAATCTGAATCATGTTAGTTAGTTTATCTGCATTCATTGATTTCCTAAGAAATACCCTGAACCTATCTTTCTCCCAATCGACTTACAACACTTTTAATTTACGTATTGCTTTCAATTATATCTTTTGGTTTAACTTAATTCGAATCTATTTAATCTATTGTGTGATATCCTGAATTCTTGTGTTCGACCCCTACATATACTACGACAACTGCTTTAGTACTTATAGGGTATTAATTTGAGCATATCAACTAGCAGCATACATCTCATTCAGAAAAAATGGTGGTGGAGTTAGTTGTCGTGATACCCAAATAGAAGTCCATGAGTTGTGTTCGAAATATTATTGGACGGAGTTGTGGGCATTGCCTTATCACATGTCCATTTATGTTGTCTCGGATATGTCTGTATGGATTGTCCCCGATTACATCAAAGAGAAGCAAATCCTACCTCCGGATCGCAAGATAAAACAACTAGGTATAACTCGGTATCACCATACTTTATCTACAAGGTGCACGTAATTATTCAACCGACTTGTTTGGGTTGTAGAGGTGGCTAACAAATGTTAAAACACGTTGCAATGTACTGCGGAGGCAAAATATAAGTACTTCAAACTTTGGTATAACTATTATAACTACTTCAAAATTTTGCCAATAGTACGTCGAATGTGGATAATTTTTGTATGCATAAAATATTTGAAATGATATTTGGTGTCGAATAAAATGTTATAACATCAAGAGAGTAGCATTAAAAAGGAAAAATATTAAATTTTCATCTTTTTATGAGTTGTTGTGGAAACAATTACACAACATTGTCCTTGTAGTTTTAAAAGCATTTACATAGTAATAGCCAGTTTAGGAAGACCTACTAACCTAAATACCGATTTAACGCAAATGACTGCATAAAACAATCAGAACTATATGTCTAAGCACTTATTTATTCTGTAAAACTAGTAAAACATATCTTAAGGGCAAGTAACACTAGATAAAAATAAAACCAGCAAAAGTACAACTATGACCAATTCTATAACCCAAACTCGTACAACTACTATACTCTGGACAACTATGACCAAATTTTAAGAGGGAAATTTGAAATTCATTTGGCGCCGAATTCAAAATTTCAAAAATAAAAAAATAAAAAAATGATTTTTTTATACAAAGCTTTCTTTTGTCTCCTCAAAACGAAAATTTCCAATTGTCCTCACATTTAAAAAATCCACTATCTCTCTCTCCCTCTCTCTCTCTCTCTCTCTCTCTCTCTCTCTCTCTCTCTCTCTCTCTCTCTCTCTCTCTCTCTTCTCTCTCTCTCTTTTTCTCTTCTTTTCTTCACGAGAATCTGAAATCGAAATGGAGGAAAGTAGCTATCACTGGACGGACAACTTCTGCGTTGAACCATACGAGGAGGAGAGGAGGCGCAGTAAGGAGATGAAGCAAATGAAGAAGCATTTCGACATGGTTGGCTTCATCGCCGACACCCAATATGGAATTCCAACCAAATGCCCATGTGGTAGACAAATCAAGCAAGATGTTTCCACACAGCCAAAGTTTCGGAATGATTTTGACACTTTACCGAGCAGTAGGTACTTCACCTGCAATGAATTTAAGGTAAAATTTCATTTCTAGGTTTTTCTGGGTAATGCTAGTTAAACTAGGTAAAACTATTTGAATGTTATTCGATGGATAACTAGTAAAAATATTTGAATGTTCATTGTTAGGATGATGGACTCCACTTTCGCCATCCGTGGGTTTTTGGTGTCGATCAAGAGATTTCGAAGCTAATTCGGAAGGTTGAAGAGCAGACCGAGAAGATTGAAGAAATGCAAAAGAAGATTGAAGAAATGCAAAAGGAGATTTACGTAGTTTTTTAAGACCTTTTATCTAAAATGTCGTATAAGACATATTATGTAATCCAAAAACTTCCTTTCTATTTTGTATAAGACATATTATGTAAAACTTCCTTTCAATTTTCTTTAAGACTAATGACATGTTTGCTCAGCTAATCTTATCAATGGCTTTGTTTCTTATCTTGTATGTTTCTTATCTTATCAACGGGTTTGTACGCAGCTGTACGTAGTACGTAGTTATACGAATATCAACATAAGATCTACAAACCACCACAAAAGTTTAAACCAACACCAAGTTATTTGTTCAAACAAACCCAACAAATAACCGAGAAGTAAGTTCACCAAACAACCAAAAGGGAGAGAAACAACCAACGTCTATCCATTCCTCGCTCTCTCCTCTTCCATAGATGCTTCCACCACCGCCAATCTTGCATCAAATCCATTCACCTTCTCCTGAATCTCTTTTATGCTCTTCAAGATCTCGGCCAATTCGGTTGGAGGCGTTTGCACCGGTGGAGCCTCTACTCGTTCCATCTCCTTATCCTTTTTGGCACGCGCAGCAACGTCTTGATCAAACAGGTCTTCAAAGAAGATAGTGTAACCTTTGGCCAGATGCTTGGTCCAACTATCAACCACGAGATCATCTTCATCACGATCGTCGTATTCCTCTAAGATTTGAGCCAATAGATTCTTTTTCTCTCTCAGACTGATTAAAACGAGGCTGTCAATGTCCTGCTGTGAAGAAATCAAATAAATGTTTTCAACTTAAAAAACCACAACATATAACCATTTACCAAGTTTAGATGCAAGGTACAACTTACCTGAGTTGTACCAAGTTCTTCATTGATTGCCTCAATCGGAAAGCCTTTCATATCTCCTTTCTTGAACTTCGACTTGCACATCCTCGGACACATCAAGTCTGCTCCTGGGACACACTCTCCCTAAATCGCTTTCCCAATTGAGGAATTGCCTCAAACGCTAGTAGCTACAAAACAATTCTGAGTTGTAAGACTTACTTTCAATTAAAGAAACATCAACATTCTCATAATCATTGTACTTACCTCCAAAAGAATACATAATTCAGGAATGGGCCACTGTGTCCCTGCCTTCACACCCCCCCCCCCCCCCCCTCCCATTTGACTTGAAAATGTTCCACCGTGTGCATGATCTCCTTCACCATGAAGTCGTAAGAAAATCTCCCCCAAGAAAATGTCCTACAGTAGTCAAGATCATCCACATCCCTTTTAAACACTTCCAAAACGTCGGGTGCACCATCTCCAGTCTTTGTTTGTGCACAAACAATACTCGAAAGGAAGAACAACACAGCCATCTTCAACCTTTCATTATCAGCTTCCATTTTTCAAGCTTTGCTTTCACATCTTCCTGCCTTACCGTTCCCATACCGAAATGACGCGTGATGAAATCCATATTACTCCTTTCCTTATATCCAAGAGGATAGTTTCGGTAGTTCAAACCCGAGATCAACATGTGTTCCCTGAGGCCATAACGCACAAGAACTCCATTTACAACGAACCAAACTTCCTTCCTCTTCAGGATCTCGGCTGTTCGCAACACAAGCATCCACATACCCTGAACCTTGTGGTTATGGTCCTTAGGCATGTGGAACAGGTGTTTGAACTGAGGATGCGAGACAAACCATTCCTTCTCAGCATTGGTCAGGGGCGGGTTCCCTACACATTATTCCTTATTTCTACTAGTTTTCCCTATTGCTTCTTACCTCACTCTCTTATTCATATTCGGATTCGGTTGCTTCAATTGATTCTCCACTCGAGTCATTGGCTATTGCTTCTTCTTCTTCTTCTTCTTCTTCAGACTCCTTCTCTTCTTCATCCTGATTCGTACCACCACTCGTAACGGACACCAGAGGAAGCAAAGATGAAGCATTCACCACCGGAGGGACCGAAGGAACCACCGGCGTATAAGCTTCGACCACCGGAGGAACCACCGAAGTAGAAGCTTTGACCACCGTCGGAACCACCGTCTCCGCCGCCTACGAATCCCCTACTTCTTTTGGGCCGATCTTCATCTTCTTCGCCGCCCTCTTTTCTTCACCGGAATTCTTCTTCTTCTTCGCATAAACCTTCACTTTCGCCGGGGGCTTCTCGTCCTTCTTCGGATTCTCCATCACTTTCGCCTCCTTTGCGCCGCTATTAGGGTTTTTTCTCTTGGACCGTCGTGTTTGAGCCACCATTGTCGAGTGAAGGAGGGGAATGCGGGAAGGGGGATTTGGGGAGAATTCCTGAGTTTTGCGGTTTTGGGAAGGGGAGGGGATTCAATTTAGGAATAAATAAAAAAAAACCAAGATTCTCGGGTATAATCGTGTCAAACCCGCGTCTCTCGGATCAAATCGGGTCACACCAGATAGAGTGTAAATATCATGATTTTAGTTTGGTTTTTTTGTAACTTACTCATTTTTCTATTTTAAAATAATGTTAAATAAACTTACAGATATAACGGAGAGATTTGAGATTAAAATCTCAGCAGAGTGCTATACGAGAAGAAGATCCTTCAGTTTAGCTCTGATGTTTCTCTATCAATCTAATTTCATCTTCCGATTTATGCTTACCACACTAAAAAAACTGACATTTTATACTCTTTTATTATCTACTTCATCTGCATTTCTCAAACCGCACAGTCTGTGGATTTCTCAAATTGACATTTTATGTTTTGAGTACAATCCAATTCATATGTGGATTTTTCCAAAGAGCTTCTTCTGCTAATAACCTGCACAGTCATCTTTAGATTGATGCTTATATGTTCTGTTTTGTTCTTTATACAATTCATGACTATGTATTGTATGCTAGATAATAATGCTTTTTTTTAATCTCTATCGACATGTGAATGGAAGAAGACAATAAAGCTTGGGAATTAATGCAGATGATCAAGTGAATGCAATCTCTGATGGAAGCCAAATCTCGATAATCACGACTTAAGCTAAAAATAAAGACCAGTAGATTAGTAGTACATTGACATTGGTTTGTCAATGCCTTTTTTTAATGTCGAAGACGTTTAATAAAATTTGCTTACACATCTTTCTGAGATTACTGAACCAAAATCTACTGAGATACTGAACCAAAACAAAAGAATTCAATAGGAGCTTTGAAGCGTACTATCTAGAGGTACAAAATTTTATAAATCAACTGAACAAACATATTGATAGAGGTACAAAATTTTCTTGATTAAGAAATCCAATGAAAATGCCCAGCAAGATTCCACAAAGATTAAGATTTTCGAAACTTATTGTGTTGGGTTCGAAGCATCTCGTTCTGGGTTCGAAGTTTCTTGATTTGAGCTCGAAGATTCTCGTTCTGGGTTCGACGATTCATCCGACAATTTGATTTAGAAGTATTCGATTTTTTTTGGAAACGAAGATGATGACGCGTGATATGTAAGTATTCAAACTTACCAGAAAGCTTTGATTTGGTCGGCAATCGATTTTCTCTTCAACAGAGGAGAAGCGCTCAAGAACTAAACCCTAAATTTCGATTTGGGAAAAAATCGACACAACCCATATTTTTGTATCCAATTACGCACATGTTATTTCTGCAAAACAACATTATTTTCACTTAAACAAGACAAATCCCAAAACGCATCTTTCATTCTTCGTGACCGATATAACGTAGGAAAACGCCGAGGTTTATATAGCTAGTTGAATCGCAGTTTGTTGGTTTGACCTCCATTTTTTGTAAGTCAAAAATAGCGTTGTAAAAAAAAAAAAAAAATCATTTGAAAGGTTTATTTGCAGAAACCTAAGAATAATCCTATTGTGAAGATTTAACTTGATTGACTTTGTAGGTTCGTTGAACTAGTTTGGTGAAAGGAACACGAACGCACGCGTAAAGATTAACGAAAGCAACTCGCGAGATTTGATCACCCTGAGTTCACCGTGAAGGCTACGTCTCAGGGGAGGGAACCGTGTCCCTCAACTGCATTCATTATCAGAGAAGGTTTACAAGCCTTTAACAATGGCTGTGTCTCTGTTATTAGATCCAGAGAGCTAAGATGAAAGGAACTAGAAGTAGAATCCACAAGGGAGAAAGCTCTAGAAGAAGAAGACCTCAATTGCGGAATTGATCTTCTCTCTTCTATCAACGATGGCTTCTCTCTCTCTCTAACTTCTCTAGGTTCAATTCTCTCTCTCTTGTTCTTCGCTATTCTTGTTTTTCTCCTCTCTGTAACAAAACGAAGAAGACGATCCTTTTGTAACAACCTTTTCTTTTTACCTTTGACCACTTTGGTCAACTCTGTAATTTGGGCTCAATGTATTTGCTTTGGCCCAGCGGAATGATATTGTGTCTTGGGCCTTAAGCCCACCTGGATTCGTTGAATGAAGTCAAACATACGTTCACAAACTCCACCTTTTGCTTCAGACAATTCCTGACAGAAGCGGCGAACCCTAATCTTCGTGTAAACCTCGACCGTGAAGTCCGATGCGGCTTTTCCAAATCACCATTGCATCTCCGGCCTTGTCTTCCGACGCCATCTTCAGAATCCTCTCCAGGTAACACCTGAAACTCTTAACCATCTATTCACCTTGACAAATAAGAGCTTCTTCCTGTTGATTCCTTCTTTTGCGAAAACTTGCTTAAAGTCTCCGACTTTCTCTTTTCAGCTTTCCGACGAACAATTACTGCTCTTCCGCTGCTCAGACGAACTCAGGTATCGCTTCACAAACCCAGATTCATCTCTTCTCGCGTTTACTCTCTGACTTTCGAAACCCAGAAACCAGCAACCTTCTGACATCTTGAATTTCTTTCAGATACTCCACCTTGAGCTGAATACTTTCCATCTCAGCTCCTTAAGCTCCACGGGTAACTCTTTCTCTCAAGAACTTGAGAATTTTGCATTGTCAATTTTCCAGAAAAAGGACACAGACCTGAAATCTTACTTTTCCTGTTTTTGCGAGATTCATTTGGACAATGGAGTTACCCGGAGCTGCCAAGCCTCTAGGCGATGTTCACAAGATCACAGCAGAGTTGGAACTTTGGCCCAGGTAAGGCTTTAGTTAAGAAATCTGCTGGATTTCTGCTTGTATGAATTTTGAATAGAGCAACATCACCTTGTGCAACTATATCTCGAATGAAATGATATTTAGTTGCAACATGCTTGGTCCTTTCGTGGTGCACAGAGTTCTTTGCAAGCGCCAATGCACTCTGTGAATCACAATGGATTTTAACACTTCCTTGGGTAAAACCCATTTCATCACATATTCCCTTCAACCAAATGGCCTCTTTCACGGCTGAAGAAAGAGCCATGTACTCTGCTTCAGTTGTTGATAAAGCCACCACTGACTGCAAATTTGACCTCCAACAAACTGTATTACCCCAAACCTTGAAAACAAAACCTGTCACTGATCTTCGTCTATCAAGGTCAGCTGCATAATCAGAATCACAAAACCCTTCAATGCTGAAACTTGAACTCTTACTGAATGTGAGGTTTTCCTTTAATGCGCCCCTTAGATATTTCAACACCCATTTGACAGCAGCCCAATGTTCTCGGCCTGGTTTTGACATGAACCTGCTGATAACTCCCACAGCATAAGCTAAATCAGGTCTTGATCCTATCATAGCGTACATAAGACTTCCCACTGCGCTAGCATAAGGAATCCTTTCCATATGCTCAGCCTCTGACACCCTTTCTTCATTGGTTAAACTTTTCAACTTGAAATGTGATGCAATAGGGGTAGAGACTGCCTTTGATTCAAACATTCCAAAACTTTTCAGTACTTTCTGAATATAATTCTCTTGAGATAAAATCAGAACCCCCTTCTCCCTATCTCTGTAAATGTCCATTCCCAGAATCCTTGACGCTTTTCCCAAGTCCTTCATTTCGAATTCCCTGCTCAAGCTGTCCTTTATCTTTCTGATCTCAGACTTGTTCCCCGAGGCTATAAGCATGTCGTCAATATATAAGAGAAGATAAATGGCCTGATCTGTCTTTATGTTTTTCATGTAAACACAAGGATCAAAGCTGCTTCTTAAGAACTGTTCCCCTTTCATGAAACAGTCAAACCTCAGGTTCCATTGCCTAGGTGACTGTTTAAGCCCGTATAGAGATTTTCTCAGAAGACATACCTTATTCTCTTCTCCAATTTTAATGAATCCTTCTTGTTGACTCATCAAAATCCTTTCATCCAAATTTCCATGGAGGAATGCCGTCTTGACATCTAACTGCTCCAATTCGTAGTCCAAGTTTACCACCAAAGACAGCATTATTCTGATTGACACATGTTTCACAACAGGTGAAAAAATCTCATTGAAATCTACTCCTTCCTTTTGTGAAAACCCTTTTGCTACAAGCCTTGCCTTGTACCTTTGCTTCTCCACTCCTGGAATTCCCGGTTTAAGTTTGAAAATCCATTTGCATCCAACTAGTTTCTGCTTGTCTGGCTTATCAATAAGGTCCCATGTGTGATTCTTTCCAAGTGAATCCATTTCTTCCTTTGCTGCATTATTCCAGTATTTCCACTGCTTACTCTTCTTTGCTTCTTCAAAAGACCTTGGCTCATCTATCTCTAAGTCTTCAGCAGCAGATAGTGCATATGCTACGAAGTCAGAGTCTTCATACCTGGAGGGTGGCCTGACATTATTCCTCCTGCTTCTGTCCCTTGCAAGAAGATAACTATCAAGTGAGTGACTGTTTTCTGTCCCATCCTCCTCATTGAATGTCAGCCCTTCTGATTCATCTAGACTTTCTGAACCATCTGAATCACTTGAGCTCCCTGAGCTATCTGTTCCAGTCTGTGAAGAAAGCTCTCCACCTTGAGAAGAAATCTCACCATGTTCATAATTTGTTGAACTTGGTCCTTGAATGAGCTGTGTGTGAAACTTCACTCTCTTACCAGACTTTTTCTTGTCAGGTTCTTCACTTCCCCCATCAGATTTCTCTGCACTTTCCTGTGTAGGAGCTAAGGTATCTTTGTATATCTCATCTTCTCGAAACACCACGTTTCTGCTTGTTTTGCATTTCCCATCTTTAGGCATCCACACCCGATAACCCTTGACGCCAAATGGGTATCCCAGAAAAAATCCTTTTTCAGCTCTAGGACTAGTCTTTTCCTGAACAGTATGCACATAAGCTGAGCACCCGAATCTTCTGAGATGTGACAGTTCAGGTTTATGACCAGACCACACCTCTTCAGGTAGTTTAAACTCTATTGTGGAATTTGGTGTTCTGTTGATCAGATATACGGCAGTTGAAGTGGCCTCAGCCCAGAACTCTTGACCCAAACCTGTCTCTGCCAACATGCTTCTAACCTTGTCCATAATAGTTCTGTTCATCCTCTCAGACACACCGTTCTGCTGAGGTGTGTACGTGCAAGTCCTGTGTCGTTTGATCCCTGATTTCTTGCACAAGTCATCAAACAGTGTGTTGCAGAACTCTAAGCCATTGTCAGTTCTCAAACATTTAATCTTCTTTTCTGTGTGGTTTTCCACAGCTTCTTTCCATTCTTTGAACTTGTGAAATGCTTCATCCTTTTTCCTTAGGAAATAGACCCACACCTTTTTGGAGTAATCATCTATGAAACTGATGAAGTATTTACAGCCACCCAAACTTTCTGGTGTTGATGGAGATCCCCACAAATCAGAATGAACATATTCCAGAATTCCTTTAGTTGTATGCTTGGCTGCAGGAAAGCTTTGTTTATGAGACTTTCCAAGTACACAACTCTCACAAAAAACTAACTCTCCAACCTCTGTCTTTGGCAAATACCCATCTCGAACTAGAACATCCATGTTTTTAGAGCTCATATGACCAAGTCTTGAGTGCCATAAAACTGTCAATTTTTCCTTTGACTCTGAGAGATTGACTTCAGCCTTGCTCACTATACCTTGGAGATAGTACAGACCTGCGTTGTACTTTCCAGAGATCACTTTCTGACCATCTTTGTAAAAGTTTACTATGAAGCCTTCACCCTTGTATTTGCATCCTGACTTTTCTAGCATTCCATAGGATATAAGATTTCTGCTCATGTTAGGCATATATCTTACATCTGTTAGTATAACCTCTGTACCATCTGGATTGGTAATTCTGATTTTTCCGATACCTTTCACTTCACTGTGAGTGTTATTTGCCATTAACACCTTTCCCCCATCAATTTCTTTAAAATCACACAACAGTTCCTTGTTGGGGGTGATATGGAATGTGCATCCTGAGTCCATAACCCACTCATCATTTGAGTGTTGAACGCTTGCAGTGAGAACCAGAGGCTGTTTCACTTCTGAGGCAACATTGGCAGAAGATTCAACATTTTTCTTCTTTCCTTTACTAGGACATTCTCGTTTCCAATGTCCATCTTTGCCACAGATGAAACAAGCCGATTTACCTTCTTTGTTAAATCTGTTCTTTGAATTTGACCTGCCCTCTTTGCTCTTTGACCTCCATGACTTGTTGGGATTTTTATCATTTCCATTGTTAGACCTCTTTTCAGATCTTCCACGAGATTCAACATACAACCCTTCTGCCTTACTCTTGTTTAGTAACCCTTTCTGTCTTAGTTCAGCTTCTTTTGAATGAGCAGCAACTACAACTTCATCGACTGTGAGTGTTTCCTTCCCACTTCCATACTGAAGGGTGTGAACCAGTGGTTCATAAGCTGTTGGAAGCCCTGACAGGAGCTGAATGGCTTGGTCTTCTTCTGAAATGGTAACCTTGAGACTGTTCAAATCTGCAACCAATTTCAGGAAGATGTCCACGTTCTCTTCTATAGACTTATTTTCTTCCATTTTGTAACAAGAGAATTGTTTCTTCAAGTAGATTCTGTTGGGAAGCGACTTGGTTTGATAAATCCTTTCAAGTGCTTTCCACTGTCCCAAAGCAGTAGTTTCATGCATGATCTTCCTCAGAATTAGATCACTCAAGCATGTTCCCAATAGGCTTCTGACTCTAAGATCTTTTGCAGCTTTCTTTTCATCAATTTTTGCCTCTGATGGACCAACTATTGCCTCTGACCCTTCTACTTTCTTTTCTGGTTCTGAGAAGACAGTGAAACCTTCCTTAAGCACTGAGAGTAAACCTTGAATCTCCATTTGGCCCATCATCTTGTATTTCCACATGCCAAAATCCCCTTTACCATCAAACCTATCCATCTCAAATCTTCCTAGAGTTGGTTCCATGTTGACTGGTAATCTGATTTTCTTGCAGGTTAAAACCAGATGATGCTTTTGCTTCAATCAAAAAAGATCCTAAACCTTGAAGGATATTAATCGCAGATGCAGCAAACAGAGAATCACGATTCAACAGCACAGCTATTTCCAGATTCCTCCTACTTCCAAGAAAGAAACCTCTTTGTGAACAAAACAGATAAGCTTCTTTACCTTTTTACTTCGATTCACCAACCTCAATCCTGACAATCGCACCTGGGATGCTCTGATACCACTTGTGAAGATTTAACTTGATTGACTTTGTAGGTTCGTTGAACTAGTTTGGTGAAAGGAACACGAACGCACGCGTAAAGATTAACGAAAGCAACTCGCGAGATTTGATCACCCTGAGTTCACCGTGAAGGCTACGTCTCAGGGGAGGGAACCGTGTCCCTCAACTGCATTCATTATCAGAGAAGGTTTACAAGCCTTTAACAATGGCTGTGTCTCTGTTATTAGATCCAGAGAGCTAAGATGAAAGGAACTAGAAGTAGAATCCACAAGGGAGAAAGCTCTAGAAGAAGAAGACCTCAATTGCGGAATTGATCTTCTCTCTTCTATCAACGATGGCTTCTCTCTCTCTCTAACTTCTCTAGGTTCAATTCTCTCTCTCTTGTTCTTCGCTATTCTTGTTTTTCTCCTCTCTGTAACAAAACGAAGAAGACGATCCTTTTGTAACAACCTTTTCTTTTTACCTTTGACCACTTTGGTCAACTCTGTAATTTGGGCTCAATGTATTTGCTTTGGCCCAGCGGAATGATATTGTGTCTTGGGCCTTAAGCCCACCTGGATTCGTTGAATGAAGTCAAACATACGTTCACACCTATGTATTTTATTTATTTAACAAATTAAAAATTAAACAATGATAAAAAAAGTTAGAAATTGTATTACACAAACTTTATTAATTAGTGTGTAAAAACTTTAAACATTAATTAATATAGAACAGAGAAAGTATTAGATATCATAACTAATCGGTTTTTTTTGTTTAAACGTTTAATATCCAAACCAACCATATTTGTATCCTACGGTTTTAAAAAAATTACATTCATTCGGTTTATATAATATAACAGAAACCAAACTATATTGTTCTATTTCGGTTGGATTTGGTTCTGTTCGGTTTTATTAAATTGAACATCCCTAATTTCAACTCTATAGAAAGAACCAAAAAAAATAATAATAATAAATAAGAAGAAGGCTCGTTACATTATAAACTGAAACAGTCTTCGTTATCAGCCATTTGGATGCTGCTCAAAATGCAAAGGCGCTTCCTTTCATCGGTTTCCGTTTACGCCGGCAGTAGTAAAACCCTAAATCGTGGAAGATGGAGCGTGAAGCAGGTGAAAAAATCCAACTTCAAATCCTCTCTAGATGAGATTTGCACTTCAATCGATTCATCGGACTTCGTAGCTCTCTCCTTACAGAACACAGGCTCCTACGCCGCCGCGTGGCACCGTATCTCCGCCATTGATACGCCACAGACGAGCTACTTGAAGGCTAAATACGCCGCCGAACGATACCAGATCCTCCAGTTCGCTCTCTGCCCCTTCTCCCTTCGCGGCTCCAAGCTCACCGTTCACCCGTAAGCCAAGTCAAATCCCTCTCTCTCTCTTCTCGAGTTTCTTCTTCTTACTGCGAATTAATTGATTTGGGTTTTCGTAGATATAACTTCCATTTGTTTCCTCGGGATGAATTGAAGTTAGGGATGCCTTCTTATAGCTTCTCTTGTCAAGCCTCTCGTTTAACAGCCATGGCTAGAGAAGGATTTGATTTCAACTCCTGCATCTATGAAGGTTTGTTGCTTCTCCATCTCTTTGGTTTTCCCTCTCTTTTGTTTCTTAATGTGGTCACTCATTGTAGTTTTGATGGATCAATCTTACAGGAATTTCATACTTATCCAGAGAACAAGAGTCTGCGTCCAAGTTCCTCTCCGGGAATCCGATATTAGCTGATCCCATTGCTGCACCTTCTTCTCCATCCACTGTAGCTGATACCGTCTTTGTTGGAAGGATTAGGTCACGCGTCAAGAATTGGAGACAATCTTGTTTGGATTCGAGCTCAAAGACAGGAGATGGTGCATTTGCGAGTGTTAGACATTTTCAATATGAATCTCTTTCGCCTTCAGTTTTCCAGTTTAATTTTTAATATAATGCATCTGTTTGTTAAATTTCCAGATGATTTGGTGACCTCTCTGAGAAAACTGGTGTTGGGGAGTGAGCAGTATGGTTCAAGGCTATGCTTGACTATTGATGTTTGTAGCGAGCGTCAAGTGCAACTCATCCTAGAGGTAGATAAGGCTTAGTTGATACTCGGCACGGTAAATGTAGTCTGTACATTGATGGTTAGTTTGATAAGTTTTTATACTTTTCACTACAGATGTTGACCGAGTTCGCTGACGATGTTGTCCCTCTACTTATCGCTTCAAAGAGCAGAGGAACACAAGCAGTTCGTGCTGTCTTTATGAGTTCGAAGGAGGACATGGATAATTTTAAGGTAGGAAGATTAATTGCATACTCCTTAGCAGGAAATACCCATAATGGTGAAGGTCTCTCTTAAAAGATTTATCTGGATTTATGTTCTTGGACAGAGAGAGCTTCAGGATCTTGAAAACGAAGAGAACAGGCGAGTTCGCGGCTTCCGAGAAGTGGTCGATTTGATTTCTTCTTTACGGAAACCTGTTGTCTCCCAGAACTATCTTAGCGGTTATCTCTAATTTCTCCTCCTTGGTTTGCACACACATTAGCTTTCCTCCATGGATCATAATCTTATGCTTAACCTGTTGCAGATTTTACTTCCATTCATGCCAAATTCCTTGGTCCTCTACCTTCAAATGTGGATGACTTCAGCAGTTCACTGAGCTCAGCTTTTCCCAATGTTGTGGATCTCAGTCAGTTCATGAAAGAAATCAGTCCCTTAAGTAATATAAGTAATCTACCTGCAGCTATGTCCTCCTTGAATCGGTTCTTTGCACCTGTGGATGTGGAAGTGGCAAATCAAGGTCAGAATTCTCTTTCAAAGCTGTGCTCTCTCGTAAAAACGTGAGTTTGGCAATTTAGGTGAATGAAACATTGACTTTTAATGGCTTCTCTTATTAGGCTGTTCGGTCAAACTAGACGAGGGCCATCAGATGCACGGGCAGAATGCTGTGATGATATCTCAGCTTTTTGCCAAACTATGTACCATACAGAAATCAGATCAATCCTCTGTCCAATCAAATGAAGATTCCCAAGCTTTGGCGTCTGATCAACACGCAAATTCCGTCACCTCTTGCTCTAATAATGCAAACGATGAAAATGTGAAAGTGTGGTCAAAGAACAGCCGAAGAGTAAGCTCTGAGAACTTGGTGTTGATATGGGGATTGGCAAAAAAGATGACAGCTGCAACGCTGAAGAACGTTCTACAAAAGTCACACACCGTTTTTGCGCAAGAGTTTGATGTTAAATATTTAGACAGGAGCTGTGCAGTTGTGGTGTTTTGGGAGCCGGGTTCCTCGGAAACTTTCCTCAGTGCGGTTAACAATGAAGAGAAGCTTGGTGGTTCCTTAAGAGAGATGGTTGCAGAAGGGCTAAGAGCGGCAGGTTATGAGACTTACAAGAGAGCATGTAGATTAGGCTTCTGGGAGGCTGACTTGGCGGATTCTTTAGACAAAACATTGGAATCTTCAGACAACGATCTTGATTCAGACACCAAACCTTCAGAGATTAATTGGACGAGCGAGTTGGCTATCAATTTTTATGAGTTATGAATAAAGTCACATTCTCTTTCCGTTTGGGAATTATGTCAACAAAGAAAGGAATGGATTGGATATGAGATGGGTTACCGAATTATCCGTTTGAATATTTTAACTTTCTTAAAAAATTAATGAAAATTAGATATTTTATCAAAAAAATCATTAACTTTTCTAAAATTTATTAAATTTTTCAAAATTAGTCGAGTTATCCGTTTCCAATTCGATTTTTACCAAATTATTGAAATTTTGGTTAGTAATTTTAGGTATTTGTATTTGCAAAACTCGTCTCATTATCCAAAATTCACATCCTTTCCTAAGTCGGAAGTTGTTTGAATAAAAATTTTAATATCTAAAATATATGTTATATTTTATCAAAAATGCTTCGAATTGTAAGTAGAATTCATGTTTTACAAGAGCTTATTAACACAGAAATGAATTCTAGTGGAGATGGCTCATAAAAGTTTTATTCAAGTGCATAAATAAAAAAGAAAAATGAAGAAACTTAGAGCATCAATATTGAGGATGTCTCGATGGAGTTCTTATTAGAGAGCACAAGCCTAACAATGTAATCAAGCTCAATTCCCATATATCTAGGGTTTCTAGATTTCATATAAATATGTGTAAGACAATTTGTAAGAGGAACTTTTGGCTGCCGTTAGTGTAGCCTCCTTCAACTTTTATCAATATCATTCTCAAACATTTGTGTTTTTGAAGACAATCTAAATCTTCCATCTTGTACTTTTCTTTGTTCTTAATAAAGCTCATATGAGTTATTTTCTATTTCAATAAGTTATATAAAATCTAGAAACGTGTTTTGCTTTCATAGTATCAGAGCTTCAGTCGATCTTATGGGATTCAAGCTTCTCGCTTCCAGCTTTCGGCCAAGAAACCATGTTTTCTCCCCGACAAAAGCTCCGTTGGGCAGAAAAAAAAAACGGTTATGAAGATAACTCAGATCCGAATCAACAGAAGGATTGTGTGCAAGGCCAGCATCCAGGAAATCATGGTATGCGATTGAATCTTCTTCCTTTCCTTATATCACGGTAACGAGCCTCTTCATTAGCGATGAAAAAAAAAACTGAAGGAGATAATCGTTTGATAGATTGAGAAGAACCTGGTTGTTGTTGTTTGTTTGGTGGTTATGTTGACTGGTTAGGCTTGTTGGTCTGGAATCGTAAAGCTATTCCCTAGTATCAGGCTTGATAAGGATATGATTATGGGTGCAAGTTTTTGTTTTTGTTGAACGCACATAAGGTGTTTGATATAATGTCAAAGAGAAAGACAGATTGTGAAAATGCAGATTGTTGTTGGCAAAGTAATAGTAAGTAGATAGTGAGAGGGATTTCAGTTGTTATGGGAACATTCTCCTTCGTCATGGGACTGGTTAGTTGAGTTAAACATGTAAGAAAAACCCGGACTCTTTGTGAGAAGAAAGGTCACAAGTACCTCTGAGGGACTAGTCCTAAAACTCTCCAAGTACAAAGATACCTCTGAGGGAGTAAAGCTATATCTCCAAGTATAAACCAAGCAATCTCATACTGATTTTCTCTCTACGGTTAATTGAGAAATCGACCTCCACCTCCATGGGATCCTTCCTCAACTACTCATACTCTTACCAAGCCATCTTCGTTTGCGGTTTCAAACTTGACATGGTTGTTCCACCCATGCCAAGTTTGTGGAGGAGTATTAAAGCCCAATACAATCACAAGCCCATGTGTTTCTAAACCCATGTAATTAGGTTTTCGAAGTAGGTGTAAGATTCTCTATTTATATGTTGTTATGATCGATTGTATGAAACTAAGGGCTGCGACCAAGCAGCATGCCCTTCTTCAGTTTATCAATCAAAATCCTTGTGTTCTTGGTGACAACATAAAATCTCTTTCACGTTTTTTATTTTCTTGTCTTTGAATAAAGCTCTTCATCATGAGCTATCTATTTCTAAATATTAGATTTTTGTTTTAGCTCATTTGAGCACAAATCTATCTTCATTTGAGCACAAGTATAGACCAAGAGTTTTTCATATGGTTATGAAGAAAATCTGCATTTTTATCTCTACAGCAAATAGAGAAATCTGTCTACATCTCTTCACATGATGCTTCATCAACTCAAGTTCCTACCAAGACATCTTCATCTACATTTCCCAACTACCTAGCTAAGGCTCAAAGGAGATTGTGAGTTCAAACTTGGCACCTTTGTCTTCACCCGCCGCCAAGTTTGTGGGGGTATTAGAGAGCACAAGCCCAACAATGTAATCAAGCCCAATTCCGATATATCTAGGGTTTCTAGATTTCATATAAATATGTGTAAGACAATTTGTAAGATGAACCTTTGGCTGCCGTTAGGGTAGCCTCCTTCAACTTTTATCAATATCATTCTCAAACATTTGTGTTCTTGAAGACAATCTAAATCGATTTTATCAATATCCGTTTGAATATTTTAACTTTCTTAAAAAATTAATGAAAATTAGATATTTTATCAAAAAATTCTTTAACTTTTCTAAAATTTATTAAATTTTTCAAAATTAGTTGAATTATCCGTTTTCAAGTCGATTTTTACCAAATTATTGAAATTTTGGTTAGTAATTTTAGGTATTTGTATTTTCAAAACTCGTCTCATTATCCAAAATTCACGTCCTTTTCTAAGTCGGAAGTTCTTTGAATAAAAATTTTAATATCTAAAATATCTGTTATATTTTATCAAAAATGCTTCGAATTGTAAGTAGAATTCATGTTTTACAAGAGCTTATTAACACAGAAATGAAATCTAGTGGAGATGGCTCATAAAAGTTTTATTCAAGTGCATAAATAAAAAAGAAAAATGAAGAAACTTAGAGCATCCATATTGAGGATGTCTCGATGGAGTTCTTATTAGAGAGCACAAGCCTAACAATGTAATCAAGCTCAATTCCCATATATCTAGGGTTTCTAGATTTCATATAAATATGTGTAAGACAATTTGTAAGAGGAACTTTTGGCTGCCGTTAGTGTAGCCTCCTTCAGCTTTTATCAATATCATTCTCAAACATTTGTGTTTTTGAAGACAATCTAAATCTTCCATCTTGTACTTTTCTTTGTTCTTAATAAAGCTCATATGAGTTATTTTCTATTTCAATAAGTTATATGAAATCTAGAAACGTGTTTTGCTTTCATAGTATCAGAGCTTCAGTCGATCTTATGGGATTCAAGCTTCTCGCTTCCAGCTTTCGGCCAAGAAACCATGTTTTCTCCCCGACAAAAGCTCCGTTGGGCAGAAAAAAAAAAGGTTATGAAGATAACTCAGATCCGAATCAACAGAAGGATTGTGTGCAAGGCCAGCATCCAGGAAATCATGGTATGCGATTGAATCTTCTTCCTTTGCTTATATCACGGTAACGAGCATGAAAAAAAAACTGAAGGAGATAATCGTTTGATAGATTGAGAAGAACCTGGTTGTTGTTGTTGTTTGTTTGGTGGTTATGTTGACTGGTTAGGCTTGTTGGTCTGGAATCGTAAAGCTATTCCCTAGTATCAGGCTTGATAAGGATATGATTATGGGTGCAAGTTTTTGTTTTTGTTGAACGCACAGAAGGTGTTTGATATAATGTCAAAGAGAAAGACAGATTGTGAAAATGCAGATTGTTGTTGGCAAAGTAATAGTAAGTAGATAGTGAGAGGGATTTCAGTTGTTATGGGAACATTCTCCTTCGTCATGGGACTGGTTAGTTGAGTTAAACATGTAAGAAAAACCCGGACTCTTTGTGAGAAGAAAGGTCACAAGTACCTCTGAGGGACTAGTCCTAAAACTCTCCAAGTACAAAGATACCTCTGAGGGAGTAAAGCTATATCTCCAAGTATAAACCGAGCAATCTCATACTGATTTTCTCTCTACGGTGAATTGAGAAATCGACCTCCACCTCCATGGGATCCTTCCTCAACTACTCATACTCTTACCAAGCCATCTTCGTTTGCGGTTTCAAACTTGACATGGTTGTTCCACCCATGCCAAGTTTGTGGAGGAGTATTAAAGCCCAATACAATCACAAGCCCATGTGTTTCTAAACCCATGTAATTAGGTTTTCGAAGTAGGTGTAAGATTCTCTATTTATATGTTGTTATGATCGATTGTATGAAACTAAGGGCTGCGACCAAGCAGCATGCCCTTCTTCAGTTTATCAATCAAAATCCTTGTGTTCTTGGTGACAACATAAAATCTCTTTCACGTTTTTTATTTTCTTGTCTTTGAATAAAGCTCTTCATCATGAGCTATCTATTTCTAAATATTAGATTTCTGTTTTAGCTCATTTGAGCACAAATCTATCTTCATTTGAGCACAAGTATAGACCAAGAGTTTTTCATATGGTTATGAAGAAAATCTGCATTTTTATCTCTACAGCAAATAGAGAAATCTGTCTACATCTCTTCACATGATGCTTCATCAACTCAAGTTCCTACCAAGACATCTTCATCTACATTTCCCAACTACCTAGCTAAGGCTCAAAGGAGATTGTGAGTTCAAACTTGGCACCTTTGTCTTCACCCGCCGCCAAGTTTGTGGGGGTATTAGAGAGCACAAGCCCAACAATGTAATCAAGCCCAATTCCGATATATCTAGGGTTTCTAGATTTCATATAAATATGTGTAAGACAATTTGTAAGATGAACCTTTGGCTGCCGTTAGGGTAGCCTCCTTCAACTTTTATCAATATCATTCTCAAACATTTGTGTTCTTGAAGACAATCTAAATCGATTTTATCAATATCCGTTTGAATATTTTAACTTTCTTAAAAAATTAATGAAAATTAGATATTTTATCAAAAAATTCTTTAACTTTTCTAAAATTTATTAAATTTTTCATAATTAGTTGAATTATCCGTTTTCAAGTCGATTTTTACCAAATTATTGAAATTTTGGTTAGTAATTTTAGGTATTTGTATTTTCAAAACTCGTCTCATTATCCAAAATTCACGTCCTTTTCTAAGTCGGAAGTTCTTTGAATAAAAATTTTAATATCTAAAATATCTGTTATATTTTATCAAAAATGCTTCGAATTGTAAGTAGAATTCATGTTTTACAAGAGCTTATTAACACAGAAATGAAATCTAGTGGAGATGGCTCATAAAAGTTTTATTCAAGTGCATAAATAAAAAAGAAAAATGAAGAAACTTAGAGCATCCATATTGAGGATGTCTCGATGGAGTTCTTATTAGAGAGCACAAGCCTAACAATGTAATCAAGCTCAATTCCCATATATCTAGGGTTTCTAGATTTCATATAAATATGTGTAAGACAATTTGTAAGAGGAACTTTTGGCTGCCGTTAGTGTAGCCTCCTTCAGCTTTTATCAATATCATTCTCAAACATTTGTGTTTTTGAAGACAATCTAAATCTTCCATCTTGTACTTTTCTTTGTTCTTAATAAAGCTCATATGAGTTATTTTCTATTTCAATAAGTTATATGAAATCTAGAAACGTGTTTTGCTTTCATAGTATCAGAGCTTCAGTCGATCTTATGGGATTCAAGCTTCTCGCTTCCAGCTTTCGGCCAAGAAACCATGTTTTCTCCCCGACAAAAGCTCCGTTGGGCAGAAAAAAAAAAGGTTATGAAGATAACTCAGATCCGAATCAACAGAAGGATTGTGTGCAAGGCCAGCATCCAGGAAATCATGGTATGCGATTGAATCTTCTTCCTTTGCTTATATCACGGTAACGAGCATGAAAAAAAAACTGAAGGAGATAATCGTTTGATAGATTGAGAAGAACCTGGTTGTTGTTGTTTGTTTGGTGGTTATGTTGACTGGTTAGGCTTGTTGGTCTGGAATCGTAAAGCTATTCCCTAGTATCAGGCTTGATAAGGATATGATTATGGGTGCAAGTTTTTGTTTTTGTTGAACGCACAGAAGGTGTTTGATATAATGTCAAAGAGAAAGACAGATTGTGAAAATGCAGATTGTTGTTGGCAAAGTAATAGTAAGTAGATAGTGAGAGGGATTTCAGTTGTTATGGGAACATTCTCCTTCGTCATGGGACTGGTTAGTTGAGTTAAACATGTAAGAAAAACCCGGACTCTTTGTGAGAAGAAAGGTCACAAGTACCTCTGAGGGACTAGTCCTAAAACTCTCCAAGTACAAAGATACCTCTGAGGGAGTAAAGCTATATCTCCAAGTATAAACCGAGCAATCTCATACTGATTTTCTCTCTACGGTTAATTGAGAAATCGACCTCCACCTCCATGGGATCCTTCCTCAACTACTCATACTCTTACCAAGCCATCTTCGTTTGCGGTTTCAAACTTGACATGGTTGTTCCACCCATGCCAAGTTTGTGGAGGAGTATTAAAGCCCAATACAATCACAAGCCCATGTGTTTCTAAACCCATGTAATTAGGTTTTCGAAGTAGGTGTAAGATTCTCTATTTATATGTTGTTATGATCGATTGTATGAAACTAAGGGCTGCGACCAAGCAGCATGCCCTTCTTCAGTTTATCAATCAAAATCCTTGTGTTCTTGGTGACAACATAAAATCTCTTTCACGTTTTTTATTTTCTTGTCTTTGAATAAAGCTCTTCATCATGAGCTATCTATTTCTAAATATTAGATTTCTGTTTTAGCTCATTTGAGCACAAATCTATCTTCATTTGAGCACAAGTATAGACCAAGAGTTTTTCATATGGTTATGAAGAAAATCTGCATAATTTTTATCTCTACAGCAAATAGAGAAATCTGTCTACATCTCTTCACATGATGCTTCATCAACTCAAGTTCCTACCAAGACATCTTCATCTACATTTCCCAACTACCTAGCTAAGGCTCAAAGGAGATTGTGAGTTCAAACTTGGCACCTTTGTCTTCACCCGCCGCCAAGTTTGTGGGGGTATTAGAGAGCACAAGCCCAACAATGTAATCAAGCCCAATTCCGATATATCTAGGGTTTCTAGATTTCATATAAATATGTGTAAGACAATTTGTAAGATGAACCTTTGGCTGCCGTTAGTGTAGCCTCCTTCAACTTTTATCAATATCATTCTCAAACATTTGTGTTCTTGAAGACAATCTAAATCGATTTTATCAATATCCGTTTGAATATTTTAACTTTCTTAAAAAATTAATGAAAATTAGATATTTTATCAAAAAATTCTTTAACTTTTCTAAAATTTATTAAATTTTTCAAAATTAGTCGAATTATCCGTTTTCAAGTCGATTTTTACCAAATTATTGAAATTTTGGTTAGTAATTTTAGGTATTTGTATTTTCAAAACTCGTCTCATTATCCAAAATTCACGTCCTTTTCTAAGTCGGAAGTTCTTTGAATAAAAATTTTAATATCTAAAATATCTGTTATATTTTATCAAAAATGCTTCGAATTGTAAGTAGAATTCATGTTTTACAAGAGCTTATTAACACAGAAATGAAATCTAGTGGAGATGGCTCATAAAAGTTTTATTCAAGTGCATAAATAAAAAAGAAAAATGAAGAAACTTAGAGCATCCATATTGAGGATGTCTCGATGGAGTTCTTATTAGAGAGCACAAGCCTAACAATGTAATCAAGCTCAATTCCCATATATCTAGGGTTTCTAGATTTCATATAAATATGTGTAAGACAATTTGTAAGAGGAACTTTTGGCTGCCGTTAGTGTAGCATCCTTCAGCTTTTATCAATATCATTCTCAAACATTTGTGTTTTTGAAGACAATCTAAATCTTCCATCTTGTACTTTTCTTTGTTCTTAATAAAGCTCATATGAGTTATTTTCTATTTCAATAAGTTATATGAAATCTAGAAACGTGTTTTGCTTTCATAGTATCAGAGCTTCAGTCGATCTTATGGGATTCAAGCTTCTCGCTTCCAGCTTTCGGCCAAGAAACCATGTTTTCTCCCCGACAAAAGCTCCGTTGGGCAGAAAAAAAAAAGGTTATGAAGATAACTCAGATCCGAATCAACAGAAGGATTGTGTGCAAGGCCAGCATCCAGGAAATCATGGTATGCGATTGAATCTTCTTCCTTTGCTTATATCACGGTAACGAGCATGAAAAAAAAACTGAAGGAGATAATCGTTTGATAGATTGAGAAGAACCTGGTTGTTGTTGTTTGTTTGGTGGTTATGTTGACTGGTTAGGCTTGTTGGTCTGGAATCGTAAAGCTATTCCCTAGTATCAGGCTTGATAAGGATATGATTATGGGTGCAAGTTTTTGTTTTTGTTGAACGCACAGAAGGTGTTTGATATAATGTCAAAGAGAAAGACAGATTGTGAAAATGCAGATTGTTGTTGGCAAAGTAATAGTAAGTAGATAGTGAGAGGGATTTCAGTTGTTATGGGAACATTCTCCTTCGTCATGGGACTGGTTAGTTGAGTTAAACATGTAAGAAAAACCCGGACTCTTTGTGAGAAGAAAGGTCACAAGTACCTCTGAGGGACTAGTCCTAAAACTCTCCAAGTACAAAGATACCTCTGAGGGAGTAAAGCTATATCTCCAAGTATAAACCGAGCAATCTCATACTGATTTTCTCTCTACGGTTAATTGAGAAATCGACCTCCACCTCCATGGGATCCTTCCTCAACTACTCATACTCTTACCAAGCCATCTTCGTTTGCGGTTTCAAACTTGACATGGTTGTTCCACCCATGCCAAGTTTGTGGAGGAGTATTAAAGCCCAATACAATCACAAGCCCATGTGTTTCTAAACCCATGTAATTAGGTTTTCGAAGTAGGTGTAAGATTCTCTATTTATATGTTGTTATGATCGATTGTATGAAACTAAGGGCTGCGACCAAGCAGCATGCCCTTCTTCAGTTTATCAATCAAAATCCTTGTGTTCTTGGTGACAACATAAAATCTCTTTCACGTTTTTTATTTTCTTGTCTTTGAATAAAGCTCTTCATCATGAGCTATCTATTTCTAAATATTAGATTTCTGTTTTAGCTCATTTGAGCACAAATCTATCTTCATTTGAGCACAAGTATAGACCAAGAGTTTTTCATATGGTTATGAAGAAAATCTGCATAATTTTTATCTCTACAGCAAATAGAGAAATCTGTCTACATCTCTTCACATGATGCTTCATCAACTCAAGTTCCTACCAAGACATCTTCATCTACATTTCCCAACTACCTAGCTAAGGCTCAAAGGAGATTGTGAGTTCAAACTTGGCACCTTTGTCTTCACCCGCCGCCAAGTTTGTGGGGGTATTAGAGAGCACAAGCCCAACAATGTAATCAAGCCCAATTCCGATATATCTAGGGTTTCTAGATTTCATATAAATATGTGTAAGACAATTTGTAAGATGAACCTTTGGCTGCCGTTAGTGTAGCCTCCTTCAACTTTTATCAATATCATTCTCAAACATTTGTGTTCTTGAAGACAATCTAAATCGATTTTATCAATATCCGTTTGAATATTTTAACTTTCTTAAAAAATTAATGAAAATTAGATATTTTATCAAAAAATTCTTTAACTTTTCTAAAATTTATTAAATTTTTCAAAATTAGTCGAATTATCCGTTTTCAAGTCGATTTTTACCAAATTATTGAAATTTTGGTTAGTAATTTTAGGTATTTGTATTTTCAAAACTCGTCTCATTATCCAAAATTCACGTCCTTTTCTAAGTCGGAAGTTCTTTGAATAAAAATTTTAATATCTAAAATATCTGTTATATTTTATCAAAAATGCTTCGAATTGTAAGTAGAATTCATGTTTTACAAGAGCTTATTAACACAGAAATGAAATCTAGTGGAGATGGCTCATAAAAGTTTTATTCAAGTGCATAAATAAAAAAGAAAAATGAAGAAACTTAGAGCATCCATATTGAGGATGTCTCGATGGAGTTCTTATTAGAGAGCACAAGCCTAACAATGTAATCAAGCTCAATTCCCATATATCTAGGGTTTCTAGATTTCATATAAATATGTGTAAGACAATTTGTAAGAGGAACTTTTGGCTGCCGTTAGTGTAGCCTCCTTCAGCTTTTATCAATATCATTCTCAAACATTTGTGTTTTTGAAGACAATCTAAATCTTCCATCTTGTACTTTTCTTTGTTCTTAATAAAGCTCATATGAGTTATTTTCTATTTCAATAAGTTATATGAAATCTAGAAACGTGTTTTGCTTTCATAGTATCAGAGCTTCAGTCGATCTTATGGGATTCAAGCTCCTCGCTTCCAGCTTTCGGCCAAGAAACCATGTTTTCTCCCCGACAAAAGCTCCGTTGGGCAGAAAAAAAGGTTATGAAGATAACTCAGATCCGAATCAACAGAAGGATTGTGTGCAAGGCCAGCATCCAGGAAATCATGGTATGCGATTGAATCTTCTTCCTTTCCTTATATCACGGTAACGAGCATGAAAAAAAAACTGAAGGAGATAATCGTTTGATAGATTGAGAAGAGCCTGGTTGTTGTTGTTTGTTTGGTGGTTATGTTGACTGGTTAGGCTTGTTGGTCTGGAATCGTAAAGCTATTCCCTAGTATCAGGCTTGATAAGGATATGATTATGGGTGCAAGTTTTTGTTTTTGTTGAACGCACATAAGGTGTTTGATATAATGTCAAAGAGAAAGACATATTGTGAAAATGCAGATTGTTGTTGGCAAAGTAATAGTAAGTAGATAGTGAGAGGGATTTCAGTTGTTATGGGAACATTCTCCTTCGTCATGGGACTGGTTAGTTGAGTTAAACATGTAAGAAAAACCCGGACTCTTTGTGAGAAGAAAGGTCACAAGTACCTCTGAGGGACTAGTCCTAAAACTCTCCAAGTACAAAGATACCTCTGAGGGAGTAAAGCTATATCTCCAAGTATAAACCGAGCAATCTCATACTGATTTTCTCTCTACGGTTAATTGAGAAATCGACCTCCACCTCCATGGGATCCTTCCTCAACTACTCATACTCTTACCAAGCCATCTTCGTTTGCGGTTTCAAACTTGACATGGTTGTTCCACCCATGCCAAGTTTGTGGAGGAGTATTAAAGCCCAATACAATCACAAGCCCATGTGTTTCTAAACCCATGTAATTAGGTTTTCGAAGTAGGTGTAAGATTCTCTATTTATATGTTGTTATGATCGATTGTATGAAACTAAGGGTTGCGACCAAGCAGCATGCCCTTCTTCAGTTTATCAATCAAAATCCTTGTGTTCTTGGTGACAACATAAAATCTCTTTCACGTTTTTTATTTTCTTGTCTTTGAATAAAGCTCTTCATCATGAGCTATCTATTTCTAAATATTAGATTTCTGTTTTAGCTCATTTGAGCACAAATCTATCTTCATTTGAGCACAAGTATAGACCAAGAGTTTTTCATATGGTTATGAAGAAAATCTGCATTTTTATCTCTACAGCAAATAGAAAAATCTGTCTACATCTCTTCACATGATGCTTCATCAACTCAAGTTCCTACCAAGACATCTTCATCTACATTTCCCAACTACCTAGCTAAGGCTCAAAGGAGATTGTGAGTTCAAACTTGGCACCTTTGTCATCACCCGCCGCCAAGTTTGTGGGGGAGTATTAGAGAGCACAAGCCCAACAATGTAATCAAGCCCAATTCCGATATATCTAGGGTTTCTAGATTTCATATAAATATGTGTAAGACAATTTGTAAGATGAACCTTTGGCTGCCGTTAGTGTAGCCTCCTTCAACTTTTATCAATATCATTCTCAAACATTTGTGTTCTTGAAGACAATCTAAATCTTCCATCTTTTACTTTTCTTTGTTCTTAATAAAGCTCATATGAGCTATTTTCTATTTCAATAAGTTATATGAAATCTAGAAACGTGTTTTGCTTTCAGTTCTAAACATTAAAGTAAACAAAAAAATACAAAAAGTAGGAACTAGAAAGATGAGGGTGTCTCATTTGAGAACTTTTGAATTCTCTTTCAAACACTCATCTAACATGTGTCACAATATAATTGGTTCAATATTTTCTCAAAATTAAATTTTAATTTTCTAATTAAACTAAATTAAAAATATCAATATTGTATTGTTAAGAGTACAATAAAAATTAAAAATATCAATATTGTATTCTCTAATTACTTTATTAATTCATTACACGATTATATATATGAATTATGAATTACATGGGTTTGTGAACTTGTATTGCTCATAAAATCGAGTTTGTGTTGGATCTTTATGTATGCTTCAATACCAATAATATTTTGGGATTCTTGGATGTTTAGTCGAATTTTGAAAGTCTTATAAAGTTTTTAGTATTTTCTTAATTTAATTGGGAAATTAACACATTTTATACTATGTTGACTTTCCAGTCGTACCCATGTACAGTACTGCACGAATCAACCGTATATAGTACGCGGACCAATAAAAAGCATGAGCAAAAGCGTCATTTGATACAGAAAAGACCCAAAAAGTGACAAAATCGTAAGTAAAGTTTTAAAAAGGGATTGTGGCTACAATAATCTCTAATATTTTTTTTAGTATCCGAGTTATTCATTCCTCGAAATGAAGAGGTCTGGTCAGTAGGGGTGGGCACGGAGCATATATCCTAGGAAATTTTACTGTTTGTGATTTGCTCCGTTTTTACCGAATATCTAATTTTGTGATTTGCTTTGCTCCGGAAAAATATGGATATCCGCGGATATCTATTGCGCTCCATTCAATACAAACAAAAACTAACAAAAAAAGAGAGTTTATAATGTATTTTTTTATCCAATATGAACTAACAAGTAGAAAACAAGTGAAATCATCTAGTTTCATTTTTATATAAAGAATGATAGACAAAATAATCATACAAAACATTAATATCTTCACTTAAACTTCAATATAAACATTTTTATTAATATTCAATTAATTATTATAGAGTTTATATATTTTTGCCGTGCATATTTTCTATTTGATTTTTTTTTTATTAAAAAAATAAAGAAAATGTAAATAAACATTATAAATTTATAACATATTATGTATATATATATATGATCTACAGATCGGAGCGGATATTCGGCTTTCCTAAACTTAATATTTGTGATTTGCTTTGTTTTAAACGGATACTACATTTTAGTATTTGCTTTGCTTTGAATTTTTACGGATATCCGGATTTTTCGGATCGAATCGAGACGAATAACAGATCGAAGTAAATCTAAAGGATAATTTGCCCAACCCTAAGTAGAACTATGAGGGTTAAGAAGTTGAACCAAACGGAAATATGGGTTTTGCCATCGTTACCCGTGAAATTAAGCTTCAATGTATAATCAATAACCGTAACCGTTTAAAACCGGTTTATAAACCTATAAATTTGGTCTGGATCATGTTTGACCTTGTCTCTCGAGATTAGCCTGATTAAAACGCACCGGAGGCAGTTAACACCGACGGCGAGAAGAAAATGATGGTTCCGACGGTGGCTAGGGTTTCGGCCTCCGCCTAAGTAGTTCTACGTCGTAAATCTAGGCATCTATGGTCGTTAGCCTCCTCCTCGCCGCCCTCTTCTATCGAACGCTGAAACAACATCGGCATCGCTGCTTCTCCGCCGGCAGAGGCAGTTAATACCGTCGGTGAGAAGAAATGGGTTTTCTCATTCTGACGGCGGCTAGGGTTTCGACATCGGTTTCAATACTTCTTCTCCGTAAATCTCGGCAGCTAAGGTTGTTATCCTCTTCATCGCCCCTCTCTTCCATCATTCGCCCTATCAGGTACCATTCGAGCTCGAGCTTTTTTTTTAATTTCGGGGAGAAGTTATGCTAAGATTCAAAAAAAAAAAAAAAAAAACCGAGTTTGTGTGTTGTAATTGTTATGAATTTCTGCAAGCCTTTCCCTCTTAGGCTCATTTTCATCTGTGCAGATGGTTTACTCTATTGCTCATAGAAGGAAGACTTAGATTATTACACACAGAGATTAACTTATATTGTAGTAGCACTGGTAATCTTTGGTGCAAGGTTTTGCATAAGGAGTCTTGTAAAGGAGTTTTGTGGAACGTTGGGTACTTAAGATCTTCTTGGTTTCATTCGACTCCAGCTCGTGAGAACGGTGATTGCGTTAGCAAATCTGAGAACAGTTTGAGTCAAGATGGAGTAGCTTCTGCAAAACCCAAGAGGAAAACGCTCAAGGGTAAGCGGGCGGTTGTGCGGTGGCTAAAGTTTTTCCGGTGGAAGAAAAAGAAAGAGGTTGAGAGAATGACTGCTGAAGAAAAGATACTCAACAAACTAAGAAAGGTTTGCTATTAGAGAAAAAACAACAAAAAAATTGCATCTTGTTTACTGTTTCAGACCAGCAAATGCGTATTTATGTTCGTGTTTCGATATGTTTTGTCTCACAGGCTCGTAAGAAAGAGGAACGGCTTATGGAGACGATGAAGAAACTGGAACCTGCAGAGTCATCGGAAACGACGCACGACCCTGAGATATTGACACCTGAGGAGCATTTTCATTATCTGAAAATGGGTTTGAAGTGCAAGAATTATGTTCCGGTGGGGAGACGTGGAATATACCAAGGAGTGATTCTTAACATGCACCTTCACTGGAAGAAGCATCAGACGCTACAGGTTGTGATCAAAACGTTCACGCCGGATGAAGTGAATGAGATTGCTGTTGAGTTAGCGAGGTTGACTGGAGGGATCGTGCTTGATGTCCATGAAGGGAACACGATAATTATGTACAGAGGGAAGAACTATGTCCAGCCTCCTACAGAGATCATGTCGCCGAGGATTACTCTCCCGAGGAAAAAGGCTTTGGACAAATCCAAATGCCGTGATGCGCTTCGTGCGGTTAGAAAGTATATTCCGAGGCTTGAACAAGAGCTTCAGTTGCTTCAAGCACAAGCTGAGAAGAAGCGAGATTACCTGAATGTAGTCAAGGTTGATGATGAGACTCAAGACAGTTTAGATCAAAGGTCGGAAGAGTTGAAGAAGATTATAGAAAGAAGCCAAGAGTGTTTGGATGATGAGCAAGAAGAAGATGCAGAGTCAGAGTTGGCGACGGATTCAGATCTGTCGGATATCTTTGAGACTGATTCCGAACCAGAAAACGAAAAGGCAGAGCGGCCGCTTTTTCTTGAAGAGTTTGAGAAATTTCCAGCAAGAAACAACATAGAAGAAGAAGATGAAGACTTTGGGGATCCAGGGAAGGCTAAATCAGAAGATGAGAAAGACGAGTCCCCAGGCTTTGATGAAGTGGATAAGATGTTTCTCCGGGCTGCTTCGCTTTTAAAGAAGAAAAGACAATGAAGAATAACTAGAGATTCTTGTTTCATCATCTTTGTTCATCTTATAATTGGTACAAGTGAAGATGGTGTGTTTAACAAAGTCACAAGTATATCTTCTTTCTTCATGTGCTCGAGTTTTGATTATGTGTTAGCAATTAAGGTTATGAGAAGTATCATGTATGCGTGCTTCTTTTTACAAGTTTTTATGTGTGAACGTAAACTCCAAAGTAAGGCCAAGTTATTTTTCTTAATCATTTCGAAATACTACGAAAGGAGAATTTGATTTTGATTATCTTTTAACTTAAAGAACTAAGATTGGACTATGAGATTAATGGAGCAAACTTCAGAAGATTTTCAAGAAGTTGCAATGTATGAGGAACAAAGCATGGAGTCAAACAACGTCCACTCCCTCATTGGAAGCATAAGCCTAGGCTCTTCTTCATATGAGATTCTCGAGCAGTCCGGTGCTCGAACCTGAGTCCTGTCTTTTAGAGTAACATGAAGTGATCTGGTCTTCACAACGACCTGATCACTCAGATTATGAACATGGATAGGTCGATGACTATCCACCATAAAGAAAAGAGCCGCATGACCTAACTTAAGCACAAACCTCAAATAACAGTGACCCTTTTAATCTCACTAGCGAAACTCTGCTTATGAACTTTGTTGATCCAGGGGATCACTAAGTGTATTTAAAGAGTGATTAGGAGATGAGAGGTGAGATTTTCGTTAATTAGAGCAATTTAACCACTATTAAGACAGGCCGGGGGAAAGATGAGTAGGCCGGGGGCCGTGTTTCTTTTTATTGATGGTGAGAGAAATGAACAATTTAGAGTTACGAACTGGTTCCGAAGGACGTCCAGTTCGGCGTTCTAAACTGTTGCCTTGTTACAAAGAGAGAGAGACCGGGTAATTTCCGCAGGTCTCAAAGTGGCTCAAAATCAAAAGTTCCGAACTCCTCTTCATTAATGACATCGAGGGGTATATATAGTCGGGGTCTGCTTCCTGCTCCCCGGGATCTCGGGGCCACGTGGCGTCTTCGGCCTCTTTCGCGGGTAAGGTGGCCTAGGAGGCGTGTTCCGGCTTTCGGGGAGAGAGGTCATTATAAGCTCGGCGTGGCGTGTTGCAGAGCAGTGCACTGTTTAACCAACTCTCTTCCACGTGTCTCCCTTTCCTTCGTCAAGTCTGCAAGGTTGGTGAGATGTCGAGGTCGGCCCATACTCCTGCTCAGACAATACACTGTTCGACCAACTCCCACTCGTCCTCTGCTCTTCTGACATTCCTGCCTTGGTGAAGTGTCAGCCCGGACCTTTCTGCGTCACTTTCAGGTCGGCGACCGAGCTGAAGAGGGGCCTTGCGGGCCGGTGATTTCAGGCCAGAGACCGAGCTGAAGAGGGGCCTTGCGGGCCGGTGCTTTCAGGCCGGAGACCGAGCTGAAGAGGGGCCTTTCCTAAGATGGGCCTAACTAATTGGGGGTGCTAGGCCCACCTCCAACAATAGGCCCTCCCCCAGTTCGGTATCGCGAGGCGAAGCGAGCATGCCGAAGTTGATCTGACGTTAGTTCGGAACATCTTAGGACGGTCTCTCCGTGCTTGTACGTGTCGTCCGTTCCGGCGATCCGCAGATGGTTGGCGCGTACTCGCCACGCGGGAGGATAAAAGGGGCGCCTCGTTTTTCGCGCGAGCTGTCCACGCGCGGCGTGCGAAAGACGCTTCGCGTTTATCGAGGCGTCCTTTGCTTTTTTGGCGTGGGGATAGCGAAGAGGCGTCATCATTAGGTTGCTGGGCGGCCGTGCTTCTTTTGACACGTGTCCAGGCGTCGCTTCACTGTCTCCCTTCTTCTATTTAACCCCCCCTTCTTCCTCCTGTTAAAACCTTCTGCGCATAACCCTAAGGTAACCTCTTCTCTCCGATTTCCTCCTTTCCCTTCTTGCTTTTTTCTGTAGTTTTCGATTTCCTCCTCTCCGTGCAATGGCGCCGATGTTAGACGGTATTAGGGCCGAGTCGAGCGAAGAATCGGCGTCCCGTGGTGGCGGTAGCGACTCCCCGAGTTCTTCCTCCGACGGTTCCGGACGTGCCTCCTCTCCGTGTCGAGGCGCAGACAGTGGGGAACAGTCTGCTCCTTCGACTTCGGGGGCCGCCCCGCTGCTCCCGGGGACCCATCTCCGGAAGAAGACGGTGGTCAGATCTTCCTCCGGCGGTCACGGCGTTGGCCAAGCTGGGGGTAGATACGGTCGTCAGGGCGGTCGCGGAGGCGGATCTCGAGTGGCCAGGGTGAGGTCTCCCCTGGTGCCTTACGAGCAGGGAGGGTCGCCGACCTGGAGCACAGCGGAGTCGGTGACTCTCCTGAGGGACTTGTGCGACTTTCCTGATGGCGTCGAGCTCAGGCTACCCAGGGCGGAGGAGCGCCCGTGGACTCCTCGGCCGGGCTTCGTCTGCCTGTACGAGTCGTTCTTCCAGATGTGCGGTCTGCGCCTTCCTCTCCCCGAGCTGTTCGTCAATTATTGCCGGGTGCGGGGCTTGGCCTTCTCGCAGGTCTGCCCGTCCACGGTTCAGGGGATGATCGTGCTGCTGACCTTGGGGCACGAATGTGACGTGGAGGTGACGGTGCCTATGTTCGAGGCGCTCACCCAGCAGAAGGCAAACCCTGGGATTCCTGGGACCTTCTATGCCGCTTTCAAGCCCGCGGCGAACGTCCTGGAGGCACCCAGCTCGGGGTCAAAGGCGAGCAAGCTGTCGAAGGTCGAGGACTGGTCTCGCAGCTACTTCTACATCCGGGCTACTGCCGTGGTTGGGCTCGACCCGTCGGCGAGATACACCCGGGATTGGAACTTTTCCCCGGGTAGGGATTTGCAGGTCGAGCTGACTTCTCTTCTTTGGTTTTGTCTGACTGATGCCTTTTCGTCTTGCTTTTCAGGCCCTCACTCCTCCAGGTTCAGGCTACCGGACTACGCGGGTATCGTTGCCGTGCTCAGGTCAGTGCGTAGAAGAGAGTGGAAGTCCTTCACTGCGGCGAGAATTGGAGCTGCGATGGCCGGAGGTCGGCAATTTTTTTTTTTTTTTTTTTTTTTTTTTTTTTTTTTTTTTTTTTTGCCGAACTGACGAGTGCTTCTATCGCAGGAAGAGCTAGGTTCGCCAGTCCGCTGTACGTGGATTCCTTTGTGGCGGCGCCGCCGCCGGTGCCCGAGATGCCGGTCCGGAGAGACCCGGCGCCAGGGGTCGGGGGGGAGTCCTCCGGGGTGGCTCCCTCGAAGAAGAGGGCAGCAGAGGCTGTTGGTGGCAAGGCCGGCAGGAAAAAGAAGAGGACCGAGGTGGGAGAGTGCTCCGCCGCAGGTCGGGATGAGGTCCGGCCTGAACTGCCCGGGTGCGAGCCCGAGGCGTCTGTCGCCGAGGTGCCGGCAGGGGAGGTCGTGGAGGTTCGGTCCCAGGAGGGCGAAGAGGTCGCAGTAAGGGCGACGGAGGGCGGCGATGAAGCCGTCGTTGTGGAAGAAGGGCGGGAGGCCGCTGGTGACCGGAGCGTTGGGGCTTTGGCGAGTTCGGAGGACGGGCCTCGGGACTACAGCTTCTCCTTTACCCACGAGGATGGAAGCAGCCAGATCATCGTCGATCCGGACGAGTGCGCCGAGCTGGCGCAGGCCATGATGTTCGGGCAGAGTCCGCACTTTGTCCCGCTGGAGATGGCGGAGGCCGATACCTTCCGCCAGGTGGCGCGATCCGCAGCGCGGGTAAGCCTTTGTTCTGATCTAACTGTTTTTAGCTGGACTTGTTGTGCGTCTTTGCTAACGACTGGTTTGATGCAGACGATGGCCCTTTCTGCCTTTCTGGCGGAGGCCTACGAGAAGCGACTCGCCGAGGAGCACGCGTCGCTTCGATTCCTGCAGGGGCGCCAGGAGGCCAGCGCGCAGATCCAGTCCGCTCTGACTCGCGGGTTGGAGAAGGACCTGGGGGAGGAGAAGGCCCGGTCTGCGGCGCTGGGCGAGGAGGCGGCACGGGTGCGAGCCCGGGCCGGAGAGGCGGGCCGTCTTCAGGCCGAGCTGGAGGCTGAGAGAGGCCGGTCTGCCGGTGAGCGGGCTCGGGCGGCTTTCCTGGAGGAGGAGGTCGGGCTTTTGAAGGGGGAGCGGGAGACACTCCGCTCTAGGGTGAAGGGGCTGGAGTCCGCCATAGACCGGGCGAAGGTGGCCTTGGCTGTGGAGAGTGACCGGGTGACAGCCCGGTGGGACGCGCGGAACCAGGAGTGGTCCGCGAAGATGGCGAAGATCCGCGCCCATCTGGACGGGCGCAGCCGGGCCTTAGAGCCTCACCTGCTGTACAACCAGGTGATCGGCGTCAGGGCGTGCCTCAAGAAGATGGAGGCCGAGGACGGGGTGTCGGTACCGTTCTACCGATATCAGAAGCTGGATGAGGATGAGGCGGCATTCGGCGCCGTGCTGGACGGAATGGATTTTCCGGACTTGACCCCGGGGGATCTGGACACCCCTCTGGACCGTGCTCATGGCGTCCAGCTTGAGCGGATCATGCCCGCCGCTTCTTCGGAGGCGCCCTATGTGGATCTGACTGAGGACGCTCCCTCGGCTGCTGAAACCGTCCAAGTAGATCCGCCAGCGCAGGACTTGGCCCCGTGCGCTGATGAGGCCGGCACCGACGCGCTACCCGGTGAGACCAGAACCGATGCGCCATCTGGTGAGGCCGGTACTGAAGCGCCACCCGGTGAGGCCGCGGTTGGGGAAGAGAGGTCTGAGCAGCCCTTCCTTGGTGAGTACGGCACCAATGCGAGGATGGTGACCCCGGGTGATGTAGATGGTACCCGTGCTGACGGGGGCGAGGACCGACTGGCCGATGCGGCCTTGTAAATACTTTTTTCCTTTTTGTTTTCTTCTCTCTTTTGTAAAGACCGGGCCGTAGGCCATTTATGCAATGACTAGGCCGTGGGCCCTTTCTCTCTCCTTCCTTTTGTAATGACCAGGCCGTGGGCCCTTCTTATAATATCGAGGCCGCTGGGCCCTTCTTTTTTTGTAAGTGCCGTTTCGAGGCTTTTGTAATGACTAGGCCGTGGGCCCTTTTTTATAATAGCGAGGCCGTTGGCCCTTTTGTGATAATCGAGGCCGTTGGCCCTTTTGTGATAATCGAGGCCGTGGGCCCCCTTTTTTTTTTTGTAAGTGCCGTTTCGAGGCTTTTTTTTTTATTGGTAGAGTAGGTCGTAGACCGTACCCTGTCATGTATGCAGGTCGTGGACCGTGCTCTTGTATTGGGTGCGAGGTACGACTCGGCTTGAGATACTTATTGCTTGTGTATCTTTAATATTTTTAGTGGGTGCGAGGTGATCTCGGCTTAAGGTACTTATTGCTTGTGTACCTTGTTTTTTTGGTGCGGGTAGCGAGCCCGGCTTAGAGACACTTAATGCTTGTGTGTCTAGTAGAGGTGCGAGCCCTGGGGCCCGACTTTAGTACTTATTGCTTGTGTACTATGGGAGTGCGAGCATTGGAGCTCGGCTTTGGCACTTATAACTTGTGTGTCGGGGAGAGCGAGCACCGGAGCTCGGTCCCTCTTTTTTGTAGTGCGAGCGTTTGGAGCTCGGTTTTTTTTTTTTTTTTTTTTTTTGTAGTGCGAGCATTTGGAGCTCGGCTTTCTTTTTTGTAGTGCGAGCGTTTGGGGCTCGGCTTTTTTTTTTTTTTTTTTTTTTTTTTTTTGTAGTGCGAGCATTTGGAGCTCGGCTTTTGTGCTCAGGTCGGGGACCGTATTCTTTTGTCAAAAAGGTTTTATTAGATTAATAGCTGAGCCCTGGTTAGGGGTTGCCTACGTACCCTTTAGTAGAAGGGATCAAGCCAATCGTAGTTCGTTTGTTTACAAAGGCGGAGAGAGGAATGGAGCCCGGGGGCCTAGTAATAGAACCGTTTGAGGTTGATCGAATTCCATGAGCGCGGGATTGCGTCACCGGTCATCGTGACTAGCTCGTAGACGCCGGGCTTCACGACCTTGGAGATAAGGTAAGGGCCCTCCCAATGTGCACCGAGCTTGCCTGCGTTTAGCTCGGCAGTGTTTTCGAAGACTTTGCGGAGGACCAGGTCGCCTTCGGTAAAGAACCTGCCTCGAACCCTCTTGTTGTAGTACTTGGAGGCGAGCTGCTGGTAGTTTTGGATTCGGAGGAGGGAAAGGTCCCGTTGTTCCTCAAGAAAATCCAGCTCGCTGAGTAGGATGGTGTCGTTCAGGGCGGGCTGCTGGGTGAGCATAGCGCGGCGAGGAGTGGGGAGCCCGGCCTCGGAGGGGGCCATTGCTTCCATTCCGTGAGAGAGGCTGAACGGTGTGCGTCCTGTCGGTGTCTTCGGCGTTGTGCGATGGGACCAGAGGACTCCATCGAGCTCGTCGGCCCAGGACCCCTTCTTGTCGTCCAGTCGTTTTTTGAGGCCGTCGAGGATGGTTTTGTTGGTGGCCTCGGCCTGCCCATTTCCTTGCGGATATCTCGGGGTGGACTTACTCAGCCTGATTTTCCACTTCGCGCAGAAGTCTTCGAAGAGGGCCGATGTGAACTGGGCACCGTTGTCGGTTACGATCTCGTAGGGCAACCCGTGTCGGCAGATGATGAGCTTCCAGACGAATTTCCGGACGTCCTCTGCCGTGATCTTGGCGTAAGCCTCGGCTTCGACCCATTTGGTGAAGTAGTCGGTCATGACCAGGAGGAAGCGCTTTTGGCGAGATCGGGGAAGAGGCCCGACTATGTCCATGGCCCATCGCATGAAGGGGTAGGGTGCTACCGCAGTGGTGAGGAGCTCGGTAGGGCGATGAATGAGTGGGCCGTGACCCTGGCACTTCTCGCACCGGGCTGCGAATTTTGCACAGTCCTGAAGCATCGTCGGCCAGTAGTGCCCTTGGTTCCGGATTCTCAGGGCGAGAGCCCGGCCGCTTGAGTGGTTTCCGCCGGCACCTTCGTGCATCTCCTTCATCACGTCAATGGTTTCCTGCCCGTGGAGGCAGCCGAGCAGGGTTCCCGAGGTGCTCCACCGGAACAGGTTGCCGTCCAGCATCGTGTATCGGGCACACTTCTTTCTTAGCCGTCGGGCGGCCCACCGGTCTGGGGGATGAATGCCGTCTGCGATGTACAGCAGCAGGTCGACTCGCCAGTCCGGCAGCTCGGGCTCGGCCGGGGGCGGCGGTAGAACTTCGGGAGGTGGCGCGTCTTCGTCATGGTCCGCGGCCTGGGGGTTGATCAAGTAGGCCCCTTTTGGCAGCTCGATGCTAGGGAAGTCGATGCTCTCGACCGGGATCACCCGTCGTTGGGCTGGGGCCGAGGTGGAGGCCAGTGCGGCGAGAGCGTCTGCGAAAGTGTGAACTCGGAAAAGTCTGCGGCCAAGCCTTGGGTCACCTTGAGGTAAGCGTCCATGCGACCGCTCTTGGCCTCGTACTCTCCGCTGAATTGATTGGCGACGAGCTGGGAGTCGCAGTAAGCTCGGATTTTCTTCGCGCCGACCTCCTTTGCTAGGCGCAGGCCGGCGATCAGAGCTTCGTATTCTGCCTCGTTGTTTGATGCCGGGAAGGCCAGGCGGAAAGACTGCTCGAGGATCTCCTTGGTTGGGGATTCGAGGCGTATGCCAACGCCAGACCCGTGCTTGGAAGCCGATCCGTCGACATGCAGCGTCCACACCGCGGGCACTTCGCTGACTGCCAGCTCGGGTGCCAACTCAACTAGGAAATCGGCCAGGGCCTGAGATTTGATCGCGGTCCGTCCTCGGTACTCGATTTCATACTCGCTCAGCTCAACGGCCCACTTCATTATCCGGCCCGATCGGCTCGGGCTGTGGAGGATGGTTCTGAGGGGGTAGGTGCTTAGGACGTCAATCGCATGGTATTGAAAGTAAGGCCGGAGCTTTCTAGCTGCGACGACCACTGCCAAGGCGAGCTTCTCCAGAGTCGGGTACCTGCTCTCCGCGTCGTCAAGGGATTTGCTGATGTAGGAGATGGGTCTCTGATCGCCTCGGTCTTCCCGTACCAGCACTCCACTGACCGCTGACGCGGAGATGGCGATATAGAGGTAGAGGGTTTCGCCTTCTTCTGGCTTGGACAGGACGGGAGGAGTGGATATGTACTCCTTCAGCTGTCGGAGGGCATCCTCGCATCTGTCGTCCCACTCGAACCGCTTGTTAGCCCGTAGCAGTTGGTAGAACGGGAGGCATTTGTCGGTAGAGCGGGAGATGAACCGGTTCAGTGCGGCGATTCTCCCGGTGAGTCGTTGTACTTGACGCGTGCTCTCCGGGGATTTGAGCTCGATGATGGCTCGGATCTGCTTGGGGTCGGCCTCGATCCCGCGCCGGGTGATGATGTACCCGAGGAATTCGCCCGATGTGACGCCGAAGGAACACTTGGCCGGATTCAGCTTCATGTTGTATTCGTTCAACGTCCGGAAGCAGGACTGGAGATGAGTGACGTGGTCGGCCGCCACCAGAGACTTCAACATCATGTCATCTATGTATACTTCCACAGTGCGGCCTATTTGGTCGGCGAACATCCGGTTGACGAGTCGTTGGTAGGTGGCCCCGGCGTTCTTGAGTCCGAAGGGCATTACCTTGTAGCAGTAAATGCCTCGGTCCGTGATGAACGCGGTCTTCTCCTGGTCGTCGGGGTGCATGGGGATCTGGTTGTACCCCGAGAAGGCGTCCATGAAGGAGAGCAGCTCGTTCCCCGCGGTGGCTTCGACGACCTGGTCGATTCGGGGGAGGGGAAAGCTGTCTTTCGGGCACGCTTTGTTGAGGTCGGTGAAATCCACGCAGACCCTCCATTTCCCGCTCTTCTTCTTGACCACCACCGGGTTGGCCAACCAGTCCGGGTATTTGACCTCGGTGATCGAACCGGCCGCGGTGAGCCTTTCGACCTCGTCATTGACGGCCTGGGCGCGCTCCGGACCCAGCTTTCGCCGCTTTTGCTTGATCGGTCTGCAGGTCGGATCCACGTTGAGCTCGTGACTGCACGTGTTCGGGTCAATGCCGGGCATGTCGTCGGTTGACCAGGCGAAGGTAGAGACGTTCCGCCCTAGGAACTCGACCAGCTCTCGCTTGATGCTCTCGTCGAGATCGGCGCCGATGCCGACGCAGCGGGCGGGGTCACGCGGATCGATGTTGACCTGGGCGACAAGGTCCCGCCCTGGGAGATCCTGGGCGTCGGGGTCGCCGGTCTGAAGCGCGTTGATGGCCAAGCAGGCCGGTGCGGCGCGGCGCAGCTTATGCTCGATGGCGAAGCAGGCGCGAGAGACCCTTTGGTTATTCCTAAGAGTATACGTGCCGGCCTGGTTGGGGAACTTGAGGCACTGCTGGTACGTTGACGTGACTGCCTTCATCGAGTGCAGCCAAGGGGTTCTGGTGTAAGCCTCGGTGGTGAGGACTTAACCGGGATAGTCGTGGGACGAAAGGTAGGCGGTCGCCTTGCCCTTTGGCCGGTTGATGGTCGATGGTGAAGTGACTTGACACGATGGCGATCGCTTCTCTCGTGTGGAGTCGGTGAATGGGCTGTGGGTGGAGTGAATACACGACACAGAGGGGATGGTGAAGTCTCTGATACGGTGTAGACTTGATCTTGGTCGAATCCACGAACAAGAACAAGAAGAAAAGAGAAATCGCTTCTCTCGGACACTTGGAAGAAAGTGCGGCTATTTTATTGATCAAGGTAAAAAGTTGTGTCTACAATGCTGCGTGTGGGGCTTTATTAATAGCCCTTCAGCCTGAACCTTCTAGGGTTCTCGTAAAAACAACAAGCAAAGACTCAAAACAACAGGACGTTTAAAATAAAACTACACGAAACAAAAGACTCTAAAAATAACATAAACTCATCGTTTCATTAAAGCAGAATAAGGAAAGTATGGCCGCGACTTCTAAACTCTTGTTTTGGCGTCGTTTTGAAGAGCTCCTTAATCGTGGTCGAAGCTTGAAGTCCCTGCAATGACAGTGTATAATGTAAACAGCTTACATTGAGGTGAAGTGGCCGGTGGTGGCGCATGAGGCGTCTTAGAAGGTGACTCGGGTCTTGGTGCGTCTTGGACGTGTAGCAGCTTGGTGAAGTCTTCTAGGAGACCTCCTTGATCATAGAAGTCATCCTCTTCAAGTCCCGACGGCTCCTTAGCTTCAATGCTTTCTTTGGCCCGTTGTTGGTCCTTACCGGCTAGGTGGCTTGTGTGTGAAGTAGCTGATTGTTCTGCATTGCTAATAGAGAAACCACTCGTCCTGTTAGTTTTAAAATATCCACTTTGTCGAGAGAACTTACCTCCCTCAGTGCTGATTGGATCGATTGGACGGTCGTATGAGCTTGTCTCCTTTGCTTCGGCTAAAACCGTCTCCGGGTAAGGTTCTTCGGCTAAAATTGATTCCGGGCCTGTATGACTAAAACCACTCGACCGGTTAGTCTTAGCATAGTCACTTGGGTGTGAGAACTTACATCCCTCAGTGGAGATCAAGTCGTTCGGTCGGTCATTCTGCAAGTGATTTCTTCTCTCGGCTAAACCTCCAAACGGGTCGCCTGGTCCGGGTGAATTGATGAACGCCTGTATGGCCGTTCCGAATCTTCTTCTGAGCTGTTTGGCCTTGGAACGGGTCATGGGACCTTCTGGTACGATGGGCATCACAGTTGGGTCGGTTCTAGAGCCGATGTCCTCATCATTCCCTCCCTCTTCAAGAGGTTTTGTCCACAAAACTGGATCTCCTGTATCAAAAGAAGATAAGTCAGCAACATTGAACGTATGTGAAATGTTCAACTCACCTGGTAGCTCTAGTTGGTAAGCATTGTCGTTGATTTTGGCTAGAACTTTGAATGGGCCATCGCCTCTTGGAGCGAGCTTGGACGCGCGCTTGTCCGCGAATCTTTCTTTGGTCATGTGTAGCCAGACCCAATCTCCTGGTTCGAATGTGATCTCCTTCCTGCCTTTGTCATGGCTCTTCTTGTACCCTTCGGTTTTCTTCTCAATGTTGGCTTTGGCTTTCTCATGCAACTCCTTGATGAGCTCGGCACGTCTAAGCCCGTCTTGGTTAACCTGTTCTACTTGGGGAATTGGCACAAGATCTACTGGAGATAGAGGATTAATTCCATAAACAACTTCAAAAGGAGATAGCTTAGTGGCCGAATGAACAGCCCTATTGTATGCAAATTCTATGAATGGAATGCAATCAAGCCATGTTTTCATGTTGTTACCAAGAGTGGCTCTAAGTAAAGAGCCAAGTGTACGGTTTACCACTTCCGTTTGTCCATCAGTTTGTGGGTGACATGTAGTAGAGAACACAAGCTTGGTCCCTAGCTTCTTCCACAAAGTCCTCCAAAAATGACTCAAAAATTTTGTGTCTCGGTCGGACACTATAGTTCTAGGAATCCCATGTAGGCGCACCACTTCCTTGAAGAACAAATTAGCAATGTTGGTCGCGTCATTTGTCTTGTCACACGGGATGAAGTGTGCCATCTTAGAGAACCGGTCCACAACAACAAATATGCAATCTTGATGTCGTATCTTGGGAAGTCCTAAGACAAAATCCATAGAAAGATCTACCCATGGGGCGTTAGGAATAGGTAAAGGAAGATAAAGACCGTGAGGATGTGACCTGGATTTAGCTTTAAGGCATCGGACGCATCTAGCACAGTATTTCTTCACGTCTTTCTTGAGGTGCGGCCAATAGAAATGGTCTTTGACTATGGCCAGAGTCTTGTCTATACCGAAGTGTCCCATTAGGCCCCCTCCATGTGCTTCACTAAGCACTAACTCTCTCATTGATCCCTGCGGAATGCACAAACGTTTACCTCTAAAAAGAAAATCATTTTGGAGATAGAATCGACCGTATATTCCTTTGCCGTGATTAGCGTAGCTCTCTTTGAAATCAGGGTCGTCTTTGTATAGTTCCTTGATGTGCTCAAATCCTAGCACTTTGGCCTCCATTGTTGAAATGAGAGCATGCCTTCTTGACAAGGCATCGGCTACCACATTTTCTTTGCCTTTCTTGTACTTGATGACGTAGGGAAACGTCTCCACAAATTCAAGCCACTTGGCATGTCTTCTTTTAAGTGCGGTCTGACCTCTCAAGTGCTTAAGAGTCTCATGGTCCGTATGAATGATGAACTCCTTGGATAACAAGTAGTGTTGCCAAGTCTCCAATGCCCGGACAAGAGCGTAGAGCTCCTTGTCATAAGTCGGATAATTCAGCGTAGCTCCACTTAGTTTCTCACTAAAGAAGGCCACGGGTCTTTTCCTTTGATGCAGCACAGCTCCAATCCCTAAGCCGGATGCATCGCATTCCACTTCGAACATTTCATCGAAATCGGGCAAAGCAAGAACCGGGGCTTGGGTAAGCCGGTCCTTGAGCTCGTTGAAGGCAGCTTCTTGAGCTGCTCCCCAGGTGAATGGCACGTTCTTTTTGATCACAGCTGTGAGTGGGGCAGCAACAGTACTGAAATCCCTCACAAATCGTCGGTAAAAGCTTGCTAAGCCATGGAAGCTCCGAACATGTCCGATAGATGTCGGTGTGGGCCAATCTCTTATGGCCTTGATCTTCTCCTCGTCCACTCGTAGGCCCTGTTCACTCACTACAAAGCCTAAGAAAACAAGTTCATTAGTACAAAATGTGCACTTCTTAAGGTTAGCATAAAGGCCTTCCTTGCGAAGTGATTTAAGCACTAGTTCTAGATGTTTGAGATGATCTTGTAGGTTCTTACTATATATAAGTATATCGTCAAAATAGACCACTACAAATTTGCTTATATAGGAACGAAGAACCTGGTTCATTAGTCGCATGAATGTGCTAGGTGCATTGGTCAAGCCGAAAGGCATGACTAGCCACTCGTATAGGCCTTGCTTGGTCTTGAAGGCTGTTTTCCATTCATCTCCTTCTCGCATCCTGACTTGGTGGTATCCACTTTTCAAGTCTACTTTTGAAAAGATAGTAGAACCACTTAGCTCGTCAAGCATGTCGTCTAGGCGCGGTATAGGATGCCGGTATTTGATAGTGATATTGTTGATAGCTCGGCAATCTACACACATCCTCCAAGTGCCATCTTTCTTTGGCACTAACAACACAGGGACAGCACATGGGCTTAGACTTTCTCTTATGTAGCCCTTGTCTAACAAGTCCCGGACTTGTTTCTCCAACTCCTTAGTCTCCTCGGGATTCATCCGGTATGCGGCTTTATTGGGCAAGGCCGAGCCTGGCACAAGATCTATTTGGTGCTCTATTCCCCGTAGAGGGGGCAGGCCTGGTGGGTTCTCTTCGGGAAAGAGATCTCTGAATTTGTCTAACAAGGCGTCTACTTCCGGCGGCAAGTCTAGTTCCCTGTTTTCTGTGCTTAGACATTCTTTATACAACATTAGTAATATAGTGCCTTCGGCACTCATAGCACGGTTTAAACCACCAGCATTGATGTATAGATTAGAGACACTTACCTTGGTCTCCTTGCTCATTCTGGCTTGTAGCTCTTGTACTTCGGTCGGGCTTAAAGGGGCCAAATTGTGCCTTTTCTCCTTATGTATGAAGGAGTAAAAATTGGTTCGGCCATTGTGAATGGCTGCACGGTCAAATTGCCACGGTCTCCCCAGCAGGAGGTGGCCAGCTTGCATAGGCACTACGTCACAAAGCACCTCGTCCTTATACTTACCGACGCTAAAAGGAACACTTGCTTGCTCCGTCACCTTGAGCTCCGTAGTGTCATTGAGCCATTGTAGCTTGTATGGCCTAGGATGCTTAGTCTTCTCCAAGCCTAACCTGTCTACCATAAACTTGCTTGCCACATTAGCACAAGATCCTCCATCTATGACGAGATTACATACCTTGTTGTTAATGGTGCATCGTGTGTGGAACAAGTTTTCTCGTTGGATCTTTTCCTCGGGCTGAACCAGCATGCTAAGTACTCGCCTAGTGACTAGTAGGTCACCGGTATCTGGATACTCAACGTCGTCATCTACTCCATCTACTTCTTCTTCTATCTCGTCTTGAGACTCATATCCACCACTTGCCGTAATGATCATAACTCTTTGATTCGGGCAGTCCCGAGCGTAGTGTCCTCTTCCCTGACATTTAAAACATGTAATATCACGAGTTCTAGCTTGACTAGTACTAGAGAACTTACCTTGGTCGGGTCTAGTGGCCTTCGGGAAATCGTTGGGTCGGCCTTTGATCCGAGAGTCTATCTCGGCAGTTTTGCCTTTGTCGACCGGCTTGCTAGTTGCTTGCCAAGGTGTGTTGGTCCTGGTTCGGTTGGCGAGAGATGTCTTTCTCTTGATTTGTTGCTCAATTTGCACCGAGAGGTGTAGTAGCTCATGGAGCCCACTATACCTTGTTCTCTCCACCTTTCTAGCTATACGTTCTTGAAGGCCGTCAATGAATTGGGCCATCAAAGCTTCTTCGGATTCCTCCAACTCCAATGAGTTCATCAACTTCTCGAATTCCTCGAAATATTCCTCTACGGTCCGGTTGCCTTGTGCTAGTTTCCTGAAACGCTTTTGAAGATCACGGTGATAATGATCAGGCACATACCTTAGTCGTAGGAGATATTTCATGTCGTGCCATGTTTGGACCGGCCCAAAAAGTTGCCTTCTCCGTTCGGCCACAGTCCGATCCCACCATGCAAGTGCATTCTCGGTGAGTTGTGCGGCTGCCAAGGCTATCTTCTTGCCTTCTCCATACCCATAGCACTCGTAAATGTACTCCATGCGTCTCTCCCAATCCAAGTATACTTCCGGGTTGGATTTTCCTGCAAAAGTAGGCGGTGACAATTTCATGTCGTGATTGGGCTCACGCTCTATCGGCCGATGGCCTCTAATGGGGTCACGTCTCCGTTGGTTCAGGTGACGTCTAGGGTCAGGGGGAAACTCGTCCTCCATCTCCGGCATGCTGTCACGATCTTCATGATTCGCATCTGGCCGGTCGTTCACAGGATCATTCCTCCTTGCCGGTAGTTGAGCTTCTTCGGCTCTTCTTTGTTGCGGCTGCTCAAGTTGGCCGATTCTTTGGCCAAGTCCTCTCAGCTCGTCTCTCATGGCCGTCAGCATCTGCATCATGGCACCTTGTGGAACGTGGTCAGCTTCGTCTTCCATGCCGAATCCAGTAGACCTCGTTAACACTCAAAAACAGATTCGTCAAATACCGAGTGGTATGCAAGAGAAATTCAGAAAAATTTAATTAAACGATTTTAAAAGCTTCGCCAAATTTTCTAGAGGTCCTAGCAAGGATACTAATCAGTCGGTAATGATTAAAAAAATCGCGGAAAAATTTTCCTAAAAATTCCCCGGGAATTTTCCAAACTCCCCAAATCGATACGGTAAATTTCCTAATTAATCGGCAAGTACTAATACGCGGGGAAAATTTCCTAAACGATCGAGCAAATATTCTGGACAGTCGGTAACTCTTAACACGCGGGGAAAACTTCCTAAAATTCCCCCGGGGAAATTTCCTAAACTCCCCAAATCCGATACGGTAAAAAATTTTTTTTTTTTTTTTTTTTTTTTTTTTTTTTTTTTTTTCTAGGATCTACGAACAGATCTAATAAACCCTAACAATATATGTATTATTATTTTTTTTTTTGAAATCACGAAACAAAAACAAAAGACCTAGCGATAGAACTATGAAAGATAAATCGAAACAAAGAGATAGAAAACCAAAGGTGGAACCTTTGGCTCTGATACCAGATGGTGTAAGCCTCGGTGGTGAGGACTTAACCGGGATAGTCGTGGGACGAAAGGTAGGCGGTCGCCTTGCCCTTTGGCCGGTTGATGGTCGATGGTGAAGTGGCTTGACACGATGGCGATCGCTTCTCTCGTGTGGAGTCGGTGAATGGGCTGTGGGTGGAGTGAATACACGACACAGAGGGGATGGTGAAGTCTCTGATACGGTGTAGACTTGATCTTGGTCGAATCCACGAACAAGAACAAGAAGAAAAGAGAAATCGCTTCTCTCGGACACTTGGAAGAAAGTGCGGCTATTTTATTGATCAAGGTAAAAAGTTGTGTCTACAATGCTGCGTGTGGGGCTTTATTAATAGCCCTTCAGCCTGAACCTTCTAGGGTTCTCGTAAAAACAACAAGCAAAGACTCAAAACAACAGGACGTTTAAAATAAAACTACACGAAACAAAAGACTCTAAAAATAACATAAACTCATCGTTTCATTAAAGCAGAATAAGGAAAGTATGGCCGCGACTTCTAAACTCTTGTTTTGGCGTCGTTTTGAAGAGCTCCTTAATCGTGGTCGAAGCTTGAAGTCCCTGCAATGACAGTGTATAATGTAAACAGCTTACATTGAGGTGAAGTGGCCGGTGGTGGCGCATGAGGCGTCTTAGAAGGTGACTCGGGTCTTGGTGCGTCTTGGACGTGTAGCAGCTTGGTGAAGTCTTCTAGGAGACCTCCTTGATCATAGAAGTCATCCTCTTCAAGTCCCGACGGCTCCTTAGCTTCAATGCTTTCTTTGGCCCGTTGTTGGTCCTTACCGGCTAGGTGGCTTGTGTGTGAAGTAGCTGATTGTTCTGCATTGCTAATAGAGAAACCACTCGTCCTGTTAGTTTTAAAATATCCACTTTGTCGAGAGAACTTACCTCCCTCAGTGCTGATTGGATCGATTGGACGGTCGTATGAGCTTGTCTCCTTTGCTTCGGCTAAAACCGTCTCCGGGTAAGGTTCTTCGGCTAAAATTGATTCCGGGCCTGTATGACTAAAACCACTCGACCGGTTAGTCTTAGCATAGTCACTTGGGTGTGAGAACTTACATCCCTCAGTGGAGATCAAGTCGTTCGGTCGGTCATTCTGCAAGTGATTTCTTCTCTCGGCTAAACCTCCAAACGGGTCGCCTGGTCCGGGTGAATTGATGAACGCCTGTATGGCCGTTCCGAATCTTCTTCTGAGCTGTTTGGCCTTGGAACGGGTCATGGGACCTTCTGGTACGATGGGCATCACAGTTGGGTCGGTTCTAGAGCCGATGTCCTCATCAGGTTCCAAGGATGATATTGTAGATCGGGGTGGTATCGAAGACCACGAACTTGACGATTCTCGTCACCCGACCTACGTAGACCGGCAATTCGATGGTGCCGATTCCGTTGACGGTGTCCCCGGCGAGCCGGTCAGCGGGATGGAGTGCGGCTTGATTTCGACCCCGTTTAGATTCATCCTGGCCAGGGTGTCCTTGAAGATGAGATCGACCGAGCTGCCCGTATCGACGAGGACTCGGTTAACGTCGCAGTCGGCTACGCGGACTTGTACGACGAGGGGGTCGTTGTGGGGCTGGTGGACCCCGGCCGCGTCGGCCTCGGTGAAACATATCCCGCTCTTGCTCGTGTCCTGAGCGTCGATCTCTGGCCCGGAGTGCCATTTCAGGGAGGCGTCGGTCTTCCTCTCGTGACGCTTGATGGACCGCACTGAGTCGTTGCACGAGAGGAGGCCTCCCATGATCATCCCTATCAGAGTCCGGGCCGGGGGAGGCGATCTGCCCGTTTCCCGGTCTCGCGAAGGAGATCGTCGCCGCCGGTCGTCGTTCTGGGCGCGGTTGTAAGGCCTAGCCCGGCTATCCTCGCGACCTCGGTTGTCGCGGGGTTGCACGCTATCGCCGTCCCGGGCATGCGGACGCAGCCGCTCTGGGACGTTGATTTCTCCCCGTTGAAATTGGTTCAACAGGACCTCTTGGAGGGCGCGGCAGTGAGAGGTCGGGTGCCCCTTTCGCCGGTGGAAGTCGCAGAAGGCCGACCTGTCGTACGGCTCATCTGGTCGGGGCTCCCTATCGCTCGGCTCGTCGGGACGCCGATCCTGCTGGTGTGGATCCCGTACGTACTTGTTCCAAGGCAATCCCGGCGCGGGACTGGGGGGAAGTACGGGATCGTGCAGACGGAGGCCGGAGGGCGGTCCGTTAACAAGGAATGCAGCGGCCTGCTTTCCCTTGCTGAGCTGGTACTCGTCATCGTAGTGTTGACGAGGCTCCTGATATCTTTCCTGGGGCCGCTCCTTCGCGGCTGGGGCCTTGTGAGAGGCGCTGTTTCTCGACTCAGCCGCCTTCTCCTCTTCGAGCTCGACGAAGAGTCCAGCGCGGTGCAAGGCGTCTTCCAGCGAGCGCGGCCTGTTGAGCTTCATATCGTCCTTGAAGGCCGAATCGGCCCGCAGTCCCTTTCTTAGAGCGGGGAGCGCTGACTCGTCGGTCACGTTGCTTTGGGAGGCCGTGGCCTTGAAGCGCTCTATGAAGGACCTGAGCGACTCCTTTGCTCCTTGGTTCATCGCCCAGAGGTCCGCGCTGGATGCGGACTGGCGGATGTAGATGGAGTAGTGCTCGAGGAAGGTGGTCGACAGGTCCCTGAAGCTGTCTATGGAGTGCGTCTTCAGCCGAGAGAACCACGTGAGAGCCGGGCCGGTGAGGTTCTCTACGAAAAGTTGGCAGTGGGCGGCTTCGCGCTCGTATGGTGAGAAGTGGGCGTGGCCCATGGCGATGGTGAACGCCGTAAGATACTGGGCCGGGTCGGTGGTGCCCGCGTAGGGCTGGAGTTTCAGCTTCCCGAGGTGCTGGAGCGGGACGGAGGCGATCCGGCGGGTGAACGGCGTGTTTTGCATCTCTCTGAGGACGCGATCGATTTCCGGGGCCGCGCTGGTGGCCTGATGGATTTTGGAGGACATCGCGCGGATAGTCTCCTTCATAGCTTCGAACTCGGCGTCCCTTGAGCGCTCCGCGCTGGATCGGAGGTGGTGGGCTTCGTCGCCCGGGTGGCTTCCTACTGCCGGGGCGAAGCGTCCGCCCGGCCCTTCGGATCCTGACGGTGAGTCGCCCGGTCGGCTTGTCCGGATGCGGGGGGTTTCTTCCCGAGAGACCGGCTCTCTGAGATGGACGTCGGGGGACCCGGTATTGTCCGACCGGTCACGGGAGGCCCCTAGCGTGGCGAACCGTTGGTCGGTGCCTCGCGTCAGCTCGTCTATTCGGGCGAGCAGGGTCTGCATCACGGCGGACAACGTGGGCTGATCTTCCGACGCTCGGGGTGCGTTGTGGGCGGCGGAGCCGTCGGAATGAGCGGGTGCCGAAGCCGGGGGCGGGGCCCTGAAGAACTGCTCTCGGGGAGTCGTCTGGTTGGCAGCTGCTTGGGCTGACGACGGGATGGGCGCCGTCGTTTGAGTCGTTGGCGGGGCCGTTGTCGGGGCCTGGGCCGTTGTTTGGGCCGGGGTGTCCTGGTCTGACAGCACTCTTGGGGACGGAATTGCCATCGTTGCTGCGGTTGCGGTGGTGGTTGAACTGCTCCTTGCGTATAGAAGAATCTCGCCCCTCCTTCTAGCGCCAATTGTTGATCCAGGGGATCACTAAGTGTATTTAAAGAGTGATTAGGAGATGAGAGGTGAGATTTTCGTTAATTAGAGCAATTTAACCACTATTAAGACAGGCCGGGGGAAAGATGAGTAGGCCGGGGGCCGTGTTTCTTTTTATTGATGGTGAGAGAAATGAACAATTTAGAGTTACGAACTGGTTCCGAAGGACGTCCAGTTCGGCGTTCTAAACTGTTGCCTTGTTACAAAGAGAGAGAGACCGGGTAATTTCTGCAGGTCTCAAAGTGGCTCAAAATCAAAAGTTCCAAACTCCTCTTCATTAATGACATCGAGGGGTATATATAGTCGGGGTCTGCTTCCTGCTCCCCGAGATCTCGGGGCCACGTGGCGTCTTCGGCCTCTTTCGCGGGTAAGGTGGCCTAGGAGGCGTGTTCCGGCTTTCGGGGAGAGAGGTCATTATGAGCTCGGCGTGGCGTGTTGCAGAGCAGTGCACTGTTTAACCAACTCTCTTCCACGTGTCTCCCTTTCCTTCGTCAAGTCTGCAAGGTTGGTGAGATGTCGAGGTCGGCCCATACTCCTGCTCAGACAATACACTGTTCGACCAACTCCCACTCGTCCTCTGCTCTTCTGACATTCCTGCCTTGGTGAAGTGTCAGCCCGGACCTTTCTGCGTCACTTTCAGGTCGGCGACCGAGCTGAAGAGGAGCCTTGCGGGCCGGTGATTTCAGGCCGGAGACCGAGCTGAAGAGGGGCCTTGCGGGCCGGTGCTTTCAGGCCGGAGACCGAGCTGAAGAGGGGCCTTTCCTAAGATGGGCCTAACTAATTGGGGGTGCTAGGCCCACCTCCAACAAACTTTGTACATTCATTAACAGCAAAGAAACGGACCTATAGGAGCAGGTGTTACCAAATGTCATCATGTTGTTCAATTCATGAAATTTGGAAGACAAGAACATAAGAACATAAGTACTTTTGGCGAATTTCTCTGCCTTTATCTTTGTGGCTTTTTCATTTATATAGACATAGGATTGAGGAAACGTGGAAAGAAACGTGAGTCATGGTGTTGAATCCTAGAGATTAGGAAACAGAACAAGACTGTTATTTGCTAAAACTCAGAAATAATGAAAACAAAGTATAGAGAGGAATGTTTGTATGTGTATTTCATTGAGAATAAGCGTACATCATAGAAGAGTATATATACAAGTTAAAGAGAGAATATAAACTAGATATACACAAGAGAATATGCTCTAACTGAAGATAATATAGTTGAGATATGATAATATCTCTATACGCTCCCTCAAGATGAACGTCTGGAGGAAAGTCCCATTTTGGAAGAATGAGCTTCAAGTAAAGATCGTGACACTGGTTTAGTTAGAGCACCAACAATCTGATCTTTAGACGAAACATGAGAAACCCGAAGGAATCCAATTTGCACTAGCTCACGAATAAAATGATAATCCAGAGCCACATGTTTCATTCGGGAGTGAAAAACTGGATTGGCACTGAGATATGTCGCCCCCACATTATTGCAGTAAATTACAGGTTGAGTAATTGATTTGACACCAAGTTTTCGGAGTAGAGAATTAAACCATCGTAGTTCAGCTGCTGTGTCTGCAACCGCTCAGTATTCAGCCTCTGTCGAAGACCGAGCAACTATTTTCTGTTTCTTCGACGACCAGACAATTGGATGAGCACCAAGGTAGACGATGTGTGCACTTGTGGAAGTGTAGTCGTCCCGATTACCTGCCCAATCAGCGTCGGAGAAGGCATGCAAAGAAAGCTTATTGTCACTACGCAAGAAAATACCTCTGTCTCGAGTGCCGGCAAGATAACGAAGCACAAGTTTAGTAGCATTCCAATGCACATCAGTGGGACGATGCATGAATTGGGACAATTTATTCACTGCAAAGGCAACGTCTGGCCGAGTAAAGTGAAGATATTGGAGACTTCCAACAACCATCCTGTACTCAGATCTATCAGAAAGAGATGTGCCAGACAATAACTGTAATCGATCAGTATTGACCATTGGCGAGGAGACAGGTTTAGCGGAGGCCATATCTGTTTTATTTAACAAGTCGGTGATATATTTCCGCTGACAAAGCAATAAACCAGAGGGATTGCGATGAGCTTCTATCCCCAATAAATAGCTTAGAGCACCCATGTCTTTGAGAGAGAATCATTTACCCAAGAGGTCAATAAAATGTTGTATTCTCACTGAATTATGAATTATTGTCTGTAACAATTATGTTGTCCACGTAAATCAAGACATAGAGAATGGTGTGAATCACATTGAAGATAAATAATGAAGCATCAGCAAGTGAATTGATGAAGCCATTGTCGAGGAGAAAAGTGCAAAGCTCCATATACCAAACACGAGGTGCTTGCTTAAGACCGTAAATCGCTTTCTCAAGCTTGCAAACGTGTGTGGGATTGTCTTTGTCAATGAATCCAGGAGGTTGAGCCATGTAAACATCTTCTGTTAAGCGACCTTGCAAGAAGGCATTGTTTACATCAAGTTGTCGGAGATCCCAATTATTCGACACCGCAAGACCAAGAACAAGAAAAACAGTCGACTGCTTTATCACTGGGCTGAAAGTGTCTTGAAAATCGACACCAGGTTTTTGATTGAATCCCTTGGCGATGAGCCTCGCTTTGAATCGTTCAACGGAGCCATCTAGGTTTTGTTTAACACGAAACACCCACCTGCAACCAACGAGATTAAACGCAGGATGAAACAACACAAGATTCCAGGTGCGGAGACGGATTTGAGAATTAAATTCTTCACCCATCGCAGCTCGCCATCGCTTGTCTTTAAGTGCTTGAGTGACGTTTGCTGGCTCCTCATCGGACATCGAATTCACTTATGCAACCATCGTGAATTTTTGTCGCTGCTTGATTATATTGTTTTTAGAGCGTGTCGTCATTGAATGTGTGTTCCCAGACGATACAGGTACAATTGCTGTTTCAGGAGGAGGATCGTTGGATTGAGCATCAGATTCAGCATATGTTGTCACCAAGTCTGGTTCATCCTGCGACTGCATAGCAACAGAGTCTCCAGCAGATGCAGGTGAGTTATTAGTGTCATTAGGTAAAGAATCCGAACCTGGGGGCTGATCTGAAGATGGAGGAATGAGTGGCGAAACCGAGATTTTGGTAACTTGCGGGTACCAAGAAGGGAAGATTGGCTGAATTTTTGGTGGTGATAAAGAATGAGAGTTGAATGGAAATTCTGTTTCGACAAAGTGAACGTGACGACTTACAAAAATTCTCGCAGACGACGGTTCCAAGCAATGAAAAGCACTTTGACTTAGAGAATATCCCAGAAAAATGCATGACTTCGATTTTGCTTCAAACTTGTGACTGTTGTGAGGCTTAATCCAGGGAAAGCAGAGGCACCCAAACACACGAAGCTTTTGATAATTTGGAGCGATGCGAAACAGAGATTCATAAGGAGTTGATAGAGACATCGTAGGAGTAGACATCCCTTTTATTAGGTACACAGCAACAGAGAATGCATATGTCCAGTAAGACGTTGGCATGGAAGAGTGAGACAAGAGAGCGAGCCCTGTTTCGACAATGTGTCGATGTCGTCTCTCAGAGAACCCGTTGTGTTCGGGTGTATGAGGCGGTGTAGTGAGATGTGAGACACTATTTGTCGACATAAATTCAGCTAAGGCGATGTATTCTCCACCATTGTCAGAGTAAAGCGAGATCACACGTTCATTGAACCGCTTTTCCACGAGTGCTTTCCATCGAATAAAGATGTCACGAACATCAGATTTTTGCCGTAACGGATAGAGCCAGATGTAGTGAGTGAAGTGGTCTACAAAAATCACATAGTATTTAAAGCCATCGATTGAGAATAATGGTGAAGTCCAAACATCTGAATAAACGAGTTCAAGAGGCTTAGTTGTGGAGAGGGAAGAAGAAATGGAAAATGGCAACTTGTGGCTTTTGTTTATTGAGCAATCGACACAATTAAACGTAGATAAAGTTTTTGAATCCAAAAGTAAAGCAGGAGAAACAACAGATTTTAAGATGGGAAGCGAGGGATGTCCTAATCTTGAATGCCAGATTGCTAAGGGGAATTTGGTAGAAGTTGTAGCAGAAAAGGTGGAAAAGGATGGTGAATCTCGTTTTGGCCACTCATAACCTCCACCGCTAGTTGCCCTGGTTACCATCGGTGCCCCCGAGTTGAGATCATTTACCTGAAACAAGTTTGGAAAGAATTCCACAGAAACTTGATTGTCAGTACAAAGTTGTTTTATGGAGACAAGATTGCGAGCAATGATGGGCACATGAAGAACATTATTGAGCATAAAGTCACAAGTAGCAGAGTTAAGCGAGGAAAACCCGTATTGGCAATATCGAGACCCGTGCCATTGCCAATTTGAACTTCTTCACCACCGTGTATGGAGAATGTATTGCGAGATTTGCTAGATCAGATGTGATATGGTACGAAGCACCACTGTCCAACAGCCAGGAAGGAGGCTCATGAGCCTACATCATCGCATTGTACGCACGAGGAGCCGACTGTGAAAAGTTTTGCTGCTGCTGTCCGTAAAAATTCTGCGAGTTCTAAGAGATTAAACGAAACATTGGACATCGCTTAGCACTGTGACCGTGGGTACCGCATGCTTGACATCGACCCAAATATGGCTTCGATGTCCTCTGTTCATTTCCATTTTGTCGAGCAAAATTGGAGGTGTTGGAGTTGTTTGATCGATCGTTGCCGCGCCAGTTGCGTGTTCTGTTTTGGGCGTGATTTGCCGTGATCGGAATTGATGCAGAAGTCGGAGCGAGAGCAGCAAGAGCTAGTTCGCGATTGATTAGCTTCTCGTGAAGCTCGGTGAAAGAGATAGGAGAATCTTGTCCATGAATCACTTCGATGATGGGTTTATAATCATCGATAAGTCATTGAAGGACAATATCAGTCATATCTTCTTGATCAAAATGGCTGCCGAGAAAAGCAACATCATCTGATTTGGTTTTGATATGTTGCATATAATCATCGATGGTTTTGGTGCCTTTCACACACTGTCGCACCTGCGCTTTGAGCTGCTTGATATGTCCTCGAGTCGGATTAGCATAGGTTGAGGAAAGGATTGTCCAAGCTTCAAGAGATGTGGTTGATGTTGTGATGAGAGGTCGATGTGCAATCTCAATAGATCCCATGATGGAGCTATAGAGCAGGCTATCTTGGCGTTGCTAGAGAACAAAATCTGGATTGGTAACTTTCATGCCGTAATTAGTGATTGTCTTCGGTGGAAGAGGAGTGGTAGAGTATATGAATTTGAACAAATCATAGCCACAGAGAAGTGATTTAACATGTATGCTCCAGGTTAAATAATTAATTGAGGAAAGCTTTGTGATGTTAACCATGTTAATGGCAACAAGCGAGGTGGGGTCACCGGGATTGACATCGGTGGTCTGAGATTCGTCTGTCATGGTAAAATAAAAAGAAAGAAGAAGAAAATTTAGAGGTCCTTAAGGAAGGATAGCTCTGATATCATATAGAGAGGAATGTTTGTATGTGTATTTCATTGAGAATAAGCGTATATCATAGAAGAGTATATATACAAGTTAAGAGAGAATCTAAACTAGATATACACAAGAGAATACGCTCTAACTGAAGATAATATAGTTGAGATATGATAATATCTCTATACAAAGGTCAAACCGGTTAATCTTGGTATCTTGGATTTGATTTCTTCAGTCGGATTGAACGTCGGTTTAGCCTCTCATCAGATGCTGACTTATCAACGGGCTTGTTCTCACTTGGTTCCAGCCATTCCACCAGATTCTGCAATGAGTTTGAGATCTAATGGTTTAGATGTGGGTAAAAGAGTAAAATCATAAAACTTGATTTATAGGTCTGCAATGGTTTAGCTTTACCTTCCTTCTAGTGTAGAATTGTAAAGGCTTGTTGCTGGTTTTCTTGCCAACCGACTTTTGAGTTGTAATGGTTGTGTGCAAGACAGTTTCGCTTGGTTTAGGTAAGCATTCTCGTATGTGAAAGCCAGGATCTCCTTCCAGCCATATGTTGTCTTGCACAGGAATCTGCAATGAGTTTGAGTGGTTTAGATTTGATTAAAGGGAGGAAAAACATTAAAAAGGAAAGAAAGAGAGACTTACAGGTCTGCGATCTATCCAACAGCAGTTGTCCCCGTTTAAGTCAGTTGAATCGTCCGAAGTAGAACTAGGTTTTGCCTTTTCTTCTTGTGAATATTTCTTGAGATATTGGGGGTCTCTATCATCTTTTAACCTGTCTTGAAACTCAGTCTGATTTGTTCCAGTCATCCTCCATTCTTTGAAAAGGGTGAGGAGGATATCACTCTTGGCTTGAAAAAACAGAAGATAGAATCTTTAGAAACAAAAGCAGAAACATAAAGGATGAAACATGAAATAGATTACCTTGGAAATCGAACCAGTTTCTGCGCTGAAGGCGTGGAAAACAGCATAGTAGGCTTCCTGCAATCAGTGATCAGATGTTCAGTTTCTGATATGATGTACCCCAACCGCCCCAACTTGTGGGCTCCATGCCCTCTCTTGGCAGTTGGGCCCTACCCTCGTCCGACGGCCGGTGCGGTAGTCCGAGAGTCTAGCAAGTCTTGTTTACTGACCCTACAATCACCACATGAGATTTCTCCGTGTTTTGTCCTCATTCGGTTCATCATATGTCTCTTTCCGATTCGATTCATCATATGTCTCTTGTTTTATCAACATTTCACGATTCAACATCAGTTGAAAGATGATGATGTAAGAATTATTTTGGGGTCACACATGTATAATCAATGTGTTAGGGTCATTATTTAAAGTAGTCAAAACTTATGTGGTCACGTAAATATAAAATAAAAGACTATGGGGCATAGTGTTATGGAAATTTAAGGTGATGATACATTCAGTAATTTCTAATTTGATGAAGGGCCAAATTAGAAATTGTTTCTATATAAATAGAAGGTTATGGTCGTCCCCATTGCAACCATAATCCGAAATACAGAAAACTCTATGCATCTCATCAACAGAGACCTAAAGCTATTCAGGGTTTGCTTTGGAAGAACCATTCCTAAACTTCAGAACCTAATCAATTGATCTATCAGGTACGCTTCCGCTTCAGTTCTTATTATTCAGAGACTGGCATGCTTGAGATGGAATGTTTATAATAATTTCTACAATTGGTATCAGAGCATCATGCTCAGTTTCTGTTTGATAACCAGGTTAATATGAATAAAATTCGGATTTATTTATTTGGTGAAAATTTTAGATTGTTGAATCTAGTTTTTCTTAAGATTCTTGTTTAGATTAAGTATTCTGAAATATGTGGTTTAAGTTTTGCATGTTTAGATCTAGTTTTGGTATTGTTCTAAAGAATAACATGTTTAGATCTTAGATCTAAAATAAAGTTTAATGAAAAATTTGAATCTAGATTATTGCTCATACAGTTTGTTTTCTAAAAATTTTGACAAATATTTTCGGAATTTTTTGGGAGCAATTTTTGGATTATAATCAGTATAAAGTCTCTTTAAAGGTTTAAAGTTTCCGAATTTTTATATTTTTGGAGCAAACCAGGTTGAGGAAGAATCTGGCATCTCTGAGCAAATTTTTTGATTTATTGTTTCGAGCTTTGGCCCATTATTAAAAAAAAGGGTTGGGCTGAGGAAGCCCACTAGCGATTAAGAGGGGAGAAATTCAGCTATTACTTTTGATAGGGTTCGAACCCAACACATTGACAAACTCTAATTTTCCCTCTTTCCTTCTTCAACCATTATGCTATTAGTAAATTCTAGAATATAGAGCAAGAATACATATATAGACTACTAAATATATGTCTGAGCAAGAATACAATTAAAGTTTTAAGTCAATATTTAAATTTGATTTTACAAGTTTAATATTTTAATTGGATTAATTGATGCATGATGTCGTCAAAGTGACTTCTCTTGTGGATATTTTTTCATGAAAAATATTAAATATTTTATGTTTGTAAATTCATGCGAATACTAAATCGCCCCAAAGGTAGGATTGTATTTGGCCGAATTACATACATACATGTGATGATGAACATGTGACAATTATTAGGAATAAACATGTGAATGATAAATCGATCCAAAGATATGTTTATTATTTATCATACATTATTGTCAGTGTTTGATCGTTACAACAAGAGTATCGTAAGCAATTAATATTATTGTCCAAAGACTTGATATTGATGTTACACTTGGTATCTTGAGATGGATCTTGACCATGTGTTAAGGATGAAAAAACCTCCTTCTCCTACAGATATCAGCACAGCTGAGTATAAGGCAATTTATGAGAAGTGGAAATGTTCTAATAGCATTGGTCTAATGATCATTTTGGACACCATTCCAGAAACCTTTAGATGTGATGAGGAGATCAAAGATCTCAAATAGTTCCTTGTTGAGATGGAGTTGCACTTTGAAAGTGCTCATATTGTTAATACCACTAAGATTCAGGGCAAAATAAGAAAAATTAAGGTTAATGAGAATGATGCTGCTAAAGGTCCAATCCAAAAGAAGCAGACTAAGGTTGAAGAAATCTGCTTCTTTTGTAAGGAACATGGACACATAAGGGATGACTGCCAAAGGTGCGACATACCATGTGGAATTACGGGCATGAATCATGCTATGGTCTGTTCTGAGGTGAACTTAGTTGAAGTACCCAAAAACACTTGGTGGTTATACTCCGGTGCAACTACTAACATCAGTGTTTCACTTCATGGTTGTCTGAGCTATCGGAAACCAACTGATGCTGAAAGACGCATTCATATGGCTGATGGAAAACCGAGAGCTGTGGAGGCAATTGCACATTTTAGACTGCTGTTTAGTATTGGTCAATTTTAGGATTTGAAATACATCTGTGGTGCCGTCATTCAGACGGAATTTGGTTTCTGGTCCTTACTTAGACAGATCAGGATATTATTGTCTAACAGGGAATGGAAAAGCAGTTGTGTCTCTGAATTCAGTCTTGATTGGGACCGGTACTCTTCTAAAAAATCACAGTCTTTATATGCTTGACACTGTAGCTTCTCAGGATGAAAGCTTAAGTGTTGAATAAAGGGGTACTAAACGAAAATTCGAAAATGCAAGTTTATGAACTCTGTGGCACAAACGCTTATGTCACATCTTTTTAAAATAGAATTGAGCGACTTATGTCGGATGGTATATTGGGTTCTGTTGACTTCACAAATTGTGATGTTTGTGTGGATTGCATTAAAGGAAAACAGACTAAACAAAAGAAATTAGGTGCATATAGAGCTACAGAAGTTCTTGAGTTGATACATGCGGATATTTTTGGACCATTCCCTACAGCATCTTGGAATTGTCAACAATATTTTATATCTTTCATAGACGATTACTCTCGATATGCATACTTATTTCTGATTCATGAAAAGTCAGAGTCTGTGGACGTGTTCAAGAAGTTTAAGGTTGAAGTTGAGAACCAACTTGAGCGAAGGATAAAGTCTGTCAAATCTGATCGTGGTGGTGAATATTACGGTCGGTATGACGGTTCACGTGAACAACATCCATGACCATTTGCCAGGTATCTAGAGGAGTGTGGAATTGTCCCACAAGATACCATGCCTGGGTCTCCCAGCATGAATGGTGTGTCAGAAAGACGCAACCGCACTCTTAAGGATATGGTGAGGAGTATAATCAGTTATTCCACCTTACCTGAATCACTCTGGGGAGAGGCACTAAAGACTGCAGCTTACATTCTTAATAGAGTGGCAACTGCAAAAACACCTTATGAGCTTTGGACTGGCAGAAAACCTAGTCTAAAACATTTTCACATTTGAGGATGTCCAGCTGAGGCTAGGCCTTATAGGCCGTTTGAGAAAATTGGACTCCAGAACTGTGAGCAGTTACTTTGTTAGTTATTCTGAGCGATCTAGGGGCTATAAGTTTTATGATCCCATACAGAAGAATATTTTTGAGACGGGAACAACTACGTTTTTTTGAGGATATTGAATTTGGGGGGAGAAATAAAGTTATGGATATCATCTTTGAGGAAGAATCAGATTTATCTTTGAGGAAGAATCGGATTTAGTTCCTAAACCGATTCATATAGTTGCTTTTGATAAAGCGAATTTGGAACCTCACATTGATACTAAAGCTCTTCCTCCAACTCAAGATGATGATGATATTAAACATGAATGTCAAATTCAAAATCCTCAAGAGTGCAGCAAGAATAAATGCCTTTGAGGCGATCCACTAGAGTAAGGAAAAACGCTATTCCAGATGATTATATATATAGTGTTTCTTATGGAACAAGAAGAAAATTAAACTCAGTTGGAAGATGATCCTATCAACTTCCGTGAGGCCATGAGTAGTTCCAATTCAGATAAGTGGGTCAAAGTTAGTGAAGAAGAGTATAAGTCAATGCTAGACAATAAGGTTTGGGACCTTGTCCAATTACCCGAAGGAAAGAAACCCATTGGTTGCAAATGGATATTTAAGACTAAAATGGATTCAAGTGGTAATGTGGAAAGGTATAAGGCTCGTCTAGTAGCTAAAGGCTATACTCAGAAAGAAGGGATTGACTACAAAGAAACCTTTTCTCCAGTCTCATCAAAGGATTCTTTTAGGATAATCATGGCCCTTGTTGCACATTATGACTTAGAGTTTCATCAGATGGATGTCAAGACAGCGTTTCTCAATGGAAACATTGATGAGATGATTTATATGGAGCAACCGAAAAACTGTATTAGGTGATTCAAAGAAGATGGTATGCAAGTTAAATAAATCCATCTATGGACTAAAACAAGCTTCTCGTCAATGGTACCACAAGTTTCATGAAGTAATCACCTTATTTGGTTTTGAGGTGAATTTGGTTGAAGATTGTGTGTATCAAAACTTCAGTGAGAGTAAATGCATTTTCTTGGTATTGTATGTTGATTACATACTACTAGCCACTAACGATATAGGCATGCTGCATGAGACCAAGAAATTTCTTAAGGAAAATTTTTAGATGAAAGATCTTGGTGAAGCATCTTTTGTATTAGGAATCCAGATTCATCGAGATCGAACTCGAGGAATTCTTGGATTGTCTCAAAAGAGCTATATCGATAAAATACTCAAGAGATTTGGCATGCATGATTGCAAACTAGGTGACACCCCAGTTGCTAAAGGAGACAAATTTTGTCTCAGTCAGTGCCCTAAAGAAAATTTAGAAATTTAGGAGATGCAAAATATTCCTTATGCGCCGGCTGTAGGGAGTCTAATGTATGCTCAAGTTTGTACGCGTCCAGATTTAGCGTACATTGTTGGATTTTTGGGCAGATACTTAAGTAATCCAGGTTTGGACCATTGGAAAGCAGCCAAAAAGGTCATGAGGTACCTGCAGAGAACAAAGGACTATATGCTCACATATCAGAGATCAGATAACTTGGAGATCATTGGATATTATGATTCTGATTTTGCTGGATGTCAAGATATATAGTAGAAAGTATACATTAGGCTTTGTTTTTCTGTTGGCCGGTGGATCTATTTCTTGGCGTAATGCGAAACAATCACTCGTAGCTTCCTCCACAATGGCTGTAGAATTTGTAGCAGTTTTTGAGGCATACAATCATGGACTTTGGCTGAGGAATTTTATCACTGGGCTGCGAATTCTTGAAAGAATTGAAAGACCACTAAAATTGTATTGTGACAATAAATCAACGGTTCAGTACTCAAACAAAAATAAGAGTGTGACAAAGTCTAAGTTTATTGAAATTAAGTTCCTGGTTGTTCAGGAGAGAGTACAAAGTGGAGAGATTTCCATAGAACACTTAGGGACAAACTCCATGATAGCAGATCCTCTCACTAAAGGTATTCCACCGAAGGTTTTTCATGAGCATATTGCTCGAATGGGTGTTTCAGTGTTTGATGATCATTTGGATTAGTGGGAGTTTTTCATTTGGTTTTGGGTTTTTTTTATTTTGGTTTGTGTTTATGCACATTTTCCTTTTTGATCAGAAATAAAGTTTTTTTGTTTACTCTTTGTACAATAAAGTTAAAGGATCTCAATAAGGTAGGACCAGTTGAAAATCGACATGTATTTATCACTTTTCATGTGATTTTCATGCCACACTTTTCATAATTGATCAATGTCATTTGACTATATTGATTTCAGTGACCATGTAAGGTTTAGTTATTTTTTATTATAACGAAGACCGCCATGATCATATATTTTGTAGTCAATGGACGTGATTGTTTATGCCCTGCTACATAATGACAATTTTGAGCTCATAAAGTCTAACACAATTTTGTATACATATGTGACCCAGTGGGAGATTGTAAGAATTATTTTGGGGTCACATGTGTATAATCAATGTGTTAGGGTCATTATTTAAAGTAGTCAAAACTTATGTGGTCACTTAAGTATAAAATAAAAGACTATGGGCCATAAGTGTTATGAAAATTTAATGTGAGGATACATTCAGTAATTTCTAATTTGATGAAGGGCCGAATTAGAAATTGTTTATATATAAATAGAAGGTTATGGTCCACATTGCAACCCTAATCTGAAATACATAAAACTCTCTGCATCACATCAACAGAAACCTAAAGCTATTCAAGGTTTGCTTTGGAAGAACCATTCCCAAACTTCAGAACCTAAGCAATGGATCCATCAGGTACGCTTCCGCTTCAGTTCTTATTATTCAGAGACTGACATGTTTGAGATGGAATGTTTATAATAATTCCTACAGATGATTCCTAGGTGTTACACTACCACTTGTTAGCTAGTATTAGCTGATGCAGAGCAAAGACGAGGATCGAAAGCTCTGTAAAGCCTATAAGTTTTAGGAATTAAGAAAGCTTGAAACTGAAACAAAACTCTTCTTTATGTAAGGAAACATAAATTTGATCATAAAACGTAAAAAATGTGTGTAATTAAAAAGCAAGGGGAGAATATCACTTGTTAGTGAAATATCAGTTTGTTAATCATTCAAAAGGATAAAAATAGCGAAATAAACAAGTTGTGAAATACCGAGAAAAATAAAACGTTTTGCATGTAGCTTTGATCATTCGCCCCTGTGTTTTCTTTTGCCTCCGATACCTTGCTGGATTTGAGTCAAACTTGGAACATAATTGAGCAAATATCGACTCCAAAAGCCATTTCTCTAACTTTATTGTCCTCTCCAACGATGTATCCCATGGTTTGGCATTTGTATTCCACCTATTCACTACACACGAGGAGTTTCTTCTCCTCATCGACCAAGAAACTTACACCGCTCGGGCTTCAAATCCACTACTAAGACCTTGATTCACGACACCGATTTGGTCTCACCAATCTTATTTGTCACCCATATCTCTGTCTTCGATGTAATTTCGCGTTGTAATAACACAACAAGTTTCTCTCCTCTAACAACGGAGAGAGACATGGTTTGATAACAAGGATACTGATACGGAAGACAAAGACGTCCAAAACTTTTATTGGGATTAGGTAGAGATTAATAGGTCATGAGCCTTAATCTCTAGGGAGTGTGTGAAGATTGTCCCACATCGGAAGTGGGAAGGGACATTGAATAATATGTAAGGGACTTGGGCCAATACACTCATTGCCAATTGGTTTTGAGTTGGAAGTCTAGGAAACTTAACATGGTATCAGAGTCCGAACACACACTGCCCATAATCCGGCCTAGAAGAAGGCCCGACCGTCCCGATCCGAGGATTGATGGTCTGCCGAGATTAATGGCTAAAAGAGCCATTATCTCAAGGGGAGGTATTGAGATTAGGTAGAGATTAATATGTCATGAGCCTTAATCTCTAGGGAGTGTGTGAAGATTATCCCACATCGGAAGTGGCAAGGGACATTGAATAATATGTAAGGGATATGTAAGAGACTTGGGCCAATCCACTCATTGCCAATTGGTTTTGAGTTGGAAGCCTAGGAAACTTAACAACTTTCAGTATTATAATCAAAACTGACTAAGAATATGCCGAGCTGTTTCTCTTTTTCATCTGAAGCAAACCAATAAGTATTTCCCTTCAAAGAGACGTTCTTATAGTACTCTAATTCAAAGTCACAAGTGACATCCAGATCACCTCCATGAATTAGAGTTAACCTCATAGATTTCGAACTTCATGTTGTAGCCATAGTCCCTGTGGCACAATATTTTGTAGCTATTATCTTGGTAGTATCCAATAGCATAGTTGTAGCCTATCCTTTCAGGATTTCTGGGTTGGATCCACTTGGTTTGACCGGTGCACGTGTTCAATACCACTAGCCAAGCATCATATAAAAATTGACAACATAATGTTTTTTCTGACGCAGACGCATAATAATAAGCCGTCACTGTGACAGAATCGAGAGATCCTGAGTTGTTGAGCTAATATAGAATGAGGTTGGATTAGGTTAACTTCACATGTGACCTCCATAGGTAAAGATTTATGGAGATTGATGCTCATCGAATAAAACCCAAAATCATTCAACATGAGAATCAGAGACTGCTTTGCGGCTTTACCAAAGTGCTTTATTGTGAATCTCTTGTCGTTGAATAAACGGTTCCATCGTTTGCATGTAGATCGTAAACGGTTTAGAGATGTAGCCGGAACACGACAGAGTATCTCCTCTAACAAATCTTTTGGAAGTTCCGACATCATCTTTTGCAGGTAGCTTTGATTCTTGTTGTTTAGGGTTTTCTTATGCTTACTCTTAATATAAACGAACAAATCTTCAACAAACAAAATATATACACGAGCAATCTATATTTTTCCTTTTCCTATTTGATTTCTCTATTTTTTATTTATAACTTTTTCCTTTTAAAATATTTTATGTTCCCAAGTTATTTTCCTTATCATTTCGATTTTTTTTTTAATAAAAAGTCATGATTTTAGTATTAGAAAACCAGCGGTTAGACCAATTTTAGCCACTCTAGAACAGTTTTTAATTTTTTAACAAGTAGTATTAATTTTTAGAACTACCGGTATAGGAGAATCTCATGGTCTCTAATTCTCGGATTACCAAAATTGTAATACAAAAATTTGATTCTGAATATTTAACTAAAATAGCTAAGATTGGACTAGCGTAATAAAGTTACTGCAGAGCAGAGACAAGGAAAAAGATCTGTAACGTATACATGTTTTATGAATGATTTTGCCACAGAATAAGGAAAGCTTGAAACTGAAACAGAACTCTTCTATATGTAAGGAAATATAATTTGATCATAGAACTTATAAACTGCATGAAAAAGTAAAAAATACAACTTCATAGTGAAATATCAGTTTATTAATCATCCAAAAAAAAGGTTTGGAATATAGCTTAAACATTCACCTCTTTTTCTTTTGCCCTACCATGATAGATTTGAATCAAACTTGGAACGTAATTAAACAAAGGTGGAAAACATGATCCGACTTCAAAATCCACTTTTCTAACTTTATTGTCCTCTCCAACAATGTATACCTTGATTTTTGTTTTGTATTGAAAGCCATCACAACACACGAGAACTTTCTTCTCCTCATCGAACAAGAATCTTACGCCACACCAAGTAAGAAAACTTGGATCTATATCCACTGCTAAGACCTTGCTCCAGGACATCGCTTTGGTCTCACTAATCTTATTTGTAACCCATATCTCTGTCTTCGATGTAATTTTGCATTGTAATAACACGGAAACTTTTTCTTCTCTAACAACGGATAGAGACATATCAGTTTGATACTGACGCGGAAGACATAGACGCTCAAATCTTTCTGATGTATAATCAAAACTTAATAAGAATTTGCCGAGCTCTTTTTCATCTCTAGCGATCCAGTACGTCTTTCCCTTCAAAGACACGCCCCAATGAAAATATATTTTACAATCCAAAGTGACATCAAGAATCTTCCATGAATTAGAGTTAATCTCATGGATTTCGAATTGTTGTCTTCTGCCATAATCATTCCATCTCAAAATTTTGTAGGTAATATCGTTGAATTTTTTTTGTCTTGGTAAGATCCGAGAGCATATGCGTATTGCTTGTAATGATTGTTGATCCACCTTGTTTGACCAGTACACGGGTTCCATACCACGAGCCTAGTATTTTCCTCATTGGTGAGGCATAACAATAAGCCGTCGCAGTGAGAGACTCCACAAATGCTGATTTGATATAAACTAGAATGAGGGTCGATTAGGTTAAGTTCACCTATGATCACTATAGGCGAAGATTCTTGGATCGTCGAGTGAGACCCAGACTTTAACATGATAATCAGAGACTGCTTTGCGGATTTATCGAAGTGTTTTCTTGTGAATCTCTTGTCGTTTAACAAACGGTTCCATATTTTGCAAGTAGATAGTAACCGAATCAGAGATGTAGCCGGAACGCGACAGAGTATCTCTTCTAACAAATCCCCTGGAAGTTCCGACATCATCGTCATTGTTGATTGATCTCCCAAGGAAGAAACTACCGGTGGCTTTTGATTGCTTTTGTAGTGAAACGTCCCGAAAACCCTAAAGCAAGTAGTATGCAAGTTCTCGCTTAGGGTTTGTTAACCAACCCCAAATCTGCCTTTTTAAGTAACGTTTGGTTTGATTAGGCATGCACATTCGGGTACCCGTTTGGGTTCGGGTCGGTTTTTTCGAGTACCCAAATTTTAAAATTCTAGGATCCATTCGGATATTTCCTTCATCGAATCAGGTTCGGTTTGGTTCCGTCCGGATTCGGGTATCCGAAATTTATCCCAATTCTAAAAAAACTAACAAAAATTGTTAAATTTAAACAAAATTTGGTTAAATTTTACAAAAATTATTTAATTTTGACAAATATAACTAAAAATTTTCAAATATTTCGTGTATTTTGATTATTTTGGTCTAAACATAATTAATATATGCAGTTTATAATTATAATTTCGAGTATTTTGGTTATTTCAAAACTAAAGATACATAATATTTTCAGATATATACTTGTATTTCGTATATTTATTGTACTCGTTCGGGTTTCGGCTCGATTTTGGTTCGGTTCGGATACCCAAAATATTTTTAAAAATGAACCATGCGGTTATTTATAACTATTCGGTTCGGTTCGATATTTTTTAATTTGGTTTGGTTTCGGTTCGATTTTTCGGTTTCAAATATTTTGCCTAGGACTAGGTTTGATGGTCAAGTAAAAATATAAAAGAAGAAAAAAGGAAACCCTTTTCTTCATAAGGAGGCTTCGGTTCCACAACCCTAAAAAGAAGTATCCAAAAGTTGTGTGTGTGGTGGATTTTGTCAAATGTCAGAAAAGCTGGAACACTCTTGCACTTATAATTCGGAAGATCAATAAGCTTCTTCGATCTTCTCTACCACGGAAGAAGAAAGATGGGTTTTCATGTTCTTAGGTCTCCCATAACCTTGCGCTCTTACAGCAGCTCCCTCGTCGGCTTCTTCTCCAAATCTCACAATCCTCTTCTCTCTGGTATTTTCTCTGCTTTACAATTCTCTTATTTGCAAATGTTTATCGCAATCGACTGCTTTTGTTTCTTCATTCTAAAGTTTTCTTGGTTGAGTAATTCCCGCAAACACTTACAGTGCATTGTCAGTTTTTGGATTCACTGGATTTTGGAAACTCGTGAGTGGAAACAAAATCGAATTAAACGTTGAAAGCTTTGATTTTTGCTAATGAATCGCGCATCAGATTTATGGTCAACTTCCAATTTTATATGAAACGTTGAAAGCTTTGTCCTTTGCTATTTGTTCAGCGAGATGGGTTAGAGCTGGAGAATCCAGTTCCATGAGATGTTTTGCTTCTGCTATACGTGGGAAGAAGTAAGGGTCTTTCTTTTAGTATTCAAATCAAGAAGACGCCATATCTCTGTGTTTCGTTTTAATGGAGCTCTTCTTGTTCTATAACAGCAAGAAACAGAGACTGGATGAGGCATGTCTCGAAAGGTATCAGGAATACAGTCGCACACTAATACAATCATGGATTTTACAAGGTATATACCGGTGATTCTCTGTATTGATATTCGTAAAGAACGCAGAGGTTTATGTTACTTATCTTGAAAAGAAACAGAAGTTCCTGACTTCCTGCCGTAGCTTAATCTCTAGCGTGTAATGTTATTAAGGCAAAGTGCTTGTGGATGGAAAAAGAGCTAGTAAAGCTGGAATGCCTGTATCCAATGGTGTGTCCATAAAGATCACAGCCGAAATTCCGAAATATGTATGTAGGTGATTATTCCTCCAAGTTACCCTATGTGTATATAGTTTCTTCGTGCTTTGAGACCCTTGTTTTTGTCGACTGTCTTCTACTGTTTTCTTCACTTGCAGAGGCGGACTCAAGCTGGAAGCTGCGATTGAGAAGCTAGACGTTGATGTTTCTGAGAAAGTAGTTCTTGATGCAGGACTTTCTACAGGAGGGTTCACGGATTGTTTGCTTCGTTATGGTGCAGCTCATGTTTATGGCGTAGATGTTGGTTATGGTCAGGTGAAGTATTGTTGCTACAGATTGTTTGCTTTTTACCATGCAATCAGTCTGCTAAGCAACTTCCTAATTACTAATTAGTCAGTTGATTGTTCGGTGTATTGTAACAGGTAGCGGATAAGATTCGTAACGATAAGAGAGTGACTGTTATAGAAAGGACGAATCTGAGATACCTCCCAGGACTCCCTCAAAAAGTCGATGTAGTGACACTAGACCTCTCGTTCATTTCCATTCTCAAGGTAAGTTTGCTTCTGTTCGTTTTGTTTCCAGGAAGTAAGTATGATTTCTTATGTTTTATTAGCCGCAAATTTCCGAAACTTAAAACTTTTGAACAGGTGATGCCAGCGGTTATGAATGTGATGAAAGAAGATGCAACTTTGGTTACCTTGGTTAAACCCCAATTTGAAGCTCGAAGATCACAGGTAATCAATGTATTGACTTTAAGTTGCCAAAATTCTAATACATTAAACTCTGAGAAGAGCAGACTCATATGTATAACATATTAAGTCGTCTCTGCGATTTTTACTATCTGTTCTGCAACATTTTGTTTCCCTTTTAAGGTTGGGAGGGGTGGCATAGTAAGAGATCCCGAAGTACATCAGGAGGTATGTTTGTATCTCCCTGTCCTCTTTATGACAATTGAATCTTCTCTGGTTAATTCTCATCCATTTGATGCTCTCTGTTTATTGCTTTCCTGGATTCCTTTTGTTTATAACTTGGTATATCGATAAGCCTTGATCTTATATAGCAAGTCAAAAACGTGGTAACAACAATCTTTGATGTCTTGTTTATGGGTGAAGGTTCTTGAGAAGATAATAAATGGTGTCGAGCTCTGTGGATTTACCAACAAAGGATTTATCGAATCTCCCATAAAGGGCGCGGAGGGAAACATAGAGTTCTTGGTTTGCTTCAACCGAGGGACAGTAAAACGCGAAGAAGAATACTAGAGTTATATTTCCATTGCTGGGAAGTTAGAACCTTGCGCCTGAAATGCTCTTGTTTCTTCTTTCACTCATTCCATGATTTAACGTTAAGTGACAGACTTTATAACTATTCCTTTGTTTTGGGGATATCATTAATCCAAAATATAAATTCCAAAGGAATCGCAAGTTAATCATTTAAAGAATCTCAAGAAGAGCATTGTAGAAACTTGTTCCTTTTTTTTGGTCAGATATTATTTTCCTTATATGGTTGAAACTTGTCCTACAATGCAATATTAAAAAGGTAGAAAGCACAAGAATTTCATAATAATAACAAGTCTCATTTCATTGGAATGGCTGTCTGTAGAAAAGGAGCAATGCAGCTGGATCTTGAAAAAGGTTAGCTTTTACAAAGCAAAGACTGGTCTTGAGATCTAAACAAGTCATTCAATATGTAACAAGTCTTTTACCTAGAGAAGCTTTCTCATAAGGGCGGGTAGTATCATATGTCTTGCCACTGCAAAATTGAGGCAAAAGCTAATTGGAAGAGAGAAAAAAGGAAACTTTTGTTGTAGCATGATGAATGCGAATCTGCATTACGATTAGGGTATGGTCTTGAATCAGTTTTCAGTTCCAACAACGGACGGCTCTTCGTTGTTGTTTGAAGATTTTGCGTTTTTCGATGTATACATATGCACAGGTGGAGGCAAAAGCTCTTCTTGAATGGCCTGAGAACATCATTGGTAATAAGGCAGCAAGACAAAGACCAAACACTCAGGATTTATGAAAGAATCAATGGAGTCTAGCTACCAAAAGCAAAACATCATACTGATTCCAGAGAGAGAGAGAGATGTAAGTAACATACCAACCAACCATTCTTCCCTCTCGCGCCGCCTTTGATGTAATAAGCCTCTTTGAAGCCATTCTCGATCAGCAATTCAGCCACTTTCAAGGAGTTACCATCAAAACTGCCTTCCACATCAAAGTTAAAAAACATGTGAGACAACTCTCTCTCTCTCTCTCTGCAACTATCAATCTCCACAAAATCTTCAAAGAGATTGATATATGTTGTTTGGTGACAGTGATCACACTAAAAGTTTGAAGCTTTTGGTTTGAAGCAATGTCCCAATTTTGTTAAAAGTTTGAAGCTTTTTGGTTTAATCCTTACTTGTCAAGAACACAAACAACTGTATTCTCCGGATCAGAGAAGCTTCCTTTGACATTCTTCAAGAACCCTGACTCGTATTCTTCACTATACGGAACCCGAATCGAGCTCTTACCAAGAAACTTGAGATTCGGCGATGCCAACGAAGCCAAAGTCATCTCACCTCTGATATCCAAAAGCTGCGAATCGGGTTGGTTTTTGAGCTTTCGAAACGCGTTAATGGCGGATATTGGTTTATACTTCCTCAGGTAGAAGATGACGACAGGTACAACCACAAGGTAGATGAATGTACATCCCGCCACGAAAAACGGGTACTTGTTGAAGAAATTATCGATCGAAATCAAAACCGACTCCAAATCGATTTTCCCGGAAGGTGGATCCGAAATGGAGGTGAAGGATTCTGATGCGAGAACAGGGGAAGATGAGATGATGTGGGAAACGGTGAGAGAGAGATGGGTTTTGGATAGAAGCTGTAATGAAGGCGAAAAGTTGCGGACTTTTGAGGAATTGTTGAGCGGAGTTAGAAGAGTTTGATCGGAATCTGGGATTCGAGAAGTGGAAGGTTTGCATAAGTTTCGCAGAGGAGAAGAGGATGAGAGGATAATCGGAAGAGACGTCATAACTAAATGACTATGAGTGGAAGCGCCAAAGAGGATAAGAAATGTAAAGGGCTTATTGGCGAAATAATTATAATGTTCGGTGAAATTGGCAAAAGAAACAAATGTGGTAGTAAAATTATAAATAATTAATATGTTTATATATATATATATATATAAAATTAGTTTTTTTTTTTTTTTTTTTGTTATGGTGCCATCTCATCACCCACATGTCAAAATTTAACTGGTAATTTTTAACATCATTTTAATTATTATTTTTTAACAATCAGTTTTAATTATATATTGATATCTACCACATTTTTAATATTTAATTTATAAAAAAACATCCTCAAAATAAGCTTAACTATCAAAATATGATAATTTATTTCAACTCTCACATTTTGATAGACACAACAAAATTATAACTAAATACAAATATAAATTAAACACCACATAAAACAAAACTTAGAATCTAATAAAATTATTAAATAAACATCGAGGAAAAAAAACCACACCAAAACAACAATCTGAATGAAATCATAGAAATCTTCTCTATGAAGATGCAGCAAAATTACTCGGCTACTACATGACACAATCAGAACCGGCCCACTAATAAAGTGGACCATGTGCATATTATAAAAACAAATTCTAATTTTAGGCATATAAACAATTTTATTTTCATAAAGAACCCTTAAATATTTACAAATAAAACCTTCAAACATGACAAAATTTTGCAAAAATCAAGTGGTCACTATGCATTTGCACCTTCAGCACTTGCCTAGAGGCGGGCCTGGACACAAGATACAAATGAAAAATATGTGAAAAATTATAATAAATCAAGACTTGGATATGTATGTTATATTATCATATTTATCTACATTTGAAGATTTATTACTTAAAAATTGGAAACAAAAAGACTAAAGAATTAGAAACATATTTTACACAATAATGAGGATTAAAATCGTACATCAACAATATTGGAAATAATACTAAAAATAAAACAAAAAATATAAAACGAAAAAACACAATATTACTCGTGGAAGATAAGAGCCACGAACCTAAAATTTGGTGCAACTAGCTCCATCCCAAAGCACAATATCTAATTCTAAGTAAGGATAAACCCAACATCCGCCACATATGCTTCTAAACCGAACTCTCAACCTCCTTCCGCAATAACTCTAAAAAAAAACAATTCCTTTAGTGTATTTTTATATATTTGGTGCATTCATTACGCTTTAATGTAACTACTTCAAAGATGAAGTTTGCGACAGCAATTAACATATAATTAATATACTCTAATTGATATAAATTAAAATAAAAATGCATTATTAGAGATTTCTAATATTTTCTACTATAAAAACGCAAAATAACAAACTTTAAAAAAAAAAATTGACAACAAACGTAAAAGATAAAAAATGTACAAACACCTTATATTTTTATAAGAAAAAACAATATTAAAAATAATATATGTAAAGTATTAAACTATCAAAAACAAAATATATAAAGAAAAAAATTTAACACGTCCGCGCGTAGCGCGGATTACATTCTACTCTATTATATAAAGATAGAAGATAAGCTCTCCAACATCGATACGTCAGCCCCTTATTAGTCCATTTAAAAAAAAAAAAATTAATAACAAATCAGCGTTTAAGTAAAAAAACTTCTAATTCTTCAGATCAAGTTACGCACAAATCTTCCTACAGAACCTCCGATAATCTAAACCTACCACAAATCCCTTCCTCCAACTTCCGATTCATCACACAAACAAATTTCATCAACCCTATCACGTCTACAACTCGAAACACACACGAACCCATAACCCTAAAATCGCTACAACCTCTCTAAAAACCTAATCACTGATTCCTCTAGTACTGTCGTCGAAGAAAAGATAGTGGTAATCGATCTGCTATGGCGACAACCAGTCCAAAAAGAGGCCATGATCTCCCCCGCCGTAGATGCAACCTCCTCCATCTCTTTCTCCGAGGATGATGATACAATACTTTTTAGTCTCTAGGAGGTATCAATATCCCCAATACGATGTAGTAAGGAGGTTATCAATCCATAATCGGGATTATTCTAAACACTAAGAATGCAAGGTTCATAAGTAATTTAAGCTAAACAAGGTAATTGGTGATTAAGTATTCAAGTTCAAAATAAGCGAAGCAATAACTAAACGATTTGTAATCCAAATAACAAAAGCGGAACTAGAGATGAGGTTAATGATATAAGGTGATCCAAGTCCAATTAGTGGTGTTCATTTACTCAAGAAGCTAATTCCTAGGCAATAGATCTCTAATCTAGATTAGTTCTCTTTCAAGCAACTAATCACTATGTTAATTATCAAGTCCATTAGCAAATCATCATTTGTGGATTAACAACTAGCAAGCATTAAGAATCATAACAAGATCAACCAAAAATATGCCCTAAACAAATAATATCTTAGGCTAGGAATATAAATCTCTTGTCTAGTTGGTCTTGGCATTTCATCAAACACTTGGTGTTCATGAAATGCCTTGTGATCTAGATCCACTCTTTCAAGCTAGATCTAGCATTAGAGACTCTAGACAAGAAGGAATATAAGATTATCTAACCCTAAACACCACTAATCAAACCCTAGATCACCCTAATCTACCCTATCCCAAGGTCCTTAAGACTACTCACTAATCATCATGGGTTTAACAAATCCAAGAAAAGAAGTGTTAAAACTCATGATCAAGATGATTGGATGATTAGAAAGTAGAAGATAGATGGATTCAATCAAGAAAACAATACTCAAATTGCATAAATCAAAAGGATCAATCTCTTACAAATCACTCTTAGAGAGGATTTTTACTTAAGAAAAGACTTAGCCCCTCCAAATTAGGTTTTTGGGTTTAAATAGTGAATAGTGACGAACCGGGTCGACCCGGGACAAACCGGGTCACAAATCGGGTACCGACCCGGTTTAAATGGATAAATAGTTCTGGTTTGGCCAATACCGAGGTCACTGCTCGGTGTAACACCTCGGTATTGAGCCTGGGTTAGTGCACCGACGAGGAGCACCGAGCAGTGACCTCTGTGCAACTCCTCTGCTTTCGATACCGAGCACCAGTACCGACCAGTGACGTCGGTACGGTTTCCGTCTCCTCTCCTCGGGTCTCAAATCTCCTATTTAGCACCTGAAATGCGATCAAAAACATGCAAGGACTCTCTAGGACTAAATGTGGACACACTAGACTCCTAAAATGACTAAAATGCTAAAAAGATATCATGAACTACATGTAAATGACTCGAAACCTAAATGAAACGGATGCTAGAATGATGCAAAATATGATGATATCAATTCCCCCAAACTTACTTCTTTGCTTGTCCTCAAGCAAAAGCATCACTAAAAGAGTTTAAGTCCAAGTGCAAACTCTAAAGTGTGATCAAACATGTCTACTCAAAAAGGGCTAGCCATGCTCATCCTTACATGAACCAAGCTCAAATCTCAACCTACACAAGCCTTCAAATCATCCAATCCTTTAACATATATTAGACTTTTTCCAAGTGAATCATGGTTATGCAAGGCAAGTGAATGCATTTGGCTAGGGTAGAGGTTTCGAGATAAAGGTGATCTCGATACAAGTGACGGTTTCTGAGCAAGGGGTTCTCTCAAAAGGAATCAACTAATGCAAAATGCTAAGAGTAAAGCCCAATAGATGCATACAAGGTTGACTTCCATCTACCCAAATGTCCCATATCGAACTTGACCTCTAAACTCTAAATCCCAATGAAGATCCTCCTAAGCTACCCTTTTTTCAAGGCGTTTTGCCTTCACTACTCATATCATCTCACTTTCCTTCTCTTCTTAAACACCTAGGGGATTTCCTTCTTCACCAAACGGTTTGGCCTTCAACATTTTTCTTTACTTAGCTCTTCTTTATTTTCTCTAGTCTCTCTTGTTTCTTTTCTTTGCTCTAGCCTTTTTGGCTTTCCTTCTTTCTTTTGAAGACTAGAGACTATTTTCTTTTTCACTTAGAGCCTTTTCCATAAACGACTATAGCCAACCATTTCAAGATTTTTGCTTATCCCCTAGTCTTCTTCATCCCTTTTTCTCATGCCCGAAATCTCATTTCTCTCCCTTGTCCCAAGTTCCCAACTTATCTAGCCTTATCCTATGTCTAGCTCATTGATTCCGAGCTAGTTCTACATGGAAGTTTTTCCTTGTCGTTCTAAACACAACACCTTTTGCCTAGTTGATTCGAAAATAGGCCTCACAATCACTCACAAGTAGTATTTGGCTTGAAAAGAGGTTGGGTTAAGGGAGTGGTTAACCATTCCAATGATGAGAATCGACTATTCGGGCTAACAAGAGAGTGGCAAAGCGGATAAGATAGCCCAAATATGTATGTGGTAACCATGCATTCACTATGCACTGCACAAACATGATAATTACAATGTCGAATTATGGTTATCACTTAAGTAGGAATGGACTCAAATCAACTTGCTTTGGCTAAGAACTAAGTAATGAGACATGAAATCCAAACATGGTTCGACCTTAATTTCGCACACGAGATCTAGAGCATAGGACTTAAACTCTTTAAAGCAATACTTCGCAAAGAGGAATCATTCTAGCTCTTAATGCGCATGCAATGCATTATATACGTGCTATGCATTCTAGACTCAATGCTACATGAAGTGCAAATGCATCCTAAATGACTTCTTTTTGTCTTTTCATTTTCAAATTTTTTCAAATTTGTTTGGTTTTTCTATGCCTTAGATGTATGCATGAGACTCAAGATGAAAATATAAAATAAGACAAAGCAAATGTTATTAGATACCGGTCCCTCCCCCAAACTTAAATCACACCGTCTCGGTGTGAAATAAACCTAAGGAAATGACCAAAAACAAGAGATAGCTATACAATGCAAGACTTAAAAGAAAATATATACAAGAATTTTGGATTCGTACCTAGAAGCTTGGAGATGGGGATGTAGACCCCATTTAGTAGGATGGATTACTTGAGACGGGAGACGGAGACCGCATCGCTCTCCTCTTTGTTGCCCTTTCCAGTCGGGTCGTGGGACGGCTAGAGCCAATGGCTAGCTCCCAATCATCTCCTCTAGGTGCGAGGTTAGTATCCGTGATGACATCTTCTCCTTCACCGGCCCATGATGAGCTCGCTCCACAACCTCCGTCTTTTAGCTCATTGATGGTTCGACCCATGGCTTTCACCGTCTTCTTCAAAGACTTGATCGTTTTGACCATCTTCTTCATGTTTTTGTTTTGCCACTTGCACATTCGTTGGAGGAGACGAGTTTTGTGATGAGCGTGTCTTGTGGCTTGGCTAGTGATAGCCCCATCATAGGGGTCAAAGTAGTAGCGCTCACTACCGTAGACGGTCTCGGGTGATGACTCATTGGGTACTCCCTCGTCGAGGTCAATTGGCTCCTCGATAGCGGTTCTCCGTTGTGTTTTCTTGCGGAACGCTTGCATAGGTGGGTCGACGGTGGAGTTGTAGAGGTACTCTTGTGGAGGGATGAACATGACGTTCCTTGGGTCATGGAAATTGGTGAGCGCGGGATTGGGTAAGGGGATTTGTGCCAAGGATGTCTCGGTGAGTTGGAGGTTGTAAGCCATCTTTCCTTCGATGTATCCTTTGAAGAACTTAACTTTGGAAAGGTAGGCCATATCCAAAGATTTCCAATCATATTGGCCAAGTGCTATTTTTATCCCCTTTGCAATGAGAATTGGAGTTATCACCCAACCGAGGCAAATCGCGGCTTTCTTCGACTTTGTCTTCCAAGCCCAATCCCGGTAATGGAACAAGTGTCTCACCAAGAGCGTTGCGAGACAAGGAAGTCTCTCCGGCCCCTCGAATGCCTTACCGTTTGCGAGAACGGGTAGGATAGGCTTTAGACCAAGCCCCAACAATTCCATCTCCTCCGTAGTAACCGTGTCAATCTATACCTTGTGGTAGAAATTGTGGACCAACGCCTTGTGTGCGTACCGGATTGCCGGGTGCCTTATGCTCGCACTCTTAGAGTCACCGGCTCTAAACTCCCCGCTTGCAATTGTTGCCCAAAGATTTCGGAGCTCGTGTGCCGGGTAGTCAAAGTATTGCCCGCCGTAAGTACATTCTTCTTTAAACCCAATATCTCGCAAAGCTCGTGGAAGTTGACGGTGTAGGTTGTTCCCTCGAGTCCGAACTTTAGAACTCCAAATCCGGAGTTTGCATTCTCCGTGTCGTATAACTTAGCTCGTAGGGTGGCTAGGAACTTGCCGGTGAGTGCCTTGGTAGCTTCGTGTTTCATGCTCATGAAATTCCTTAGCCTCATATTATCAAAGAGAGCCCACACTTCGTCGCTTATACCCATCCTCTCCATTGTCTCCGTATCGACAAATTTGCCTTGCTCGAATTTCATTAGGCAAAATTCGTCGAAATAATCTTACTCACTTGGCTTTGTCCGTCCCTGCATGGGGACATCTCCACTTGGGTTCTATCTCTCGACCTCTTCTTCGACTCTCTTCCCCCTTTCCCTTTGCCGTGGTCGTGGCTTTGGAAGCTGTAGTCGCGGTTTTAGCTTTTTCCTTGGCACTAGCTTTGGCAATCCCTTTTCCCTTTTCCGCGGCCGTAGTTTGGGCAATTCCTTTCCCTTTCCCAACTGTTGAAACCTTGGTCCGTGCCCGTGTCGATGGAGCGTCCTTGTCCGACATTGTACCTACAAATATGCTTGAGACTATTCATGAGCATAGGTACAATTTCTTATCGAATCAACAAGGGGTCACCAAAAGATGATCTAAGAGCAATGAACGAAGGTCACAATTCGCACCTAACAAAGAAATTATCCCAATTCACAATCCCTAATTCTCAAAATCCCAATTTCTCAAAATCTCAATTTCTCAAAATCTTGCATATGAATCATCAAGTTTAAGCATAGATAAACCATCCCCAAGGTATTTGCATAAATGAACGACAATATCAAACCATATTCAAGCAATGTTTCTTCAAGAACAAAATCATGGTTTTCAAAAATTTAATTGAATAATACGTTGGGGAATTTGGATTAGATACTTGAAATGATGATAAATCCAAAAAGAGCAGTGAAAATCGAGATTATGGGGCTTTGAATCACCAAATTTGGTTGAGAAAAGAGGGAGATTGGGAATTTTCTCTCTTGAAATCGCGAAAGAGAAGGTAAAAAAAAATGGGCCTGGTCGCGTGGAAGAGGAAGAAGAAGGAGACTTACCTGGGTCGGGTCGGATCTTACCTGGATCGGGTCCAAATTTTTTAAAATTTTCGGCGAACACCGATGTCACTCCTCGGTGTCACACCTCGGTATTGGTCAATACCGAGGTCACTCCTCGGTATCACTCGTCGGTGTTAAGGAAGTTTTCCTCCTGTTTCCATACCGAGCTGTGGTACCGACCTGTGACGTCGGTATTGGTCCCTCGTTTTACACGGCATACCGAGGTCACTCCTCGGTATCACTCGTCGGTATTAGCCTACCGAGGTCACTCCTCGGTACCACTCGTCGGTGTTAAGGAAGTTTTCCTCCTGTTTTCATACCGAGCTGTGGTACCGACCTGTGACGTCGGTATTGTTCTTGGTAAGTCCATAGCGAGGTCACTCCTCGGTGTCACTGCTCGGTATTCGCCTTTTTGCCTTTGAACCCTTATGCATACTCAACAAAAACATCAAAAATATCTAGCCAAGATAGAAATTTTTTGAAAAAGATAAACAAAAAGAAAATATGTACAATGATAAGCTTGGGGTGCCTCCCAAGAGCATTTTGTTTAACGTCACTAAGTTTGACATTTGTTACCGTTCTCAAGCTAGAGGGACATCATCGAGGGGGATCGATCCTCCCTTCTCGACGATTTGATCTGTCCGGTAGGATTTGAGTCTTTGGCCGTTTGTAATGAAATCTTGGCCTTCTTTGTTAACAAGCACAACGGCCCCATACGGCCTTACTTCCTTAACCTCAAACGGACCCGACCACCTTGGCTTGAGCTTCCCTGGAAAGAGCTTCAACCGGGAATTGAATACCAACACTAGGTCCCCAACCTTGAAGTCCTTGTGCACAATCCTCTTGTCGTGGAATGCTTTGGTCCTCTCCTTGTAGATTCTCGAGCTCTCATAGGCATCGAGCCTAGTCTCCTCTAACTCGTGAAGTTGGATCAACCGCCTCTCTTGTGCGGTCTTGATGTCGAAGTTAAGTAGCTTCACCGCCCATAGGGCCTTGTATTCCAACTCAACCGGTAGATGGCATGACTTCCCATAAAGCAAGTTGAATGGTGTAGTCCCTATAGGTGTTTTAAAGGCGGTCTGGTATGCCCATACATCCAACTTGTTGGCCCAATCCTTCCTTGAACCCCCAACCGTCTTCTCAAGTATGGCTTTGATTTGCCGGTTTGACACTTCCACTTGGCCACTCGTTTGAAGATGATAAGGCGTTGCTACCTTATGCTTAACACCGTGCTTCTTTAGTAAGCTTTCAAACACCTTGTTGATGAAATAGCTGCCCCCATCACTAATGACCACTCTTGGAACTCCGAACCTTGGGAAGATTACGGACTTGAACAGTTTTAGAACGACCTTGGCATCATTGGTCGGGCTTGCAATGGCTTCCACCCATTTGGAGAAGTAATCGACCGCCACCAATATGTATTGGTTACCATATGATGACGGGAAAGGTCCCATAAAGTCGATGCCCCACACGTCAAACATCTCCACCACAAGGATTGGGTTTTGGGGCATCTCATCTCTTCTCCCAATATTCCCTTTCCTTTGGCATGCATAACACGTGGAGACAAAGGTGTGTGCATCCTTGAATAACGAAGGCCACCAAAAACCGGATTGCAAGACCTTTGTAGCGGTTTTGTAGGATGCGTGATGCCCGCCATAGCTTGACCCGTGACAATGGAGTAGGATCCCTTGCACTTCTTCTTCCGCTACGCACTTTCTATACAACCCATCCGAACACAACTTGTACAAGTAGGGCTCATCCCAATAGTATCTAGTAACGCCGTGGAAGGAATTCTTCTTCTTATACCCATCCAAAGGCGGTTCCTTCCCACAAACTAGGTAGTTGACTAGATCCGCAAACCATTGGAGCTTTTCATCTTGTAGACCGCTAGCATCCTCCATACCATTCACGGCTTCAACCCCCCTTCTCAATACCTTCACAACCATGAGACTTTCTTCGGGAAGCTTGTCTTCAATGGGGACGAGGTCTTCTATCCTCATCCTAGACAAGTGATCCGCTACTCCGTTCTCTATGCCTTTCTTGTCTACTATCTCCAAATCGAATTCTTGGAGTAGCAAGATCCAACGTAATAGCCTCGGTTTTGTATCCTTCTTTGCATGAATGTATCTTAAAGTCGCGTGATCGGTGTAGACAATCACCCTTTAACCCACAACATAAGATCTAAACTTCTCCATGGCAAAAACTACGGCCAACAACTCCTTCTCCGTGGTTGCATACCTAGTTTGAGCATCGTCTAGAGTTCTACTAGCATAGTAGATCACATTGGTCTTCTTGTCTTTCTTTTGACCCAAAACGGCTCCAACCGCATAGTCGCTAGCATCACACATGATTTCAAACGGAAGGTCCCAATACGGTGCTTGGACTATAGGGGCGCTAATCAACGCTTTCTTGATCTCTAGGAATGCCCCCATGCACTCCTCATCAAACACAAACTCGACCTCCTTGCAAAGCAACCGGGAGAAGGGTCTAGTAATCTTTGAAAAGTCTTTGATGAACCTTCGGTAGAACCCTGCATGACCCAAGAAAGACCGGATGTCTTTGACCGACTTAGGCGGCTCCAAACTAACCATCACCTCAATCTTGGCTTTGTCCACCTCTATGCCCTTCTCGGAAATCTTGTGTCCTAGCACGATCCCCTCACGTACCATAAAATGGCACTTCTCCCAATTGAGCACCAAGTTTGCTTCTTCGCATCGTTGCAAGACCCTACAAAGATTAGACAAGCAAACACCAAAAGAAGATCCATACACGGAGAAATCGTCCATAAAGACCTCTACCATGTCTTCAATAAGATCGGAAAAATGGACATCATACAACGTTGGAAAGTTGCGGGAGCATTACACAACCCGAACGGCATCCTTCGATATGCGAAGGTACCGTAAGGGCATGTGAAAGTTGTTTTCTCTTGGTCATTCGGGTGTATGGCCAAGCATTTGATCTATGAAAGGTAACGGGAAGTGATCCTTCTGAGTAGATGAGTTTAACTTCCTATAGTCAATGCACATCCTATGCCCGGTTATTGTCCTAGTAGGAATCATTTCATTCTTGTCATTTCTAACAACCGTCATCCCCCCTTTCTTAGGCACACAATGAACCGGGGAGACCCACGTACTATCCGATATTGGATAGATAATGCCCGCGTTCAAGAGCTTAAGAATCTATCTCTTTACAACATCTTTCAAATTAGGATTTAACCTTCTTTGATGTTCAATAGAGGTCCTTGATTCATCTTCTAAATGGATTCTATGCGTGCACAAACTTGGGGAAATACCCTTGATATCATCTAAAGAATAGCCAATTGCTTTCCTATACTTCCTAAGTTCCACAAGAAGGGAGGATAGTTCGTTTTCATCTAGACTCTCGTTCACAATAACCGGGTATGACTCGTTTGGACCTAAGAACGCATACCTTAATCCCGCGGGAAGTTGCTTTAGGTCCACCTTTGGGGCTTTGACCTCGCTCCAATCGTCATCCTCAAAACTAGTCTTACCATTGCTAGTCTTTTCGACGGCTAGAACGAACTCTTCTTGAACCGTGGTACCCCGGATGCACAACTCAATAAATGTGGTGTCCTTGTCGACCGGTTTGTGAGAATCCATGAGAAGCTCATAACCTTGACTTTCCTTGCTCAAAAACCCATGATCGCCGTGCTCCTTCGTCAAAACCACTTCTAACCCATCTTCTACTCTCATTTCTTCAAGTAATTCATCGGCTAGCTCGTCCATGGTCTCAATGTAGAAACATTGGCCGCCTATAGTGGGCTTCTTCATCGCTTTGTTGATATCAAACTCAAGCACTTCTCCTTTACCCAAATGGAGATCTATCTTGCCCTTCCTCACGTCGATTATCGCTCCCGCGGTTGCTAGGAATGGTCTACCAAAGATAAGAGGGTCTTTTGGTTCCTCATCTATTTCAAGAACCACAAAGTCCGTAGGGACGATGAAATCCTTCACCACAATTGGTAGATCCTCAAGTAGACCAATAGGAACCCTCACGCTCCTATCCGCCAATATTAGAGAGATGTTGCATGCTTTGTAGCGTGTGAAGCCTAATCTCTTAGCTACCGAAAATGGCATGAGGCTTACACTTGCTCCAAGATCACATAAACAATGATTGAAAGCTAGAGGGCCAAGAGCACAAGGTAAGGTAAAGGATCCCGGGTCTCCTAGCTTCTTGGGTACCATCTTCTTTTGTATAATGGCACTACACTCATGAGTTAGAATGACCATAGATTCCATTTCCTTAGCTCTCTCATTCACAGCATCTTTCAAAAATTTGGCATATTGGGGGACAAGTAAGAATGCATCCACCAAAGGCATTGTGAGTTCCACTTTCTCCATTTTCCTATCAAAAATAGCTTTATCCTTGTCCATGAGTTGTTTCTTGAAACGACCAGGAAAAGGTAGCTTTGGGACGTATGGCTTAGGGACGAACACATTCTTCTTTGGCTTCTCTTGAGCAACAACAACTCTAGGCTTGATCTTCTCAACTTCTTCAACCTTATCGTGCTCCTTTACTACCTCATCTTCTTGAAGTTCCACCCCCCCCCCCCCACTTTGGTCCTCAATGTCCGCATTGAGAGGAGAAAGGGCTTCTCTTGTAGGCAAGACCGTGCCACTTCGCAAGGTTATTGCATTGACATACTCCTTGGGATTCGCTTCGGATTTACCCGGTAGTTGACCTTGTGGACGTGAAGAAGAAGCAACACCTTTGTTCTCCATGTGTTTGACCTTGGAGTGCAAAGCCTCAATCTTTGTGTTGAGGTCGTTGTAAGAGCAATCCACCTTCGTATGGATCTCCTCTTATCCCTTAAGTAGTTGTTGGAACATGGAGCTCAAATCAAGTTCTTGCGGTTTAGACGTAGGTGCTTGAAAACCGGGTGGAGCTTTTTGTTGAAATCCACCTTGGTTCCCTTGGAATTGATTCCTTGGGACAAAGGCTTGATTGTTGGTATTAGAAGCTTGCCCTTGAGGTTGAAATTGTTTTTGTGGGGCTCCTTGAGGTTGAGTAGGTTGTGGAGGGTAGACTTGATCTTGTGGGTTCTCCACATTTGTGTTCCGGTAAGAGAAGTTGGGGTGGTTCCGATAGTTTTGATTGAACCCTTGTCTTTGGTAGTTCCCTTGGTTTTGGAAGTTCCCTTGATTCCCCACGTAGTTAACCTCCTCTTGAGTGTTCATGTCTACGTTCTCCTCTTGAAAATAACCTTGGTTCTCATCATAAGCATCCACGAAGTTGAGCGTCTTTTGGGAAGACACTAGTAGTTTATCAATCAAATTGGCTTGCTTGTCCAACTTGTCGTTAAGAGCTTTCATGTCTTTGGCCCGTTTGTTCTCATCAAAGTCACTAGTGGTCCTTGTGGCGCGGTCATAGTCGTCGCCATAGGTACTGTCACTTTGGGCAAAATTCTCGACAAGCTCCATTGCCTCCTCAACGTCTTTAGCCAAAAAGTTCCCGTTAGATGCCTTGTCAAGTTGCATACGGATCTTAGGCAAAGCACCACGGTATAGTGTGCTTAGGAGAGAGGCATTGCTAAAGCCGTGATGTGGGCATTGAGACGTGTAGCTTCTAAATCTCTCCCAAGCCTCATTGAAAGACTCATTGGATCGTTGTGTGAAACTTGAGATCTCGTTGCGAAGTTTGGCGGTTCGAGCCGGTGAGAAGAATTTGGCAAGAAACGCGCGTTTGCAATCATCCCACGAAGTGATAGTTCCTTGGGGGTAATGTCTTTTCCCATTGGTGAGCTTTGCCACCCAAAGAGAATGGGAAGAGACGAAGCTTGAACCCATCTTCGGAGACCCCATTGATCTTCGTGAGACCACATATTCGGTCAAATTGGTCAATGTGGTCCAAGGGATCCTCCATGGACAAGCCATGAAATTTGTTGGCTTGAACCATGTTGATAACTCCCGGTTTTACTTCGAAGTTGTTATTCTCCACCGGTGGAACTTGAATTCCTTGGCGGTTTTGGTGAGCATTAGCGGCATCACCTTCTCCAACAAAGTTTCTAGCTCTTGGTGGATGGTTGGGACCTCTTGGTCGGGCGGGTGGATGAGGGTCGTTGTGGGCGTTCCCTCCTTGTGCGTGGTGGTTTCCATTACCACCTTGTGCGGGATGGTTTCCATTACCACCTTGTGCGGGATGGTTTCCATTACCACCTTGTGCGGGATGGTTTCCATTACCACCTTGTGTCCACCTCCTTGGTTGTTGCCGTGTCCATCCCCATTCCCACCGTTCCTTTGGTGGGGAATGGGTTCATTGATGTTCCCAAGTGGAACATTCTCAAAGTGATCCATGTTGGTTTCAACTTCTTGTTGTCTTACACGTGCTTCCCTTGTTCGAAACCCTCGGTATGATAGATGTATGTCGTCCCGTGGTCCAACTAGATTGTCGTTGCCTCGAGATCGTGTATGCATGCACCTATAGGTTTAGAGAGCAATGGAAAACAAACAAGATTAGTAACTTTGTAGCAAATAAAGCTTAATCTCACAAAGAGCCTAAACCTCAATGTTAAAACAAATCCCAATATGGCAACGACGCCAAATTGATACAAGACTTTTTAGTCTATAGGAGGTATCAATATCCCCAATACGATGTAGTAAGGAGGTTATCAATCCATAATCGGGATTATTCTAAACACTAAGAATGCAAGGTTCATAAGTAATTTAAGCTAAACAAGGTAATTGGTGATTAAGTATTCAAGTTCAAATTAAGCGAAGAAATAACTAAACGATTTGTAATCCAAATAAAAAAAGCGGAACTAGAGATGAGGTTAATGATATAAGGTGATCCAAGTCCAATTAGTGGTGTTCATTTACTCAAGAAGCTAATTCCTCGGCAATATATCTCTAATCTAGATTAGTTCTCTTTCAAGCAACTAGTCACTATGTTAATTATCAAGTCCATTAGCAAATCATCATTTGTGGATTAACAACTAGCAAGCATTAAGAATCATAACAAGATCAACCAAAAATATGCCCTAAACAACTAATATCTTAGGTTAGGAACATAAATCTCTTGTCTAGTTGGTCTTGGCATTTCATCAAACACTTGGTGTTCATGAAATGCCTTGTGATCTAGATCCACTCTTTCAAGCTAGATCTAGCATTAGGGACTCTAGACAAGAAGGAATATAAGATTATCTAACCCTAAACACCACTAATCAAACCCTAGATCACCCTAATCTACCCTATCCCAAGGTCCTTAAGACTACTCACTAATCATCATGGGTTTAACAAATCCAGGAAAAGAAGTGTTAAAACTCATGATCAAGATGATTGGATGATTAGAAAGTAGAAGATAGATGGATTCAATCAAGAAAACAATACTCAAATTGCATAAATCAAAAGGATCAATCTCTTGCAAATCACTCTTAGAGAGGGTTTTTTGCTTAAGAAAAGACTTAGCCCCTCCAAATTAAGTTTTTGGGCTTAAATAGTGAATAGTGACGAACCGGGTTGACCCAGGACAAACCGGGTACCGACCCGGTTTAAATGGATAAAGAGTTCTGGTTTGGCCAATACCGAGGTCACTGCTCGGTGTAACACCTCGGTATTGAGCCTGAGTTAGTGCACCGACGAGGAGCACCGAGCAGTGGCGTCGGTATTGAGGAGATGTTATATGGTGATCTTCAGTGGATACTGAGGTCACTCCTCGGTATCGTTGCTCGGTATTAAGGACGTTTTCCCCCAGGTTTCTTCCTGTGGCAGCACCGATCAGTTGCACCGAGCAGTGACGTCGGTACAATCCCCTGAAGCTTCGATACCGACGTCACTCCTCGGTGTTATACTTCGGTATTGTGGCTGTTTTCCCCCGCCGAGCTATACTGATCAGTTGCACCGAGCAGTGACCTCGGTGCAACTCCTCTGCTTTCGATACCGAGCACCAGTACCGACCAGTGACATCGGTACGGTTTCCGTCTCCTCTCCTCGGGTCTCGAATCTCCTCTTTAGCACCTGAAATGCGATCAAAAACATGCAAGGACTCTCTAGGACTAAATGTGGACACACTAGACTCCTAAAATGACTAAAATGCTAAAAAGATATCATGAACTACATGTAAATGACTCGAAACCTAAATGAAACGGATGCTAGAATGATGCAAAATATGATGATATCAGATGACGCGAGCTGGAAGTATGGTGATTCTTCAACCTAACGAAGACGAGAGCTCTGACTCTTCCAACGACGATTTATTTTTGAATAGTAATGATCGCGGATTCAATCTCTTGAATTACAAGGTGCAAACTCTTCATCGCCTCTCTGTTTCATAGTATTCATTTTGCCATTCTCTAGATCTGCATTTGTTACAAAGAATTTAAAATACTAAAAAATAAGGGGAGCTAGCTTCTTCTAGATTTCATTTGTTCATTTACTTCATCTGTTTGGGCTTCAGCTTGGATTTCACTATTTCTTCTTAACCTAAATGATATTATGTGCTTTTAATGCGACTGAGTCTTTTATTATGACATGAGACTGATAACCCAATGTATGATTACCACTGTATGATAACCCAAGATTTGCTTACCACTGTGTGATTTCTTCTGATATTTTTCAATCAATTTTTCCCATTCAACCTCACAATTGGTGAAGAAGATTGTTGAAATCAATCCTTACACATGTTATACGGTAGGTATGTCAATTCTTTGCTCCCTGTAATAACACATGATTATATATATAACTTATCTTCATTAATGTGGCTATTGGTAATCTTTTTGCATTAGAGATTGACACATTGAGTTGAGTGAACAAAATCAAATAATACTCTTAATATAAATATCATAACATCAGGGAAAATGCATAAACAAGTAAAGGAAAACAAAGTAGTATTATTTAAATTGAAAAAAGCTAAAAACATAAGAAGGAAACTTTTGAAACATCAAACTATTGAAATCGATTATGCCGTCATTTGATGATCTTCTTAAAAGTTGAAGAAAAACTTGACCATATGTCTGTAGTAGTAACATTTGGGACATTTGGAGCCCAATGCAAACAGGCTGCAACAGGTTATAAGCTGTATGGCCAAAAGCGATATGTAATAGATTGGCTTCCTAATAACTCATATTCTATACATTGTAGTCTTTATGTTGGTCCAGCAAGTATCATCGTGCGCTATGCCGTCACGCCAATTTAGTTTATCTATATAGCATCTTCCTTCACTCAATTCACCCATGCACAATTTGATAATGCCATAGAGATATACATCCTCTTCAACGGATGCGTCATCAGCTTTTTCAAGTAGTTAAGGCCTCTGGTTGAGTTTTCAACTACAAAATACACAAGTATTCCCTTGATGTATTGAGCTGTTGGGTTGGAGTGAAGAAGGCACTTTAGTTTTTTGAGTGACCATTTCCTAGGAATGGGTCCGCAACAAGATCATCAAGGTTGAGATTTTTGTACACTTTAGGATCATCAACAGACTCCAAAAGTTCTTTGCATGTCAGCATGCAACTCTTAAGATCTTCACGTGACTCATACCCAACCGTTGCCATTATTTCAATGAGTAAATCATTGGGGAGAGCTTCAAGACGACTAAAGTATGGAAAAGGTTGGGATATATCTACCAAAACCTGTTTTTAGTCACAGACAATTGTATGTGGCATTGTCATGAGTGATTTCAAAAAACGGTTTACAAATATGGAGTGACAACAGAGACAAAAGAAACAAATCACAATTGAAAAACGGTGTCTACAAAAAAAAATTCAACAATCTACACAACGAAAAGATAGGTAAGATATAGAGAATTTATAAATTTTAGAAAAAATAAAAGAACACTAACATTTAATTACTAAGGAGATGTCATGGAAGATAACTTATGCGAAGGAGAATCCGAAGACTAAAACATATGAGAAAACACATAACAAGATCAAAGGTTAGTAGCCACATATATACGAGTCCCAAAAAAAAAAAAAAATATTCATTACTTTAAATGTCACAGGTGTGTAGATAAACCACAAAAAAAACCTCGAAAGGATGAGCTGAAGTACAAACCACTAACAAAGCAGAAATGGAAACACACTTTCACTAATCTTTGTAATATTGGAATCACTCACGATATTTTTTTAGTTGCAATGATTATTTTTAATTTAAAGAAATTGAAACAGATTGAAAACATTGACTTCACTAGAAAACAAATATAAAAAATAGTATGAAATAAACCACATGAGCGGTGGACTTAATTAAATTTTATATAGTCATTTTCCCAACAACTAAATAAAGTTAGGGGACAAAATAATATGTGATAAACTAAATAAGATAAAAAATACATCATTTAAAAAAAACACCAAAAAACTTCTAAATAAAAAGACCCACCCGTTAGCACGGGGACTCACTTAGTCTTCATAATTGTTGATCAAAAAAAAAAGTTAATATTAATGGTTAACTACTTTATTAGTAAAGTAATAACTGATAATTGGAAATTAGATTGGAAAGTTTCATTTGGTAATTGTAGTCTTTAATACCCCTATGGGAAAGAGAAAAGTGTAAAGACAAAGAACATTAAATGCTTTGTCGTTCATTTAATGTGTTGGAGAGAGAGATATGAGTTTGATTTTTTTGTCTGTCAAAAACGTCATCTGAGTAAGACGATAAAATGTTAACTGAAAACGAAAACCATAACATTGTTAACTTCAAAATAACAATGTTAACTACATAATAAAGTGTATTTGTACTATATGGTTTAGCGGTTTGGTGCGCCTGTTTCATCTATTTGGCGGTTGTCAAAAATGTATGTTCTGATAAGTTAGTGATACCAACCGTTAACTTAATTAACACTCGTGATAATTGTTGTTGAGAAGTTTACTATTATTAAAATCTTGTAGTGTCAATTATATCATACACAAAATTATAATCTTGTACAGTATACTAACAAAACGTTTAACATCGTTAGCAAAATTTATAATTATTGTTTTCTAATTAATTACTAAATTATCATTTTAATAAGATTTATGACATGCTTACGACTTTGTTTAAATATTTTACACTCCATAATGAAGCCCTCAAGTTTGTACGGTGGCGTGGTGACACATACCACATATTGTATGAACATATAACATCGTTAACAAGTCAAATTAATGTATAACATCGTTAACAAGTCAAATTAAGAAATTAAGTTAACAAGCCAATTTAACGTAACCAACTCATTGTGGTATAGTGGTAGTTGTCTTGAGAATGCGTTGGTTCGCTCCCTCCTGAGTTCAATTCCCACTAGAAACAAAAATCACATGTGAGTTGGTCAGTCGAAGATGGTGCCACGCTTTAGGCCCATTTGAAAATCCGATGAGTGGGCTACAATATCACTCATCCAGGGGAGGGGATTAGTCGGGTTTGGGCCCGTATTACCTCTTGTTATATAAAAAAAGAATCAATTTAACGTATAACATCACTAACAAGTAAAGTTAACATGTAAACATCGTTAACAAGTCAAGTTAATGTACAACTCGTTAACAAGTCAAAGTCAAGTCAATTTAACATATAACATCGCTAACAAGTAAAGTTAACAGTGTGACACCTCTTCGCTTTCCTCCATTAGTTTTTATAAAAATAAAGCAAATAAATAAATAAATTTGAACACTGGATTTGTGTCTACACAAATACGTTGGAATGGGGTCAATGGTCTAAGTAATCTGGATTTTTATTTATCTTTAACAAATTGATAGTATAGAGGCAAAAGAGACTTTATATGGTGAATAGTTTACGTTAAAAAAAACTAATTTTGATATTATTCATTATCATATATTGCTAATATTCAAAAGAAAAAAGACTTCATAATTGATTGTCTAATCTGAAGGTTAAAACTTACAAATTTACAAAAGAAGCAATATTAAATTAAGTTTTAGTGGTACGGGTTAAATATTTTTTATTAACATTTAAAAACATGAAATTATAGAACTTCTCCGAGCAAATCAAACTCATAGAGTAAAGGGTAATTGCACCCACTACTAATACATAACATCAAAATTAACTCCCCTTTTTGACCACTATTCACATACACTATTTACCATTAAAAGTCTATCCTACCCCTAACCTTTCTAAACAATTACACTATGTCCTTTCTCTTTCATCAGTTACTATTCTGACGGAAATGAAAGAAGAACCAGAAGAAGAAGAAGAAGAAAAAGAAGAAACATAGGGAAACACATGCGGTTAACACATGCGGTTAACACCGGCGGCGGATAACACCGGCGGGCGATAACACATGCCACTACAAGAAAACTACCCAATTTCCGACCGGATATGCCCGTCAGAAATCAGGTGATTTCTTGTAGTGGGCGGTTAACACAGGCGGTTTACACCAGTGGTTTACACCGGCGGTTAACATCGGCGGCGACACGATAACACCTTCGATGTTAACTGAATTAACGCGATAATTTATGATATGATAACTCGATTAACATGATAATTTCATAAAAAATGAACATGATAAATGGTTTAACATGTTCATTTTTTTGAAATTGTCATGTTAATCCAGTTATCATATCATGACAATTTCATAAAAATGAACATGATAACTTGGTTAACATGACAATGTTAACGATACTAACTATATGTTAACGATGCTAACAATGATAACTGGTTTAACATGACAATGTTAACGATACCAAATATATGTTAACGATACCAACTATATGTTAACGATGCTAACAATGATAAATAGGTTAACATAACAATGTTAACGATGCTAACAATATGTGTTTTCTGGTAATGAACAGTACTCATCGAGTTTTGATGAATAGTATCACCGACCTTTTGATGAACAGTGTTGCCGGAATATGCTGTCAGAAACTGAGTTTCAGACCATTGGCATTTCTGTAAATATTAAAAATCACAAATGATATTTTGGGTTTAATCATTTTTCTCTTTCTTACTTTCTTAATTTACAAATAGTTAATAACACACATCTAATTAATTGGTCAACCTACCATATACACCTAAATCACCCTAGAGTAAATTAGATAAAACGGATGATTAAAAAAAACAACATAAGTTCTATTAATTTGCACAATCTATTGCGAAATCCTGACAGTTTGTCATTTAATAAAGAATCAATTGTCGACAACAATGCTTCAAAATTGGAGTAAAAATATAACAGATTCTCTTTGATATTTAGCTCTGTCAAAAAGAGCCTTATCACTTCCTTGGAATCAAATCCAATCTAAAGGTCTTATTAGTGAAAGTGGATCAGACAAAATAAGTATAGATCAATCGGATTAAGGCAAAACAAATAGAGACTAAGCAAATTATAAGGTCTAAAATACATGTGTGAATAGTGAGAAAAAACAGTACAAAACTTAATTTTGAATCATTTAAATAATATATATCATTACTATTACATGTATACTATAACACAACTATTTAATGTTTATATATATTATACTTATATATATTTATATTTAAAATAGCTGTGTTTTCCTTTGGTAAATTAATATAATTGTGTTGATTTTTAATAACAACTAACACAATAGCTTTTAAATTTTAAGATTTTTTTCCAAGTAAAAGATTAACAAATAAATAAAATTAAAAAAAAAAAGATGCACCACAAACACATCGGTTTGAATGGAAGTGCGGATGAATAGTGAACTGTTCGTTAAAGTGTGAAAAACGCATTTACTTTTCTATTATGCAAAGATAAATTAGCATATATGATTCATAGTAAAAAAATATAAAAAGTGTTTCTTCTGTTAATGGAACAAAACTATGAGGCTCCAGTAAAAAAATCTAAAGCAAGATAGATTCATGCTTAAATGACCTTTATTAAGATAGAAAGGAGATGGAAAATGCAATAGCTCATAGAGCTTTATTCAAATGTAAAAAAAGAAAAAGGGAAATTGTATTTCAGAGAGATGAAGAAGAGAGTTGCTCTGTGGCAATTCATAGCAACGTAAGAAACATATTTATACTCATATACTTGCAAGGAACCCTAAACACATGGACTTGCTAATTACTTGGACATGTGTTAAAGTCCATGTGTTGGACTTGTCTCATATATGGTTTAATACTCTCCCGCAAACTTGGCATTGGGTGAAAGCAACGATTGACAATTAAAAATATCTTAGAAGTGGGAATTAAGGTGTCTGAATTTTGGAACTAATAAGCAGATGTTGACACGTCTTTTGCGCCTCAATCGATATATAATATAATTCTGTAGAAATCATAGGGTCAACATCTGGTTAGGATCCCACTTTTTTGTTTATTTTATGGTTTACGTAACCAATGATATAATCTGGTTACTTTTGTATTGGATTTCATGATTTGACAGAAACATGAATAGTTGAAGCAAGATCATTGCTATGAAGGCTGAAGGCTCTATTCACCGTAGATAATAAACGTTAGTGTAAAAACTTCTTCATGTTTTGCTAAGAACCGCATGCGGTTCAATTAATTATTCTTATTGATTTGTTAAGTGAATGCATTTTAAAGTTGAATGGCAAAGCATACGGTCGGAAAAATGATAGGATGGACCGCGTGATCTATCTTCTCCATTCAAGGCATGAGTTAAAAATTTGAACTACGTGTAACATATATCCATTATTTGGTGTGTAAAATGATAATCTACATGTCTTTTTCTATTAAGAGCAAAATCAAACAAAAACATTTATAGATTAAATTATTGTTTTAACTTAATATTTTTTTATATATCACTACTTATGTTCAAACCCAACATAATGCATGTTGTTGAAGAAAAAAAACAAAGTTGGACCTCCTTGGTTGTGTACAACTACTCCAACAGGAAAAGAGATTTGGTGCTCTGGGTAAAATTTTGCTACCCATTCCGCAAAAACTTATGGACACTATGTAACTGTTACGTTGACGGTTTGTGTCGGATGGGTTAGAATCACTTGGTATATCTTCCGATCTTTGAGAGACTCGACATAGTTGATCGTTGGAATGAGAAAAATATTCATAACTATATAAAACAAAATTACAAAAAATTAACTTTAAAAACGATGGTAAAGAAAAATATGAGAGTATGGGAGTGAAATTTCACATGCGTTCCAAAATATTTGGTCATGCTAAGAACCGTATGCGGTTCACTTAATTATATTTATTACTTTGTTAACTAATTACATGTTATTATATTTTTGTAGTTGAATGGCAAATCATAGTGTGGTTAGGAAAAATGATAAGATGGACTGCATGATCTACTCCATTCAAGGCTTGAGTTAAAAATCTTAACCACGTGTAATAGTAGGTACACCCATTATTTAGTGTGTAAAAGGATGATCTACATGTCTTCGTTTCTCTTGAAAGAAAAAATAAACAAAAACATTTAAAAATTAGAGTATTGCTTTTACCTTAATATTTTTTATATATCACAATTTATATTCAAACCCAACAAAATGTATGTTGTTGGAAAACAAAAAAAAACTTAAAATCCTATATTTTTTATAAATTCATATCCATAATCTAACATACAAAAGTAATTGTTGCTCTACTTTGGTTTGAGTCGCATTTTTTTATCTATACATGTTCCGCATGATTTACCTGATCCACACTTGATCCGCTTGATCTCCGCAATGCCTAATCATCTTTGACAATCTAAGCCATCATATATGAATATTACTGTAGAAGGTGGATCAAGAAATTTTTTCGTAAATTTTGTTTTGCATAGACTGTAACATTGATTGTTATTATTATAATTAAATCACATATGCAAACCATATTAGCTGTTTCAGTGGTGATTTATATGTGACTATATCCCTGGATGTATGAACTCCTTTTATTTAATCTCCAATTAAGGAAATGAATTGACGACATGGTGTGGATGGTTTATGGATGGTGTGTCAAAATTGTGTTCATGTCACCATTCATCATAAATTATGAAGTATGGTGCGTGTATGTAATTTTAATATTAAAAAATTGATAAGATATATGTGGTCCATAATAACAAATAAATAATCTCATATGCGCATTTTTCTTATCACCTGCTAGGGGTGTCAAAATGGGTCAAATGAGTCACCCATGACCCACAACCCTAATGAGATTAGTGTTAATGAGTCATGGATGATCCATATCACATAAATGGGTTGGGCTGATCCATGGGTCAAATGGGTAAATGACCTCTCGATCAACAAACTCCGAAGTGGTTTGGTCCACAAGAAATTTTGTTTCTTTTTCCAAGGGCTGATTAGTAACATTTCAGAAGAATAATGGTTAAAAGGTGTGTTAATTGGTTGTGAGGAATTCAAAAACTTTGAGATTAAGAAAGTTGCAGTATTAAGAAAGTACCTCGTCAGAAATTGGTATTTATGAAAGCACAAAAGATATCATGTTATTGGTGATTGTTTCATCGTCAATTGCATCCTCTTTATCCGTTGAAACCTCCTCATCCATTCCATGCTCATCATCATTTTCATCCTCCTTGTCGTTAGAATCCTCCTCGTTGTTTGCATCGTCGTCGTCGGTTGCATCTTCATTGTCGTTTGCATCTTCGTCGTCGTTTATATCATCATGTGGAGTGTTCTCATCAGAGGCAGTTTCATCATCCTTGGGTTTCTCTTAGACCTAATGTTGTGGTTGGCCATGTTCTGGCATGTTGTCATTTCGATTAAGTTTACTAATCTCAAGAGCAAAATTAGCGATCGTTGATGCAACATCACTCCGTAGAAGGACAAAATCAGATTTCAAAATAGAAACCTCTTTGATACTTACTACATTGGCAATAACCACCTTCTTTAAAAATGATGAAGCTGCAGATTCTAGTAATATCTCGACATTCACATCAGAAAATGCATTACTGATTGTTGATGTTCGTGTCTTTGTTGGCTTAACATGATCATATGGCCTTTCTCCGCCATTCCATGATTTCATTGTGAAGATATATCCACATTTTATTGCATCAAGCAAGTTGTCAACTCGCACGTCATTTTCTTCATCCGACAAGCTCATATATGTTTCGTCAAAACATTGTCGTTGTCTTCCTATATTGGTTTCACAACGACATGTTAACATATTGGAGGAAATAGATGTTTATTAGAAGAAAACATAATAGTTGACTACTAAATCAGGGGGTTGTAGTCGACTACTAAAAATATGTAATATCTATGATTTCGGATAATGAATGTGTATATGACTATTTGTAATATAGTCGACCACTTAATTTATTGAAAAGTAGTTGTCTATTTGCATTTTTATTCAGGGTTGCCTACCTTGTACAAAGAAGTATGACACATAACTCAGTCGATAAGCAATAGGCAAGCTAGCCTCAGTCTTGTATCATGGTCCTTGTACGGTTTGCCTAAGAGGGTGTTCATTATCCAAACCAGCTTTGCGTTCTTTTCCTTACCAAAAAATTGTTTCGTGTATTTAGTGATTTGAGATTCATCCCCTTCAACAAGAGCTAGGAATTTTGAGCACGTCATACCAGTAGCAATGACAAAATCTCTGATTGAGAAGTGAACTGGTTGACCCACAAAAAGACACCATATTTCTTTTTTCGTTACTAATTTCCTAGACAAAAGGAAGTGAAGGAATCTGACGAAAGATGTTATCTTGTTACCAAATTCAATCACTTTGCCGAATTGGGAGTCCATAAGCTTCTACATGTGGTCTTTTTCAAGTGCGAAGGTAATGGCGTCAAGATAATTCAGTTGAAAGTCGGTGTTGACCTTCTTGTCAATAGGTTCTCTGCCTAATTTAACAGCCTCTCCGGTAGCAGACTTTCTCCCATCGTGTAATCAGTGATAACATAGACACAAGCAAATTATAATTTATCAACGATAAAATACAAGTATGTGTTTAGCTGATGAAACTATTATTAATAATAGAAAACTACTCGGAAGATATAAATGATTCTCAAGTAGACATATTGTATGCCTAGTATGTTGTAAATATAGTAGTCAAGTATAAAAATTGTGAACTATATAAGATGGTAGATAACTATGGAAAATGAAATGTGTAAACGGAATAGGCTATCTGTAAATTATCAATGGTAGATAAGAACAATGTTCCATCTAAAAAAGCTTTGACTTGCAAATATGTACAAGATGAAGTGAACTATCTACCTAATAAACTAACTACACACGAAAATATATAACTAAACCCGTCTAACCAGAGTTAGTTTACAAAACAGTTGATTATGTGGTCGAGTAACGTACATGAAGAAAGTATTGTTGATTCGAAGAAACGAGAAATACATTTTCAAAATAGAACAAAGAAAATCGAGACATTGCTGTTGTGGAACTAGGGTTTTAGTAATCTGAAAATCGAAAACCAAATAATGAAAATAACGACGGAACGGTCAATTACCCGACGGGATAAGGGTTTCCCTGTAATGGAAAACAGGTTTCTGAGCTTACCCTTGAAAACTATCGACGGAAATTGATATGTGTCATTTTTTACATGTTTTAACCCAATTATTTTGATGTATTTTATCTTCATTATGCTTACTTTTGTAACATATTCATGCATAAGTATCTCATTTAGCTTTAGGAGTGTGTTTTAGAGACATAGGGTGTAAAGTTGCATGTACATACCATTTTGAGTCATTTTCAGGTACTTTTGGAGTTAGATGAGAGTTAGTAACCATCATGAAAGGGAATTAGGGCAAGAAAGGCAAGGAAAATATGAAGAATAGACTTCTACAGTGGCCAGACTTTTACAGACTTGTCGACAGACTTCTACAGTGGCCAGACTTCAACAGACTTGTCGACAGACTTCAAAATACAGTGGCCAGACTTCAACAGACTTGTCGACAGACTTCACTTATTCCCTTATTTTTAGACTTTTCACCCGGATCCAAGTCGAGTTGACCCTGGTCCGATTTTATGCTTTTAAATACACTCTTATTGCTGTAATAAGGAGATACTTTTGACTTAGACCTAAACGAAAAAAGCACATACCTTGTTCTTCATTTTATTTGAAGAATATTTGCAAACCTTTAATGATCTAGTGAAGTTTTATTAAATCTTCTTCCACTTTCTTTCTTATCTCAAATATGTCTTTCATTTCTATGGTTTATTTGTGTTGTTTGGCCATGAGTGAGTAGTTTTATAGAATCTTAGGGTGAAGTAGTTTTAGGAAATATATCTTAGAGTGAATCAATGATGTTTTGGCCTAGATTATTAATGATCCTTCATTGCTTAGTATTTTTAATGCTAAACTGATTATTATCAAGTTGATTTAGATCATAGAAAATTTCTCACCCGGAAGGTGTTCGATAAAATTCTCTATATAGTTTTGCATCATTACATTCTTCTTTATAGAATTGAGTATAGAAGCATATAGGATTGCATTGCATATGCATAGAGAACAATGATAGAAACCACTAAAAGCTTAGTTTAGAACTCGATGTGATACCCTTAGTAATATTATCATGTTGCTTGAACAACCTTTTTGAAACTCGTATAATCTTTGCTGTGATCTCTCTGCTCTTATCTCTTTGTCTCGTAATAACTTGTTTAATTTGAAATCACCCTCTTTGATATTGGACTTAAATGAATCTAATCTTCTCGCTTATGGGCTTATGATACATAACCATGGTTCAAAAAAAACACTTGAGTTATCTTATCCACTTTTACCACTCTCTTATAACCTGAGTGGCCATTCTCACCTTTAGAATGGTTCTCTACCTTTCACCTTAACCGTTTTCTTTCCACCCCTCATTGTTTGATTGAGTGAGGCATTTTTCTTGATAATGTTATTGTGTGTAAAATCTTGTAAGTATTGGGAACGACAAATGTTAGCTTTCATTTTTAGCTAGTCTAAGTTGTTCAAGGAAAAAGAAATGAATGGTATTGGGTTTGGAGAACTTGAGCTCACGCAAAGTGAGATGAGAAATGGTAGACAAAGAATCCTTGGTTGAAAAAGCAAACTCTAAAACTTAAAAGAAAGACTCTAGGAAAGGAAAAGAAAAACAATCCTCATGTTTGAAAAAGAGAAAGAATAAAAAATTTAGGGAGAGTAAGAAGAAAAGAAAAGGGCCGAGTGAAAAATAAAAATGTTCTCTCGAAGTTTGGGATTTTGGGAAGAGAAAAGGGAGTTTGAATTAGCCAAAAAGGCTTTGGAGGTTTAATGAGCTTCAATGAAGTAAGATAAGAAGAGGAAATTGAATCCCCATTCGGGTAGAATGCTTTGCTAGGAGGGTAGAACAATGTTAGCTTAACTTTGTATGCATAAATTTTTTCTAGTCTTCTTTGCTTTTGCATAACATATAACATTCATTTTTCTTGAGAGTAAGTCACCCAAAAACAGAATGAACCTCCTTGCACGCAAATTAAATAGTGCCAAAAGCCTTTTTCTTCCAAACCGATTGGACTTGATCACTTGCCCATTTGAGAGACTGCACCTTAAGAAAGATCAATGAATGTGAGGGTTGGTTGCAAAGAGAACTTGTAGGCATGATACATAGTTGTTAAGAGAAAAGATTAGGAGTTGCGATAAGCCTTGAATTAGTTATAGTGGATTAAGTGTTTGTTTTTTGCACCATGCTAGTATAATTCAAGGTGATCATATCGAATGCTTACTAAGATCTTTTGGTTTTGAGTTCCCACTTTCAAACCTCTCTATCAATTTCTTTTTCTTAAGCAAAGGACAAGTGCAGGGGAGTTGATATGTATCATTTTTTACATGTTTTAACCCTATCATTTTGGTGTATTTTATGCTTACTTTTGTAACATATTCATGCATAAATGTCTCATTTAGCTTTAGGAGTGTGTTTTAGAGTCATAGGGTGTAAATTTGCATGTACATACCATTTTGAGTCATTTTCATGTACTTTGGAGTTAAAGGAGAGTTAGTAACCATCATGAAAGGGAATTGGGGGAAGAAAAGCAAAGAAAATATGAAGAATAGACTTCAACAGACTTGTCGACATACTTCTATAGTAGCCAGACTTCAACAGACTTGTCGACAGACTTCTACAGTGGCTAGAATCCAACAGACTTGTCGACAGACTTCAAAATACAGTGGCCAGACTTCAAAATACAGTGACCAGACTTCAACAGACTTGTCGACAGACTTTAAAATACAGTGGCCAGACTTCAAGAGACTTCACTTATTCCCTTATTTTTAGACTTTTGACCCGGATCCAAGTCGGGTTGACCCGGGTCCGATTTTTATGCTTTTAAATACACTCTTATTGTTGTAATAAGGAGATACTTTTTGACTTAGACCTAAACAAAAAAAGCACAGACCTTGTTCTTCATTTTAATTCAAGAAGATTTGCAAACTTTTGATGATCTAGTGAAGTTTTCTTCCACTTTTTTTTATCTCAAATATGTCTTTCATTTCTATGGTTTATTTGTGATGTTTGGCCATGAGTGAGTCATTTTTTAGAATCTTTGGGTGAAGTAGTTTTAGGAAATCTTAGAGTGAATAAATGATGTTAGGGCCTAGATTATTAATGATCCTTCCTTACTTAGTGTTTTAATGCTAAATTGATCATGATCAAGTTGATTTATATCATATGGAATTTCTCGTTCGGAAGTGAAATTCTCCAATGAACTAATTAAGGGATTTGCATTCTTAGCATATGAAAATAGTTGTCGAAGATGTTTATTGATTAAATAATCTTGTTTTCAATGCTTGGAAGTTACTAAATCACTAATGGAAATTTGTTCTTGATTTACTAATTTGCAAAGTGACTAATTCCAAGGAATTATATTAGTCTCTTTTAATGATCATAGACTAATGATTAGCATTACTTGAGTGTATTGGCATCATTTTGAAACTCTAAGGTTACCCACAAATCGTATACTTCACCCTTGGATTCGTTTTTAGTAGTGTCTTAAAACCGTAATTAGCATTCTCGTTTAAGTTTATATCTATTGCTTTAGTCAAATATAGTTTGCTTTCAATATCACCTAGGTTGTTAGAAAACCTCTTATTGATTGCTTAGATTAAGAAGTTTTATGTATTGTTTGAAAAAATATAGCATTCTTAGTGTTTAATCTTCACCCCTTATGGATTGACATCTGTTATGCTACGCCAAGCAAATGAGTGATTGATAAGACTCGAAAATATCTCGTATCAATTTGGCGCCGTTGCCAATACGGGTTTAGCATTAATCATTAGGATTTTGAATCTTCTTAAGACTAAGATTTATTTTTACTTTGTTACATAATCTCTTTCACTTTATTTTCTCCTCTTCTCATATAGGTGCATGAACACGAGATCAAGTGGTAGTGAAAACCTTGTTGAACGTGTTGACAACATCCGTGAGTTAGAAATAGCAAACACAAGAGAAAGACGAGAAACAAGGCGTACTCAACACATTGAAATTTTGGGTATGGAAGAAGTACAAGTACCTCCGATTGGAAACCAAGAAGCCGCGACACAAGGTGTTGGTCATCAAGGTGTTCGTGTGAACCGAGTGCCAAATCACCCACCACGACCACCAAGACCAATTAGAGCCGGTGATTCTCCAAACACACATGCTAACCGCTCCAAACACACATGCTAACCGCCAAGGGATAACTCCACCACCGGTTCAGAACAATAACTTTGAGATCAAAGCCGGTCTTATCTCGATGGTGCAAAGCAACAAGTTCCATGGGCTGGCCATGGAGGACCCATTAGAACACTTGGATCAATTCGATAATATTTGTGGGATGACAAAGATCAATGGTGTCTCGGAAGACGGATTCAAGTTGCGCTTGTTTCCATTCTCACTTGGAGATAAGGCGCATCAATGAGAAAAGAACCTTCCACAAGGATCAATCACATCTTGGGACCAATGGAAGAAGGCTTTTCTTGTAAAGTTCTTCTCCAACACAAGAACGTCAAGGCTTCGAAATGAGATATCAAGATTCACACAAAAGAACAATGAGAGCTTTTGTGAGGCTTGAGAACGCTTCAAAGGTTTCAATATGCAATGTCCCCACCACGATTTCTCGGATGAGTCACTACTTAGCACTCTTTACTGTGGTGTTCCCCCCAAGTTTCGCATGCTACTTGATACCGCGAGTAATGGAAATTTCTTGGGTAAAGAAGTGGATGAAGGCTTAGAGCTCGTGGAAAACTTGGCACAAAGCGACGGAAACTATAGAGAAGACTATGATAGATCTTCAAGGGTTGGTGGAGAGTATGATGATCAAAGGACAAGGAAGGATATTAAAGCACTCAATGACAAAATGGATAAGCTTATGCAAGCATCACAATCCAACGTTAACTATGTTGGCGATTATGATGAAAACCAAAGCTATCAAGAGGATGTTGTGAGTGATGATAAGTAAGAAGAAGTCAACTATGTGGGTGGGTGGTCAATGAGGCTACCAAAATGGCTTCAACTCAAACTATAGGAATCATCCAATTTTTCCTATAGGAGTAATAATGTGGCAAACCCTCAAGACCAAATGTATCCCCAACAAAACACTCAAGGTCAAGGTCTTCCACAAAAGAGCTTTATCCCTTCCAACCAACAACAAACATTTGTTCCCAAGAATAACTTTCAAGGGAACAAAGGTGGATTTCAACCTAAGAAACCATTTTCACCACCCGTTTTTGTGCAACAAGGACAAGCAAGCAACACAACGCCTCAAGATGTTGAAATGAAACGAATGTTTCAACAAATATTACAAGGCCAAGCTAATGGGGCAATGGATTTGAGTAAGAAAATGGCAGAAATCCACAACAAGGTGGATTGCTCTGATAATGACCTCAACTCCAAATTTGAGGCATTGTCATCTAAGTTCAAGAAAATGGAGGGTAAAGGTGCTTCTACTTCATCACGACCTCAAGGTACTTTACCGGGCAAACCCGAGGCCAATCCAAAAGAATACATCAACGCTATCACACTGCGGAGTGGGAAAGAATTTCCCCCACGAGAGCTTCCCTCTAATCTCAACGAGGACATTGAGAGCCAAAGTGGGAAGGTGGTCATTGAGAATGATGATAATGTGGTTGAAGAATATGTTGTTGTGGATAAAGCAATGGATAAAAGGATAGTAGAAGACAAGCCCAAGGAAACGCCTAGAAAGAAAGAGACTATCTTTGTACCGCTACCTTATAAGCCCAAGCTTCCTTTCCCGGGTCGCTTCAAGAAGCAACTCATGGTGAAGTATAGGGCAATTTTTGACGAGCAAATGGACAAGGTCCAAGTGACTATGCCTTTGGTTGATGTTTTCTGGCTAGTCCCTCAATACAACAAGTGTCTTAAAGATGCAATCAAAGATAGAACTAATGACTTGGAAGGAATGGTTGTGTTTTCCCATGAGTGTAGCACGATAATTCAAAGGAGAGTTGTACTGGGAGATCCGGGGAGTTTTACTCTTCCTTGTGCTCTTGGACCACTTGCTTTCAATCATTGCTTGTGTGACCTTGGGACAAGCATAAGTTTGATGCCTTTATCGGTGGCAAAACGTCTTGGTTTCACCGTATACAAGGCTTGTATAATCTCTCGCGTGCTTGCGGATAGGTCAGTACGACATCCAATTGGAATGCTTGAAGATTTACCGGTACGAATTGGAGATTTTGAAGTTCCCACCGATTTTGTTGTTCTTGAAATGGATGAAAAGTCCAAAGACTCTCTCATATTTGGAAGGTCATTCTTGGCCACCGCTGGTGCTATCATAGATGTGCGAAAAGGAAAGATTGATCTTCATTTGGGCAAAGACGATGTGCTTAAGTTTGACATCAATGAGATGATGAAGAAGCCCACAATCGATGATCAAGCCTTCTACATTAACGATATGGAGGAGCTAGCGGATGAGCTTCTAGAGGAATTAAACTTGGAGGATCATCTTCAAATTGCTTTGAAAAAGGAGCATGGAGAGAATGGATATCTTCATGAGAAAAGCGTTGGTTACATGAAGTTGCTTAATTCGCACAAAGCACTTATTGAAGAGAGTTCATTCTTTGAGCTAGAGCACAAAGAACTTGTCAAATATGGTTTGGAACACAACGTGAGTGCTTTGGATATTGACTTCATGAGTGCTTTGGATGTTGACCTCATGGACGAGCAAGAAGCTAGCGATGGTGATACTAGTTTTGATGATGATTGGAGCGAGCCAAAGGCACCAAAGGTGGACCTCAAACCGCTCCTAATTGGGCTAAGGTATGCGTTCTTAGGTCCAAATGAGTCTTACCCGGTCATAGTGAATGAAAGTTTAAATGAAAATGATATGTCCACCCTTTTGAGAGAATTGAGGAAATTCCGAAGAGCAATTGGCTACTCTTTAGATGATATAAAAGGAATTTTCTCTTCTCTATGTACACACCGAATCCATCTAGAGGATGAGTCTATGAGCTCTATAGAACATCAAAGACGGTTAAACCCAAATTTGAAAGAATTTGTTAAGAAAGAGATTCTTAAGCTTCTAGATGCGGTGATTATATATCTTATTTCGAATAGTACTTCGATCTCACCGGTTCATGTAGTTCCCAAAAAGGGTGGGATAACGGTTATAAAGAATGACAAAGATGAATTGATCCCCACTATAACTATAACCGGGAATAGGATGTGCCATGATTATAGAAAACTCAACTCATCTACTCGAAAATATCATTTCCCATTGCCTTTTATTGATCAAATGTTAGAAAGGCTAGCAAATCATCCTTTTTATTGTTTTCTTGATGGATATTCGGGTTTCTTTCAAATCCCAATCCACCCCAATGACCAAGAGAAAATGACTTTTAATTGCCCATATGGTACCTTCGCATATCGAAGAATGCCATTTGGGCTTTGTAATGCACCACGACTTTTCAACGGTGTGTGATGTCTATTTTCTCGGATTTAATTGAGGACATAGTATAAGTATTTATGGATAATTTTTATGTGTATGGTGCCTTGTTTGCTTCTTGTTTGTCAAATTTTTGCAAGGTACTCACTAGTTGCGAGGAGGAAAATCTTGTCTTGAATTGGGAGAAGTGCCATTTCATGGTGCGAGAAGGCATTGTTCTTGGGCATAAGATCTCAGAGGATGGCATACAGGTAGACAAGGCAAAGAACGAGGTCATGATGAGTTTGGAACCGCCAAACACTGTGAAGGGAATCCAATTTTTTTGGGTCATGACAGGTTCTATAGACGGTTCATCAAGGAATTCTCCAAGATAGCAAGACCTCTCACAAGGTTTCTTTGCAAGGAAGTAGATTTCAATTTCGATGGGGAATGCCTTGAAGCGTTGTTAGAAATCAAGAAAGCTCTTGTGAGTGCTCCAATCGTGCAAGCACCAGATTGAAATCTTCCTTTCAAAATCATATGCGATGCTAGTGACTTTGCGGTTGGCGCGGTTTTGGGTCAAAAAAAAAGACAAGAAGATTCACGTGATCTAATATGCAAGTGAAACCTTGGATGATGATCAAACGAAATATGCAACCATGTAAAAAGATCTCTTAGCGGTGGTATTTGTTTTAGAGAAGTTTCGCTCCTACTTAGTGGGATCCAAGATTGTGCTATACACGGATCATGCCGCTTTGAGACACTTGATAGATAAGAAGGATGCTAAGCCAAGGTTTCTAAGGTGGATTTTCCTTCTACAAGAGTTCGATATGGAAATCAAAGACAAGAAGGGTATTGAAAACGGCGTTGCAGACCACTAGTCAAGATTGAGAGTTGAAGAAACAATTCCCATAGTTGATTCTCTCCCCGAAGAACATCTCATGGTTGTTGGTATGTTGAAAAAAAGCTATCACGCGGGGTTAAAACTCGAGGAGGTCAAGAGTTTGAGTGATCTCGGTTTGCCTTGGTATGCTGATTTTGTGAACTATCTAACTTTTGGGAAGGAACCGCCAAACTTAGATAGCTACCATAAGAATAAGTTCTTTAGAGATGTCACTCATTTCTATTGGAACGAGTCTTATCTTTACAAGAGATGCTCGGATAGTCTTTATCGGAGATGCATTACGGAAGAAGAAGTGAATGGAGTATTGTATCATTGCCATGGCTCGTTGTATGGAAGACACTTTGCTTCTTTCAAAACCGCAACAAAAGTGCTTCATTCTGGGTTTTGGTGGCCAAGCTTGTTCAAAGATGGTCACACCTACGTTTCCACATGTGATGCTTGCCAAAGGAAAGGCAACATAAGTAGAAGGGATGAGATGCCTCAAAATCTCATATTGGAAGTCGAAATGTTCGATGTGTGGAGAATTGACTTTATGGAACCATTTCCCTCTTCTTATGCAAACCAATACATATTGGTTGCGGTGGATTATGTTTTTAAATGGGTTGAAGCCATAGCAATTCCTACCAATGACACCAAGGTGGTCATTAAGCTCTTCAAGTCAATCATCTTTCCGAGGTTTGGGGTACCAAGAGTGGTGATTAGTCATGGTGGGAGCCATTTCATCAACAAAGTTTTTGAGAGCTTACTCAAGAAACATGGGGTTAAGCACAAGGTGGCCACACCTTACCATCCTCAAACAAACGGTCAAGTCGAGGTCTCAAACTGACAAATCAAAGCAATATTAGATAAAACCGTGGGTAATTCAAGAAAGGATTGGGCTAAGAAGCTCGATGATGCGCTATGGGCTTATAGAACCACATTCAAGACTCCCATTGGTACCACTCCATTCAACCTACTATATGGAAAGTCTTGTCATTTTCCCGTTGAGTTGGAGTACAAGGGATTGTGGGCGGTAAAGTTGTTGAACTTTGATATCAAGAATGCTTAAGAAAAATGCTTGATCCAATTACAAGAGCTTGATGAAATCCGCCTCGGCGCCTATGAGAGCTCAAAGATCTATAAGGAACGGACCAAAGCATTCCATGACAAGAAGATTTTCAAGAAGGGTTTCAAGGTTGGAGACCAAGTGTTGTTATTCATTTCATGGTTGAAGTTGTTTCCGGGAAACTAAAATCGAGATGGTCGGGACCGTTCAAGGTCAAAGAGGTACAACCTTACGGTGCGGTAACGCTATAGAACAAGACCGGTGAAGAATTCACGGTTAATGGACAAAGACTCAAACCGTACTTAGCATCTGACTCCATTGAGGAAGTGACCTCGATACCTCTCTCAAACCCATCACCCGTCTAAAAGGGTATCAAACGTAGAGCTTGGTGACGTTAAACAAGTGCGCTTGGGAGGCAATCTCTATGTATCCTTGTTAGATATGTACATATGTGTGGAGTGATTTTGCTTCTTTGATTTTTTTTTTTGTGTTTTTTAGTCTCAGGGGCCTTACAGGATTTAAATGGAGTGAAAATGAAGAAACAACCGTCAAGGTAGCGACGTTAAACGCACCCTTGGGAACTCTCCCAAGCCTATAATTTGTCAAGCTAGAGACACAAAACAAGCATCATAAAGGCGGATCAATCCCCTCATCTCCATATCTCCAAGGTACCTCACTTGACCCTCTTGTACATACTTTTTGATTTGCATTTGTACTCTCTCTTTGGTATCATTTCACACCAAGACGGTGTGATTTAAGTCTGGAGGAAAGGTCTTCGTCATTTAACATTTTTTTTCTTTGTCTTATTTTATTTGTGTTTGAATCATGCATAAAAATCTTACATTTTTTGGAAATTGTTTTGAAAAAAAAAAAATCCAAAAATAAATCATATAGTTTTGCATCATTACATTCTTCATTTTAGGATTGAGTCTATAAGCATATAGGATTGCATTGCATATGCATAGGGAACAATGATAGAAACCACTAAAAACTTAGTTTATAACTCGATGTGATACCCTTAGTAATATTATCATGTTGCTTGAACAACCTTTTTGAAACTCGTATACTATTTGCTTTGATCTCTCTGCTCTTAGCTCTTTGTCTCGTAATTACTTGTTTAATTTGAAATCACCCCCTTTGATATGGGACTTAAATGAATCTAATCTTCTCGCTTATGGGCTTGTGATACATAACCATGGTTCAAAGAAAACAGTTGGGTTATCTTATCCACTTTTACCACTCTCTAATAACCTAAGTGGCCATTCTCATCTTTAGAATGGTTCCTTACCTTTCACATTAACTGTGTTCTTTCCATCCCTCGTTGTTTGATTGAGTGAGGCCTTTTTCTTGATAATGTTATTGTGCGTAAAATCTTGTAAGTATTGAGAACGACAAAGGTTAGCTTTCATTTTTAGCTAATCTAAGTTGTTCAAGGAAAAAGGGCTAGCATTATGATCGGGATCAAATGAATGAATGGTATTGAGTTTGGGGAACTTGAGCTCACGAAAAGTGAGATGAGAAATGGTAGACAAAGAATCCTTGGTTGAAAAAGCAAACTCTAGAACTTAAAAAAAGACCCTAGGAAAAAAATAAAAACACTCTCCTTGTTTGAAAAAGAGAAAGAATAAAAATTTTATGGAGAGTAAGAAGAAAAGAAAAGGGTCGAGTGAAAAATAAAAATGTTCTCTAGAAGTTTGGCGTTTTGGGAAGAGAAAAGGGAGTTTGACTTAGCCAAAAGGGCTTTGGAGGTTTAATGAGCTTCAATGAAGTAAGATAAGAAGAGGAAATGGAATCACCATTCGGGTAGAATGCTTTGCTCGGAGGGTAGAATAATGTGAGCTTAACTTTGTATGCATAAATGGTTTCTAGTCTTCTTTGCCTTTGCATAACATATAACATTCCTTTTTCTTGAGAGTAAGTCACTAAAAAAAAGAATGAACCTCCTTGCACGCAAATTAACTAGTGCCAAAAGCCTTTTTCTTCCAAACCGATTGGACTTGATCACTTCCCCATTTACGAGACCGCACCTTAAGAAAGATCAATGAATGTGAGGGTTGGTTGCGAAGAGAACTTGTAGGCATGAGACATTGTTGTTAAGAGAAAAGATTAGGAATTGCGATAAGCCTTGAATGAGTTAGAGTTTGTTTTTTGCAACATGCTAGTATTATTTAAGGTGATCATATTGAATGCTTACTAAGATCTTTTGGTTTTGAGTTCCCACTTTTAAACATCTCTATCAGTTTTTTTTCTTTTTTTGCTTGAGGGCAAGCAAATGACAAGTCTGGGGGAGTTAATATGTATCATTTTTTTACATGTTTTAACCCTATTATTTTGGTGTATTTATGCTTAATTTTGTAACATATTCATGCATAAGTGTCTCATTTAGCTTTAGGAGTGTGTTTTAGAGTCATAGGGTGTAAATTTGCATGTACATACCATTTTGAGTCTTTTTCAGGTACTCTGGAGTTAGAGGAAAGTTAGTAACCATCATGAAAGGGAATTGGGGCAAGAAAGGCAAGGAAAATTATGAAGAATAGACTTCAACAGACTTGTCAACAGACTTCTACAGTAGCCAGATTTCAACAGACTTGTCGACAGACTTCTACAGTGGCCAGACTTCAACAGATTTGTCGACAAACTTCAAAATACAGTGGCTTAGATTATTAATGATTCTTCCTTGCTTAGTGTTTTTAATGCTAAATTGATCATGATCAAGTTGATTTAGATCATAAAGAATTTTTCGTCCGGAAGGTGTTCGATGAAATTCCCCAATGAACTAATCAAGGGAATTGCATTCTTAGCATATGGAAATAGTTTTCTAAGATGTTTATTGATTAAATGATCTTGTTTTTAATGCTTGGAAGTTACTAAATCACAAATAAAAATTTGTTCTTTATTTACTAATTTGCAAAGTGACTAATTCAAAAGAATTGGATTAGTCTCATTTAATGATCATAGTCCAAGGATTAGCATTACTTGAGTGTCATCATTGTGAAACTCTAAGGTTACCCACAAATCGTATACTTCACCCATGTATTCGTTTTTAGTATTGTCTTAAAACCGTAATTAGCATTCTCGTTTAAGTTTCTATCTATTGCTTTAGTCAAATATAGTTTGCTTTCAATATCACCTAGGTTGTTAGAAAACCTCTTATTGATTGTTTAGATTAAGAAGTTTTATGTATTCTTAGTGTTTAATCTTCACCCCTTATAGATTGACATCTCATATGCTACGACAAGAAAATGAGTGATTGATAAGACTCGAAAATATCTCGTATCAGAAATGCTTCGTTTCTACACCGTGAGCGATATCCGTCGGCGAGTTCGAAAGTGGTGAAAGTGGCGGCCAGAGAGTAGAAGTTGGAATTAGGGTAGAACAGACTGTATAAATGATTAGTGTTCGATAAATTGAAAATCAACAACAATGGAAAGAAAATAGAAAGAGAAACAATTCAACTTCGGCTCTTGGAGAAAAGTAAAGGAATGGTCAGACGTGAAACGTTGATTCTGCTAGTTAATTTTTGTGTGCTCTCTCTCTCTCTTTCTCTCTCTCTCTCTCTCTCTCTCTCTCTCTCTCTCTCTCTCTCTCTCTCTCTCTCTCTCATTACCAATAACTTCATAAGCTAAGACTCTAGCATGAGCATTTGTAGATCTCTACAATATGAAGAAGAAGAAAAAATAGGCACATTACATTATCCAAGATATTCCAAAACTGGCATACATGAATTCAAGACGAACACCAAAAAAACGAATCTCAAAACTTCAAAGAATCAAAGGATAAGAACATAAAGGAAGGAGTTCATGGGAAGCTTTGGATACCTTCTCCAGCGGGTAGTTGAAGTGGGCTTGCCTATGGTTTCTTTTTACTAGGCCCATCAGTCAAAGTCGACCCAGTACGTGAGGAGTTTGTCCCAATTAAGACAGAACATAATTTGTCCCACATGGAACAAAACCAAAATTTGACGTTGAAGGATTCATGCACAAAAACCATATGGTAGTTATCATTACAACTCATGGAGCTGTGTGGTGAGCACAAAGCGAACTATTCTTTCGCCTTTTACTAAAGAATACCGTGTGCTCTCCACTTTAAACGACATACACCTATTTTTGGAGTTAATTTCTTTTGAAGTTTGCTCCATTAATCTCTTAGTTTCAATTTTCGCAAGTATCTTAATTTCTTAACCCAATTTTCCCATATTCGGTAATAAGATTGGTCCAACCGCATTATGATGTCTAATGCATTTCTTTTTGGGTGATTTCGAAATGATAAGAAATAGAAATTGGCCTTACTTTAGAGATTGATAACTTTCAGTTATCTCCACTCATCTCAATGCCAAAACCTTTGTTAGTTCAGTTGTGGTAAGTGTTTTTCTAAAGCATACATGAATTAAAGACGAAGACCAAAAAAACAAATCTCAAAACATCAAAGAATCAAAGGATAAGAACATAAGGAAGGAGTTCAAGGGAAGCTTTGGATACCTTCTCCAGTGGGTAGTTGAAGTGGGCTTGGGCTATGGTTTCCTTTTACTAGGCACATCAGTCAAAGTCGACCCAGTACGTAAGGAGTTTGTCCCAATTAAGACAGAACAGAATTTGTCACACATCGAACAAAATCGAAACTAGACGTTGAAGGATTCATGTATAAAAACCATATGGTACTTATCATTACAACTCATGGAGCCGTGTGGTGAGCACAAAGCGAACTATTCTTTCGCCTTTTACTAAAGAATACCGTGTGCTCTCCACTTTAAACGACATACCTATTTTTGGAGGAGTTAACATCTTTTGAAGTTTGCTCCATTAATCTCTTAGTTTCAATTTTCTCAAGTATCTTAATTTCTTAACCCAATTTTCCCATATTCGTTAATAAGATTGGTCCAACCGCATTATGATGTCTAACGCATTTGTTTTGGGTGATTTTGAAATGATAAGAAATAGAAATTGGCCTTACTTTAGAGATTGATAACTTTCAGTTATCTCCACTCATCTCAATGCCAAAACCTTTTCTAGTTCAGTTGTGGTAAGTGTTCTTATAAAACATAATTTCTAACAAAGAATTTGTCCCACATCGAACAAAACCGAAACTAGACGCTGAAAGATTCATGTATAAAAATCATATGGTACTTATCATTACAACTCATGGAGCCGTGTGGTAAGCACAAAGCGAACTATTCTTACGCCTTTTACTAAAAAATACCGTGTGCTCTCCAATTAAAATGACATAGACCTACTTTTGGAGGAGTTAACATCTTTTCAAATTTGCTCCATTAATCTCTTAGTTTCAAATTTATCAAGTATCTTAATTTCTTAACCCAATTTTCCCATACTCGGTAATAAGATTGTTCCAACCGCATTATGATGTCTAACGCATTTCATTTTGGGTGATTTCGAAATGATAAGAAATAGAAATTGGCCTTACTTTAGAGATTGATAACTTTCAGTTATCTCCACTCATCTCAATGCCAAAACCTTTGTTAGTTCAATTGTGGTAAGTGTTCTTCTAAAGAATACATGAATTAAAGACGACCACCAAAAAACAAATCTCAAAACATCAAAGAATCAAAGGATAAGAACATAAGGAAGGAGTTCAAGGGAAGCTTTGGATACCTTCTCCAGCGGGTAGTTGAAGTGGGCTTGGCCTATGGTTTCCTTTTACTAGGCACATCAGTCAAAGTCGACCCAGTACGTGAGGAGTTTGTCCCAATTAAAGCAGAACATAATTTGTCCCACATCGAAAAAAAACGAAACTAGACGTTGAAGGATTCATGTATAAAAACCATATGGTACTTATCATTACAACTCATGGAGCCGTGTGGTGAGCACAAAATGAACTATTCTTTCGCCTTTTACTAAAGAATACCGTGTGCTCTCCACTTTAAACGACATACCTAATTTTGGAGGAGTTAACTTCTTTTGAAGTTTGCTCCTTTAATCTCTCAGTTTCAATTTTCTCAATTATCTTAATTTCTTAACGCAATTTTCCCATATTCGGTAATAAGATTGGTCCAACCGCATTATGATGTCTAACGCATTTTTTTTGGGTGATTTCGAAATGATAAGAAATAGAAATTGGCCTTACTTTAGAGATTGATAATTTCCAGTTATCTCCACTCATCTCAATGCCAAAACCTTTGCTAGTTCAGTTGTGGTAAGTGTTCTTATAAAACATAATTTCTAACAAATAATTTGTCCCACATCGAACAAAACCGAAACAAGACGTTGAAGGATTCATGTACAAAAAACATATGGTACTTATCATTACAACTCATGGAGCCGTGTGGTGAGCACAAAGCAAAATATTCTTTCGCCTTTTACTAAAGAATACCGTGTGCTCTCCACTTTAAACGACATGCACATATTTTTGTAGGAGTTAACCTCTTCTGAAGTTTGCTCCATTAATCTCTTAATTTCAATTTTCTCAAGTATCTTAATTTCTTAACCCAATTTTCCCATACTCGGTAATAAGATTGTTCCAACCGCATTATGATGTCTAACGCATTTCATTTTGGGTGATTTCGAAATGATAAGAAATAGAAATTGGCCTTACTTTAGAGATTGATAACTTTCAGTTATCTCCACTCATCTCAATGCCAAAACCTTTGTTAGTTCAATTGTGGTAAGTGTTCTTCTAAAGAATACATGAATTAAAGACGACCACCAAAAAACAAATCTCAAAACATCAAAGAATCAAAGGATAAGAACATAAGGAAGGAGTTCAAGGGAAGCTTTGGATACCTTCTCCAGCGGGTAGTTGAAGTGGGCTTGGCCTATGGTTTCCTTTTACTAGGCACATCACTCAAAGTCGACCCATTACGTGAGGAGTTTGTCCCAATTAAATCAGAACATAATTTGTCCCACATCGAAAAAAATCGAAACTAGACGTTGAAGGATTCATGTATAAAAACCATATGGTACTTATCATTACAACTCATGGAGCCGTGTGGTGAGCACAAAACGAACTATTCTTTCGCCTTTTACTAAAGAATACCGTGTGCTCTCCACTTTAAACGACATACCTATTTTTGGAGGAGTTAACTTCTTTTGAAGTTTGCTCCATTAATCTCTTAGTTTCAATTTTCTCAAGTATCTTAATTTCTTAACGCAATTTTCCCATATTCGGTAATAAGATTGGTCCAACCGCATTATGATGTCTAACGCATTTTTTTTTGGGTGATTTCGAAATGATAAGAAATAGAAATTGGCCTTACTTTAGAGATTGATAATTTCCAGTTATCTCCACTCATCTCAATGCCAAAACCTTTGCTAGTTCAGTTGTGGTAAGTGTTCTTATAAAACATAATTTCTAACAAATAATTTGTCCCACATCGAACAAAACCGAAACAAGACGTTGAAGGATTCATGTACAAAAAACATATGGTACTTATCATTACAACTCATGGAGCCGTGTGGTGAGCACAAAGCAAAATATTCTTTCGCCTTTTACTAAAGAATACCGTGTGCTCTCCACTTTAAACGACATGCACATATTTTTGTAGGAGTTAACCTCTTCTGAAGTTTGCTCCATTAATCTCTTAATTTCAATTTTCTCAAGTATCTTAATTTCTTAACCCAATTTTCCCATACTCGGTAATAAGATTGTTCCAACCGCATTATGATGTCTAACGCATTTCATTTTGGGTGATTTCGAAATGATAAGAAATAGAAATTGGCCTTACTTTAGAGATTGATAACTTTCAGTTATCTCCACTCATCTCAATGCCAAAACCTTTGTTAGTTCAATTGTGGTAAGTGTTCTTCTAAAGAATACATGAATTAAAGACGACCACCAAAAAACAAATCTCAAAACATCAAAGAATCAAAGGATAAGAACATAAGGAAGGAGTTCAAGGGAAGCTTTGGATACCTTCTCCAGCGGGTAGTTGAAGTGGGCTTGGCCTATGGTTTCCTTTTACTAGGCACATCACTCAAAGTCGACCCATTACGTGAGGAGTTTGTCCCAATTAAATCAGAACATAATTTGTCCCACATCGAAAAAAATTGAAACTAGACGTTGAAGGATTCATGTATAAAAACCATATGGTACTTATCATTACAACTCATGGAGCCGTGTGGTGAGCACAAAACAAACTATTCTTTCGCCTTTTACTAAAGAATACCGTGTGCTCTCCACTTTAAACGACATACCTATTTTTGGAGGAGTTAACTTCTTTTGAAGTTTGCTCCATTAATCTCTTAGTTTCAATTTTCTCAAGTATCTTAATTTCTTAACGCAATTTTCCCATATTCGGTAATAAGATTGGTCCAACCGCATTATGATGTCTAACGCATTTTTTTGGGTGATTTCGAAATGATAAGAAATAGAAATTGGCCTTACTTTAGAGATTGATAATTTCCAGTTATCTCCACTCATCTCAATGCCAAAACCTTTGCTATTTCAGTTGTGGTAAGTGTTCTTATAAAACATAATTTCTAACAAATAATTTGTCCCGCATCGAACAAAAACCGAAACAAGACGTTGAAGGATTCATGTACAAAAACAATATGGTACTTATCATTACAACTCATGGAGCCGTGTGGTGATCACAAAGCGAACTATTCTTTCGCCTTTTACTAAAGAATACCGTTTGCTCTCCACTTTAAACGACATGCACATATTTTTGTAGGAGTTAACCTCTTCTGAAGTTTGCTCCATTAATCTCTTAGTTTCAATTTTCTCAAGTATCTTAATTTCTAAACCCAATTTTCTCATACTCGGTAATAAGATTGGTCCAACCGCATTACGATGTATAACGCTTTTCTTTTTGGGTGATTTCGAAATGATAAGAAATAGAAATTGGCCTTACTTTAGAGATTGATAACTTTCAGTTATCTTCACTCATCTCAATGCCAAAACATTTGCTAGTTCAGTTGTGGTAAGTGTTCTTCTAAAACATAATATCTAACAAATAATTTGTCCCACATCGAACAAAACCGAAACTAGACGTTGAAGGATTCATGTACAAAAACCATATGGTAATTATCGTTACAACTCATGGAGCCGTGTAGTGAGCACAAAGAGAACTATTCTTTCGCCTTTTACTAAAGAATACCATGTGCTCTCCACTTTAAACGACATACACCTATTTTTGGAGGAGTTAACTTCTTTTGAAGTTTGCTCCATTAATCTCTTAGTTTCAATTTTTTCAAGTATCTTAGTTTCTTAACCCAATTTTCCCATACTCGGTAATAAGATTGGTCCAACCGCATTTTGATGTCTAACGCATTTCCTTTTGGTTGATTTCAAAATGATAAGAAATAGAAATTGGCCTTACTTTAGAGATTGATAACTTTTAGTTATCTCCACTCATCTCAATGCCAAAACCTTTGTTAGTTCAGTTGTGGTAAGTGTTCTTTTAAAACATAATTTCTAACAAATAATTTGTCCCACATCGAACAAAACCGAAACTAGACGTTGAAGGATTCATGTACAAAAACCATATGGTACTTATCGTTACAACTCATGGAGCCGTGTGGTGAGCACAAAGCAAACTATTCTTTCGCCTTTTACTAAAGAATACTGTGTACTCTCCACTTTAAACGACATGCACATATTTTTGTAGGAGTTAACCTCTTTTGAAGTTTGCTCCATTAATCTCCTAGTTTCAATTTTCTCAAGTATCTTAATTTCTAAACCCAATTTTCTCATACTCGGTAATAAGATTGGTCCAACCGCATTACGATGTATAACGCATTTCCTTTTGGGTGATTTCGAAATGATAAGAAATAGAAATTGGCCTTACTTAAGAGATTGATAACTATCTCCACTCATCTCAATGCCAAAACCTTTGTTAGTTCAGTTGTGGTAAGTGTTCTTCTAAAACATAGTTTCTAACAAATAATTTGTCCCACATCGAACAAAACCGAAACTATACATCGAAGGATTCATGTACAAAAACCATATGGTACTTATCGTTACAACTCATGGAGCCGTGTGGTGAGCACAAAGCAAACTATTCTTTCGCCTTTTACTAAATAATATCGTGTGCTCTCCACTTTAAACGACATGCACATATTTTTCTAGGAGTTAACCTCTTTTGAAGTTTGCTCCGTTAATCTCTTAGTTTCAATTTTCTCAAGTATCTTAATTTCTTAACCCAATTTTCCCATACTCGGTAATAAGATTGGTCCAACCGCATTATGATATCTAACGCATTTCCTTCTGGGTGATTTCGAAATGATAAAAATAGAAATTGGCCTTTCTTTAGAGATTGATAACTTTCAGTTATCTTCACTCATCTCAATGCCAAAACATTTGTTAGTTCAGGTGTGGTAAGTGTTCTTCTAAAATATAATATCTAACAAATAATTTGTCCCACATCGAACAAAACCGAAACTAGACGTTGAAGGATTCATGTACAAAAACCATATGGTACTTATCGTTACAACTCATGGAGCCGTGTGGTGAGCACAAAGCAAACTATTCTTTCGCCTTTTACTAAAGAATACCGTGTGCTCTCCACTTTAAACGACATGCACATATTTTTGTAGGAGTTGACCTCTTTTGAAGTTTGCTCCATTAATCTCTTAGTTTCAATTTTCTCAAGTATCTTAATTTCTAAACCCAATTTTCTCATACTCGTTAATAAGATTGGTCCAACCGCATTACGATGTATAACGCATTTCCTTTTGGGTGATTTCGAAATGATAAGAAATAGAAATTGGCCTTACTTAAGAGATTGATAACTATCTCCACTCATCTCAATGCCAAAATCTTTGTTACTTCAGTTGTGGTAAGTGTTCTTCTAAAACATAATTTCTAACAAATAATTTGTCCCACATTGAACAAAACCGAAACTAGACGTCGAAGGATTCATGTACAAAAACCATATGGTACTTATCGTTACAACTCATGGAGCCGTGTGGTTAGCACAAAGCAAACTATTCTTTCGCCTTTTACTAAATAATATCGTGTGCTCTCCACTTTAAACGACATGCACATATTTTTGTAGGAGTTAACCACTTTTGAAGTTTGCTCCGTAAATCTTTTAGTTTCAATTTTCTCAAGTATCTTAATTTCTAAACCCAATTTTCTCATACTCGATAATAAGATTGGTCCAATCGCATTACGATGTATAACTCATTTCCTTTTGGGTGATTTCGAAATGATAAGAAATAGAAATTGGTCTTTCTTTAGAGATTGATAACTTTCAGTTATCTTCACTCATCTCAATGCCAAAACATTTGTTAGTTCAGGTGTGGTAAGTGTTCTTCTAAAATATAATATCTAACAAATAATTTGTCCCACATCGAACAAAACCGAAACTAGACGTTGAAGGATTCATTTACAAAAACCATATGGTACTTATCGTTACAACTCATGGAGCCTTGTGGTCAGCACAAAGCGAACTATTCTTTCGCCTTTTACTAAAGAATACCGTGTGCTCTCCACTTTAAACGACATACACCTATTTTTGGAGGAGTTAACTTCTTTTGAAGTTTCCTCCATTAATCTCTTAGTTTCAATTTTCTCAAGTATCTTAATTTCTTAACCCAATTTTCCCATACTCGGTAATAAGATTGGTCCAACCGCATTATGATGTCTAACGTATTTCCTTTTGGTTGATTTCAAAATGATAAGAAATATAAATTGGCCTTACTTTAGAGATTGATAACTTTTAGTTATCTCCACTCATCTCAATGCCAAAACCTTTGTTAGTTCAGTTGTGGTAAGTGTTCTTTTAAAACATAATTTCTAACTAATAATTTGTCCCACATCGAACAAAACCGAAACTAGACGTTGAAGGATTCAGGTACAAAAACCATATGGTACTTATCGTTTCAACTCATGGAGCCGTGTGGTGAGCACAAAGCGAACTATTCTTTCGCCTTTTACTATAGAATACCGTGTGCTCTCCACTTTAAACGACATACACCAATTTTTGGAGGAGTTAACTTCTTTTGAAGTTTGCTCCATTAATCTCTTAGTTTCAATTTTCTCAAGTGTCTTAATTTCTTAACCCAATTTTTCCATACTCAGTAATAAGATTGTTCCAACCGCATTATGATGTCTAACGCATTTCTTTTTGTGTGGTTTCGAAATGATAAGAAATACAAATTGGCCTTCCTTTATAGATTGATAACTTTTGGTTATCTCCACTCATTTTAATGCCAAAACCTTTGTTAGTTCAGTTGTGGTAAGTGTTCTTCTAAAACATAATTTCTAACAAATAATTTGTCCCACATCGAACAAAACCGAAACTAGCCATTGAATGATTCATGTATAAAAACCATATGGTACTTATCATTACAACTCATGGAGCCGTGTGGTGAGCACAAAGCGAACAATTTTTTCGCCTTTTACTAGAGAACTAGAATTTAACATGCGCTAATTGTAGCGCGGAGTAATTTTAAAAAAAAAAAAATTTTGAAATTTAAGAAAATTGTTTTTATTTGAATTTTATAATATATCTAACTACTGATTATAGATAATTTTATAATATAGCTAACTACTGATTATAGATAAAGCTGTCAATTTGTAATAATTTGTCTATTTAACCCGTTTTGCATTGAACGGAAATATTATTCGGGTTTACCCGCAAAAACTTATAATCTTAAAAAATAACTCTAATATGCATCGTTAAATTACTCTAGTTTTTGTTGTGAGTCTACGAACTCTTAAAAATAGTTTTTTTATGGCTAACTTTTTATAAAATTAGTAAAATATTTTTCAACTTGTGTTTTGATATATATTCAAATAAAATATAATAAATTATAGTGAAAATATTGCAAGATTTTGAATAGATTTTTTTTCTTTGAATATATAAGAATTGATTATTATGTTAAAATATATAGTATTAAAAATAATTAAGAAATGAAATAATAAATAACTTCTTTAATGCAAAATATATACTTTCTATATTCTAATCAATAATTTTAAAAGACTATTATATCATTTTCTATTTCAATTATTATTTGTTATTTGTAATGGCATTTCATGTAATAACTTACAAAACAAAGTTCATTTTTAAAAATGTTTTCTTAAATAATATTATAGAGATACCGTGTGCTCTTCACTTTAAACGACATACACCTATTTTTAGAGGAGTTAACCACTTTTGAAGTTTGCTCCATTAATCTCTTATTTTCAATTTTCTCAAGCATCTTAATTTCTTAACCCAATTTTCTCATACTCGGTAATAAGATTGGTCCAACCGCATTATGATTTATTTCTTTTGGGTGATTTCGAAATGATAAGAAATAGAAATTGGCCTTATTTTAGAGATCGATAACTTTCAGTTATCTCCACTCATCTCAATGTCAAAACATTTGTTAGTTCAGTTGTGGTAAGTGTTCTTCTAAAACATAATTTCTAACATATAATTTGTCCCACATCAAACAAACCGAAACTAGACGTTGAAGGATTCAGGTACAAAAACCATATGGTACTTATCATTACAACTCATGGAGCCGTGTGGTGAGCACAAAGCGAACTATTCTTTCGCCTTTTACTAAAGAATAGCGTGTGCTCTCCACTTTAAACGACATACACCTATTTTTTGAGGAGTTAACTTCTTTTGAAGTTTGCTCCATTAATCTATTAGTTTCAATTTTCTCAACTATCTTAATTTCTTAACCCAATTTTCAAATACTCGGTAATAAGATTGGTCCAACCGCATTATGATGTCTAACGCATTTGATTTTGGGTGATTTCGAAATGATAAGAAATAGAAATTGGCCTTACTTTAGTGATTGATAACTTTCAGTTACCTCCACTCATCTCAATGCCAAAACCTTTGTTAGTTCAGTTGTGGTAAGTGTTCTTCTAAAACATAATTTCTAACAAAACATTTGTCCCACATCGAACAAAACCGAAACTAGACGTTGAAGGGTTCATGTACAAAAACCATATGGTACTTATCGTTACAACTCATGGAGCCGTGTGGTGAGCACAAGGCGAACTAGTCTTTTGCCTTTTACTAAAGAATACCGTGTGCTCTCTACTTTAAACGACATACACCTATTTTTGGAGGAGTTAACTTCTTTTGAAGTTTGCTCCATTAATTTCTTAGTTTCAGTTTTCTCAAGTATCTTAATTTCTTAACCCAATTTTTCCATACTCGGTAATAAGATTGGTCCAACCGCATTATGATGTCTAACGCATTTACTTCTGGGTGATTTCGAAATGATAAGAAATAGAAATTGGCCTTACTTTAAAGATTGATAACTTTCAGTTATCTCCACTCATCTCAATGCCAAAACCTTTGTTAGTTCAGTTGTGGTAAGTGTTCATCTAAAACATAATTTCTAACAAATAATTGGTCCCACATCGAACAAAATCGAAACTAGATGTAGAAGGATTCATGTACAAAAACCATATGGTACTTATCGTTACAACTCATGGAGCCGTGTGGTGAGCACAAAGCGAACTATTCTTTCGCCTTTTACTAAAGAATACCGTGTGCTCTCCACTTTAAACGACATACACCTATTTTCGGAGGAGTTAACTTCTTTTAAAGTTTGCTCCATTAATCTCTTCTCAAGGATCTTAATTTTTTAACCCAATTTTCTCATACTCGGTAATAAGATTGGTCCAACCGCATTATGATGTCTAACGCATTTCCTTCTGGGTGATTTCGAAATGATAAAAATTAGAAATTGGCCTTAGTTTAGAGATTGATAACTTTCAGTTATCTCCACTCATCTCAATTTTAAAACCTTTGTTAGTTCAGTTGTGGTAACTGTTCTTCTAAAACATGATTTCAAACAAATAATTTGTCTCACATCGAACAAAACCGAAACTAGACGTTGAAGGATTCATGTACATAAACCATATGGTACTTATCGTTACAACTCATGGAGCCGTGTGGTGAGCACAAAGCGAACTATTCTTTCGCATTTTACTAAAGAATATCGTGTGCTCTCCACTTTAAACGACATACACCTATTTTTGGAGGAGTTAACTTCTTTTGAAGTTTGCTCCATTAATCTCTTAGTTTTAATTTTCTCAAGTATCTTAATTTCTTAACCCAATTTTCCCATACTCGGTAATAAGATTGGTCCAACCGCATTATGATATCTAACGCATTTCCTTCTGGGTGATTTCGAAATGATAAAAAATAGAAATTGGCTTTAGTTTAGGGATTGATAACTTTCAGTTATCTCCACTCATCTCAACTTCAAAACCTTTGTTAGTTCAGTTGTGGTAAGTGTTGTTCTAAAACATAATTTCTAACAAATAATTTGTCCCACATCGAACAAAACCGAAACTAGAGGTTGAAAGATTCATGTACATAAACCATATGGTACTTATCGTTACAACTCATGGAGCCGTGTTGTGAACACAAAGCGAACTATTCTTTCGCCTTTTACTAAATAATATCGTGTTCTCTCCACTTTAAATGTCATACACGTATTTTTGGAGGAGTTAACTTCTTTTGAAGTTTGCTCCATTAATCTCTTAGTTTCCATTTTCTCAAGTATATTAATTTCTTAACCCAATTTTCAAATACTCAGTAATAAGATTGGTCCAACCGCTTCATGATGTCTAACGCATTTCTTTTTGGGTGATTTCGAAATTATAAGAAATAGAAATTCGCCGTACTTTAGAGATTGATAACTTTCAGTTATCTACACTCATCTCATTGCCAAAACTTTTGTTAGTTCAGTTTAGGTAAGTGTTCGTCTAAAACATAATATCTAAGAAATAATTTGTCCCACATCGAACAAAACCGAAACTAGACGTTGAAGGATTCATGTACAAAAACCATATGGTACTTATCGTTACAACTCATGGAGCCGTGTGGTGAGCACATAGCGAACTATTCTTTCGCCTTTTACAAAAGAATACCAAGTGCTCTCCACTTTAAATGACATACCCCTATTTTTGGGGGAGTTAACTTCTTTTGAAGTTTGCTCCATTAATCTCTTAGTTTCAATTTTCTCAAGTATCTTAATTTCTTAACACAATTTTCCCATACTCGGTAATAAGATTGGTCCAACTGCATTATGATGTCTAACGCATTTCCTTCTGGGTGATTTCGAAATGATAAAAAATAGAAATTGGCTTTAGTTTAGAGATTGATAACTTTCAGTTATCTCCACTCATCTCAATTTCAAAACCTTTGTTAGTTCAGTTGTGGTAAGTGTTCTTCTAAAACATAATTTCTAACAAATAATTTGTCCCACATCGAACAAAACCGATACTAGACGTTGAAGGATTCATGTAAATAATCCATATGGTACTTATCGTTACAACTCATGGAGCCGTGTGGTGAGCACAAAGCGATCTATTCTTTCGCCTTTTACTAAAGAATACCGTGTGCTCTCCACTTTAAACGACATACACCTATTTTTGGAGGAGTTAACTTCTTTTGAAGTTTGCTCCATTAATCTCTTAGTTTTAATTTTCTCAAGTATCTTAATTTCTTAACCCAATTTTCCCATACTCGGTAATAAGATTGGTCCAACCGCATTATGATATCTAACGCATTTCCTTCTGGGTGATTTCGAAATGATAAAAAATAGAAATTGGCTTTAGTTTAGGGATTGATAACTTTCAGTTATCTCCACTCATCTCAACTTCAAAACCTTTGTTAGTTCAGTTGTGGTAAGTGTTGTTCTAAAACATAATTTCTAACAAATAATTTGTCCCACATCGAACAAAACCGAAACTAGAGGTTGAAAGATTCATGTACATAAACCATATGGTACTTATCGTTACAACTCATGGAGCCGTGTTGTGAACACAAAGCGAACTATTCTTTCGCCTTTTACTAAATAATATCGTGTTCTCTCCACTTTAAATGTCATACACCTATTTTTGGAGGAGTTAACTTCTTTTGAAGTTTGCTCCATTAATCTCTTAGTTTCCATTTTCTCAAGTATATTAATTTCTTAACCCAATTTTCAAATACTCAGTAATAAGATTGGTCCAACCGCTTCATGATGTCTAACGCATTTCTTTTTGGGTGATTTCGAAATTATAAGAAATAGAAATTCGCCGTACTTTAGAGATTGATAACTTTCAGTTATCTACACTCATCTCATTGCCAAAACTTTTGTTAGTTCAGTTTAGGTAAGTGTTCGTCTAAAACATAATATCTAAGAAATAATTTGTCCCACATCGAACAAAACCGAAACTAGACGTTGAAGGATTCATGTACAAAAACCATATGGTACTTATCGTTACAACTCATGGAGCCGTGTGGTGAGCACATAGCGAACTATTCTTTCGCCTTTTACAAAAGAATACCAAGTGCTCTCCACTTTAAATGACATACCCCTATTTTTGGGGGAGTTAACTTCTTTTGAAGTTTGCTCCATTAATCTCTTAGTTTCAATTTTCTCAAGTATCTTAATTTCTTAACACAATTTTCCCATACTCGGTAATAAGATTGGTCCAACTGCATTATGATGTCTAACGCATTTCCTTCTGGGTGATTTCGAAATGATAAAAAATAGAAATTGGCTTTAGTTTAGAGATTGATAACTTTCAGTTATCTCCACTCATCTCAATTTCAAAACCTTTGTTAGTTCAGTTGTGGTAAGTGTTCTTCTAAAACATAATTTCTAACAAATAATTTGTCCCACATCGAACAAAACCGATACTAGACGTTGAAGGATTCATGTAAATAATCCATATGGTACTTATCGTTACAACTCATGGAGCCGTGTGGTGAGCACAAAGCGATCTATTCTTTCGCCTTTTACTAAAGAATACCGTGTGCTCTCCACTTTAAACGACATACACCTATTTTTGGAGGAGTTAACTTCTTTTGAAGTTTGCTCCATTAATCTCTTAGTTTCAATTTTCTCAAATATCTTTATTTCTTAACCCAATTTTCCCATACTCGGTATTAAGATTGGTCCAACCGCATTATGATGTCTAACGCATTTACTTCTGGGTGATTTCGAAATGATAAAAAAATAGAAATTTGCTTTCGTTTAGAGATTGATAACTCTAAGTTATGTCCACTCATCTCAATTTCAAAACCTTTGTTAGTTCAGTTGTGGTAAGTGTTCTTCTAAAACATTATTTCTAACAAATAATTTGTCCCACATCGAACAAAACCGAAACTAGACGTTGAAGGATTCATGTACAAAAACCATATGGTACTTATCGTTACGACTCATGGAGCCGTGTGGTGAGCACAAGGCGAACTAGTCTTCTGCCTTTTACTAAAGAATACCGTGTGCTCTCTACTTTAAATGACATACACCTATTTTTGGAGGAGTTAACTTCTTTTGAAGTTTGCTCCATTAATCTCTTAGTTTCAATTTTCGCAAGTATCTTAAGTTCTTAACCAAATTTTCCCATACTCGATAATAATATTGGTCCAACCGCATTATGATGTATAACGCATTTCCTTTTGGGTGATTTAGAATTGATAAGAAATAGAAATTGGCCTTAATTTAGAGATTGATAACTTTCAGTTATCTCCAGTCATCTCAAAGCCAAAACCTTTGGTAGTTCAATTGTGATAAGTGTTCTTCTAAAACATAATTTCTAACATATAATTTGTCGCACATTGAACAAAACCGAAACTAGACGTTGAAGGATTCATGTACAAAAACCATATGGTACTTATCGTTACAACTCATGGAGCCGTGTGGTGAGCACAAAGCGAACTATTCTTTCGCCTTTTACTAAAGAATACCGTGTGCTCTCCACTTTAAACGACATACACCTATTTTTGAAGAAGTTAGCATCTTTTAAAGTTTGCTCCATTAACCTCTTAGTTTCAATTTTCTCAAGTATCTTAATTTCTTAACACAATTTTCAAATACTCGGTAATAAGATTGGTCCAACCGCATTATGATGTCTAACGCATTTCTTTTTGGGTGATTTCCAAATGATAAGAAATAGAAATTGACCTTACTTTAGAGATTAATAACTTTCAGTTATCTCCACTCATCTCAATGCTAAAACCTTTGTTAGTTCAGTTGTGGTAAGTATTCTTCTAAAACATAATTTCTAACAATTATTTTATCCCACATCGAACAAAACCGAAACTAGACGTTGAAGGATTCATGTACATAAACCATATGGTACTTATCGTTACAACTCATGGAGCCGTGTGGTGAACACAAAGCGAACTATTCTTTCGCCTTTTACTAAAGAATATCGTGTTCTCTCCACTTTAAATGACATACACCTATTTTTGGAGGAGTTAACTTCTTTTGAAGTTTGCTCCATTAATCTCTTAGTTTCCATTTTCTCAAGTATATTAATTTCTTAACCCAATTTTCAAATACTCAGTAATAAGATTGGTCCAACCGCTTTATGATGTCTAACGCATTTCTTTTTGGGTGATTTCGAAATTATAAGAAATAGAAATTCGCTGTACTTTAGAGATTGATAACTTTCAGTTATCTACACTCATCTCAATGCCAAAACTTTTGTTAGTTCAGTTTAGGTAAGTGTTCTTCTAAAACATAATAACTAAGAAATAATTTGTCCCACATCGAACAAAACCGAAACTAGACGTTGAAGGATTCATGTAAAAAAACCATATGGTACTTATCGTTACAACTCATGGAGCCGTGTGGTGAGCACATAGCGAACTATTCTTTCGCCTTTTACAAAAGAATACCAAGTGCTCTCCACTTTAAATGACATACACCTATTTTTGGGGGAGTTAACTTCTTTTGAAGTTTGCTCCATTAATCTCTTAGCTTCAATTTTCTCAAGTATCTTAATTTCTTAACCCAATTTTCCCATACTCGGTAAAAAGATTGGTCCAACCGCATTATGATGTCTAACGCATTTCCTTCTGGGTGATTTCGAAATGATAAAAAATAGAAATTGGCTTTAGTTTAGAGATTGATAACTTTCAGTTATCTCCACTCATCTCAATTTCAAAATCTTTGTTAGTTCAGTTGTGGTAAGTGTTCTTCTAAAACATAATTTCTAACAAATAATTTGTCCCACATCGAACAAAACCGAAACTAGACGTTGAAGGATTCATGTAAATAATCCATATGGTACTTATCGTTACAACTCATGGAGCCGTGTGGTGAGCACAAAGCGAACTATTCTTTCGCCTTTTACTAAAGAATACCGTGTGCTCTCCACTTTAAACGACATACACCTATTTTTGGAGGAGTTAACTTCTTTTGAAGTTTGCTCCATTAATCTCTTAGTTTCAATTTTCTCAAATTACTTTATTTCTTAACCCAATTTTCCCATACTCGGTATTAAGATTGGTCCAACCGCATTATGATGTCTAACGCATTTACTTCTGGGTGATTTCGAAATGATAAAAAAATAGAAATTTGCTTTCGTTTAGAGATTGATAACTCTAAGTTATCTCCACTCATCTCAATTTCAAAACCTTTGTTAGTTCAGTTGTGGTAAGTGTTCTTTTAAAACATAATTTCTAACAAATAATTTGTCCCACATCGAACAAAACCGAAACTAGACGTTGAAGGATTCATGTACAAAAACCATATGGTACTTATCGTTACAGCTCATGGAGCCGTGTGGTGAGCACAAGGCGAACTAGTCTTTTGCCTTTTACTAAAGAATACCGTGTGCTCTCTACATTAAACGACATACACCTATTTTTGGAGGAGTTAACTTCTTTTGAAGTTTGCTCCATTAATCTCTTAGTTTCAATTTTCGCAAGTATCTTAAGTTCTTAACCAAATTTTCCCATACTCGATAATAATATTGGTCCAACCGCATTATGATGTATAACGCATTTCCTTTTGGGTGATTTAGAAGTGATAAGAAATAGAAATTGGCTTTAATTTAGAGATTGATAACTTTCAGTTATCTCCAGTCATCTCAAATCCAAAACCTTTGTTAGTTCAATTGTGGTAAGTGTTCTTCTAAAACATAATTTCTAACATATAATTTGTCGCACATTGAACAAAACCGAAACTAGACGTTGAAGGATTCATGTACAAAAACCATATGGTACTTATCGTTACAACTCATGGAGCCGTGTGGTGAGCACAAAGCGAACTATTCTTTCGCCTTTTACTAAAGAATACCGTGTGCTCTCCACTTTAAACGACATACACCTATTTTTGAAGAAGTTAACATCTTTTAAAGTTTGCTCCATTAATCTTTTAGTTTCAATTTTCTCGAGTATCTTAATTTCTTAACACAATTTTCAAATACTCGGTAATAAGATTGGTCCAACCGAATAATGATGTCTAACGCATTTATTTTTGGGTGATTTCCAAATGATAAGAAATAGAAATTGACCTTACTTTAGAGATTAATAACTTTCAGTTATCTCCCCTCATCTCAATGCTAAAACCTTTGTTAGTTCAGTTGTGGTAAGTATTCTTCTAAAACATAATTTCTATCAATTATTTTATCCCACATCGAACAAAACCGAAACTAGACGTTGAAGGATTCATGTACAAAGACCATATGGTACTTATCGTTACAACTCATGGAGCCGTGTGGTGAGCACAAAGCGAACTATTCTTTCGCCTTTTACTAAAGAATACCGTGTGCTCTCCACTTTAAACGACATACACCTATTTTGGAGGAGTTAACTTCTTTTGAAGTTTGCTCCATTAATCTCTTAGTTTCAATTTTCGCAAGTATCTTAATTTCTTAACCAAATTTTCCCATACTCGGTAATAAGATTGGTCCAACCGCATTATGATATCTAACGCATTTCTTTTTGGGTGATTTCGAAATTATAAGAAATAGAAATTCGCCGAACTTTAGAGATTGATAACTTTCAGTTATCTACACTCATCTCAATGCCAAAACCTTTGTTAGTTCAGTTGTGGTAAGTGTTGTTCTAAAACATAATTTCTAACAAATAATTTGTCCCACATCGAACAAAACCGAAACTAGAGGTTGAAAGATTCATGTACATAAACCATATGGTACTTATCGTTACAACTCATGGAGCCGTGTTGTGAACACAAAGCGAACTATTCTTTCGCCTTTTACTAAATAATATCGTGTTCTCTCCACTTTAAATGTCATACACGTATTTTTGGAGGAGTTAACTTCTTTTGAAGTTTGCTCCATTAATCTCTTAGTTTCCATTTTCTCAAGTATATTAATTTCTTAACCCAATTTTCAAATACTCAGTAATAAGATTGGTCCAACCGCTTCATGATGTCTAACGCATTTCTTTTTGGGTGATTTCGAAATTATAAGAAATAGAAATTCGCCGTACTTTAGAGATTGATAACTTTCAGTTATCTACACTCATCTCATTGCCAAAACTTTTGTTAGTTCAGTTTAGGTAAGTGTTCTTCTAAAACATAATATCTAAGAAATAATTTGTCCCACATCGAACAAAACCGAAACTAGACGTTGAAGGATTCATGTACAAAAACCATATGGTACTTATCGTTACAACTCATGGAGCCGTGTGGTGAGCACATAGCGAACTATTCTTTCGCCTTTTACAAAAGAATACCAAGTGCTCTCCACTTTAAATGACATACACCTATTTTTGGAGGAGTTAACTTCTTTTGAAGTTTGCTCCATTAATCTCTTAGTTTCAATTTTCGCAAGTATCTTAAGTTCTTAACCAAATTTTCCCATACTCGATAATAATATTGGTCCAACCGCATTATGATGTATAACGCATTTCCTTTTGGGTGATTTAGAAGTGATAAGAAATAGAAATTGACCTTACTTTAGAGATTAATAACTTTCAGTTATCTCCACTCATCTCAATGCTAAAACCTTTGTTAGTTCAGTTGTGGTAAGTATTCTTCTAAAACATAATTTCTAACAATTATTTTATCCCACATCGAACAAAACCGAAACTAGACGTTGAAGGATTCATGTACATAAACCATATGGTACTTATCGTTACAACTAATGGAGCCGTGTGGTGAACACAAAGCGAACTATTCTTTCGCCTTTTACTAAAGAATATCGTGTTCTCTCCACTTTAAATGACATACACCTATTTTTGGAGGAGTTAACTTCTTTTGAAGTTTGCTCCATTAATCTCTTAGTTTCCATTTTCTCAAGTATATTAATTTCTTAACCCAATTTTCAAATACTCAGTAATAAGATTGGTCCAACCGCTTTATGATGTCTAACGCATTTCTTTTTGGGTGATTTCGAAATTATAAGAAATAGAAATTCGCTGTACTTTAGAGATTGATAACTTTCAGTTATCTACACTCATCTCAATGCCAAAACTTTTGTTAGTTCAGTTTAGGTAAGTGTTCTTCTAAAACATAATAACTAAGAAATAATTTGTCCCACATCGAACAAAACCGAAACTAGACGTTGAAGGATTCATGTAAAAAAACCATATGGTACTTATCGTTACAACTCATGGAGCCGTGTGGTGAGCACATAGCGAACTATTCTTTCGCCTTTTACAAAAGAATACCAAGTGCTCTCCACTTTAAATGACATACACCTATTTTTGGGGGAGTTAACTTCTTTTGAAGTTTGCTCCATTAATCTCTTAGTTTCAATTTTCTCAAGTATCTTAATTTCTTAACCCAATTTTCCCATACTCGGTAATAATATTGGTCCAACCGCATTATGATGTCTAACGCATTTCCTTCAGGGTGATTTCGAAATGATAAAAAATAGAAATTGGCTTTAGTTTAGAGATTGATAACTCTCAGTTATCTCCACTCATCTCAATTTCAAAACCTTTGTTAGTTCAGTTGTGGTAAGTGTTCTTCTAAAACATAATTTCTAACAAATAATTTGTCCCACATCGAAAAAAACCGAAACTAGACGTTGAAGGATTCATGTACATAAACCATATGGTACTTATCGTTACAACTCATGGAGCCGTGTGGTGAGCACAAAGCGAAATATTCTTTCGCCTTTTACTAAAGAATACCGTGTGCTCTCCACTTTAAACGACATACACCTATTTTTGGAGGAGTTAACTTCTTTTGAAGTTTGCTCCATTAATCTCTTAGTTTCAATTTTCTCAAATATCTTTATTTCTTAACCCAATTTTCCCATACTCGGTAATAAGATTGGTCCAACCTCATTATGATGTCTAACGCATTTCCTTTTGGGTGATTTCGAAATGATAAGAAATAGAAATTTGCTTTAGTTTAGAGATTGATAACTCTAAGTTATCTCCACTCATCTCAATTTCAAAACCTTTGTTAGTTCAGTTGTGGTAAGTGTTCTTCTAAAACATAATTTCTAACAAATAATTTGTCCCACATCGAACAAAACCGAAACTAGACGTTGAAGGATTCATGTCCATAAACCATATGGTACTTATCGTTACAACTCATGGAGCCGTGTGGTGAGCACAAAGCGAAATATTCTTTCGCCTTTTACTAAAGAATACCGTGTGCTCTCCACTTTAAACGACATACACCTATTTTTGGAGGAGTTAACTTCTTTTGAAGTTTGCACCATTAATCTCTTAGTTTCAATTTTCTCAAATATCTTTATTTCTTAACCCAATTTTCCCATACTCGGTAATAAGATTGGTCCAACCGCATTATGATATCTAACGCATTTCCTTCTGGGTGATTTCGAAATGATAAAAAATAGAAATTGGCTTTAATTTAGAGATTGATAACTTTCAGTTATCTACACTCATCTCAATTTCAAAACCTTTGTTAGTTCAGTTGTGGTAAGTGTTCTTCTAAAACATAATTTCTAACAAATAATTTGTCCCACATCGAACAAAAACGAAACTAGACGTTGAAGGATTCATGTACATAAACCATATGGTACTTATCGTTACAACTCATGGAACCGTGTGGTGAGCACAAAGCGTACTATTCTTTCGCCTTTTACTAAAGAATACCGTGTGCTCCCCACATTAAACGACATACACCTATTTTTGAAGCAGTTAACTTCTTTTGAAGTTTGCTCCATTAATCTCTTAGTTTCAATTTTCTCAAGTATCTTAATTTCTTAACCCAATTTTCCCATACTCGGTAATAAGATTTGTCCAACCGCATTATGATGTCTAACGCATTTCCTTCTGGGTGATTTCGAAATGATAAAAAATAGAAATTGGCTTTAGTTTAGAGATTGATAACTTTCAGTTATCTCCACTCATCTCAATTTCGAAACCTTTGTTAGTTCAGTTGTGGTAAGTGTTCTTCTAAAACATAATTTCTAACAAATAATTTGTCCCACATCGAACAAAACCGAAACTAGACGTTGAAGGATTCATGTAAATAATCCATATGGTACTTATCGTTACAACTCATGGAGCCGTGTGGTGAGCACAAAGCGATCTATTCTTTCGCCTTTTACTAAAGAATACCGTGTGCTCTCCACTTTAAACGACATACACCTATTTTTGGAGGAGTTAACTTCTTTTGAAGTTTGCTCCATTAATCTCTTAGTTTCAATTTTCTCAAATATCTTTATTTCTTAACCCAATTTTCCCATACTCGGTATTAAGATTGGTCCAACCGCATTATGATGTCTAACGCATTTACTTCTGGGTGATTTCGAAATGATAAAAAAAATAGAAATTTGCTTTCGTTTAGAGATTGATAACTCTAAGTTATCTCCACTCATCTCAATTTCAAAACCTTTGTTAGTTCAGTTGTGGTAAGTGTTCTTCTAAAACATAATTTCTAACAAATAATTTGTCCCACATCGAACAAAACCGAAACTAGACGTTGAAGGATTCATGTACAAAGACCATATGGTACTTATCGTTACAACTCATGGAGCCGTGTGGTGAGCACAAAGCGAACTATTCTTTCGCCTTTTACTAAAGAATACCGTGTGCTCTCCACTTTAAACGACATAAACCTATTTTGGAGGAGTTACCTTCTTTTGAAGTTTGCTCCATTAATCTCTTAGTTTCAATTTTCGCAAGTATCTTAATTTCTTAACCAAATTTTCCCATACTCGGTAATAAGATTGGTCCAACCGCATTATGATATCTAACGCATTTCCTTCTGGGTGATTTCGAAATGATAAAAAATAGAAATTGGCTTTAGTTTAGAGATTGATAACTTTCAGTTATCTCCACTCATCTCAATTTCAAAACCTTTGTTAGTTCAGTTGTGGTAAGTGTTCTTCTAAAACATAATTTCTAACAAATAATTTGTCCCACATCGAACAAAAACGAAACTAGACGTTGAAGGATTCATGTACATAAACCATATGGTACTTATCGTTACAACTCATGGAACCGTGTGGTGAGCACAAAGCGAACTATTCTTTCGCCTTTTACTAAAGAATACCGTGTGCTCTCCACATTAAACGACATACACCTATTTTTGAAGCAGTTAACTTCTTTTGAAGTTTGCTCCATTAATCTCTTAGTTTCAATTTTCTCAAATATCTTTATTTCTTAACCCAATTTTCCCATACTCGGTAATAAAATTGGTCCAACCGCATTATGATGTCTAATGCATTTCCTTCTGGGTGATTTCGAAATGATAAAAAAAATAGAAATTTGCTTTAGTTTAGAGATTAATAACTCTAAGTTATCTCCACTCATCTCAATTTCAAAACCTTTGTTAGTTCAGTTGTGGTAAGTGTTCTTCTAAAACATAATTTCTAACAATTAATTTTTCCCACATCGAACAAAACCGAAACTAGACGTTGAAGGATTCATGTACAAAAACCATATGGTACTTATCGTTACAACTCATGGATCCATGTGGTGAGCACAAAGCGAACTAGTCTTTTGCCTTTTACTAAAGAATACCGTGTGCTCTTTACTTTAAACGACATACACCTATTTTTGGAGGAGTTAACTTCTTTTGAAATTTGCTCCATTAATCTCTTAGTTTCAATTTTCTCAAGTATTTAAATTTCTTAACCCAATTTTCCCATACTCGGTAATAAGATTGGTCCAACCTCATTATGATGTCTAACGCATTTCCTTTTGGGTGATTTCGAAATGATAAGAAATAGAAATTGGCCTTACTTTAGAGATTGATAACTTTCAGTTATCTCCACTCATCTCAATTTCAAAACCTTTGTTAGTTCAGTTGTGGTAAGTGTTCTTCTATAACATAATTTTTAACAAATAATTTGTCCCACATCGAACAAACCCGAAATTAGACGTTGAAGGATTCATGTACAAAAACCATATAGTACTTGTCGTTAGAACTCATGGAGCCGTGTTGTGAGCACAAAGCGAAGTATTCATTCGCCTTTTACTAAAGAATACCGTGTGCGCTCCACTTTAAACGACATACACCTATTTTTGGAGGAGTTAACTTCTTTTGAAGTTTTCTCCATTAATCTCTTAGTTTCAATTTTCTCAAGTATCTTAATTTCTTAACCCAATTTTCAAATACTCGGTTATAAGATTGGTCCAACCGCATTATGATGTCTAACGCATTTCTTTTTGGGTGATTTTGAAATGATAAGAAATAGAAATTCGCCTTACTTTAGAGATTGATAACTTTCAGTTATCTCCACTCATCTCAATGCTAAAACCTTTGTTAGTTCAGTTATGGTAAGTATTCTTCTAAAACATAATTTCTAACAAATATTTTGTCCCACATCGAACAAAACCGAAACTAGACGTTGAAGGATTCATGTACAAAAACCATATGGTACTTATCGTTACAACTCATGGAGCCGTGTGGTGAGCACAAAGCGAACTATTCTTTTGCCTTTTACTAAAGAATACCGTGTGCTCTCCACTTTAAACGACATACACCTATTTTTGGAGGAGTTAACTTCTTTTGAAGTTTGCTCCATTAATCTCTTAGTTTCAATTTTCGCAAGTATCTTAATTTCTTAACCAAATTTTCCCATACTCGGTAATAAGATTGGTCCAACCGCATTATGATGTCTAACGCATTTCCTTCTGGGTTATTTTGAAATGATAAAAAATAGAAATTGGCTTTAGTTTAGAGATTGATAACTTTCAGTTATCTCCACTCATCTCAACTTCAAAACCTTTGTTAGTTCAGTTGTGGTAAGTGTTCTTCTAAAACATAATTTCTAACAAATAATTTGTCCCACATCGAACAAAACCGAAACTAGACGTTGAAGGATTCATGTACATAAACCATATGGTACTTATCGTTACAACTCATGGAGCCGTGTGGTGAACACAAAGCGAACTATTCTTTCGCCATTTACTAAAGAATACCGTGTGCTGTCCACTTTAAACGACATATACCTATTTTGGAGGAGTTAACTTCTTTTGAAGTTTGCTCCATTAATCTCTTAGTTTCAATTTTCTCAAGTATCTTAATTTCTTAACCCAATTTTGAAATACTCGGTAATAAGATTGGTCCAACTGCATTATGATGTCTAACGCATTTCTTTTTGGGTGATTTCGAAATGATAAGAAATAGAAATTAGCCTTACTTTAGAGATTGATAACTTTCAGTTATCTCCACTCATCATCAATGCCAAAACTTTTTTTAGTTCAGTTGTGGTAAGTGTTCTTCTAAAACATAATTTCTAACAAATAATTTGTCCCACATCGAACAAAACCGAAACTAGACGGTGAAGGATTCATGTACAAAAACCATGTGGTACTTATTGTTACAACTCATGGAGCCGTGTGGTGAGCACAAAGCGAACTATTCTTTCGCCTTTTACAAAAGAATACCATGTGCTCTCCACTTTAAATTACATACACCTATTTTTGGGGGAGTTAACTTATTTTGAAGTTTGCTCCATTAATCTCTTAGTTTCAATTTTCTCAAGTATCTTAATTTCTTAACCCAATTTTCTCATACTCTGTAATAAGATTGGTCCAACCGCATTATGATGTCTAACGCATTTCCTTCTGGTGATTTCGAAATGATAAAAAATAGAAATTGGCTTTAGTTTAGAGATTGATAACTTTCAGTTATCTCCACTCATCTCAATTTCAAAACCTTTGTTAGTTCAGTTGAGGTAAGTGTTCTTCTAAAACATAATTTCTAACAAATAATTTGTCCCACATCGAACAAAAACGAAACTAGACGTTGAAGGATTCATGTACATAAACCATATGGTACTTATCGTTACAACTCATGGAGCCGTGTGGTGCGCACAAAGCGAACTATTCTTTCGCCTTTTACTAAAGAATACCGTCTGCACTCCACTTTAAACGACATACACCTATTTTTGGAGGAGTTAACTTCTTTTGAAGTTTGCTCCATTAATTTCTTAGTTTCAATTTTCTCAAGTATCTTAATTTTTTAACCCAATTTTCCCATACTCGGTAATAAGATTGGTCCAACCGCATTATGATGTCTAACGCATTTCCTTCTGGGTGATTTAGAAATGATAAAAAATAGAAATTAGCGTTAGTTTAGAGAATGATAACTTTTAGTTATCTCCACTCATCTTAACGCCAAAACCTTTGTTAGTTCAGTTGTGGTAAGTGTTCTTCTAAAACATAATTTCTAACAAATAATTTGTCCCACATCGAGCAAAATCGAAACTAGACGTTGAAGGATTCATGTACAAAAACCATATGGTACTTATCGTTACAACTCATAGAGCCGTGTGGTGCGCACAAAGCGAACTATTCTTTCGCCTTTTACTAAAGAATACCGTGTGCACTCCACTTTAAACGACATACACCTATTTTTGGAGGAGTTAACTTCTTTAGAAGTTTGCTCCATTAATTTCTTAGTTTCAATTTTCTCAAGTATCTTAATTTCTTAACCCAATTTTCCCATACTCGGTAATAAGATTGGTCCAACCACATTATGATGTCTAACGCATTTCCTTCTAGGTGATTTCGAAATGATAAAAAATAGAAATTGGCTTTAATTTAGAGATTGATAACTTTCAGTTATCTCCACTCATCTCAATTTCAAAACCTTTGTTAGTTCAGTTGTGGTAAGTGTTCTTCTAAAACATAATTTCTAACAAATAATTTGTCCCACATCGAACAAAACCGAAACTAGACGTTGAAGGATTCATGTACATAAACCATATGGTACTTATCGTTAAAACTCATGGAGACGTGTGGTGAGCATAAAGCGAACTATTCTTTCGCCTTTTACTAAAGTATACCGTGTGCTCTCCACTTTAAACGACATACACCTATTTTTGGAGGAGTTAACTTCTTTTGAAGTTTGGTCCATTAATCTCATAGTTTCAATTTTCTCAAATATCTTAATTTCTTAACCCAATCTTCCCATACTCGGTAATAATATTGGTCCAACCGCATTATGATGTCTAACGCATTTCCTTCAGGATGATTTCGAAATGATAAAAAAAAGAAATTGGCTTTAGTTTAGAGATTGATAACTCTCAGTTATCTCCACTCATCTCAATTTCAAAACCTTTGTTAGTTCAGTTGTGGTAAGTGTTCTTCTAAAACATAATTTCTAACAAATAATTTGTCCCACATCGAACAAAACCGAAACTAGACGTTGAAGGATTCATGTACATAAACCATATGGTACTTATCGTTACAACTCATGGAGACGTGTGGTGAGCACAAAGCGAACTATTCTTTCGCCTTTTACAAAAGAATACAGTGTGATCTCCACTTTTAATGGCATACACCTATTTTGGGGGGAGTTAACTTCTTTTGAAGTTTGCTCCATTAATCTCTTAGTTTCAATTTTCTCAAGTATCTTAATTTCTTAACCCAATTTTCCGATACTCGGTAATAAGATTGGTCCAACCGTATTATGATATCTAACGCATTTCCTTCTAGGTGATTTCGAAGTGATAAAAAATAGAAATTGGCTTTAGTTTAGAGATTGATAACTTTTAGTTATCTCCACTCATCTCAGCTTCAAAACCTTTGTTAGTTCAGTTGTGGTAAGTGTTCTTCTAAAACATAATTTCTAACAAATAATTTGTCCCACATCGAACAAAACCGAAACTAGACGTCGAAGGATTCATGTATATAAACCATATGGTACTTATCGTTACAACTCATGGAGCCGTGTGGTGAACACAAAGCGAACTATTCTTTCGCCTTTAACTAAAGAATATCGTGTGCTCTCCATTTTAAACGACATACACCTATTTTTGGAGAAGTTAACTTCTTTTGAAGTTTGCTCCATTAATCTCTTAGTTTCAATTTTCTCAAGTATCTTAATTTCTTAACCCAATTTTCCAATACTCAATAATAAGATTGGTCCAACCGCATTATGATGTCTAACGCATTTCTTTTTGGGTGATTTCGAAATGATAAGAAATAGAAATTCGCCGTAGTTTAGAGATTAATAACTCTAAGTTATCTCCACTCATCTCAAAGCCAAAACTTTTGTTAGTTCAGTTGTGGTAAGTGTTCTAAAACATAATTTCTAACAAATAATTTGTCCCACATCGAACAAAACCGAAACTAGACGTTGAAGGATTCATGTACAAAAACCATGTGGTACTTATCGTTACAGCTCATGGAGCCGTGTGGTGAGAACAAAGCGAACTATTATTCCGCCTTTTACAAAAGAATACCAGGTGCTCTCCACTTTAAATGACATACACCTATTTTTTTGGGAGTTAACTTCTTTTGAAGTTTGCTCCATTAATCTCTTAGTTTCAATTTTCTCAAGTATCTTAATTTCTTAAACCAATTTTCTCATACTCGGTAATAAGATTGGTCCAACCGCATTATGATGTCTAACGCATTTCCTTCTGGGTGATTTCGAAATGATAAAAAATGGAAATTGGCTTTAGTTTAGAGATTGATAACTTTCAGTTATCTCCACTCATCTCAATTTCAAAACCTTTGTTAGTTCAGTTGTGGTAAGTGTTCTTCTAAAACATAATTTCTAACAAATAATTTGTCCCACATCGAACAAAACCGAAACTAGACGTTGAAGGATTCATGTACATAAACCATATGGTACTTATCGTTACAACTCATAGAGCCGTGTGGTGCGCACAAAGCGAACTATTCTTTTGCCTTTTACTAAAGAATACCGTGTGCACTCCACTTTAAACGACATACACCTATTTTTGGAGGAGTTAACTTCTTTTGAAGTTTGCTCCATTAATTTCTTAGTTTCAGTTTTCTCAAGTATCTTAATTTCTTAACCCAATTTTTCCATACTCGGTAATAAGATTGGTCCAACCGCATTATGATGTCTAACGCATTTCCTTCTGGGTGATTTCGAAATGATAAAAATCGAAATTGGCTTTAGTTTAGAGATTGATAAATTTCAGTTATCTCCATTCATCTCAATTTCAAAACCTTTGTTAGTTCAGTTGTGGTAAGTGTTCTTCTAAAACATAATTTCTAACAACTAATTTGTCCCACATCGAACAAAACCGAAACTAGACGTTGAAAGATTCATGTACATAAACCATATGGTACTTATCGTTACAACTCATGGAGCCGTGTGGTGAGCACAAAGCGAACTATTCTTTCGCCTTTTACTAAAGAATACCGTGTGCTCTCCACTTTAAACGACATACACCTATTTTTGGAGGAGTTAACTTCTTATGAAGTTTGCTCCATTATTCTCTTAGTTTCACTTTTCTCAAGTATCTTAATTTCTTAACCCAATTTTCAAATACTCGGCAATAAGATTGGTCCAACCGCATTATGATGTCTAACGCATTTTTTTTTGGATGATTTCGAAATGATAAGAAATAGAAATTCGCCTTACTATAGAGATTGATAACTTTCAGTTATCTCCACTCATCTCAATGCCAAAACCTTTGTTAGTTCAGTTGTGGTAAGTGTTCTTCTAAAACATAATTTCTAAAAAATAATTTGTCCCACATCGAACAAAACCGAAACTAGACGTTGAAGGATTCATGTACATAAACCATGTGGTACTTATCGTTACAACTCATGGAGCCGTGTGGTGAGCACAAAGCGAACTATTCTTTCGCCTTTTACAAAAGAATACCGTGTGCTCTCCACTTTAAACGACATACACCTATTTTTTTGGGAGTTAATTCTTTTGAAGTTTGCTCCATTAATTTCTTAGTTTCAATTTTCTCAAGTATCTTAATTTCTTAACCCAATTTTCTCATACTCGGTAATAAGATTGGTCCAACCGCACTATGATGTCTAACGCATTTCCTTCTGGGTGATTTCGAAATGATAAAAAATAAAATTGGCTTTAGTTTAGAGATTGATAACTTTCAGTTATCTCCACTCATCTCAATTTCAAAACCTTTGTTAGTTCAGTTGTGGTAAGTGTTCTTCTAAAACATAATTTCTAACAAATAATTTGTCCCACATCGAACAAAACCGAAAATAGACTTTGAAAGATTCATGTACATAAACCATATGGTACTTATCGTTACAACTCATGGAGCCGTGTGGTGAGCACAAAGCGAACTATTCTTTCGCCTTTTACTAAAGAATACCGTGTGCTCTCCACTTTAAACGACATACACCTATTTTTGGAGGAGTTAACTTCTTTTGAAGTTTGCTCCATTAATCTCTTAGTTTCACTTTTCTCAAGTATCTTAATTTCTTAACCCAATTTTCAAATACTCGGTAATAAGATTGGTCCAACCGCATTATGATGTCTAACGCATTTCTTTTTGGGTGATTTCGAAATGATAAGAAATAGAAATTCGCCTTACTTAAGAGATTGATAACTTTCACTTATCTCCAGTCATCTCAATGCCAAAACCTTTGTTAGTTGAGTTGTGGTAAGTGTTCTTCTAAAACATAAAATCTAACAAATAATTTGTCCCACATCGAACAAAACCGAAACAAGACGTTGAAAGATTCAGGTACATAAACCATATGGTACTTATCGTTACAACTCATGGAGCCGTGTGGTGAGCACAAAGCGAACTAGTCTTTCGCCTTTTACAAAAGAATACCGTTTGATCTCCACTTTAAATGACATACACCTATTTTTGGGGGAGTTAACTTCTTTTGAAGTTTGCTCCATTAATCTCTTAGTTCAAATTTTCTAAAGTATCTTAATTTCTTAACACAATTTCCCCATACTCGGTAATAAGATTGGTCCAACCGCATTATGATGTCTAACGCATTTCCTTTTGGGTGATTTCGAAATGATAAAAAATAGAAATAGGCCTTCGTTTAGAGATTGATAACTTTCAGTTATCTCCACTCATCTCAATTTCAAAACCTTTGTTAATTCAGTTGTCGTAAGTGTTCATCTAAAACATAATTTCTAACAAATAATTTGTCCCACATCGAACAAAACCGAAACTAGACGTTAGAGGATTCATGTACATAAACCACATGGTACTTATCGTTACAACTCATTGAGCAATGTGTCGAGCACAAAGCGAACTATTCTTTCGCCTTTTACAAAAGAATACCGTGTGATCTCCACTTTAAATTACATACACCTATTTTGGGTGGAGTTAACTTCTTTTGAAGTTTGCTCCATTAATATCTTAGTTCCAATTTTCTCAAGTATCTTAATTTTTTAACACAATTTTCCCATACTCGGTAATAAGATTGGTCCAACCGCATTATGATGTCTAACGCATTTACCTTTGGGTGATTTTGAAATGATAAAAAAATAGAAATAGGCCTTCGTTTAGAGATTGATAACTTTCAGTTATCTCCACTCATCTCAATTTCAAAACCTATGTTAGTTCAGTTGTGGTAAGTGTTCATCTAAAACATAATTTCTAACAAATAATTTGTCCCACATCGAACAAAACCGAAACTAAACGTTGAAGGATTCATGTACATAAACCACATGGTACTTATCGTTACAACTCATGGAGCCATGTGTCGAGCACAAAGCGAACTATTCTTTCGCCTTTTACAAAAAATACCGTGTGCTCTCCACTTTAAATGATATACACCTATTTTTGGGGGAGTTAACTTCTTTTGAAGTTTGTTCCATTAATCTCTTAGTTTCAATTTTCTCAAATATCTTAATTTCTTAACCCAATTTTCCCATACACGGTAATAAGATTGGTCCAACCGCATTATGATGTCTAACGCATTTCCTTTTGGGTGATTTCGAATTGATAAGAAATAGATATTGGCTTTACTTTAGAGATTGATAACTTTCAGTTATCTCCACTCATCCTAATGCCAAAACCTTTGTTAGTTCAGTTGTGGTAAGTGTTCTTCTAAACCATAATTTCTAACAAATAATTTATCCCACATCGAACAAAACCGAAACTTGACGTTGAAGATTTCATGTACAAAAACCATATGTTACTTATCGTTACAACTCATGGAGCCGTGTGGTGAGCACAAAGCGAACTATTCTTTCGCCTTTTACAAAAGAATACTGTGTGCTCTCCACTTTAAATGATATACACCTATTTTTGGGGGAGTTAAATTCTTTTGAAGTTTGCTCCATTAATCTCTTAGTTTCAATTTTCTCAAGTATCTTAATTTCTTAACCCAATTTTCCCATACTCGGTAATAAGATTTGTCCAACCGCATTATGATGTCTAACGCATTTTCTTTTGGGTGATTTCGAAATGGTAAAAATTAGAAATTGGCCTTACTTTAAAGATTGATAACTTTCAGTTATCTTCACTCATCTCAATGCCAAAACATTTGTTAGTTCAGTTGTGGTAAGTGTTCTTCTAAAACATAATTTCTAACAAATTATTTGTCCCACATCGAACAAAATCGAAACTAGATGTTAAAGGATTCATGTACAAAAACCATATGGTACTTATCGTTACAACTCATGGAACCGTGTGGTGAGCACAAAGCAAACTATTCTTTCGCCTTTTACTAAAGAATACCGTGTGCTCTCCACTTTAAACGACATACACCTATTTTTGGAGGAGTTAACTTCTTTTGAAGTTTGCTCCATTAATCTCTTAGTTTCAATTTTCTCAAGTATCTTAATTTCGTAACCCAATTTTCCCATACTCGGTAATAAGATTGGTCCAACCGCATTATGATGTCTAATGCATTTCCTTTTGGGTGATTTCGAATTGATAAGAAATAGATATTGGCCTTACTTTAGAGATTGATAACTTTCAGTTATCTCCACTCATCTCAATGCCAAAACCTTTGTTAATTCAGTTGTGGTAAGTGTTCTTCTAAACCATAATTTCTAACAAATAATTTGTCCCACAACGAACAAAACCGAAACTTGACGTTGAAGGATTCATGTACAAAAACCATATGGTACTTATCGTTACAACTCATAGGGCCGTGTGGTGAGCACAAAGCAAACTATTCTTTCGCCTTTTACTAAATAATACTGTGTGCTATCCACTTTAAACGACATACACCTATTTTTGGAGAAGTTAACTTCTTTTGAAGTTTTCCCCATTAATCTCTTAGTTTTAATTTTCTCAAGTATCTTAATTTCTTAACCCAATTTTCCCATACTCGGTAATAAGATTGGTCCAACCGCATTATGATGTCTAACGCATTTTCTTTTGGGTGATTTCGAATTGGTAAAAAATAGAAATTGGCCTTACTTTAAAGATTGATAACTTTCAGTTATCTCCACTCATCTCAATGCCAAAACCTTTGTTAATTCAGTTGTGGTAAGTGTTCTTCTAAAACATAATTTCTAACAAATTATTTGTCCCACATCGAACAAAATCGAAACTAGATGTTGAAGGATTCATGTACAAAAACCATATGGTACTTATCGTTACAACTCATGGAGCCGTGTGGTGAGCACAAAGCGAACTATTCTTTCGCCTTTTACTAAAGAATACCGTGTGCTCTCCACTTTAAACGACATACACCTATTTTTGGAGGAGTTACTTCTTTTGAAGTTTGCTCCATTATTCTCTTAGTTTCAGTTTTCCTAAGTATCTTAATTTCTTAACCCAATTTTCCCATACTCGGTAATAAGTTTGGTCCAACCGCATTATGATGTCTAACGCATTTCCTTTTGGGTTATTTCGAAATGATAAGAAATAGAAATTGGTTTTACTTTAGATATTGATAACTTTCAGTTATCTACACTCATCTCAATGACAAAACCTTTGTTAGTTCTGTTGTGGTAAGTGTTCTTCTCAAACATAATTTCTAACAAATAATGTGTCCCACATCGAACAAACCGAAACTAGACGTTGAAGGATTCATGTACAAAAACCATATGGTACTTATCGTTACAACTCATGGAGCCGTGTGGTGAGCACAAAGCGAACTATTCTTTCGCCTTTTACTAAAGAATACCGTGTGCTCTCCACTTTAAACGACATACACCTATTTTGGAGGAGTTAACTTCTTCTGAAGTTTGCTCCATTAATCTCTTAGTTTCAATTTTCTTAAGTATCTTAATTTCTTAACCCAATTTTCCCATACTCGGTAATAAGATTGGTCCAACCGCATTATGATGTCTAACGCATTTCCTTTTGGGTGATTTCGAAATGATAAGAAATAGAAATTGGCCTTACTTTAGAGATTGATAATTTTCAGTTATCTCCACTCATCTCAATGCCAAAACCTTTGTTAGTTCAGTTGTGGTAAGTGTTCTTCTAAAACATAAATTCTAACAAATAATTTGTCCCACATCGAACAAAACCGAAACTAGACGTTGAAGGATTCATATACAAAAACCATATGGTACTTATCGTTACAACTCATGGAGCCGTGTGGTGGGCACAAAGCGAACTATTCTTTCGCTTTTTACTAAAGAATGCCTTGTGCTCTCCTCTTTAAACTACATACACCTATTTTTGGGGGAGTTAACTTTTTTTGAAGTTTGCTCCATTAATCTCTTAGTTTCAATTTTCTTAAGTATCTTGATTTCTTAACCCAATTTTCCCATACTCGGTAATAAGATTGGTCCAACCGCATTATGATGTCTAACGCATTTCTTTTTGGGTGATTTCGAAATGATAAGAAATAGAAATTGGCATTCCTTTAGAGATTGATAACTTTCAGTTATCTCCATTCATCTCAATGTCAAAACCTTTGTTAGATCAGTTGTGGTAAGTGTTCTTCTAAAACATAATTTCTAACAAATAATGTATCCCACATCGAACAAAACCGAAACTAGATGTTGAAGGAATTATGTACGAAAACCATATGGAACTTATCGCTACAACTCATGGAGCCGTGTGGTGAGCACAAAGCGAACTATTCTTTCGCCTTTTACTAAGGAATACCGTGTGCTCTCCACTTTAAACGACATACACCTATTTTAGAGGAGTTAACTTCTTTTGAAGTTTGCGCCATTAATCTCTTAGTTTCAATTTTCTTAAATATCTTAATTTCTTAACCCAATTTTCTCATACTCGGTAATAAGATTGGTCCAACCGCATTATAATGTCTAACGCATTTCCTTTTAGGTGATTTCGAAATGATAAGAAATAGAAATTGGCATTACTTTAGAGATTGATAACTTACCGTTATCTCCGCTCATCTCAATGCCAAAACCTTTGTTAGTTCAGTTGTAGTATTTTTTCCGTTGTGGTGATTTCTAGAATAATCGTGGATTAGTGACGCTTATTGGAATTTAACCTTGGGATGATTGCTATAGAGCAATCGAGGAAAATGGTGACACTTCTTTCCATTGTTTGTATTGTCTTCTAAATAAATGTTTCTTAGGTTAATTAATAATGTGAATCGATAATATGTGATACTATCTCCAAACACTCAGTAAGTTTCTAATATTTGGATATTTAAATGTTGCTTGTAGTTTTCATGTGCTCCTATCACACTATACATTTTTAAACAATATATTTTCATATTTCTTTGTTTTATTGGGTAAATGACCTATTTTTTCCGGAAAAGTATTATCTAGTAATATATCCATACGAAATTTCAACCTTAGACCATCTCCATCCATAAACCCTTGTTTTTGGTTCATAACATTTTTTATTACTAATTTTCACGCAAATCAATACTAACAAACTTTGTGTTGGTTCTTAATTATTTCTTCTTCCATCCCTAAAACTTTTGCTTTGGTTCTTAACCAAAAATCAAACACTAGATTCAAGAAAAACAGAGACCTTATCTCGAAATGAAGTCTAAGTAAGAGATGAGAGAAGAGGGATTCTTAGCTTTGAACCTCAACCGTAGAAGAACCGAGCGCCCAGGAGATCCTCAACCGTCGCCGGTGTACAGAATCGTGGATTCCAATCGACAAAAAAGAAAAACAGAGATATAGAGATCGAGAGACAGAGAAATCACGATGGAGATAGGAAGATAGGAAAAGTGAGCGACGGGGAGAACGATCAGAGATCGACCGGAGACGATCGCCGAAATCGATTCAGGAATCGGCGACCGGAATCAGAGATCGACCGGATCGCCTCGTTTGCATCGGTGGAGAGAAAACGTGAGAGAGAGAAAAAACGAAACAAATGTTTTTTTTTATAATTTTTTCTTTTTGTGTTTTAGTGAATAAACGTGGACACAACACTTGGCAGGTTTTAAACCATGGCAAAAGTTTCCTTATAAGAGTTGGATTTAAGCAAATCTTTTCTTTTATCTTTATTTAAATAGCTAATATTGCTTTAAAACCCTCCTATAATACAGCGATGGAGATGCTCTTATCTTCAATCCCCTTATTTTGAAAATTAAAAACATATTTCCTTTCGATTCGAAAGTTCGAAACATATTTATCCACAAAAAAAAATTCGAAACTAAAATCTACACAAACTACGATTAATACTAGTTTACTGTTTACCAAACGAAACTTAACCAATTAAAAAAGAAATTAAACCAGATTTTAACAGAATTAAAACCCAAATTAAAATCCCAAATCCCTAAAATAAAAATTATTTGCCCTCTCTCTTCCTTTTCCAAGTGAAGAGCTCGATCTGACTTCGAACTAGAGTAACCGGAGAAAGAGTAGCGGCGGAGATGGAGGCTTCCTCGGGGTGGAGTAACTGTCGGGGATGAAGGCTCTCTGGCCGAACAAACCCATCGATGCTCCAGCAGTCTCGATGCTTGGGTTTCTCCGCCTGGGCTCTTCTCCCGTCGTCGTCGTTCTCGTCGTTACATGTGAAATCCCGGTGGATGATGGTGCAATTGGAGTAATCAGGGGTCAAAAACATAATCATTGGGAGATTGGTGGTGGATGAGAACATCCACGGTAAAGAATTGAAGTATCGATCGATGTGACAGCTCGAGGCCGATGATGATTCTGGCCATGAATATGAGCAGAAACGAAAGCGTTTGAGCCAGTTTTAGTAACCCTATGTGTTTATCCCCTTCTTCTTTCTCACCCAGTCTTCCTCTCGACATTGTTTTAGCAAACTCGAGAAACTTAAACACAGTGATGATCTCTCTCCATTGTTTTAGCAAACTCAAACTAAAAAAATTAAAAATAAAAACAGGTCGGGTCGGGTCGGGTTAGATTTCAGTTGGATCGGATTTTAAATTCGGTTTAGTATCTGTATTTATATTTTAAATTCGGTTTAGATCGTAAACCATTCAAACCGATGAATATGGGTAAATATATTTCAAATTTTCGGATTAGAGAAAATTATATTTTTAACTTTCAAACGAGGGAGAAATGAGGGGGAAGTAAGACGATTGTGAAATTTCGTGTGGATATGTAACTAGGTAATATTTTTTTTAGAGGGGAATAGGTAGTTTACCTTTGTTTTTATAAAAAAAAAATTGATTTTTTGTTGGAGTTATCTCTATTATTATTTTTTGCATCAAAATTGTGGGATTGGGCCATAAACTAAAGAGTAATTGGGCCAAATAATAAAAGTCGGTGAAGCCCATTTAATCGACTTCATCGTCTACGTTCAGCGAAGGTGTGAATACACGAATTGGAGTGACTAATAGAAAAAGAAAGGAGCTACATAGAAAGAGGGATCGAAGAATCAGAGGGATTTTCAAAGGTGATCATCTTCAAGCTCTTTCTTTTTCCGGCGTTATAAGGTTTAGCGATCTCGTCTTCATCTTTCTGTTTTTCATTGAGTCGTTAGCTTTGCTTCTTGTAGCTCTTCTTTAAACCTGAGATACAGAGAGCATAGAGTTAGTGCAAAGGCTGTAAAGAGAGATTGCTTTGTGTAAAACACGTCGGAGGTTGTTTCCGATATCGATAGTGAATCATTGAGAGCACCGTCTCTCCCAGACGTAATGACAAGGTTGTAAAATGGGTTACCAAATTGCATGTGTTCTAGAGTTTATTTGCTTTTGATTCATTCACAAATGGTCAAAACCTCACAAAAAAAATTTGATGTTATGTATTCGAACCAAACTAGTTTTGTTTCCAACTTCAACTTTTACTATAAGAATAATAACAAAAATAACAAAATTAACTCGCTCTAAATTTCAAAATATGTATCATATTCACCGACTACTCTCCTACTAACTTCAATTTTTGCAATAATTGAGATCGTTAATCCTTTCCCCAAATTTCTTAATGTCGTTTAAACAAATTTTGCACTAACAACAATTGGTGTTGATTGTCGAAGATGAGAATTCAAGACATATCATCCAATTGCGGAAAAAGCTCAGATACTGGACGATTGGTTTCATCATCCAGTTGTGGCAATTGTGGTGAAAAACCTGAGATGATGTTTTCTCGACCCTGAATCGGAAGAAATTTATGGGTGATATTAACGTGTTTTTACCCATTTTCCATTCGGTTTTTGAGCACTTTAATAAATATTATGATTTTTGCATATTTGTAGTGTCAAGACTATTTTCAGTTATCTAGACAAAAACAATGCAAATTGGAACAAATTTCCGTTTTTGGAACAACTTTGGTCAGGGGAACTGCCACCAGACCTAATTTCCCTTAATTTTATTCACAACACAATTTTATCTAAAAATAAATTATTTCGATTTTTGAAGTACTAGGAAAAATTTTGTTATTATACTTGGCTACCTGCATCACATTTATTCAAGTTGTCATTCAACTATTGTTATTTTCACGCCGCATCTTTGTTCCGCTTATCCCGCTTCTCTCGCACAAACCGTACTTTGTAGATGATTTTCTTCTCTTATGAAATGCGCAAGTAGCATACTGCACTGAAGTCTTAAACATACTAAAATTATATGAAGAAGTCTCACGTCGGTAAATTTCCAAAAATCTGCCTTAAATTTTGGTAAAGAAGTAACAAAAGAATGGGTGCATCTAATTTTCCATTGTTGAAAGTTTCTGACCTTATCATCATCCCAGGAACAAATAATTAATTGGAATGACAGACTCCTTGACCAATTAATAGACCAAGAAGGCAAGAAGATCATCAATTAATTAAACTGGTCAAACCATCAATGACAGGGGCTCTGGATACTATAACATGGATGCACAGCAAAGAAGGAGTCAAATCAGGCTATCACTTACTTCGTAAGATCTCTAATTCTGATCATAACGCGTCAAACTCTAATGTCGCTTCAGATATTAATCATCCTGAACTATACAAAAATAACAAATATTTTTGGTGGAAAATCCTTCACAATGCCATCCATGTTGCAGATAACCTGAAGAAGAGAAGAATACTTGTAGATAACATATGTCAAAGGTGTGGAGAGTAAGTTGAGACCGTGAATCATCTGCTGTTCCAATGTAGGGTCAACAAGGAGATTTGGGAACAAGCACCCATGCCACACCCATCAGGTGATATTTTTGACCACAACTCAGCTATCTGAAAATATGGCAATCATGATGAGCCTCACATCAAACCAAAGAAAGGATGTAAGTTTATTCCCTTTCATTGGATGGAGAATCTAGAAAATGAAGAATGATTTGATTTTTCAGAACAAGAAATGGTTTATTCCAGATATCATAAATAAGGCTCTAATAGACATGCATTTTTATGGTCTGATCTAGACGCTCTGCAAGGAAAGCAGATACACAACCATAATATGCAAAGACCAAAAGAAGATACAGCAATGATAAATACTTTCCTCAGAAGCTATACACAAAGCTAATGATTTTAGCTGTTTTGTAGATGGTTCATGGACCTCTCTTAAACAGCAAGCGGGAGTTGGATATGGGCTCTTTACAACAAGGAAGCAAAGCTGATTTTGCAAGGAAAAGCGGCCATTGAACCCACTAGTTTAGTTCCCCTCTTGAAGCTGAAGCCCTCCGAATGGCGATGTTGTATCTCAAACGCTTAGGCTACTTGAAAGTCACCTTTTATAGTGACTTTGCAATCCTTCTTCAGTTAGTTCAAGATACAATAACTCATTTCAAAGCCACAAGATGGAAACACTCAATGCTAGCACGAACTGCTAATGTAATGGCTGATGCCTTGGCAAAAGATGCTAGATCAAAACTTTTAAACTATGTTATAACCTGGAACGATGTACTTTAACGGATTAATCAATCAAATTGACTACAAAAAACATTCTTAAAATATTTAAATGTAAACCTATATTATTTTACACAAATGTAGAAAAATAAATACTTCTTTGTCTCTGTTTCCCTCCTGACCTCCTCTCTCTATATATAGGGTCAAACTATTATGACAAAACAAACTGGATACTTTTTACAACTTGCACAGACAAAGCTGATCCCACTTTAAGAAACTAGTGAGATGAGTTATGTTCGTCGTCTGATGATGAAGAGGAAGATGATGAAGAAGACGAAGAAGAAGAAGATTGCTTTCTTCCACAGAGTCCAGGAAGAGGTTGTGGCAGCATTGGATTCACTGGAACTGGAAACTTATGAGCAGAACTAACCATTGTTCTTTCGTTTATCATCCCTACTTCTTTGCACACTCTGTCCACTACCCCGAGGAAGTCTCGAACAACCAAGAATATTCTAAACGGGTGCGCTTCTTCTTTAGCCGAGTTCCCGTGGAAATACTCCGTGATTTCTTTCACAAGCGATAACGCTACGCTCTCTTGAGCTTGTACTCTGATGATATCTTCCTCAGCTCTTTTCAGAAACGTGTTCATCGACTCCGAAAATCTCTGATTGCTGCTGCTTTCTTCGGTGACCGTTGATTGGATTTGGATAGCTTCGTTGATCTTGGCTATGCCTTGAGAAAGCTTGGAGACGTAGCTGCTTAGTACTTCTGAGTCCATTGCAGCAGCTTTCTTGACGTTACAAAGCTCTGAACATAGGCTCGATACAACTTGGAGGCCGAGTTTCCTACATTTAATGTCATCTGTTTGGGTATTGTTACCTGAGAGACACGTGCCTTCTGCTCGGATTATCTCCTGTACAACGAAATGCAAGAGAGTTGTTTTCCCATCAGCGCCTTTAACATCGACCAGCTTGAGGAGCGTGTCAAGCTTGAACGCATGAGCATCGCCACGGTTTGTCCCAACGTTCATCCGGTTTCCTGTCTTTAGTACCGCTTCTAGAAGCTTTAAGAACATCCTGCTGTTCCTCAGTTCCTCACAAGCAGCCTACCCGGAAAAAACGGGAATGAAGTCATGATCTGTTACAATACAGACACTATGGTAAAAAAAAAGAGTGACGAAAGTAGCTTGCAATATATATACCTCAAGAGTCTCAAAAGATTTCTTCAGGTATTCAACCTCGGACTCAAAGTTAGCTACATAGAGCATTGCGTCAACTCTTTTAAAGGCAAAAGGGATGTCTAGCATTGCCTTAAGGAATTTCTCAGCATGTCCAAGCTTAACGGGCGAATCATCCTTGTACGCTTTCAACTTGCGCTCTTCCTCTTTTGTCGGTGCCATCTTAAGTAAGCTCTCAAGAAGTTCAGTCCCAAGTGTATCAGCATTGCCTGAAAAGCGTAACAAAAAAAAACAAGAATATAACACCAATAATCTCGACATATCATTGAAACAACCCTCAAACTATCATACTTAGCGGTCTACCAATCATTCAGGACATCAAATATCATAATTATTCTTACTAGCTAAACAGACGCAGGAGAGCTCATTCAGGATGTTTTACCTTCAAGAAGAGCTTCACAAACTTCTTCTATAGTGACATTAAGTGCCCGAAGCAGGATCGCAATATTCTGAGCCTTCTTGGGGTCCAAGACTCTGTTCTCTTGGTTTAAGTTAGGGAGAATACATCTTGGAGTTGTCTGACTCTGATTTGGTTTGGAGTCTAATGTCTTTGCTACAAACAATGTTTCAATCATCTCTTCATCTAATCTGCAAGCACATCAATAATATCAATAACAAAGTTCTCAAGAAAGCATATTTGTATAAAAGAAACTATGGCATGAACTCACTTGAAAGAGCTTGATCGAAGATGATCCCAGACCATCTCACGATCCGAACTTGCTCTCACTTTATCCCAATGTAAAGCCTTTAGCTTCGGTTTCGGAGTTTCCTCTACCGGCTCACTGGCACAGAACGTCTCCTTTGGAGTAGTCACTGGCAGGTTTTCGGATGGGATCACAAAAGGATGTGAAGGCGGCGCGAGAGAAGGCGGCCGGGACGCCTTAGGAGTCACCTGATTCCGTCGTGTCCATGACGAAAATGGTGGAGGAGGTGGCGGAGGCGGTGGAGGCACTGGCGAAGCTCCGGTTATTGCAGACGGCGGAGGCTGTAGGATTTGAGATGAAATGTTCGAGATCCGTGGAGATACATCTAAGCTATGGCTAAAGTCTCTGCCTGGAGAAGATGACAGAGATGATGACGAAGCAGACTGCGAATTCCGGGGAGATATGACCGGTGACTTGTGAGAAGCTTTATCCGGTGAAGAACAAACGGACGTCGACGGTGAACGAGAACGCAATGCATCTAACTCCTTAAGGAAACCTTGTCCCGGAGAAGAGAGTAACTGAGATTGCAATCCTTGCCGCAGATTGCTCATGAACGCCGGTAAAACCTCGGGAGATTTCTGGAAGCATCGATACGGTGATGTAGAAGTAGAAGAATGCGAAGGTGATCGCAGGTAAGCTTCTGGAGTGTCGTTTGGTCGTCTTTCTGGAGAAGTAGAAGCAGATGATAGCGTCGTAGATCGTGAAGAACTTCGAGGAGAGTCGTCGAGATTCTGGTGGAGAGAGTTTTCTTTTTTGTTATCCATTGGTCTTTCTGGTGAAGTAGTGAGAGATGTAACCGTCGGGGATCTCGAGATTTGACCTAATCCTCCATCGACGTTTTTCACCGGGCAAAGTCCCGGCGATAAAGAAGCTAAGGACAGTGATGGAGACCTCACGAATCGAAAATCTGGTAACTCGGATATCTTTGCCGGTGATGATTCAGAGCTTCCCGAAGAAGTCTTCAACGGCGGCTCTGGTGCGGAGATTACCGTAGGCTTCGGTTCGGATCTCTTCGGACTCATCGACGGAGAAATGCTGATGAAGGTCGATCTCCCTGGTGAACCTGAGCTTGACGACGAGCAGGAGATAGTGTCATTGGTCACAGATCTAGGGTTTTGATTCGGAACCGCCGCGAAAACTCTCCGGGACTCGGATCCGACCCGGCTTAACGTCTCGCGCCCGCTCGCTGAACCTCTGGGAGAGTAAAACTCTTCTTCTTCCTCCTCTCCTATTGAACCAACCTCCGGAGTTAGCCGGAAACTTCGTTTCATGAGAGGAGGAAGAGGCTGGAGATCTGGAGATTCCAATTTCCTTGAGCTCGAACCATTATTGCTCCGATTACTCGCGGATTGATCCTCAGCTCCTCTCGGATTCACCATCGTTCCCAAGTAAAGAAACTCTGAGCTAGTGTTAACAGAGCTTGTCGTCGTCCTCTGCTTATTATTCCTAGCCTCCGCATTACGCCGTACCGGCGGCGCCGCGGGCGGAGGCGGATAAACTCGGCGGCTACTGTCGGTTGTCCACGTCTTGCTATCATCAGGTAAGTTACTATCCTGGCTTCTTCTTCTTCTACGCCAATAGAGCAACGCGATAAGCGCGGCGACTAAAGCGGCGGAAGTCACGGCGGAGATTGCGACGATGAGGAGCTTTTTGGAACTAGTCGGCGATTTAGTGGCGTGAGGGACGATAAGAGAGGAGATGTTGGCAGGGAAGGATGCGAAAGACGCCGGAGAAGGAGGGGGAGGAGATGAAGGGTATAAAGGGAAGAAAGGAGGTGCAATAGCGTCTGAAGGAGGGGATGTGGAAGAGAAAGGAAGCTTAGGAAGCGGCGGTGATTGTGGAGTTGACGGTGGCGGAGAATCGACGGGGAAGAAAGGTTCGTGGAGGACTCGACGGTCGGCGAGCACGAGATCCAAGGATGAGGAGAAGAAGAAGAAGAATAAGAAGAAGAGCATTGTGTCGTTCTTCTTCTTCTTCTCTTTTCAATCTTGCGAGATCTGAGTGTCTCTGTAGGGATTTTCTCGAGAAAATATTTTGGAGAGTGATGAATCCAGCTAAGATTCTGCTGGTAATGGTCGTTCGATCTTCTTCACTCTCTCTTTTTTTTTTTTAACTTCAACTTTAGTGATGGTGAGAGAGTAAAGAGCACGGAGGCCAAAAGAGCTGATGCAAAGGAGAGTGGTTAATTATTCGCTTATACGTAGTAGGGCCCACTTTTTCTGACCATGACTAATTAGAATATGACACGTGTATAGGACGTGGACTTTGTAATAGTCCTAGTTTGCTACCGCGTAAGTGTACACACTGCACTGCATTGCAGCGTACGCACATTGTCGAATATATAAAAAAACATAGTTTATGTACATTTTACAAAAACTTGGGTAGACGATGTATTTCCCCACAAATTATACTCATATTTCTCCATATCCCTATCGAACTATGACCTCTGTATATCTTTCCATGAAAAAAAAGTTAAATATCTAATTCCCCCCCCCCCAAAAAACGTTTGAGGCTTAAATCCCCACGAAAGTCGGTTTCTACGGTTTGTGAGCTAAACCCAAACCTAAAGCATTAAACCCCTAAACCAAACCGAAAAAACCATGATCCAAACTAAAAACCCGACCCGACACACTACCCCGACCCGAATAGCCAATTTCTCCAAAATTAACAAATCGATATCAAATCTCTTTCTGGGTTATTTGATTTTCGTTGCAACTGATCCCGACACACTACTATTTGATTTTCGTTACAAAATTACCCAGATTGAAGAGATTGTTACTACTCCAAATTTCGAAACCCATCCTCATCCAAATCCGGAAATTGATTTGATTTCCCCGACATTATTTGCAGATGAAATTAAACATTGATAATAAACTCAAAGAAAGAAGGGAAAGAATATGTACTATTCATTATAGTTTCGTCAAACATTTCATTACTTGCAGCAGGAAGCTGAAGAAGAGAAAATGAGTTCCTTTTATGTATGTGTGTGATTTCAGGTGCTGCTACTACCATTGTTGGGATGCTTGATGATCCTCTGGAGAATCACAGTCCTTGCCCTTGTAATATCCCTGCCACACAAATCAGCTTGAATCCCCAATTCCTTTACATTTTTCTTAAACACCTCAAGCATCTTCTTGATCTCTTCGATCCCAATCATGACTGCTTCATGCTCCACCGCGAATTCCGCACACTTCACCATTCCCGTGATCTCGATCTCCAACCGCAGCGACAGGAGGAGCCGCCATGGCGGCAGCCACATCAGCATCTGCTGTTTGTAAACAGATTGGAACATCTTGAAGAAGTCTTCGTTAAAAGGACTCTCTGCGTCTTTGAAATTCTTCAGCTCCTCGAATTTAGACGGGATAGTAAGGACCACCAACGGTGACAAGGAGGTCACGAGTTGCGACGGTGATGATGTCGGAGCAAGAGACGGTGTTTGGGCAAGCGAGCTCGAGCGCGGTTTTGGCTCTGATTATTGAGTCGAATCCGTCGCCGGGGAGGGAGAGGTTGATTGAGGAATCGCGTTCTGCGGTGTTGAAGGCAGTTGAGGATACGAGGACGGAGGCGTCGCAGCCGTTGGCGAAACAGTCGTGGAAGAAGAGGCGGATGACGGCGGATGCGGTGGTTGGGTTCGTGATTTGTTTGTTTGAGATTGTTTCGCGGACGATGTCGAGGAATCTAGGTCAAGATTTTGAGTAGAAATTTGGAATTGTCGTTGTTTAAGCTTGAATGCAATACAAATAATTTGGAAAAAAAACAATCGGGTGAAGAAGAAGACAAATCAGATCGGATGATGTCGTTTACGGGTTGGGCCGAAGGGAAAATTTGGGTCTGGTTTTAGGCGGGTATGGATCATTAAACGAGTCTAAATCGTGGTTTAGTAATCTAATTGGGTCGTAATCGGTTAATTCTCGGGTTTTATATGGTTAACTACAATTACAAAACAGTAAACCGTTTTAAACCGATCTGTATGGGGATTTTAGTTTTGAACTTTCGTTCTGTCGGGATTTAAGCTTCGAACTTTTTTTTTTTGGGGATTTAGATCTTTAACTTTTATTTTGTGGGGAGATTTACAGAGGTCATATATAGTTCGGTGGGGATCTGGAGAGATATGGGTATAGTTCATGGGGAAATAGATCGTCTACCCCAAAAACTTTAAAAATAAGTAACATTTTATGTACGGTTTATGCGTTGACTTTTCAGTCGTACCTATGTACAGTACTGCGTGAATCAACGGTGTACAATACATAAACCAATAATAAGCACGACAAAATCGTCTTACTTATTTTTTTCAGAATTTAAAAAATATTTGATTTCAAATTAAGTTTTGATTAAGTGACATTAGTTTGATTTTTTTGTTAGTATATACACTTTCTTTATTATTTTAAAAAAACGTTATTTTACGGCGGATTGATAAAACAATTAAAAGAGGATGTAATGAGAAGTATGGATTTAATTTAAAGAAAATTATCTTAGAAGACACTTTCTGACTTCTGTATAACAGGATAAGCCACATTTAACTCTTAAGGCATTTTGGTGATGAAATTGACACTTTTACCCTTTTGGCTCCAATAAACCACTTTACTTGTTTGTAAATCAGAAATCGCATGCATGGTCATGGATGCAAGGTCGTGGATTGTAAAAAATCTGGGACCTTGCATCCATGAACTTGCATCTATGACAGAAGTCAGAAAGTGCATTCTAAGGTAATTTTCTTTCACTTGGTTAATTACACTATAAGGCACATCAGCCAGTTTTTGTTTCAAAAAATGCACATTTAACTCTTAAGACCTTTTTCATGTTCATGTGTGTGAAAAAACAAAATGGTCCCGCATGGTCATGGATGCAAAATCGTGGATAAGTCAGAAAATCAAAAAATTGAGTAAAATAATTATTACCCCACTTGGTTTGTTTTCTATTTTTTTATAATGTGAAAGACATAAAACAAATTTCTGTAAACAATATATGATAATTCTATTTTTCCAACATTTTAAGATCTATTTTGCTATAGTTTTGATGTGAAACAAAAAATCTAAAACAAAAAAAAACAAAAATAAAAAATCTAAACATATGAAATCCATATCGACGTTGACATGAAAACGTGGACAATTGTGAATGAACATATGAGAATATCGTATTATTAGTGTTGATGGTCATGTGTGGATAGTAATTTATCTGTAAATATCAAGAACTACATCTACACATGACCATCAGTAAAATATTATCCACACATGACCATCCACACTAACAATATGATATTCCTATATGTCTACACACAATTGTCCACGTTTTCATGTCCACGTCGATCTCGATTTCATATGTTTAGATTTCTTGTTTTTTTTTCGAATCAAAACTATAGCAAAATAAATCTTAAAATGTAGAATAAATAAAATTATCATTCATTGTTATCAAATAAATTATTTTATGCTTTTCATATTATAAAAAAATAGAAAATAAATTAGGTAGGGTACTAATTTTTTTTTCCCATATTTTTTAGTGTAATTAACCCTTTAAGTTATAAGATAATGGTGTGTTACTGTTTGAGGAAGTGGGTGTGTTGTGCGGATTTCTTTTTCTTTTTTTTAGTTCTTTTACCGACACTCTGCTATAAAATAGTCGGTTCATGTTTTTCCCCAAATGTTGTATACACAAAATTTGGATTAAATATTATTCTTTCTATTTTACAATTAATAGTATTATTTGAATTTTTTTTGTTTCCTAATAATTGTCGTTTTAAAACGATATGTATGTGAAATTAAAAGATTATAACTTCCACCACGAATGTATCCTAAATAAGTTAAGTCAAAAGTGTAAATAACACTGAATATATTTAGAGAAGTTTTCTAAAATATTAACGTAAATAACAAATTCTAAACTATTATAACTATTATTATCTTATCTTTAAAAGAAAAAATATTACTCCACAAATTTTTAATTTTTCATTTGAAAAGTACTATTTTTACTAAAATATTTTTCATTTGAAAAAAATTTCATTTTTCATTTTTACTAAAATATTAACGTAAATAACAAAGAAATAGTACTATTTTTTTTTTGAGTAATGTACTATTTTTTTTAACTCCACAAAATTTTCATTTGAAAAGCGTTTCTAAAAAATAATAAGAAAAAAATTCTAAATGATTTAAGAACCATTTTTTTGTTTTTGAACTTTAAGAACCCTAAATATAAGTGTGACTTGAAATCATACATGTCATCATTATTAGAAATTCTTTCAGGTAAATATCTTTTATATGTACCATTTTATTAATAGAAACCTAATTTATATAGTTAACAATATGTAAACTTTATTTTATATTTATTGTATTACTGAAATTTTTAGTTTTTATTTCTTTGTTATGTTTTATTTGGACAAAAAGACAACAACAACAACAAATCAAGATGCGATGCTTTACCAAAAAAAAAAATCAAGATGCGATACATGGTGATCACGTTTGACTTGATAATTGAGTCAATGCATACATTAAACTGACTAGATTATATAGTTAATGTTAAACATAACTGATTAAACAAGTTGTTAGAGTCATCATTATTCGTAGAAAAGTCATTAATGACTATTAGATTTCGGCGAAGGAAACATTAAACGAAAATCACGCCACAATATATGATCATTTGGTGCTAGACTCTTAACACCAACGTATGTCGAGGATTTTTAGGCCATGTTTGGCAAGAAAAAAACGACCACGTCTCTCATAAAGCGCATGAATCGGTTCAAGACCCAGTTTGTTTTTTTGTTTTCCCCTTAATCTGACATATACAAAAGATAATAATTTTAACACTTAAAGGTATCGCAAGTCTTGATATGCATCAAACTAAATAAGATAAACTAGTATATTACTAGATTTGTTTTCATTGTTGTAGGTGACATACAACTGATACAAGGCTTATACAAGGCCTAGCCAACAATTATATGCTCGGCGGTCGACCACCGCTGCGAATTGACCTTATTCGGTCATTAAATCAGAACCTTAGGAAAAATCCCATTTTTTTGTTTCAATTTATGTTCAAAACGAGCTTATATTAGTTAGATCTATAAGGGTTTGATATAACTGAGAAAGAAAATGATAAAAAAAAATGATGAAATAAGTGAAGAAAAAATGGAGGCGGTCGATTTTGTTTTACCCTTCATTAAAAAGGAAAAAACTAATAAATAAACCAAAATAACACTGAAGGGAATCGAACTCGGGTACTGTAAGGTCATCGTGTTTTATTATGTAATATTTATATACATATATTTACATAAAAAGCTTAAAACTAATCTCCGATTTTATGGTTAGGCGCTTACCCTAAACGTCCGATCAGCACCTAGCGGAAGTGTAGTCTTCAGCATATAGTAAGTTAGTAACTCTATATAATACAAATGCTGAGGAGAGGTTGGGTTTAAACAAGAATCAGTTGAAATAAGTGTTACTTTTTTTATTTCACAAAAGTGTTATTCTATTATTTGTCATATATATTAATAAAACTATATTCAGTTCCATTTTACCATTGTTAATACACTATTTATAGTTGACTTTTAGGGAATCTTTTATTTTACGATTCCGATAGAGATGTAGTACATGAAAGTTAGGTTCATTTTGTTACCAATCGTTATTTTAGGATTCCGATTGGTACTGAAATATTGATTCGTTTGATTAGCAATCTTTTATTATATGGTTACGATAGGGTTTCACCAGATAGATGTCCTTGAGGGGATTGACCTGCTAGCGCAATAGTTGGTGGTAATCGTAAACAACTGTTGTGACTGATCAATATCCAGGCTTAGTTTTGCGGTTAATACAGTCAGTTCAGCATATAATTTAACCAATAAACTAAAAATAAACCACAAATTAAATTAAACCAATAAACCATGGCTTGAAATATATTTAAGGACAGTTACTTCTGTTTTTTTTATTTAGCTTGTAAGTATATGAATAACTGGGATAATTCCAAAGTGGATTAACTCTTCATATACGTAGTTTTTTTTTTTTTGATATACGCCATCGGCTATCCGGTTGACTCCATGTTAGGAATGAACTAAGTGAATGATTAGCGAATTACCACTGTATGCCTAACCCAAGTTGAGTGCCTTCCGACTAAGTGCCAGTTGATGGTCAAGCCGCCTACATTATGGACCACCAGGTAAACCAATTGGACTGAGACCCAATTGACAGACTTCCCACAAAATAGTATTTATTAGCTAAAGAGGAAGATCGGACACGGGATCGGGTGTTTAATCCTATCTCGCAGCTCGTCCTACTACTAACCCATTACCTTAAGGGCTCGAAGTTTTTTTTAAAAAAAAATGAGGTGCAAGAAAACTATAATTTGAGGGGAAAACCAAAAAAAGGAGTAAAACAAATTGATCACGTGGGAAAGGTACCGAAAATGTAAGAGTACGAGGGTATCAGGGAAGCCCACCGACACACAGAAATTGACATGTATACTTTACATTTTAATTTTTAATGCAAAAGACCTAAGTACACTCTCTTTTTCTTCTTTTTGTTCTTTTAAATTTCTTTTTCTGTGAGTCTGTAACCTCAGTTTTTCAAGAAAAAGAGAATTTATTAACACCGTTTGTTGTTGTTTTTTTAAAGACAAAATGTAACTTTCACTTTTATTTTGTTTCCTTTAAATAATACTCCATCTGTTTTTAAAAAAATATCATTCTGACAATTTTCACACAAATTAAGAAAAATTATAAAAATTTTATTTTACCCTTTATTAATACACTAAAAAAAATTCTTAATCTAATACATTAAAATATTAGGGTTAAAACTAGATTTTTAATAAAAAATTTGCATTAAAAATACAAAATAACACTCTTTTTGTAACAAAAAAAAAATTAGAATGACATTTTTTTAAAAACGGAAGGAGTACAAAAAAATACCATGCATTTAACAAAGGGAAATCAATAAAGAATCTAAAATAGTTTTCTAAGAAAAATAAATAACGAATCTAAATGATTTAGTTTTCTACCTTTTTGTCAGTTTTCTATTTTTTTTTGATAATTCGGGTGATCCAGCTCAACGGACAACATGAGCTTCGAGCCATGTCGTAAAAACTTTTCTCTCTAGCTGATACTCGGGTCAATATACCATGGGATCTGACTAATCCCAAAGCCAGAAAAGCTATGTGAATACCCTTGATACCACACAGTTATAATTTAATTTTGAAAGAGATTCGAACTCAAAGAGAGCGTTTTCAACACATTCTCAAGTTTCGCTTACTATTTGATCAAACGCCATCGGGCTTCTAGTTTTTTTTTTCTTTCTATAATAACATAACATATATATGTTTTTTGTCAACCATATATATGTACATATATATAACTAAATAATTTTATATTTACATTTATATAATAATATTTTATTTTAAAATTAATATATCATTTAATTTACTTTTTAAAAAGTAAAAGATATGAGTCAAAAAAAAAAAACAAAAGTGATACTTTTTTGGGGGTAAAAGTGATACTTTGTTAGCGAGTAATGTTTTTTGGAGAAAATCATCTTCAAAAATTGCTATCTTAGTTTTATTATTCTTTCAAAACTTTAGTTATGTATTTGGTTGTACTTTTATTAATTTTTTATATTCTCTATGTAATTTTGAATTCAGCATAAATAAAGATAGATGTTAAAAACAAAAGAAAAAAAAACATTTGGTTAGACCCAACAAAAAAAAAAAAAACATTTGGCACTCAAGGCCTAAAACATCCAACAATCCATATTCCATAGATATTAACGAGGCTTTGTTCGTTTTGTGGTTGTTGGCAGCAGCGGGTAGTGACCATAATTACTAGTTTAGCAATAGTTCTATAAATACAATGTAATAGAAGTGTAGAAGTATCTACAATGTTCTTAATACTCTGAATGAATATCAGTATTACTGTATTCATTAGCAGGAAACAACAAAATAAACAACGGAAAGGATTCTAAATCATATGCCATAAACATAATGATGGACATTTTTCTCTTTATAATAATGATTAGCAAACATTAATGTACAACAAGTTTGACTCTTCGCGGAGATCTCGTAAGTGACTCCATCATTATAATTTGGATAAAAAAAATACGAAAATATTAGCATGTGGCCACCTGTAATTATCACATTTGATTAATTCTATCATGCATGAGAGACTAACTTCTATTTATGATAATAATTTGATTAATTATATGGTTGCAATAGTTTATATATGGCTAGTGGTAGGAAGATGTGAGTAGGGGTGGGACATATTATCTGGGATCCGAGATCCGATGAGATCTGATCCGAAAAAATGGATATCCGGAGGGGTTAGATTCGAATCCGGATAGTAAAATCTCGGATCTGGATCTATATCCGGATATCTTGATTTTAAGGTCCGGATATCCGGATATCTGGATCCGGTTCCTTTAAATATATTAAAATATTATTTTATTAATAAAATATTAAATATATTGAGATTTTATATATTAAAAATTAAAAAAATTGTTTTTTAAAAAAAATATCAAAATTTTTTTTTAAATTATATATAATTTTTTTAATTTATCTTTATTTTAATATTTTATGCTAATTTAAAAAAAAATCAGATCTGGATCCGGATACGGATATCCGACGGATATCTTAATTTATTAGCGGATATCTGAAGTTCGGATATTCGGGAATAACAGATTCGGATCCGGATAGTTAAAACTCGGATCCGGCGGATCCAGATCTAGATCTGGATATCCTGAAATTCTCGAATCCTGGATCCGGCCTACCCCTAGATGTGAGGACTTGTGAAGCTCGTTAAGAGCAACTTTTCAAGGATTTCAGGTTCGATTCTTGGTAAAAATTAAAAATGCTGTTACTCGGTCAGATGAAGATAGAAGATAAAACTATTGTTTATACACTAGTTTATTTGTCGGTACTTTCCCCCAAATATCTCCATGGCCTTAAAACCATCTCCAAAAGTGAATTTTATCACCAATTTTTTAATCATAAATTTTGATTATTTAAAAATTTGTAATCTATTAAATTTTTTGACAACTTCATTAGGGGTTTAAGATAAAACTATTGTTTATACGCTGCATCAAAAGAACAAGCCTCGAAGCTCGAGATTCCACTGAAATTCTGACATATCGGATTAAAATATGGAGATAGGTTACTTTATTACTAGGTGATTATTTTAAAAAATCATTTCTACTGCTAATCTGTTTTTTTCGAATTCTCATTGACGTGCATTGGATTATGGATAGACATGATAAATCCAGCATGAAATTCGCATGACTCAAAATATTATTTCATTCCGCGATTCCATTTTATTTTTCCGCAATGATTCTTATATTATTACCGATCGGAACTTTGATTTTGATCATTTATTTAAGGTGATCTAAGGCATAAACAATTTTAACGGTCTAATAACACATTAACCAATTCATATACCACGTAACCTGGACCGATCTTTCTATGGTAGATGTGGACTTTTTCATATCTTAAAATTATCCATTTCGAATACGAATGCAATGTTTTATATGTGGTAATCTCAAAAAATTATCTCCTCGTTTCAGTTTTACTACTGTCCAGGCCAATTTATTTTCTAAACCAAAACCAAAAAGAATTGAACCGAACTTATCCAAAATGTAGACCTTCTCGGTTCACCTCTTTTCGATGATCTCTTTTGTTTATTCCCAGGCCCAACCCAAATAAATAAGACAAAACTGTAATGGCCCAAAGCCGATATTTACATAGAAAATAGCCCCAAAATTATGATAGGATCTTTTCGTGAGAAATACCCTAAAATAACTTCTTTTTTTTCAAAATTAGTATTCTAAATTTAAAATTTTGAAAATAGCACAAATAATTATGTAAAAATACTTGTTTATTTAAAATAAATTTAAAATAAAATTAAACATTATGTTTGGAGTTATTATTTCTAATTTAGGGTTTAGTTTTCTCATTAGTAAATAATTTTAGATTATTTTAATATTAAATTTGTGTTACTATTATCAAAATTTATATTATTATTATTATTTTTAACGAATGATGCTAAATTTGGAACACAAATTATAAAATGTGATATTTTGGCCAATTACGAATGACATCAAAATTTGGCCAAAATTAGAAGACAATGAAATTACGATAAATGGGCCCCAAATTTGATTTCTTATGATAAAAAGCCCCCAAATTTTATTTTGTCGCAAAGCTTGTTCCTTTTCCTTACATTTTCCGAACCACTTTAAAATAGTTGTTTTGATCTTTGCAATTTCCTTTCTGATCTCAAAGTTTGCATTTTTATTTCTCTGTCGACTCGGGCTCTGAGTTTTTGACAACGGGTTTGTGATTTCTGTCTCTCTGTGTGTTTGTTTCCTTTGATCATGAATATAATTCTTATGGTGCTTAATGTGTGTGCTTCAAAGCTCATTAGCATTCGTTGTTGCATATACATTTACACTCAGCGTTAAGATTTCGGTTTGTTCTCTAAAAGTTGATTAGATTTGTTGATATTCTCAATTTCTGGCTTAGGATTGTCTCTTCCCCTGTTTTAGTTTGATCAGGTTTTGGGGGTTCATGCAGTTAAACCCCAACTCTTGTTTGTGGTAGAAAATGATTTTTCTTTAGAATCAGATACGAAAAGGAATGATCTTTACATAGATGTAGTCTTTAAAGTTCTTACATTTTGATTTTGAGGCTATTGCTGCATATTTTAGGATATTCGATTTGAGTTTGTGTGATGGGTTATGCACAGCTCATAATCGGGCCAGCGGGCAGCGGAAAGGTTAGTTTCTTTGAGACAAATCATCTGTGCATTCAATTGAAAATGAAGGGAACAAGAATGCAAGTTGAAGCTATCATCCAATTTTACTAAAATGGTTTTATGTTTACGGAGCAGTCAACTTATTGCTCATCTTTACACCAACATTGTGAAACTATCGGGCGAACAATGCATATCGTTAACTTGGATCCCGCTGCAGAAGTCTTTAATTATCCTGTGGCAATGGGTGAGTTCTCTGTCACTCTATTCATTGGCTTTGCTTCTTCAGAGTTTGTCTTTCGTTTTCTTAGTTTCACACCGAAGCTTTGATATTCTTGTCTGGATGTAGATATCCGAGAGCTTGTTTCTGTTGAAGATGTTATGGAGGAGCTAAAGTGTGGCCCCAATAATGCTCTCCTGCGTTGTATGGAGTATCCTTTCTTGTTAACCTTAAGAAAAAGTACTATTTACGCCTACGATGAGGCCTTTAAATTCTTTTTTCGCACTATATGATTCTGTATGCTCTTATTACAAAGAATATTGAGTGGAAACTTGAAGAAGCTTAACTTTATAATTCATAGTTACCTTGAGGACAGTCTATATAATTGGTTGGATGAAGAATTGGAGAACTTCGCAGATGATGATTACTTAGTCTTTGACTGTCCAGGTGACTCTTATAGCTCTTAAAGAACCTATGAGTTTCTCTGCATCTTTAATTCATGATGTTTAAGTGTTGCATAATTATGCTGTGATTATAGGCCAGATAGAGATTTTTACACATGCACCTGTGCTCAAGAACTTTGTGGAGCATTTGAAGCAGAAGAACTTCAATGTTTGTGCGGTGTATTTGCTTGATTCACAGGTTTATTAGAAAACTTTTTTTCTTCCCCTACTTTTTGATTACGGACACATTTGAGTTGTTAGCAAAAACCTTGTAAGTGTTTTTTGACATAAAAGAGATTATCTTGGATTAGTTTGTAACAGATGTAACGAAGTTTATCAGCGGATGTATGGTTTCTCTTACTGCAATGATCCAGCTTGAACTGCCTCATGTTAACATCCTCTCAAAGATGGATCTCTTGAAGGATAAAAGCAACATTGAGGAGTGAATCTGCTTTCTCTGTTCTTCTTCCAAAAGTCTACCATGTTTTGTGTCTGTCTATGGAATTTCTAATTTGATTTCCTTGTGTGGTTTGACATATATAGATACTTGGATCCGGCGCCTCGCACATTGCTGTCTGAGTTAAACCAAAGGATGTCTCCTCAATTTGGAAAACTGAACAAAGCCTTGATTGAGTTGGTATGGGTTTGTTATATTGAAACCGTTATTAACGAGTAAATATTGGATGATGAATCTTCATTTTTGAATGTGTTAGGTGGAAGAGTACAATATGGTGAGATTCACGCCACTTGATTTGAGTAAAGAGAAGAGGTAAACTCAAAATCAATTCCTTTTTTTAGTTGCTTACATGAGCATTTGATACCAAACCGAAAATGAAGCTGAAAACGTTTTGTGGGCAGCATTCAATATGTACTGTCTGAAATCGACAAGTGCATTCAGTTTGGAGAAGACGCTGAAGTAAAAATCAAAGAACTTGATGAAGATATGGATCAATCAGAGCTTTAGAAGAGCTTACTTGGAAGTTGACTTGCGCGAGAAGGAAGAGGAATAGTAGACTAGTGAGTAGTGACTAACTTGCTTCAGGGTCTAGTTTTTAATAATGGGTTTGCTCGTTAGACTTTGTTCTTCGCTTTGTGAAATTTAGATATTGAATGCTAATCTTTTGGTGGAGCAAAATTACTATGAAGATACAAATTCGAGGTTTTGTTGCTGTAGCAAAAGGGTATGAATGGTTTAATCTTAATATCCGGTTCTATTATATATCAGATTTACTGGTTAAGTTGGAACCAAATGTTGGTTAAGAATGATTAGTGACCAATTTAGAGAAATCAAGATCAAACTAACATGCAAATTTTTGATAATGTAATAGAAGATGATCAGACATTGGATCACGGTTAATCAATAAAAACTAGTTTGATCAAAAACAAAACTTATAGAAGATGATAAAGTCTTAATAGAAAAAGTATCCTCAAAATCAAAATCCTCAAACGCAATTGAAATGTGAAGACAAAAGCTGAGTGTCTTAGTCTGGAAAATAGAAAAATTGAGGCAATAAGCTCAAGAAGTTAAAAGCTACAAGAGGGCATGAGACAATGGAAGTTGCAGTGGTTTACTCTTCGTCGTCCTCATCATCATCATCACCACATGCTCCGTTCAATGCCTTGACTCTCTCGATCAACTTGTTCTTTCTTTCTTCATAGGTCAACTTCTTCAAGTTGTACCTGTTTATCAATCAAAAATCCAATGAGACGCTAACACTAATAATGTTACAAAAAAACCAATGACGTGCTTATATGCTTTGTTTCTACCTCTTGTGTTCCTTAGGAGCAGCCTTCACGGTTTTCTTTGGGTTGGGCTCAGCGCGGATAGCTGCATGAACCTTCTTGTACAGCTCCTCAATGTCCTCAGCGTCGACTCCTTTCTTTACATACTGACTGAAGTGAGTCTGAAACTTCTCTGGCTCGTCCTCTGTCAACAGCTTCATGTAGTTTGAGACATGGCCACCATAGATGTAGTTCCTGTGGATTTCAGCGTCAAGTTGTTTGTTTTCTTTGTTGAAACCCGCAAATCTCTTGTCACTGTGGGGTATATCGAGTCCTCCGTCCAAGGCACCCTATAGTAATCATGAAGCAAAACAAAGTGTATCAAAGACTTGCTAGTACAACGAATGCACATGAAAACACAATAGAACTAAGAACAATGCCAAGACATTAAAACAGAGAACAGTTTTATACCTTGAGTGCACCGAAAACACGGTTTCCGGTCGTGGTCCTGATAAGTCCGACATCAAGAAGAGCACGGAAAGGTCTCCTTGACTCAGTTGGTTCCACAGAAAAGTCCTCTCCCGTGGCCTAATCATCAATTCATGATTTGAGTTTTTTTTTTACCCAGAGATGTAAACTCAAGTCTAATAGAGAACCACAAGCCCACAACATACCTCTAGGTTGCCCACATACTCAGCATCCATTTCCAACATCTTCAGAACACGGCGAGCCAAGAGGAGGCCAGTACAGTAAGCTAGTTCAAAAAAAATTAATACTCTTTAGCAAACTATAAACACAGAATCAACCATCTAAAACCAGAAAAACTAAAGTTTAGGACTGATTCAATACCTGCAGCATAGTTAGTAAGTCCAACAGTGAGTCCATAATGAGGCAGCTCATGTGCATAAGCAGAAGCCTTGACAATGTCACCAGCTATGGTTGCAGATACGATTTGTGCAACAATGTCTTTGTTGGTAAACCGGACAACAAAACGGTACTTTGGTGTGTTGTACTTGTTCTTGTCTTGGTTGATGAGACGGATTCTTGCTCTGTAATCAGTCTTTCCATCTGCAGAAAATGAAATTAAACTTTCAGAACGTGTTGAACAAAGAGAGCAGAGACAATATTAACAAGAAGCTAATGAAGAATCAATACCTCTCCTTCTCCTGAACTTGACTTGGTACCTCTTGAAGTAAGCATTCGACTTGGAAGGCTTCACAAACACCTATCAATAGAAAAATCGTCCTATTTCATTAGTCTTATCATAACTCAAAAACCCTAATTACATCCTAAGATCTAACGATATAACAAAGATCTAACGATATAACAAAGATCTAGCTGAGATATCAATTTAAACGCATCAGCAGCAAAACTTGCATATATCAAAGTCGAAATCAAATCCTACATAAAAAAGAGATATTTACAAAAACCCATGAAGAATACAACCCTAGGCTCATTGATTCTCATTACATAGGAAACGCTGGAGAAACAACGTAGGGGAATTCTTCACGAAATGAAATGAAGAACAACATTCGATACGAGAGAAGATCAAGAAGAAACTATGGCGAAAAACAAAGAAAAGAGAAAGGGAGAGAGAAAAGCTAGGGCTTACCATTGTTTGATTGTGGAGCTAAGCGTAAGCGAAGCTTTGGTGTGAGATGAGTGAGGAGAAGACAAGAGGCGGAATGACCTAAATGCGAGATCTTCTTATAAGAAAAACCCTAAAAGAAGACTCCTTATTTGGGCTGAAAATTGGTTTTAACAATATGGATTGGTCCATATTAAACAAAAGGCCCATAGGCTTTATATTTGGACCTTCTGCACTCTCACCTTTATTTTAGCCGATTCTGTCTTTGGAGAAATAATTCTTGAGAAATAAATTAAAATGCTAAAATTTACTGATTAGGCATATCAATCGGAAAACAATTGGGCCTATATTCTAAAATTCGGCCCTATAGTCTAGATTAAAATCTCATTCATCGTCTTCTAAATCTTCATCACCATCAAGAGCTACATATAAAAAAGTAAAATAATATTAAACTTTGACATATATAAATTATATAAAAATGTCATTGAAATTCTATAAATAGATAATGATTTTAAAAATATGAGGTAAATATGGATGAATGATAATGGTACTTGGATCACGAAATGTAAACTCATGCAACCAAGTACGTGTACAAATCATTTCTTTCAACATTTTTTGGTAGAAGACGATTTCTATATTTATTCAACACATGCGCACTAATACTAAATGTAGACTCGGATGCCACTGTAGTTATCGAAATGCTTAGAACATCACATGCCATACGAGCTAACTCATCATAACGTTGTGACTAACACTTATACCATTTAAAAAAATCTATGTCTTCATAAAAAGCCAGTTCCAACCTATCGTTTTCTAAGTATAGAGTCAATTTAGACGTGTGGCTCGATATTGGAAACATTTTTATTTTTGGGATTTATAGTAAAGCACACAATTAGCAAATTGGGGTTTTGATCAACGAAAAAATATATAGAAAATATGACAAATTATTATTTTTAGAAAGATAAAATTTTAGATAAGATCTCTAACTAATTAAAATGTAAAGTTCCGGGATTTTCGGGCTAGTCCGAGCCCGGCTGGGCTAAGCCAAAAAAACACACTAGCCCAAATGGGCTTAGTCCGAAAGGCCCGATATTTTTTGGGCTTATATTTCTAAGTCCGAGCCCGGTAATTTACAAAGCTTTTGATGGTAGGAGATATATCCCATTGACACCCTATCCATGAAGCAGAAAATTGGAAAGTATCACAAATGGTCTCACAAATAGGTGAAGAAAACAATCATCAACCGAGTATCCCCCAAGGGGAAGAAAGTAGCAAGCAAATTAAGACCTCATTTTCAAATAAATGCATCTTGGGTACGCGAGGATGCTAATTTTGGCGGCGGTTGTGTGATTGAGCTCGTGAATGGAATGCAAAGTTTTGGCTCATTTGCGAAGGAAAGAATTTTATCTCTCCTTCATGTTGAATTTAATACTCTTTTATGGGCTATGTAAACCGTCCTAATGCTGGGAGAATTGTCAATGACGTGCGAATCTTATTGCATCTAGATGGTTAAGCTAATCGATGAAGACGAACGAAGAATGGCCTGCTTTGGCTTCGGAAATTGATGAATTCTATCATCTCCGTTCCACTTTTATTCATTTTTATGTATATCTCTTATATTCCCCGTGTGCTAAATGTCCATGACGACTCCCTTGCAAAACGGGCTCGAGCATGCGGTATTGTGTTTTCCCATGTAGACTCTGTGATTTCGAACTGAATGGCCTTTAAGACCAACCTATTTGAATCATCGTAATAAAATATGGAGTATTTGACGTCAAAAAATACCATTTAATTTGTCTTGCAAGACAAGATTATTTTTACATCATTGATAAGTCTATTATAATGACGAAAATTCAGACATAGAGGAAAACATTTTCATCAGATTGTAAGTTTAGAGTTTTAACTTTTTACTGCCCTGAGTTCACCCTAGCCACCTAGAAAGAAAAGATAGAAATTTGCAATATGTTATTCTCCCACTACAACAAAATAGTGTATTACATCAGTTAAATAGTATCACAAAAATAAGTGATACTATTTCAAATTATTTATTAATAAATTATACAAAAATATATGGTTTAACATCAATTATGATAATTGATTCTATTATTGACTAGTTTGACATCAATTAAATAAAACCGATACAAATTTTTCTTAGTTTACATCACTTAAATAAGATTGATATAAAAATATAAATTTACATCAATGACATAATCGAGGTATTTAATATATATTTTTAGCATCAATTAAATAAAAAATCCAAAATTTTCATCGGTTACAAATTGATGTTAAATTTACATCAGCTAAGTAATTGATATAAATAATTCATTTAGCATTGGTTAAATACAATGCTAGATATTTTGTCTATCCCATATCGACAACCAAGTAAGATAAATATGGTAAATTATTTGGTATATTTAATATTCACTTTTAGCATCATTTAAACAAAAACGATTTGAGTTTTGCATCAACAAAAAATTGATACAAATAGTGTAGTTCACACGTCCCACATCGACAACAATATAGGAAGCTAATAGATTAGATGACTTATAAATATGAGCACTTCTCCTTATTTAGTCAACTTCATATGGCTAAGAGTTTTGTTGGCAGCAAATAGTTGGCTTTTAAAACGCATGATAAAATCGAGAAATAAACATATAAAAATGACAGAAATTTGAAAATATTTTATTATTAATCGTTATAATTTATATGGTTGTATATGATATTTTATACTAATTTTAAATTAAATATCTCAATTGATACGGTGTTCGATCCATCTATATTTGAGAATTTTTTTTAATTTTTTTTTTTTTTGGAATTTCGCAAAACACTTGTCGTTTTTCTACAACCCAAAACGCATAGTTTTGTTTAACGTTAGTCGTTTAGGTTTTAACGCTACTGTAGCTGGAATAATTTTTTCATTAACGGACTAATATGTAAAGATTTTTTACATTAATTTTATAGTTGAGAGATTTATTCTCGATCCATCTTTACTTGAGGGGGTTTTTACTTGAGAAAACTTGTATATCACTCTAACAAAACAAAAAGAAGATGATAAGGTAAAGTAGCAGCTTCAACTTGAATTTGTGTTGACTGCTAGAAAAAAAGAAAGTGTTTGGTTTTTAAAAAACATTCATTAGCACCTTGTTTTTTTAATATATAAAAAGGTCTATGTATCTACCACTAGAAGGTTTTCCGCATTACAGAAGTTCATGTGTGCAAGGTCAATATTTCTGGCATCTTTGTGAAGTTCTTGACGTTCTTTCCTTCACCACCTGCTATATTCAAGTGAAACTTTAAAAGATCCAATTAGTCTATGAATGTCTCAAATTCAAACTTTTGTTCCATCAAATCTATGTGCATTTAATTAAGGGAGTTTGGCATGTGTTGCCATTACTTATACTTTGTTTAGGATATATGCACTTTCTAAAAGTGTTTTTGGGTTGTAACACTTTGGTTATTGTACACGAGTTATCTCACTTTTTTCTAGTTTGCCCTCGCTACAGTACAACGCATCTGTTTGTGTTCGGTACATGGTGAAGTAAGGAGAGGGGTAAATGAGCATTTAACATACCGAAAGTGAAAGAAAAAACACACAAAAATTAAATGTCTAAAAACTTAAGAAAGTTAAAAAGTGACTTCTAGTATTATTATTCTTTTAATTAACATAAAGTTGTTTATAATCATGACTAAAACTAGTACTTATCAATTAAAACAATAAAAAATTTCCATAAAAAATCACTTTTTAAAAGTTTACTTAGTTTTTTTATCACTTTCCAAAAGTACGAAATTTTTTTGTTATTTTTTGAATGAAATGATGATTAATTCATCATCGTGTATCGTACACGAACGTACACACCGTACTATGCCTGGAGAAAATGGGAATGAACAGTATACAAAGTGCTAAAAATTGCTAACACTTTTAAAAAGTAACAAAAAACTAAAGAAACTTTGAAAAAGTGACAAAATTTTGCAAAACTCGCTAAAATGATTGAAGTAAATCTGAGAAATTGATGTTAGTGTTTTCACCTTGTAAGATTCAAGAAAGATTTAATCATCTCACAATCTTTAGTTTAAAGTTTCAGATGTCAAAATCCTTTAAAGACTTTACATTCTCAATCATTTTTCTTGTTTGATCATTTTTTGTTCGAAGTGAGAGAAGCAATTTCGTCTACAAGTTGGTTGGTGATATAGAGCTTCATATGAGAATCTTTAACGAATTTTTTAACAAAAGTAATAAGTCATATATATATACTTGAAATTGGATATTACATTGTTAAAGTTCATAGTTTCATTCATCTTTCCAACCTATTTATAACAAATCATTATTACTCAGATTCACAAATTATGTATAAAAACTAACTATAATTAAAAAGGTAAAACGGCGAACAAAAAAAATAAAACGACAATATAAAACATTTTTTTTCTTTTGGGGATCGTACAAACGTATCATCACCATCAAAATAGCAACAACATAAACGACAAACAAATAATAAGAAATTAAGGCTCTAAAACAGAGTGAAAACAAAATGAAAAAATGCTAAAAAATCGCCATGATAAGAAAATAGAACTTATACATTGTACTGCCACATATCTTCTATTTGGCGGTGAAAATTGGGATTGAGATTGTGATGTTATGAATTAATCTCCATGCAAGATCATGATTAAAGAGTAAAGTAAACGATTGTGATTGGAATTGAGATTGTGATGTAAAAATCAATCTTTCGTACAATTCTATATATCTAAGGAAGAAAGAAGAATACATAACACTTATAATAAGAAAAATATTTTATTGTGCCCTTAGATTTATTTATAACACTATTGTCTCTTAAGTTTTTTTCCAATTTTTATTGTTTCAAAAACAAACTCCACGTGTTATTACCTTGTGAGATGACGTGGGAGCCCTTGATATAGTATATTCTTCATTTACATATGAACCATCAATAAAATTAGAATCCACTACCTCAAGACCATTGCAATCATTCCTTTGCTTCCAAACCTATTTGTGAAAAAAACAAAACATTTATATTTATTTTTTACAAAAGTAGATACAAATCTTCAATGAAACTTAGTTTTTATGATAATTTTATTGACCGGACAATATGGTCTCTTTATCTTAGTTATACCGATGATAAGAGAGACAAAACCCTGTTTACATAGTTTAAAAAAACAACTGAAACTATAGATTTACATAGTTAATATAGTTAATATCATTATATTATCTACAAAATACATGTTTTTCATATCATTCATGAAGTTTTTGTTTCTCTTAATGTCAGACGCTTCTTCAACTATTGATACAATTTCAAAAATAATTATCTTTCAAATTGCGGCATGTCTTGTTAATTTATTTTATTTAGACATTTGATACGTAAACACATTCTCTGATGAAAGTATGTTGTAGTTTGGATGGTGAATCAATAATCTCATGTTCCATAACTGTTACAACATTAACATATCCAATGAAACTTGTTTTTTCCGTGTTATATATTTTTTGACATATTATATTTACCCCAACATAAATTTATAATGTGTTATGATATTTTCTAATATAATATGTTAATTCTTTATATACCATAAAATTTATTTATATTTCAACGTGTGAACAATTATTCTATTTTGTTACATATTCTATGCCATTTTACATATTTTATGTTTTTTACAGAATTTGAACTTCTAGGTTTTACTTTTTTGTTATTTATCAATTTTTTATATTTTACAAACTAAATTTTTATTGTTTTCTTAGTTTTTCAACTTGTTTTCTATTTTCTATTTTCAATAATTATAATTTATTGATAGAGTTGTAATAAATATAATTAATCATTAAAAACATAAAAAAAATTAATTTAATGTTGAAAAACAACTATGCGTGAACGAAAAAAGAACTAAAATATTTAATCTTAAAAATGTATCTTAACTCGGAATAATCTCTTCATTATTATTCATTACGATTAACTTTAGATAAACGGATCAACTAAAAAAAATCAAATCAAATCAAACACCATTCATTTCGGTCATTATATTCTTGGTTAATTTGTAGTAAATGCCGTACAAAATCAACTGAACGAGCCCAATTGCATTGGATTTTTGGAAAAATATGCATTATGAAATAAGATACTCATTCGTTTCTTCGGTAAACTAAAAAGTAAAAAAAAAGCAGAAACAGTCGACAACTTTACAACCTTACATGATCCCATACAGTTTTTTATAGTTAAATAATTAACAATTATAGATGTTCAAATTTGATGAAAAATGGAAGTAAAAACTCATCGTCATGTATGGGTGGAACGAGACGAGACTATAAACGGTCCAAACGGTTATGTTTAGGAAATCAGTTAAAGATAGCCAAAACGTATGTATTTGTCATATCATTTATGATATTCGTGTCTCTCCTAATTTCAAGCATTTTTTCGACTACTAACAGAACCTCAAAAATCATTATCTTTTAAGTTTGTATTTCTTCCAATCAGTTTGTTCAAAATCTTCCTATACATGTCGTACATAAGAACAATTTATGAACAAAATATAGCCATTGGGTGGCAAATCGATAATCTCATGTTCCAAACTTAATTTTAACAAGATAAAGATTTCTAATAAAACTTTTACCAAACAATCTGGTTCCTCTATCTTATTTATACCAACAATAAAAAAGATAACATTGACCTTCAAAAAAAAAAAAATATTATAGAAATCTAGTCTAAAAAGATCTACCAATGGCCGTGTTGTGACATAGTTTTAATTATATATCTCACACTTAGAGTGGACAAAATCCTTATTCTTTGGAAGGGTTTTAGCGATCCATCACCTAATAATTAATTATTCTCTCGAGATTGATCATAGTATAAAACATTCTCTCATAATGGGTTGGCCATATTGGTGAACTGAGACATTAGATGCTCGACATAAAATTTTCAATAAATTACAAAGTCATCTACTGTATATATTTACTTCAAATTGATTGGAATGATGTTTGATTATAACACATTTTTTTTGACATAAACGACCAATTACACCTTTACATCATAATGAAAAATATGGGTTGAGAGAAAATGATGTGACTACTTATTTAGTGGTCACATTATTTAAAGTAATCATTTCATTCACTTGTACAACATGGTATTTCGATTATATTTATTTGTGTTTAGATCCATATTATGTCACTATAACATACTTAAATCTATATGTTGTGTTATATGATGATATTTAGATATATAACATGTAATTTTTTTTGATATAATATTATATTTAATATGAATATCATGTTATATCTATATGTACCATGACATGCATTTTTATAATACGTTGTAATATTTTAAGATATAACATGTTAGTTTCAAATATAACATACAAATTATTTTATGTCAACTTATAGACTGTTATTTTGAAGTAAGACATCCTATAATTTATTTTGGTGAATATTATATCAATATATTCATATATTTATGTTTTTTAAATATAAGAACATGTTTTATTTAGAAACATATATTCATTTCTTGAAAGTTTGTGTTAAAAAAGAAAATAAAATAAACTATCATGTATATGCAATTTTTCTTTTGGATTTTTAATAGATAATAAGATGATTTAAAAACAAAATTATAAAGAGATACAAGAAAAAAATATGAAAGGAGAACATATAGTTTGAAGAGTCTTTTAGCTCAATATCAATGGATAACTATAAAATTAATTATATGTCAATGGATAACTACAAATTAGATAAATATGAAAATAATTTATACCAAAAATATCTTTCTCTTTTCTCTTTATTATTCAAAATGCCATTGATTTGAAAAGTTATAGTCTGCTATAGTAAATCGGCGATACTATTCATCAACCGCATGATGACAATGTTCATCCAAAATCGACGATACTATTTATCATCGAAAAACGTAATATCTGGTACTTGTTAGCGTGTTAACAATATTATTTGATACTTGTTAACATTCTAACAAAAATATTTGATACTTGTTAACAATAATATATGCTATTTGTTAACGTTCCATATGATACTTGTTAGCGTGCTAACAATAATATCTGATATTGTAACGTGTTAACATAGTATATTAACGTGGTAACAATAATATGTGTTACTTGTTAACGTGTTAAAAAAATATATGATATTGTTAATACGTTAACATACTATATTAACATGTTACAAGTATCAAATATTTTTGGGAGCATGTTAACAAGTATCAAATATTATTGTTAGTGCTAACAACTATCGAATATTACGTTCTTCGATGATGAATAATTTCTTCGACTTTGGATAAAAAGTGTCGGCATGCGGTTGATGACCAATGTCGCTGATTTTCTTCATTGATAACGTAGTTTTCATGTTAATTACATTGTATGTAGTTATTTGAAATAAAAAGAGTATAATATATTTTTTTTATTATCTTTCATACTTACTTAATTTTGAATTAACTTTGCTACTTAATTTAAATCAATAGATATTTCTATTACTCTAGTTTAAATAAAAAGAAATAAAATTATGAAACGTTAAAGAATAGCAAGTTTTGGAGTATTTTTTGTTATTTTGTTTTGTCAAATGGTTATTGACTCAGTTTTGTTAATTAGATGACTACTATGTTAATTATACAAAAAAACATATATATGGTCATGAACCTATTTTTATCTACATAAGTTTTTAGCATTTATCTACATCTATTATTACTAATAAAAGTTGATGCTAAATGCATCTAAAGGCATCCATATCAGCTTTTAAATGACCAATTAAAATATGTTAAATTAACATTTCAATTAAATCTTAAATAATGTCAAAAATTCCATAAAATCGTATCAATCAAAATAAAGTAGAAATAAATATCAAAATAACTAAATTAACAAAAAATTATATAAAAGGAAATTAACTTGACCCATGACCCTAATGGGTCAATTTGTTTTGACACTAATGAGTTGATGGAACAATGGGTCATGGGTCAAATGGATCATGGGTCATGGGTCAAATGGATCATGGGTCATGGGTCAAATGGGTGACCCGTTTGACCCATCATCATGACATCATCATACATTATTATGACATCATCACACATTATTATGACATCATCATGACATCATAACAATATTACCTATAATACCATCATTTTTTCTCAAAAAGCAATAATCTATCATTTTCCCGCCAAAAACGTGATTTTACATTTTCTGGCCAAAAACGTGATTCCGCGTTTTTCAGCCAAAAACGAGACAATCGGCGGCGCTAGGGTTCGGCTTGGGTAAAAGAGGAAGAACCCTAATTTTTTTTTTAATTTGGGGATTTTTTGTTAAACAATATAACCATGTGTGTTTGTGTGTCTACCAATAATACGATTTAGCTCAGTTGGTAATATGTATGTTGATTTGTTCTGAAGGTAATGAGTTCGAGTCTCTTGATTTATGTTTTAAAAAAAAAAACGACGTCGTTCTAGGGTTTAACGGAAATTCTGAACGAGACTTAACGATGCGTTTGATTTGGCTTGGTCAACGAAAATATGGGATTAAAATGTCTTGGTCAACGAAAATATGGGATTAAAAATAGAAGTCAAGTAAAGTTTATGGTTTATTTTGTCCATCTAATAGTTGGAGTTTTTTTTGGCTGAAAGTGGTAAATTGGGGGTTTTTTTGGCATCCCCCCCCCCCCTTAATATAGACTAACTTTATGAAAAATCAACATTAAAAAATTTAAAGAATATCAAAATACCTCCAAAGAATCGTATATATCAAAATAAAATGGAAATCAATTAAAAACTAAACTAACAAAAGAAAAAAATATCTAAAATGAAAATTAAATTGATATATAGACTAGCTTTTTGGAAAATCAATGACAAAAGAGCTTAACAAACAAAAACAAAAGAAATTATGTCATAAAGTATACAAAAACATACAAAGAATTGTATATGTCAAAATTAATATAAAAATATTATTTTGTATTTCTAAAATATTGGTATTGACTATAAATAACCATCTAAATCAGATATCTTCTTTAAAAGATACAAATAGCTTACTAAAACAATGACTGCTTATGATTCTTTTTTTCATTCTACCCAGTCATTTCTTTCTTCAGCTTTCAACGAGTTTACAAAATGTTATATTAAGAAGGAATTACTTATTAGAGTCGTCCACTTCTGGTAGATATGAAATGACAAAAAAGCAGTTTACATATGGGTTTTGAACTATTTCTTATTGATCAAAAGATACTAGGAAATCTATTTACTCATCACTAATTGAAAATTTAGTTAGTACTAGTATACTCTGTACTAACACAAATTATTACAGTCAACTACAATCCAAGCCCATCATAGCGACTAATCGAATAGGATATTATGACGCAAACCTAAATGAGTTCATACTAATTAAATTTTCAATTAGTGATGAGTAAATATATTTTCTAGTATCTTAATTATTATTAGGTTTCTTTGTGAACTCCGGGCTTCCTTGCTTATTGTGATTCTTTGTGAACTCCAGAGTTAAATTTTAGAATTAGCATATATATCAAATTAAATTCATTTTTATGTTCCTTTTTTAAAATAGCTAAATTAACAAAAGAAAAAATTATTTAAAAGAAAATTAACTTGATATGTATGCTAATTCTATAGAAAATCAACATAAAAAGCTTAACAAACAAAAAAAGAAAAAGGAAATTATATGTCAAAATAAAATCTTCTATTATTACTAATAAAAGTTGAAGCTATAGGTTTTTTTAGGGCGTCCACATCAGCTTTTAAACGACCAATAAAAACATTCCAAATCATTATCATAATTTAATTTACTATTTTCTATCATAGGATCTTAAACTATCAGTTTTATTGGTGCACATCAACATTCAAAATTAAAAAGTTTACAAATTCGAATATTATTGTCGAATGGATTTTTGACTCTTATCCAAAATTCCAAAAAAAAACCGTGTTTCTGATATGATCAACTTTTGTATTTCACAAAGTTGTTTTTATCTCATTGTTTTTCGATTTGTAGATTAAATTGAAATTTTGTATTGATTAAAGTAGTTAATGAAGGAGAATAATTTTTTTGACTTTTTGTTGTTTTTATAGAAAACAGATATAACTAGAATGAAAATGAATATGATGAAAAAAACTTATTCACTCTGATCGGAAGAAGTAAGGTACAATCATTGAAAAATTATTTAAAAGTTACCACAACCTATATGCTACCATAAAAAGGTTCGGTCTTTACTTTTTAAAGATAAAACTGACAAAAAATCATCGATCTTTGTGATTTTAAATTAGTTTCAAAATTTATTTCATATTCATCTATTGTCTTAGTTTCAAAATTAAAGTTATCATGAATGTGCAAGCAAGAGTTGTGTTTATTAGTTTTTTCTCAATTTAGTAGATTAAATAAGAAATTCTTATTGGTTAAATTAGCTTAAGGAAAAAGAATAACTTTTAACTTTATTACTTATTTGTTGTTTTCATAAAAAACATATATAACGAAGATGAAACTTAAAATGATAAAAATTATTTCTTTATTTAAAGAAGTGATGTATACTATTTTCTCTTCGTGTCAATATTATGGTTATTAAATAGCATTTGATTACTATATTACACGTTTAGTTGGTTTTGTTATACTAACTTATAAATATTCGACCATATAATACATGTTTTAAACATGACATATATATTCAAAATAAGACCGTTGAAACCTCACAAACTATATATAATTACTGAGATTAAAACTGTAATATTTTTAATATATATTATTACAATCACCATTATTCACAACATAATATCTCAATAAATATAATCTCTTGCATATAATTTTTATCAAAATAATACCTACGCGTAGCGTGGATGCAAAACCTAGGAAGTTTAAAAAAATTGATGTGTTATTACAGAAATAAAAGTATTTAAATATAAAACTTTTGGGATGAAAATTATTGCTGGAAGTTTTTTTGCAGTTTTTTTAATTTTGTTATTATAATATGTTATATCCTTTGTGTGTGTGCGTGTGTGGTTGGCAACTCTTAGGCTCAGCCTTTTTCACATTTGTTTTATTTCCTCTTCTTTTGCTTCGCTTTGCTCCACTATAAACAAAAAAAAGAAGAAAATATTAGAGTTTTAGTTTGAGGCTGAAGAAGATGGAGAGAATCTGAGAGTCGAGAGTAACAAATCTTGTTACAGTTTCTGTTTCTTTCCTGAAGATGGCAGCAATAGCAGGAGGAACATTTGGAATCACCAACTCTCGTATCTCTATAACCACACCAACTCTTTCTTCCTCTTCTCTGTTTCCACCATTAACATTGGTCTGTAATGTCTTTATGCTTTCTATGGATTTAGTAATCTCATTTTAATCGATACAGTATGATTCAGATTTTGTCTTTGTCTCTCTTCTTGCAGCAACCAGGTAATAAAAAGGATAACCAATTGCGTTGTGCCGTGCAAGAATCTTCTACTTCTGCTGGTAGTTTGTAAAACAGAATGTTTTTTTTTTGGTTTCTTGGAAACATCAACAAACACAAGAAAGTAACATTCTTGTTCTCTCATAGTTGCTACCGAGAAGAAAGTCGAAGAAGAAAAAGAGGTTCCGGCAAAGAAACCAAAACCCGCAGCTGCGAAAGCAGCAGTGGCGAAACCGCTGAGAAATATGATGGAGGAAGACGTGATTCCTCCATTAAAAGCTATTCTTGAAGCTCAAGATGATATCTCTGAGATTGATTTATCTTACCAAGACGATAAGGTCTTGATTCTAAACTAACTTCTAAGACAATTAATCATCATCTATTCATCTTCTAATTTAACATGTTTGATTATAGCTGGAGGGTTATTTCTTGAAGAAAGGTATTCAATATTCCTTCTGGGCTTTCTTCCCCACTGGAAACCTCACAGGTAATTAATGATTTAACCTCATTTGCTTCAAATACTCTGTTACTGAAAATTTCAATGGGACAAAATGTCTTTTTTGTTGTGTTTTGCAAAACAGGAGCAAAGGGGTTTTCAATTTCCTCATATGGGTCAGGTCCAAGCACAGTGGAGCCGTTTCTGGTCGACGAGAGGAAACCAACCGCGAACCACGTTGTGTTCTGGGTCGAGAAGCGCCTCGCTGCGCAAGGGATTATTCCCGTTTGGAACCAATGATGTTAGGAATCTCACAACGGAAATGAGAAAGAACCTTGAGTGATACGTAAGAAATTTGGACCAAATATACACTCATGAGGTTTTTGATTCACTTGTTTATAACAAAACAATTACATTTGTATACCAAAATCGAAGAAAAGCTCTTCGTTTATGCTAATCTATTTTCAGTTGAGACTATTCTCTTCCTCGCCTTCTCAGCCTGCAAATCATTGATTCCAATTACTTCAAAGCATAAATAAAACTAAAAAAAAAAACAGAATGTAGAAGTGTAACAAGCTGTAATGGCTAATCTTCTATTCTAAGTATCTAACCTGTTCTTTCCAATTCATGGAACCTGTGACGATAGCTAGTATAGTGGCTTGGACAGCGGATCCAACCACAACACCGCACCATAGTCCTTTTCCGTTGAACCCACAGCTGAAAGCTAAGTAAACTCCAACCGGAGCTCCTACTAGATAATAAGACACCACGTTGTTCCAAGCTCCAATGTGTTGCCAACCACTTCCCCTAGCAACACCATTGAGAACTGCAGTAAATCCGTCGATGATGAAAGAAAGACAGAGCAAAGGAGATAGGTCTGCGACATAGTCCACGACTTCTTTGCTATTGCTGAATGCGTAGCCTATGATGTTTCTGCAGGTGAAGAGAAGTGTGCTAAAGAAAATTGACTCTATCAGCCAGAGACAAAGCCCTGCCATTACTGATACCCTAGCAACTTGAGGATTCTCAGCTCCCAGGTTGTTTGACACGCGTGTGCTGCAAGAAACCAATTAATGATGATGACTAATGCTGTGGAAGGAAGTTTACGATGCTTTGGATTAAGAATTAAGATCATACCTCACAGCCGCCGCGACTCCATTTGCAATTACGTAGTGCAAAGTTTCAATTGTAAGACTGACATGAAAGAAATAGGATTCATACTTGTCAATAAAGAGAAAACAAAAGATAGGTAGAAGTGTATGTGTTTATTTTACTTACCATATTGAAAGAACAGAGGTCTCGAGTTTCGGGTTCGAGAGAAGTCCTGAGCAGAGTATGAGTAGCTCAAATAGCCACCATTCTAGGCTAAACAAAGAAAGATGAAAAAAAAATCACAAGCGAGATAAGATGAACTGATGAAGCATTAATGTATGTAGCTTGACCTACAAGAAAGTTATGCTGACTTACCACAACATTGCTGCTGATGGGACTCCGTAATGAAAGAACTGTTTGACACAAGACACGAAATCGTCGGATACAAAGCCGCGAGTCTTCTCACAAGAGCTGGAGAATCTCACATAGCATGCGAGCATCAACGCATAAAACCAGAAAGACATACTAATAGCCAAAGCAGCTCCATTGCTTCCCAGACCAAACACGGAAACCAAAGTCCAGCAAACCGGGATGTGGAACAAAAGGGTGGCCACGGCAGCGTAGAGCAGAGGAAGAACCAACCCTTGTGTCATCAGAAACCGGTTCAGTGGTATGGCAATCGCTTGGCCGAACAAAGCCGGTATGAGCCAAAAGGCGTAGGAGCCTGCGACTCTGGAGATGTCAGGGTCTTGTCCGAGAGAGATCAAAAGCTTGTCGATGTAAATCCAGAGAATTGATATGAGGAAACAAATTGGGATGTTGGAGGCGATTGCAGAGTATGTGTAGGTTCCGATTTTTTCGTATTGTTTGGCTCCATAAGCTTGGCCACAAAGAGTTTCAAGTGCACCCACTAACCCCCACTGCACAAAGCGTTTTCAAGATTTGAGACTCGATTGGATTCTTGAATTGAAAAGGAGTGAGTCGTCATAGCATAGTTAATTTACCATAATGCTGAAACCGGAGACATTTGTGAAGGAGGTGGCAAGAGCGACACCGGAGAGCTGGAGCTCGCCGTTGTGGCCGGCGACCATGACTGAGATGACAGGCAAAAGGTATTGAGAAATGGTCACGGTGGCCATAGGAGCGGCCAAGCGCCACACTTTCTTCAGCTCGACGGTGAGATGACCGGTTTGCCATGTCGTTGTACCGGGGACTAACTCCTCGTCTCTTTGAAGAAATGGCTCTTCCATTGCCGTCTTCCAAGTGTTGAAGGCTTTGCCTTTGATTTCAAGATAAAATGGAATATTATTATTTATAGACAGAAGAAACCAAAGTCAATAAAGATTTCTTTTTCTAAATCGTGGAATATAATAATGAATTTACATGACTTTTAGATCGAGTACAAGCATTTTCGTGTCATAGAAATAATGAACATGTGTAGAAAAAAGAGTAATACCACTGGATAACCCGCAATATTCTAAAAATTAGTTTTTAAATTTGTACATTGTTCATATGTATTATTCACAAAAAAATGTCATGTAAATCTCTCATATCTACTTGGTCTGGATGATAACATTGTTATTCGTATATAGTTATCCACATATCTTTTAGTTGAAATTGTTATCCGAATATAAGTAATTCATATATAACTTTTCTATACATTAATATGAGGTTAGGGTTCAATATTCAAGTTTATGGTTTAAGATTTTATGGTTTAGTATTTTCGGTTTAGAGTTATGATTTATTGTTTTAGGGTTCATGATTTAAAACTTTAGAGTTTAGAGTTTATGAGTTCATGATTTAAGGGCTTGGAGAGGGTGTGTCAGGGTTTAGAGTTCAGGATTTAATGGTTCATGATTTAAGTGTTTAGGGTTTATAGTTTATGATTATGGTTTATGATTTAGTGTTTAGTGTTTAGGGTTTAGGGTTTAGTTCGTCAGATATCTAAGTTATCTCTGATATCTAGTTGTATAACATGGTTATCTATAAACGCGATTTCGTTAGTTCGTTAGATATCTAAGTTATCTCTAGTATCTAGTTGTATAACATGGTTATCTATAAACGCGATTTCGTTATAGTTCGTCAGATATCTAAGTTATCTCTGGTATCTAGTCGTATAACATGGTTATCTATAAACGCGATTTCGTTAGTTCGTCAGGCCAGCCAAACGGATGGAGTGGTACAATGGGTCTAGCGAATAGGCGGGGAGTAATCAGAGCTAGACGAAAATTTTTAGAACATGGCCTAAAATAGAAACTTTTCTCCCCTCCAACTTCTTTTTGACCGGAAAACACCGCGGTTCCACCCTCGACACCATGTCGGAGGGTCCGAGTCTGACCGGTAAGGTCTCTACTCTCACACCATAAGTTCTCTCTCTATCAAGAGTTTAAAAGGCTGTCCATGCTAAGTATAAAGAAACTTCTCAGAAGAAAGAACCTTGTCCATGCTTCAAGTTACTAGTTACTCTCACAGTTGGAATCGCACCAAATAAGAACCTTCTCACATTTTAGTGAAGAACTTTTACTGTCTCAGTCCTACAGAACCAAAAATTTAAGTTTCTTATCCTGCAAGTAGTCAAGGAAAATTTCTCACAGAATATCTTACCACGACAAAGGAAAAGTTGTTGCTACCACCACCAACCGACTTTCTTACGCAGAAAAAGGAAAAGATGTTGCCACCTCCAGTCAACCCCCAAGGATTTCTAGGGTTAGAATAGTTACACCCAATAATGCAGATTTACTCCAGAGGCACTCTTTAACCCTCATAAAGCGTGTTACAAACCCCAAAAATCAGAGAATGTGGTCTCTCATACCATTCCTCTCAGAACTCTGGAAGAATATGTTTAAATATTCTATTTGGGCTATTAGAGCAGACCTGAGCCAAGTTTTGTTTCAGTTCCAGTTTACAAATGAAGATCTACAAACAATGCTAGACAACAAACTTTATCACTTTGCTAGATGGATGGTAATCATTCAGAGATGAGAACCAACGCTATCCCCAACCTTCCCATCGTATATCCCTTTCTGGATAAGAGTACATGGAATCCTAGTTCATCTATGGACACCTGATACCATTCGAAGCATCGAGTAAGAAACCAGACAGTTTGAAGACTTGGATATTACACATATTGAAGCGAAGATGAGAGTTAAAGTCAACGACCTCCAACCCCTAATCATGACCTCAATCGTGGAATACCCAAATGGAGAAGAGGTCGTGGCGTCTTTGGTTTATGAGAAACTTGAAAAACATTGCCATAACTGATTTTACTTAGACCATGAAAAGGAAGAATGCCCTCTGTTGAAAACCCCTGACGAGTAAAAGCCAAAGCATATGCTAAACCATTCAAAGGATATACATGCAAGAGAGTTTAGAAGATAAACTAAGTGATCTCATACAAATGCAAGAGGTTACCGGGATCACACCCCAAGGAATGATCGACAACATGAAAGGAGGAGCTATTATGGAGAAGGAAACCGTAACTATCGATCCTCAAGCACCTCCCATTTTTGATCCAAAGATGACAAGGACGAAAGAATGAGGAATGTGTCAACGAGAGAACCTTATAACAATTATAGAAATCAAAGAGAAACTTCACGCTCACACACCTCTACCCATCATAGAGAGCATTCTCACATCTCTAATCACCATAGAGAGCATTTTAGACACTTTGACGGAAGCCAATGGAGACCTCCACCAAGAGCAGTCTGGATGTTTAAAAAACAGAGGATAATATAACTTGATGTCACCTATAAGACAAATGAGAGAAATATCTGACTCATCAAGGACCCAAAGGCCGAATAGATGCCGTGCATAAGCTCTAACCACTCTGACAGCTGAACTGCCAAAACAAGCTATGGAGGAAGCACTAGGAGAACTCCGGGATGTTATGATCCAATACTCAAGTTGCCCTAACCCAGCAGAAAGTGCTGCAAGGAGAGAAATAATTCGTTTAGCAGAGGCTACTGGGGAATTTGAGGAAATCGCTGCAAATATGATAAGATCATCCATGTTCAGCCAAAATCATGTTGAAGAAGAACCAGGATCTAGGGCAATGTCACAAGAGAGAATCTAGTTACTCTCAGAATGGGGCCAACAAACGATGAAAATCCAAACACTGAGATCGACACCAACAAATGTACGATTAAAAAAGGCGGGGACGACCACTTGAAAAGAAGAAAACTCATTTTATTCCCTCGGTACTCCAAGGAGCATTCTCAAAGAAAATGAAGATTATTCAAACACACTGATCTCCGAGAAGAAGAGTACATTTAGAAAATATCCCTCGTAATGAGGATAATGGTATAACAACATATCAAACTCGGGGAACTAGCAGTAATCTATCTCAGAATGGAAGTACCCGTCAGCCCGGACAACCACCTCGCTGCAATATTTTCCCAGGAACATCTTCCTTAAAAATAACGAGTTGGAACTGTGAAGGGTTGGGGAATCCCTTGACAGTTCGTCGTCTGAAGGAAATCAAGAAAAACAAGATTTCCCAGACAATTTATTCCTCATGGAGACAAAAACTTCAGATCATTTTGTTATCACTGAGCTTAAACCTTTGGATTATGAATGTAATGTTAGTGTCTCACCGTCTCACCGGGAAGTGGAGGCTTAGCCCTGTTATGGAAAAAAGAGATTGAAGTGGAGATTATTTTTCTGTGTGAAAATTTTATCGACACTGCAATAAAGTATAAGGGCAAGTTATTCTATGAAATCTTTGTCTATGGACATCCAAAAAAGGCTAAAAGACAAGAGGTTTGGGATCAGTTATCAATCCAAGCAACAAACCGAGATGCTCCATGGTTTATGACATGAGATTTCAATGAGATCATTGACAACACTAAGAAAGCTGGGGGACCACTCATAACAAAAGAATCTTTTGTGGATTTCAGATCATTCATGTCAGAATGTGACCTCTATGATCTTCAACACTCTGGAAATTTCATGTCATGGAGAGGAACCAGACACACACATCATGTAAGATGCCGCCTTGATAGAGCAATGGAAATTATCGCTTGGATAGAGTGTTTCCCGCCGGGAAGAAGTGAATACCTTAGATTTGAGGGCTCTGGCCATAAATCTCTTATCACAAGTTTCACACCGGGAACGAGAAGAAAAGACATGTTCAGATACGATTGAAGCTTGAGAAACAATGAAGAAGTAAAAAACCTGATTGTAGAGGCTTTGTCTTCCCAACCACATGAGACTGTGGAACAAAGAATATCAAATTGCAGAAAAGTCATCATTCAATGGAAATTTGAACATCACATTAACAATCTAGAAAAGGATCGAGGAGAAACGGAGAGCCCTAGAGGCCGCTATGGTGAATTTTGTAAATAATGATGTTCGCATCCTACAAATTAATGATGAGTTAAAAGAGGCTTACCGAGCAGAGGAGGAATTTTAGAGACAACAGAGTAGACAAATGTAGCTCACCATGTGTGATTAAAAGCAACGGCTACTTCCATGCTGCCACTCGAGGCAGAAGAGAAAGGAACAATATATCAGTCATCAAAAATGGAGAAGGGAAAACAGTCTATGAAGAGGATCAAATAACATAAGCTATCACATATTATTTTCTAAAGTTATTTACCTCTCTGAAAGGGGATAGAGCATAAACAGTCTCCAAAGCTATCCATCCTCATATCACATCAGAGACAAATAAAAAACTGATCAGATCTCACTCTACTGAAGAAATATTAAAAAGCAATATTCTCCATCCATCCAGACAAAGCACGAGAGCCGGATGGATTTTCAGCTAGTTTTTTCATACAAATTGGGAATCAATAAGACCAGACATCATACAAGAGGTCCAAAACTTCTTCTCATCAGGTATTTTACCGAGATCTATAAATGCTACTCATATCTGGTTCATCTCAAAGATCGAAACTCCCAAAACAGTGGCAGACTATAGACCAATAGCATTATGTAATGTCTATTACAAGATAATATCAAAGGTTCTAACTCAAAGGCTCCATCTGATACTAGATGAGATTGTAGCAGAAAACCAATATGCGTTTGTACCGGAGAGAGCAATATCAGACAATGTCTTGATAACACATGAGATGCTCCATTTCCTGAAAACACCAGAAGCAGAAAAGAGGGGATCAATGGCCGTGAAAACATATATAAGCAAAGCATATGACATAATTGAGTGGGAGTTCATCATGCTAGTTCTCGAGAAAATGGGGTTTCACCCACTCTGGATTAAATGAATCATGCAGTGTGTCACCACAGTCACTTTCTCATTCTTAATTAATGCTGAAGTAAGAGGAGCAATTATACCTCATCGGGGAATACGCGAAAGGGATCCACTCTCACCATACTTATTCATTTTATGCAATGAAGTACTCTCGGGTCTCTGCAACAAAGCACAAGAAAGCGGAAAACTTGCTGAAATCAAGGTAGCTAGAGGCAGCCTGAAGATAAACCACTTGTTATTCGTTGATGATACCATGTTCTTTTGTAAATCCAATACAAAAAGGTGCAAAGCTCTCTTGGACATCCTGTACAATTACGAGACATCATCAGGGCAGAAGATAAATTTTTAAAAATCTGCAATTACTTTCTCCAGGAGGCCTCCGCAGATCACTCGGGATAGAGTAAAGCGAGAATTGCGAATTGAAATGGAGGGAGGTGTGGAAAATACCTCGGAGTTCCTGAGAATTTTGGTAGGAAGAAATTAGAACTATTTAGCTCCATGGTAGACCAAATCCACCAGAGATCTATATCATGGTCCTCAAAGCTCTTGTCAAGCGCTGGAAAAATGGTTCTCCTCAACTCAGTTCTCTCGTCCATGCCTACATACATGATGTCATGTTTTAAACTACCAATAAGTCTTTGTAAAATAATTCAATAAATACTTACACGTTTCTGATGGGACGCAAATCCTTAAAGGAGAAAAATGTGTTGGGTGGCATGGCACAAGCTCACAAGAGAAAAAAAAGAAGGGGGCTTAGGTTTCAGAGACATCCAACTCTTCAACGATGCTCTACTAGCAAAACAAAGCTGGTGACTTCTTACAAAACCAGAAAGTCTACTAAGCCGAGTCCTAAAAGGCAAATATTACCACTAAACATCCTTCATCGACTGCACAAGCTCATAAGCAACCTCTCATGGATGGAAATGAATATTGATTGGTAGAGAGCTACTCAAAAAGAACCTGGGAAAAGCCATTGGAAATGGTCATACTACGAGTATATGGGAAGACACATGGATATCTATATCAAAGCAAATCCGACCCATAGAACCATCATAAAAAGAAGTATATGAGATGAAAGTGGCTGACATGTTCTTACCAAACTTAAGGGAATGGAATGTGGATCAAATAAGAGAACTCCTACCGGCATATGAGAAAGAAATCCTATGCATAAAACCTAGTGTATGCGAAGCTGCAGACAAACATATATGGCTTCCTAAAACAACAGGAGAGTACTCAACAAAAATTGGATACCATACGACATGCTCAGCTGGCCACAATGAACCGCCTCCTGCAGAGATGATCCAAGACTTTAACTGGCAATGCGAAATTTGGGAAGGTAAATTCTCGCAAAAACTAAAATTATTCCTCTGGAAGATAATGCAGGGAGCATTACCTGTGGGAGAGAACTTTGTCACTCGGAGAATAATCCTGCACTCGAGATGTACATGATGCGAAGAACCTGAATCTGCAATCCACCTACTGTTCCGATACAACTTCGCCCAACTCGTTTGGAGATTGGCACCATACAAGAAAACTGTTGATCCGACCAGTTTCCCAGATCTCGCTTCGGGGACTAGAGCACTCAAATCGGCGGTTTGCCTTCCACCTTCATGCATTGGAAATGGCCCTCTCTTCCCATGGATCCTCTAGAATCTTTGGATAGCTTGGAATAATCGCATATTCAACGAAAAGAACTTCGCTGAAGAAGAAACAATAATAAACTCAATCAAAGGAGCAAGTGAATGGCAATGAGCTCAACCGGTGATTCAGTCGATCTAACTTGTGCGGCGAAACAATTGGAGACCAAATTTTCCTGACGACGCTATCAGATGTTACACGGATGGCGCTTGGAGAGAAGACATAGCATCATCATGATTGTGATGGATCTTCGAATCTAACCAAAAAGAAATCTTCCTACAAGAATCGAAGGCAATACATTTTGTGATTTCTCCTTTGGCAGCGGAGGTTTTAGCCATCCAAATTACGTTATCGCAAGCGCTTGATATGGGCTTCACAAAAATATGCATCGCTTCAGACTCCAACCAACTTGTTCGAGCAATCACGATCGGACCACCACTGTCAAAAGTTTATGAGATTCTTCAAAACACTTCTCAACTTTTCTATGGATTGATTATTGTTTCTTTTATTTTTATTTCAAAGAAAGCCAATATGTTAGTTGACTCTTTAGCAAAACTTTCATTTCCTACCTTTTCTTTGGTACATGAAGAGAATCGTTTTGGTTAACCGATTTAATGAATGATATTTTTGAAAAAAAATATATATCAAAATTATAAACGGCAATACAAAAATGATTTATTACCTCCAAAAATAGCCTATAGTTAGACATGTCACATGTCAGGACTAAAATCCGGAGCTCAATCTAAATTAAATATTTTGATTCAAATTCGGAGCTCAACCTAAATTAAATACTTAGATTCAATTAGAGGATTTTTTTAATGATTTAAATGTAGAGTTTGCTCGTAATGAAGATTTAGAAGAATAGTATAGTACATAAAGAATTGCACGAAAAAAGAAATACATAATACACTTGGGGATCACGTTCTTGACCAACTTTTTGAATGATTTAAATGTAGAGTTTGCTCGTAATGAAAGATTTAGAAGAATAGTATTACATACTGATATTATTGTAAAGAATTGCATGAAAAAAGAAATACATAATACACTTGGGGATCACGTTCTTGACCAACGAGGCAACGACTAAGTCGCTAAACAACAAAGCCAAACTATACAGTCACAACAAACGTGCTGCCCGAGATATATAAGTTAATAATACAAGGAGGTAGCAAATTTCGTTTTGACTTGTTTGAAAGTATGATGAGGTCGGAAAATCCTATGTTAAAATTATATATAATATTTATACTATTAAAATAGAAACCTTTTTTTAATGTCCAAACATGTATTAATTAACAATATTTCTATAATTTATTTAAATTAATTAAATATATTATCAAACAAATAAATTTTATATAATATTAATAAAAATATATTTATTTTATATTTATATTTAATTCCGAAAATTTAATTGTTAATTTAGATTACTTTAAATTTCTGTAAATATATATTATATTATTTACTAAAAATTAATTTTTATTGTATCTTTGTAAAAAAAATAATCGGATATTAATTTAGATTTAATTTAAATATTTAAATTTAAATACTATTCTCATAATAACGTAAATGATAAACGGATATTTTCTAAAGATAGTTTTTAATCATGCATACCAAAATTATTTTTACAAATTTTCTGTATATACCAAAATACGGATAAATACACAATATTAAAGACTAAACTTATATTAAATTTCTAATCAGAAAGAGAATAATTTAATTCGAAAATGTGGTATAAACATAAAAACACATGTACACCAAATCAACAGAATATTACTCGAATATTATCTTATCACTAAAAGTTTAAAAACTACAAAATCAACATATTTGAATCAATAACACTTTAATTAAGTTTTATTTCTCATTTTACACTTTATATATTACAAAATTTAATTATAAAAACATTATCTCGCGCGGATGCGCAAATTTAAAATCTAGTACATAATGAAAATGACGTAACATTAGTGCTTTATGTAGGTATTTATGATCTTTCTATTAGTACATTTCAATCAGAGGAAACACTCCAAAATAGTATAAAATGATAAACTGCCATAATAATACATCGTTTGAGAAAATTGTCAAAATAGTTTTTTTTTTGGATTAAACTCGGAAGTAATCCCAGACTCTTAATGGGCCTAGACTAATATCCCGAAAGGGAGTGACACAGCCCACTTATGATCCCCACTTGGCCAAGAGTTAGTGTGATAATTCCACACCCAGAGGGATTCGATCCCTGGCCTAGACCCACCCCACTACAACCTTTTGGTTAAAATAGTTTTTTCCAAAGACAAATTGAAGTGTTTTGGGTTAGGATTGGGTTATTTAGGGTTTAGGGTACAAAATGACAAACAAACAAAAAACTCTCAAAACACTATTTTTATAATTTTCTCAAACGATATACTATTTTGGCAATTAAGGTTGGGCTCACCCTAAACCCTAAACAAATTTCTCAAAAAAACTATTTTTGCAATTTTTCCAAACGATATACTATTATGACAATTAATTTATCATTTTGTATTGATGATTTTATTTTTCCATCATATATATATATGTATTAATGATTTTATTTTTCCTTTTTTACATCGCTCAAGAAAGAGCACCAATAAACAAACTTTTTGTGTTCAAGTTCTACAAATAGTTTGTTCTCAAATTAAGCTATTGTAATAGTAATTATATCAATGAGCATGGTCAAGAGAAGAGGATGTTTGAAGGTAGGACTAAGGTTAGGCATTTCAAAAATAAAATAAGATGTATCAAAAAGAGAAACTAACTAAAGAAATTCCTACAAAATTTTCATCGACTATTAATATTATTGGGGTATGATTATGGTGCAAAAAAGGACTTGGTGCACAACCATGTATATGACATATAAGGGATTTATGGCAAATTGGTGATGCAACCCACAAATTTTTTTTTATATATTTTGTTGTTGTTGTCATACTGTTTGTAATTTACTAATCCTCTTTTCTAAGTTTATAAAATATTCATACGACTTTTCAAACATTCATCAGACATCACATTATTGTTTAAGTTAATGAAAATATCATTTGAAATTAAAACCATGCATACCATACCTGAAATTACACTCGTCTGTATGCACGAGTATTCATCTAGTTTAATATATAAAGAGTGAGTGAAGTCTCACAAAGGCTTCACAACTCAGCATTTTTGTGTTATAAAAGATTGACACATCAGCATAAATTCATATTCTTAAAACCAATCAACATATTTTAAATTTACATATCAGCACAATTTATTCAAACGACACTTGCACATAAGAACATAAACAATTGACCGTCGCTGCTTATGAGGGTTTAATGCTTTCCAAGTCTCCAACTATCTCCAATCGTTGAAAGTTAAGAGTTGTCGTTTATGCTTCTTCAATTTTCTGTTGATATTTAAATAGAATTTTCTCTATCTTTTGTTATATCCTCATAAGTCATTGAGACTGGCTTGGGTGTAGCAAATCGAGATAATATATCCTCTCCTGAGATTGGATTCGACGTGGAGAAGAATCTACAGACTCAAGAATGTTTTCTTCTAATGAAGATTTTCTCTCATCAATAATTTCATTGAGGCTTTCGACATTTTAAACATGCTTGTGTGAAAACTCATAGTTAAACATGCTTTATATGCAACATTTTAAGAAAGATGACTTAGTACCGCAGTAATGACAAAGCAAGGTGAAAATACTCTAGTGGTGATATTCAAATCCATTTGACAAGTCTTTCGAGTTTGATAGTGTAGTGAACCGGCGTTAGAAGAAAGTGGAGTCTGCCTGCTAAGAATGTGTACATTTTTCACTCTCCGATGCTGCCCATAATAATATCCCATAATCGAAGAAAAATAAAAATCTATGTGACTCGTGTCAAAAATAAATAAAGAACCCTTCAAGCAAATCCATTGCCAAACGAAGAAGTCCCTATAACTATTCTTTTTCTTGCCTTGGCAGCCTGCAATTTTCAGATAGCACCAAGCAACTTCAGTAGAGGAAAAACAAAGAGTCATCACGTGTCAAGAAAATAAAGAGATTGCTATTGACCTGCTCGTTCCAACTCATGCAAGCAGTGACTATAGCCAGTATGATTCCTTGCGCCGTAGACCCAAAGACCACACCGATCCATAGCCCTTTACCATTCATGTGACACCAAAATCCTAAGAAAAGTCCAACCGGAGCTCCTATGAGATAGAAAGCCACCACATTTGCCCAAGCTCCAATATGTTGCCACCCACTTCCCCTAGCAACCCCTAGCCAAGCATATAAAACATAATCTGAGTCGCGAGATCGATTCTTTTATTTCATTTCTTAGTTGATGGGTTTTATCTTATTACCACCAAGCACCGCGGAAAATCCATCAACGATAAATGAGAGACAGAGCAAAGGAGATAGCTCTGTGACATAGTCCACAACTTCTTTGCTGTTGCTAAAGGCGTAGCCAAGGATATTCCTGCAAGTGAAGAGAACCGTGCTACAAATAGTAGCCTCTAGGAGCCAAAGGCAAATACCGGCAAACACTGCCAGCCTAGCAACCTCGGGGTTCCCGGCTCCCAATTCGTTTGAAATCCTTGTGCTGCCAAAGTAAAATAGGGACCGGCCGGTGTGATTAATCTGCAATTTCCCAAACAAAACTTTGAGATGGTTTATCGAAATCATACCTCGCAGCGGCCGCAATACCCATAGGAATGACATAGTGTAGAGATGCTGTTGTAAGACTGTCATGAACAGAACATCAACAACAACCAAAAGGATTCCAAATTAGAATTAGATTTTTAAATTCTGTTTTCTCTTGCACAGTAAAAACTGATTATACACATTTGAAGTCGAACTAAATCTTGTTTAACTTAATCAACATTAACTTGACTAATCTGTTCAATCTAAACCCATATATTCGAGACGGTTCCTCCTGATACTAGATATGTAAAAAGGGAGAAACAGATTGAAAGAGAAACATGGATTACCAAATCGAAAGAACAGAGGTCTCGAGTTTCGGGTTAGGGAGGAGTCCTGAGGACAATACAAGGAGCTCAAACAGCCACCATTCTAAGCTGCATATATAGAAAAAAAACAATCAAATCGATATAGAGAAAGCAACATGTACCAAAGATAAGGAAGATGAATGTTTTACCAAGTCATTGCTGCTGATGGAATTCCATAATGGAAATACTGCTTGACGCCGGAAACAAAATCATGAGATACAAAGCCGCGAGTCTTCTCGCAAGAACTGGAGAATCTCACATAGGCTTCCATTGCTTCCGAGACCAAACGTGTAGACTAGGGTCCAGCAAACGGGTATATGGAACATAAGGGTGGTTAAGGTACAGTAAAGAAGAGGTAGAACCAAACCCTGAGTCTGGAGAAACCGAGTCAAAGGTTGTTGAAGCGCTTGAGCGAACAATGCAGGTATAAGCCAGACTGCATAGGAACCAGCTAGCTTGGAGATTTCAGGGTCTTGTCCGATTGAAATCAATAGTTTGCCCATGTAAATCCAGAGAATCGAAATGAGGAAACAAATGGGTATGTTGGAGGCGATTGCAGAGTATGTGTAAGTTCCGATTTTTTCGTATTGTTTGGCTCCATAAGCTTGGCCACAAAGAGTTTCAAGTGCACCCACTAACCCACACTGCACAAACAAACGTAGCGTTTCAAGATTTTAAATGGCGATTGAAGTGAGCCTAGATAAAAGGACACAAATTTTTTGTTGTTTTGGTCTAAAAAGGACAAACAAATTTGTTAACTAGGTTTGGTTTCTTCCGAGACCGTGTCCCGAAACGAATCCACTATAACAAGAAAGTGTAGGACCAAAAATATCGCACAATAGACATGAGAGATTTAATCACGATTATATAAATAAACAGTAAGGAACATACGATTCATAAAACGATAAAGCAATAAAAAGATCTAAGGAGCCGAGATGAATCTCTTTCCTTAACTCTAAGAATCTCCCAACCAAAGTAATCTGTATCATCTACACTTGATATCAGATCTGTCGAACATTATACTACGATACTCTCGAATAACAACTTACTCTAAGCGGTAGGGAATTGAATGAACTTTTTCTTTTGTAAGTGTGTTTTCTGTGTGTGATTGGATACCTTTCTCTCAAGAGAGGCGATCCTATATATAGGAGAAGATCATAGAGGAAATTATTTCCAACTAGCGATGTGGGACTTTTTACATGTCCCTCACTTTTCATTTTTTAAGGTTTTTCCTTTTCTTAAGGCTTTTCCTTTTTTAAGGCTTTTCATTTTTTTTAAGGTTTTTCCTTTTTACATTCACAAGGCTTTTTTTTACTTAGCCCAAATGTCTCATTTCAATTCACACATACACATATTTATAAAGCCCTCAAGCTCTTATAAATTTTGTTCCAACAATCCCCCACATGAATAGAAATGACTATAAACATATGAAAATTGAACGTACTAGACTTTACTAGACATACTTGACTAGACTCGACTAGACGTAGACAGACTTTCGAGAGTATACGAAAATGTAACTGTCACTGAATGGTATCGTTTTTCAGCTTTGAACCAAACAATTTTAATATCTGTTGCGTTTACTCGGCCAGGAGGTGAACATGATGTCTTGAACCACCCAGATTTTGATGTAAACTGATACAACAGATATCGCACAACGACATTTTCTCGTAGAACTTTGTTCTCTATTGGGTTCATTTTGGCCTTGAACATTCCTGGTATTCGTGAGTGAATTTGGAGAATATAACCTTATCATTCATTCTCCTAGAAACGGCCCCATTTCACACTTCACAAGGAGATCTTTTATTAGCTTGTTTTCAGAAGTGTCCTGTCACACTCCACTATCTACACAGCTATGCAATCATTAAAAGCCAACGCTTATCCTTACTATCCACAGGTAGCACTGTTTTATCATCCTAGGAACTGGGCAGAGACAAAGTCTCACAGTGCTCAAATTCGAATCAGTTTAATTTTGTTTCCCTTTGAACCTAGATCTTGGGATCTCCAATCACATAGGTGGGGTATCTGTCAAACGTCATCTTTTTCTATAGGTTTTAAACCCATTCATTTTGATGATTTAACTAACTTGATCTCGAGGCTAACTTTTTGGGAAACAGATCCGCTAAGTTATCAGCCGTTGTGAGATCAGTTGTCTAAATGGTCTTATATCATTCTTGAGATTCGCCATTTTATAACTTACTCAGTGCCTGAGAGATAGCTCACTAACTCTCACAGTGTACACATAAAGTTGGCACTGGTTTTTCCCACATCGGGATATCTTCCACAAAGTTTCGAAGCCATTCTGCTTCCTCTGTAGCTTTATCTAAAGCTATAAACTCTGACTCCTTGGTTAATTAGGCCAAAAGTGCTTGTTTGGAAGATTTCCAGGATACTGCTGCACCCCCAAGAAAAAAAGTATTATCCACTTATAATATCTGTCAGATTTACAAGACCAAGAGGTGAACATAAAGTCTTGAACTCCCCAGACTTTGATGTAAATAGAGACGACATATAACGCTGGATAATTCAAAATTCAAATTATTGCTTTCCACACGTGTAGCGACTTATTTACTGAATGTGCTAAATCGGATCTAGTACGATTTATCAAGTATGTTAGACTTCCGATCACTTGTGATACAACTTTATCACAATTGGAGTTATTGCAATCTTGTTTGAGTAGTTCTCAAAACATTCTAGGATTTTGAGACAAGATTATCCACTAATCTTATGTCTATCAAACTTCCCACTAAACACATTCTTAGTGTGTTGGATTATGTCTTTCTTGCTTCTATGATGACCGTGTCATCATATAAACATAACAAAACGTATCCATGTGGAGTACTTTTGATTTATATCACCTTAAGTGATTTGGAAGCTATTTGACATCACTTTGTTGTCAAACTTTCCAAACTATTGCTTAGGAGCTAACTTAAGCTCGTATAAGGACTTTGCAAGTCTACTTATCTTCTTTCCTTGTTCAGGAGTGACATAACCCTCGGGTTGTTTCATGTAAATCTCCTCTTCTAAATGGTCGTTTAGAAAGGCAGATTTTACATCCATTTTATGGATTACAAGATCTCATATTGCTGTGATTCCAATCAGCATACGACTAATTTCAACTTTAGTCTCTTCTGCTTCTTTACAGAAGTACCAACATTGCTCGATCTAAGGCCCAATGCCCGTCAAGCATCGATCGATACCGGGGTGTATCGATCGATACCTCTAAAAGCGTAAGAGCCCAAGAGATCAATTGCTCGCCTCAATTCGTGAGGTACTAGAGCTTATCCTTTACACGGAAACTCATGTTCAAAGGAAGACACATTCCTTGGTTACCGTGATTACTTGGATATCTGGTATATCTACTTTATACACCATAAAGCAATCAACACTACATTGTGTGCATATGCAATGAAGATACAATCCACCGTTTTTGGTCCGATTGTCACCTTCTTAGGTGGTTGCTAGGCACCCCCACACTTTAATATATTTGTATAAAAACACATTACTTTTCCAAAGTTCACATGAAACATTTTCAGTGACTTTGTGTGGTATTTAGTTCCCCCCCCCCACATTTCTGGACTTAACCCAGATTCCTGCAACATTTCATTCATCATTTCCTTGAGAGTTCTGTTCTTTCTCTCTTCGGCTAAGTGATTAACCTCCATTGAGCCGTCTAGGATCATATCATGCCCCTCCTCTTCAAAAGGATTTGTCCTCAAATCTGGACTATCTGCAACAAAAGGGATCAAGTCAGAAACATTGAAACTCGAACTAATAGTGTACTTACCTTGCAAATCGATGACGTAGGCATTGTTGTTGATCCGTTTGATTACACGGAATGGACCATCCGTCCTTGGCATAAGCTTAGACTTCCGTTCGTCCGGAAAAAGTTCTTTCCGTAAATGAACCCAAACAAGATCTCCCGGTTCGAAAATTTGCTCACGCCGGCCTTTGTTAGCTTGCTTACGGTATTGTTCGGTCCTCTTCTCGATGTTCAACCGCGCTTGGATTTGGCTTGCTTGCAAGTGACACAACGTCCGCAAATTCGTTCCACGTCTTTTCGCATATGCGGCCAATAGAAATGTGCTTCCAATGTACTCAACGTTTTGGCGACTCCAAAGTGTCCCATAAGTTCTCCTGTATGTGATTCCCTCCGTGCATAACGTTTGTTCAGCTTTTGTTGACGCGTAGAGCTCCTTATCGTACGTCGGGTAATTCAAGGTGGCTCCTCCAAGCTTTTCGCTAAAGTAAGCGATTGGTCTCTTTTCCTGCATAAGAACAGCACTGATACCTATACCAGAGGCATCACATTCAATTTCAAAAGTTTTCGAAAAATCAGGTAAGGAAAGAAGTGGTGCGTTTGTGAGCTTGTCTTTCAACGCTTGGAAAGCGGTTTCTTGTGCTTCGTTCCACTTGAAGCCAACGTCTTTCTTGATAACTTCGGTTAGAGGTGCGGCCAAGGTACTGAAATCCTTCACAAAGCGTCGGTAAAAACCCGCAAGTCCATGGAAACTCCTCACTTCGCCAACGGTCTTCAGACTCGGCCAATCGCGGATGGCTTTCACCTTTTCTTCATCGACCTGGATTCCCTGGGCACTAACAACAAAACCTAGAAAAACCAAGTTATCCGTACAAAACGTACACTTTTTCAAGTTCGCATAAAGTTTCTCCTTCTTAAGAATATCCAAAACGGCCCTAACATGCGTAACATGTTCGTCTATGTTCTTACTATACACTAGGATATCATCAAAGTATACAATGACAAAGACTTCTATAAATGATCGCAAGATATGGTTCATTAGCCTCATGAATGTCCTAGGTGCATTAGTTAACCCGAAAGACATCACTAACCATTCACACAACCCATGCTTAGTTTTAAACGCCGTTTTCCACTCATACCCCTCTTTCATCCTAATTTGATGATATCCACTTTTAAGATCGATTTTAGAGAAAATGCAAGACCCATAAAGTTCATCTAGCATGTCATCTAAACGAGGAATAGGAGGGCGATACTTTACAGTGATATTATTGATGGCGCGACAGTCGACGCACATACGCCACGTTCCGTCCTTCTTCGGAACAAGCAAAACCGGTACCGCACAAGGACTCATGCTTTCGCGGATATGTCCTTTCTCCATAAGTTCCGTGACCTGTCTTTGAAGCTCTTTAGTCTCCACGGGATTAGTCCTATATGCTGGTCGATTTGGAAGAGTAGCCCCGGGCACAAAATCGATTTGATGTTCTATTCCCCGGACAGGCGGTAATCCGTGCGGATTGTCGTCGGGAAAAACGTCTTCAAAATCCTGTAAAACAGAAATCATCTTGCTCGGGAGCTCCGGCTCAAGGTCAGTATAACTCATAAGAGTTTCTTTAAACATAAGAACAATGAAAGATCTTTTTGTAAACAAAGCTTGTTTTACCTCACTAGATTTCGCAAAAAGAGTAGAATTCCTTACGGTTTTTGTCTCGGCGGTTTTCTTTGGAGTGGTGCTCAAACTCATACCTGCGTTGGTTTGGGATTGGTCGGTCTTAAGGTCACTCTTAGCCTCAGCCTCCTTCTTCTTATCACGGACTTTCTGGTCTTGGTAAATCTCGAGAGGAGTCATAGGAACTAATACCATGTTTCTCCCTTTATACGTGAAAGAGTGCTTATTTGTGAGACCGTCGTGAGTAACCTTGCGGTCAAATTGCCAAGGTCGTCCCAGCAATATATGTCCAGCCTCCATAGGCAGCACGTCGCAAAGAACTTCATCTACGTAGCTTCCTATAGCCAAAGGAACCAAAACTTGTTTCGTTACCTTTAAGTGTCCCACGTTGTTTAGCCATTGAAGGTAATACGGTCGGGGATGCTTCATCACTTCTAGACCCAGCTTCTCCACAAGTGTAGTGCTTGCCACATTCGTACAGCTTCCCCCATCGATGATTAGGCTACACACTTTCCCTTTAACTCGGCATCTAGTGTGAAACAAATTTTCCCGTTGCTCTTCCTCTTTAGGACGATCTTGTATAAGCAGCGTTCTCCTTGCCACTAGTAAATCTCCATAACTAGCTTCCTCCGCGGTTTCCTCGAATGCTTGTGAGACCTCACAATCTTCTTCCGCTTCCGATTCTATCTCCCCATCCCTCGGAGAACCATAGTTCGTTTATTCGGACATTCTTTGGCCACATGCCCGCGGCCTTGGCATTTGAAGCATCGAAGATCTGTGCTCTTGGCTTGAGAAGTCTCGGCCTTTTCATTAGGATTCCGAACATATGTTGAAGTGAAAGGCTTCGAATCCGTTCTCGTCCTTCCATCTAATCTTGGTCAAAAACCGGACTTTTCGTGGATCGGATTAGGTCTTATGCTAGAACCGTAGGAAGGTTTTGTGGCATTCCTCCTCTTGAGTTGTCTTTCGATGATATTCGCCTTTTGTAGCATCTCCTCGAGATCCCCATAGTACTGAAGTTCCAGCAAGTCTTGAATTTCACGGTTAAGACCACCTAGAAATTGTGACATAGTAACTTCACTATCTTCCTCTAAACGAGCGCGGGTCATAAGCATCTACAGATCTTGGTAATATTCCTCGACACTCCTTGCTCCTTGGGTAAGCCTTCTCAATCGGTTATGTAGATCACGTTGGTGATGACTAGGAATGAACCGCTTGCGCATGACGGCTTTCAATTGTCACCACGTTTCTATCGGATCCTCGTCATTGCGTCTTCGCGAAGTTACCAATTGTTCCCACCAACTAAGAGCGTAATCGTAAAATTCTGTGACAGCAGCACGCACTCTTTGAGTTTCCGTAGACTCGTTGCAATCGAACACTAATTCAACCTTAATTTCCCACGCCAAGTACGCATCCGGATCATTCTTTCCGTGGAAAGGAGAGATTTTTGCAATAACACCTCTCGTGTTCTCTCGTCTCGGCCTCCTTTGATTATGACCGGATGAATGACCCTCGGATTCATGCTGTCTCCTCGTGCTTCTAGTTCTGCGCGGTCTACCTTGACTATCATTATGGGACGAATCACCGTAATAATCGTCGTTGTGCAAAGGTCGATTTGGCTCTTCCCCCACGGGCGTGTTTAGGGGCTGTTTTTGTGCTCCTAAAGCACGATTCAGTTTGTCATTCATGTCTAGCATCTCAGTAACCATCATGCGCCTCATGCTGTCTATGATTGCTTGTATTTGAGCGGTATTCAAACCGGCTTGGGTAAGAGGATCGTTTGGATCGAGTTGATTATTTCCTTGAGTAGGATTAGATCCGTCTTGTGCCATAACTTCCCCAAAACTTCCTCGGCCTCGGCTTCCCCCGGAAAGTCCCTCGGACTTGTGTTTCCCCGGAAAACTCCTCGGCTCCTCGGATTGAATCTCCCAAAACTTTCCCGAAAATTGCTTATCCTTAATTCCCTTGCAAAAAATATTAAATTCCACACAAACAAGAACTTAGGTCGATCTATGAATTAAACACAATCAAACCTTTTTTTTTTTTTTTTGAAAGAAGATGAACGATTTTAAAAAAAATGATGAACGATTTTTTTTTTTTTTTGATTTACGATGAAACTAAACAACTTAACAATGATCTAGATGCAATAAATAAATTAAAACCACACTAGAATTAACCCAAAAAATGATGAACAATTCGATGAACACAAAAAAAGAAGATGAACGGTCAAGATGAAAATTATGCAATGAAATGAAACAAAACAAAACCAAATGATAAGATGATAGATGAAACGATATTACCGGATCCTTGAGTGCGCTCTGATATCATTTAATATACCCTTGTCCAAGGATCTCTCAAGAAGAAGCGGTAATGATGGATAATCCTTGAATCGAAATTCAAGGCGATGGAATCGCAACCCCGGGAACGTGGAGCAGGCTCGAAGGCGTGGGAATCCACCCGAAAATCCTTCCAACACTCAGCTCGCTATTGACGCTCTCGACACGACGATTGGTAGAGTGGCTGCCCACAAAGAGAGATGGAAATCTCTTTGATAAACCAATTTCGAAACCCTTATAAATCCACTAAGAAAATCGAAAGAAAGAAAATTGTTATTGCTTAATTGTTGAGCAACAATGATCTACACGAGTTTAAAAAGGCAAAGGGGAGTTCAAGGGGCAAAGCCCATCTCGAAAATACAAGGATTAAAAATCGAAAATGACAAAAGAAATAAATGAAGGTTTGACTTGGACTTTGACTTTGAATGGCGAAATGACCCTTGATCTTCGTGAGGGATTTGCTGAGGGATTTGGGCTTGAGGGAAAAAGTGTTCCAAGGCCTCGTTAAAAACCTTGTCACGTAAAAACCATTGGGTAAAAACTGTGACTAAGGAAAAGAGCACACTTGGACTTGTATCGAAACCAATGCGGTTCGATGCACTTCTTCCTTCAAACCCACGGCTTCATGAACATGTCGAACGAGTCCTCCTAGTGCGTCCTTAAGCTTCTTCGCCTTAGCTCTCGTCATTGGTCCTTCCAGAACGTACAAAGCTTCCTCGGGTTCAAGTTACTTCTCGGCAAAAGTCTCCTCGGCAAGCTTCTCTTCGGCTAAGTGATTAACCTCCATTGAGCCGTCTAGGATCATATCATGCCCCTCCTCTTCAAAAGGATTTGTCCTCAAATCTGGACTATCTGCAACAAAAGGGATCAAGTCAGAAACATTGAAACTCGAACTAATAGCGTACTTACCTTGCAAATCGATGACGTAGGCATTGTTGTTGATCCGTTTGATTACACGGAATGGACCATCCGTCCTTGGAATAAGCTTAGACTTCCGTTCGTCCGGAAAAAGTTCTTTCCGTAAATGAACCCAAACAAGATCTCCCGGTTCGAAAATTTGCTCACGCCGGCCTTTGTTAGCTTGCTTACGGTATTGTTCGGTCCTCTTCTCGATGTTCAACCGCGCTTGGATTTGGCTTGCTTGCAAGTGACACAACGTCCGCAAATTCGTTCCACGTCTTTTCGCATATGCGGCCAATAGAAATGTGCTTCCAATGTACTCAACGTTTTGGCGACTCCAAAGTGTCCCATAAGTTCTCTTGTATGTGATTCCCTCCGTGCATGACGTTTGTTCAGCTTTTGTTGACGCGTAGAGCTCCTTATCGTACGTCGGGTAATTCAAGGTGGCTCCTCCAAGCTTTTCGCTAAAGTAAGCGATTGGTCTATTTTCCTGCATAAGAACAGCACTGATACCTATACCAGAGGCATCACATTCAATTTCAAAAGTTTTCGAAAAATCAGGTAAGGAAAGAAGTGGTGCGTTTGTGAGCTTGTCTTTCAACGCTTGGAAAGCGGTTTCTTGTGCTTCGTTCCACTTGAAGCCAACGTCTTTCTTGATAACTTCGGTTAGAGGTGCGGCCAAGGTACTAAAATCCTTCACAAAGCGTCGGTAAAAACCCGCAAGTCCATGGAAACTCCTCACTTCGCCAACGGTCTTCAGACTCGGCCAATCGCGGATGGCTTTCACCTTTTCTTCATCGACCTGGATTCCCTGGGCACTAACAACAAAACCTAGAAAAACCAAGTTATCCGTACAAAACGTACACTTTTTCAAGTTCGCATAAAGTTTCTTCTTCTTAAGAATATCCAAAACGGCCCTAACATGCGTAACATGTTCGTCTATGTTCTTACTATACACTAGGATATCATCAAAGTATACAATGACAAAGACTTCTATAAATGATCGCAAGATATGGTTCATTAGCCTCATGAATGTACTAGGTGCATTAGTTAACCCGAAAGACATCACTAACCATTCATACAACCCATGCTTAGTTTTAAACGCCGTTTTCCACTCATACCCCTCTTTCATCCTAATTTGATGATATCCACTTTTAAGATCGATTTTAGAGAAAATGCAAGACCCATAACGTTCATCTAGCATGTCATCTAAACGAGGAATAGGAGGGCGATACTTTACAGTGATATTATTGATGGTGCGACAGTCGACGCACATACGCCACGTTCCGTCCTTCTTCGGAACAAGCAAAACCGGTACCGCACAAGGACTCATGCTTTCGCGGATATGTTCTTTCTCCATAAGTTCCGTGACCTGTCTTTGAAGCTCTTTAGTCTCCACGGGATTAGTCCTATATGCTGGTCGATTTGGAAGAGTAGCCCCGGGCACAAAATCGATTTGATGTTCTATTCCCCGGACAGGCGGTAATCCGTGCGGATTGTCGTCGGGAAAAACGTCTTCAAAATCCTGTAAAACAGAAATCATCTTGCTCGGGAGCTCCGGCTCAAGGTCAGTATAACTCATAAGAGTTTCTTTAAACATAAGAACAATGAAAGATCTTTTTGTAAACAAAGCTTGTTTTACCTCACTAGATTTCGCAAAAAGAGTAGAATTCCTTACGGTTTTTGTCTCGGCGGTTTTCTTTGGAGTGGTGCTCAAACTCATACCTGCGTTGGTTTGGGATTGGTCGGTCTTAAGGTCACTCTTAGCCTCAGCCTCCTTCTTCTTATCACGGACTTTCTGGTCTTGGTAAATCTCGAGAGGAGTCATAGGAACTAATACCATGTTTCTCCCTTTATACGTGAAAGAGTGCTTATTTGTGAGACCGTCGTGAGTAACCTTGCGGTCAAATTGCCAAGGTCGTCCCAGCAATATATGTCCAGCCTCCATAGGCAGCACGTCGCAAAGAATTTCATCTACGTAGCTTCCTATAGCCAAAGGAACCAAAACTTGTTTCGTTACCTTTAAGTGTCCCACGTTGTTTAGCCATTGAAGGTAATACGGTCGGGGATGCTTCATCACTTCTAGACCCAGCTTCTCCACAAGTGTAGTGCTTGCCACATTCGTACAGCTTCCCCCATCGATGATTAGGTTACACACTTTCCCTTTAACTCGGCATCTAGTGTGAAACAAATTTTCCCGTTGCTCTTCCTCTTTAGGACGATCTTGTATAAGCAGCGTTCTCCTTGCCACTAGTAAATCTCCATAACTAGCTTCCTCCGCGGTTTCCTCGAATGCTTGTGAGACCTCACAATCTTCTTCCGCTTCCGATTCTATCTCCCCATCCCTCGGAGAACCATAGTTCGTTTATTCGGACATTCTTTGGCCACATGCCCGCGGCCTTGGCATTTGAAGCATCGAAGATCTGTGCTCTTGGCTTGAGAAGTCTCGGCCTTTTCATTAGGATTCCGAACATATGTTGAAGTGAAAGGCTTCGAATCCGTTCTCGTCCTTCCATCTAATCTTGGTCAAAAACCGGACTTTTCGTGGATCGGATTAGGTCTTATGCTAGAACCGTAGGAAGGTTTTGTGGCATTCCTCCTCTTGAGTTGTCTTTCGATGATATTCGCCTTTTGTAGCATCTCCTCGAGATCCCCATAGTACTGAAGTTCCAGCAAGTCTTGAATTTCACGGTTAAGACCACCTAGAAATCGTGACATAGTAACTTCACTATCTTCCTCTAAACGAGCGCGGGTCATAAGCATCTACAGATCTTGGTAATATTCCTCGACACTCCTTGCTCCTTGGGTAAGCCTTCTCAATCGGTTATGTAGATCACGTTGGTGATGACTAGGAACGAACCGCTTGCGCATGACGGCTTTCAATTGTCACCACGTTTCTATCGGATCCTCGTCATTGCGTCTTCGCGAAGTTACCAATTGTTCCCACCAACTAAGAGCGTAATCGTAAAATTCTGTGACAGCAGCACGCACTCTTTGAGTTTCCGTAGACTCGTTGCAATCGAACACTAATTCAACTTTAATTTCCCACGCCAAGTACGCATCCGGATCATTCTTTCCGTGGAAAGGAGAGATTTTTGCAATAACACCTCTCGTGTTCTCTCGTCTCGGCCTCCTTTGATTATGACCGGATGAATGACCCTCGGATTCATGCTGTCTCCTCGTACTTCTAGTTCTGCGCGGTCTACCTTGACTATCATTATGGGACGAATCACCGTAATAATCGTCGTTGTGCAAAGGTCGATTTGGCTCTTCCCCCACGGGCGTGTTTAGGGGCTGTTTTTGTGCTCCTAAAGCACGATTCAGTTTGTCATTCATGTCTAGCATCTCAGTAACCATCATGCGCCTCATGCTGTCTATGATTGCTTGTATTTGAGCGGTATTCAAACCGGCTTGGGTAAGAGGATCGTTTGGATCGAGTTGATTATTTCCTTGAGTAGGATTAGATCCGTCTTGTGCCATAACTTCCCCAAAACTTCCTCGGCCTCGGCTTCCCCCGGAAAGTCCCTCGGACTTGTGTTTCCCCGGAAAACTCCTCGGCTCCTCGGATTGAATCTCCCAAAACTTTCCCGAAAATTGCTTATCCTTAATTCCCTTGCAAAAAATATTAAATTCCACACAAACAAGAACTTAGGTCGATCTATGAATTAAACACAATCAAACCTTTTTTTTTTTTTTTTTTTGAAAGAAGATGAACGATTTTAAAAAAAATGATGAACGATTTTTTTTTTTTTTTGATTTACGATGAAACTAAACAACTTAACAATGATCTAGATGCAATAAATAAATTAAAACCACACTAGAATTAACCCGAAAAATGATGAACAATTCGATGAACACAAAAAAAGAAGATGAACGGTCAAGATGAAAATTATGCAATGAAATGAAACAAAACAAAACCAAATGATAAGATGATAGATGAAACGATATTACCGGATCCTTGAGTGCGCTCTGATATCATTTAATATACCCTTGTCCAAGGATCTCTCAAGAAGAAGCGGTAATGATGGATAATCCTTGAATCGAAATTCAAGGCGATGGAATCGCAACCCCGGGAACGTGGAGCAGGCTCGAAGGCGTGGGAATCCACCCGAAAATCCTTCCAACACTCAGCTCGCTATTGACGCTCTCGACACGACGATTGGTAGAGTGGCTGCCCACAAAGAGAGATGGAAATCTCTTTGATAAACCAATTTCGAAACCCTTATAAATCCACTAAGAAAATCGAAAGAAAGAAAATTGTTATTGCTTAATTGTTGAGCAACAATGATCTACACGAGTTTAAATAGGCAAAGGGGAGTTCAAGGGGCAAAGCCCATCTCGAAAATACAAGGATTAAAAATCGAAAATGACAAAAGAAATAAATGAAGGTTTGACTTGGACTTGGACTTTGACTTTGAATGGCGAAATGACCCTTGATCTTCGTGAGGGATTTGCTGAGGGATTTGGGCTTGAGGGAAAAAGTGTTCCAAGGCCTCGTTAAAAACCTTGTCACGTAAAAACCATTGGGTAAAAACTGTGACTAAGGAAAAGAGCACACTTGGACTTGTATCGAAACCAATGCGGTTCGATGCACTTCTTCCTTCAAACCCACGGCTTCATGAACATGTCGAACGAGTCCTCCTAGTGCGTCCTTAAGCTTCTTCGCCTTAGCTCTCGTCATTGGTCCTTCCAGAACGTACAAAGCTTCCTCGGGTTCAAGTTACTTCTCGGCAAAAGTCTCCTCGGCAAGCTTCTCTTCGGCTAAGTGATTAACCTCCATTGAGCCGTCTAGGATCATATCATGCCCCTCCTCTTCAAAAGGATTTGTCCTCAAATCTGGACTATCTGCAACAAAAGGGATCAAGTCAGAAACATTGAAACTCGAACTAATAGCGTACTTACCTTGCAAATCGATGACGTAGGCATTGTTGTTGATCCGTTTGATTACACGGAATGGACCATCCGTCCTTGGAATAAGCTTAGACTTCCGTTCGTCCGGAAAAAGTTCTTTCCGTAAATGAACCCAAACAAGATCTCCTGGTTCGAAAATTTGCTCACGCCGGCCTTTGTTAGCTTGCTTACGGTATTGTTCGGTCCTCTTCTCGATGTTCAACCGCGCTTGGATTTGGCTTGCTTGCAAGTGACACAACGTCCGCAAATTCGTTCCACGTCTTTTCGCATATGCGGCCAATAGAAATGTGCTTCCAATGTACTCAACGTTTTGGCGACTCCAAAGTGTCCCATAAGTTCTCCTGTATGTGATTCCCTCCGTGCATGACGTTTGTTCAGCTTTTGTTGACGCGTAGAGCTCCTTATTGTACGTCGGGTAATTCAAGGTGGCTCCTCCAAGCTTTTCGCTAAAGTAAGCGATTGGTCTCTTTTCCTGCATAAGAACAGCACTGATACCTATACCAGAGGCATCACATTCAATTTCAAAAGTTTTCGAAAAATCAGGTAAGGAAAGAAGTGGTGCGTTTGTGAGCTTGTCTTTCAACGCTTGGAAAGCGGTTTCTTGTGCTTCGTTCCACTTGAAGCCAACGTCTTTCTTGATAACTTCGGTTAGAGGTGCGGCCAAGGTACTGAAATCCTTCACAAAGCGTCGGTAAAAACCCCAAGTCCATGGAAACTCCTCACTTCGCCAACGGTCTTCAGACTCGGCCAATCGCGGATGGCTTTCACCTTTTCTTCATCGACCTGGATTCCCTGGGCACTAACAACAAAACCTAGAAAAACCAAGTTATCCGTACAAAACGTACACTTTTTCAAGTTCGCATAAAGTTTCTCCTTCTTAAGAATATCCAAAACGGCCCTAACATGCGTAACATGTTCGTCTATGTTCTTACTATACACTAGGATATCATCAAAGTATACAATGACAAAGACTTCTATAAATGATCGCAAGATATGGTTCATTAGCCTCATGAATGTACTAGGTGCATTAGTTAACCCGAAAGACATCACTAACCATTCATACAACCCATGCTTAGTTTTAAACGCCGTTTTCCACTCATACCCCTCTTTCATCCTAATTTGATGATATCCACTTTTAAGATCGATTTTAGAGAAAATGCAAGACCCATAAAGTTCATCTAGCATGTCATCTAAACGAGGAATAGGAGGGCGATACTTTACAGTGATATTATTGATGGCGCGACAGTCGACGCACATACGCCACGTTCCGTCCTTCTTCGGAACAAGCAAAACCGGTACCGCACAAGGAATCATGCTTTCGCGGATATGTCCTTTCTCCATAAGTTCCATGACCTGTCTTTGAAGCTCTTTAGTCTCCACGGGATTAGTCCTATATGCTGGTCGATTTGGAAGAGTAGCCCCGGGCACAAAATCGATTTGATGTTCTATTCCCCGGACAGGCGGTAATCCGTGCGGATTGTCGTCGGGAAAAACGTCTTCAAAATCCTGTAAAACAGAAATCATCTTGCTCGGGAGCTCCGGCTCAAGGTCAGTATAACTCATAAGAGTTTCTTTAAACATAAGAACAATGAAAGATCTTTTTGTAAACAAAGCTTGTTTTACCTCACTAGATTTCGCAAAAAGAGTAGAATTCCTTACGGTTTTTGTCTCGGCGGTTTTCTTTGGAGTGGTGCTCAAACTCATACATGCGTTGGTTTGGGATTGGTCGGTCTTAAGGTCACTCTTAGCCTCAGCCTCCTTCTTCTTATCACGGACTTTCTGGTCTTGGTAAATATCGAGAGGAGTCATAGGAACTAATACCATGTTTCTCCCTTTATACGTGAAAGAGTGCTTATTTGTGAGACCGTCGTGAGTAACCTTGCGGTCAAATTGCCAAGGTCGTCCCAGCAATATATGTCCAGCCTCCATAGGCAGCACGTCGCAAAGAAATTCATCTACGTAGCTTCCTATAGCCAAAGGAACCAAAACTTGTTTCGTTACCTTTAAGTGTCCCACGTTGTTTAGCCATTGAAGGTAATACGGTCGGGGATGCTTCATCACTTCTAGACCCAGCTTCTCCACAAGTGTAGTGCTTGCCACATTCGTACAGCTTCCCCCATCGATGATTAGGCTACACACTTTCCCTTTAACTCGGCATCTAGTGTGAAACAAATTTTCCCGTTGCTCTTCCTCTTTAGGACGATCTTGTATAAGCAGCGTTCTCCTTGCCACTAGTAAATCTCCATAACTAGCTTCCTCCGCGGTTTCCTCGAATGCTTGTGAGACCTCACAATTTTCTTCCGCTTCCGATTCTATCTCCCCATCCCTCGGAGATCCATAGTTCGTTTATTCGGACATTCTTTGGCCACATGCCCGCGGCCTTGGCATTTGAAGCATCGAAGATCTGTGCTCTTGGCTTGAGAAGTCTCGACCTTTTCATTAGGATTCCGAACATATGTTGAAGTGAAAGGCTTCGAATCCGTTCTCGTCCTTCCATCTAATCTTGGTCAAAAACCGGACTTTTCGTGGATCGGATTAGGTCTTATGCTAGAACCGTAGGAAGGTTTTGTGGCATTCCTCCTCTTGAGTTGTCTTTCGATGATATTCGCCTTTTGTAGCATCTCCTCGAGATCCCCATAGTACTGAAGTTCCAGCAAGTCTTGAATTTCACGGTTAAGACCACCTAGAAATCGTGACATAGTAACTTCACTATCTTCCTCTAAACGAGCGCGGGTCATAAGCATCTCCAGATCTTGGTAATATTCCTCGACACTCCTTGCTCCTTGGGTAAGCTTTCTCAATCGGTTATGTAGATCACGTTGGTGATGACTAGGAACGAACCGCTTGCGCATGACGGCTTTCAATTGTCACCACGTTTCTATCGGATCCTCGTCATTGCGTCTTCGCGAAGTTACCAATTGTTCCCACCAACTAAGAGCGTAATCGTAAAATTCTGTGACAGCAGCACGCACTCTTTGAGTTTCCGTAGACTCGTTGCAATCGAACACTAATTCAACCTTAATTTCCCACGCCAAGTACGCATCCGGATCATTCTTTCCGTGGAAAGGAGAGATTTTTGCAATAACACCTCTCGTGTTCTCTCGTCTCGGCCTCCTTTGATTATGACCGGATGAATGACCCTCGGATTCATGCTGTCTCCTCGTGCTTCTAGTTCTGCGCGGTCTACCTTGACTATCATTATGGGACGAATCACCGTAATAATCGTCGTTGTGCAAAGGTCGATTTGGCTCTTCCCCCACGGGCGTGTTTAGGGGCTGTTTTTGTGCTCCTAAAGCACGATTCAGTTTGTCATTCATGTCTAGCATCTCAGTAACCATCATGCGCCTCATGCTGTCTATGATTGCTTGTATTTGAGCGGTATTCAAACCGGCTTGGGTAAGAGGATCGTTTGGATCGAGTTGATTATTTCCTTGAGTAGGATTAGATCCGTCTTGTGCCATAACTTCCCCAAAAATTCCTCGGCCTCGGCTTCCCCCGGAAAGTCCCTCGGACTTGTGTTTCCCCGGAAAACTCCTCGGCTCCTCGGATTGAATCTCCCAAAACTTTCCCGAAAATTGCTTATCCTTAATTCCCTTGCAAAAAATATTAAATTCCACACAAACAAGAACTTAGGTCGATCTATGAATTAAACACAATCAAACCTTTTTTTTTTTTTTTTTTTTGAAAGAAGATGAACGATTTTAAAAAAAATGATGAACGATTTTTTTTTTTTTTTGATTTACGATGAAACTAAACAACTTAACAATGATCTAGATGCAATAAATAAATTAAAACCACACTAGAATTAACCCAAAAAATGATGAACAATTCGATGAACACAAAAAAAGAAGATGAACAGTCAAGATGAAAATTATGCAATGAAATGAAACAAAACAAAACCAAATGATAAGATGATAGATGAAACGATATTACCGGATCCTTGAGTGCGCTCTGATATCACTTAATATACCCTTGTCCAAGGATCTCTCAAGAAGAAGCGGTAATGATGGATAATCCTTGAATCGAAATTCAAGGCGATGGAATCGCAACCCCGGGAACGTGGAGCAGGCTCGAAGGCGTGGGAATCCACCCGAAAATCCTTCCAACACTCAGCTCGCTATTGACGCTCTCGACACGACGATTGGTAGAGTGGCTGCCCACAAAGAGAGATGGAAATCTCTTTGATAAACCAATTTCGAAACCCTTAGAAATCCACTAAGAAAATCGAAAGAAAGAAAATTGTTGAGATCAACAATGATCTACACGAGTTTAAATAGGCAAAGGGGAGTTCAAGGGGCAAAGCCCATCTCGAAAATACAAGGAATAAAAATCGAAAATGACAAAAGAAATAAATGAAGGTTTGACTTGGACTTTGACTTTGAATGGCGAAATGACCCTTGATCTTCGTGAGGGATTTGCTGAGGGATTTGGGCTTGAGGGAAAAAGTGTTCCAAGGCCTCGTTAAAAACCTTGTCACGTAAAACCCATTGGGTAAAAACCGTGACTAAGGAAAAGAGCACACTTGGACTTGTATCGAAACCAATGCGGTTCGATTCACTTCTTCCTTCAAACCCACGGCTTCATGAACATGTCGAACGAGTCCTCCTAGTGCGTCCTTAAGCTTCTTTGCCTTAGCTCTCGTCATTGGTCCTTCCGGAACGTACAAAGCTTCCTCGGGTTCAAGTTCCTTCTCGGCAAAAGTCTCCTCGGCAAGCTTCTCTTCGGCTAAGTGATTAACCTCTATTGAGCCGTCTAGGATCATATCAGCTCGATTGTGGTGTTTTAGTGAGTTTGGTTTAACGCAAACCTCACACTCATCTTTGCTTATTTTTGTATTTCAGTATCTCATTCAATCTACGCATAGATTCGAATATAATGTGACTGAAACATTCAGATCAAATACTAAGAGATTCTGTACCATAAGCAAATGATTCTTTCTCATTAATTTCAGCAACATTGGTTACATTAATTTTAAGTCCGACTGTCTCAACGTTAATTTGGACCTGTCCATCCTTAATATAGACAACATTCTTTGTCAATACATGCTAATCAGCTTTGACAATTGACTATGAATTCGTGCCTAATTAGCATTGTGCCCTAAATAAGATTTTTATGCATCTCTAGCACATGCTTTACATTAGTGAGAGTGAGCTTCTTTGAGAAGTCAACTTCAGCACCAAAATTCTTGTCATTATTTATGGTAGGAGGGAAACATTCCCATCTCAACGCATATATTGGTATAATACCACCACTCATGTGGGTTATGCTCAACCATATTGACTCCGAGGATGACATTACACATGTCTATCTCGACTACATTGGCTTGAGCCATTTCATTGTCTTTTACACAACCGAATCTTAACAATGATCACATCGGTGTTGTTAGTCATATTGAAATTTGATTTTGTTCAAGAGAATCAAACCAAATTAATATACTAACCAATACCCAACTCTCAAGTTAAAGGGTAAAATTAAATTAAATTTTTAGAATTTAATAAACTTAATACAATATCGAATTGTATTAGTATTCTTGAACTCATATCAAGAATCGCAAGAGGCATGCTCACTTAGCCCAATGATTTAATTATTCGATTAAATCAGCTTCCAATACTTAATTGAACATCAATTATTCCAAAAAATCGCAAAATTTTTGGACACATAATATTGAGCTACACGTCTTTAAATTTTGTCCAAGGCTTAATCTTTACTCCGCAGTAGAAAGATGTATCAATATCTCGTGCAATCGTCTATGAATGTCACGAAATATTTTTTGCCTCCTCTGGTTTGAATATATTTCAAATCACATCAAACTGTGTGAATTAAACCTAGAGGTTCTGTTGTTCTTTGAACGCTGGGTGATGGCGTTTTAGTGAGTTTGGCTTGGACACAAAACTTCACATTTGTTTTTGCTTAATTTGCATTTAGGAATCATGTTCATGTTCATTAATCTACTCATAGACTTGAAATTAACATGTCCTAATCGTTCATGCCAAATATTAAAAGACTCAGCGAGATACGCAAATGGTTTCTTATCATTAATCTTTAGGGTTCTACGAGGTGGATGCCTCGGTTACATTATCCTTTCGGATTACTTCCTCAACAGATATCCTACACAGATTATCACATACAAAACCCTTACCCACATACATCCCATTTTTCGTTAGGATTAGCTTATCACCTTCCAGCTTCACAGAGAATCCATGCTTACTTATGAGCGATCCAGAGATCAGATTCTTGCATATGTCTGGTACATGGACGACGTTCGTGAGAACCAGTTCCTGTCCAGAGGTGAGCTTCAGAACAACCTTCCCGTGACCATCAACTGTCGACGAGGCGGAATTTCCCATCAAGAGTTTATCACCACTCTTGTTCTTTGTGTATGTCGAGAACATCTCGCGATCCATACAGATGTGTCTGGTTGCACCAGTATCAAACCACCAAGTCTTTGGATGGCTCTCTGCAACATTGGCCTCAGTGACCACAGCACACATGTCAGCTTCTGTCAAGTTTTCTTGACCTTTCACTGTTTCGATCAGACTCGCAGTCGTTTGATCCACTTTGTCACTGGTTTTCTCCATAGTTCCAGAGTTGTTGTCAACGTTGTTTGTCATTCTGTTAAGACAATGAGAACACAACTTTTAGTTAGTACCGATATATAAACTCAAGAATCGCAATTCTAAGACTGATATCGAACTGAATCGCATTGGTGTCGATCGATACTCCTTAGTATCGATCGATACACACACAATGTCTATCGATACACCCATATGGTGTCGATCGATGCTCGATGCACATACATTGTCAATCGATGCATCACTGGTGTCGATCGATACACGCTTAGTGTCGAGTGTATCGATCGGTACACCCTAGGTGTCGATCGATACAAGTGAATTTCACAGGATCGATCGATGCACCACAGTGTCGATCGATACCTGTGAATTGTACACAGTATCGATCGACATAGACCCAACTTGGTCAATGCACAGTATCGATCGATACACGTCAGTGTAGACCGATACAACTCGATGCACAGTATCGATCGATACACCTCAGTGTCGACCGATACAAATTTAGTCTAGTATCGATCGATACCATATGGTGTCGATCGATACTCTCAAGGCTTCGATCACAATCAAACCTATCAAGAACCACCAAGGTGCGTTCGTTGATTATACCGTTCAATAATCGCAATTATAGACGGTTATAGAAGATGTTTAAAGCAGTACTGCTTCTACTACACGTTTCAAGTTGCTAAACAGCCTTTTGATAACGTTTGAGTATCACTAGCAGATTAATATCTTCTTAAAAATAGAGTAGATGGAGATTGCCTCTACTACACGTTTTAAGTTGCTAAGAAGCTTTTTGATAACGTTTGAGTATCATCAGCAGTAGAAAAATCGTTTTAGAAAACCGTTTGAAAACGTTTATTTACTCGTGATTAAAGATCCAATTGAAGTAATAACAAAAATTGGATCTTCTTAGAGTTAAGATTGTAGGACCAAAAATATCGCACAATAGACAGGAGAGATTTAATCAAGATTATATAAATAAACAGTAAGGAACATACGATTCATAAAACGATAAAGCAATAAAAAGATCTAAGGAGGCGTGATGAATCTCTTTCCTTAACTCTAAGAATCTCTCGTAGTACGACGAGTTTTAATAGATCCATGAGTCCCAAGATACAACCAAAGTAATCTGTATCATCTACACTTGATATCAGATCTGTCGAACATTATATTACGATACTCTCGAATAACAACTTACTCTAAGCGGTAGGGAATTGAAGGAGCTTTTTCTTTTGTAAGTGTGTTTTCTGTGTGTGATTGGATACATTTCTCTCAAGAGACTCGATCCTATATATAGGAGAAGATCATAGAGGAAATTATTTACAACTAGCGATGTGAGACTTTTTACATGTCCCTCACTTTTCATTTTTTAAGGTTTTTCATTTTTTGTAGGTTTTTTCTTTTTTAAAATTTTTCCTTTTTAAGGTTTTTATTTTTTATATTCACAAAGTTTTTTTTATTTAGCCCAAATATCTCATTTCAATTCACACATACACATATTTATAAAGCCCTCAAGCTATTATAAATTTTGTTCAAACAGAAAGCAAATACAATTTATTGGCAAATACATAAACCAAGCACAACCCTCTTACGCAAACTTGCGAAGGATCTTGAAATTGGTGTAAGAGCAGGATGTTTAAGAGCAGGAGACGTTTGCGAAGGAGGTAGCAAGAGCGACGCCGGAGAGCTGGAGCTCACCGCCGTGGCCGGCGACCATGATGGAGATAAGAGGCAATAGATACTGAGCAACGGTAACGGTGGCCATAGGTGCGGCCATGCGGCTGACGTTCTTCAGCTCCGCCGTGAAATCCACCCGCCACGTCGGCGTTGGCTTTAGATTTCCGGTGATTAACTGCTCGTCTCCCGATAAAAGAGGATCTTCCATTATCTTCTTGGAGTTCTTTAGTTCGTGTGGTCGATTGTTTCTGTTCTTTGGAACTTGTGTGTTAATGACAATGCACGAATTCAGAGAACAGAGACAGAAAAAACTAGTAGTAAAGTCTACGCTATAATGAATAGATTCGAGAATTTTGCATCCACAATAATAAAAAACCAAATTAATATACCAAAAAAAGAAGACCATTCGCCGTTGACCGAAGAAAGAGAAGAAGTCAATTCGCCCAAACTTTGCAATATTAATCGTTATGGCCGAATTTTTTTTATTTTTTTTTGTCGTTATTTTGGACCACAAAAGATCGGTTCAATAGTTAAATACCCCTATACATAAAAAGTAAATGGAGTCGAATTCAACACCGGTAAAATGGCATCAGATGTGTGACAACTACTGGTCTACTTGCTCTTTCTTGATATAGCCGAAAATACAAAAACCAAAATTTGTAAATAAAAATAAACAGGAAAATTTGGTTTATTTTTTAAGAAAAAATGAACCAAAAGATTATCGGACAATAAACAATAAATTTGTTGATCGATCGAAACGAGCTGGATTCAGAAGCAGTTTGAACAAAGATTTGCCCTCAAATCATATGCTCACCAACAAGTTAGTAGGCACAAGTAATTTTGGTAGAGTTTGAACAACTTGTACATGGATTTTTCAACACAAATGATCAAATAAGAAATCTAGAATGCAAAACAATCTAAAACTTCTTTGATCCCTTTGTTTCCCTTTTTTCTTTTTTTTTTGAGTTTTTTTTTTTCTGGTAATACGAAATTTAAATAAACATAACAAAAAATGATATGGAAGAAAAGAAGATGAAAGAAAGAAAATGAAAAGATGAGAAAATGATAGAATGATAGAATATTAAACTTTGAGTGTGCTATGATACTAAATAATGTGATTCTCACTCAGAAAATGGTACGTCGAAGGATAATCCTTGACATCGATGACTTGTGAAGCCGGTTGCTAAGGTATATGAAACCTTAGGCCCCAAACTTACTTATGACGAATCAATAGAAACAAGGCGGTGGAACCGCGGTTATAGGAACTCGTGGAGAAAGATCATAAGGTATATGAAACCTTATGCCAAATACTCACTTAAGATGCTTCACACAACTTTAGATCGATAGAATAGTCGTACAAAAGGTGATTGAAAACTTTTTAATATAACCGGGTTGATCAATGAAATCACACCATGATCGAAAAGCACACCAAACTTGGAAAGAGAATCACTCTCAATGTTTCCAAAAATAATGATTAAAACTGATTTTCTCAAATGAGATTACATGAGTATATAAAGGAAAAGAACCTTGTAAACAAAGCTAGATAATTAATTGTCTTGAAAATCGAGGAAAGTAAAGATTAGTTGAATAAGAATTCAACCTTTGGAATTCAAATGATTTTTGATCTTCAATTTTCGTCGCCCCCTTTGACCAAAAAATAAAGTGATGATTTTGGGATCTTTTTGGACTTGTAACATGCTTAAAATAGGCTGGACTTGATAGGTAACATCTCCAAATTATTTATGAATGCTCTCCTTGTCCAAAACTTCATAAACCAGCCTGTTAAGTGCTTCCTTGATCCTTTTAGCCTTCGCTCTCGTGACTGGTCCAACGGGAACAAGTATAGCATCTCATTGATATTCCTTAGTGCTTTCCATGCTCGCATCATGTGCACTCGAGGATGTAGTGTTGTTTCCGTTACTTCCAAATGGAACAGTACGTATTGGCGAAACACCTTGTGTTACCGGTGTTGATGAAACACCTTGTGGTGCTAGTGTCGGTAAGACACTTTGCGGTGGTAGAAGTTGCGTTCTTACCACTTCTGAGCGGAGCTCAATGAATGATGGGACCATGCCCCTTGATTTAAAACAACCTTTCAAGGTTTTGGTTCATTGTGGTCATTGCCCCTTCTATCACTGCGATCAGATCACTTGTGACCTTATCCACAACTTCACACATAACATCATGTTCTTCCATGGTGGTACTTCTGCGCTAGGTTTAAACTTACATACCCCCCCCCCTCTATTTCTAGCGTCAAACTGTTGTAAATGGAAATATAACGGTCAAAAATTGTAAACAGGAATAAACGGGGGAATTTAGCTTATCTTTAAGAAAAGAAGAACCGAATGACTATCGAGCAATAAATAATAAGTTTGGTGCTCGATGGGAACAAGCTGGATTCAGAAGCGGTTTGAACAAAGTTTTTACGAAGTAAACTGGCTTTACTATTTTGATTCTCAAGAGATATTTTACAAGAACAAGAACAGAGAATTGCTTGACAAATCTAAGTGTTTGAGTCTAGAGCTAAGTTGTAGTAAGAAGTGGTGTAGAGAGTTGGATTCTGGATCATTTGCTTTTTGCTCTTGTCTTTGTTTTATACTCTGATATCGTGTTTAACGTTACCGTTTACTCCGTTTGATTCGCCATGAATGGTCTTTAATGCCAAGGCTCTGGCTGTTACGTGCATGCGCCTTAATTCACCGGTTTGAACGAGTCTTTGGTCTCGTCGGGGTTGACTAACAGTTCTGCATTTAATCCTTTTTGACCGTAGACGTTCACTTCGGTGGATATTTTAGCCCGGCATGTTACCTCGTTTATCCATTTGACCTCATCTGCCTTATTTGAATTTGTCAAACATTTTTATCATAGGTTTATTAAACCCAATTTATTGGGTTGAGATTTTAACCCCCACAATTATATTAAATTATTCTTTTCGGAAATATTCACATGTATACTACGATAATTAAACATTTGTATAACTATAATAGAAATCAATAAAAAAATATATGTATTCACTCATGAATTAGGATATCAATGGAGGTAAAACATTATGAAATTCAGATCTACATAGAGACAGATTGAATAAAACACAGAAGAAAAGACAAACAATACAAAAACAAATATTAAATTTGTGTTTTTTAACAATACAAAAACAAATATTAACAAAAAAAAATTGTGTTTTTCATTAAAAAAGGATTAAATTTGTGGAATTTACCCCAATTTTTTTTTTAATTTGTGGAGAATCGGAGCCTCTCTTAGATATTATTAGATGTTTGCAAAAACATATAACGTAAAAGAAAATATTAGGAAATGTTGTAGGATTTATTTTACAATAATTTTGGTTAAAATAATACGCAGACAACTCCTTCTCATGTTTGACAAGTGCATTTTTTCGTTTCTGAACTTCTTATCCATCTTTGGTATGCAGAATGACGCGCGAATCACGGATTATGGAATCTCATACAAGCCATCCCTTATTACGTTTAACCCAATCGTACACCTCTCGAGATGATTATATATATATTTTTATTTTTTAATGTCATGTACTGTGATGTAGCATAAGATTCCCATAATACACCCATAATACAACTTCGTTGTTTTTTTGTCTTCCAACATCAAAGAAAAGAATCAATCGAACTAAATTTCTACGAATACGTACTCTCTAGAGAAAAACATGAAAAAGGAGGTTAAGGAATTGTTATATGCTTGAGTGAACTGTGAAGGGAAGAATGAGACATGCCTTTGTTTATATAGCCTAAGCTCTCAACAGAACAATAAAGTGGAGTAATAAGAATTCCTTCTCATCATAAAGTTTTTGACGTGAATTGATTTGTATGTTGCAAAATTCAATTCAAGTTTTTCATTTTGTCGTTACAAAATCACTCAAGGGAGATATTACATTTGTTGACTAAATCAAATCTATATTAACAAATGAATTTGGACCAAATTTTTTTTTTTTTTTTCTTTTTTGTTTTTTGTCGAATCCCGAATCCCGACCCAAATATCTCTTTTCTCCAATACACCAAAATGTATATAAAGTTTTGAGATTTGTTATAATTTCTCCACTATTATATATATATATATAAAGGAAGTTTCACCTCATGTTTCAAATGTGTGACTTTTTTACAAATGTTATATTTAAGCTTCTTCTTTTTTGATAAAGAGCCTTCATTAAATATTAAAAAAGAGATTACAAGGAAACAATAGGAACCAGCAGTGGAAGGTACAAAGTAACCGAAACCAGATATGGGGAGGAGGGAATTCAAACAAAGCAACACACATACCTGAAGAAATAGGTAAGTACACAGGAGCTAATCGTAAAGAAGGAAGAAAAGGGAGCTCACCGTGAAGACCAAAAGAGATCCAGAGCTTCACCAAACTTAGATCTCAAATTCTTTAAGGCTATTGATTTGTTCCTTACCACCAAGCAGATTTTGCGGCGAGTAACGGAGTGGGGGGGGGGCGGAGAGACCGCTATGGAAACGTCGATTCCTCTCGTTCCATAATTCGTAGATGCAAGCTTGCCAAACTTGTAGAAGGGCCAGAGAGGTAGTCACATTAGAAGAGGCTGTGGACAGCCAAAGAAGAATCTGATCCCATGAGAGAGGAGGGCTTTGAAGGTCCATTATTGCAGTCAAAGCTTTCCAAACCGCAGATGAGTAAGAACACTCAAAGAAATATGGTTACGGGTTTCATTTTAGGACCCGCAAAGCAGACATAAAGGTTCAATGTCTAAACCCCAACTTATAAGCCTATCGAGAGTTGGGTTCCGATTAAAAATGAAGAGCCACGCAGTGATAGAGTGCTTGGGAATAGCAGCCTGATGCCATAAAAGAGATGACCAAGAGACGTGTGGTTTCGAAAGATGAATAGAATTACACACATCCTTTGAACGAAAAACATGACACACCTTATCGTTAATGACCCATAGGGGAGAATCACTAACCGGGGATGGTGTGATAGAGGTAATGAAACCGAGAACTTGAAGGTAACTATCCGAACGCGCATTGGGAAGCAACCATCCATCCTCAGAAATGAGATCCTTAACAAGAGCGAACTTAGGGATCCCAAGGCGTTGAGGCAGGGATCCCAAGGCGTTGAGGCGCCGAAGGACCAAGGTGATGAATTAGAGAACCAAAAAGCGTCCATGGATCCCACCAGAAATAGGTGTCTTCGCAGTTTCCTAACTTTATGTGTAGAAACGAAATTGCTTTGTGTCTAAGTTTCAACAGTTTTCTGAACATACAAGAAACTGAAGAACTATCCTCATTTAACGTCCAGAAACACGAGGAGGAGAGAAATTTCCTCCTAACCCAAGCAACCCATAATGAACCAGCCCTGAAGTAAAGCATCCATATGGCTTAAGAGCACAAGTTTCATTCCAAGAAGACCAAGATCGTATCCCAAGGCCACCCTCTTTTTTTGGGATAGGATAAATCTGCCCAAGCCACTTTAGCACCCGTAGATATGTCGACACAACCATGCCAAAGAAACGAGCTAGCTAGACTATTGATACGCTTGAGAACCTGCTTGAGAAGGAGAAAAGCGCTTGTCCAGAAGCCCACAATTCCGGTGATTACTGTGGATAGAAGACGAAGTCTGCCTGCAATACTAAGGTGGCGATGCATCCATGAATTCATCTTCATTCTAATTTTTGATATAAGAGGATCACAGTCTTTGATAGAAAGTTTCCTTGAGCAAAGAGGAAGACCCAAATACCGCACATGGAGATTCCCTAGAGGAAGAGGGAAACGGTTTCTGATTCTGATGAGAACATATTCATGAATACCCGATGAAAACATGGAGAATTTGGAGACGTTAACGGAAAGCCCAGACAATTTCTCAAACTGCGATAGGACTGTGAAAACACCGGCAATAGAAGTCTCAGTCCCATCCAAAAAGATGAGGAGATCATCTGCAAAAGAAAAGTGAGTAAGCTCCATTTCATCACAACCAGGGTGATAGTGGAAGATCCCATCTTTAGCCGCCTTGTTGAGCATTAAAGAGAGGACATTCATCATGAGAACAAAGAGGATCGGAGATAGTGGATCCCCTTGCCGCAGACCAGATCTCCCTTTAAAATACCTAGAAGAAATTCCATTTAGACTGATGGAAAAGCTTGGCGAGCAGACGCAAGCTTTGATCCATTTCAGAAACTGATCAGGGATCCCATAAGCGGACAAAGTCACCAAAACAAAATCCCAGCAAATCGAATCAAATGCCTTAGATATATCCACCTTTAGAGTAATTATGGGGGATATAGAGTCCAAGTGGTAACCCTGTAGGACCTCAGAAGCTAGGAGCACATTCTCTAGAAAAAGTCTGTCTTTGATGAAAGCAGTTTGGTTTGGCAAGACAATATATTGGAGAATTACCTTCAGCCAGTCCGAAAGAATACGGGAGATTACTTTATAAGAAGTATTCAAGCATGAGATAGGCCTGAAATCCTTTAGATCTTCTGCCCCTCTACGCTTAGGAATCAGAACCAAAGAAGTAGCGTTTATACAGGATGGCATAAAGGAGGTGGAGAAGAAATTTAATACTGCCACCGTGAATTCTTGACCAATACATTGCCAAGCATTTCTGTAAAACTCTACAGGGAAACCATCTGGCCCCGAAGTTTTATTCAAAGGAAGACGCAGAAGCGATGACCTTATTTCCTCAGGCAGGACTTCCGAAGTAAGAGCAGATAGCTGAACAGATGAAGGTTGATGAGAAGTGATTAACCTGCCCAGAAAAACCAAGAAAAAGGACAATAGTCACCCCAGATAGAGCAAAGAATCCCAGAGAAATAATTTTCAGCAAGCTGATGAACTTCTTCTAGAGATTCAGATCGTGATCCATCAGGCCGCAGAACATATTTTATGGAATTTGATTCGTTCCTTGCCTTTGTAACACTGTGATAGAACCTTGTGCTAAAGTCACCTTCCTCCATCCATTTGATACGAGATCGTTGTCTGAAGAAACTCTCTTCTGCCACCCTGAGAGATACCCAAGACTCCCGAGCGATTTGCTCTTGGCTGAAATTGTAAGGGGAATGATCATCAAGAGAGACCACCTGGAGATGCTGGAGGGTTTGTTGCGCTTCTAGAACCCGCTTCTCAATTTCACTAAAATTCTCTTTCAACATTGTTTTCAAAGGCCGTTTCAGCTGCTTTAGCTTATGGCTCAAGTCCGAGAGATTTGAAACAGCCATACCAAAGGAGGTCCACAGCGATGTAATTGAATCGACAAAGTGAGGAAGTTTTGTCAGTAGATTAAAAAATTTAAAAGGCCTGGAACCAAAAGCAGGAGGAGGGGATTTAAGCCTTATGTGGCAAGGAGTATGATCAGAGAATTCTGGGGGCTCAAAAGAGCAATGACTTGAAGGAAAATCGATAATCCATTGGGCATTCACCAAACATCTATCAATCTTTCTAGCCACTGGGTCAGATGGACGGTGGTTCGACCAAGTAAATCTGGGACCTTGAGATGGGAGATCAAACAGACCTATAGCCGCTAGACAGTCACTAAAACTTCTCATAGCCGATGTTGAAGAGAAAAGGGCTTGGCGAGAGAATTCCTCAGGAATCAAAATTTCATTAAAGTCCCCACAGACTAACCATTGCCGGGAAGACAGGTTGTAAGAGATACAAGTATCTCTTAGAGAGAGCCATAACTGCTATCTTTCTTCGAGATCATTAGAAGCATAAACCGCAGTATAAACAAAGGGAAGAAATTCCGGTAGGCTGACTTCGCAAGTGATGGACTGCTTGTCCGAAAAGAGATGAATAATAGTAGTAGGAGCTTTGTAAATAACCCAAATACGCCCCATATCCGACTGCTGGTAATTACAAAAAGCGGACCACTCCGGTCCGATGGAAGACAAAATCCGGTTCCTATTAGATTCCATAACGTGCGTCTCCAATAAGGCACCAAAAGTAGCTTGCCGGGTATTAATCCAGTGAGCAAGAGACCTATGCTTGGAGATGTCGTTTATTCCTCGCACGTTCCAAAAAAATGTATCAGACATAAAGATTAGCGATTGCGGCGACCACGTCCTCCTGATGAGGGAGGAAATCCGCCGTTAGATAACGGAGAACGTTGAAAGCCTATTTTTCTCTTCTTCATCTTCTGTTTGGAGGAGGATGAAGAAGATGAAGAAGATGAAGAGCCACTGTTGTGCACTGATGAGGCTGGCATGCAGGTGATGGCTTGCTCAACTTCGACAGTAACCAGTTCCGACTCCTCCTGAAGCAAAATAAAATGGTTTGGAGCTAATTTCACCTCACCTTGAGGACCAGAGTTGACCAGAGATTTAGCCGGCACCGTATTTTTTGCTGGTGAAAAGTCTTCATACTCGAAAGATTTCTCTTTCAGTTGAAGTTCTAAACTCGTAGTAATCTCCTTGTTAATTACACTTGAGGTTACCCCAATCTCTGGTTGAACTGCAACATATCCCAATTGACTTGTCGCGGCTGGATCAACCGGAATGTCGGTGAGGAGAAAATCTGCCTACGAACGAGGGGGAACGTTGGGCTCTGAAGCGGCATGGGATAGAGCTGGAGCAGCATACTCAAATGATGTGGCCGCTGGTACAGTTCCTCCTGAGGAATCACCTGTAAGAACCACTTCTGATTCAACAATTACCTCACTATTTTTCTCAGAGGGAGAGGACTTTAAAATCGAAGCATCCCTAGTGGTAGACTTCTCGTTCAAGGCCATAACATCCTTGCCCTTACCCTTAGGTGAATTGGGGCAGAGGTTTTGTTTATGCCCGAACTCACTACAAATTGGGCAAAGCGGAGGTAACCAGGGGTACGAGACTGTAAGAATCACTATCTCTCCATCCTCTCGTTCCACCTCCACTTCATTTGGCAGCGGGTTCGCAAGATCAACCACCACTTTTATCTCGGAAGAACTCGCCGAAGTGAATGGTTTAGCATCGACAATTTTCCCCAGAGGTTTTGAGATAAAACTTAGCCCCTCGCCAGTCAGTAGATCAAAAGGAACCTGGTTTAGAATAGCCCAAATAGGTGCCTTTTGAAGAGAAGGAGAATCGAGACTGAAAGAGGCTTTCCACTCTGTAACGAAAAAAGGCGAGTCACCGACTCTCCATAGCTCATGCTGCAGGATTTTATTGCGAAGAGAAGGCAAAGGAATATGGAACAAGAAAGCGTTCTTTGATAGATTATGTATTGTCACCCTTCGGTCCTTACCCCAAAGAAAATTTAGGACATCCCAAACTTTACCGTATGAAGGAGCATTTACATAGAAGATACCCACAATATAATCCGAGTGGAGCCGTGCTCCTCGCTCGAAAACCGCGTTTGGTACCTTAACACGAGAGGTGCCAGCAGCCGTGACAGTTACCTCGGCTGTGGTATTCGGGAATTTGCTAGCTTCCTTACATCGAGAAGCCCAGTTAAATTCGGAGGACTTAGGAGAAGAGGACCTCGGAGATTGATGGATTCGTGACCCAGAACCAGAGGCTGGTGCGAAAGCAGACGCATCTGGTTTCCCTAAGAGAGACGGGGAAGCACCAGAAGGTAAAGAGGGGACAACGGAGGGCACTTCGCCCATAACACCCTTCCCTGAGGTCGAGTTGGGCGCCTCAAGCGGAGGAAAAACAGAAGGGGGAGAGGCGGAGTGACCCAAAGTAGATGCAGGAGAAACCAGATCTGACTCGGTCATGACCACATCTCGAGGGGGAAGGAGACGATTGACGGAGGAAGAGACGGCGGGAGGAAGAGGAGGTCGTCAGGCGGAGCTGGAAGCAGAGGGACCGGCGGCCCGGCCATCGGAGAAGAGGACTAACGGAGGCTGAGAAGAGATCGAGATCGGGATCGCCTTATCAACGCTCTCGAGAAGAGAACTTCTATCCTAGGATTACTCTCTTGAAACTTAGACTTATTGAAACTTCTATCCTATTTAAGCTTCACAAGGAAATCACTTTGGATATCCATTTATCATTCAAAACAAATTCTATTTTTGACATATGAATATACTATTTTATAGTGCTTATAACAAGGAATCTAACAATTCCAAAATCCGGTCATTCCAACAACTGAATTACCCAAAAAAATTACCAGAATATTGGCCAAAATCATGTGTCCAAAAACCAGTTCCAACAAAAAAAACTCTTGAAAATGTGAATCACGGTACACAGACTTCATATAAGGAATTAGTGAATTTACTTACACTACTATGTTAATTCAACACATCATGTACAATCACTCTCGTAGTGGGAATAGTATTTAATTAACATTAGGCACTGACGTGACTCAGCATAAATTATCTTTTAAATGTTGAAGTATATACAAATACAATCTGTATAAAATATGTGAATTTTTATATTTCACAATATAGCTAACTATAGAAAAAATTGCTTTTATGTGAATTTTACAATATAGCTAACTAATAATTATAGATAAAACTGTCAATTTATAATAATTTGTCTATTTAACCCATTTTGCAGTGAATAAAATATCATTCGGGCTAACCCGTAAAAACTTATGATCTTAAAAACAATATTTAATATGCACCGTTAAATTACTCTATTTTTGTGTTAGTTTACGCACTCTTAAAAAAATAGTTTTTTTGTATCTAACTTTTTACAATTTTTTTGTTGATATACATTCAAATAAAATATAATAAACTATAGTAAAAAAATATAGTAATATTTTGAATAGATTTTCTTTTTGAATATATATGAATTACTTATTATTTTAAAATATATAGTATTAAAAATAATCAAAAAATGAAATAATAAATAATCTCTTTAATGCAAAATATATACTTTCCATATTCTAATCAATAATTTTAAAAGACAATTATATCCTTTCCTATTTCAATTATTATTTGTAATGACATTTCATGTAATAAGTTACAAAACAAAGTTCATTTTTAAAAATGTCTTCTTAAATAATATTTTAGAGATATACAAATAAAATCTGATACAAACCCTAAAAATGTTGGAGTATCCAATTGTGACCCAAAGTGCTTCGTTTAATGGTTCACTTATATTGTTTGTTTTTATTTAAGTAGAGGTTCAAATGGATCGCCAACTAAAAGATGATTGTGGCTCACTGTCAATATACTTATTTAGGCAATCACATAGACAATGGTATATACTTAATTAGTAGAAAGTTTAGACAAGTTTATATACGAAATACTTAGTGAAAATGATTATATTCGCCATGAATAAACAAGTTTTTCACTATATAGACAAATTTGTATACGAAATTGACTTGTTTTACGCAAGAGATAAAAGTCTCATATGAATTAGACATGATGAATGATTTCAATTTTGAAGCGAGGACATGGGAATAACATTTGGTAGCATAATGTTAATCACGGCTAAGAGATAATACGTGTCAGAGGTCAAACTTAAGTTTGATTATAGTTTTTTTTTGGATGGATATTCTATCTTATTTGAAATAAACGGATAATAAAGCTAAATAAGCTTATATGACTCTCTAATACAAACATATTATGACGATCAACATAAGAGTACCAAAAACTTTTCAATTTTTAGGTTAAGGACTTATACTCCAAAACCTAAAGCCTCGAGGACTGCGACTGGATCAAACTGATCAATATCCACTTCTTCAACTTTATCCCAATCGATATACTTATCCACGAGATCTTCCTCATCCCTTGTGACAGAAGACGATAAGTTGGTTTCGCGAGAAGTGGTTTCTTGAATTCGGCTAGTGCTTGAGTTTTGAAATGCACTGAGTTGGGCTTTAACCGCTTCAAGAGTATTGTATGAAGGATAATTGTAGTGTGGAGTATATGTTTGTATTGGTTGTGGTGTCATCAAAAGTGGAATTGTGCTGTGTGAAGTACTGCCCTGAAAAGAAAAGAAAAAACAATCGTAACTAAAATATTATTTAACAAATATGTGATTTGCTATAAAAACCGCAATATCCAAAATGTCGAAGAAGTGTCATTCATTACCTGATGAAGAGAATTGATTGCTGGTGGTACCGCGGTAGGCAGGAAAGTTCCATTGCAATATGAGTCTTGCTGAGTTATGGATGAGCCAGGTATCAATTGTGGCTCAATAGTCACATATGGATTGATGTAACCTTGAGCCATGTTGTAGTTGTGTGCGTCGTTAAATTGTAGATATCCTTGAGCTGAATGTATCAATGAGTTATTCACATGTTGTTGCTCGTACCTTGAACTTGTATGGCTTGTGTCCTGAGTAAAACCACACTGAGACAGACAAGCCATGTTGTTGTTGCAAAAGTTTTTAACGGAAATGGTAGTTTGTGGAATGACAGAACTTGTATGACTTGTCTCTTGATTTAGTTTTTGTGAAGCTGGTTGTTGAGTTATAGCAGTTGCTCTATGTTGAGATGGAACCATACTTGCCTTTAAATATTGTGCCTCCAACATTTTACGGTTATTCTCTATTGCAAAAGCCATTTGCATTCTTTCTGCTTCCCGACATCTTTGTTGATGTAAATCTTGCTACAAAGTATTTTCAAAATTAATGGAAAAAGTCGTTATATATATTAGTTAATTAATGGAAAAAAAAACTCTAACAAATTTACCTCTATAAGCATGTAAAGTGATCCTTGGACTTCTTTTGCCTTCTTTGGCTTCACAGGTCCCGCAACTTTAGGTCTTCTACTCAATTTTGTATTAACATGTTCAATAATCTCGTAACTTATGAGCATGACCAATTTGTTATGGTGTGAATAAAGTTGTGCTAATATTATACGGTAAAAGTATTTTTTTTTCTTACATGTTTACTGGTGGGCGAGGTGAACTTGATGAAGCATATGTTTTAAAAATGCGTCGAGCAGTTTTATAACCTTAAGAAACAAGATAGAATATAAGACATTTAATTTTGTTAGTGTATTTGTTATATATATATATATATATATGTATATAATACTCAAGATTTAAGTAATTAAATAAATATTAGAGTTATATAAAAACAGAAAACAAATAATAATAAGAAAACCCCAATATTTATCTCTAATTTTTCTCATATAGTTTTAATAAAAAAATATGTTTGATATCTTTTAACATTAATCAATTTTAAACATAAGTTTTTATTTATATCTTAAGAAGAGACCATAATGTAAAAACATCAACAAAAATATCAACTTTATAGTTTATAAATTATAAATATATGGTTTTTATATCGACCAACAATATTTTTATATGATAATTTAGAAATATAGATAAATAAATTTCAAAATATCTGTGCATAAAAAGATATTTAGTATATTTGTATTATAAATAATACTCACTTTTATCTTATTTCTTAAAACAATACTTTTTTTTTGTCAACAGCGTAGAGACCTAGAACGGTTCGGACATCCAAACCGGGATATCGAATTTACAAAAGTAATATCCATTGGGTAGACTCGAACACTTCTTGCTAACTTCTTGCTAACAATACTTAAAATCAATTTTCAAGAAGAATGGTACCAAAGAAAAAACATAGAAGATAATATTTAAGGGAATGGAGCTGAACATACGTTTATTATATGGATCTGATTCCTCCCGTATGTTACACTTTCCAAGTCTAAACTTCTGGAAAGATAAGAAAACGCGAGTGTTAATAAAAAATTATATGAACTTAAAGTTAATTTTGATTCATATGAAGAAGATAGGATAATAATTGACCTGAAGATGACTCTTCACATGGTGAAGTGCAATTCCTTCAACTTCCATTTTCTGTTTGACACTTTTTGGTGTTGCCTCTGTAGAAACAGAAATAGTTGTGATATAAGCTATTGGTCTTATATATGTTACCAACACATATTTGTATATGAACTTAATCATCCCACCAACAATGCTACACTCTAGATGGCAAAAACATCCAATAATTCATGTTCGACCATTTATGGACTCGGAAGTAAGATCCAATGAATAATGATGATATACATGTTTTATATCATTGGTGTAACCGAAAATTAAAATTTGACCGATATGTAATATATAATAGATCTTTCAAAATATATGAATGCAATGATGTGTTCTAAAATGCTAACGATAAGCTTTCATTAATTTGACATCAATTAAAAACGATAAACATCGATCACATGCATAAAAAAAAATCCAAGATAAATAAATTTGAAAATTACTCATCGTAAATAAAATTTCGAATAACTCATAAACATTCCAAGTTGTATAATTTCGGATAAACCATAAACATTCCAAGTTTATTAGTACAACAAACTAGGTACGTAAGATCAAGATTTGCGACTAAAATTCTTACAATTTTATCAACACAAATTCAAAGCTCAATGTCAGCAAAAAATACACTTTAACAAGTTCGATTTTCAAAATTACAGAAAATGAAAGCTATCTAAAATAAACATAATGTTTGTACAAATGGTTTAATTTTGTGAAATATTAAGTTAATTAATGTATATATCCTTTTAAAAATCTTTCACTACGCCCAAAAAAATAATCTTTCACAAAACATGCTATATATAATATATAATAGATATTTCAAAAAATATTAGTGCAATGACGCGTGCTTATAAAATGATAACAATTAGGTTTCATTAATTTGACATCAATTAAAAACGATAAAATATCGATCACATATAAAACCTCCAAGATATATAAATTCTAAAGTTACTCGACGCAAATAAAATGTCGGATAAATCATAAATATTCCAAAATTATTGGTATAACAAACTAGGTAAGATCAAGATTATCGACTAAAATTCCTACAGTTTTACCAACACAAATTTATAGTTTTATGTCAACATAAATACATTTTAACAAGTTCAGTTTTCAAAATAACATAAAACTATAAAAGAACTAACACAAGTAGACATCTTTGAAATATTTTAAACAACTAATTTCTTTGATCATGACTTAAGAACAAATTATTTTGGTAATAACCAAAATTTCAAAAAAAAGAAATATAAGAAAGTTATCTACAAGAAGCAGAATATTTGTATGGTTTGATTTATGAAATATTAAGTTAAGTAATATATATATATATATATATCCATTTAAAAATCTTTCACAAAATATGTGATATATAATATATAATAGATCTTTCTAAAAATATGAATGCAATGACGCGTGATAAAATGCTAACAATAAATTTTTATTAATTTTGACATCAATTAAAAACGACAAAACATCGATAACATATCGAAAAATCCAAGATAAATATATTCGAAAGTTATTCGCCGCAAATAAATGTCGGATAAATCATAAGCATTCCAAATTTAGTGCTGAAACAAACTAGGTAAGATCAAGATTAACAACTAAAATTCCTACAATTTTACCAACACAAATTCAAAGCTTTATGTCAATAAAAATACACTTTAACAAGTTCAATTTTCAAAATAACACAAAAATAAAAACAAATACCTAACATATGTAGACATCTTTGAAATCTTAAAAAAAATTAATTTCTTTGATCATGCCTTAAGAACAAATCATTCTGGTTATAGCCAAAATTTCAAAAAAAAAAAGAAAACAGTTATCTACAAGAAGCAGAATGTTTGTACAAATGGTTTAATTTGTGAAATATTAAGTTAAGTAATGTATATATCCTTTTAAAAATCACATATGTACTCCATATAAATAAATCATATCTTAATTTTTTTCTCAATATAAACTAAAGATATAAACAAGACCAAACATAAGTATCATATATATATACAATTGAAATGCAAACCATAAATGAAAAAAAAACCATATCTTTGAACTCTTGCAAACTTTATCTAATATAATTTAGAAGACACAAAACAATTGTAATCATTTTTTTTCCTCCTATAAAATTATATCTTAAGATTGATGAATCCTAATTATTGAAATATTTTTTAAATAAGAAGAAGAAGTAAATTCATAGATAGATGCCGATCACAAATCACAAACATATATAGACCAATTTCCTCCTAGATTACAACCATGCATGTGTTCATTAAAAATCTTAAAACCCAAAGCAAACATAGAAACCAGGAAAAAGTACAAACTAAAGATGGATATGACAAGCAAAATCAAAGTAGATCGATAAAATGAAAAATGTAAGTGAAGAAATGAAAAACTCAAGAAAAAAATGAAATTTTATGTTACTAACTGTCAGGTCCACCGAGTTTCGCCACTGCATTAACAAAGCAATCGTGAAGGTCTCTTGACCACCGCAACCGCGCCTTTTCATCTGATGTATAGAAAATCCAAGGTGTGATCTTTGAAGATGAACTCTTCTTGTCTTGAACACCATCAACTTTCTCACCATTATCTTTCTTAGATTGTTGATCTAGTTCTAAATTTTCTCTATGTCTCTCCTTATTAGCTTCTAGAAGAGCGGCTATTCCTTCCTCACTGAAATACATAGAGACTTCCTCAGTCTGATCAAAGTGATCGACATGATGAAAGGAAGTTCTAAGATCTTCTTCGAAAGTGAAAGTTTCTTTTCCTTTTTCTTTCTTCTTCATCTCTTGGGAATTCATTTCAAACTTTTAATCAATGAGTTATTTTAAAACTTCTATATTTTCTTTTGCTTTGATTTGTTTTCTAGTCGGAGTGCTTGAAAGTATTATAGGGGAAAAAGAAAAGAAATAGAAAACTAACTCTACCATGCAATAGAGAAAGAAAGAAAAACTAAAACAACTTTTTCAAATCCAAAAAAAAAAACAAAAAACAAGGTTCAATGAACAGTACCTCCGGGTTAAAGTAAAAGAAAATTAGTGACCCCTAAGAATATGATTGGCTTGTTATTTTTGTAATTGCAAAAGAGTTATCTAGTTGTACCCTACGAGAAGATCAAAAGAGTTGAAACCAACCATTTTAATAAGGGGGGTTACAGACTCATTTCAGAGAATGACAAAAATGCTATAAATTAAAGTTAGAAGAAGCCAAAGGATATTCGCAACTGTTGGTTTGGAACTTACTTTTGTATGAGAATTACTGAAATTGGCAATTGATGACGACTTATTGAACTTTGTCTAAATAAGATTATTGTAAAATCAAATTTTATATGTGTATATAAAATGTGTATCCATATATACATACACTAATTATATAAAATCAATACGTTCAATGATCATTCATTTTTATTATAGCTTTATAAATACGATATAACTATTGTAAATTTTGGAAACCTTTTAACAAAAAAAATGTATATCCTAATTGCGGAAACCTTTTAACAAAAAAATGTATATCCTAATTGCGGAAACCTTTTAACAAAAAAGGTATATCCTAATTGCGATATTATATTGTTAGATGAAATTTGTAGATAGCTTCTTAAAATCTTTCAAAACCCACTGATATATATTTTCTCAATGCTACTAGAATTTTATGTGTATAATTGATTACAATGCGAATTTTTTTTTTTTTTTGACGAATAGTGCGATTTAATTTAAAAGATGGTTATAGACATATATTTATATTGACCGTATTAATGCAAATTATTAAACTAATAATTGAACTCTTATGGATATCGTAATTAAGATATATACAATGTATGTTGTATCTTTGCTTTTCATTTACTATGTTTTTGTGTAACCATAATTTTCTTTGACACATATGTACTTAAAATGCAGAAAATCGAAAGTTAATGAAGACTACAAAGAAGAACAATACAAATTTGCTGATTGAATTACCCTCTTTAATTGTAACAACTTTTCTTGTGTTTTTACTAATTTCATATTAGAGAAAACAACTTAAATATATATATATATATATATATATATATATATATATATATTTTCCCTTTCTTTATTTTATTTTATAAAAATTAGTTTTTTTAGCATCATGGTTTTCCCCTTTATTTATTTTTTTCTACGGTCGCTAGCTTTTTCTATTATGTAATTTGTAAGATTACTCCAAGTCTCCAAACATAATTTTATTGAATATGTATAATTTTCATAGTTAAAAATATGAAAAAACACTTCAAAAACATTACCAACCTATACAATTAAAATAAGTTGGTAAGCATGAATTGTTTTGTACTTGATGCGCAATAAACTCCTTATTATTGATGAGTGAATTAGATGAATAGCATTGGTTGACCACTTCATTAGGTATATATTAGAGTTGACTCCAAAATTATAAAACTAAGAAAGAGAAAAAAAATTATCCTATAATCATCCTTCTAATTTATGTTAATTACAACATTGTTCATGGGATGCCGACAAAACTGTTCACACTAATTTCGGAAACAATGTTCATCACCGAGAAGTTTGTCAGAGACATTTGATGAAGAGAGAGAAGAGATAACAAAAAAATAAATAAAAATGGGGGTAAAGAATAATTTCCACTACCCAATCACTGTTTAGGTGTCAGAAACTAAAAACTAATTTTCATATTATATGAGACTATCCATTGTTATTATAGATTTAGTTTTAGAAAATCCAATTAGACAATTATAGCTAAAAGCTTATATGAGTTGTTCAACCCAACCCATCACATAGCTAAAAGCATATAAGTTTTTGTGCGTTGACAATTTTGAATAGTCGTGGTTTCAACCTAGTATTCTAGATTTGGACAACAAAAGTAATTTTTATGAATCAACATGAAAGACATATTGTACATGTCAACTATAATATTCTAGATTTAATTTGCAAGTGAGTGAGGCGATCTTGACATATTGTACGTGCCTTCACATTGGACGTTAATTTACCTCCTTGCTTTAAAAGGAATTTCAATCTATAAGAAACCAAAACGAAGAAGGTAGCCATAGCCAAGAAGAAGAAATTGAGGCTAATTCACAAATCATCGGGCAAGAAACATTGATGTAATTGCATTTCTCCAACAAATTCTACAAATTGAAGGTAGTTGATTCTACTGTTTCCATAAAACATGTCAGATTAAAAGAATACACATGATTTGACTATATGCAAAGATCTATAAATTAGTTGTTACAATCACACTCACTTGTCCAGAAAAAAAAAAGTAATGATTTGGATTGTGTTCATGTTAAGTCCATACGTATAGAACATCTAGCCGACCAAAGGTAAGCATACAAAATAAAGATACTTTTTAAACGTTTATATAGCTTTATGTTTTCTGCATTTATAAATTAAATCTTCCAACCTTTTACAGAAACAATAAACGTGATCCAACTTTGTGTTTTCTAAGATCCTAACAAATCTAAGAAAATGTGGCATTTTCTGTTTGAACATTGCATATTTGCATCTTTGTATATAACACAAAATGTTTTTAGGTTTAAAAAAAAGGTAATATGAGTGGCCGCTATATTACTTCATAGGTTAAAGTGATATGCCTTTTTATTCTCTTACGAGAAAATATCCTTTTTATTTTCTTACACGATTTTTATACAAATTTTAATTTATGATCAAATCAATTTTTAATAATAGAAATAAAATATATTATCACTCAATAAAAAGAAACAACAGTTACGAACCACTTTTTGTACAAAAGATCATTACACAAAATAGACAAATGTTTATTTGAAATAGCAACACGTGGTTAAGTTCGAAAAAGTAAAGGTAAACAAAAAGACAAATAGCTAAAATCCAAAAAAAAAACAAATAAAAGAAACAAAAGTGAAGGCAAGTAATCAAATTTCACTCGTGTACTTGATAACATATATAAAAAACATTTTTACTCATGTGATTCAACTAAGTTTTTTTATCTGTTACTAGGTTGACTCCCGCGCAAAGCCGCGGGTTATTTATTTATTTAGTTTTTTTATTAATTTATTATATTTTTGTGTAGTTTCAATTTTAAAAAATTAACTAAAACAGTGTTTTTTAAAAAAGTTGAAATTATTCCCAAATATAGAAAACTGTAGTATATTTTTTTTTGAAAACAATAGTCTTTCTATATCTTTAAATACAAAAACTTGTTTTACACTATTATTCCGCATGAAAAGTAGACGAAACAAGACTCGCATCAGAAATCATGCAACCAACTTTGGTTTTCCTCTTCTTTTCTCGCTCACTCTTTGACCTACAATGACTTTGAACTAGTTTTTCTTTTTTTTTGGCTTTGTTACACACTCTATTGACAATGTCACTATATCATTTCAAGAACTTAATAATTGTTTTCCCTCTTATATTTCAAATAGGGGTGAGCATGGATCGGTTACCCTTCACAGTGCACCCAGATCCACATATCCGCTTTCATATATATATATATATATATATATATATAATATTTATAAAAACTTTAAATATCACCAAAAATAATTATTTTATTAATTTTTATTTGATATTTTAGTTTATTAATTATTTTAAAAATTAAATAATATTATTTTAATTATTTTAGCTATTTTGAGCGGATCCAGATATCCGTGGATATTGGCAGATCCGGAAACCTCAAATATCCTATTTTTTGGATCGGATGGGATGTCGGATGGGATAACGGATCTCAAATATTTTGCCATCCCCTAGTTGCAAGTCTGAATCTCTTATATTTTTTCACATCTCTATTTACTGCATAATATGAGCGTTTTCCAATGAATAACTCTAAAACTCTGTGGTGTTTGCGAATTAAAATGAATTCCAAACATGTTCTCAAGAGAAGATGTTTTGGCCAACCTTATTTCAAAAAATCAAAGACGACGCGCTAAAAAAAACTTTGGAACAACAATAAAAATAGATGAAATCGAGTATTTTCTCTCTTCATTAGTTTTACTGCAAATAAATCATCTTGTCTTAACAACTAACTCATACGCCATATATATGAAATTATCATCGCATATATTTCATGAACATCCACTATGAATCCAAACACATTATCAAGCCAATGCTGGTATGACTTCTCATGGTTGTATAAAATAGAACGAATTTAGTTACAATTCTCAAGAACCATAATGATACAAACCACACAAAATAAAAAAACGGAGCAGTTTGTTTTGGGTAAAATGGGTCACAAATCACAAGTGACTGAGAAATAAGTAAACCAATGCAACAATATTAACAAAATGATGTCCTTTCACTACACGTATCAAAGAAATTTATCTAAAATTGATGCCCCTAAAATTTTAATAAAATTTGGCACCTAAATCCGTTGTTTTAAGAGTTTTAGCCTAGGGCCAGCCCTTACATGTAGTAAATCTGAAGGGAAATATCAGATTATTTGATTTAGATCAATGTAATGATCGATAACAAGTTATGATCAAATAATGATCGGAAAATACTTAGTTACGATCGAGTAACAAATGAATTTTTTTTTTGGATAAAGTGAGATCAAAAGGCCGAGTTGAACCAACTGGATGAACTAGCTAGTGTAGTTAGGGTCATGTTCGTTTGCTCTTCTGTATGGAGCTATAAGATAATGTTCGTTTAACTACATTAAACGACTCATCCAGATGAGTTTTGAAAACTCATATGAAAAAACTGAAAAATTATGGCTGAGTCTGAGAGAGCCATCCATATGGATTAGGTTCAGCCAAAATTTTAAAATGACAAAAATAACCCTATCTAAATTAAGTAATTACATAAGAAAAAACCTTAAATCTTCTCCTCAGTCACTTACACGAGCTTGACTTATCTTCTTCTCAGAAACGATGAAGCTTCAATCTCCGATTCGAATCGATTTGAAGAAGATTCGAATCGATTTGAAGAAGCTTCGATCTCTCTGATCTTCTCTTGATCTCTTCTTATTTTTCTGTTTGATCTCTCTCTCCGACGATCCCTCTCTCCGACGATCTCTCTCTCCGACGATCTCTCTCTCCGACGATGTCAACCATCCCTGGTACTGCAGTGAGTATCTTCCCTCTAAACTTATATTTTACTGGTTTTGTATCGTTAATCTATTTGATTGTCAAACTGTTTTCTCATGAATCTTTTTATGGTGAAATTGTTTTGTTCCGTTTTGGGTGTTTGTTGTAGTTTTTTATGGTGAAATTGTTTTGTTACGTACTGATTTTGTACAAAAACATTTGTTTGTATCTTCAACTAAAAATCTTGCGTGAAGTGATGAGCAAACTCGTTGATACAAGGATTTTACCATGTATCAATTACTCAAATGCCTAAGTAGCATATGAGGTATCGAATCCATGGGTATAAGTTCCAAGCATTAGTAATGCATACAACTAAATGAGTTAAGCAATCAAAGTGGGGTTTTGTAATTAAGTAACTAAATTGAAGCAAGTAAAAGCAAACTAAACATGTTGTAATGCGATAAACAAAAGCGGATTCAAAGATGAGGTTATCGATATAAGGCAATCCAAGTCTAATCCATGGTTTTCAAACACTCAAACAAGCTAATTCCTAGGCATAAGATCCTTAATCTTGACTAATTCTTTCTCAAGCAACTAATCACTATGCTAATCACTAATTCATTAACAAATTCTCATTTGTGAATCATTGATTAGCAAGCATTAAGAATGTATAAACAAGATCAACCAAAAATATACCCTAGAAAACTATTCTCATAGGATAGGAGCATAAATCTCTTGAATAGTTCATCAAGACATTTCATCAAACACTTGGTGTGCATGAAATGCCTTATGATCTAAACTCACTTTCTCAGGCTAGATCTAGAATTAGGATTACTATTCAAGAAGGAATATAAGATTAACTATCCCTAAACACCATGGATCAAGCCTTGAATCACCATAATCTACCCTCATCCACATCAAACTCAAAATTTTAAAATGACAAAAATAACCCTATCTAAATTAAGTAATTACATAAAAAAACCCTAAATCTTCTCCTCAGTCACTTACACGAGCTTGACTTATCTTCTTCTCCGAAACGATGAAGCTTCAATCTCCGATTCGAATCGATTTGAAGAAGATTCGAATCGATTTGAAGAAGCTTCGATCTCTCTGATCTTCTCTTGATCTCTTCTTCTTTTTCTGTTTGATCTCTCTCTCCGACGATCCCTCTCTCCGACGATCTCTCTCTCCGACGATATCTCTCTCCGACGATGTCAACCATCCCTGGTACTGAAGTGAGTATCTTCCCTCTAAACTTATATTTTACTGGTTTTGTATCGTTAATGTATTTGATTGTCAAACTGTTTTCTCAAGAATCTTTTTATGGTGAAATTGTTTTGTTCCGTTTTGGGTGTTTGTTGTAGTTTTTATGGTGAAATTGTTTTGTTACGTACTGATTTTGTACAAAAACATTTGTTTGTATCTTCAACTAAAAATCTTGCGTGAAGTGATGAGCAAACCCGTTGATACAAGGATTTTACCATGTATCAATTACTCAAATGCCTAAGTAGCATATGAGGTATCGAATCCATGGGTATAAGTTCCAAGCATTAGTAATGCATACAACTAAATGAGTTAAGCAATCAAAGTGGGGTTTTGTAATTAAGTAACTAAATTGAAGCAAGTAAAAGCAAACTAAACAGGTTGTAATGCGATAAAAAAAGCGGATTCAAAGATGAGGTTATCGATATAAGGCAATCCAAGTCTAATCCATGGTGTTCAAACACTCAAACAAGCTAATTCCTAGGCATAAGATCCTTAATCTTGACTAATTCTTTCTCAAGCAACTAATCACTATGTTAATCACTAATTCATTAACAAATTCTCATTTGTGAATCATTGATTAACAAGCATTAAGAATGTATAAAAAATATCAACCAAAAATATACCCTAGAAAACTATTCTCATAGGATAGGAGCATAAATCTCTTGAATAGTTCATCAAGGCATTTCATCAAACACTTGGTGTGCATGAAATGCCTTATGATCTAAACCCACTTTCTCAGGCTAGATCTAGAATTAGGATTACTATTCAAGAAGGAATATAAGATTAACTATCCCTAAACACCATGGATCAAACCTTTAATCACCCTAATCTACCCCATCTCTAAATCCTAAAGAACTACTCAAGACCCATTAGGAACAACTCAAAATCGATGTGGATGAGGGTTGAATCCATGGATGAGTGATGAATAATCAAGAAAGAAGATAGATGGAAGGAAGAAATCAATGAAAGACAAACTTAAATTGCATAAATCAAAATGATCTCTCTTACAAATCTCCCAATCTCTCTCAAGAAGGGTTTTTAGGCATGCGAAAAGAGATAAGTGGCAAAAATTAGGTAAAATGGTGATATGCTCAAATTAATACCCTATAAGTACTAAAGCAGTTGTTGTAGTATATGTAGGGGTCGAACACAAGAACTCAAGAAATCACACAATAGATCAGATAGATTCGAATTGAGCTAAACCAAAAGATGTAATTGAAAGCAATACGTAAATTAAACAAGTTGTAATTCGATTGGGAGAAAGATAGGTTCACGGTAATTCTCAGAAATTCAATGAATGCAGATAAACTAACTAACATGATTCATATTTAGCGCGGTTCTTAAACTCAAATCACCAAAGTATAGCTAACCAACTCTCGTTGCGAAAACTATCTAAGTCTAAATCCTAGAATTCCAAATCTCTTTGCGAATTCTAAAATCTAAACCAGTTTTTAGTTCAAGTTTGATTTGTTCACAAAACAACTAAACCAAATCTCTTTGCGAATAGTTATTTTGCTCACCCTAAGTTCTATCAGGTAATTAATCGCACTCTCGTGCCTAATCAATTATCCTAAGATCTAAATTCCATATTCGTCAACCTAGAATTAGCTTTGAGAACAACCTATGGTGAAGAACTAATTCAGATGGTGAATCATAATCAACTAATCAACCTAGCATTCAGAGAAAACCCTTATGAGAACCCTAAACCTAAAGTGGATCTACTCAGACATGGAGAATGAAAACAACATGATTGAATAGATCATCAAAGAAATCAATAAGAAACAGGAGTTCAGAGTTGTCTCTCCAAAAACCAAAGTAAAATCAAGCGTAATCAAATCGTAGCCACCCAAGTGGCTGTAAAACCTAAATAAATACTACTAAACACGTTCTGGGCCTTCTTGTAAATAATAAAGTCTTCTGGGGCAATTTTGTAATTCTTCAACTCTTCATAAAAGTTGTGACTCGTGTCTTGCTGCAGTGAGTATCGTCCGATACTAGTCAGCATCGATCGATACTGAAGCTTCAAATCGGGTACTCAGCTACACGAACTTCTGCTTTTCTCCAAAATGCTCCAGAAAGCTCCAATATCTCCAATTATGCTCTAAACGTGCTAAAACCTGTAAAAGACTCTAAAACACTACAAAATAGTAGAAATACTCTATAAAACGGACTTATATCATGGCTTAAAAGGGTTAAAAACTATGATATATCAAATGGTTTTTATAGTAAATGGGGTCAGACGGGGTCAACCCGGGACAAACCGGGTATTGACCCGGCCGAAACCTGGATACGTCTTCAGAGAATCGGCCATAACTCCTAAACCTTTCAACCTAATTACCCGAATACAACTCTAGAAGACAGCCAATTCAATTATCTAAAACTTCTTTGAAGAACACAGAAGCTGAATCGGAGTGGAAACGCTTCGTCTGGGTTGATCTTTCAGACGTCGTATTTGGAGCAGAACTCGTTTGGATGCCAGACAGACATGTCCTTGCCATATTTACCATATCTCTTGAATGGCAGATCTGAATGACATGAAACCACCACTAAATGAACGTCAGCTCGATTATCTATGACTTTCATCAAGACCTCAGAATAAATTGGGCATGAGAAGGTCTTCATTTGGCCTGATCTGTGAGTCACTTCGGCTGATGATGTATCTTGGATGTTTGGACCGGGTGGAGTTAACCGAGTGGATCTTGGTCGGTTGAGATTAGTCTTGTTTGTAACCGAGCATAATATGGGCGGTTAGCTTTGGTTGGTTGAGTTCCCTGTGCTAGGGTGATATGCTCAAATTAATACCCTAACAGTACTAAAGCAGTAATTGTAATATAGTTAGGGGTCGAACCACAAAGACTCACGGAGATCACTCAATAGATTGTATAGTGTCAAATCAAGCTAAATAAATAGGATGAAATTGAAAGCAGTGCAGAAATTAAAAGTGTTGTAATTCAATTGGAGAAGGATATGCTTAGGGTATTTATCAGGAAATCAATGAATGCAGATAAACTAACTAACATGATTCAGATTTAGCGCAGTTCTTGAACTCAAATCACTAAGGTATAATTAACCAACTGTCGTTTCGAGAATTATCTAAATCTAAATCCTAGGAATTCCAAATCTCTTTGCGAATCCTAAAGTCTAAATCAGCTTTAATATCAGGTTTGATATGTTCACAAATTAATTAAACCAAATCTCTTTGCGAATAATCAATTTGCTCACCCTAGGTTCTATCAGGTAATTAATCGCACTGTCGTGCCTAATCAATTATCCTAAGATCTAAGTTCCAGGTTCGTCAACCTAGAATTAGCTTTGAACACAACCTATGGTGAAGAACTAATTCAGATAGTGAATCCTAATAAAATAATCAACCTAACATTCAGGGAAAACCCTTATGAGAACCCTGAACCTAAAGTGGATCTACTCAGACATGGAGAATGAAACAATCAACATAACTGAATAAATCATCAATAAAATAGAAAGAGTAACAAGAGGTTTTGAGATCTGATCTCGGACGAAGGGAGATTCAGACTTGTCTCTCTCAAACCAAAGTAAAATAAGGCGTAGAATAAAAGCATAGCCAACAAAGTGGCTGTAAAACTAATTATATAGCTAAAACACGTTCTGGGCCATCTTGTAAATATCAAAGTCTTCTGGGCCAATTCTGCAATTCTTCAACTCTTCAATAAGTCGCGATCCTTCTGTTTCCTCGACAGGTATCGATCGATACCATGGGGTATCGATCGATACTCATGTGATTTCGAGTCTCAGCTACACGGATCTCAGCTTCGCTCCAGAATGTTCCAGAAAGCTCCAATATCTCCAATTATGCTCCAAACGTGCTATAACCTGTAAAAGACTCTAAAAGACTACAAAACACTATAAAGACTCTATAAAAAAGACTTATATCATGACTTAAATAGGGTAAAAACCATGATATATTAACTCCCCCAGACTTAGCTTTTGCTTGCCCTCAAGCAAATAGAAGACTAAACCAGAGAAAGAGGTTTGAAAACGCGGAGACTCACCTGTTCACGAACCATCAAAATGACCCTCTTCCCAAGTACCCAAATGTCACCTAATCAACTTTTGATCTAACCACCATGTACTTCTCCGTAGACATTCGCAGCTTTCCCAGACTCCACACATTATCCCACAACTTTGTTCAAGTAAAGCCCTCATCGCCAGTCTCATTGCTGCAGACAATGTTCAAGAACCTTCTAGACTCTTTACCATACGATATCATGACAAGGAACCACCATTTTCTCACTTTTTGTATCACTTTCTCTCCCCAGACTTATTTCTTATTATGTTCTCTTTTTTTATATTTTCAGCTTTGCATATACACATCAAGGTCTGAAACGCTAGTATTGATGGTGTTTACCACCGAATCCCCGATTCTTCCCTATCTATGTATCAAAGGATGTAGGCGAATAATGGCATCATAGGAAAATCATAGCCTCGCTTCCAATCCTCTGTGTGATCATCCCCTCTTGAGTAGAATAATGGGATCGCTGGAAATTTTCTTAGCCCTCTACTCAGAAGAAAATCATTTCAATCTTTTATGCTCTTATTTATCAACTTATAACAGGGGAGAGAGATACAATAACTCTAAACATATGGGTTCCTTTGTCAGATATGAATGATTAATCAAGCTCTGTGAACACTAACCACATTGATGAAGGGCAAAAATTTGGCTCAAGCTTTAGAAGAACTCTGCTGGAGACATGGATGTTTTCTAGTCAACTGGTCAGTCTTTGGATTTTTCATTAGTCGATCTAGAACTGATCCTGTAACACTGTGCACTAAAAACAAAATCAAATCAATAGGTTCAAGCACATGATCATTATCTCCTACAAGTTTTGACTCAATAAAAACAATTTTGACTCAATAAAACGATTGACTCTAAGAAAAACAAACACAATGTCAGCAGACACCTCCCCCAGACTTGAACGACACTGTTCCCAGTGTTATCTAGCCTAGAGTCAGTGAAAGAAAACAAAAGAACAAAACAAAATTGGGAAAAACAAGAAGTTACCTTGCTGGAATATTGAGTATCGACCGACACACAACCTGGTATCGATCGATACTAGGCTTAAGTCGACACAAGAGATTTCATTGCCCGCAGGGTATCGACCGATACCAATGATAGTGAACTTTTTACGGTTCGCACAATTAACTCATTGTGCACAATACCACAATCTAATGGTATGTCATTGTAGCACTTAGGGATCGAATCCACAAGGAGGCACGAGAACAACACACAGAGAATACGAGACACTTCTTAATCTAAGCTAATCAAATAAAGGTTTTCTAATGATCCTAATCAATTTAAAGACAAGATAATAAATAACCAAGCATATAACAAAGGTAATTAAAAGACTAACAAGTTTTGAACTAAAACGTAACGAAAACGATTTAAACAAGAATAAGCAAACGAACTTCGGGTAATGGTAATCGACTTGGACATTCTCTAGCTAAACCATGATACTCAAACAATGCTAATCCTTAGGCCTTAGATCACTAATTTAGACTAATCCACTTCCATGAAAATAATCACTTCACTAATCACTTAACTGAGAACAAACTTCCATTTGCAATTAAATGATCAACAAGCATTAATCTCAAGTCTAAATAGCCATTAAACACCCTAGACATCTATTTCCATAGGCTAGGAATGTAAAACACTTGCTAAGTTTGGTTGAGGAATTTCATCGAACACCTTCCGGGCATGAAATTCCTTAAGTTCTAAATCAACTTTGTCAAGGCTAATCTAGCATTAATCACACCTAACAAGTAAGGATTCTTCATAAACTAAGTCGTAAGCATCATGATTTAGCAAGAAAACATCTTAATCTACCATACCCAAAGTTCTAAAGAAACTACTCACAAACCATGATAATCTCAACAAATCTTATGTAGGAGGTGTTTAGATTCATGGTTAGATGATTAGAAATAGATAGATAGATGAAAACAAACAAGAACTTTCATAAAAACACCAAGAATCTCTTAAAAACTCCAAACTCTCTCTAAGAAGAGTGTTTTTGAGAAGTTAAAATGAGATATATCCTCAAACAACAAGGTTTTTGGCCTAAATATCAAAGCAGGTCGTAGGTTGCAGCGGTCTACAGTTGCCCGATGCAGCTGGCCGCTGTGGATTTCCGGTTTTGCTCCGTTTGCAGGTCAGGCGGACATGCGCTTACTAAAGTTGTCTTATCTCTCTAACCCCAGATCTGAATGACTTGACACTGGTTCCATTAGAACGCTAACTCACATATCGACAACTTTCATGAAGTACTCTGAAGCTAAATCCGAATGGAAACTGTCTTTCCGAGTCGATCTTTGAAGCACTTCGGACGGACTCTGCATTTTGCTCAGGAGGGAACCACAGCGGTCTGGCTCTCCCCGCTGCATGACCGCTGTGAATCTCTGTGTTTTTGACGGGAGGATCCGCAGCGGTCACTGTAGACCGCTGCCACACACCGCTGTGAGCTCCATGTAGCTCATTCGCGCGCCAGACGGACGTATGCTCAGTGAAATGGTGATAACTTCCGCAATACAGCTCAGAACTTGATGAAACAACGTCCGTTGGAAAGATGACTCAATTACCTACAAACTTTATCAAGTGTTCCAAAGCTTAATCTGAGCGTAAGAGCTTCTTCTGACCCAATCTTTAGAGCACATCGGATGGCTTCTGCATTTTTCTTGATTGTTTGGGTTTATTTTGCCCCATGATCATGGTCCAAGCTCCAAAATGATTCCATAAGCTCCAAATGGTACCTAAAAGACTCCATAGCACACAAACATATGCAAAAACTAACCTAAGACTCATTAACTCTAAAATGGATGCAAACTAGACCAAAAACAATGAAATGAATGCACAAAGTCACAAAATGCTAACTAAAATGTATACTAAAATGGACTAAATTATGCAACTATCAACCAACAGGGTATCGATCGATACCCTGGCGATTTCGTGATTGCCAGTTCAGTTTTTCCTTGTTTGCTCCAATCTGATTCAAGACACAAAAACGAAAAAATACAAAAATAAAAGACTCACCAGTGGGTTGCCTCCCACCAAGCGCTTTTTAACGTCAATTGCTTGACTGTAACGCCCTCAGGTAGGATAATAATGTGAGCTTGCACCAAAACAGGCTCCACAACTTGACATCGCTAGCGTAAGAGTTCTGCTCATCATGCTGTCCACAAACTCCTTTCCTTTCTCTTTCAGCTCCGAAGTTAAAAGAACTCTAGCCTTAGAGAATGGCTTCGAAGCTCCTTTGCATTTGACCTTATACTCAATCGAATTCCCATCACTCTTCTGAGGGATTAAAGTGACATGGGGATTCTCGACTTTTTTGCTCTTGGCTTTCTTCTTCTTTGTTGCCTTAGCTTTCTTGACAACTTCCTTGGGGATGCTGGGCGGTTCAACTGAATCGTCTGTGACAGTTGGCTTGTCAGGAGGTTCTTCCAAAGGATATGATATCGACGTCGCTCCTATTACAACATCGATGCAAGAGATACGTGTGGGAGTTCCTCTAGGGATGACTTTGTAGTACACCTCCTTGTCAATGTATGAGAATAAGATGTGCTTGCTGGGTGTGTCCATAATGGTACCTACCGTAGCCATGAACGGTCTTCCGAGAATCAACTGCGTACGAGATATTGCATTCATCTCTACAACCTGAAAATCAGTAGGAACCAAGCAATCTCCTATTGTGATCATCAAATCAGCGATTGCACCATATGGAAGAGAGGTGGAATCGTTTGCGAACTTCATAGATGTCTTTGGAGGTCGAATATCAGCTCCTAATCTCTCTGCAATTGCCCTTGACATGACATTGACGCAGGCACCTGAGTAACGAGAGATTCCTTGAATTTAACTCCAGAGATAGAGCATGGAACTGAGAATATCCCTGGGTCTTCCCTTTTGGTCAACTGTCTCAGCGGTAGTGACTTGCGTCTTGCGTCGATAAAGAGCACTTCGATCTCTTCCAGAGTTTCTTTGCAATTTTTGAAGTGACTCAGCAGAGGCCAGTCCTCTAGAGCTTCTTCAAAATATGATTCATGGGAGATCCTTCGTACCATCTTCTCAAAGCCACGCAGCTGGTTTGGAGTGATGGGATCTCTGAGGTGCTGAGGAATATGATTCTTCTTTTTGGGCTTGCGAACTCTTTCTTCGATCACCTCAGGTGTTTTCACAATTTATGGCTCGTTCTGTGAGGGGGTATCGATCGACACCAGGTAGGGTATCGATCGATACTCTTGCTCTTGAATCGTCCCTGGCAGATTTATCATCATCAAAAGGATGCTCCACAACTGATTTATCCAACAAATCCTTGCATCTGGCGTCCTCCCATTCCTTCCTTGTCATAATACGAGGCATAGGATAAGGTATCCTGGGTATATACACTCGTTCTGCAACTACCTTAGGCACCACAGTTGAAGTCTCAGTTGTCTCCTCAGAAATTGCCTCCGTATCGATCGATACCAATGGGGTATCGATCGATACACGGGTTTTGGAAGTATCCCATTTCAGAATTGTAACTGGCATCGATCGACACTTGGGGGTATCGATCGATGCCTTGGCGATTTCAGGATCATCATCGAAATTTTCTGCACTTGAGGAGATCGCATTGACGTGTGCTCTTGGATTTTCAGTTCTCCATGGAAGAAAACCTTCCTGCCTCTTTACAGCTGTGCTGTTTGAGCAACCTGAGTTTCCAGCTTCCATTGGGAGAGACTAATGGCTTCGATTTTCCCATTCAGATCCATGTACAGCGAGTCAAACTTCCCATTGAAATCCCCATGCAACTTCTCTTGTCCTCGAAGAAGCTGTTCCATCATGAATTCCATCTTATTATCTGTGGACTTTAGAGAGATGGGCTGATACGAAGAGTTCCCGTAATTGCGAGTGTTGTTACTGAAGTTCCGGTTGTTGTTGTACTCAAATTGCTGACCCTGAAATCCAGAACCACCAACGTAGTTACAATCTTCCATTTCATCTCCACCGATATTATTGACTCCATCAGCAAAGTGCACAGTCTTCTTCGACTTCCCAAGCAAAATATCCAGCTTCGCTTGAACTTCAGCAATCTGAGACCCATCAATTCTTGCAGTTTGCTTCTTCCTCTCGAAATCAGCATTCTTGGTGCTATTGTTAGAGGCCAAGTTCTCAATCAGCACAACCGCATCATCTGGATACCTGGTGTTGAAATTCCCATTACTCGCAGCATCCATACCCATGTGGTACCTCTAATCAATCCCTCTGTAGAAAATGCCTAGCAGCTGAACCTGAGAGAACCCATGGTGTGGACAATCTCTCTGATAAGACTTGAAACGAATCCAAGCAGCCTTGAATGTTTCTGTCGGACCTTGAGAAAATTGAGAGATTTTGTTCCTGAGCTCTTCAGATCTCGCATCATCGTAGAAATTTATCAGGAACGCATTCTTCGTCTCATCCCATGTAGTTAGAGAATTAGGAGCTAACTGCTTCAGCCAATAAGCAGCATCCCCACCAAGAGAGTATGGGAAAAGTTTGTAGAATAGGAACTCATTGGGCACTCCATTGTACTTCATACCAGTGACTAAATCCTTGAACCTTTCGATATGATCCATGGGATGTTCATGAGGTAGGCCATGGAAAGGACTCTGACTCACGAGAGCATAGTACGCATGCTTCAGCTCGAAGTCGTTCCTCTGAAAAGTTGGGATGCGAATCGCATATCGATTGGCATAGAACTGATCAGGTCTGTTGAGCTCGCCAAGTGTCCTAGCTCGATCACCTGCAGCATTCCCAACGTTGGCGCGCCTAGCTGGCGCGACAATATCAATAACAGCAGCAGGGACAACGACGTTTCCAGTTTCATCAAGTCGCTGCCCTCTCTCATTGCACACTTGACCCTCTTGGTCTCTCAAGACTCCAGCTTCATCAGCTCTTAATACCACTGGATTGTTCATCCCTGATGTTTGCTTTGTCATTTTGTTTATGCGTTCTAAACGTGCTAGCTTCTCTAACGATAGATTGACTAGCGGAGTGCTCTTGTTTCTTCTGGTTTCAAGATTACGCATGCACCGGAAACAAAAAGATCAAGAACGTAAGTAACCAAACAAAATACGTTGAGTATCGATCGATACTGGTTGGTATCGATCGATATCAACAAAGAAATCGCATGTGTATCGACCGATATTAGTGAGTATCGATTGATACTGACGAACTTAGTCGAAACTCGACAGCTAAAATCTAAAGGCGAAATTGAGTCCCCGGAAATGGCGCCAAATTTGATATGCTCAAATTAATACCCTAACAGTACTAAAGCAGTAATTGTAATATAGTTAGAGGTCGAACCACAAAGACTCACGGAGATCACTCAATAGATTGTATAGTGTCAAATCAAGCTAAGAAAATATGATGAAATTGAAAGCAGTGCATAAATTAAAAGTGTTGTAATTCAATTGGAGAAGAATATGCTCAGGGTATTTCTCAGGAAATCAATGAATGCAGATAAACTAACTAACAGGATTCAGATTTAGCGCAATTCTTGAACTCAAATCACTAAGGTATAATTAACCAACTGCCGTTGCGAGAATTATCTAAATCTAAATCCTAGGAATTCTAAATCTCTTTGTGAATCCTAAAGTCTAAATCAGCTTTAATATCAGGTTTGATATGTTCACAAATCAATTAAACCAAATCTCTTTGCGAATAATCAATTTGCTCACCCTATGTTCTATCAGGTAATTAATCGCACTGTCGTGCCTAATCAATTATCCTAAGATCTAAGTTCCAGGTTCGTCAACCTAGAATTAGCTTTGAGCACAACCAATGGTGAAGAACTAATTCAGATAGTGAATCCTAATAAACTAATCAACCTAACATTCAGGGAAAACCCTTATGAGAACCCTGAACCTAAAGCGGATCTACTCAGACATGGAGAATGAAACAATCAACATAACTGAATAAATCATCAATAAAATAGAAAGAGTAACAAGAGGTTTTGAGATCTGATCTCGGACGAAGGGAGATTCAGACTTGTCTCTCTCAAACCAAAGTAAAATAAGGCGTAGAATAAAAGCATAGCCAACAAAGTGGCTGTAAAACTAATTATATAGCTAAAACACGTTCTGGGCCATCTTGTAAATATCAAAGTCTTCTGGGCCAATTCTGCAATTCTTCAACTCTTCAATAAGTCGCGATCCTTCTGTTTCCTCGACAGGTATCGATCGATACCAGGGGGTATCGATCGATACTCATGTGATTTCGAGTCTCAGCTACACGGATCTCTGCTTCGCTCCAGAATGTTCCAGAAATCTCCAATATCTCCAATTATGCTCCAAACGTGCTATAACCTGTAAAAGACTACAAAACACTATAAAGACTCTATAAAAAAGACTTATATCATGACTTAAATCGGGTAAAAACCATGATATATCAACTCCCCCAAACTTAGCCTTTGCTTGCCCTCAAGCAAATAGAAGACTAAACCAGAGAAAGAGGTTTGAAAACGCGGAGACTCACCTGTTCACGAACCATCGAAATGACCCTCTTCCCAAGTACCCAAATGTCACCTAATCAACTTTTGATCTAACCACCATGTACTTCTCCGTAGACATTCACAGCTTTCCCAGACTCCACACATTATCCCACAACTTTGTTCAAGTAAAGCCCTCATCGCCAGTCTCATTGCTGCAGACAATGTTTAAGAACCTTCTAGACTCTTTACCATACGATATCATGACAAGGAACCACCATTTTCTGACTTTTTGTATCACTTTCTCTCCCCCACACTTATTTCTTATTATGTTCTCTTTTTTTATATTTTCAGCTTTGCATATACACATCAAGGTCTGAAACGCTAGTATTGATGGTGTTTACCACCGAATCCCCGATTCTTCCCTATCTATGTATCAAAGGATGTAGGCGAATAATGGCATCATTGGAAAATCATAGCCTCGCTTCCAATCCTCTGTGTGATCATCCCCTCTTGAGTAGAATAATGGGATCGCTGGAAATTTTCCTAGCCCTCTACTCAGAAGAAAATCATTTCAATCTTTTATGCTCTTATTTATCAACTTATAACTGGGGAGAGAGATACAATAACTCTAAACATATGGGTTCCTTTGTCAGATATGAATGATGAATCAAGCTCTGTGAACACTAACCACATTGATGAAGGGCAAAAATTTGGCTCAGGCTTTAGAAGAACTCTGCTAGAGACATGGATGTTTTCTAGTCAACTGGTCAGTCTTTGGATTTTTCATTAGTCGATCTAGAACTGATCCTGTAACACTGTGCACTAAAAAACAAAATCAAATCAATAGGTTCAAGCACATGATCATTATCTCCAACAAGTTTTGACTCAATAAAAACAATTTTGACTCAATAAAACGATTGACTCTAAGAAAAACAAACACAATGTCAGCAGACACCTCTCCCAGACTTGAACGACACTGTCCCCAGTGTTATCTAGCCTAGAGTCAGTGAAAGAAAACAAAAGAACAAAACAAAATTGGGAAAAACAAGAAGTTACCTTGCTGGAATATTGAGTATCGACCGACACACAACCTGGTATCGATCGATACTAGGCTTAAGTCGACACAAGAGATTTCATTGCCCGCAGGGTATCGACCGATACCAACAGGGTATCGATCGATACCCTGGCGATTTCGTGATTGCCAGTTCAGTTTCTCCTTGTTTGCTCCAATCTGATTCAAGACACAAAAACGAAAAAATACAAAAATAAAAGACTCACCAGTGGGTTGCCTCCCACCAAGCGCTTTTTTAACGTCAATAGCTTGACTGTAACGCCCTTCAGGCAGGATAATAATGTGAGCTTGCACCAAAACAAGCTCCACAACTTGACATCGCTAGCGTCAGAATTCTGCTCATCATGCTGTCCACAAACTCATTTCCTTTCTCTTTCAGCTCCGAAGTTAGAAGAACTCTAGCATTAGAGAATGGCTTCGAAGCTCCTTTGCATTTGACCTTATACTCAATCGAATTCCCATCACTCTTCTGAGGGATTAAAGTGACATGGGGATTCTCGACTTTTTTGCTCTTGGCTTTCTTATTCTTTGTTGCTTTAGCTTTCTTGACAACTTCCTTGGGGATGCTGGGCGGTTCAACTGAATCGTCTGTGACAGTTGGATTGTCAGGAGGTTCTTCCAAAGGATATGATATCGACGTCGCTCCTATTACAACATCGATGCAAGAGATACGTGTGGGAGTTCCTCTAGGGATGGCTTTGTAGTACACCTCCTTGTCAATGTATGAGAATAAGATGTGCTTGCTGGGTGTGTCCATAATGGCACCTACCGTAGCCATGAGCGGACTTCCGAGAATCAACTGCGTACGAGATATTGCATTCATCTCTACAACCTGAAAATCAGTAGGAACCAGGCAATCTCCTATTGTGATCATCAAATCAGCGATTGCACCATATGGAAGAGAGGTGGAATCGTTCGCGAACTTCATAGATGTCTTTGGAGGTCGAATATCAGCTCCTAATCTCTCTGCAATTGCCCTTGACATGATATTGACGCAGGCCCCTGAGTCAACGAGAGATTCCTTGAATTTAACTCCAGTGATAGAGCATGGAACTGAGAATATCCTTGGGTCTTCCCTCTTGGTCAACTGTCTCAGCGGTAGTGACTTGCGTCTTGCTTCGATAAAGAGCACTTCGATCTCTTCCAGAGTTTCTTTGCAATTTTTGAAGTGACTCAGCAGAGGCCAGTCCTCTAGAGCTTCTTCAAAATATGATTCATGGGAGATCCTTCGTACCATCTTCTCAAAGCCACGCAGCTGGTTTGGAGTGATGGGATCTCTGAGGTGCTGAGGAATATGATTCTTCTTTTTGGGCTTGCGAACTCTTTCTTCGATCACCTCAGGTGTTTTCACAATTTATGGCTCGTTCTGTGAGGGGGTATCGATCGACACCAGGTAGGGTATCGATCGATACTCTTGCTCTTGAACCGTCCCTGGCAGATTTATCATCATCAAAAGGATGCTCCACAACTGATTTATCCAACAAATCCTTGCATCTGGCGTCCTCCCATTCCTTCCTTGTCATAATACGAGGCATAGGATAAGGTATCCTGGGTATATACACTCGTTCTGCAACTACCTTAGGCACCACAGTTGAAGTCTCAGTTGTCTCCTCAGAAATCGCCTCAGTATCGATCGATACACGGGTTTTGGAAGTATCCCGTTTCAGAATTGTAACTGGCATCGATCGACACTTGGGGGTATCGATCGATGACTTGGCGATTTCAGGATCCCCATCGAAATTTTCTGCACTTGAGGATATCGCATTGACGTGTGCTCTTGGATTTTCAGTTCTCCATGGAAGAAAACCTTCCTGCCTCTTTACAGCTGCTGCTGTTTGAGCAACCTGAGTTTCCAGCTTCCATTGAGAGAGACTAATGGCTTCGATTTTCCCATTCAGATACATGTACAGCGAGTCAAACTTCCCAATGAAATCTCCATGCAACTTTTCTTGTCCTCGAAGAAGCTGTTCCATCATGAATTCCCTCTTATTTTCTGTGGACTTTGGAGAGATGGGCTGATACGAAGAGTTCCCGTAATTGCGAGTGTTGTTACTGAAGTTCCGGTTGTTGTTGTACTCAAATTGCTGACCCTGAAATCCAGAACCACCAACGTAGTTACAATCTTCCATTTCATCTCCACCGATATTATTGACTCCATCAGCAAAGTGCACAATCTTCTTCGACTTCCCAAGCAAAATATCCAGCTTCGCTTGAACTTCAGCAATCTGAGACTCATCAATTCTTGCAGCTTGCTTCTTCCTCTCGAAATCAGCATTCTTGGTGCTATTGCTAGACGCCAGGTTCTCAATCAGCACAACCGCATCATCTGGATACCTGGTGTTGAAGTTCCCATTACTTGCAGCATCCATACCCATCTGGTACCTCCAATCAATCCCTCTGTAAAAAATGCCTAGCAGCTGAACCTGAGAGAACCCATGGTGCGGACAATCTCTCTGATAAGACTTGAAACGAATCCAAGCAGCCTTGAATGCTTTTGTCGGACCTTGAGAAAATTGAGAGATTTTGTTCCTGAGCTCTTCAGATCTCGCATCATCGTAGAAATTGATCATGAACACATTCTTCGTCTCATCCCATGTAGTTAGAGAATCAGGAGCTAACTGCTTCAGCCAAAAAGCATCATCCCCACCAAGAGAGTATGGGAAAAGTTTGCAGAATAGGAACTCATTGGGCACTCCATTGTACTTCATACCAGTGACCAAATCCTCGAACCTTTCGATATGATCCATGGGATTCTCATGAGGTAGGCCATGTAAAGGACTCTGACTCACGAGAGCATAGTACGCAGGCTTCAGCTCGAAGTCGTTCCTCTGAAAAGTTGGGATACGAATCGCAGATCGATTGGCATAGAACTGATCAGGTCTGTTGTGCTCGCCAAGTGTCCTAGCTCTATCACCTGCAGCATTCCCAACGTTGGAGCGCCCAGCTGGCGCGACAATCTCAATAACAGCAGCAGGGACAACGACGTTTCCAGCTTCATCAAGTCGCTGCCCTCTTTCATTGCACACTTGACCCTCTTGGTCTCTCAAAACTCCAGCTTCATCAGCTCTTAATACCACTGGGTTGTTCATCTCTGATGTTTGCTTTGTCATTCTGTTTATGCGTTCTAACCGTGCTAGCTTCTCTAACGATAGATGGACTAGTGGAGTGCTCTTGTTTCTTCTGGTTTCACGATTAGGCATGCACCGGAAACAAAAAGATCAAGAACGTAAGTAACCAAACAAAATACGTTGAGTATCGATCGATACTGGTTGGTATTGATCGATATCAACAAAGAAATCGCATGTGTATCGACCGATACTAGTGAGTATCGATTGATACTGACGAACTTAGTCGAAACTCGACAGCTAAAATCTAAAGGCGAAATTGAGTCCCCGGCAACGGCGCCAAATTTGATATGCTCAAATTAATACCCTAACAGTACTAAAGCAGTAATTGTAATATAGTTAGAGGTCGAACCACAAAGACTCACGGAGATAACTCAATAGATTGTATAGTGTCAAATCAAGCTAAGAAAATATGATGAAATTGAAAGCAGTGCAGAAATTAAAAGTGTTGTAATTCAATTGGAGAAGGATATGCTCAGGGTATTTCTCAGGAAATCAATGAATGCAGATAAACTAACTAACAGGATTCAGATTTAGCGCAGTTCTTGAACTCAAATCACTAAGGTATAATTAACCAACTGCCGTTGCGAGAATTATCTAAATCTAAATCCTAGGAATTCTAAATCTCTTTGTGAATCCTAAAGTCTAAATCAGCTTTAATATCAGGTTTGATATGTTCACAAATCAATTAAACCAAATCTCTTTGCGAATAATCAATTTGCTCACCCTAGGTTCTATCAGGTAATTAATCGCACTATCGTGCCTAATCAATTATCATAAGATCTAAGTTCCAGGTTCGTCAACCTAGAATTAGCTTTGAACACAACCTATGGTGAAGAACTAATTCAGATAGTGAATCCTAATAAACTAATCAACCTAACATTCAGGGAAAACCTTTATGAGAACCCTGAACCTAAAGTGGATCTACTCAGACATGGAGAATGAAACAATAAACATAACTGAATAAATCATCAATAAAATAGAAAGAGTAACAAGAGGTTTTGAGATCTGATTTCGGACGAAGGGAGATTCAGACTTGTCTCTCTCAAACCAAAGTAAAATAAGGCGTAGAATAAAAGCATAGCCAACAAAGTGGCTGTAAAACTAATTATATAGCTAAAACACGTTCTGGGCCATCTTGTAAATATCAAAGTCTTCTGGGCCAATTCTGCAATTCTTCAACTCTTCAATAAGTCGCGATCCTTCTGTTTCCTCGACAGGTATCGATCGATACCAGGGGGTATCGATCGATACTCATGTGATTTCGAGTCTCAGCTACACGGATCTCTGCTTCGCTCCAGAATGTTCCAGAAATCTCCAATATCCCCAATTATGCTCCAAACGTGCTATAACCTGTAAAAGACTCTAAAAGACTACAAAACACTATAAAGACTCTATAAAAAAGACTTATATCATGACTTAAATAGGGTAAAAACCATGATATATCAACTCCCCCAGACTTAGCCTTTGCTTGCCCTCAAGCAAATAGAAGACTAAACCAGAGAAAGAGGTTTGAAAACGCGGAGACTCACCTGTTCACGAACCATCGAAATGACCCTCTTCCCAAGTACCCAAATGTCACCTAATCAACTTTTGATCTAACCACCATGTACTTCTCCGTAGACATTCGCAGCTTTCCCAGACTCCACACATTATCCCACAACTTTGTTCAAGTAAAGCCCTCATCGCCAGTCTCATTGCTGCAGACAATGTTCAAGAACCTTCTAGACTCTTTACCATACGATATCATGACAAGGAACCACCATTTTCTCACTTTTTGTATCACTTTCTCTCCCCCAGACTTATTTCTTATTATGTTCTCTTTTTTTATATTTTCAGCTTTGCATATACACATCAAGGTCTGAAACGCTAGTATTGATGGTGTTTACCACCGAATCCCCGATTCTTCCCTATCTATGTATCAAAGGATGTAGGCGAATAATGGCATCATAGGAAAATCATAGCCTCGCTTCCAATCCTCTGTGTGATCATCCCCTCTTGAGTAGAATAATGGGATCGCTGGAAATTTTCCTAGCCCTCTACTCAGAAAAAAATCATTTCAATCTTTTATTCTCTTATTTATCAACTTATAACAGGGGAGAGAGATACAATAACTCTAAACATATGGGTTCCTTTGTCAGATATGAATGATGAATCAAGCTCTGTGAACACTAACCACATTGATTAAGGGCAAAATTTTGGCTCAGGCTTTAGAAGAACTCTGCTGGAGACATGGATGTTTTCTAGTCAACTGGTCAGTCTTTGGATTTTTCATTAGTCGATCTTGAACTGATCCTGTAACACTGTTGATATATCATGGTTTTTACCCTATTTAGGCCATGATATAAGTCCTTTTATAGAGTCTTTTCTTGTGTTTTGGAGTCTTTTAGAGTCTTTCACAGGTTATAGCACGTCTGGAGCTTAATTGGAATTATTGGAGCTTTTCTGGAGCATTCTGGAGCGAGACTGAAGTCTGATGACTAAGAGCCCGATCTGAGCACCGAGCATCGATCGATACCCCCTGGTATCGATCGATACGGGTATCGATCGATACCCATCGAAGCAGATTTCAAAGTCGCGACTTAATGAAGTTTGAAGAATTGCAAAAAGCACCCAGAAGACTTTGATAATTACAAGAAGGCCCCAAATCGTGATTTAGGTTATAAATAGGATTTTACAGCCATTGTTTAGGCTATGCTTTATTTTTGCTTTAGTTTAAGAGAGATTTTGGAGAGAGACAAGTCTGGTTTCCCTTCGTCCGAGACCAGATCTCAAAACCTTGTTTCTCTTTCTGATTTAATATAAGAGTATTTATTCAACATGTTTATTACTTTAATATCCATGTCTGAGTAGATCTCCTGTTAGGTTTAGGGTTTTCTCATAGGGATTTCTTTGAATGCTAGGTTGATTATCTGTTAGGATTCACTATCTGATTAGTTCTTCACCTTTGGTTGGTCTCAAGGCTACTTCTAGATTAATCACCTAGAATTTAGATCTTAGGATAATTAATTAGGCACGAGAGTGCGATTAATTACCTGATAGAACCTTAGGTGAGCAAATTGATTATTCGCAAAGAGATTTGGTTTAATTGATTTGTGAACATATCAAACCTGATTTTAAAGCTGATCTAGACTTTAGGATTCGCAAAGAGATTTGGAATTTCTAGGATCTAGATTTAGATAGTTTTCGCAACGAGAGTTGGTTAATTATATTTTAGTGATTTGAGTTCTAGAACAGTGCTTAATCTGAATCTTATTAATGAGTTTACCTGCATTCATTGATTTCCTGAGAAATACCCTAAGCCTACATTCCCCCAATTGAATTTACAAACGTTTTACTTGCAACTCTGTTTTTCAATTACATCATCTGGTTTAGCTTGTTTCTGACCTATAGAATCTATTGAGTGATTCTTGAGTTCTTGTGTTCGACCCCTGATTTACTGCAGCAACTGCTTTAGTACTTTTTAGGGTATTAAATTGAGCATATCAATTTTGGCGCCGTTGCCGGGGACTCAATTCGCCGTTAGATTTTAGCTAGGAAATTCGTCTAAATCGCCCGAGTATCGATCGATACCCTTGAGTATCGGTCGATACCCGTCGTAAATTTCAGTTACTTACGCTCTTTACTTGTGATTTCAGGTGCATGCATAATCTTGAAACCAGAAGCAAAAAGAGCACTCCGCTAGTTGATCTATCACTGGAACAGCTAGCACAAGTGGAACGCACAAACAGGAAAGCAAAGAAGTCAGCTAAGATGAACAACAATCAAGTTGGGTTAGTTCGTGATGCTGCTGGAGCTTACAGGGACCAACAGGGTCGGTTGTGCAATGAGCAAGGACAACGTCTGGATGGAGAGGGGATTGTCATTCCACCTGCTCCTGTTGTCGCTGAGAATGCTGCTAGGGACGCAAGGGATGCTGTGGTTAATCGTGGTAGAACGATTGGTGAACACAACAGGCCAGAGCAATTTTTCGCCAATCGCTCTGCGATTCGTCCCCCTGCGTATGAGCGGAATGACTTTGAGCTGAAGCCTGCTTACTACACTCTAGTAGGACAGCATCTCTTCCATGGTTTGCCTCATGAGCATCCAATGGATCATGTAGAGAAATTCGAGGACTTGGTCACTAGCATCAAGAGCAATGGAGTGTCCTACGATTATCTCTTCTGCAAGCTCTTCCCATACTCTCTTGGTGGGGAAGCTACTTACTGGCTGAGGCAGTTACCTCCTGGATCACTGACTAATTGGGAAGACACCAAGAGAGCCTTCCTAATTAACTTCTATGATGATGGACGATCTGAAGATCTGAGGAATAAGATCTCCACTTTTTCTCAAGGACCTACTGAGGCGTTCAAGGCTGCTTGGACAAGATTCAGATCGTACCAAAGAGACTGTCCACACCATGGATACTCTGATGTGCAGCTGCTAGGTATCTTCTTCAGAGGAGTAGATTGGAGGTATCAGATGGCTCTGGACTCTTCAAGCAATGGGAACTTCAACACCAACTACCCTGAGGACGCCTATGTGTTGATTGAGAATTTTGCATCTAGCAGCAGCACAAAGAGTGCAGATTTCGAGCGCAAGAAGCTGGCTGGTAATCAAGATAGATCGCAGATCGCTGAGTTTAAGGCTCAACTAGATTCTATGCACAGTCTTCTGCTGGGAAAGACAACAAAAGCTGTCCATTTTGCTGAGGATGTTGAGGTTTTCAATGAGAATGAAGCAGAAGACGTGAACTACATTGGTGGTTCTGGCTATCAGGGACAGAGGAACCAGTTCAACAACAATCGGGGTTTCAACAACAACTTCCAGCAAGGAGGATTCAACCAGAAACCTGCCCACATCAGTGGTTACACCAGGAACTACGGAAGTCCTTCTTACGAGCCTGTGACTGCTAAGACATCAGAGAACAAGATTGAAGCCATGCTTGAAACACTCGTTCAAGGACAGCAGCAGATTACAGTGACCTTCAATGGTAAGATGGATGCCATGTACAAAGATCTGAGTGGAAGGATCGATTCTCTGGGTATTGGTCAGAAGAAGCTGGAAACTCAGGTAGCTCAGACTTCAGAGAGTTCAAGAAGACAAGAAGGTTTTCTACCAGGAAAGGGAGAGAACCCAAGGGCACACATCAACGCCATTACCTTGAGAAGTGGTAAGGAGGTCAAATCAGGGGCAAAAGTGGATCAGCCTACTGTAAATTTCGAGATGTCTGACGATGAAGACACTGAAATCGCTAAGGCATCGATCGACACTACTCAGCATCGATCGACACCGATCGCGATTCTCAGACGGGAAGACTCAAATTCCCGTGTATCGATCGATACCCCCCCTGTATCGATCGATACCGAACCAGAAGACGATGCAGAAGTTGAGGTTGTGAAGGAGAAGCCTAAAGCAGCACCAGAGAGGATCTACATCCCGAGGGTACCCTATCCCAGAGCTCTTGGGAAGACTAAGAAGGAAGTAGAGGATGCTAAGTGCAAAGAAATTTTGGACAAGCTGGTTGTTGAACTTCCCTTCATCGATGCTATCAAGACCTCTGTAGCTTTCAAGAGGTATGTCAAGAAGATGGTGTCCAGCAATGTGAACCTTGAAGAAGGCTGTCTGATGATCACTCATGAGTGCAGTGCAATCCTAAGCAACAGGATCCCAACGAAACTTCCAGATCCAGGGAGCTTTGTCTTGGATTGCACAATCGCTACTGACAGGTTTGAGCGTTCTCTCTGTGACCATGGCTCAAGTGTCAACCTCATGCCATACTCGGTTGCTAAGAGGATGGGAATGACAGACTTCACTGCTACTAGAATCTCGCTGATTCTCGCTGATCGTTCAATTAGACTTCCAGAAGGATTGCTAGAGGATGTTCCGATTGTGATTGGGAACTGCTTAATCCCAACTGATTTCATTGTCTTGGAGTATGATTCGGAACCCAAAGATCCTCTCATCTTGGGAAGGCCATTCCTAGCAACAGCTGGTGCTCTGATTGATTGCAGGAATGGGAAGATATCTCTTAACATTGGTGAGTTGGTCATGACTTTTAACATGGAGAAGATGATGAAGAGACCAACCATCGATGGGCGGACTTTCTTCGTTGATACCTTCTGTGATATTGCTGAGGAGTACTTCTTAGAGATGCATCCTGAGGACCCATTGGCGAGAGCATTAGCCTGCTCGGTTGAGTCAGAGGTTAAGCCACACGATGCTGCTGCTGATTACGGAAGGATACTCGATTCAGCACGACCAGTATCGATCGATACTCTGATGGTATCGATCGATACCCTACGGCCAGAAAGAAGTTTGGCCGAAAGAACTATGCAAGCTGCTGGGCTTGGAGATTGGAGCGAGGAGAACGCTCCTAAAGTGGAACTCAAACCACTTCCTGCGAATCTAAGGTATGGTTTTCTTGGTCCTAATTCCACGTACCCTGTAATCCTTAATTCTTCTTTGAACAACGCAGAGGTCACTTTACTGCTAAGCAAGCTGCGCAAGTATCGCAAAGCTCTTGGCTATTCTCTTGATGACATTTCAGGTATTTCACCGAACCTGTGCATGCATAGGATTCATCTTGAGGACGAGTCAAAGGCTTCAGTTGAGCATCAAAGGAGGCTGAATCCAAACCTGAAGGAGGTGGTTAAGAAAGAGGTCATGAAACTCTTGGATGCAGGAGTTATCTATGCCATCTCAGATAGCTCTTGGGTCAGTCCAGTGCACGTTGTTCCTAAGAAAGGAGGGATAACTGTGATGAAGAACAACATGGATGAGATGATTCCCACAAGGACTATCACTGGACATCGTATGTGCATTGATTACAGGAAGTTGAACGCGGCCACACGGAAAGATCACTTCCCATTGCCATTCATTGACCAGATGTTGGAGAGGTTGGCCAGTCATCCCTACTACTGCTTCCTTGATGGATATTCAGGTTTCTTCCAGATTCCTATCCATCCAGATGACCAAGGGTATACCACTTTCACGTGTCCCTATGGCACGTTCGCATACAGGAGAATGCCATTTGGATTGTGCAACGCTCCAGCCACTTTTCAGAGGTGCATGATGTCTATCTTCACAGACATGATCGAGGACTTCATGGAGGTGTTCATGGATGATTTTTCAGTATATGGGTCATCATTCAAGATCTGTTTGGCTAATCTGTGCAAGGTGCTACAGAGGTGTGAAGAGAAACACTTGGTCCTTAACTGGGAAAAGTGTCATTTTATGGTTCAGGATGGCATTGTACTTGGGCACAAGGTCTCTGAAGCTGGAATCGAAGTTGACAAAGCCAAGATTCAGGTCATGACAAGTCTCCAACCACCTACTTCTGTAAAGGATATTCGGAGCTTCCTTGGTCATGCCGGGTTTTACAGGAGGTTCATCAAGGATTTCTCCAAGATAGCACGTCCACTCACTGCTCTGCTGTGCAAAGAGATCAAATTTGATTTCACAACTGATTGTCTTGCAGCCTTTGAGGAGATCAAAAAGGCTTTAGTGAGTGCTCCTGTTGTGCAACCTCCTGATTGGACTCTGCCTTTCGAGATCATGTGTGATGCCAGTGACTTTGCTGTGGGGTCAGTTCTGGGTCAGAGGAAAGACAGGCAGCTGCACGTCATCTACTATGCCAGCAGGACTTTGGATGATGCTCAGAGGAATTACAGCACCACAGAGAAGGAGCTACTTGCTGTTGTTTTCTCCTTTGAGAAATTCCGATCTTACTTGATTGGGAGCAAGGTGGTTGTTCATACTGATCATGCTGCTCTCAAGTATCTGATGAATAACAAGGATCTCAAGCCTCGTCTCTGTCGTTGGGTTCTTTTGCTACAAGGGTTTGACATTGAGGTTAAGGACAAGAAAGGCATAGAGAATGGAGTAGCTGACCATCTCTCGCGGATGCGGATCGATGAAGACGTCCCCATTGATGATCAACTACCTGAGGAAGCCATCTACTTCATTGAAACTGGGTTTCAGATGAATCTGGCCGAGAATCAGCAATTTCCACGAGTTGCAGGTTTTGGTATCGATCGATACCATTATGGTATCGGTCGATACCCTGACGATTCAGAAGCTGTTTTCATCATCGATCATTCAGTCGCTTCTAACCACCATCTCGTCGCTGCAGCAGATTCTGATACTCCATGGTACGCTGATATTGCCAATTATCTCGCTGCAGATGCAAAGCCAAACCACCTCAAGAAGTATGACAAGAAGAAGTTCATGCGCGACATAAGGAGATTCTTTTGGGATGAACCTTACTTGTACAAGCATTGTTCTGATGGCATATACAGGAGATGCATTGCTGAGTCAGAGGTTTCAGATGTTTTGTTTCATTGCCATGGATCAGACTATGCTGGACACTTTGCCACCTTCAAGACAGTATCCAAGGCTCTTCAAGCAGGCTTCTGGTGGCCTACCATGTTCAAGGATGCTCACACTTTCGTCTCACAGTGCGACACTTGTCAGAGGAGAGGGAAGATCAGTAAGAGACATGAGATGCCACAAAATTTCATCCTTGAGGTTGAAGTTTTTGATTGCTGGGGCATTGACTTTATGGGTCCTTTCCCATCTTCACACAAGAAGAACTACATCCTGGTTGCTGTGGACTATGTGTCCAAATGGGTGGAAGCGATAGCTAGTGAGAAGAATGACTCTGCGGTGGTTCTTAAGCTGTTTAAGACCATCATTTTCCCTCGTTTTGGAGTACCTCGAGTTGTGATAAGTGATGGTGGCTCTCACTTTATCAACAAGATGTTCGAGAGGTTGTTGAAGAAGTATGGTGTAAACCATCGTGTGGCTACTCCATATCACCCTCAGACAAGTGGGCAAGTTGAAGTCTCCAACAGGCAGATCAAGGAGATCTTGGAGAAGACAGTGAATGCTTCTAGGAATAATTGGTCTACAAAGCTGGATGATGCACTTTGGGCATACAGGACTGCCTTCAAGACACCGCTGGGTACTACACCTTTCCAAATGCTGTATGGGAAAGCATGCCACCTTCCAGTGGAGATTGAGCACAAGGCTGCATGGGCAACAAAGATGCTGAACTTCGACATCAAGCCTGCTGCTGAGAGGAGGTTGATTCAGCTGAACGAGCTGGATGAGATCAGGCACCATGCTTATGAGAACTCGAGGCTGTACAAGGAGAGAACCAAAGCTTATCATGATAAGAAGATCATCTCCAGACACTTCGAGCCGAACGACCAGGTACTTCTGTATAACTCTCGTTTGCAATTGTTTCCTGGTAAACTGCGTTCACGTTGGTCAGGTCCCTTCAAAATCAAAGAGGTCAGACCACATGGTGCTGTAGTGCTGATAAATCGCAAAGGCGAGGAATTCACTGTCAATGGACAAAGAGTGAAACACTATTGGGCGCAAGCCGGGATTCCAACAGGGCAGATAATGCCTCTGGATGATGCACCAACAGCCTGAATGGCGTTACAGTCAAGCTATTGACGTTAAACGAGCGCTTGGTGGGAGGCAACCCACTGGTGAGTCTGTCCTTGAGTCGTTTTTCCTTTTAATTTTTCGTTTGTTTTGAATCTGTGTCAGGATGAACAAGGAGCAACTCGAAATCGCCTAAGTATCGATCGATACCCCATTGGTATCGATCGACACCAATCGCAGATGAAAGTTCACTAAGTCGATCTCAGCGTGGTATCGATCGATACCATGCTGTGTGTCGATCGACACTCGGTATTCCAGGAAGGTAATTTCTTGTTTCTCTTCATTTTATCCTTTTCTTTTGTTTCTTTCACCTACTCTAGGCTAGATAACACTGGGGACAGTGTTGTTCAAGTCTGGGGGAGGTGTCTGCTGACAACGTTTTTGTTTTTCTTAGAGTCAGTCATTTTATAAAGTCAAAACTGTTTTATTGAGTCAAAATTTGTTGGAGATTATGATCCTGTCCTTGAACCTATTGATGTGATTTTGTTTTTGAGTGCACAGTGTTACAGGATCAGTTCTAGATCGACTAATGAAAAATCCAAAGACTGACCAGTTGACTAGAAAACATTCATGTCTCCAGCAGAGTTCTTCTGAAGCCTGAGCCAAATTTTTGCACTTCATCAATGTGGTTAGTGTTCATAGAGCTTGATTCATCATTCATATCTGATAAAGGAACCCGTGTGTTTAGGATTATGGTATCTCTCTCCCCTGAAATAAGTTGATAGATTAAGAGCATAAAAGATTGAAATGATTTTCTTCTGAGTAGAGGGTTAGGAAAATTTCCAGCGATCCCATTATTCTACTTAAGAGGGGATGATCACACAAAGGATTGGAAGCGAGGCTAGGATTTTCCTATGATGCCATTATTCGCCTACATCCTTTGATATATAGAGAGGGAAGAACCGGGGATTTGGTGGCAAACACCATCAATACTCGCGTCTCCTACCTTGATATGTATATGCTAAGCTGAAAAAAAATAATAAAAAAAAAAAAAAATAATAATAATAAGGATATAATAAGAAATAAGTCTGGGGGAGAGAAATTGATACAAAAGAAGTGTGAAAAGGGTGGTTCCTTTGTCAAGATATTGTCTGGTAAAGAGTCTAGAAGGTTCTTTAAAATTAGCTGCAGAGATGAAACTGGCGATGAGGGCTTTACTTGAATAATGCTGTGGGATTTTGTGTGGAGTCTGGAAAAGCTGCAAATGTCTACGGAGAAGTACATGGTGGTTAGATCGAAAGCTGATCAGGTGACATTTGGGTACTTGGGAAAAGGGTCTTTTCGATGGTTCAGGAACAGGTGAGTCTCTACGTTTTCAAACCTCTTTTTCTGGTTTAGTCTTCTATTTGCTTGAGGGCAAGCAAAAGGCTAAGTCTGGGGGAGTTGATATATCATGGTTTTTACCCTATTTAGGCCATGATATAAGTCCTTTTATATAGTCTTTTCTTGTGTTTTGGAGTCTTTTAGAGTCTTTCACAGGTTATAGCACGTCTGGAGCTTAATTGGAATTATTGGAGCTTTTCTGGAGCATTCTGGAGCGAGACTGAAGTCTGATGACTAAGAGCCCGATCTGAGCACCGAGCATCGATCGATACCCCCTGGTATCGATCGATACCCATCGAAGCAGATTTCAAAGTCGCGACTTAATGAAGTTTGAAGAATTGCAAAAAGCACCCAGAAGACTTTGATAATTACAAGAAGGCCCCAAATCGTGATTTAGGTTATAAATAGGATTTTACAGCCATTGTTTAGGCTATGCTTTATTTTTGCTTTAGTTTAAGAGAGATTTTGGAGAGAGACAAGTCTGGTTTCCCTTCGTCCGAGACCAGATCTCAAAACCTTGTTTCTCTTTCTGATTTAATATAAGAGTATTTATTCAACATGTTTATTACTTTAATATCCATGTCTGAGTAGATCTCCTGTTAGGTTTAGGGTTTTCTCATAGGGATTTCTTTGAATGCTAGGTTGATTATCTGTTAGGATTCACTATCTGATTAGTTCTTCACCTTTGGTTGGTCTCAAGGCTACTTCTAGATTAATCACCTAGAATTTAGATCTTAGGATAATTAATTAGGCACGAGAGTGCGATTAATTACCTGATAGAACCTTAGGTGAGCAAATTGATTATTCGCAAAGAGATTTGGTTTAATTGATTTGTGAACATATCAAACCTGATTTTAAAGCTGATCTAGACTTTAGGATTCGCAAAGAGATTTGGAATTTCTAGGATCTAGATTTAGATAGTTTTCGCAACGAGAGTTGGTTAATTATATTTTAGTGATTTGAGTTCTAGAACAGTGCTTAATCTGAATCTTATTAATGAGTTTACCTGCATTCATTGATTTCCTGAGAAATACCCTAAGCCTACATTCCCCCAATTGAATTTACAAACGTTTTACTTGCAACTCTGTTTTTCAATTACATCATCTGGTTTAGCTTGTTTCTGACCTATAGAATCTATTGAGTGATTCTTGAGTTCTTGTGTTCGACCCCTGATTTACTGCAGCAACTGCTTTAGTACTTTTTAGGGTATTAAATTGAGCATATCAACTGTGCACTAAAAAACAAAATCAAATCAATAGGTTCAAGCACATGATCATTATCTCCAACAAGTTTTGACTCAATAAAAACAATTTTGACTCAATAAAACGATTGACTCTAAGAAAAACAAACACAATGTCAGCAGACACCTCCCCCAGACTTGAACGACACTGTCTCCAGTGTTATCTAGCCTAGAGTCAGTGAAAGAAAACAAAAGAACAAAGCAAAATTAGGAAAAACAAGAAGTTACCTTGCTGGAATATTGAGTATCGACCGACACACAACCTGGTATCGATCGATACTAGGCTTAAGTCGACACAAGAGATTTCATTGCCCGCAGTGTATCGACCGATACCAACAGGGTATCGATCGATACCCTGGCGATTTCGTGATTGCCATTTCAGTTTCTCCTTGTTTGCTCCAATCTGATTCAAGACACAAAAACGAAAAAATACAAAAATAAAAGACTCACCAGTGGGTTGCCTCCCACCAAGCGCTTTTTCAACGTCAATAGCTTGACTGTAACGCCCTTCAGGCAGGATAATAATGTGAGCTTGCACCAAAACAGGCTCCACAACTTGACATCGCTAGCGTCAGAGTTCTGCTCATCATGCTGTCCACAAACTCCTTTCCTTTCTCTTTCAGCTCCGAAGTTAGAAGAACTCTAGCCTTAGAGAATGGCTTCGAAGCTCCTTTGCATTTGACCTTATACTCAATCGAATTCCCATCACTCTTCTGAGGGATTAAAGTGACATGAGGATTCTCGACTTTTTTGCTCTTGGCTTTCTTCTTCTTTGTTGCCTTAGCTTTCTTGACAACTTCCTTGGGGATGTTGGGCGGTTCAACTGAATCGTCTGTGACAGTTGGCTTGTAAGGAGGTTCTTCCAAAGGATATGATATCGACGTCGCTCCTATTACAACATCGATGCAAGAGATACGTGTGGGAGTTACTCTAGGGATGGCTTTGTAGTACACCTCCTTGTCAATGTATGAGAATAAGATGTGCTTGCTGGGTGTGTCCATAATGGCACCTACCGTAGCCATGAACGGTCTTCCGAGAATCAACTGCGTACGAGATATTGCATTCATCTCTACAACCTGAAAATCAGTAGGAACCAGGCAATCTCCTATTGTGATCATCAAATCAGCGATTGCACCATATGGAAGAGAGGTGGAATCGTTCGCGAACTTCATAGATGTCTTTGGAGGTCGAATATCAGCTCCTAATCTCTCTGCAATTGCCCTTGACATGACATTGACGCAGGCCCCTGAGTAAACGAGATATTCCTTGAATTTAACTCCAGAGATAGAGCATGGAACTGAGAATATCCCTGGGTCTTCCCTCTTGGTCAACTGTCTCAGCGGTAGTGACTTGCGTCTTGCTTCGATAAAGAGCACTTCGATCTCTGTGAGGGGTATCGATCGACACCAGGTAGGGTATCGATCGATACTCTTGCTCTTGAATCGTCCCTGGCAGATTTATCATCATCAAAAGGATGCTCCACAACTGATTTATCCAACAAATTCTTGCATCTGGCGTCCTCCCATTCCTTCCTTGTCATAATACGAGGCATAGGATAAGGTATCCTGGGTATATACACTCGGTCTGCAACTACCTTAGGCACCACAGTTGAAGTCTCAGTTGTCTCCTCAGAAATCGCCTCAGTATCGATCGATACCAATGGGGTATCGATCGATACACGGGTTTTGGAAGTATCCCGTTTCAGAATTGTAACTGGCATCGATCGACACTTGGGGGTATCGATCGATGCCTTGGCGATTTCAGGATCCTCATCGAAATTTTCTGCACTTGAGGAGATCGCATTGACGTGTGCTCTTGGATTTTCAGTTCTCCATGGAAGAAAACCTTCCTGCCTCTTTACAGCTGCTGCTGTTTGAGCAACCTGAGTTTCCAGCTTCCATTGGGAGAGACTAATGGCTTCGATTTTCCCATTCAGATCCATGTACAGCGAGTCAAACTTCCCATTGAAATCCCCATGCAACTTCTCTTGTCCTCGAAGAAGCTGTTCCATCATGAATTCCATCTTATTGTCTGTGCACTTTGGAGATATGGGCTGATACGAAGAGTTCCCGTAATTGCGAGTGTTGTTACTGAAGTTCCGGTTGTTGTTGTACTCAAATTGCTGACCCTGAAATCCAGAACCACCAACGTAGTTACAATCTTCCATTTCATCTCCACCGATATTATTGACTCCATCAGCAAAGTGCACAGTCTTCTTCGACTTCCCAAGCAAAATATCCAGCTTCGCTTGAACTTCAGCAATCTGAGACCCATCAATTCTTGCAGCTTGCTTCTTCCTCTCGAAATCAGCATTCTTGGTGATATTGCTAGACGCCAAGTTCTCAATCAGCACAACCGCATCATCTGGATACCTGGTGTTGAAGTTCCCATTACTTGCAGCATCCATACCCATCTGGTACCTCCAATCAATCCCTCTGTAGAAAATGCCTAGCAGCTGAACCTGAGAGAACCCATGGTGCGGACAATCTCTCTGATAAGACTTGAAACGAATCCAAGCAGCCTTAAATGCTTTTGTCGGACCTTGAGAAAATTGAGAGATTTTGTTCCTGAGCTCTTCAGATCTCGCATCATCGTAGAAATTTATCATGAACACATTCTTCGTCTCATCCCATGTAGTTATAGAATCAGGAGCTAACTGCTTCAGCCAATAAGCATCATCCCCACAAAGAGAGTATGGGAAAAGTTTGCAGAATATGAACTCATTGGGCACTCCATTGTACTTCATACCAGTGACCAAATCCTCGAACCTTTCGATATGATCCATGGGATGCTCATGAGGTACGCCATGTAAAGGACTCTGACTCACGAGAGCATAGTAAGCAGGCTTCAGCTCGAAGTCGTTCCTCTGAAAAGTTGGGATACGAATCGCAGATCGATTGGCATAGAACTGATCAGGTTTGTTGTGCTCGCCAAGTGTCCTAGCTCTATCACCTGCAGCATTCCCAACGTTGGCGCGCCCAGCTGGCGCGACAATCTCAATAACAGCAGCAGGGACAACGACGTTTCCAGCTTCATCAAGTCGCTGCCCTCTCTCATTGCACACTTGACCCTCTTGGTCTTTCAAAACTCCAGCTTTATCAGCTCTTAATACCACTGGGTTGTTCATCCCTAATGTTTGCTTTGTCATTCTGTTTATGCGTTCTAAACGTGCTAGCTTCTCTAACGATAGATTGACTAGCGGAGTGCTCTTGTTTCTTCTGGTTTCACGATTAGGCATGCACCTGAAACAAAAAGATCAAGAACGTAAGTAAACAAACAAAATACGTTGAGTATCGATCGATACTGGTTGGTATCGATCGATATCAACAAAGAAATCGCATGTGTATCGACCGATACTAGTGAGTATCGATTGATACTGACGAACTTAGTCGAACTCGACAGCTAAAATCTAAAGGCGAAATTGAGTCCCCGGCAACGGCGCCAAATTTGATATGCTCAAATTAATACCCTAACAGTACTAAAGCAGTAATTGTAATATAGTTAGAGGTCGAACTACAAAGACTCACGGAGATCACTCAATAGATTGTATAGTGTCAAATCAAGCTAAGAAAATATGATGAAATTGAAAGCAGTGCAGAAATTAAAAGTGTTGTAATTCAATTGGAGAAGGATATGCTCAGGGTATTTCTCAGGAAATCAATGAATGCAGATAAACTAACTAACAGGATTCAGATTTAGCGCAGTTCTTGAACTCAAATCACTAAGGTATAATTAACCAACTGCCGTTGCGAGAATTATCTAAATCTAAATCCTAGGAATTCTAAATCTCTTTGTGAATCCTAAAGTCTAAATCAGCTTTAATATCAGGTTTGATATGTTCACAAATCAATTAAACCAAATCTCTTTGCGAATAATCAATTTGTTCACCCTAGGTTCTATCAGGTAATTAATCGCACTGTCGTGCCTAATCAATTATCCTAAGATCTAAGTTCCAGATCCGTCAACCTAGAATTAGCTTTGAACACAACCTATTGTGAAGAACTAATTCATATGGTGAATCCTAATAAACTAATCAACCTAACATTCAGAGAAAACCCTTATGAGAACCCTGAACCTAAAGTGGATCTACTCAGACATGGAGAATGAAACAATCAACATAACTGAATAAATCATCAATAAAATAGAAAGAGTAACAAGAGGTTTTGAGATCTGATCTCGGACGAAGGGAGATTCAGACTTGTCTCTCTCAAACCAAAGTAAAATAAGGCGTAGAATAAAAGCATAGCTAACAAAGTGGCTGTAAAACCTAATTATATAGCTAAAACACGTTCTGGGCCATCTTGTAAATATCAAAGTCTTCTGGGCCAATTATGCAATTCTTCAACTCTTCAATAAGTCGCGATCCTTCTGTTCCTCGACAGGTATCGATCGATACCAGGGGGTATCGATCGATACTCATGTGATTTCGAGTCTCAGCTACACGGATCTCTGCTTCGCTCCAGAATGTTCCAGAAAGCTCCAATATCTCCAATTATGTTGTAAACGTGCTATAACCTGTAAAAGACTCTAAAAGACTACAAAACACTATAAAGACTCTATAAAAAGGACTTATATCATGGCTTAAATAGGGTAAAACCCATGATATATCATAGGGCCGACCCCATTAGACTGTGCCGATGGTGCAAGGTGCGTTTTCTTGGCCAGACGGATACGTCTTCGGTAAAACTGCGATAACTCCAGAACTATATGTCCGATTGTTTTTAATCCAACTTCTGTGAACAGATAACTCTCTGGTCTACAACTCTCATGAAGGTTATCGAGGGTGAATATGCTTGGAGACCCTCCGTCTGACCAGTTCTTTCGGGCGCTCCGGATGGATTTTCTCTTCCCTTTATCCCCAAATCTCCAAACGTCACCAAGTGCCTCCAATTACCTAGAAAAACACTCCAAAATATTCAAAGACTCACTAGGACATAATTCAAACATCTAATACTCTAAATGAGACAAAACGAATAAGAAATGCTATGAAACCCAATGCATATGAGATGAAACCTAAGCTAAATGAATGCATAAGAAGGGTAAAATATGAGGATATCAACTCCCCAAACTTGCTCTTTTGCTTGTTCTCAAACAAAAGCAAGCAAAAACATCATTAAAAGAATCCAAATCCAAGTGCAAGCTCTAAGGTTCGATCAAACATGTCTACTCAAAAGGAGCTAGCCATATCCATCCTTACAAGAATCAAGCCTAGCCTCAACTTACACAAGCTTTCCTATCATCCAATCCTTTGACATTCAATTAGCGGTTTCTAGTGTATCATGCTCATGAAATGCAAACAAACTCATTTGGTTAAGGATAAGGTTTTGAGACAAAGATGATCTCAATACATGTGGCGGTTTCCGAACAAGGGATCTCTCATTGAAGGAATGAACTTTGGCAAAATGCTAAGGGTGAAGAGCAATTGATGCATACAAGGCTAGACTTCCATCTACCCAATGCCCAATTAAAAAATCGACCATAATTCTAAATCCACAAAGAAGCAATCATAGCTACCCTTCACAAGGCATTTTTGCCTTCTTATGTCTCATCTCTTCATCATCCTTCTTTTCTTTAAGCGCCTAGGGGGTTTCTTCTTCAACCAATGGTTTGGCTTCCATTATTTTCCTTGGTTTAGCTCCTCCTTTAGCTTCTTAAGTCTCTTTCATTTTTCTTCATGTCTAAGCTTAGCCATTTTGGCTTATTTTCTTTCTTTTTCAAGCTAGAGACTATCTTTTTAAAACTTAGAGCTAACCCAAATATATTCTTGCCAACCAAATCAAACTTATTGCTTCCCCCAATCATTCTCCCAAATCTCTTTCTTTCTCTCCACTTTTCCAATCCCAATATCCTTCGTTCTTTCCTTATCATCCATTTCCCGCGCCCCAATTACCAACCTATCTAACTTAGCCTAATCTAGCTCATTGATGCGCGAGCTAGTTCTACATGAAAGTCTTTTCTTGTCGCTCTAGACCCAACACTTTTTGCTAAGTTCATTCAAAAACAAGGCCTTACAACGCTCACTAAAGATGTAGGCTTGAAAGAAGGTTGGGTTCAAGGTGGGGTGAACCATTCCAAAGATGGGAATTGGCTACTTGGGCCAACAAGAGTGGTAAAAAGGAATAAGATGACCCAAGTATGTATGCGGAATCTATGAGTTCATTATGCAATGCATGAACACGATAATTAATGTGTCAAAGTTAAGGTTCTCACTTAGATAGGATTAGATTCAAATCGAAACTTGCTTCGGCTAAGACGTAAGTAATGAGACATGAAATCCAAACATGGTTCGACCTTGATTTCACACACGGGATCTAAAGCATAGGACTTAAACTCTTAAAACGACACTTTACAAGGAGAGGTTATCCTAGTTCCATATGCACATGCAATGCATTATCTCCATGCTATGCATCTAGACTCAATCCTACATGAAGTGCAAAAAATTTCAAAAAATTTCAAATTTATTGAAAATGCATGATATGCATGAGACTCAAGATGCAAAAAGCAAAATAAGAACACCAAAAACGATGTTAGATAACACACAAACCCTTCCCCAAACTTAAATTACACAGTCCCTTATGTAATAGAAGCTTAAGGAAGAGTTAAACAATGCATGAAAGAGAGGAAGAGATATGATCCTAAATGTTATGTACAAAGTTTGGAGTGTTACCTTGGGAATTGATGGAGGGGACGAGAGGGATTAAGGGATGCCATACTCCATCACCACATCCTACGCACCGTAGTCCACAAGTCCTTGCCCATTAGACCATCAAAAAGCTACTTGCACTAAGCAAACCCATCAAAAGGAACTAGCAACGAAAGAAAAACATAAAAGGAAATATATACAAGGATAAGCTTGGGGTGTCTCCCAAGAGCACTTTGTTTTACGTCGCTAAGTTTGACGTTGGTTACCCTTTTAGGTGAGTGAGAGGGAAGTGTGAACACTCCAAAGTGGATCTTTGAGTTCAAGTTTGAGGACCTTGCTCATGACCTCTTTAAGACATGCGTCGCCTTTTTCTTTGACCTTGCTCGGGAGTGAGGATTGCTTTGACCGAGGCAAAGGATTTGGATCGGTCTTTGCATTTGATCTTGTACTCAACCGCTCCATCCTTGTGCTTCCAGGGAATGAGAGTCATCATAAAAACTTGGGTTGGCTCGGACCTAGACCCATCAAGCTTGCTTGGTTCGTTCTTAGCAAAGGCAAAATGGTGATGCTTGTCTTGTTTCTTCATTATGGCTTTAGCACCTTCACCCTTCTCTTGCTTCTTTTTAGTCTCACTCACGTCCTCATTTGTGGTGGGAGGAGTAGAGTCCAAGCAAGCTATATCAACTCCACAAGCTTCCTTACCATTATCATAACCCAAAACCGTCTTCTTATGAGATTTCTTTCCCTCTTCACAAACTTTTGGGGCGAATCTTGATGAACCATCTCACAACTACCCACATACCTCACTCCTTCTTCATGAAACTCATCATCCTCTATGGTAATTGTACCACAAAGCTTGTTGGAAGAAGTCCTCATTGGGTAATAAACCTTGTCATTCACATTCAAGAGAACTACCCTTTGGTTTTTGAAGTCCATGCTAGCACCCATAGTAAGTAGTAATGGAATTCCAAGTAGTAGTGGGAGCTTGTTGTTCTTCTTCATTTTCATCACCACGAAGTCCGTTGGGATTATGCAATTCCCAACTTTAAGCGGATAGTCTTCGAGGAGACCAAGTGGCTTCCTTGAAGAAGCATCTCCAAATGTTATAGGTGATGGGTGATAGGTGAGGTTTCTTATCCCTAGACTCATGAACATCTCATGGGACATGACATTCACGCTTGAACCGGAGTTACACAAAGTGTCCTCAACGTCCAAATCACCAAGAAAGCAAGCTATTGAGAACTTACCGGGATTACCAAGCTTGGGGAGAGACTTAGGCTCGATCCTAGTTGTGCTTGGTGACTCAATGCAAGAAATGCTACCTTTTGGTTCTTGGACCATGGTCACGTCTTCATATTTTTCTAGGGTCACTCCCCAACCTTGTTCCTCAATGTCCTCATGGAGCTTCAAGGGAGCTTGTGATCCGTTGAATGCATGAGAAAGGTAAAATATGAGGATATCACCTGTTTCTATCTTCAACTAAGAATTGAGGAGAAACTTAAAGGAAATATAAGACAAAATAATGTGAATGATGTTGCGAGACAGTCAATTATATACAAGTTCTATGATGAATTTGGGGAAAGACATCCATGGAAAAAAATTGGGATCAAGTTTACTACGTGCAAGAAGCAGTACGACTCTTTCAGGAAACTGACTCACAACAGAACTAGACTTGGTTATGATTCAAAGGGGTTCATAGAAATGCCTGAGGACTGGTGGAATCTTGCGTGAAGTGATGAGCAAACCCGTTGCTATCTTCAACTAAGAATTGATGAGAAACTTAAAGGAAATATAAGACAAAAAAATGTGAATGATGTTGCGAGACGGTCAATTATAGACAAGTTCTATGATGAATTTGGGGAAAGACATCCATGGAAAAAATTTGGGATCAAGTTTAGTACTTGCAAGAAGCATTACGACTCTTTCAGGAAATTGACTCACAACAGAACTAGACTTGGTTATGATTCAAAGGGGTTCATAGAAATGCCTGAGGACTGGTGGAATGAGCGGTGTAAGGTATATATATTTTGCTTGTTCAAGTACTGTTGTTGTACATTATAGGATTGTTGATTATATTCACTGCCTTATATCTTTTTTGTTCTCATGTTTGATTTCAAGAATGGCCTAGAGCTAGGAAATTTAAAGAAAAACCAGTTGAAAACATAGATTTGATTGAACAAGTCTTTAGTACGGTTTATATTAGTGGAACATAGGGTTGGACTGCTCATCAAGGTGAAGAGCATTTAGACACAATGCATTTGGATCAAGATGTTGCTGGTGTTGATGCTGATGCTGAATCATGGCGAATCCCTCCTACTCAAGATGTTGATGCTGAATCAAGGCAAATCCGTCCTACTCAGGGAAATATTGGTAATGGACCCTCATCTTCCAATATTGGCAATGTTCTCTCATCTTCTAGTAGGCCAAATGCTAGTAAAAAAGATCAAGGTCTGTACAAGCAGGAAAAGCCGTAGCTGAAGTGATTAGAGATAGTGTTCAATCCCGTGATAAAATACTTTCCCACAAGAATCAACTAATAGAGATCCACCCTGAGTTTAGTTTTAGTCTGCTTCGAGCTATAGAGGTTCTACACTCGTTGCCTACTATAAGAATGTGGTCTCCCTCGTACAAGGCATCAATTCAACATCTCAAGCAAGATATTGCCAATCGTCAGACGTTCTTATTTTATAAAGATGATGAGAACAAGGTTCTCTACTTGGAGTTTGAAACTGGTGAAAGCAGGGATGCATGAAGACCATTTATGCTTTCTTATGTCTAAGTTTCTTATGAATTCTAGTATCTTATGAACTCTGGTATCTAGTATCTATTTTCTTTTTATGTTTCTTATGAATTTATCTTTTTATTTTGTGTGAATGAGAATGAAATTATCTTGTTATTTTTTTTTCAGTTATCAGTTATCTTTTACCTTGGATGACTCTCTTATGATTTTGACGTGACCCTTCTTGTTTGCTTTTCAGTTATCCCAATGATCAGCTTCCATCTTCTTCATAAACAGGTTTGTTATTGTGAATTAGTATAGATAAGCTGACTCTCTCTCTTGGTATTACAGTTTCTTTACTTTCTCTCTTGGTATTACAGTTTAAAAGCAAAGGAGGATCATAAGTTTTGTTGTACCTCTGTCTTTGTTTTCAGAAAGTTAAGACAAGATGAACTGTAAGGTAATATAGGATCATAAGTTTCGTTTTCTATTCTGGTTTTTGTTTTCAAATGCCATTACAAGATGTAGATATGTCTTTGTTTTCTATTCTGGTTTTGTTTTTAATTCTGGTTTTATTTTCTATTCTGGTTTTGCAGGAAACATTTATATTTTTAATTAAGGATGATGACATGGAGTTGGTACTAGAGGAGGAGAAAAACATGTATGCTCTTATAGAAGAAATATATGGAGTGAGGGAAGTTAATACTGGCAGACAATTAGTGAGGACAAACCGAGATGAAGGCTGGCATTGTGTGCAACGGTTAATGAACGAGTCTAAGGTACAATGCTTTGATATTCTACGCATGCACCAGTTAACATTTAGGAGTTTATGTAAAAGGCTATCAAAGCAATATAAATTAGAGGAATCTGGCCATGTTTATATTGAAGAGAGTGTTGCAATGCTCATAGAAATGGTTGCACAAGATCTAACTGTACGGGCCCTAGTTGAGCGATACCAGCATTCACTTGACACAATGAAAAGGAATCTATATGATGTTTTGGGTGCTCTATTGAAACTCGCAGCATATATTGTGAAACCTACAAGGGATGAGTTCAAAAATGCTAGTCTTTTTCTAGATAATAACCGGTATATGCCATATTTTAAGGATTGCATTGGTGCCCTTGATGACACATATGTGCTAATTCGTCCTCCATCAGGGAATGTAGAGCCATTTAGAGGTCGAAAAGCAGAGGCAACTATGAACGTGCTTGCTATATGCAATTTCAGTATGAAATTCATATATGCTTATGTTGTAGTTCCCGGGAGAGCACATGACACAAAGGTGCTAACATATTGTGCAACACAAGAAGTTTTTTTCCCTATCCTCCGCCTGGAAAGTACTACTTAGTCGACTCAGGTTACCCAACCAGAAATGGTTACCTAGGTCCACATCGAAGAACTAGATACCACCTAGATCAGTTCAATAGAGGAGGACCACCGACAAACAGTAGGAAGTTGTTTAAGTGCAAATATTCTAGTTTGAGATCGATAATTTAGTGAACCTTTGGTGTATGGAAAGCTAAATGGCGGATTCTTGACAGAAAACACCCCAAGTATGAGCTGAAAAAATGGGTCAAAATTGTGACAGCAACAATGGCTCTTCACAATTTTATCAGAGATTCAGAGCAAAAGGATACTGACTTTGCATATTGCGAAATGGTGGAATCGTATGAACATCATGGTGATGAAAATGATGGACATGTTCCATACACACCGGCAGGTGACAGAACTATGGAGGCAATGTGTGATTCCATCACTCTAGAGATAACAAAAGGAACTAGACTTCCATATTAACAGGTATGTAATCTTTGTCTTTCATCTACTACAAGTGGCATATAACACTGTTTCTATGGTTTCTTCTGATTCATAGTTACAATTTGAGTTTCTGAAAATGTTTGTCTTGTGTGAATGGACTGAAATTGTGGCTCTCTTGGTTGCATTCTGTCATATTACTTTTTGAGGCAATGGCCTGAAATTTTGGCTCTCTTGGTTGCTCATGCAATGGACTGATCTTAAGTTAAAGATTCTTAGAAGCTTTGAACTTTTTGAATCGTTAACATTGATAATTAAGCAATGTTAATGCTATTTGTGTAGATACAATTTTCCATTTGATTGGTTTAATTTACATCTGTAGGGACCTGGATATGTCACTATCAAGAAGACGACTCAAGTCTTGGTCATGATTGATTGTAATGCTATTTGGGTTTGTGTGTCTTGTAATGGCATTTGATAATATTTTTTTCCTTCATAAGTATTGAGTTTTTGGATTATTTTTTTATTTTTTTCATAATTTTTTATTTGTCTTGAATAGATATGCTATTTACGATATGTGAATCTCTGTTATGGTAAACCGACATTCAAAATGTTAATCCACAATCTCTTTGAATCTTGATGATTAATATTTTGTTAAGAGAAAACAAATTCTCCATATTTATATTTTGATTCTTATAAAAAAATTATATTTTCATGAAAATGAAAATTTACAAATGTCAAAAATAATAATTTGAAAATTATTTAGCTGTAAATATTGTTTAGATCATGAATTAAAATTAATTTGGTTAAGATTAAGACTAAAATTATGATTAGATTAAAACATGGATATTTTAGTCATTTTCTTATTAAAATCATCTAGATGGAGATGTAAAATGACCAAACAAACAAAAGTTCATTTAGATTCATCGAGATGAATCATCAAAATGAACAACCAAAAATGAAAACGAACATCATCCAGATGAATCATTTAAATGGATCATCTAGATGCAAATGCCAGATGATCAAACGAACATGGCATAGGGTCATGTTCGTTTGCTCATCTGGATGGAGTTATAAAATGATGTTCGTTTAGCTACATTAAACGACTCATCCATATGACTCATCCATATGAGTTTCGAAAAATAATCTGAAAAAACCAAAAAATTATGGCTGAGTTTGAGAGAGCCATCCAGATGGATCAGGTTCATCCAAAAAATTAAAATGACAAAAATAACCCTATCTAAAGTAAGTAATTACATAAGAAAAACCCCTAAATCTTCTCCTCAGTCACTTATACACAAGCTTGGCCAATCTTCTTCTCCGAAACGATGAAGCCTCAATCTCCGATTCGAATCGATTTGAAGAAGCTTCGATATCTCTCTCTCTCTTCTCTTGATCTCTTCTTCTTTTTCTGTTTGATCCTCTTGCTTCTCTCTCTCCGGCGATCTCTTCTCTCTTCTCTCTAAAAAAACTCCCAGCTCAAGCTTCTATTGCTGTTCAATTCGGTCTCTGAGGTAATATTCGTTTTGGGTTTGTCTTGGAATTCGTTTCTGGGTTTGTATTGAAAGCTCAAGCTTTCTGGGTTTGTGTTACTAAAAATTTGATTCAAGTTTCGACTTGCTGCAATGAATATGATTGAACTTTTGTGAAGAATCAGGGAAAAAAGAATTGATGTAGCTAGCATATGTAGCTTATGGGTCTATCAGAACAATCTTATTGATCTTAGAGCATTGATTATCCACAAATTTTGTTGATCTTATAAGTTTCCATGATGTTGATTCTCTGCAATTTCTATTTCAGGTTTGGATCGTGTTTGATCTTTCATCTAATCAACGATGTCAACCATCCCTGGTACTTAAGTGAGTATCTTCCCTCTAAACTTATATTTTACTGGTTTTGTATCGTTAATGTATTTGATTGTCAAATTGTTTTCTCAAGAATCTTTTTATGGTGAAACTGTTTTGTTCCGTTTTATGTGTTTGTTAAAGTTTTTATGGTGAAATTGTTTTGTTACTTACTGATTTTTTACAAAAACATTTGTTTGTATCTTCAACTAATAATCTTGCGTGCAGATGAGCAAACCCGTTTCTATCTTCAACTAAAAATTGATAAGAAACTTAAAGGAAATATAAGACAAAAGAATGTGAATGATGTTGCGAGACAGTCAATTATAGACAAGTTCTATGATGAATTTGGGGAAAGACATCTATGGAAAAAATTTGGGATCAAGTTTACTACTTACAAGAAGCAGTACGACTCTTTCAGAAAACTGACTCACAACAGAACTGGACTTGGTTATGATTCAAAGGGGTTCATAGAAATGTCTGAGGACTGGTGGAATGAGCGGTGTAAGGTATATATATTTTGCTTGTTCAAGTAATGTTGTTGTACATTAAAGGATTGTTGATTATATTAATTGCCTTATATCTTTTTTGTTCTCATGTTTAATTTCAGGAATTGCCTGGAGCTAGGAAATTTAAAGAAAAACCAGTTGCAAACATAGATTTGATGGAACAAGTCTTTGGTACGGTTTATATAAGTGGAGCAGAGGGTTGGACTGCTCGGCAAGGTGAAGAGCATTTAGACACAATGCATCTGGATCAAGATGCTGCTGATGATGCTGATGTTGATGCTGAGGCTGAATCATGGTGAATCCCTCCTACTCAAGATGTTGATGCTGATGCTGAATCAAGGCAAATCCGTCATACTCAGAGAAATATTGGCAATGGACCCTCATTTTCCAATATTGGCAATGGTCCCTCATCATCTAATAGGCCAAAGGTTAGTAAAAAAAGATCAAGATCTGTACAAGTAGGACAAGTCGTAGCTGAAGTGATTAGAGATAGTGTTCAATCCCGTGATAAGATACTTTCCCACAAGAATCAACTAATAGAGAGCCACCCTGAGTTTAGTTGTAGTCAACTTCGAGCTATGGAGGTTATACACTCGCTGCCTACTATAAGAATGTGGTCTCCCTTGTACAAGGCATCAATTCAACATCTCAAGTAAGATATTGCCAACCGTCAGACGTTCTTATTTTATAAAGATGATGAGAACAAGGTTCTCTACTTGGAGTTTGCAACTGGTGAAAGCAGGGATGCATGAAGACCATTTATGCTTTCTTATGTCTATGTTTCTTATGAACTCTAGTATCTATTTTTTTTTATGTTTCTTATGAACTTATCTTTTTATTTTATGTGAATGAGAATAAAATTATCTTGTTATTTTGTTTTTTTTCAGTTATCAGTTATCTTTTACCTTGGATGACTCTCTTTTGATTTTGACGTGACATTTCTTGTTTGCTTTTCAGTTATCCCAATGACCATCTTCCATCTTCTTCATAAACATGTTTTTTTATTGTGAATTAGTATAGATAAGATGACTCTCTATCTTGGTATTACAGTTTTTTTACTTTCTCTCTTGGTATTACAGTTTAAAAGCAAATGAGGATCATAAGTTTTGTTGTACCTCTGTCTTTGTTTTCAGAAAGTTAAGACAAGATGAATTGTAAGGTAATATAGGATCATAAGAGCAACTGCATCGGTGGGTCTCTCAACAAAGGTTATCACCATTAAAATATTAGTTAAAAGGTGATGTATCTCCTTCTCTCTTTAATAAAATATTAGTGAAATATTTTTAAATACAATTTAATCAATTAAAAAATGACACTTGTGAATTGAGTATCTCAAAAAATTTGGAGAGTATCTCGTTTGAGAGACGTATCTCATTCTCTCTTATCAGTTTTCATTACTTTTCATTTTTATAATAGAGAGTATCTCAGTGAGATACCCCCGATGCGGGTGCCCTAAGTTTCGTTTTCTATTCTGGTTTTTGTTTTCAAATGCCATTACAAGATGTAGATATGTCTTTGTTTTCTATTCATGTTTCGTTTTTTTTTATTCCGGTTTCGTTTTCTATTCTGGTTTTGCAGGGAACATTTAGATTTTTAATTGAGGATGATGACATGAAGTTGGTATCATAGGAGAAGAAAAACATGTATGCTCTTATAGAAGAAATATATGGAGTGAGGGAAGTTAATATTGACTGACAATTAGTGAGGACAAACCGAGGTGAAGGCTTACGTCGTGTGCAACGATTAATGAACGAGTCTAAGGTACAATGCTTTGATATTCTACGCATGCACCAGTCAACATTTAGGAGTTTATGTAAGAGGCTATCTGAGAAATATAAATTAGAGGAATATGGCCATGTTTATATTGAAGAGAGTGTTGCAATGTTCATAGAAATGGTTGCACAAGATCTAACTGTAGAGGCCCTAGCTAAGCGATACCATCATTCACTTGACACATTGAAAAGGAAGCTATATGATGTTTTGGGTGCTCTCTTGAAACTCGCAGCATATATTGTGAAACCTGCAAGGGATGAGTTCAAAAATGCTAGTTCTTTTCTAGATAATAACCGAAATATGCCTTATTTTAAGGATTGCATTGGTGACCTTGATGGCACACATGTGCCAGTTCGTCCTCCATCAGGGAATGTAGAGCCATTTAGAGGTCGAAAAGCAGAGGAAACTATGAACGTGCTTGTTATATCCAATTTGAGTATGAAATTCATATATGCTTATGTTGGAGTTCCCAGGAGAGCACATGGCAAAAATGTGCTAACATATTGTGCAACACAAGAAGCTTCTTTTCCTCATCCTCCTCCTGAAAAGTACTACTTAGTCGACTCAGATTACCCAACTAGAAATGGTTACCTAGGTCCACATCGAAGAAATAGATACCACCTAGATCAGTTCAATAAAGGAGGACCACCGACAAACAATAGGGTTGTTTAACCGCAAACATTCTGGTTTGAGATCGATAATTGAGCGAACCTTTGGTGTATGGAAAGCTAAATGGAGGATTATTGACAGGAAACACCCCAAGTATGAGCTGGAGAAATGGGTAAAAATTGTGACAACAACAATGGCTCTTCACAATTTTATCAGAGATTCAAAGCAAAATGATACTGACTTTGCATATTGGGAAATGGTGAAATCGTTTGAACAACAGGGTGATGAAAATGATGGACATGTTCCATACACACCGGCTGGTGACATAACTATGGAGGCAATATGTGATTCCATCACTCTAGAGATGGCAAAAGGAAATAGACTTCCATATTAACAGGTATGTAATCTTTGTCTTTCATTTACTACAAATGTCAAATAACACTGTTTCTATGGTTTCTTCTGATTCATAGTTACAATTTGAGTTTCTGGAAATGTTTGTCTTGTGTGAATGGACTGAAATTGTGGCTCTCTTGGTTGCTCATGCAATTGACTGATCTTAAGTTAAAGATTCTTAGAAGCTTTGAACTTTTTGAATCGTTAGCATTGATAATTAAGCAATGTTATATGCTATTTGTGTAGATATAATTTTCCATTTGATTGGTTTAGTTTACATATGCAAGGACCTGGATGTGTCACTATCAAGAAGACGACTCAAGTCTTGGTCGTTATTGATTGTAATCGATTGTAATGCTATTTGGGTTTGTGTGTCTTGTAATGGCATTTGATCATCTTTTTTTTTCCTTCATAAGTATTGAGTTTTTGGATTTTTTTTATTTTTTTCATAATTTGTTTTTCTTGAATGGATATTCTGTTTACGATCTGTGAATATCTGTTATGGTAAACCGACATCCAGATGAATCATTCAAATGAACAACTAAAAATGGAAACGAACATTATCCAGATGAATCATTTAAATGGATCATCTGGATGCAAATGTCAGATGATCAAACGAACATGGCCTAGATCGGACACCTCAACTCGGCTGGATGAGCTGAATGAGTATTGTTCTATTTGGATGGACTGATCAACTGAATCTAAACTGGGTGAATTGGGTCAGTTACAATAGTTGTACGATTGGCTGGTGTTTGACCAAAAATGGATATTGTGGGTTGAATGTGTGTGGATACTCACATGAAGTTAAGAACATGCGCGGTGTGGATCATCCATGAGATGGACATAGGAAGATTAGGAATTTAGTATATAATTCTCGTTCAAGGGTGAAATCTCGTTGAACAGAAGGAATGGGTCGAGAACATAAATGACCGTGAATGGATCTAGATTGCAAGTGCATTTATGGGTTGATGGCAAGTGAATGGTTGATTGAGAGAAAGATCCATGACTTGGAAAAAATGGGAATTATGGGTTGAAACCAAGAGTTTAATGAATGATTTGAGAAGAGGATCACAGAGAATGAGGTCGATTATTGGTGACCCGAAAATGCGACAAGTCAACGTGTGAGTATGTCACATAAGATAATAGAAATAGTTATGATCTCGAGTTTAACATGAATCATGGAAAGATTCGCATTTCGATTGGGCGAACATGAATGGCTAACTTAGAAATCAAGGATAATTGTGATCGTAATCAGTTTTGATCCGGATGGGGTCATAATCTAAGAGTTGGGATCATAATCTAAAAGTTGGAAGATTGAGAGATGGAACGGGTAAAAAGGAGACGAGAAAGCTCTTGTAAGAACCATGCCTGAAATGATGATGCAATCTGCAATATTGAATAAGAAAATGGTTCAAGTTAGGACGATGAAGTAGAGCCACACCTTGCATCCTCTATTTCATGCAATGAATGGAAACAAAAGCGGTATTTCTGGACAAATGAGATGCTCATGGTATGAACTTTTCTACTATGACTCTCAATGGTAGCACCATCGTACAGAGTAGAACGGGCCACGTAGATTAAACGCTAAACGGCGGACAAGAACGTACAGAACATACGGTCTACAAACATTTCATATATCTTCTCATCATGAGTTTGCTTTTATCATTCGTCCCAAGTATGATGTACTGATATAACTGTGTTTTTACCAATTTTTCATTCGGTTTTTGATCACTTTAATAAGTGTTCCATTCGGTTTTCAAGCATTTTATTATGATTTTTGCATATTTGTACTGTCAAGACTCTAATCAGGTTATCAAGGCAAAATCATTGCAAATTAAAGCAAAAGACCCATTTAAGAAAGATGCAGACCGTCAGAAGTTCGACCTTTTGTGAAGACCTTCTCACCCTCTGATCAAGCCCAAATTTGTACACAAGATAGAGGGATCAGCCATATTTCATTTGAAATTGGTTTGAGGACGATCCAACGGTTCAATCGCAAGTTACATGAAGTTTACTGAAGCTCTGTCACCATGTCAAGCGCAGAAGCAGGAAAAACACTTCTGGCCACGACCTGAAGGGTCGTGAGTGCAGCCATAGTGTCTTTCACCGCAGGTAGGACCTCGTCCCTGCGGCCAGAGAGTCTTTTACCACATGCATGAGACTCGTCCATGCGGCCAGCCCAGTAACGTCCCGGTCCAAACCGTTGGTAAAGCCCACTTCAAATCCACTTCCGTTTTCGACAAGAAAAAGCCTTAGACGACTTTTGAAGACCTCAAAACCTAGATATATGTTGTTTTTAGGTCTCAAAAACGTGTGCAACCTTTTACTTTACTTTGTGCCACCAAACTTTTTTACTTTTGTTCTTTGTTCTTAGTTTAGGGAGATAGGGATTTCTCTTGAACTCTTTTGTCTCATTCTTATTTATTGATTATGCAATCCATAAACTCGTTTTTTATTTGCTTAATTATGTCAGAATAGTTTATTAGTTGGGTTTAAGGGAATTCAAATCAAAGAGGAATTCATGATTGATAAGAATTACTGATATATCATGGTTTTACCCTGTTTAAACCATGATATAAGTCCGTTTTATCGAGTCATTATTCTATTATAGAGTCTTTTACAGGTTTTAGCACATTTAGAGCATTATTGGAAATATTGGAGTTTTATGGAGCATTATAGAGCAAAACCTGAAGTCTGGCGACTAAGTACCTGATCGAAGCGTTAAGCATCGATCGATACCCCTGGTATCGATCGACACCCATCGAGGAGATCACAAGTCGCGACTTTTAATGAAGTTTGAAGAATTGCAGAACTTGCCCAGAAGATTTTAATATTTACAAGAAGACCTCAATTCATGTTTAGACTATTAAACTAGGTTTTACAGCCACTTTGGATGTGTGCTTTTTATTACATTGTTCTTGAGGATTTCTGAGAGAGGGGAGACAAGTTAGAAATCTGTTCTTCTGAGAGAAGATTTCGAACCCCTGTTGCATTCTACTCTTATTTTATTCTATTGATGATTAATTCAGTTATGTTGATTGTTTCATTCTCCATGTCTGAGTAGATCCCTTGTTAGGTTCAGGGTTCTCAATAGGTTTTTCTCTAAATGCTAGATTGATTTATTATTAGGATTCATTATATGAATTAGTTCTTCACCATAGGTTGATTACAAAGCTAATTCTGGATTGATCACCTAGAACTTAGATCTTAGGATAATTGATTAGGCGCGAGAGTGCGATTAATTGCCTGATAGAACCTAAGGTGAGCAAAATAACTATTCGCAAAGAGATTTGGTTTAGTTGTTTTGTGAACATATCAAACTTGATTTAAAAGCTGATTTAGACTTTAGGATTCGCAAAGAGATTTGTAATTCCTAGGATTTAGATTTAGATAGCTTTCGCAACGAGAGTTGGTTAGCTATACTTTAGTGATTTGAGTTCAAGAACCGCACTAAATCTGAATCACGTTAGTTAGTTTATCTGCATTCATTGATTTTCTGAGAAATACTCTGAACCTATCTCTCCCAAATTGAATTTACAACCGTTTTAATGTACATTCTGTTTTCCATACCATTGATTGCTTAGCATAATTCTCACATCTATAATCTATTGTGTGTCTCTGTGAGTCCTTGTGTTCGACCCCTAGCTATACTATAACAACTGCTTTAGTATCTAAATATGGTATTACTTTGAGCATATCAATTACAAATATTGAACATTGTTCAATTTCTAGAAGTTCTTTCTTTTAGACTTGTTCTTATTGCATGGAGTTACCGTCATGAACTAGCTACTGATCTTAGGATTGATAAAACCATTATTGTGCTGAATTTATTAACCGGAACTAGCTTAGGAGAGCAATTACACTATAAGATACGAAAGAATACTTATAGGGTTGTGTGAACGTATGATGAACCTGAATTTATTGCGTGATCTGCTGCGTGGCTACCAACGAACGCTGAGTAGTTAAGTTGTTAGAGAATAGATGTTTAGCTCTATTAAAATAGGTTAACCACAATTTCGTCTTCGAGTTTAGGGAACTTTGAACGAGAATCAATTAGATGCTTAGTTAACTTGTTTGAATCAATCTGAACCTCTGTGATATCTTTGGAAGACCCAACACTTCTTTATCATTAGTTTACATTGTTTAGTTTTTCTTTCTTTTGCATATTTAGAAATCGTGACAACCTCCATTAAACATTTTTGTTTTATAGCTCGCTACTAATCTTCTTTGGAGTTTTGCAGATATGCGTAAATTCTCTGTGGATCGACCCCTAGGTCCTACAACGCACGTCTGTGCACTTGCAGACTAGAGTTTATAAATTTAAACCTGAGCTATAATAGCAGCACATCATGTACATGTGAAACCAATCAAACACATCATCGATGTAGTTCCCTTTCGTCGAAAAATCCTCCTACTGAACACTAAAAGAAATTGGGAAAATGGTCATTTAATATACAAACTTACACGTTTTTGCCAAAAACAATACAAACTCTGTAATAAGCCAAAAAATGTACCAACTAGTATTGACCAAACCATTTTAGATATAACAAAAGTCAATTTTTTTAACAATTTAACGCCGTTAAAAAATCCGTTAATATAAAACGACGTCGTTTTGGTAAGACGTTCAAAACTCAAAATTTAGCTTGAAACGATGTCGTTTTGCTAAAATCCATTAAATCAAGCATGAGATGGATCAAACCTGGGTGGATGATGAGTCTCAAACAGACCACTACCACTGTGACAAGCTCCACTTCTGGTTTTAACATCTATTTAAATATATATATATATATATAGGTGAGTCAAAAATATAAAAATTTTATTTTTCCGTCAAAAATGTAAAATCCCGGTTTCCCGTCAAAAACGTAAAATCTTGTTTTCCCACCAAAAATCTAAAATTCCGTTATTCCGCCAAAAACGTAAAATCCAGTTTTCCCGCCAAAAACATAAAATCTCATTTTCCCACCAAAAAACGTTAAATCATGTTTTCCCTTGGAGACACAATGTGCTCAGAGTTTTAGAATTGGATTTAGAATTTCCGGAAAACATGATTTTACATTTTTGACAGAATAACGGGATTTTACGTTTTTGGCGGGAAAACATAATTTTACGTTTTTGGCGGAATAATTGGATTTTACGTTTTTGGCGGAAAAACAAGATTTTACGTTTTTGGCGGAAAATTTGGATTTTACGTTTTTGGCGGAAAAACGAGATTTTACGTTTTTGACGGAAAAACGAGATTTTACGTTTTTGACGGAAAACCGGGATTTTACATTTTTGACGGGAAAACAGGATTTTTACGTTTTCGACTCACCTATATATATATATTTAAATAGATGTTAAAAGCAGAACTGGAGCTTGTCACAGTGGTAGTGTTCTGTTTGAGACTCATCATCCACCCAGGTTCAATCCATCTCATGCTTGATTTAATGGATTTTAGCAAAACGACATCGTTTCAAGCTAAATTTTGAGTTTTGAACGTCTTACCAAAACGACGTCGTTTTATATTAACGGATTTTTTAACGGCGTTAAATTGTTAAAAAAATTGACTTTTGTTATATCTAAAATGGTTTGGTCAACACTAGTTGGTACATTTTTTGGCTTATTACAGAGTTTGTATTGTTTTTGGCAAAAACGTGTAAGTTGGTATATTAAATGACCGTTTTCCCAAAAAAAATTAGAAACAAAAATGTATCAAGCAATCAATGTGATTGTCTCTAAATTCCGTTAAACTTTCCTCACTTTACAGGAGCTTCTTGCCAGCTAAAAGTCAACTCTAATGCAACAACAAATTTAAAGGCAGATGTAAACAACATTGTAAGCTTAATAGTAATACTGCTTTTAAATTTGTAGTAAATTATCTTTGCCACATAAATTGGAATTTCAGTTTGTTTGAGTTATGATGACTCTTGTTCTGCAGATTGGTGTAGATAATTCTTGGGCAGAAGGAACATTTCACGCCACAAAATTTAGGAATTTAGTTGCAATGCCACAAGTATTTCCTCACCATCCGTAAATAATTTCTTGTTCATAGTTTTGTTCCATAGAGGGCAGGCTCTGCTTTATATCTTGTTAGGACTAAAAATATGACGGTCTTGGGATGTTTATCGATACGCATATATCGCCAATCGGTAATGAGCTTGGAAATCTAGAATATAAAGTAAAGCTTTTTATTCAGGGAAGACGTAGTGAATGCATTGGCCCTAACCTCGGATACATTCACTTTAAGGCAACACGAGGTCAAAACCATGAATTTATAAGATAATAAAAAGGATCTCTTAGATTATGGTTCCACTAGGAATCAGAGCATCCTTGATCACTGTAACAATGCCGCTCTTGATGAAGTATCCATCCGTCTCCCTCGCAGCTTCTTGCACGTTGTCCGTGTTGATGATCTGAATAAACGCAGAGAGCAGAGGACGTTAAACCAAGAGGAAACAGAGTATTAACATGTACTAAAAACTCAGTTCATATACAAGGAGAATCTAAATGTAAATTACCTTGACGTTGTCCCCAATACGGGCATTCTTGTCAATGATAGCTCTTTTGATGTGGGAGTCTCGGCCAATGCCGATTGGAATGCTGCCCTTTGCAGCTAGGAGTGTCCTATCAGCATCAGTCTGAAGCCCGGATCAAAAAGCACATAATGTTTTTTAAGAAAATTATACTGAAAAGGGTCCTGATTCAATGAAATGGTCTGAAACTGTAACAGACCTCGTAGTAGTCTGCGCCCATCAACAAGGTGTCTTCTATGATTGCCCCCTCCGATATGCAAGACCGAAGACCAATCACAGAATGGTGGATTTTGCAGTTCTGGAAATTAACGCGAAGAGGAAGAAACCGGAAGTACAAGTTAGTCTAAGCCTCTCAATTTTCAAACCTGTAAGGATAGGCTCATTTGAAAAAGTTTTTACCTTGATAACACAACCTTCACCGATCACACTATCAGTAACATCAGCATCAAGCATCTTGGATGGAGGTAAGTAACGAGGCTGTGTGTAGATTGGTGCTGAACGGTCATAGAAACTACAAAAAGATGATGAAGGTTGGTCATGTTTCTATTCTACCTCTCGAAACCACAGTTTAGATAGGCGAAACGATCAATGTGTACCTGAAATCCGGTACTGGTTTCTTGGTGATTCCAAGATTCGCGTTGTAAAACGCCTCAATGGTACCGATATCTTCCCAGTACCCATCGTACAGATAAGCTTGCACCTGAAAATGATGTACTCAGATATGCAGTTAAAACTTAAAGCACTAAAACATTCAACCAAGAACGCGAGCCATTTAATATCGCTGAAGAGTGATCACTTACTCTCAGTCCAAGGGCGGTAGCGCCAGGAATAACTTCACTCCCGAAGTCATTAGCTCCGGGAAACTGCTCCCGGAGCAAGTCTAACATCACATTTTTGCTGACTACATATATTCCCATACTAGCAATAAAAGGCATTTCTTTCGCTCTTTCGTCATCGAGGCCTAAGATTGTTGTATCGACCTAATTACCAAATAACAAACAAGACTCTCACTGACAATGTCATGAACATATAATAAGCAAACTCAATGAACCCCCCACCTTAAAAAAACTCACCTTCATAGCCTTCAATTGCTCCCCTTTCGGTTTCTCAGCAAACTCGATAATCCGTCCTTCATCATCAATCTTCATCAGCCCGAAAGCCGTAGCCCGTTTCTCATCCATAGGAAGAGCAGCAACGGTGATATCAGCGTCGGTTTCGCGATGCGCTTGTATGAATTTCTCGTAATCCATACGGTACAAGTGATCCCCTGCAAGAACCAAAAACTCCAACACATTGTGCTCTTCAAACAACCACAAGTACTGCCTTACTGCATCAGCAGTTCCCTGACGAAAAAAATAAGGATCAACTCAAACTCAAACTCAAACTCAAAACAAATCACTCTCTATCTCTCAAACTCAATCTAACCCATTTACAGTCTCCACACCTGAAACCAATTTGGATTCTCAGGGCTTTGCTGAGCTGCAAGAACCTCAACGAAACCTTCGTTCTTGTAACCACCCATGTTGCTCGCATAAGCTCTCGAGAGATGTCGATTAAGAGAAGCTGAATTGAATTGAGTAAGCACATAGATCTTAGAGATGTTACTGTTCAAACAATTGCTCACTGGAATATCAATCAGACGATAATTCGCGCCGAGAGGAACAGCTGGTTTCGCTCTCTTCTTCGTTAAAGGGTACAATCTTGTTCCAGCGCCTCCTCCAAGAATTATCCCCAACACACTCTGCCATTAAAAAACAAGAAAGCCCTAAATAAAGATCTTCCATGCAAATCGAAATCTAAAAAGAAAGAAAACACACTTACCCTGCTAGCGTCAGGATCAAGACAAGTTTGTGAGTTTTGTGAATCTGAAACTGCTTTTGGGGACACAATAGATGGTGTTCTTCTCTTACTTGAAACATTATCAGTGTTACGACGGACAATGGAGTTGGAACAAACTTTGTCGCCTGCAAGAGAAGAAGAAGAGAACGAGAGACTCTTCCTAAGAGATGATGCTCTACGGTTGAGATTCGAGGAAGAAGAGGAGGAAGAAGATGATGAAGAGGAAGTTGAAGGAACTTTTAACGATCCAATTGCTGCCATTGTCGCCATTGTTGTCGAGAGGAGGAGCTTCGTCACTCTTGTTCTGTCACTATAATTGAGGAGGAGGAGATCTTTTTTATTTTGAGTATAAATCTTTATTGTTACTGCATTTACCATTGTATCCCTAAATTATGGTGGTATTTACGGGGAAGGATCAAGTGGTATGCTCGTAAATTTAAAGGGAGAAAGAGGTTTATTCGTCTAAGAGTGTTCATCATATGTTTTGGCGGTGAAAATATCACGCACGAGGATTATGGACCGTACGCTGTTTTTCTTTTACAAATATTTCAAATTAAACCCTCATTTTCAAAAACATTTCGATTTTAATCCCTTAATTTCTTGCTGTTTCATAGATCCAAAATTTATTCTTATTCAAAAGTCGAACAAAATGTGGCAATCGATCATTGGTCATAGACTCACAAGATATCGTGTGGTGGACTCATGAGCCAATGTGTTGGTTGTTGATAAGATTGACTTGGAGTCAACTCTTTCATTGCCACTTTTAGTTTTATGTTTAACTAAATACTGTTTAAAAAAAAACTCATCTCTCTTCTTTCAAAGAACAAGAGAGTTGCAGAGCTGATTCAAGAAAGGTAAATTATGTTTTCTGCTTAACTTGCTTTGATCTGTCTTTCGTACTCTGTTGTGGTAGAATCTGCTTTTAAAAACAATAAAATCTTTGGCTTATTACAAAATCTTATTACAAGTTTGTTTGAATACAAATACAAAAATTATAAGAAAAACAAATTATCGACCAATCATTTCTCGTAAAGGTTTTTCTTTTAGATCTTATTACAAGTTTGTATTATTTTTGTCATTGGTATTTTGTTGGCTTATGTTTTTGTCGGTGGAACAGGAGAGTAGTTATGGCTGAGGGAGTTGTGTCCTTTGGAGTGCAAAAACTTTGGGAGCTCCTGGGTCGAGAATCTGAGCGATTGCAGGGATTTCACGAGCAAGTATCTGAACTAAAATGTCAGATGACAACGTTAAAGTCATTGATGAAAGATGCATATACCAAGAAATATGGGAGTGAAAGAGTGAGAAACTTCTTGGAAGATGTCCAGGACATTGTTGATGATTCTGAGGATATAATCGAATCTTTTCTTCTGAAACAAGTAAAAGAAAAAGGGATCAAGAAGCGTGTGAAAAGACTTTCTTGCTTCTTAGTGGATCGCCGGAAATTTGCTACAGATATCGAAGGCATAACTAAGAGGATCTCTGAGGTCATTGCGCGAATGCAGAGTTTTGGAATACAACAGATTATGGATGGTGGCCGTTCGCTGTCGCTGCAAGAGAAACAAAGGGTGCAAAGGGAGATTCGACAAACATTTCCTAACAGTTCTGAAAAGAATCTTGTGGGGGTGGAACAACGTGTTGAAAAATTGGTTGGCCAGTTGGTGAATAATAACATCCAAGTGGTTTCTATATCCGGGATGGGTGGTATTGGTAAAACCACTCTGGCCAGACAAGTTTTCAATCATGACATTGTCCGGCGTCATTTTGATGGATTTGCATGGGTATGTGTTTCGCAAGAGTTTACTCAAAAGGATATTTGGCAAAGGATTTTGCAAGATCTTAGACCAAATGATGGGGACATTAAACAGATGGATGAACATACACTCCAAGGTAAGCTCTTTCAATTGTTGGAAACTTCTAGATATTTGATTGTCCTCGATGATGTATGGAAAAACGAAGATTGGGACAGAATAAAAGAAGTGTTTCCCCAAAAGAGAGGTGAGCTCTCTAATTATACATACATTATTAATTAGATAAGTACTTTCCTTTTCAACACTTAAAGTGATTGTAAATAGAGAGGGAGATAGTAGCAAGCAGATACACATTGGTCATAAAATAAATGCCTTTTAATTTATTCCCTAACATGGAAAGGAAAATTATTTTGCAGGTTCGAAGATGCTACTTACTTCTCGCAATGAAGGTGTTGGTGTACATGCAGATCCAACATGTTTTGCCTTTAGACCAAAAATCCTTACTCCCCAAGAAAGTTGGAGACTATGTGAGAGCATAGTATTCCCTAAGAGAGGTGAATCTGGTAAGCATTCATATAAGAATCTTATGGATTTATTCACTAGATTATCCTTGATATGTCCAATCCTCTTGGACAGCATATATTAGTGACCCTACAAATTCAAGATTTCAAGGGTCAAATCTTAACATATAGTTCTTGATGATGGTTTGCAGAATTTATGATTAATGAAGAACTAGAAGCCATGGGTAAGAAAATGGTCACATATTGTGGAGGACTACCGTTAGCCGTTAAAGTGTTGGGAGGCTTGTTAGCCAATAAAGATACAGTTCATGAGTGGAAAAGAGTACATGCCAATATTCAAACTCAGATCGTAGGAAAATCTGGCTTAGATGACAACAATCTCAATTCGGTTTACCGAGTATTGTCTCTGAGCTATGAAGATTTGTCAATGCAGTTAAAGCATTGTTTCCTTTACCTAGCTCATTTCCCTGAAGATTTCGTGATAGATGTGCTTAGATTGTTTCATTTATGGGCTTCAGAAGGAATAATAACATCAGTTTGCGATGGAGCATTAACCATTCGAGAAAGTGGAGAAGACTACCTAGAAGAGCTGGTGAGGAGAAATATGGTTATTGTTGAAAAGGATTATGGCATTTCGGGTTCGTTATGGGATTACTGTCAAATGCATGACATGATGAGAGAAGTATGTTTATGTAAAGCCAAAGAAGAGAACTTTCTTCAAGTCATCAAAGTCCCTGCTTCCACCTCTACTATCAATGCTCACATTTCTAGTAGATCTCGCAGACTCGTTATGTATAGTGGCAATGCACTTCATATGTTGGGACATAAAAACAACAAAAAAGCTAGATCTCTTTTGTGTTTTGGAGTCGAGGGAAACTTGTGGAATCAGTCAGCTCAATGTTTTCGAAGTTTACCATTACTCAGGGTGTTAGATCTGTCAGGAGCCAAGTTTAAAGGAGGGAAGGTACCTTCAAGCATTGGAGAGCTCATTCACTTGAGATTCTTGAGCTTTTACGATGCTTCCGTATCTCATCTACCTTCTTCTCTGGGGAATCTAAAGCTTCTGCTCTATCTGGACTTATCAATCTCAATGTCTGGAGTTCATGTGCCAAATATTTTGAAAGAGATGCTAGAGTTGAGGTTCCTTTCTCTACCTTATGTTATGGATGATAAAACAAAGTTGGAATTGGGTGATCTAGTGAACCTGGAGACATTGGGGTCTTTCTCAACGAAACACAGTAGTGTCACAGACCTCCTCGGCATGATTAGGCTCAGGACTCTCTCTGTAAATTTCACTGGCGAGTGTACTTCTGAAACTCTATCGTCATCTCTCCGTGAATTAAAAAACCTCGAGAAGTTTGCTTTACTGAATTTGGAAGAATCCCAAGTGGCTCATAATTGTGGAGATTTCATTCATGTAAAGGAATTATTTTTGGGCATACGTATGCCAAGGTTTCCTGATCAATATCAATTCCCTCCCAACCTTGCACACATACGTCTATTCCATTGCAGGATGGAGGAGGATCCAATGCCGATTTTGGAAAATTTGCTTCATTTAAATGCGGTTGACTTATTTGATGATGGTTTCGCCGGGAAGAGAATGGTGTGCTCAAAAGGTGGATTCCCTCAATTATATGATCTAAAAATATCTGAGCAAAAAGAGTTGGAAGAGTGGATCGTAGAAGAAGGGTCGATGCCATGTCTTCGTACTTTGACTATAATAAAATGCGAAAAGCTCAAGGAGTTACCGGAGGGGCTGAAGTATATAACTTCTTTAAAAGAACTGACCATTGAAAGAATGAACAGGGAGTGGACGAAGAAATTGGTACCAGGTGGGGAACATTACTACAAAGTCCAACACATTCCTAGTGTTCCATTTATCAACTGTGACGACGAATAAGGTAAATCTTTTTGGTATTATGTCCACTTTGTTCATTTGCTGATTCTGCATTTTCCTTAGTGTGAAAGTAACATGGACGGTCTTCAATTACATTATACATTTGACTTACTCTTCTTCTTCTTTTTTTGCGTTTTCAGGTGAATCTATTCAGTATCGATTGTGTGATGTGGTAAGTCCTTCATATTGTGTTGATGTATAATTTGTTGTGTCTTATATACGAAACATAATTTATCTGTTGCATGCTTTCTCTCTCTCTCTCTCTTTCTCTCTAACTTTAAGTTTGAAATATATTTTGTATATGGAACCATATTTTCTTCCATTTCTCCTTCGATGACTGAATATGACCGAGTCTTCTTTGGTGAAGAAATTGAGGAGTCAGCTTTAGTTTATTGGTCATAAGTCTAACTGTGCTATAAATTTAGGCTATATTCATAATTCTGCTTTGAATTTTTGGTGGTCTTCTTTTAAATTGATGATGATTTCTCTCAAACCTTAAAATTCAAACGTAAGCAACTAAATTTCATGAAACAAATATAGTTAGTCCCTTTTAGTAGCCCTGGGCATCAGTACTCGTTACCCGCCCGACCCGCTCGACCCGTCCCGTACTTGGCCCGTAAAACCGGGTACCCGACTCGTCCAAGCCAAGTATCAAGACGAGTTAACCAACTACTTGCAAGTAACGGGACAAGTCCAAGGCAAAAAAAATTTTTGACTACTTGTCCCGTTACCCGGCTTGTTCCCGTTACCCGGCTTGTTCCCCGTTACCCGGTTTGCTACTTGTACCCAAAACAAGACAAGTAATAGAAAAAACAAGGCAAGTAATGGAAAACAAGACAAGTAATGGAAAAAGCAAGGCAAGTAATGGAAAAAACAAGACAAGTAATGGAAAAAACAAGGCAAGTAATGGAAAACAAGGCAAGTAATGGAAAAAACAAGGCAAGTAATGTAATTACTTGTTGAGCGGGGACCCGTACTTGCAAGTACGGGTACGGGTCAAGGTACCCGCAAGTATCAAAAATCTGGGCGGGTACCTTGATTCAGCGGGTACCCGTTTTAGCGGGTCCAAGTACGGGTCAATATTTTCATTACCCGTACGGGGCGGGTCAAGTAGCAAGTCGGCCAAAATAAGCGGGTACCCGCCCCGTGCCCAGGCCTACCTTTTATAGATAATAGAAACTTGGATCCAACCAAAGTCAGAGCTTCACAACAATGGGACTCCTCACACGATGCTTCTTGTCTGACCAAACCATTTCTCCAAACACATACCCCTTAGCTACATTCCCATTTCTTCATGTTGGTTGAGTTTTGGATGGGTCCAGGAATGTCATCCATTGTTGTTGCTGAAAATTAAAAACAAAATCAAATAAACTACAATACACAGATTCACAGATAAACTACAAGATTAAGAAAAAGCGAATCCTATTGCCAACCCAAAAACAAGAACACAAATGGCCACAATTAGCAATGCATAAGCTCCAGAATCGAAATACATTCTTACCGGTAGTCATAATTGCAGAGCGGATAGCTGCAGGGCTCCAAGAAGGATAACGGGTTTTAAGAAGACCAGCAATGCCAGAGATATGAGGACAAGACATGGAGGTTCCTGAAACAGCATTGAACAGAAGACGCCGAGCATCAAACTGTTCATTTGTTGGAGATACTGCTCCAGTGTAGGCAGCGATCACACTCACACCAGGTGCAGTTATGTCCGGCTTCAGAATCTCAGGAGCCACCGGGCTCGGACCCTTAGACGAGAAGGCAGCCATTACAGGCGCTGGTTTTGTTCCCAAAACTGTCCTCGAAGGTGTAATGTGCGCATTTGGCTTCCTACATACATAAACAAAGGCTTCTTTCAGAGCTCGAAACAAGACGGGTTTAGGAAAAATGTGACTGAAGCATCATCCTACTTGGTTTGACTGAGATATCTTGACAAGGCAAGACTATCCTTGAAACTGAGATGTGTGGCAGGGAGGACATGCGGATCAGCGGTTAGATCATTCCCGGTGACATTAGTGTTCTCGAGAACCATCCCTACGCCGCCAGCTAAAGCCACGGCTCGACCCTTTTCCACCCTCCCGTTCTGTCCTCTAAGACACACTATTATCTTCCCCTTTGCCTTTTTGGGGTCAAGCGATCCAAGTTTGCACAATTGTCTGCACAAAGAGATGATACAAAGTTTACAATGATCATAATTCATAAACCATTTTGAGATAATTAGCTTCTGTGAAACAAAACTCACGCATCAGAAGCTGTAACGTTCTTAGCTTTTGCTCCAGAAGCTGCCATTATTGTGTAGAACTTAGCATGTGGCAAAGATGATGATGACAAGCTTTGTCCCTAAATCAAATTATGAATTCCGAAGATTCAAGCTCAATTCCAAGAAATCCTAAATCCAATTTGGGAATTAATCTAACCTTGTAATGCTTTCCGTTACCGAGGATGAGATTACTAGCGAACTCGCGATCCATGGTGCTAGCTCCGACGGTGATCTGCCACGGCGCAACGTTCGTCACCGTACCATCCGCCGGTCCAGAGTTTCCGGCGGAGCAAACAACAACGATCCGCTTCTTCGCGGCGTGGAACGAGCCGATTGCGACGCTGTCGTTAAAAAACGAGGTACGCTCGCCGCCAAGGGAGACGGAGATGACGTCAGCACCGTCGTGAATGGCGGCGTCGAAAGCGGCGAGCACGTCGGCATCGTAGCACTCGTTCCCTTTGACCGGCGGCCAACAGACTTTGTAGGCGGCGACTCTGGCGCGTGGGGAGCCACCTTTGGCCGTGTCGTTGCCTTGGCCGAAGACGCTGGCTCCGGGGACGAAAGCGCCGGCGGCGGTGGAGAGAGTGTGGGAGCCATGGCCGTCGAGATCACGAGGAGACTCGAAGGAGGAGTTGAGAGGTCCCACGGCGGCTGCGTAGCCCTTGTGGAAGTACCTTGCTCCGATCAGCTTCCTTCATTTCACAATTTTATTAAGCTAAACGTTAGTGAACATTCCGGTTTAGAAAAGATTTTACATGTATGCAACTCGGTTTTGGTTTAGTTTTTTTTTGTTGGTTTTCGATTTTCAGTTTTTTGGTTTTATTTTTGAACCTTTGGTTTTGTAAATTGAACCGAGTTGTATTTGTATACTTATTCGAATTTAGTTGGTTTTTTTTTTTTTGTGATTTTTCAAAAACATTCATTCGAATTTGACTGCATAACATGTAGAATATGACAGAGTGTGCAGGAAAGATTACAAACAAAAATTGTTCAGCTAGAATAAGAAAAACACAATTTGAATAATTTACGAAAAGAAAAATTTGAAAATCAATATATATATTAGAAAAAAATTAAGAATATGTAGTTTCTATGTAAAAGACGATTTCACAAAGAGACATTTAGATTGAAACTTAACTCAAATAAAATAAATCATGTTAAACATAAACAAAAGAAAATATTGAATTCAAATTTAAAACCAAAAACAAAAAAAACCATTCAGTTTTACGGTTTTTTTTCGAACCGAATCAAAACCAAAATCTTTCATAAAATGTTAACCAAACAGATTTTAAAGTTTTTTAGGTTTGGTTTTTTTTTGTTACATTTTATTTCTCATCCCTAGCAACAACCACACCACACTAAATGATAATTTGAATGTATTTTACATGGTGTCCATTTAGTTTTTGCCCTAATTTAAACATTTTATTTTTGTTAAACAACCCCTACTTTAAACACATATTGATGAAATAATAGATTACAATATTGGTGTGGATTTAATTTCATTTTATAAACAAAAATATTATGGATTGGACTCTATAAAAATTAGATTGAAGCATATTGTACCAGTAGAATCTACGATGAATACCTCTTTTGTTTCTTTTAATTTGTTTTAATTTTTTGTTCTTTTTTAAGATTCTATTTCTATCTTCGCCAAAATAAAACATATAAAAAGGTATAAAAGAAAGTTTCGAACATATATCTAAAAAACAAGAGTAATGTAAAGTGAGATAGAAAATTTACACAAAACCATCAATGGATTTTCCAAAGTTCCAAGAAAGTGAATTTTCTTACGATGATCAAAACCCATTGGTGTTTTAAATAGGGAACTCCATATTTGACTCGTTACAAAATTAGTTCACATGTCTCCTTTTTGTTGATAAAAATTTGTGAATTTTAGTTACCCGAAACAAACAAACTTAATTCGAACGAACATAAGCATACCTACCTACTACGTGTGTTTACTCCTAAAAAATGAGAACAGATAATTCGAGATTTTGTTTGTATCTTATGATAATTACTTAACATGAAAATGATAGAACACCAATCTGGAAGAATAAAAATGTAAGAAAGATAGAGAGAAAGAACCTGTTGCAATGAAAAGTGGCATCTTTGTGGTTTTGACATATTCCCTTCCATCTTGAAGGAATTGGTCCCAAACCTTCATCCCTAAAGCTCTTTGATTCTGGCCATACACCTTTTTCCACACACAATCATATTCAAAAATATTAGTCTATATGAAAGTTTAATCAACAACAACTAATTTAGTATTTTTTTTTACTTTTAGATCCCTTTGTTATTTATAAAGAGATTATAAATAGGATTTTTTTTATAAAAAAAACTCAAAAGAAAAATGCCTTGTGGTTTCTTAGCCCAGTGCATTCAGGTATTTGGTTTGGTTTTGAGTATTTCAGGTAGGGAGATTTAAGATCCATATAGATACCGAAATGTTTTCGGTTCCGGTTTGGTACTAGGCGGTTCGGTTCCGAGATTTAAGAACCGGAAAATACCCGAAAGTTTTTGGATTTTAATCGGTTTCGGGTATTTATTATCCGAAAATCCAAAAATATATCCGAAAATCCGAAAAAAAACTAAAAAAAATATTCCCGAAATATTAAAAATATACTCGAAAACTCATAGTATATTTAATATTTTTAGACATATAATTATAATTCGGATAATTCGGGTACCCGATCGAATATCGGTTCAGTTCCACGTATTACCTGATACTCACAAATATCAATGACAAAAAACCATCGGATATTTTGGATATAACCGAAATCAATCGGTTCCAATTTTTATACCGAGACCTATGGTTTCTCATAATCACACAACCAATCGTTTTTGGTTGTGGTAACTTCTATTAATTTTCTGAATCAATAATAAAATATTCAAAGAAAGATATGAAAGGTTCTAGTTATCATGCATATACTAACTTTATCCACATCCTTTACTCCTAAATCCACAAGTATTTATATTCTTTCTTTTTTTCTACTTCAAAATTCTGTCCAAAAAAAAATGTTTTTCGATAAAAGAAACTCCAATAGAAAGTCTTTTTTTTTTACTAAACTTTTGGCATCATCTAGCAAAAACTCTCTAATTAAATCACCACGTTTTAAAAGGTTGTTTCAACATCTACAAGAAAAAAATTATTACTTCTATGAAGTTAGCTCCAGTAAATGCATTAACTTTCTGTTAAAAGACAATCGCATAGTGCCAAAACACGTTACTTGTACGAGGAATTATTCACCAACTTTTCTATTCCAAAAACAAAACAAAAAAATCTCTTAATGGAACAACTACTTATTACAAAGTTTGCTAGATAATCAGAAGGTTAATTAATTTTAGTGTGTATGATTCAAGTCAAAACTATACAATACGTACATTTTAGCAAAAAAAGAAAACTATACAATACAGTCATAAAGAATATTAAAGATAAGAGATGATATACTTCTTGTTGAGAGAAGAGAATATGCATATGCGCACATGCGTGCATATATATAGCCGATTGATTCTTGTTGACATCTAGAGATCTTAACCACTAGCTAATGATAAATATATAATTCTTGTAACGCAAGTCAAATCCATTTCGAAAATGTATACGTATCTTTCCCAAGACCGATCTCAAGGTTGACCAATATAGATTTAAGACAAATTAAAAATGTTTGAAAAAGAAGGGTAAAAATGGAAAAGAAGAGAGAACCCGTATCGAGATTTGCAATGATGGAATCTTCTCCGAATCTTGCCTTTCTCCAAATGGAAGAGGAAGGAACGAAAGAGTTGTGTTCCAATCCCAAGAAGTCCCATGATCGAGTCGTGTGAAGCTTCAAGGCTTTGTTTTGGAATACAGACACAACTTCAGGATGTTCTTAAAGAATCAAGAACAAAAAAGAAATAGAGTCACTCCTCAATCATAAACAAAATGAAAACACATAACATGTAATGTATATCCAGATCCGGCCCAAAGCATAGAAGTTATAGATTAAGTTTCGGATTTTAAGACCGGTTTTTAGGAAAAAATAATTAGGGAATCTTGGTTTATTAACAAAAAAAACTAGGTCTGGGCATTTTACCTGGACCAGAAAACCCGAACCGAAACCGACTTGAAATACCCGAACCGAATCCAAATCGAAACCTTATCGGTTCCTAAATAGGTCCAAAACTCTTTTACCCAAAAGATCCGGAACCGAACCGGAACAGAACCGAGAACCGATCGGATACCCGAGAACCGAACCCGGAAATATTTTCTCTAGTTTTTTTGGGTTTTTCAGGTATATTTTTGGGTTTTCGGGTATACTTTTTGGTTTTTCGGATATATTTTCGAGTTTTCGGGTATATTTTTCGGGTATTTTTTGGGTTTTCGTGTTCCAAATACCCGAACCGATTAAAATCTGAATTTTTTCTGGTTTTTTCGGTTCTTGAATTTTGGAACCGAACCGACCCAGAACCGAGAGGAACCGAACCGGAACTGAACCGAAACCTTTTCGGGTCCTATTTGGGTCCAAAACCCTTCTATCCGACAGACCCAGAACCGATCCGCATACCCGAATGCCGAGCCTTAAAAAAACATACGATGAAATTGCACAAATTTAAAATTTTGTGCGGAGCTCTATTAACATTGGACCGGCCCATGTGTATACTTACTGGAGATTGCAGATGCGAGGTTGTGGTCGAGATGAGCAGCAAAGCCGTTGATGTGCTTTGTGTATGAGTAGAAAATGGCGTCTGTGGCAATCTCGTGGCTGCTTCCACAAAAATCAAAACTCACGTCAATTAATGACATTTTTTGTGAAACAAAAATAAAATTTTAAAATGACAGTTTTTATGAGACAGACAGAGATAAAATATGTTTTAGTGAGTTGTTTAAGAGACCTTCCAATGAAGGAACCAAGAAAGTTGTAATGGGTCTCTCTGACTCGGTCCATGGTATCTTCTGTTATCTCTCCGACATGGGAGTGACCTCCAAAGTACACAACATATGAAGACGACTGAAATTACACACACAAAAATGATTAAAAGAGAAGTTTTAAATGCTAAATGAAAGATTTGTTGTAGGATAAAAGGGTAATGAATGTACATCTTTAGAAGCAACGATGGGATTCGAACCCAAGTGGAGAAGAAGAAGAAGAAGAATTAGAGAGGGAAAAAACGATAAAGGATTTGTAAGCTTCATTCTTCTTCTATTTGTTGGATCTGTTTTGGCTGTGCCGTGTGAGTTGCTTCTTTATATAATGAAGTGCAATTACATTACAAGACAGAGGATTATTAAATTTATAAGAAAAGTGATAAAATAATGAACCCTTTTTAGAACTTTCTATTTTGATACGAACAATTTTTTGTTTTCACTTCCTAAACCCCTATCTTAATTATATCATCTTGAAACAAGTGACATTAAGAAATCATTTTCGATGAAATACTAAAATACGGCTTTTTATGTACACTAGTGAGTAGTGACTAATATCTTCTTGTTAATTTTAAATACTTATATATAATTTTCTTTTAAGTATTGATTTCTAACATGTATTTGTTGATGAAAAAGGGAAAGCTTAGGGAAATATGGTGGTTTTGGAGTAAAAATGATAAGATGCTCAAGTGGTCACATTGCGTCACAATAAATGGAGTCTCCATTTCTGCTATATTCGGCAAGAAAAACTGATAAATATATTATTTTTCTTACCGGTTGGTTGGTCCTAATCTAATCATTGTTTCCTCTATATTTAGAGGAGGGAAGAAAAACATTTCTAATATAAAATAGTTATTTTTATATGGAAAATTGTAAGATTGGTCATAAATAGATTTCTGAACCGTCAAAAATATTATTAAACTATGATTTAATCCGTGCTAATTATAGCGCAGAGTAATATTTTTTAAAGAAATTGTTTTGAAATTTAAGAAAATTACTTTATCTGAATTTTACAATATAACTAACTAATAATTATAGATAAAGTTGTTAGTTTGTAATAATTTGTATATTTAACCCGTTTTGCAGTGAACATATAAAATATTATTCGGGATAATCCGTAAAAACTTATAATCTTGAAAACATAACTCTAATTTGCACCGTTAAATAACTCTAGTTTTTGTGGTTAGTTTACGAACTCTTAAAAAATAGTTTTCTTTTGTCTAACTTTTTATAAAATTAGTAAAATATTTTTCAATTTTTGTTTTGATATATATTCAAATAAAATGTAATAAATTATAGTGAAAAATATAGCAAGATTTTGAATATATTTTTTCTTCTTTGAATATATATGAATTGATTATTATTTTTAAATATATAGTATTAAAAATAGTTAAGAAATTAAATAATAAATAACCTCTTTAATATAAAATATATACTTTCCATATTCTAATGAATAATTTTAAAAGACTATTGTATTCTTTCCTATTTCAATTATTATTTGTTATTTGTAATGACATTTCATGTAATAACTTACAAAACAAAGATCATTTTTAAAAATGTCTTCTTAAATAATATTATAGAGATGTTAATAATTTTTTTTGATAGGTTGATATAGCGTAAAAGATAGTGAGATAGCACAATGATACAAATATTACAAATTAATGGTGTTTTTACAGAATAATCGTGATAAAATTACAGTTTTATCAAGTGATTCAAATATTATTGTAATAAATAATATTTCTTTAGCATGCATTATTATAATGGAATTATTTTAAAAAACCAAAAATTAAAAATGCAAAAATTTGATAATAAATAATAATAATATATAAGATGGAAAACAAAATAATTCATATAAAATGTCACATATCATTATTTTATATTAATTTTTAATCAATCCCTAAAATTCTATGCCAAATTTCATTTGAAAACTTTAATTTCAACTTGAAATAACTCTCCGAAAAAGTGTGAAAGCAGATATGTAGAATCCTTTAGAGCTGACAAAACAGAAAATGAGCTGTTGGAATAATAGTTGAGCTCTTGGAACATCCCATGAATTTTAAAGGTATCCATATTAAGACAATGCTAGAGTGACATGTCTTCACCTACTTGTATACATAAGATTCAAGAATGTGCTGCTAAATCTACGCCAAGTACAACGAAAGAAGAAAAATATTTTTTCGTTTGTTTACTCTGATCAGTGTGATTAGTGGTAACTTAATTTTTGTGTGTAAGACTAGAAATTGGTTGGTGACAAGTTAATGAGTTGTCTTAGATGTATGTAAATCCAATGAAGTGTGTGTAACTACAACTTAATTAAAACGACAGAAATTTAAAAGAGTAATTTTTTTTTAATGTATGCATAGATGTATCACAAATATCAAATTTATGCAATAAAAATATACACATTACGCATATCATATATTTACTTTTTATTAAAGAAACTATCCTTGTTTCACAAATATCATGGTGAGATCATGTTTTGATGTGAGAAAACTATATTCAAGTCATATTCTCAAGTTCATAAATTCTAGAGTCTGTCTTTTTTTTTCTTTTTGGTAATCCGAAGGTAATTTCAGTCCTTTGCCTCAGACTAGTTTCCCTTAGGCTCAGACTAGTCTCTCTTAGGCCCAAATTCTAAAATCTTTCCGAAAGAGTTTCTGGTTATTATCTACGATTTTAACTTTTTATCTTATTTTTATATTGCTTTGTATTTCGTAAAGTATGTACCAAGTAGGAAGATTCTTTGGTAAAGAGTTTCTAGCTTTTATGTTTTGTAACCGCAAGTTAAGTTTAATATGATATGTTTGCAAAGAAAAAAAGTCATATTCTCAAGAAAAAAGAAACTAAAGGAGAAGAATCTATAATCCCGTAAGGTCGCATTGCACACGCGAACATGAAGATAACGTAATGGACCAATGATAACATGACAAATTAAACAACATCCTTGGTTTTATATGATTCACAAATGGACCCATTCCCTACTTGTCTCCATGTTTGGGAATGCATATTTGCTACCATATATTTACATACGCGTGCGTGCTTGGAGGCTACTTTACTTGTTTTGGATGCTAACTAGTAAAGGTAATTACCTTTAAAATCAACGTTTTAACGTGGCACCACACCTTTTCTATGATGTTCATATCTTCCATGAATTGGTATATAACTCGTTCAAATTTATCTTATATTCATTACTACAGATTAAAATGCTTTGGAGTACGGAGATACCATACATATTCATCATAACAAATATAGTCGAGAAATGAATTATATCAAGCATTGGATCGTTATGCCAAATCGACTTAAAATCCTCGCAAGTCGCAACCTTAACTAAATGTTGTGGGTGTATAGAGAGTTACTTTGATTAGCATTTTACAAGTCAATTTAGAAGCTGTTAATTTTTTTGGATTTCTAACTCAAAACCAATTGGAAATGAGTAAATTGACTCAAATCTCTTATATATTAGTTCAAATATTTTTCTATTTCCAATGTGGAATATATTCTTCACACGTCCCCTCGAGATAATGGTCCGTCTAGCCATTAATCTCGACAATATTTCATTATAGGATTAATTTCAGATTAGATCGATCGGGCCTCTTTCGATGGGTCAAATCGATTTTGGTTCGAGTTGGGTTGTGTGTATTTGGGCTCTGATACCATGTTAAGTTTCTTGGGCTTCCAACTCAAAACCAATTGACAATGAGTAGACTGGCTTAAGTCCCTCATATATTAGCTCAAATCCCTTCACACTTCCAATGTGGGATATATCCTTGAGTTGTCCAGATAAAAATCAACTCTTATTGCTTGTCCAGATGAGCCAGCGATACGCAGAGCCATTGACGATGTCACATCATCTTTCCCCTCTCCACTCAACATGAATATGGTTTCTTGAGAAAACCTCTGGACTTCAACGGTATGGAGCCATGGGTATTCTTGGCTGCTTTTACCGGAGAAGCAGATGGAAACACATGTATTCTCCTTTGATCCACATCCATAGGAAGATGTTCTGACTGTTGTGGCTTTGCTGGTTTAAATGTTGTGTTTGATGAAGCAACAAAAGTGGAGTCATTGGCACCATCTATTGCAAGGAACAAGTCATTCATGAGCTTTAGAGTAGTTGGTCTAGAAGTAACAGGGATAAGACACTTGTCTATGAATTGCTTAACTTGAGGATCGTCAACTTTACTAAGAGATTGAGGTTTTATACCCGAGGTAACCTTCTTGTATATTTGTGCATGGTTTCTGCATTCACTATATGGATATTCACATGTTACCATCTCCAACATGCACATGCCAAAAGAATATATGTCCACAAGTTCATTGTATTCTTCTTCATAGAGCTCAAGCGCCATGAATTTAGGAGTACATATCACACTTGTAGCGGTGGGTTGTTGCATAACAGTTGCGAGCTCAAGATCTCCGATTTTGACTTCTCCGGTATTTCCATTGACAAAGATATTTTCGCACTTAAGATCCCAGTACAGGAGGGTTCTGAGAATGTAGATATTTCAAGCCTTTAAAAATCTGCCTAGCCCAGTTCTTGATGGCCATGGGATCAACTTTGTGATGTTTCATACGATATAGCCTGAGACTGCCAAAGGTGAAAAGCTCCGTGATCATGTTGATGGTCTTGTTTTTATCATAACCCCACTAGTGGAAGAGTTTGATGATGTTATCATGTTTGATGGATTTGAGCAGATGGACTTCAGAATAAAGCCTTTCAAGTTGGCCATGCATCTGCATTATATCTTAGATGCTCATAAGGTTCCAAGCAACTTCAATGCATTCGACTTCATCAAATGCCTTGTATACAGTTTTGAAGGCTTCTCTCCCAAGAACATCATCATACATGATGTAGCGAGCAGTGGAATATTTCTCGGCGAAATTGGCCTCGTCCATCCTGGAAATCCGCAAGCATAAGAAGAAGAAGACATAAGGCGAGCTGATTGGGTTTAGAGAAGAAGGCTGAGAAAGTAGATTAGATCGGAGAAGGCCTCACGGGCGAAGCAGTATGAGTCAATCGCCGATCGAAAACTCGATCGAAAACAGAGTTTGGCGGCGAAGGGAATCCCCATCTCCGAGACGATGACGGTCAGGTGTAGCTTGTCTCTTATTGGATAGAGAATCTCCATTAATCTACCATTTTTACAAGCAAAGAATAGACAAACGAAAAGCGACAATTGAAAACCCTAAAGAGAAAGAGAAAGAGAAAGATAAAGCTATCATATAAGGAATTTCGACCAATCCACTCATAGCCAAATGATCCACCGCCTTGTTAGAGTACGAAACAACATGAGATTCTAACTCAAAATCAATTCCTTGTTTGGCGAAGAGCAAAACAAAGCTTTCCTTATCCGAATCAGAAAGACCAAACAAGGTAGACGTCGTCGACTTTAAACTTGTGGCATTAAGAACAGGCAACTAACCAGTAACAAAGACGTAAAGCCAGTTTCCATTCATATACCATTTCCTAAAATCAACGACATGCTTCTTCGACAGAGGATCCATAAGACCAACACTTAGGCCTATTTTACGAATCTTCAAGTATTGTCTGTGAATTATTATTGCATCTTCCTCCGTCAAAAATTCTGAATTCACCAGTTGGTTTAGAGGCATTTGGAGACGTGTTAGGCATTTGTTGAGATCACTCGTAAACAGTTTCCTCGCCATGACCAGCTTTGGCTCGTGTCCATTATATTCTCTCATCACTTTCACGAGCCACTAAGGCGGAGGTGGCTGCGTCGTCTTAGTGGGTCTCACATCTAAACGACGAACGATTTTGAATTTCATGCGAGAGACGTTAATGGGAGGATGTTTCTTGCTGCACTCGGTGACGCAAAAAGAAGGAGGAGATTCTGGATCTCAATTAGTGTTTTCTAGTACTCGCTCTTCCATGGACGTTGAAGATGATCCCACCTCAAAACGACCAACGATTTTGCGTTTCTTAAAGCTTCTCTCTTCTTCTTGTTTGTAATCCATGGAACTAATTGAGCTCTGGTTTTTGATCCATTGTTTTGCCATCGAAGACGATTGCTGACTACGATGACTTCTCTTCTTTCTTGGTACACTCGCATTCTCTTCGACAAGAATCTTCTTTGATGTTGTTTCGTACTCTAACAAGGCGGTGGGAACTTCTGCCAAAATCTCTAGATTCTATTTATTAATATCCCTAGGGCTGAAATCCGGTTTCGCTACTCTTGAAAATAGCAAACATAATAACAATTAGAAGAAGACTTGGAGTTGTCTTCCTCACTAGTCATTGTACCGTATTCTTGGACGGCCACATCCGCCAAAATATCCAGTATCCAATATTTACTCGAATCCCCATACTAATCATCTTTCTTCATTTTTTGTCAGTTTTGGGTTGTTGAAAATTGAAAAAAATCAAAAATTTTACATGAAAATGAATTAGGGCAAACCTTACTAATTTCTAATGCTAGATTCCACTAGAATTCCTAGGAAACTAATAATTTTCCTAGCCCTAATAGATATAATGTCACTCAATTGTAGCCCTAGAGATAGTAACAACTGGAAACTAGAGATTTTGGTGGAAGTTGCCACCGCCTCGTTAGGGTACGAAACAACATGGACTTACAACTCAAAACCAATTTCTTGTTTGGCGGAGAGCTCCGGATCGAAAAAACCAGACAGGGTAGACGTCGTCGACCTTAAACATGTTGGCGTTAAGAACAGCTAACCAACCAGTAACAAAGACGTAAAACCAGTTTTCATTGATATATCATTTTCTAAAATCAACGACATGCTTCTTCGACAGAGGATCCACAAGAACCACACTTAGGCATGTTTTACGAATCTTCAAGTAATGATCATGTATGATTCTTGCCTCTTCCTCCGTCAAAAATTTCGAATTCACCAGTTGGTTTAAAGGCATTTGGAGACGTGATAGGCCTTTGTTGAGATCACTCGTAAACAGTTTCCTTGCTATGACCAACTTTGGCATGTGTCCGTTATATTCTCTCATCACGTTCACGAGCCACTCAGGCGGAGGCGGTTGCGTCGTCTGCGTGGGTCCCACATTTAAACGACGAATGATTTTGATTTTCGTGCGAGATAAGTTAATGGGAGGATGTTTCTTGCTGCACTCGGTGAAGGAAGAAGAAGGAAAAGATTCCAGATCGCGATTAAGGTTTTCTAGTACTCACTCTTCCATGGACGTAGAAGATGACCCCACCCTACCTCAAAACGATCAACGATTTTGCTTTTCTTAAGGCTTCTCTCATCTTCTTGTTTGTAATCCATGCAACTAATTGATCTCTGGTTTTCGATCCACTATGTTGCCATCGAAGACGATCGCTGACTACGATGAATTTTATTCTTTCTTGGTACGCTCGCATAAAGACTCGCATTCTCTTTGACAAAGGTCTTCTTTTTGTTTCGTACTCTAACAAGGCGGTGGCAACTTCCGCCAAAATCTCTAGCTTCCAGGTGTTACTATCCTTAGCGCTGAAATCAGGTTTCGCTACTCTTGAAAATATCGAATCATAAAAACAATTAGAAGCAGATTTGGAGCTGTCTACCTCATTAGTCATGGTACCGTATTCTTGGGCGGCCACATCCGCCAATATATCCAGCATCCAATATTTATTCAAATCCCCATAATAATTATCTTTCTTCATTCTTCGTGAGTTTACGGTTGTTTAGAATTGAAGAAAATCGAAAACTCTACATGAAAAACGAATTGAACCAAACCTTACTAATTTCCAATGTTGAATTCCACTAGAATTCCTAGGAAACTAATAATTTTCCTAACCCTAATAGATTTGTAGCCCTATGGATAGTAACAACTGGAAGCTAGAGATTTTGGTGGAATTTGCCACCGCCTCATTAGAGTACGGAACAACATAGGCTTACAACTCAAAACAAAGTTTTTGTTTGGGCGAGAGCAAAACAAAGCTTTCCTTCTCCAGATCGAAAAGACCAGACAGGGTAGACATCGTCGACCTTAAACATTTTGGCGTTAAGAACAGCCAACCAACCAGTAACAAAGACGTAAAACCATTTTCCATTCATATACCATTTTCCAAAATCAACGACATGCTTCTTTGACATAGGATCCATAAGAACCACACTTAGACCTGTTTTACGAATCTTCAAGTAATGTTCGTGTATGATACTTGCCTCTTCCTCTGTCAAAATTTCTGAATTCTCCAGTTGGTTTAGAGGCATTTGGAGACGTGATAAGCCTTTGTTGAGATCACACGTAAACAATTTCCTCGCTATCACCAGCATTGGCTCGTGTCCGTTATATTCTCTTATCACGTTCACGAGCCACTCAGGCGGAGGCGGCTGCGACTGCGTTATCTACGTGGGTCCCTCATCTAAACGACGAACGATTTTGAGTTTCTTACGAGAGACGTTAATGGGAGGCGTTTCTTGCTGCACTCGGTGATGAAAGAAGAGAAAGGAGATCTGGATCCCGATTAGGGTTTTCTAGTACTCGCTCTTTCATGGACGTCGAAGATGATCCCACCTCAAAACGACCAACGATTTTGCGTTTCTTAAGGCTTCTCTCTTCTTCTTTTATGTAATCCACGCAACTAATTGATCTCTGGTTTTTGATCCACTGTGTTGCCATCGAAGATGATCGCTGACTACGATGACTTCTCTTTTTTATTGGTGCTCTCGACTCGCATTCTATTCGACAAGGATCTTCTTTGATGTTGTTTCGTACTCTAACAAGGTGGTGGCAACTTCCGCCAAAATCTCTAGCTTCCAATTGTTACTATCCCTAGGGCTGAAATTAAGTTTCGCTACTCTTGAAAATAGTGAATCACAATAACAATTAGAAGAAGAATTGGAGGTGTAATACCGTATTCTTGGGCGGCCACATCCGCCAAAATATCTAGCATCAAATATTTACTCGAATCCCCATAATAATCATCTTTGTTCATTCTTTGTCAGTTTAGGGTTGTTAAGAATTGAAGAAAATCGAAAACCTTTGATGAAAAACGAATTGAGGCAAACCTTACTAATTTCTAATGCTCGATTCCACTAGATTTCCTAGGAAACTAAAAAATTTTCTAGCCGTAATAGATATAACGTAACTGATTTGTAGCCCTAGGGATAGTAACAACTGGAAGCTAGAGACAGAAGTTTCCACCGCCTTGTTAGAGTACGAAACAACATAGATTTCCCACTCAAAACCAATTTCTTGTTTGATGGGAGCAAAACAAAGCGTTTTTTCTCCGAATCGGAAAGACCGGACATGATAGGCGTCGTCGACCTTGAACTTATTGGTGTTAAGAAACAGCCAACCAACCAGTAGGAAAGAGGTAAAGCCAGTTTCCATTCATATACCATTTCCTAAAATCAACGACATGCTTATTCGACAGAGGATCCACAAGAACCACACTTGGAAACGTGATAGGCCTTTGTTGAGATCACACGTAAACAGTTTCCTCGCTATGAACAGCTTTGGCTCGTGTCTGTTATATTCTCTCATCATGTTCACGAGCCACTCAAGCGGAGGCGGATGCGGCTGCGTCGTCTGTGTGGGTCCCACATCTAAACGACGAACGATTTTGAGTTTCTTGCGAGAGACGTTAATAGCAGGACGTTTCTTGCTTCACTCGGTGACGCAAGGAGAAAGAGGAGACTCTGGATCCCGATTAGGGTTTTCTAGTACTCGCTTTTCCATGGACGTCAAAGATGATTCCATGTCAAAATGACGAACGATTTTTCGTTTCTTAAGTCTTATCTCTTCTTCTTGTTTGTAATCTTCGCAACTAATTGATCTCTGGTTTTCGATCCACTGTGTTTCCATCGAAAACGATCGCTGACTACGATAACTTCTCTTCTTTCTTGGTACGCTCACATATAGACTCGCATTCTCTTCGACAAGGGTCTTCTTTAATGATGTTTCGTACTCTAACAAGGCAGTGGAAACTTCAACCAAAATCTCTAGCTTCCAATTGTTACTATCCCTAGGGCTAAAATCAGGTTTTGCTACTCTTATAAAATCATAATAACAATTATAAGAAGTCTTGGAGTTGTCTTCCTCACTAGTCATAGTACCGTATTCTTGGGCGGCCACATCTGCCAATATATCCAACATCAAATATTTACTCGAATCCCCATAATAATCATCTTTGTTCATTCTTTGTCAGTTTAGGGTTGTTGAGAATTGAAAAAAATCGAAAACCTTACATGAAAAACGAATTGAGGCAAACCTTACTAATTTTTAATCATGGATTCCACTAGAATTCCTAGGAAACTAATAATTTTTCTAGCCCTAATAGATATAATGTATTTAATTTGTAGCCGTAGGGATAGTAACAACTAGAAGCTAGAGATTTTGGTAGAAGTTGCCACCTCCTCGTTAGAGTACGAAACAACATGGGCTTACAACTCAAAACCAATTTTTTGTTTGGAGAAGAGAAAAACAAAGCTTTCCTTCTCTGGATCAAAAATACCAGACATGGTAGACGTCGCCAACCTTAAACATATTGGCGTTAAGAACAATCAACCAACCAATAACAGAGACGTAAAACCAGTTTCCATTCATATACCATTTCCTAAAATCAACGACATGCTTCTTTGACATAGGATCCATAAGAACCACACATAGGCATGTTTTACGAATCTTCAAGCAATGTTTGTGTATGATACTTGCCTCTTCCTCCGTCAAAAATTCTGAATTCACCTATTGGCTTAGAGGCATTTGAAGAGGTGATAATCATTTTGCGTCACGAACAATCAACCAACCAATAACAAAGACGTAAAACCAGTTTCCATTCATATATTATTTTCTAAAATCAACGACATGCTTCTTTAACATAGGATCCATAAGAACCACACTTAGGCCTGTTTTACGAATCTTCAAGAAATATTCGTTTATGATACTTGCCTCTTCCTCCGTAAAAAAATCCGAATTCACCAATTGGTTTAGAGGCATTTGGAGACGTGATAAGCATTTGTTAAGATCACTCGTAAACAGTTTCCTTGCTATCACCAGTTTTGGCTCGTGTCCGTTATATTCTCTTATCACGTTCACGAGCCACTCAGGCGGAGGCGGCTGCGACTGCGTCGTCTGCGTGGGTCCCATATCTAAACGACGAACGATTTTGAGTTTCTCACGAGAGACGTTAATGGGAGGTGTTTCTTGCTGCACTCGGTGACGTAAGAAGAATGAGGTGATTCCAGATCCGGATTAGGGTTTTCTAGTACTCGCTTTTCCATGGATGTCAAAGATGATCCCACCTCAAAACGACAAACGATTTTACGTTTCTTAAGGCTTCTCTCTTCTTCTTTTATGTAATCCACGCAACTAATTGATCTCTGGTTTTTGATCCACTGTGTTTCCATCGAAGACGATCGCTGACTACGATGACTTCTCTTTTTTCTTGGTACGCTCGTATAGAGACTCGCATTCTCTTCGACAATGGTCTTCTTTTTGTTTTGTACTCTAACAAGGCGGTGGCAACTTCCGCCAAAATCTCTAGCTTCCAGATGTTACTATCCCTAGAGCTGAAATCGGGTTTCGCTACTCTTTAAAATAGCGCATCATAATAACAATTTGAAGAAGACTTGGAGTTGTCTTCCTTACTAGTCATAGTACCGTATTCTTGGGCGGCCACATCCGCCAAAATATCTAGCATCAAAGATTTACTCGAATCCCCATAATAATCATCTTTCTTCATTCTTAGTCAGTTTAGGGTTGTTGAGAATTGAAGAAAATCTAAAACCTCTTACATAAAAAATGAATTGAGGCAAACCTTACTAATTTCTAATGCGCGATTCCACTAGAATTCCTAGAAAACTAGAAATTTTCCTAGCCCTAATAGATATAACGTAACTGATTTGTAGCCCTATGGATAGTAACAACTAGAAGCTAGAGGTTTTGGCGGTTGTTGTCACCGCCTTGTTAGAGTACGAAACAACATGGGCTTCCAACTCAAAACTAATTTCTTGTTTGGCAGAGAGCCAAACAAATCTTTCCTTCTCTGGATCGGAAAGACCAGACAAGGTAGTTTTCGTCGACCTTAAACTTGTTGGCGTTAAGAACAGCCAGCCAACCAGTAACAAATACGTAAAGCCAATTTCCATTCAGATACTATTTCCTAAAATCAATGACATGTTTCTTCGTCAAAGGATCCACAAGAACCACACTTAGGTTTGTTTTACGAATCTTCAAGTAATGTTTGTGTATGATAATTACCAGTTGGTTTAGAGTCATTTGGAGACGTGATAGGCCTTTGTTGAGATCACTCGTAAACAGTTTCCTCGCTATGACCAACTTTGGCTCGTGTTCGTTATATTCTCTCATCACGTTCACGAGCCACTCAGGCGGAGACGGCTGCGACTGCGTCGTCTGTGTGGGTCCCACATCTAAACAACGAACGCTTTTGAGTTTCTTGCGAGAGATGTTAATGGCAGGATGTTTCTTATTGAACTCGGTGACGCAAGAAGAAGGAGGGGATTCTGGATCCCGATTAGGGTTTTCTAGTATGGACGTCAAAGATGATCCAGACTCAAAACGACCAACGATTTTGCATTTCTTAAGGCTTCTCTCTTCTTCTTGTTTGTAATCCTCACAACTAATTAATCTCTGGTTTTTGATCCATTGTGTTGTCATCGAAGACGATCGCTGACTACGATGACCTCTCTTCTTTCTTGGTACGCTCATCATCTTTATTCAACCTGGCTCTAATACCATGTTAAGTTTTTTGAGACTCCAACTCAAAATCAATTGGCAATAAGTGGATTGGCCCAAATCCCTTATATATTAGCTCAAATCGATTCTCACTTCCAATGTGGGATATATTTTTCACATAACCACTGAAACAATATACTTATTTAATGTCAACGGAAATTACAAGATTATTTTTTCATTTTTTTTTGATAAACATTGGAAGTTCCGAACTTTTGGCTCATAATCTCTTCTAATGCTTGGGGCCAGTTGTTGATAATACCACGTTATCTTTCCCAAGTAAAATAGAATTAGTGACCTTGGAAACTCTCAAATACCACAAGATCATCATCCACTTTGTGAAGTTACATGACTTTAGTAATTAGACCTATATCATTCATTTGTTTAACCATAGAAGAGAGCAGTAAGGAAAACATATATGTAGCTCAAAACTAAGCTAATGGTAATTTTTTCTTGAGTATTTGCAAAGGCTATTATTTGAATGATTTATATGAAAAATACGTGTGTGTATATATATTGCGAAACAAAATAGAATGTTTGGAAAGTAGTCGTGTCACATAGATATATAATAATATTATCAAGCCTAAAAAGTATACAAAACCAATATTATAAAAATTAAGAGCAGGAGATCTCAAAGGTGTCTTACGATTAAACAAATAAAAAAAATTGTAAAAGCATGAGAGAGAGAGAAAAGAAACGCATGGGGTGTCTCGTTTGAGACTCTTTACAAAAAAATATTGTGACAATTTTTGCATATGTGTCCATTTCTTATTTGTCCATTTTTATTTTTTAATTTAAAATTTAATAATTTAATTAAATTATATTAAAAGAATTAATAGTTTATTTTTGAGACACTCTGAATGGGTTCTCAGCGATGCTGATGCCATAGTTTATCAACATTGTAGACATGCACGAAACAGAACACAACTTGTATCTAGCTATTCACGAGTAGATTTGCTTTATACCCACACACAAAAAAAAAAAATTGGATGAATTTGCTTAAAGATGCTTCAATATACTGTATTTGCCGTTCTTCACTCTTCAAAATGCTCCATGTCCCTAATTCACCAAAACCACGTTATGCATTCGATCTACATGCACTACGTACTAAATGTATTCATATACTGGCTAGTGAGTAATTTGTGTGTTCAGTGTGAGAAATATATAATTATGAAGAACTAGCAAACTATTTCCATTTATTGTATGGCCATTATACATTGGACCCTGGGCTACTAAATTCAAGCTAGGATATATGATGCATGAACGATAGTTGCCAAAAGGGGACATCCAATATCTTTTTTAGGCATGTAGTTTAGTCGACCTATATTCAGGGTCGGCCCTGAGAATTATAGAACCAAAGACAATTTAATAATATATATTAAGTCAATAAAATTTGGGGGCCAAAAGCTTATGTTTCATCTTGCTCTCCCCAGAGCCAGCCTTACCTATATATTGTAGTAGTTTTTGGGCTAAGAGCTGTTAAAACTGGAGACCAAGAGCAATTAGAACTTTGGAGACAAATAGCAAAACCTTTGTTCTTATTAAGGAATCACTTAAAACATATTCTTACAATCAGAGTTACACAACATCACCAACAAGTGATTTGCTCCGGGATTTATTCTTAATCTACCCACCTTACCACATCAAGAGCTATGTATCTCTTCTATTCACGTACCAAGAAACCCTTCTTAAACTTTTTTGCTTTTGTTCATATGAGAGGCAAAATAGACTCACAAAAAGGCTAACCCTAATTAACCGCTGGATACTTCAAAGTATCCCACTCTTGTGCAGGAACTCCCATCTGCTCCTTTCTGCAATAGCAGCTTCCATTTGGTGTCAGCCACGCTTTTCTTCTTTCTATCACGTCATAGTTAACTTTGTTGCACCTTGATTTCCCGCCACTGCTGTGTTGCTCAGCTTCACATTGTTGAACAAGAATACTTGGTTCTTTCAAGAGCAACCTTCATCGGTTGAGAACCTCAAAAGAATTTCTCAACAAAAATAAAATTAAAATAACAAAAGTGTATAATATACGTCAAGAAAATATTATAATGAAGCAACTAATTAACTAACAAAACATCACCCAAAAAAAGAAAAGAGAGAGTCAAATATTGAGTTGTATTTTAAGCAAAAATAAGTAAAAAAACCAATTTAATTTGTTATTATAAGTTTTTACCCCAAAAAAAGATAAAGAAAACAAAACAACAACAACTGGATATGGCAAAACAAATACAATTTCTGTTTGATAAGATGAGGCAACCTTCAACGTCCTTACGCGTCATCATCATCCTTACATGGAGGTTTCTCTTCTTCTCCCAATCATTATTCATTAATCTTTTTTCTCCTCTCTATCACCTCTATCATCCAAATCTCCCAAAACCTATCCTCTCAATTTGATCTCTTCATTTCCTTTCTACCATTCTTGGATCCGTTGAAGAAGCCACAAGGGGCTTCTTCATTCTCGAGCCTCTTGAGAGATCTCTAATACCATTGTTTGATATGTGAAACCTATTTACCATAGAATTTGTTATTTTTGTGTTTGTAAAAGTTGATTTAGGGGAAGAGAGAACCGATCATGTCCTTTAGATCACAATCGACAGGAAGCAGTCAATTCGCGGAGAAGATAACAGAGGATCCTGTAACGTATAAGACGGCACAAAGCACCGTGACATGCATATACCAAACGCATATATCCGGATTCTGGAGGAATGTGACGGTTCTATGGTCCAAGAATCTCATGAACCATTCTCTTACGGTCATGGTCACAAGCGTGGAAGGCGATATGAATTATTGCTGCAAGGTTGATCTCAAGCCATGGCATTTCTGGAACAAGAAAGGCTACAAGTCGTTCGAGGTGGAAGGCAACCCTGTGGAGGTGTATTGGGATTTCAGGTCTGCGAAATTCACGAGTAGCCCCGAGCCGAGCTCGGACTTCTACGTGGCTCTAGTTTCGGAGGAAGAGGTGGTTTTGTTGGTGGGTGATTACAAGAAGAAAGCTTTCAAGAGAACAAAGTCGAGGCCCGCTTTGGTCGAGGCAGCCTTGTTTTACAAGAAAGAGAATGTGTTTGGGAAGAAGTGTTTTTCGACGAGGGCTAAGTTTTACGACAGGAAAAAAGAGCACGAGATCATCGTGGAGAGCTCGATCTCGGGGCCTAAAGAGCCAGAAATGTGGATAAGCATAGACGGGATTGTGTTGGTACAGGTCAAGAATCTGCAGTGGAAATTCAGAGGGAATCAGACCGTGCTGGTAGATAAACAACCGGTTCAAGTGTATTGGGATGTGTATGATTGGTTATTCAGCTCGCCAGGGACAGGCCATGGTTTGTTCATATTCAAACCAGGGACCGTCGAAGACAGCGACATGGAAGGGAGTGGTCACGGTGGTGGTGAGAGCGATACGAGCATAGGGAGCAGGTATTATTCGACCAAGAGTAGCTCTTGGCCGCCTGAGTTTTGCCTCTTTCTTTATGCTTGGAAGCTTGAGTAGTAGTTTTTCAAAAAGAGAAGCTTTTGTCAATTTTTTTTTTTTTTGTCAACAACATGCATTATACGAGTTTGAACCGGTGACATAACGATAACATTATCACAATCACAAGGATACATATCGTGCATGGTCAAGCTTTTGTGTATCCTCCTCTATTTGTTTTTTAACCGTGGCTGTAAATCATTTTCCCTTTTCATCTGTTATTGAAAAATGACAACATCGCAGTCATGATCACTTCCAACGGCAACGACAATGTTATGCCGTAGAAATACTTGTGATGAACTTTTGATTCATAGTATCGAACTCAAAACCAAACATTAATGGTGAGGTGATAAAAGGTGATAAACTACCAGATGATCGATTAATCGAGGAGGTTATTTTCTTGATATAATAGAGCTAATTCGAAAGGATTTAACCTATACATATATCACAAATCCAGAGCAAAACCTACAAAAAATCTCTATATAAAAAATCACATAATAGACTTTTATTATTGAAAATTTGCTGATTATCAGTTCGAATCCTAAATCCAAAAATTAGCTAACGGTTAGACATTTGTCGGTCTCATCTGGTCCAGACCGCTCCCGTTAACCCATCTCCAAAGCAAGTCAGAAAATGCAATATAATGTGAAGAAAAACAAGACATAAACAAATAAATAGCTAACATTGCCATTGTTGGGTAGAGCTGTCAAAATGGACGGGCTGTCCATGGGTTGTCCGCGTCCAAAACATTATGAACTGGTTATGGACAAACTCATATACGAAGCGAGTTTAAATGGGTTAGGTCCAACTTCACCCACAGACAAAACGGGTTGGACAATGTGGATATTGGTCGGCCCAAAATACTTGAAAAGCTAGGTTAAAATCGATTTGGAGAAAAATCAAAATTCATTCTCATTTTCTTAAAATCGATTTGCTCCGCTTCGAGAGAGATTTTTCACTGAAATCCACGGAGTCAAGATCCTGCGACAAGCTTCCGATGCCAAACTTTCTCAAAACGTGATTTCGCGTTTTTCCGCCAAAAACGTGATACCGCATTTTCCCGCAAAAAACGTAATTATGTGTATCTTCTTGCCTAAAATGTAATTTTGTATTTTCCTATCAAAAACATTAGTCCGTATTTCCCAACCAAAAACGTAATATCACATTTCTCGTCAAAGTCATGATTCGACGAATTCACGATAATTAAAAAAAATTTGTCGATTCATAATATAAGGACAACATAATATTATTCACGATAAAAGTTTTTGTTCTTTGGATATTTGTATTCAAATTTGTGTTTGGATATTTGTGTTCAATTTTTTTTACTTTTTAAACAATATGTTCTATTATGAATAATGGACAGTCTATTTGGACATGGTCATTAATGGATATAATCATCGTTAATGGACATTGTCGTTGTTAATGGACATGATCACTATTTATTTTCAATCAAAATGGTCAATATTGGGCATTTTGACAGCTCTATTGTTGGGGCACAACTTCGCTGCTTACTGATTTAGCGTCAATCAGCTAAATAAATGAGTTCACACTTCAAACCAAAACTAAACAACACAAAGACAAAAGAAATCATAAAGTAAGAGCTGATTGATGTAGCAACAAAATATTCATTAAATTATTCAAAAACAAGAAAACAAATAAAAAGAGCTGCAAGAAATCACTTGCTTATTTTTTATTCGATTTGAACCAAACTTGGAACATAACTGAAAATAAATGGGCACCACGATCTTGAACACAGCCATGGTCCTTTTATAAAAGGGATTTCTGTGTAATATTCATCGTCCTCTCCAATAGTGTATACCACGTTCTTGTTCTTGCTGGTCCTATACCATGGACTACAACACAAGGTCACTTTCTTCTCTTCGTCGATTAAAAGACTAGTTAAAACATATAAAAATATACGGCCATTACTACGGAAGTCCACTGCGAAGGATTTGCTCCATGACAACTCTGCTTTAGCAGGCCCGGCTCAATGAAAATATGGACCCTCTGCAAAGAAAAAATTACACAAAAAAATGTTTGTACAAAAAATTGGACTATGTTTGTAAAAACAAAAGCGGACCCTGTTTCACCCAAAAAAAAATCGGACCCTGTTTCACCCAAAAAAAAAAATGTTTGTAAAAATTTAGGCCCCAAATACTTATTGATTTTTTTGAAAAAGAGTTGGGTCTTGTGCTTTTGCACCTTGAGCACCTGCCCATAACCGGGCATGTGCTTCAGTATCAATTTTTTTGGTCACCCACATCTCCATCTCGTTTGAACCAATTCTCTTGTAAATTAACACTGAGAGATGTTCTTCTGTAACAACTGACAGAGCCATATAGTCAAGAGATGGCGGAAAACACAAACGTCTAAATCTCTCTCTTGTAAAATCAAAACTGAGCAACTCTTTCTCTATTTCATCAAAAGAAACCCAGTAAGTATTTCCATTCAAATTGACACCACGAAATCTGAATATGACGCATGTGGGAACATTAACAGCAACTCTGCATGAATCAGAGCTAAACTCATAGATTTCAAATGCACCAACTGGCTTGTTTGTTTGATTACTTTTCCAAAACATCAAGGTTTTGTAGCTGCGGCAAGATTGGTTGTTTTCGTACCCTAGAGCAAAGTTACAGTCTCTATCGTAACCATTTTTGTGTTGGATCCACCTGGTTTCCCCTAAACACATATTACAAACCACGGGTCTATTGTCCTTGGTGATGCATAACAACAAAACGTCGCAGTGAAACACTTCAACTATATCTACTTGTTCTGAATTAGAATGGGAACCTTTTAGGCTAAGTGCATCTTTAATCTCTATAGATGGAGGAACAACGTTGAGATCGACACTCATTGAAACAATCCTATAGTCCTTCAACATGAGAACACGAGATTGCTTTGGAGCTTTACAAAAGTGCTTCCCGGAGAATCCTGGCTTTTTGAATAAAACGTTCCATCTTTTGCAAGTAGATCGTAATAGTTTCAAAGATGTGGCCGGAACTTAAGATAGTATTTCCTCTACCAAATCCGACGGAAGATCCGACATCTTCATTATTTCTCTCTTTGTGGTCTGATCTCCCGAGGAAGAAGAACAAATTACGACTCGATGGGGCTCTATTAATATGTCACCAGACAATCCTGCTTGTATCTCTCCAATGCAAAATTTACTAAAAGTATATTTACTTTGTCTTTTTTTTTTGTTATTATAACTTTGTTTCAAAGTTTATATCATATTCATATATTGTTTTGGTTTCAAAATTATTTTTGTCATAGATATGAGAGCAAGAGTTGTGTTTATTACATTGCTTTTCGATTTGTAGATTAAATTAAAATTTTGTATTGATTAAAATAGTTAATGAAGGAAAATAATTTTTGACTTTTTTGCTTTTTTGCTATTTTTATAGAAAATAGATATAACGAGAATGGAAATGAATATGATGAAAAAAAATTATTCACTCTGATTGGAAAAAATAAGGTACAATCATTAAAAATCATTTAAAAATTACAACAGCCAATATGCTACCAGACAAAAGTCCGGTCTTTACATATTCAAGATAAAACTGACAAAAAAAATTTCGATCTTTTGTGATTTTAAATTAGTTTCAAAATTCATTTCATATTCATCTATTGTCTTAGTTTCAAAATTAAAGTTCTCATGAATGTGAAAGCAAAAATTGTGTTTATTAGTTTTTTCAATTTAATAGATTAAATCATAAATTTGTATTGGTTAAATTAGTTAAGGAAAGAGAATAACTTTATAACTTTTTGTTGTTTGCATAGAAAACATATATAACGAATATGAAACTGAAAATGATTAAAAAAAAACTTATTTTCTTGATTTAAAGAAGTGATGTATAATATTTTATCTTCGTGTCAATACTATAGTTATTAAAATAGCATTTGATTACTTTGTTACACTTTTAGTTGACTTTGATATACTAACTTATAAATGTTCGACCATATAATATGTTTTTCAAACGGGACAATATAGATTCAAAACAAGACCGTTGAAACCTCACAAATTATATATAATTACTGAGATTAAAATTGCAATATTTTTAATATATATTATTACAATCACCATTATACACAAAATAATATCTCAATAAATATAATTGTTCGCATATGATTTTTATCAAAATAGTATTAAAAATAATACTCACGCGTAACGTGTGTGAAAAACCTAGGTGGACGTTCCAAGTATGGAGATCCATAAATTAAGAGGAAGGACCTATTTTCTTTGTGTTTTTAATGCTATATGCATCTAATGATGTCCAAATAGAATTTTTAATGACCATTTAAAGTATGCCAAATCAGCATATTTTTGTAAAATCAAGCCGTTTTCCTTCTTTAACTATTTTAATCAATACAAAATTTTATATATAGGAAACTAGGTTTAGCATCCACGCTACGCGTGGGTATTGTTTTTAATATTATTTTGATAAAAATCATATGCGAGCAATTATATTTATTGAGATATTATTTTGTGTATAATGGTGATTGTAATAATATATATTAAAAATATTACAGTTTTAATATTGCTCTCATATCTATAAAAAATCAAATTTGAAACCAAAACAATATATGAATATGATATGAACTTTGAAACAAAGTTATAATAACAGAAAACTGACAAAGTAAATATAATTTTTTTGTAAATTTTACATTGGAGAGATAAAAGCAGGAATTTTGTCTCTTGACATATTGGTTGTGGTAACTTTTCAATGGTTCTTCGATGAGATCATCACTACTAAAAAGTTTTTTATGTTGATTTTCCATAAAGTTAGCATAGATATCAAATTAATTTCTTTTTAAATAATTTTTCCTTTTGTTCATTTAGTTTTTTTGATATTTATTTTCATTTTCATTTTCATTTTTTGTTTTTTTTTTGTTTTGTTAATTTAGTTATTTTGTTATTTATATCCATTTTAAGAGATACAATTTTTTGAATTTTCTATATTATTTAAATTTTAATTAAAATGCTGATTTGGCATATTTAAATTGGTCGTTTAACATTCTATATGGACGCCCTTAAAGGCCTATAACATCAACTTTTATTAGTAAATAGATAAAAACTAAATAATGTTTTTTCCTTTCTATATTAATAATTTTGCCTTTTAAGATAATTTATTTTTAGTAACTTTATCTTTTAAGATTATGAATAAGATTTTTTAAGTTTTTTTATTAATCAATTTTAAATATTTCCAACTTTGACTTGACACATGTCGCGATCAGGTGAATTAGCAACTTTGAAATTTTTAGTTGTATATGATAAAAAAAATTACTATTTCTAAACTGAAATACATTTAAAAAAAAATATTTGGCTTTTATTCATTTTTAAAACTTTAGAAATGTGTAGAGTATTATGTAGAGTTTGGTCGTGATTGTATATTAATAATTTTCTTTTTTTAAGTTTCATTTTGTCATAATGGAAATGATTATAAACTCTTAAATTTGGTCGTAAATTAATAATTTTTTTTAAGTTTATAGTATATTTATAATTTTTCCTTTTTTAAGTTTGGTCTTGGTTGTAAATTATAAACTTGTAAGTTTTCTTTTGTCACTTTCTTTTATTATAAATTTTCCTTACTTATTCTTATTTTTTCTTTTTTAAAGATTATCTTTTTTTAGTATAATCTTTTTTAATATTTAATTTAATTCATTTTTATTTTTTTTAGATTGCTTTTTTTAGTTTAACATTTTTTATATTTACTGTAATTTATTTTTATTTTTTAATTAAATTGAAACATGTCAAAATCTAAATTAATTGCGACAAATGTCACGATCTCGTGAGTGAGAATTATCGTAATAGTTTTAATTTTTTAAGTTTTGTCGTGGTTGTAGATTATAAACATTTAAGTTTCCTTTTGTCACTTTCCTTTAATATAAGTTTTCCTTACTTTTTTCGTTTTTTAATATTGTATTTTTTTAGTTTAACCCTTTTTTAATATTTACTTTAAATTCATTTGTTTAAAAAAAAAATTGACACATATCAAGATCTAAATTAACCGTGACAAATGTCACGATCTCGTGAGTGAGAATTATACTACGTGTCAAACTCATATTGAGAGATCTAATTTTATATAATAAGATATATATATATATATATATATATATATATTTAAATATTTTTACTTTTTAGAATTATGAATGTGAAATTGAGAAGTTATCAATTTAGTTATCTAGAGGTGGGGAATGAGAATTCCTTTTCTTTTCATGATTGTATTTCATTTTAAGTTTGTGGTTTTTTAAAGAATTACTAATTGTTCTTTCCTTTTTAAAAAACTTTAGCTTTTTAGGTTTGTAATATATTGTTTAATTTTCTTATTCTAAACTGAAATATGTTTTGTATATAAAATTTGGCCTTTATTCCTTTTCTTCTTAGGATTGTAATATATTGTTTAATTTCTTTATTCTAAACTAAAATATGGTTTTTTTACTTTAGCCTTTATTTCTAATTTTTGTTTAATTTTTATTAATCTAAACATAACTACTTTTTCCATTTACTTTTTAGGATTAGAAATCGATTTTAAATCGTATATTAATAATTTTCTTAATATCGATTTTAAATCGTATATTACTTTTTAAGTTTAAAGTATATTTATAATTTTTCTTTTTTAAGTTTGATCGTGGTTGTAGATTATAAACTTTTAAGTTTCTTTTGTCACTTTCCTTTATTATAAGTTTTCTTACTTATACTTGTTTTTTTTTTGTAAGATTGCATTTTTTACTTTACATTTTTTAATATTTACTTCAATTTATTTTTACTAAAATTGTCTTTTTTTAGTTTAACCTATTTAATATTTACTTTAATTCATTTTTACATTTTTTAATTAAATTGACACATGTCAATACATAAATTAATAACCGTGACAAATGTCACAATCTCGTGATTGAAAATTATCATACGTGTCACAGTGACATCGAGATATCCAACTTTATATAATAAGATAATAGATTAGATATTTCTTCATTCTTCTATACTTTTGCTTGATATTGGTTCGTGATCTCGGTCGATCTTAATTTTGCAATCTCAATTTAAGACTTGGCCACGAGTTTGGGAATGGCGTGGTGGAAATGGTAGTGTAATAAACTACAAGATGATCGATTAATCGAGGAGGTTATTTTCTCGATAAAAAAAGAGATATTTTGAAAATCCAGAGCAAAACCTACAAATATCTCTATATGAAAATCTCATAATAGACTGTCATTATTGAATCATTCCACCACAAAATTTGCCGATTGTCAGTTCGAATCCTAAATCCAAAAAATTAGCTAACGGTTAGACATTTGTCGGTCTCATCTGGTCCATACCGCTCCAGTTAACTCCGGTTTATCTTATCCCCATCTCCAAAGCAAGTAGAAAATTTGCAGTATACATCATTAAATAGATAACAACTTCGCTGCTTAGTGATTTGTAGCGTCAAATAAAAAGTTTGGCATAAATGAGCTCATACCAAAACTAAACAACACAAAGAAGAAAGGAATCATAAAGTAAGAGGTGATTGATGTACCAAAAAACATTCATTAAGTTATTCAAAAACAAGGAAAAAATCAAAAAGAGCTGCAAGAAATCACTTGCTTATTTTGATTGGATTTGAACCAAACTTGGAACATAATTGAAAATGAATGGCCACCAATATTCTCTATAAGGCAACAACCATGGTCCTTTTTTATAAGGGGTTTCTGTGTAACATTCATCGTCCTCTCCAATAGTGTATACCAATCCCCTGCTGTTCCGATGATATAATGAATCACATTCTATAAGGCCACTTTCTTCTTCTCATCAATTAAAAGACTCGTGAAAGCAAGAAAACGATCACCGTGAGTACTGTGTAAGTCCACTGCAAAGGATTTACTCCATGACAACTCTGCTTCATTATCAATTTTATTGGTCACCCACATCTCCACCACTGATGAACCAATGTTCTTTTTTAACACTGAGAGTTGTTCTTCTCTAACAACTATGATAAAGCCATATAAAAAACACGATTCAGAGATGTGGGAAGACGAAAACGTCTAAATCTCTCTCTTGTAAAATCAAAACTGAGTAAGTAGTCATCTTTGCTATCATCAAGAGAAATCCAGTAAGTATTTCCCTTCAAAGTCACGCCACAATATCTTATTCTGATGCAGTTGGGAGCATCAACAACTCTCCATGAATTAGAGCTAAACTCATAGATTTCAAATCCACCAACTGGCTTGTTCGTTAGGTCAGATTTCCAAAACATCAAGGTTTTGTAGCTGCGGCAAGATTGGTTGTTTTCGTACCCTAGAGCAAACCTACAGGCTCTATCGTAACCATTTTTGTGTTGGATCCACCTGGTTTCCCCCAAACACGGATTCCAAACCACTGGTTTATTATCGTCTCTGGTGATGCATAACAACAAACCGTCGCAGTGAAACACTGTAGCTATGTCGACTTGTTCTGAATTAGAATGGGAACCCTTTAGGTCAAGTGCACCTTTGAACTCTATAGAGGGAGGAACAACATTGAGATCGACGCTCATTTAGCAAAGTCTATATTCCTTCAGCATGAGAACACGAGACTGTTTTGGACCTTTACGAAAGTGCTTCTCGGTGAATCTTCCGTCTTTGAATAAAGCGTTCCATCGTTTGCAAGTAGATAGTAATCGTTTCAGAGATGTGGCCGGAACCCTACTGAGTATTTCCTCTACCAAATCCGACGGAAGATCGTACATCATCATTTGTTTCTCTCTTTGTGATCTGATCTCCCAAGGAAGAAGAAAAACGGCTCGACGATGGTTTCTCAGTAGAAGTTAGGGTTTTTTTTTTTTTTCACGTTTGTCCCTGAACGGCTGAACCACTATTGTCTTATATATACTAGGCCTCGGGAAAAAGCCATATATTAATTTTTAAGAGAAATTGATCAAAATAGCACATTTTGAAAACTTTCTGACCAAACTAACACCCTAATAAAAAAGCCCCATTTTTAGCATTCATTAAAGACCCAAAAGACCATTTTATCCTTAGTTTACTTGTATTTATTATTAAAATAAAATACAAAAGAAATTTACCCAAAATTTTTTCTTTCTCTCCCGATCTAAGATCTGGGAATTTAGCGATCTCATCAATCATCGTTGATCATCTATTTTGCGATCTCATCAATCATCACCGATCATCTCTCGATCATCATCAATCATCATCTATTTCAGGCACGACTCAAAGAATCACTTCACCATCGCCGTCGTCATCATCTTCTTCTCCGATGGCTGAAACGAACGAGATTCTCGTGAAGCAGATTCGTGTCTATCAGAACGAGAACGTGTGATTCGGCTCTTTTCAACAATGGTTAGTCACTTTTATCATCTCAGTTTCTCTCGCTACGAGCTTCTCAGGTTTTTCGATCCCTTCTTTTCAGCTTGCGTGAAAATCCTTTCTTGTCGTTTGAAATTGATTCTTCTCGCTGTTGTTCGGATGAATCGTTGGATGATTCATATGCTTATTGTTAGAATTTGTTCCGATTGGTGTGGAATTGGCTGCCCTTGATGTCTTTGGTGATGGACGTTTTCTTAGTTTCCTTGATTTGACTTGCGAGGGGAATTTTGTTCTGATTCGTATGCTTAAGCTCCTCATTATTGTTTTCTATTTTTATTGCCTTGTTCAGAGTTTTCTTTACCTCAGATTTTACGGCCAATTCCAAAGACTACAAGAGTACTGTGATTGGTCTACACTAGCGTGGGTGGTTTTGTCTTATATCTCAAAGATCCGTGAGGCTTTGCTGTTTTTGTTTTGGTTTCACTAATTTGCTTTGACAAAGAAACTCGAGATCATTTATGGTTAGTCACTTGATGAAAGAGTCGTACAGCCACTTTCATCAAGTATGGTTCTCTTCTCTCAAACATTTGTACTTTAACCTAGCATTTAGATCATGATATGCATATTGTTACCTATTGTCCACTTGTGGAAGTTTCGAAGTTTTGATGGTTAATGGTGCAGCAAAATTGTATCTGTCAAAAGTAAACAGATCGAGCGGAGCTGCAATAGATATGTGGATAAAGGTGGCATTCACATTCTTTTACCCCTTTTATGTACTTCCCCTCCAATTCTTCACATGTACTGTAATGAATAATCCTCTGGTAGACCAACGAACTTGATGCAAATACTGAGTACTACATCGAGCTGCTAGCTAAGGGAACATGCAAATCCAAAGAGCAGATCAATGAGGACATCAAGCGACCTAAATATCTTCAAGCACAAGCAGCCATTGACTATGGAATTGCAGACAAGATAGCTGACTCGCAGGATAGTTCTTTCGAGAAACGGGTAACTTTCAAATTATACTTATATTCACCCAAAAAAAACAAGTAATCTTTGTGTTGGCTTCATTCATGCTAAAATGGAACTTACGTTTGGGTTTACGTTTGGGTTTAGGATTACGATGGGACTCTTGCCTAGAGAGCCATGGGAAGACCATGAGAAGGCAGTCTAACAGCTCCAGCCGGACTAAGATGATCAATTCACCAGAAGAAATAAAAAGTTTAAATCTTAATTTCCCTAGTCACTCTGGAATATGTAGCTGCTACAATCTATAAGCAAACAAATGTAGTATTAACATACAAAAGTGTTGGCAAAAAGAAGATATTTCTTTATTTCTTTGTGTAGACAAAACAACAACACAACAACACATTTGTTCTGATGTTACAATCTATCAGCTTTCATCATTTGAATATTTCTTTATTTCTTTGTGTAGACAAACCAACAACACATTTGTTCTGAAGCTTCATTTAAGCATGGAAATCTACAGGAAATATCGTTTTATGTTTTTGTTAATTTCAGAAGACTTTCCGAAATACGTTATATATGTTCCTAAATACGTTTCATTTTCAAGAAAGGATCAGTTTTAATCATTTTTTTATTTAGGAAGTCTTTCCAGAATACGTTATATATATTCCTAAATACGTTTCATTTTCAAGAAAAGATCAATTTTAATCATTAATTCATTTAGAAAGTCTTTCCGAAATACGTTATATATGTTCCTAAATACGATTCATTTTCAAGAAAATATCATTTTTCATCATTTGTTCATTTAGGAAGTCTTTCCGAAATACGTTATATATGTTCCTAAATACGATTCATTTTCAAGAAAAGATCAGTTTTAATCATTTGTTCATTTAGGAAGTCTTTCCGAAATACGTTATATATCTTCCTAAATACGATTCATTTTCAAGAAAATATCATTTTTCATCATTTAGGAAAGCTTTCCTAAATACGTTATATATGTTCCTAAATACGTTTCATTTCCAGAAAGGATCATTTTTCATCATTTAGGAAGACTTTCCTAAATACGTTATAAATGTTCCTAAATGGTTCCTAAATACGTTTCATTTCCAGAAAGGATCATTTTTCATCATTTAGGAAAGCTTTCCTAAATACGTTATATATGTTCCTAAATACGATTCATTTTCAAGAAATGATCATTTTTCATCATTTGTTCATTTCGGAAGACTTTCCGAAATACGTTATATATGTTCCTAAATACGTTTCATTTTCAAAAAAGGATCATTTTTCATCATTTGTTCATTTCGGAAGTCTTTCAGAAATACGTTATATATGTTCCTAAATACATTTCATTTTCAAGAAAGGACCAGTTTTCATCATTTGTTCATTTATGAAGTCTTTCCGAAATACGTTATATATGTTCCTAAATACGATTCATTTTCAAGAAAGGATCATTTTTCATCATTTGTTCATTTCGGAAGACTTTCTGAAATACGTTATATATGTTCCTAAATACGTTTCATTTTCAAAAAAGGATCATTTTTCATCATTTGTTCATTTCGGAAGTCTTTCAGAAATACGTTATATATGTTCCTAAATACATTTCATTTTCAAGAAATGATCATTTTTCATCATTTGTTCATTTAGGAAGTCTTTCCGAAATACGTTATATATGTTCCTAAATACGTTTCATTTTCAAAAAAAGATCAGTTTTAATCATTTGTTCATTTAGGAAGTCTTTCCGAAATACGTTATATATCTTCCTAAATACGATTCATTTTCAAGAAAAGATCATTTTTCATCATTTAGGAAAGCTTTCCTAAATACGTTATATATGTTCCTAAATACGTTTCATTTCCAGAAATGATCATTTTTCATCATTTAGGAAGACTTTCCTAAATACGTTATAAATGTTCCTAAATGGTTTCTAAATACGTTTCATTTCCAGAAAGGATCATTTTTCATCATTTAGGAAAGCTTTCCTAAATACGTTATATATGTTCCTAAATACGATTCATTTTCAAGAAAGGATCATTTTTTCATCATTTGTTCATTTCGGAAGACTTTCCGAAATACGTTATATATGTTCCTAAATACGTTTCATTTTCAAAAAAGGATCATTTTTCATCATTTGTTCATTTCGGAAGTCTTTCAGAAATACGTTATATATGTTCCTAAATACATTTCATTTTCAAGAAATGATCAGTTTTCATCATTTGTTCATTTAGGAAGTCTTTCCGAAATACGTTATATATGTTCCTAAATACGATTCATTTTCAAGAAAGGATCATTTTTCATCATTTGTTCATTTCGGAAGACTTTCCGAAATACGTTATATATGTTCCTAAATACGTTTCATTTTCAAAAAATGATCAGTTTTCATCATTTGTTCATTTCGGAAGTCTTTCAGAAATACGTTATATATGTTACTAAATACATTTTATTTTCAAGAAAGGATCAGTTTTCATCATTTGTTCATTTAGGAAGTCTTTCTGAAACACGTTATATATGTTCCTAAATACGATTCATTTTCAAGAAAGGATCATTTTTCATCATTTGTTCATTTCAGAAGACTTTCTGAAATACGTTATATATGTTCCTAAATACGTTTCATTTTCAAGAAATGATCAGTTTTCATCATTTGTTCATTTAGGAAATCTTTCCGAAATACGTTATATATGTTCTTAAATGGTTCCTAAATACGTTGCATTTCCAGAAATGATCATTTCAACATTTGTATCTTTCTTTATTTGTGTAGGCAAACAACAACACATGTTTGGATGCTTCATTTACGCATGAAAATCAACATGTAATATAGTCTTTTTTAGTTTGTCTCTGCATGACTTTGAAATCATACTTTTTCTGTTTCTTGTTGATTTAGGAAGGCTTTCCTAAATACGTTATATATGTTCCTAAATGTTTCCTAAATACGTTGCATTTCCAGAAAGGATCATTTCAACATTTGTATATTTCTTTCTTTGTGTAGGCAAACAACAACATATGTTCGGATGCTTCATTTACGCATGAAAATCAATATGTAATATAGTCTTTTATAGTTTATCTCTGCATGACTTTGAAATCATACTTTTTATCTTTCTTGTTGATTGAGGAAGGCTTTCCTAAATATGTTATATATGTTCTTAAATGTTTCCTAAATACGTTGAATTTCCAGAAAGAATTATTTCAACATTTGTATCTTTCTTTCTTTGTGTAGGCAAACAACAACACATGTTCGGATGCTTCATTTACGCATGAAAATCAACAGGTAATATAATCATTTATAGTTCGTCTCTTCATGACTTAAGCGAAATCATACTTTTTATGTTTCTTGTTGATTTAGTAAGGTGTTGGGATGGGAACAAAGGTCGGCAAATCGACTTTGGATCATTAAATAGAATATCTTCAACAAGCTTGATCATCGACTCAACTTTGTTATTTACCTGAAATGATAAATAGATATATTCGAACACCAAGAAATCTTCCGATAAAAGAAGAAGACAAAGACAACACAGAAACCATCACAACCTGAAAAGAAAATCATGGGAAAAAAACGTAATCTCAATACCAGCTATATAACACTCAATAAATGTCCTTGATAACAACATTGGGACAAACTTAGCTATTTAGATCCAGATCCTCTGGACTATGCTTATCCAGCTCCTTCGCCACAAACACGCCTTGATTTACAATCAACACATCGATCGGCTCCGATTCATCAATCGCCTTCGACACGGCGTCGTAATCGCGAACGTCGGCGGAAAACGTGGCGACTTCAACACCAGTGGCGAGCTTGATAGATTGTTTGGCCTCCTCGAGCTTTCCGGCGGATCGGGCGAGGATGGAGACGCGAGGACCCTCGGAAGCGGCGCGTTGGGCGAGAGCAAGACCTATGCCGCTAGATCCGCCGGTGATGAAGACGTGACGTGACTTGATTGGGATTCGGATGGGACGAGGGCGTACGTACGATTAAGGCCAAGATAACGAGAAGCGAGAGTGGGACAAGGGGTATGAGGAAGAGAAGGAAGAACGTAGAAATTGCCGCCATGGATCTCGTCACAAGCTCGCCGATGTGAAGCTCCCTTCACTCAATAGAGATAACCACCGATCCAAAAATTCGGTTAAGGATTTCTCTCTGAACCGGTCAATGTGAACAAGGAGAATCAGCATCTTCGATTTTTTTTGTTTTGTTTGGGTTATCAATGATTGATTTTAGAGTATAATAGAGGATACATAAGTCTTTTTCCCTTTTAATGAATGCTAATTTTGGGATTTTCACCCTTGGGTGCTAAATTATTGAACTTTAAGTTTTTTGGTGCTATTTTATAGAATTGCCCAATTTTTAAATATAAAATTGTTAAAAATAAGGGCAAATCTACAAAATAGCACCAAAAAACTTAAAGTTCAATAATTTAGCACCAAATGGTGAAAATCCCAAAATTAGCACACAAGGGTGAAAATCCCAAAATTAGCACCCAAGGGTGAAAATCCCAAAATTAACATTCATTAACATAACAAGCAAAAAAAAAACATAAAATCGAGAAAGAAAATAAATCTCCGTTCTCAGTTAAGGTTGGTTTGGCTCAGATGCTCCGTGGTGGAGTTATCATGGATTTCGTCAACGCCGAGCAGGCTCGCATCGCAGAGGAAGCTGGTGCTTGCGTCGTCATGGCTTTGGAGCGTGTTCCGGCGGATATTCGCGCTCAAGGTGGGATTGCTCGGATGAGCGATCCTCAGATGATTAAGGAGATCAAGCAGGCCGTTACGATTCCGGTGATGGCCAAGGCTAAGATCGATCATTTCGTTGAGGCTCAGATCCTCGAAACAATTGGAATCGATTACATCAATGAGAGCGAGGTTTTGACTCTCGCCGATGAAGATCACCACATCAACAAGCATAATTTCCGGATCCCTTTTGTTTGTGGTTGCTGGAACCTCGGCGAAGCTCTGAGGAGGATCCGTGAAGGTGGGGCGATGATTAGGACCAAAGGTGAAGCTGGGACTGAGAACATTGTGGAGGCCGTGAGGCATGTGAGGTCGGTTATGGGTGACATTGCGAAGCATGGATGACGATGAGGTCTTCTCTTTTGCTAAGAAATTAGTCGCTCCGTACGATCTCTTGATGGAGACCAAACAGCTTGGCCTCATTCAAAAAAAAAACTTCATTAAAGAACAAGTTTTGCATGACGCTTCTTCCATGTTTTAAATAAGATACAATAATAGGGGACAAGAAATTTGATTTTGATGATTGCAGCCACATTGCTTCATTGGTGGTTGGGATTTTTCATTTCCTTGAACTTATTGATCATCTTGTCGTTTTTGTTTTCTTTTTTTGTTTGATTGTACCAGATTGTACAATTGTTTTTTGATGTTGTGAACGATACTAGTGTATTAGGAGTGAGCTTGGTGCCTTTTTTACTGAGATCATTTGGTGTTTCGATGGGAATGCTTCAACAAGAAGAATCAGATTTCTTTAAATGGGGCGAGATGTTGCTTCGTGATTCTTTGAATGCAATAAGTATGGACCAACAACAACTCGTGTTGCCTCTGCATCTTGAAGTATTAAGCCCCTACATATATCTCTATACCTTCCTCATCTGAAATAGCCACGCTTTCTCGACAGCCAGTACATCCCTTTTTATTTTAAAAAACTTTCTTGTAGGAAAATCAGATTGACAATTGCAAATAACGTATTTAGGAACATATATAACGTATTTAGGAAAGCTTTCCTAAATGATGAAAAATGATCTTTTCTGGAAATGAAACGTATTTAGGAACATATATAACGTATTTAAGAAAACATTCCTAAATGAACAAGAAACATAAAACTATAAAAGACTATTAACCGTTGATTTTCATACGTAAATGAAGCATCAGAACATGTGTTCTTGTTTGACTACACAAAGAAAGAAAGATACAAATGATAAAAAATGATACTTTCTGGAAATGAAACGTATTTAAGAACCATTTAAGAATATATATAACATATTTAGGAAAGTCTTCCTAAATGATGAAAAATGCTCCTTTCTGAAATTGAAACGTATTTAGGAACATATATAACGTATTTAGGAAAGCTTTCCTAAATGATGAAAAATGATCCTTTCTGGAAATGAAACATATTTAGGAACTATTTAGGAACATGTATAACGTATTTAGGAAAGTCTTTCTAAATGATGAAAAATGCTCCTTTCTGGAAATGAAACGTATTTAGGAACATATATAACATATTTAGGAAAACTTTCCTAAATGATGAAAAATGATACTTTCTGGAAATGAAACGTATTTAAGAACCATTTAGGAATATATATAACATATTTAGGAAAGTCTTCATAAATGATGAAAAATGCTCCTTTCTGAAAATGAAACGTATTTAGGAACATATATAACGTATTTAGGAAAGCTTTCCTAAATGATGAAAAATGATTCTTTCTGGAAATGAAACGTATTTAGGAACCATTTAGGAACATATATAACGTATTTAAGAAAGCCTTCCTAAATGAACAAGAAACAGAAAATTATAAAAAACTATTAACCGTTGATTTTCAGCCCATCTTGACCATAAGAAACAGAAAACTATAAAAAACAGGAAAGCACCACTACGGTTGTTAAAATCGTTGATTTAAGAATCACTTTCCCTGTTTCAACAACAAAATCTCATGAATAATATGTCATTATAATGTGGTCTGGTCCCAAGAATTATCAGATCATGAAATCCTATTTTATATTATTAATCAGAAATTGGTATGCATCGGAAGGGTTTATTTCTAAAATCCTGCAACAGTAAACACAAAGGCCACGACATTCTTCAAACACCAATTCAAACTCAGAATCCAAATTCAATTTTGTTTTTTTTTTTCACCTGTGCCCCTAACAAAGAATCAAAATCTTGCCAAAGGGTATCTCTTGCATAATACGCAAACTGTACACCCGAAGACTTTGTCATGGAAAGATGAACAAGTAGAGATCCCACTGATAATATCATCACAAGGAGCACAATCCATTTTATTCTAGATTTGAACACCATCTCCTACCAACCCGGAAATCGAGCTCTTTCCCCAATTAAAGAACCATGAGAACCAAAACAACAGAAAAGCATCAAAATCATGTGGATATATATTCCACAACACACAGAATTCGGAATTACACACAGAAAATCGAGCTTCTTTCTCCTCTTTATTGTTTTATTTTACCCAAGACGAATAATCCAAGGCGAGATCCAGGGTCAAACGAACAACCTCGAACTGCAGGAGAAACGAAGCACGCTCAATTCGACGATTCTTCACTTTCATACAAACGAAGCAACCTCAAGGCGAGCTATAACAGTTTTCCCCTGAAACCAGACCCCACAAATTTCAAAACTTTTTCCAAGTACAGAAACACAAACGATTCTTCACTTTCATACAACAAACTCACAATGTAGCTCAGGTTCAAGATCCCAGGTCCAGGCCCCACTGGATAAACATCTCCATCAGCAACATCTCCTACGATCGTCTTTAAAATCACTTCCGCATCAGCCGACGAAACAGGCAACGATGGTATGAGCGGAGAATCGCCGCTCAATTCGACGGCCTCTTCTGATAGTCTCTCACACCCATCGACGCTTGCCCACCCAGGAGTCGTCGGATCGCCCAACCCATTATAAACGGTACCCACCTGAACCCCACTCGGCGGCATCCATTTACTCGCCGGAAAACAGTCGTCTCCGCCGTAATCTCTCTTGTCTGTGTAGATCACGACGCCTACAGCTCCCGCCTGGTACTCGTTATTCACTATGTCTCCTCTGTAAATCTGTCTGATCTGATCTGATTAAACCAGCGACGTAATCGGACTGAGCGTCACTCTCGCCTTCGCTAATAACCAAACCTCACTCGTCAAGCGTTTCCTCCTTCTTCATCGTCTCAATCACGAAACCCTCCGATGCTGAATCATCCCTTCCGATCATTGCAGATTTTGAATCACTCGTTTTTGTAAAACAGGTTCATGTTTATCTTCATCGTCGTCCCGTCATCTTCTAAGTAATTGTTTTTTTTATTAATTCTCCTTAAGATTTTGTGAGAATGATATTATGGATAAAATAGTCTTTTGTTTTTAATGAATGCTATAAACAGGATTTTTTGATGTAGGTGCTAGGTTGGTCAGAAAGTTTTCAAAAAGTGATATTTTGATCAATTTCTCTAAAAATAACTATACGTAAAAATATTTTGAGTAAAAAAAATGATAGATGTGAATATCCAAAAAAATTCTAAATTGACATAGTTAGAAGTAAAATAGATGAAAAAATGAAAAGACATGATTTTTCAAAACATTTTTTTGGATTACCAAAAGTTTGATTATAAATAAAAAGATACCAAAGATTTTTATCAGAGATGCAATCCTACACAAAAAATTGATAGATTTGCTATTATTAATGAGAGGAGTTAATAACATATAATTTCTCTGGATACTTAGATTCTATTAATATAAATGTTTATTTATGCAAAAACAATGATGTAATAGTTCAATTTATAGAATCAGAATTCCAAAATCTACAGTCGTTGAACAAAACCATGCATATATAGAAAAATCTAGAAAATTTCCAGTCTAAATAAATAATCATACAAAAGTTAATCAAAGAGACATATTCGATCGGAAAGAACGTACGTAAAACTTTTGTAATAAAGAAGTAAAGTTCGAAACACTCAAAATTAAGAGAATGAAATCGATATAAATTTTAGATAACATGAGAAAAGAGAAATGACGATAATAGTATATTTTGTAAAATTATAAGTTGAGTGTATTCTGAAATTAGTATTCATGAATGAAAAAAAATGTATAAATAGAGTTGAAAAGACATATGTGTTTTAAAAAAAAATAGCAACTTTTAATGAAATAAACGGTTATAAGCATAAATGCACCTATCAAATAATAAAAAGGCAAAATCCTATTAACCTTTATAAACTGAAAGGTACAAGCATAGGAGTTTTTATGAAAATACACAACCGTAGAACGTATTTACATGAATGAAAAGATGTATAATTAGAGTTGAAAATATATATGTGTGTTAAAAAGATAATTTTTAATGAAATAAGCGGTTATAAGCATAAAAATAACCGTCCCAACTCGATTCCAATAAAACCATGGATCTGTTATAGATATGCTCATGAAATTTAAATAACTTCATATGCTGGAAAACGATGTCTTCAGTAGCATATTTCTAATATAAATTCCATAATCTGAATGGATTTGTAACTTTGTAATGATCTAATTGATTTATAAATCTAAATCGGCAGTACCGAATTTATAGAGATGTGATCTCTTCGCTTCATTACCAACCATCAAACAAATATGGCGAGCTCTTCCCACTTCTTAATTTGCATATCTCAGTTTTTTTTTCTTAAACTAAACATTCAATTTTCAGTTCTGTTCTTTTTTTTTCAGCTTTCTAAATAATTTTTTTTGTTAATGAATAATTTGACATCTCAACGAAAGAAAATAACTATTTATTTGCTTAATAAACTTTTACTTTAATATTTTTAAAAACCTGCGTTTTGTTTAGTATTTTACAAAAAAAAAAAATTTGATTGGTAAAATATTTGCAGAATCACATTAGAAAACGTCATTCTACAATTTGGCAAGTTACCAATCAAAACCTTAACTTAAAACTTACAAAATATAAGGTTAAAATATACTTTTTAATATTATTTTTCAGTCATCATTTATTTATTTATTTAATGCTGAGATTTTTATTCTATTACTAGAATCTTAAAACATACAAAACCGGCTGAACATAAAATTTTCTTGGAGACAAAGCAGGCAGAAAATAAAATTTCTCCGGAAACAAAAATCCTATGGAAGAGAGACATATGAAAAAACAAAACCATACAACCATATAAATCTATTACCTATGAAAACAAGTTTATCGATGAAAAAGATTAACCGCTAAAAAAATGTAAAGGCATATTAAAGTTTATTTTCAGCCATTTATTAATTATTTAAATATACGAAAAAAACAAAAAAATCTATAAAAGTATTAATCGAGAGATTAAAGCCGCTAATCAAACGTTTTTGGTAAAACAGCGTTAAGCATTCCAATTGACCAATTTCGTAGTCAATATGGAAATGATCTCTCATATCTTCTCTAAAACTTTATAACTTTAAAAATGTCTGCATTTCCCGCACATTATAGTTTCCAATAATTCAATTTTCGAACCCTAGAATTCGAATTTTCCCCCAAATCCTCTCTACCCATGGCGTCGGAAAAGCCTGAAGATCCGATGAACATCTCAGCCGGAACAAACGAGGAGACTATAGCTCAGCGGAGAAAGCGGCTCCGGCGAGTGAGCTTCGCCGACCGGGAGATTACCTCCGTCCACATTTTCAAGCGGGACGAAGATTACGAGACGCCGCCCAACTCCTCCGCCTCGAAGCCGCAAAACGGTGAACAAGCTGATACATCAGAGTCTGAGGACAAAGTGATTAGGTTCTTCAGTGAATTAGCTGACAGCGAAGACACTGAAGGAGACGGCGATGCTGACGACGAAGCTCTGGTGGAGAAATTGTTCTTGAGGCCCAAAAATTCGCCATCTTCAGGTGGTAGCACTATTGGTTCTGCTACGAGTGATGACGACGGTACGCTTCAATCTTCTTCTCGATGGTTTTTGCATTTGCTTTAATTGGAATCCTGGATTTGAAAATCGAGAAAGGCTTGAAAGAGAAGAGAGAGAGTTTTTGTGCTTTACACACTTCTGCAATTAGGTTTTGTTCTTAGCCATGTAGTGAACGAAGTTTTTGTGCTGAAGCAATTTTGTTTTCCTAATCAGAGGATAATTTCTTCGGACCTGTGTCATCCCATTTTATCAACCCTGGAAGATTGTCGGACGCTACAATCTCTGAAGAGCACCATGACATTACGATGGACTCCACAGCGTTTTCAATGCATTTCCGGAGTCTTGCGATGTCGGAGTCTGGAGAAATAAGGACCCCTACGAGCATCCACGTTCCAGTAGAAGAGAAAACACCAACCCAGGTTACCTCCAGATCTGATACAGGAAGTGCAATGATGTTAACATACCCTAAGAAGCTATTCCCAAAATCCCCTTTACCAGTTGACAAAGGAAGTGGTGGTGGAGACTCGAATGACATGAGTCTCGTGGGTGAAGACTCTCGAAAATACGATTATGGGCATATTTCTACTACATTAGCAGCTCTACTGGGTGATGAAAGCAATGAATTGCCTCCTGCATCTTCAAACACGCCCGTCCATGATTTTTCCTTGCCCCCTCAAAATGGATGCATTCCCATGGATCAATCTTATAAAGAATCACATGGTGTAGATAACAGTGATGCTTGTCAAATGCTGTCACCTTATGGTTCTGGCTGTCACCCTCAAATAGTGCTGCATGAATCAGGAAGCAAACGTTACACAAACGAGGCTTTCCTTTCCCCTTCAACTATTAGAGGGAGGTCTATATTGCCCCAGTCCTTTTCTTGTGTTACTCCTTCCCCTAAACAGGGTGGAAGCTTTATGAGCAGGGAAACTCTTGCACTAGTTGAGAGCTTGTCAACCATCCAGAAAAGCAAATCCAGACTTGGACTGATTCCACCCTCCCCGGCTTCTGCTCTTTCTCAAAGAACTGAGAAATCAAAGCTTCAGTTGTCTGGACACCGTTCTATGACTACCCCATCAACTATTGACAGGGAAGAAATAGGTGCCCGCCGGGAAAAGCATGCAGATATCCCCATCACCAACTTGGAGGATTTGTTATCTAAACATGATAATAGAACACCAGTTTCTGAAAAGAAAGGCATACCAGATCAACGCAGTTCTGGTGCATTGAGCCCTGCTGTTGACAGTAGTGATGTTTGTGCATGCGTAAGTCCAGAAGGAAACACTAATTCTGGCATAGAGGGTTCACTCTTAAAAGAACTGGAAAGAAATCAAACAGCCAGCACCCCTGAGAAGTTTGTGTCATCTCTAGCAAATTCGCCAAATGCAACGACGTCAGCATTGAAGAATTATGTTACCCTTCATGATCAAGAACAGCACAGTAAAGCCATCGACAATTCTGAGACTGGGGATGGACACACGACCAAGGATTGTGCTAGTAATAATTATCTGAAAACGTTATCTGACAAAGTGGATTCACTGGTTACAGAATCTTGTGTATTACTTAGCGAGACAGGCTTCCTGAATGGCTCTGCTCAACAAAAAGAGAAAGACAGCGTGCTGAACAAAAATCAAAACAGAACCAACAACATCAGTGCTGCGCATTGTGAAACGGAAATTATCTCAACTGAAGACTTTCCTGCTGTAGTGACAGAAGACCTTCCTGATACATCTGGCTCTTCATCTGTGGAGAGAAGTAAGAATGATGCTTCACATGCTAAGGTATAATTCTAGACCCATGAACTTGTTTTGAAGAACTATCTGTCCACAGGGTAAATGGATTCGTAAATGGATTCCATAATCCATTTCTGAAGTGAATAGATCTTGTTTATCTCTGAGATCATTGCAAGGAAAATATTGAGCAGTGCATTTCTTAAAGAAAATATTCAGATTGTACGGAGAAGAACTATCATCTTTCAGAGCTATCTAAAAGGATCTAATGGTACAATTTAATGCTGAGATAGATTTCTGAACGATAATTTGCAGGGGCCATCCAGATTGAAAAGGAAAGCCAAAGATGTTGATCGTTCTGCTAGAAGTGGAAGCCCCAAAGTCAGGAAAAGCACAGAGTATATGTCAAATCCAGTGATGGACCACCCTGATGGAAACTATGATGCTAACGACTGCCGCGTAATTCCTAAACAAGTAATAAACTGGGTAGAGGTAAGAACTGTTGATGACCTGGTAATTGGTATATTATTGGATGTTACTCTCACCTTTGTTCATATACTGTTTCCACTGCCTCGCAGATACCAGGAAAAGTTTCAGTAGAAATCAATCAAATGCTTGCTCCATTGGCCGATAAATTGAACTCAAGACAGGTATATTATTTCTCTCTGTGGAAACCCAATCTGGTTACTGAGATTGTTTTCCTTTTGGCTTTTGTAGTTTAAAAACTAATGTTCCAAAATTGCAGATATGCAAGCTGGAAGATATATTAACGCACTTGAAGAAGGTTCATTTGTGTGAGATGCTTTGTCTTCAAATTAAATCTCAGGTCCGCCTAAAAGAAAACGTTCTGCTATCATTTTTCCTACATATATGTAAACTGATGATCTTGTTCTAATTGTAGAAAGTATGTGACGACTTGAGTGGTGCTAAGACAAAGAGGTTCTCCCTGTTCTGCCTTTATATATTCTTCAGAATAAATTAGTGCTATGTGTTTAACATACATTGTGAGTACTATTGCAGACGTGCTGAGAGTAGATCATCACTCTGCAAGTTAGCATATGAAAAAGCCAAACTTGAGTTGCTGCACCTCAAGCAAGAGATAATGATGGTAATTACTTTGTTCCTCGTTTTCAAACTTTCTATTGATCCTGCTTGCTTGATCAAATTTCACTTATATGGCATGCAGAAAAAGTTTCAAGCAGTAAGCACTGGAGTACAAACATCTGAAATATTGAAGTTAAATTGTGCCAAGCTTTTACGTCAACATGGTTTCAATACTACTGGCTTGTTAAATCCTGAGCAAGATCATGAGGTAACTAGACCAGTTTGAAATACCCAATTACGAGAATATGTTGGTTTGTCTGGCCTCAACTCTCTCATAGGCTCAAAATGGTTTTTGGTAGACCCGGAACTTGTTTCAAAATGATGAGTTTTTCACGCTACTGGTAGAAAATTTGTATTTGTTTACATCTCAGATGTAATGTACTGGTCTTGTGATATTCTTGTAGATAAGAGATGTATGCTATTATTTCTTTTATGTGTACTCACACTTATGCTATTTCCGTGTCTTTTGAGGAATTGTGTCATTTTCTTAATCCAAGTATTTAATAGACTTGTTATCTATCAACATTTTTCTAGGTTACTACTAGCAAAGGAGTAGAGATAACAGAGGAGATCGAAGTATTGGACTCAAAAATCAAGAACTTGATCAAATGTTTTCCTACATGCGACAAGATGGCAGGAGAACCTGCAAATGCAGACACTATTATGATTGCTGAAGATAAATTGAAAAAGAAAATGAGTTGCAGACTTATACGTCAGGATATTCTGGTATCTACTGTCTTATTTTCTATAGACATGGAGATCTTAAACAAAGTGTTTTTTTTTTCTACTTGAAATACTCTTCTGCTGTTGGCAGGCCTGGAAAGTTGACAGTTTGGGCGAAATAAATGATTGTCAGAGCATTGTTCTAAACTATAGTGGCTTGATCAACCAAAGGTTGGTCCTATTGGTTTCAGCTTTTCATAACTTTTATAAGGAATCTGTTTCCTACATTGGGCTATATATCCATGAGCGCTATTGGATTTTATTAAAACTTGGATATACAGGCTCACATTAAATCCTGGTCATGCTTCATGTGTAATAATTTCAAACAGTTTGAGTGATGCATTCACTAAGGTAAGGGTAACAAATCTGTTTTCCTTTCTTCCATACATCATCTTCCTTTCGTTTCTAATCAAGGTATTGTTCTTCAGCATTTCCCAGACATAAATGTTTCAGTTGCGTTTAACTCCTTGTTTAACGCTGAATACTCCCCGAAGTATGTTGGTTCCAGTACATTGTTGGAGATTACACAGGTGGGTTTCTGTCTCAGTTATCTCTTTTGATTGCAATGGTTTCTCTTAATACTCGCATAGCGTATTAAGTATCTTTCTATCTTGATGAATATTTTGTGGCAAGTCATGTTCCCTTTCTCCTTCCTGTTTGTCAGTTCCTTTAGAAGAATCGCTTTCTATGGAATTTTTTTTATTTTGTGCTAGACTTCTGAAATTTGTCTTATTTTGCTCTGAGAATGCAGAAAACCAGTCTGGTCTTACATAATATGATAGATGTGGCTGAGGAATTACAGTTAGCTCAAATGGAGATACTAAATTTGGTCCAAGTCAAATTTGATACTCCATCAGGTGATTGATTTTACTCCACTCACTTCCCTTTTTTACCCAATACTGGCAAGAACACTAAATGGTCTTGTTCATTGCAGCGGAGCAGCTCCAGTTGCAGATTAGCTTCATTGATTGCAAAAACTTTAGAAAAGTAATCATGATTCTCGATATGGCATGTTTGATCCAGTAAGTATATAATTATCAAGTATGTGCATAAAGAAAAAGTTTTCCAAGACTTTGGGTAATGATGTGTGTTCTCTATTGTAATAGTGGGAAGTATCCTGGTGACATAACTCCTTGCGAGTTAGTCTCAGGCACAAAACGAGATGGTGTTGCGTCGGAACAACTGATGATGAATGAGATAGAATCTGCAATGGATGGTGTTGGAGTCGGATATCCTCGGATATTGAGACTCTGTCGTTGCGTTTCCAAATTGTTGCAATCACAAAGCAGGAGATGATGATGATGATGTCTCATTTCGTAACACTTCACATTATGCTTGTTTGTTTTGTAAATATGGCACAAAACATTTTTCATCTTTTAACCAAAAGATTTTCTGTCACAGTTTAGTTTGGGCTTTTGTATATCTTAGGGTAGAGATAATTGCACTAACAGTCACTTTTTCAAAGTTTAGATTTTCTGTCACAGTTTAGTTTTTGGCATTTACTGTTTTTTTACTTCTTCCGTGTCAAATGACAATTTTGTCTCTACTTCCTATTAGTTCGTGAACTGTACACCGTTGATTCGCGCAATACTGTATATGGGTGCGACTAGAAAGTCAATGTGTACAATACAACAAATGTTAGTTTCCCAATTAAGTTAGAAATTGCTAAAAACTATAAAACTTTCAAAAAATGACTAAATAGCCAAGAATCCCCTTAGTTAAGATAATCTATAAATATTTTGCTCTCATTCAAGCTTAGATTGATTTCTGTTTGCTTTTACATGTAAGTGTTTTTGTTTGCATTTTGTATAAATTACTATGATTCAACCCGCGCTAGCTATAGAACTGTCAACCCGAACTAACATATCTACAGAAACCTATAATCTTGAAAACATAACTCTAATATGCACCGCTTAATGATTATGGTTTTTGTGATCAGTCCACAAACTCTTAAAAATCATTTTTCTCGTGTCTAACTCTTTATAAAATTAGTAAAATATTTTTTCAAATTTTTGTTTTGATATATATTCAAATAAAATATAATAATCATAGTGAAAAATATTGCAAGATCTCGAATATATTTTCTTTGAATATGTATGGATTGATTATTATTTAATAATATCATAATAATTAAAAAACTAAATAGTAAATAACCTCTTTAATGAGAAATAAATATTTTTCATATTCTCATCAATAATTTTTAAAAATAATTATATTATTTTCTATTTCAATTATCTTTTCTTATTTGTAATGGCATTTCATGTAATAACTTACAAAACAAAATTCATTTTAAAAAATATCTTCTTAAATAATATTATAGAGATTGTATGAAAAAGCCGAGGTCTATGGGTTCTTAGATTTCGAACTATTATTTCGGAGGTATATAAGTTTCAAACTTTTATTTCGAATAAATTAAAGTCTTTAACTTTGTTTTCGGAAAAATATAAAACGGGGTATTGGTTTGGGCTGCATCTAGTGCTATATAATAGTTTTTGTGAGAAATAGATAGTCGACCTAAAATGTTTTGATATCACATATTCACATCTAAAGACAAACGCATTAATCATGTTTGAAATAATCGAATTCACAGTGTCATGCCATCTTAGAAGATATCAAATATATAGTTTGAAGCCGAGTGATGACACAACGACACCTGTGTAAATAGGTGAAAATGGTGTAGGCCACTCTTATCCCATCTTACATTGAATCTATTCTGGATTTTAGTCATGTTTTTGCAATGTTCTTCTTATCTTTCCCATTTTGTAACCGAAGTCTTTGAATACTTATTTTCCTGCCAACTGCTAATTGCAGCTAAAATATCAAAGTATCACATTCTTCCAGTTAACTTTTTTGTAAACCTGAGCTCTTAATGCTTGTCAATACACACACACATAGATTCATCAACACTATTATGTTCAAACAAGAGCTCCATTACACATGGGTATACATATATATATATACATATAACTCACAGGATATGTACATCAGATTATCCCATCCCCGGTTTAAATCTGTTGGAGAATCAACCGCGACGCAGCCTAAATTCGTAGTAAAAGTAGTAGTAGCTGTACACAAACAACAAAGAAAAGTAGTCACCAAACATTAGAAGAAAGCTGCTGGTCTTCTGCTGCTACAACAACAAGAGGTGTCCTACACAGTGGGCAAGTGATGTTCCAATAGTCTATCCATTTCTCCAAGCATGTTTTGTGAAACAAGTGGCCACACTTTAGCTTGTTGATCTCTGAGTCCTCTTCGAATTTCGACAGGCATACCGAGCACTCGTTGTCCGCCTGTTTCTTGCACCTGCACAAGCTCTCGTACCTCAGCGTCGGAGTCCTGTTCCTGAACTCCTCAAGGAAACTCTCCGGGTGGCAGACCCGGAAATCAAATGGCTCTGAAGTTGGGATCTCTGAAGATGCAGCTACTGAAGAAGGCGAGGACGAAGACTGAGAGAGACGGATTCCTACTACGTGAAGGACTGATCGGACAATGCCTTTGAAAACGGAAATCGATAATGCTGTGTTAACTAATATCACGCATAGCATTCCTTCTGATGGACCAGGAAGGCTTGATAGACCCATCTTTGAATTCTTGGATTGCTACAACGGGTTTTCTCTTCTCGTAAGCCGCAGTGGAATTTCGATCAAATCTTTCTCGGTCAAAGGGATCTTGTCTGAAAATCACCATTATGAGCTACTATTAGTACACAATAAAATAAACTGAAAATCTATGAAAGATATAAAGACATTCACAACCAAAGCCCATAGATTCAATGAGATTTTCGGTAGGTAGAAAGTAAAACAGTTTGGTAGTTGCAAGAAGGATCAGCCTGAGAGAGCACCAAGAGAATTCCAATTATGAAAAATAACAGAAACTTCCTTCAAACCGAACTCATGACATCGAGGTAACATTTGAAACTTGAAACCAAGTTTGCTCAACTTTATAAAGCTAATCATATCATATTGATTTATGTATCACCTATTCAAACTAGACTCAACAGAGGTTATAAATACATTGAGAGGTCTCATATGATCCCAAATAAAATAAAAATTGATATGACAGCCTTATTCTTGAATCTACTGACAAGAAACCCTTTTAAGTTAGTTCCACAGATGATTATTATAGTTTAATCAAAGCTCATGTCAGTGAATCATACAGTATTTAGCTTTAAATCGAGGAACTTGGATGAAAATCTCTGATGGATTCAAGATTTGTAAAGTAAATAATTTGAAGTAATTCTCACTCTGATCAAAGCATTGAGATAATCAAAGTTACATAGCAAAAATCATCAAGAAAGCAAAAAAAAAAGGAAGTAATCTAATCCTTCATCTTTATTCCTACCAAGAAATAACATTTGATAAACCATCAACCTTTCTTTTCTGGGTGGCAATTACAGGAAATATAAAGCCTAAAAATTGGGGAAAAATCGAAAATTTACGAACCTGGAGTCAAGTATGAAAAGACGATGATCACCGATTTAGACGAAAGATGAAGTTTTTATTCAAGTTTTGTTTGTGTTTTTTGATGTTTGGGAATCTGGGAAGTGGAGATGGGTTTGTTTGATTAAAGACAATGGAGCTTTCTTCTTCCAATTGTTGTTTATAAATAGCAAAGCACATCAAAAGCTTCCAATATCTTTAACCAGAGAAGCCTTAACTATGGTTAGTCAATCCAGTTTCTTCTGTTTCAGCCTTTCAGGTTCTTGGATTTAACCATGGTTACTTTATATCATCAATTGTACTTCCTTTGCAATATTTTATTTTTCCCTTTTGTTTAATGTATAAATCATACACTCCCCAAAAATAATAATCCATGTTCCTAAAAGGAAAGATATTAATAAGTATAGTTGATAGTTTACTGATTTGTATTAGATTATTAGTGTAGTTGTTGATTCACCATTTAATACATGTTATTAATAAATATGTTTTCTTTACTTAAGTAAATACTCTCTCAATTTCAAATTGATGAATGTTTAAGAAAACAAATTATTTCAAAAAGATATATGTTCTCTATTTTCTATACATAATTAGTTTTATACTCCTTATTATGTCCTTATTTATTATTATTTTTGTTTGTGTCTAAATTTTCTTTTTTTTTTCTTTATGAAAATAATAAATAAGGTTAGAATTGTCTTTTATAAAAATTTCTTAAACATACATCAATTTGAAACGGAAGGAGTATTATTTTGACATTGTAAACGCGAGAATATTTGCGTTCAAAATTTACAAAACAATGTTTGTATTTATTTAGATGTAATTAACATATTTTAATTGTGATAGACTAAGGCAATAATTCTTAGAAACAACATGATCTTAAATGTTGTTTTGGTAGTAACATGTATAACACATACTCTTTTGTTTCATAAAAAATGTCATTTTGACACATTTCACACATAAAAAAAATTATTAAAATTTTTATAACCACTTATTAATACATTAAATATTTTTTTTAATTAATACACTAAAATAATAGGTTTGGGTTAATATTAGATTTTTGTTTAAATTTTTGCATTGAAAATATAAAATGACACTTTTTGTGAAACAAAAATAAAATCCTAAAATGATTTTCTTTGTGAAACAGAGGAATGGTTGTATCTATTTTGCTGAGTGAGTAGAGATAGTTATTTTGTACTCAGAATTTAAAACAACAAAAATTTAAAGCAAAAATCGACTCTTTGTTACGATGAACGTAGCGAACCACAAGCATAGTACACCATCATATGTGTGATTTCTCTTGTTTTTAATTGAGCTGAAACGGTTCCTGACTTTCTTATTGATGAGTTTGATGATGCGAGATGGTGGAAATGATGCTTTTCCATGTCTTCTCTTATTACTCTCACGCCATATATGATAAATTGTTGTTTGGAAAGCATATTTTAGAATAAATAGATGAAGCTGATCATACTTTGAACCTTGAAGAAGAGTAACTAAGTGATTCCAATCCGAAGAGTAACCATTCACAAGAAGTTTTCTCATGAGCATTTTTCAGATTTTCGCTGAGAAACGACAAGATGGTTCTTTGATTCCTCATCATCTCCACGCAGAATACAATATGTTGTATTATAGGAGGCCTGAATGATGTGGAAATTGAAAATTATTACTCATAAGTGACTAAAAATCTGGATGTATTGTTAGAGGCCTTCGTTCAAGAGATTGATTCAAAATGTACCCTTGTTGAATCTATAGGTAAAGTAACTTAAATCATTTCTTTATTTCCTATTATATGTACTTATCTCAGGTTTTGGAGCTTATATAAGTGAGCCTTTATGGTGTACAAACATTCACTAAATCACATGAAACTCTAGACAAAAGAATATTCATCTCAATCGTTTTTTTCTCATTTTTTTCTTCCAAAAATGTTCTTTCTTTTTTAACACTGTTACTTCATCATCTCATTGGTGACCTTTGTGTCAGACAGTGTTTGTCATGCTCAGGCCCGGTCCATAGAGCAGGTGAGCTAGGCGAAGGCCTAGAACCACCACATTTTTTAGGTTTTTATGGATCACATATTTAGTTTTAGGTTAATAGTTTATAATGCACAAAATTTAAACTCCATGTTTTTATTTAAAATATTATTTTATAACTAAAAAACAATTAATTTGTGTCACATAATTATTTATCTAAAGACCACTGAAAAATATTATTTTGTAACTAAAAACAATTGGTTTGTGTCACATAATTAACTGCAAAACTTGTAATTTATAAAAGTTCATATTTTTATCATGCTTCAGACCACCATTTCTATTAGACCGGAACGGGTGTATGATAATGGTAAAAACGAAAAGAGCATCCTAAGCTGCATACCTCAGGGAGAGTATTGAAATCTTGTATTGCCTTATCTCGTGCTTCTAATGGCATACTTCCATCAAACCTTCTATACTTTAATACTCATGTCGAGAAGTTTACCAGTAAGACAAGCGGCAAGACAATGCAACACAAAATAATGGCACGTATAAAAAGGACAATTAATAAATGGGGATTTCATAGATTTTTCTTGTTACATTCTCGGTAGAGGTTTGCAGATTTTGTCATTTTCTTAAACTTTCTAAAAAAAATTGGAACTTTTTGAACTGAATTAGAAATGTATCACTTATTTTATTGTTCATGACAATTTTATCCATATATAGTATGACATGTACGACCGTGTACCGTATACAGAACTATAAAAAGAGGGATAAAATGGTCATTTCAACACAAAACGATGAAAAAAAAACATAATAAACAAAATACTTAAAAAAGTTAAAAATTTGACTTTTGATGCAAATAAATCTCCGTAAAATCATATAAATTTAGCCATTTAATGGCATATATGCATTTGTGTTTTCATATTTAACACTTAACTTTCAATAGACTAAAAAGATGCATTTGGATCAAAATAGAGCAAACATGCTTGTTCCAAGCTATTTTGTTTAAGGATTCCGACTACAAAAAAACAACTGAATTGTAAATGACTGTACCATTATTATTTAGGAAACAAAATGTCGCTAAATGTAATTATCGACATATAACCAACCAACAAAATTTCATCAATAATCGCTCGTAGCTTTCAAATTGATTGATAGACCGTCGCAATTTAACAACAGAACTATAGACTATATTTTTGGTTGCTAAATAGCAACGAAGTCGTTAAATTTAAGCAAAATTTCTTAAGATCGAAACAAAGGAAAATATTTTCGTAGGTAGATGAATCTTAAATTTGGATGCGTAAAAAGCTTTTTTAACTCATCTTTCTAAAGTACCAAATTACAGTGATTGGAGCTACGTATTAAACATTATAACTATCTAAATACTAAACAACACCTAAAGACATCTAGACACGAATACAATTTGTAAAAGAGATAATTGCACCCACAGTCATCTTTTCAAATTTTATTTACATTTTTGTTATTTTCTATTTTTTTTGTTTGTTTTCTTCTGTATTAAATGACGATTTTGTCCATGTTTTCTATTGGTATTTATACTATACACAGTTGATTCGCAGAGTACTTTATAGAGGTACGACTGGAAAGTCAACGTGTGTACAATACAATAAGTGTTAGTTTTCCAATTAAATTTGAAAAGTTTTAAAAAAATTATAATTTTTTTAAAAAGTGACTAAACAGCCAATAATTCCTTTGTAAAATGAAGAGAAAAAACATACGAATGACTCAAAACACAACACATCACCTAACCCCAGAAAAAAATAAAATCGTCAAAATCACTTTTACTTTATTGTTTAACAATCGAATCCATCGTATTTTTTTAACCCAAATATGCACGTTTAAATTGATCTATGTTCAAAACAATGTTGAATTTGACTCTCTTATATGTTTTTACTAATGAGTAATGCATTCAGAACGTTTAAAATTCCATTTTAAAAATTGACGAGTTTGGTGGCCACTGCTTTTGTTAGTTTGTTTATATTAAAACATATTTGCACACATTATCACTTAATTCAATTTTCTTACAAATTTAGTATTTAATTTTGTTTTTATCTTTTAGTGTGTAAATGACGAAAATACATTTTTATATATCTATCCGTATATCGTCCATAGACGTATACGTCGTACTGCACATGACATATATTATCATAAATAATAATAAAAATACTAAAAACTCATGATCAATAGTTTAAGTACAAAAAATTATACAAAGTTTAGAAAGTACCAATTCTTGCAAAACTAACTTATCTTAAATATTTGAATAGGATGATAGTAGGTATCGTGGAGAGCTATTGTTAATTGCCATAAATACGATGAGACAATCACATAAGATACGAACCGACTTAAACTAATATTTGATTTTAAAATTTGTCACACTAAAAAACCGACATAAGAGGGCTATGGAATTGATTCGAGAAAAAAAAGTGTTATGAATTTGCTTTTGTCGTTTTCTTGATAAAAAAACAAAAAAACATGTCACGACACATTATTTACATTGTATTGAGTAAACCTCACGTTGGCCATGTGTCCTCTCTTGGGCCCTCATCGGACCTTCGAGCTTCATGTTCCACAATTTGTTTTCTTTTGTTCATTTACTTCTGTCTTCTTCTTCTTCCTCCTTTTCAATTATTTTGATGTGAACACAAAATTGTAATTTGGCATTTTCTCCATATATAATGTATATTGTAAGAATACTACGACGCTCCACATGGGTCCGACGTTATCGAAAAAACCATTTTCTAACCGCTTTACAAAAGTTTCGAGCTAATGAAAATGTTCGGAATTAATAATATTGTAGCTTAGGTTAGGATGGCCCAAACAAAACGAAGAGGGAACACACCCAATAAAATTAACAAATTTTATAGATTCTTACATTAAGTTGTAAACTAAATATACTAAAAGTATGAATGTATGATTGATAATTGATAATTGATAATTGATACTAATAACTTAAGTTAATTGAAGCTTAATTTTTGTTGCAATTAATCATTATGGAATGCAATTCGCGTGTAGTGGCGTTATAGACTTATGGTATTGGATCTAAGGACGAGTTTGAATTTGCTTAAGCTTCATATTCGATCTTAGCTTATGTGGGCCACTTAGTCACTTGGACTTTAGCTTATGTGGTTTACATGTAGGCCACTTAGTCACTTGCACTATGGCTTATGTGGCTTACATGTGGAAAACTCTTTACCAAAAGCAGAGATGGGCAAATGGTTATTCGGTTTGGTTCGGTTCGGTTATTTCGGTTTTCGGTTACGTTCGGTTATGTCTTTTATTATCCATTCGGTTAGTAACAGTTTTCGGTTCGGTATGTTATAAAAATTAATAACCGTTTGGTAACCGAAATCTTTCGGTTATTTTCGGTTAACCAAATGGTTTTGGTTATTTTCGGTTAAATTTTAAATATGTTCGGTTATTTCGGTTAAATTTCAAAATATTTCGGTTATATTTTGAAATGTTTTGGTTATTTCGGTTAAATTTCGGAAATATTTCGGTTAGTTTCGGTTATTTCGGTTCAATTATTTCGGTTATATTTCGGTTAATTAGGGGAAATAAACATAATTTTTTTTTTTTTGATATTCATGGATACCCATTGGTTATCGGTTAATAACCATTCGGTTATCATAACCAATGGATATAAAAAATAAAAACCATTCGATTATTGTGAAGTAACCATAATCTAACCGAACCATTAATTTCGGTTCGGTTTCATTCGGTTCGGTTATTATGCCCAGGCCTAACCAAAAGTATGAATACAAATGTATGATTGATAATTGATACTAATACCCTTATTGAATTGAAATCGTGTAGTAGTACAATGGTATTAGATCTAAGGACAAAAGTTTAAATTTGCTAAAGTTTCAGATTTGATTCTACTGTATGCAAATTTTACGTGTGGGTTATTTAGTCATTTAGGGCTTGATTGACATAATGCAAGAACAGCAGTACTGAGCAGTATAAGCTTATAATTAATGTACATATTTTAAGTGATTAAAAGAGTTGTGAATGATTATATATAAAATTATTTATATATTTATTTTTAAGCTTTATATTTATAATATAATTTTTTCATATTTCAATTGTATTTATTAAATTTATTTTTAAATATTATTTTATAATTAATAGAAAATAAAATTATATTTTAGAAGTTATAAATAAAATTATTTAAAAAATTATATTGTATTTTATTCATAAATTTTAAATTATATAGTTTTTTTTTTGATATTTTAAAGGTTAATGTTCTACTAAAAACTTCGCATATGAAAACATAGAGTAGATAAACATTTGCAGAATATCTGCAGTTTTTAAATGTTTTCATAAATATTTTATTAACAACAGTTGATTGGTTGATAAAATATTTAATGTTTTTTTAAATGTTGTAGCCTAAACTTCAGCTTATATTTAATGTTTCTCGCCATATCTCTATGAGATATGGCGAGAAAGAAACCGTAGGGTACATCACAGAATCACTCTCACTCTTTCCGCAATTGCTCTTCGGATATTCTCTACCATGCGAAACAAGGGTTCGGGTATGCAACTAAATGGCTGCAAGCGAGGAGCTGATCTGCTTCAATGTTGGTCGTCATCTTAATTGCCACCATTGTTTTCTATTCCCACCTTGCTGAATGCTAACGGCATTTGAATCCTCGTGTTGGGCATTAGAAAGCAGAAAAACCGAAAACTATAAACAAAGACAAAGAATAATAGAAAACAAAAAAGCATACAAAGAAATGAGCAAGTTAAAGCACACGTCTCGGGATACCAAGAAGATTCTCGACGAAGAAACACCGATTCCGAACACGAATCTCGGAAATTTGCATTTGCAATTCCTAGGAACTCGAGTGTTCATCGGCGTTGCCATGAGCAACCCCACTCGAGGCAAGCCCTCAAACCTCGCAATTAGTAGCGCCTACAACTTTTCCATGGACAAACACAAAAACGGAACTGCTCCAACGGACCAAACCATAACCGGTGGCACGAGAGCCTCTTCGGGCAACCAGAGAAGCCGTCTCCGGCTGCCATTCCCGAACTTGCGAAAGGTAAAAGAACAATCTTCCACGGAAGTGAAGTTAGACTCCAAAACAGATCCGTCGCTTCTATTCAACATCGAGTCACCACCGAATCAATTAACGGAGCTGTCCCTTACTGAACTTTGATCCATCCTTAGAACCGTCGAACGAAGTCAGGAAATTACAAACACGCATCCGAGGATAAAGAAGGAGCCACACCGGAGGCTAAAAGCAGATCCGAGAAGAGAAGTATGTAAACAACAAAGAGAAGGAGCTCTGAACTTCCAACCATCACTGAAGGATTTCTGCCGGCCGTCGCCGGATGCGGCCCACACCAAACTTAACCACTGCTCTAAACCACCGCCCAAGTCGCCACCTGCCGATGGAGAAAACCTCGAGCGCCATAGACATTTGCCACATGACCGAGGAGGTTTCGAGTAGGTCATTCCCCCAATCTTCGCCGGCGCCGGAACCTGTCCTCGAAGCCCACAAACACCACTGCAAAGCAAAAAGAGAAACAAACACCAATCGAAATCTCCATCTCCGCTCAATCGAGCTGAGACAACCAAAATAGAAACAACATCAGAGAAGCCGCCGAGACGCCACACGCCTGCACCAGATTGAACCGCGCCGTCGATGCCGTCGGAAAATATCAATAGCCGCCGCGTAATCTCTTGAAAGGAAAAACAAAAGCCAACTCTAAAAAAAAATCAAAACTCAGAAGAAGGCACCGCTGAAACAGAGAGAACGAACCCGTGGTGGAGCCAAATAATTTTTTTCGCTATAAATGTAAATATCATTAAAAAAATGAAAAATAGATCCTACAAAAAGTAGGAACTAAAATTGAAAATATCTAATGGGATATAAGATATTTAAATTGGAGCCAAATAAATTGAAAATATCTAATGGGATATAAGTTATAACCAAATAAATTAAGTATGAATTTATTTTTGTCTTCTCAAAATTATATTAAAAAAAAAAGAGCTACTGCCTTCCTTTATATTATAACTATAAAAATTGATTACAATAATAAAATAAAACCACCTCACTAAATCATACTCTAAATTTGCTACTGGATAACTAAAATAAAACGTAAATCATTTATACAAATATATTGAAAACATTCGAGAATCTCTCGTCATAAACATTGAAACTCAAACCGTTGGGCTTAGAATTGGGCCCGAAGGAGACATATAAATCTGATTATTAGTTTATTGGGCTTGGAGAACTGCACACGCGTGAACAATATCTTCGCACGTGCCACTGCAAGGCGCCAAAGCCAATGAGGAGAGAGAGACCATATCCTCCCGTTATCGTCATCTTCTTCACCTCCCCGAATCCAATTTCTAAGCTCTCCTCAGAGAAGCCAAAGCTCCTGCTCCTTACGCATATCTTCGCTTCGGCTCCTTTCTTCACCACCTCCCAAAAACTGGATGTACTGATTCCATTCGTTTTGCCCCCTTGCTCGCTCCCTTCACTGGTGAACCTAATCAACTCAACACCATGGACGTCGCTGAAGTTCCATGGCGTCTTCTTCCTCAATTTCCCGTTTCTTCACGCGCCTCGTGGCTGCTTACTTCTGGGATTCCTGTTTCTTCGTGGGTTCTTTTTCATTGAGGCATTTCAGCATACACTTTGTCTGTGGCCTCTTCTCATTTGCTCTAATTGAAATTTGAAATCTTTTTGACTTATGAATCTACTGTTGAGATGGGTTTTCTTAGATGCACGCGTCTTGTTCTTTGTCAGCTCTGGTTTGGAGTTTTAAGAGCTTGAGCTGAGAGTTTAAGCCAAATTTAGTTTTCGGAAAGTTGTCGAATTGTCCCTTGCTCTTTCTGTTTCTGCCATTGCACCTGAAACTGGTTGTAAATCGAAATGGTGATTCTAGGCTAAAGATTTCTTACAGCTATACGTGTTCTGAAGAATTTCTACTTTGTACTAGAACTAACCTGGAACCTCTATCGGTCAACAGATATATGTTCTCTCATATCGAGCGTGGAAAGAGGCTTAGGCTAACCTTGTGCTTTGGGGTCTCTCGTCTTCGTGCAAGGTCTGCTATTATAAGCGCTCAACAAGGTACTTGGGAGAACAAAGCTTTGTTTGAGAACTGTCCTGTGGTGTTTTCAGTTTGTCTTTTCTAATGCCCTTATGGAAAAGTTCAGTTGAGTCATGCCATCACTTTCGAGATTTCTATGTGTGCATTTTCAACTACTGAGATTTTTGTTTTCTTCTTTCTCAGAACAGCCAGCTAGTCTTCGTAAAGGATTATGCGAGGTTGTTTGGATCGTGGAAGCTGATCTGGCACCCAATGAACATCTCTACGTTACTGGAGATCCTTCCGCTTTAGGTGGCTGGGAGCCAGACTGCGCGATTTCAATGTATCCTACTGGAAATGATAATGAATGGGAAGCTAAAGTCAAGGTAATCCATTCATTTGTTTCAGCCATAGCAAACATAAGTAGATATGTATCTTGATGTACATAAAACATTTGAATGTTTACTCGTAGCATCAAAAGGATTCACACTCTTTTCTTGAAAGTTAGTTCATTTGTATTGTTTGCTGATAACTTAATATGCTTGGCAGATTGCTTCTGGTGTAAATTTCAGGTATAATTATTTTCTTAAAGCTGGATACGGATCTTCATTTGACATCATCTGGAGACCAGGGCCCCAATTTTCGTTATCAGTTCCTTCTTCTGTCAGTCACGAAAGAAAAGTAATTATAAGGGATTCATGGATGAGTGTTTCGTCTGAATCACAAGAATCCTACGTATGGGGGTCTTGGATCAATGATGCTTACCTTTTACCAAATTCTGTTACGTCAGCTCAAAGCGAAGGTAAAATCTCTGTGGTTCCTCCTCTATCAGTCTCTTTTCATCCTTTGCGAAAAAATTTAAAACTCAAATGCTTCCAGTGGTTTGGCAGATGAATGCACTTTGGCCGATAGTGCTATAGAAGTCCCAAGACCACTTCTGAATTGTAAACAATTAGAAGATGAATCTTTCTTCTGTGATGAGCTTGCAACCTTTTCGTCAGAGAACTCAAGCTTTAGTGTATTGTTTTCTGACAATTATCAGCCTATTGAGGAACCTTGGTTTCTTCAGGAATCTATTACCTTGCAACATGCAAGGAATATGCAGACTGATAGCGAACAAGTTTTTAAAAGCTGTGACGAAATTGAAAACAACTTTGACATTGATGAACAAAATCACCAGCTGACTGAGACTCTCTTACCTGATGATGAATTTTTCCAACCAGAATCCATTTCTACTACGATACTGATCAACTCTTCTGTATGTACCGTGCAAAGGATTGCTGTATTGGAAGGTGAAAAGCTTGTTGAGTTATTGTTGGAACCAGTTAAGACCAACGTGCAGTGTGATAGTGTTTACCTGGGGGTAGTCACCAAGTTTGTGCCCCATATGGGTGGTGCATTTGTGAATATCGGAAGTTCTAGACATTCTTTCATGGATATTAAGCCAAACAGGGAACCATTCATATTCCCTCCATTCTGTGATGGATCAAAGAAGCAAGCAGCTGATGGTTCTCAGTTCCTCTCCACTGACGACATTCCAGCTTCGCATGAAATCGAACATGCCTCCTATGACTTTGAAGCCAGTAGTTTATTAGACATTGATTCAAATGACCCTGGGGAATCTTTTCATGATGATGACGATGATCATGAAAATGATGAATATCATGTCTCAGATGCTCTAGCTGGACTAGTTAATGGAACTGTAGTGAATCATGGCGAAGTGGACGGTGGTTCTGACAAATGCAATCAAGGGGATGAGCGACATCTTGAAGTTGGATCTGAGAATGGCTTTGTTCCTCTGGAGAGAGAACACTCTGCAGATTCTCTCGTTTCTAATGCATCAGTTGCAAAAAATTCTAATGGTGTGTCGTCTAGGGATGACAAGTGGATTCAAGTTCGGAAAGGCACCAAGATAATTGTGCAAGTTGTTAAAGAGGGCCTTGGTACGAAAGGTCCAACTCTTACTGCTTACCCGAAACTGAGAAGCAGATTCTGGGTATGTCATGTGTTTTGTCCCGTAACTCTTTTCCTTTCGTTTCCTATTATTCTATTTTCTGAATAATTTTTTTCCTTATAGGTATTAATGACTCGTTGCAAACGAACTGGGGTCTCAAAAAAAATTTCGGGAGTTGAGAGAACCCGGTTAAAGGTTATAGCAAAAACATTGCAGCCTCAGGGTTTTGGCCTGACGGTAAGGACTGTAGCTGCTGGCCATTCTCTAGAAGAACTGCAGAAAGACTTACAAGGTCTGCTTTTAACCTGGAAGAACATTACAGAAGAAGCAAAATCTGCATCCCTTGCTGCGGATGAAGGTGTGGAAGGAGCCATTCCAGCGTTGCTACATAGAGCAATGGGTCAAACACTTTCAGTTGTACAGGACTATTTCAATGACAAGGTAGTTGGGCCCTTGTCCATATGTTCCTCCTTTGCTGGCCCCTTTTAGGCTCTAATGGTTGGGGTTGGCATGTCAAGTAATATTAAAATCTTGAGTTTTTTAGGTTGAGAATATGGTGGTCGACTCTCCCAGGACATACCATGAGGTACATTGCCTCCATTCTGCTCAAGTGTATTTTTCATAATATGAAGTGAATAGTGTCCTGAAGGAGACCTTTCCTGTCGTAAACAATGATCTTATAACCCTTATACAAATTATTGATTAATGTAATTTTCAAATGCTCATGTAAAAGCTCCAGTTACATGTGTCATTTCTTTTCTTTCTGTACCAACTCTTGCACTTGCAGATAATTAAACGTGTCCAGAGAGTAGATACAGTGTGCAAACCATTTCACTAACTGGTATTAGTTTCCAGGTCACGAGCTACTTGCAGGATATGGCACCTGATCTTTGTGATCGAGTGGAATTGCATGATAAGGGTATCCCTCTTTTTGATTTATACGACATTGAGGAGGAGATAGAAGGTATTCTCAGTAAAAGGTAAGAAGTGGCTGACTCTGCACTCTTGTGGAGTTATGAGTTATGACCCACCTCTTCCTTCCCATATATCTTCATGTAAATGATCTTTTGCCTCTTGCAGAGTTCCACTTCCCAATGGAGGTTCTCTAGTAATTGAACAAACTGAGGCGTTGGTCTCTATTGATGTGAACGGAGGGCATGGAATGTTTGGTCAGGGTAATTCACAGGAGAAAGCTATTTTGGAAGTTAACCTTTCTGCTGCCAGACAAGTATGTGGTACATTTTGGCTGCTAGATTACATATTCATTCGCCAAACTTTTGCACCAGATAATCTGCCTCTCAAAAGTGTCTTACTAATTATTCTATACAACGTCACGAGGTCAGATACGAGCACAATTATGATTTTATGAATGATCCGATGATTAATGAATGCCTTAGGAAAAATTTAACAGGGAGAAAGAGAAACTGTGCGAGCTCTGCTTGTATTGTGTAGCTCTCCTTAAAATGTACTCAAGTTTTGCAATATGCTATTCCTGCAAAGCATTGATTAAGTAATACTCGATGCAATCATGATTCAGATTGCAAGGGAGATTCGGCTGAGAGATATAGGGGGAATCATTGTGGTAGATTTCATCGACATGGCAGATGAATGTGAGTTAGAATGTGATTATTATTTGTTTAGTCAAATTTTCAGAAACTGTAGATGGGAAAAATCCCTTTCTTGAATGATGGATGTCTTGTATATTCACTTTCAGAAATTGTTCTTTTTGTGTTTCAGCAAACAAGAGACTCGTTTATGAAGAGGTTAAGAAAGCAGTGGAAAAAGATAGGTCACTGGTAAAAGTCTCAGAACTGTCTAGACACGGACTCATGGAAATAACAAGAAAAAGGGTATAGTCCCAACTTGTGGATGTTTTACTTCTAATCAAATCCCTTCTGTTACAAATGGAGGCCCTTGATTTATACTTATTGCAGTGAATCTATTTTTTTCACAGGTTCGGCCGAGTGTAACATTCATGATCAGTGAACCGTGTTCTTGCTGTCACGCAACTGGTAGAGTTGAGGCACTGGAGACTTCCTTTTCGAAAATTGAACAAGAGATTTGTCGGCAGCTCGTGAGTGCATTGACAACACAAACTCGATTCTCTTTGCCTTTTTCTGTTACTTCTCTTTCCAACCAAATGAAGAAGAACATTTAGAATAATGATCGTAGTTGTTGCCTACTTTTATTCTTCTCCTTCGATAATCTTTTGTGAAAAATGTTTCAGGCAAAGATGGAGAAAAGAGGAGACCTGGAAAACCCAAAGTCTTGGCCAAGATTCATATTGCGGGTGGACAGTCATATGTCCAGCTTTTTGACTACGGGGAAGAGGACGCGGCTTGCAATCCTCAGTAGTTCCCTGAAAGTATGGATTCTCTTAAAGGTACCCTTCAAATCCTTCAGCACACTCTTTCTCCTATAATGTGATTCTCCACAGCTAGAAGTTTCGCATTGATGAGGTTGTGTCTGATTATTAGTACCAAAACTGAGGCACAAATGTCTTTTGTAGGTTGCTAGACATTTCACCAGAGGAACCTTTGAGGTTAAACCGTTCATGGATGAGAAGACGGTAAACGAAAGACAGCATCAAGTTGCCATTTCACTGCTCAAGAAAGCTGACACCATAGCAGACTCCTCAGGCAAGAAGAAGCTCACTCTTATTCCGATTAAGAAGGAGAAGACCGGCGGTAAACAAAGACGATGAAACATTTTTTTAAATTCTCATAACTTTTGCTAGTTTAGTTGTCTAAAATGATACAATTCTTCATTGTACCGAGACGATTTTGTGTATCAATATCACCTTCTTCTCCCAGATTTTGCATTATAAAAGAAATAGAACCAAACTAGCAGGGACAAAAGGGCAAGTCTTGGTCTAAAAGTCAACAGATGAAACAACAGTTGAGGAAAATACAAAGCTATTCTACAAGGACAAAACTAGAAACAAGTGGAACAAGATGGTTCAAACAACAAACAAAGGAGGAATCTAAGAGAGATCAAATAGCTGCAACGTTGCAGGTCCCAACACCATCTTTGCAGTCGTTTGTAAGATCGTTGAATGTTTCAATCTGCTTCTTCCCTCTCAAGAACACTTCTGTGTCAACAGATGCTCTCATGTAACCATCAAACTCGACCGGGTTGCCTCCATTAAGCTTTGTGGTCTCGGAATACCACTCGCTGCTCTCGTCCCACAGATCTTTGTACTCATCAAGAAAATGAGTGGCATACTTGTCTTTCAAAGGGTTGAAGAACGATAATTCTGCTTCATTTGTTGCGATGTAGAGATTCCTTCCCTCTTCTACTTTGTCCTGCAAGGTCGACAAGAGAGCGCTCGGGGAAGTATCCTTTTCAAGATTAGGCCAAAGCTCCGTGTTTCTTGCTTTCTCTCCTCTCTCGATGTGTACTGCATCATAATCCCAATTCAACCTCGACGCAATCGCAGAAACGATTTCCATCAACCTTCTTGATTTCCATAACAGATGCCACGGCCTTTTCACAACAGATTCCGTATCTCCTTCGCAAACCCTGTACCAATAATTGTCTGGCTCTACCGACCCGAACTTCCTCATTATCAACGTATCTTTCACATCAGCAAGCTTCATCGGGGTGACCCTAAAGTCCTCCGCGAGATGAAGGCTCAATCTATTCTTCCTCTTCTTATGCAATTTCCCCCACTGTGCCCAAAACTGAGCTTCATCCAAGACAGAAGCAGCTTCTTTCAAATGTTCGAAATCAAAGTAAAACCGAAAGTCCTTCCCTTCCTCGTTCTGTCCAGACGAGGTGTAGATAGACGAAAGACACAGCGTCAAATCCATCACCAAAGTCCTGTTCAAATACTGTGCTTCCCCAAGGGCACACAAGAAACTCCACAGAAAATGGTTCATGCTCTTGCACCTATCTCCTCCGCCTACATAAACCAAGTACTTGCCGCTTTTAAACGCATTCTCAGACTCAACCATAGGAAGAGAATCATTCACTGCTTCACCAACCACAGGCAACGAGAAATCATCTTTCTTCCCATCGGTTTTCTCAAACCCAGCTTTCTGGTTCCTCTTCCTCTTCCTCGCATTCAAACCCGAATGATACTCTCCAATACTCACCACACTAAGACTACAATTCTTAGACTTTTCAACCACAAACCTCCGATAATCCTTGTAAAACGCAGCACTCTTCCCATCTTTAGGCCGATAACGCCACGCCATGTCGCACGAATTCGCACCTTCCCCAACCGCAGGCTTCCCGAATTTGTAGAAATGAATGTCTTTAAACTTCTCAATCGTAGCTTTCATCATGAGATGGAAAACCTCTGAGTCTTTGCAATCAATGGGGCTGTTCGAATCACAATCAACCTGGTTAAACTCAGTCTTCTCCTCTATCGTGGTTTCGACATCGGTGATGTTGATAAACGCCGCGAACGCGGTTTGGTTAGCCGCCATGAAATCTTCGCCGGTCTTCACAACGGAGTCGTCGGATCTCATCGTCGCGTTCGATGTCGATGTGAGGAAAGTCGTGATTTTGTCGGATGGGTGGAAAAGTGGGTCTTCTGGTTCGTATGTTGCGGCGATAATGGTGAAGACTAGTACTCCGAAAACGAACAACGAGAACCCTATGTTTCCGATCAGGTTCAGTGCGTTTTGACCTAAGTTCTCGGGACGGAAACCTCCGGCTCTGTGAATCGCGGATCGGCCAAACATTGCTTCTTCCGATTCCAGAAACCGCGAATCAGATGAGGAAAGAAACGAGGAAGAGAGATTCAGAGGTATAGATCCGAGAATGAAGAATGAAGAATGAAGAATGAAGAATGAGAGAGATTTTGAGGACGGGATCGGACCCACCTCGAGTTAACGCCGGAGAATTTTGTGTATGAGTGAGTGGTACAGTGTTTGCTGGCCAAGACGATGATATTGGAGCTAATACACCACCGACAATGGCAAAACTGTGATTTCGTCCGATTTAGTGGGTTCCTTATGGAATCAGTCGAAATTAAACAAATGTTGCGAGCTAGAGGCTGAAATGCCAGAAATTGGAAAAAAGTAGGTCAAGATGACATAACTCTAATAATTAATATCAATTTGATTTTTTTTAATAAAAAAAATCGTAGATAATACTAACTTCTCCCTATTTATCTTTTTATATACACTAAAACCAGGGTTATATCCACGGATTTTAGGCATATCCGATAATCCGACCCAACTCGATTTAATTTATGTTTAATTATGTTTTTATTCCAAATCTCCGATTTATTAGTAGCAAAACTCCGATTTGCGATTTATCAATCGTCTCCCGATTTCGAAACCTTCTATCTCCCCAGACGCTCCCCCCATAACTTCCGATTCAAAATTTCCGGCGATGGCTAAGGTGAGAATATCCGGTATCGAGTATGAGTCAACTGAAGTCGGAGAAGCATCGAATCAAACACTGATTGAAGACGAAGCCCCCGAAACAACAAATCAAGCACCGAAACAACCAATCTTACCAATCTCCGTGCACCCACACTCGGAGGCAGAGAAGCACCGGCGGAAGACGAAGCCCGCGAAACAACCAATCGCAGTGCACCCACGACGGAACCCGAGAAAGAAGCAGACGAAGAGGTTGAAATGAGAGAATATTCAACAGGCGATTCAACGGACACAGCTAGTGATGGTGATGGCGAAAAAGAGAAAGAAGCGGAAGAGAAAGAAGCGCAAGATAAAGAAGCTCCAGAGGAGGAAGAACCGCAAGAGGTATGTATACTTCAGATTCCCAAGATGCTAAAGTTCATTACAGGCTAGGCTAGTAGAAGAAAGTATGGGAAAAGTTTTCGTTTGTATTTCAGGATGACGATGATAGCCAACCAATGCAGCCTGAAAATCTTTACTTCGGTCCAACCGAGTATAGCAAGGCATGTACGATACAATCGAGGTGTGCTGTGTCGCATGTTGACAATGTCATAGGCCAGCTTCCGGAAGAGCTGAAATGGTTCAGAGCCCATCCTCAGTTTAAGCACATTTTCCACATGTTCAAGGAGCCAAACCACATGAGTCAAGGGTTATGGATGCTTCTCCTTCACACAGTCTCTACCGAGAAGATGAATGAGGCCTGGTTTGTGGTGAATGGAGTCCCCATTCGGTATTCTTTGAAGGAGCATGCACTTCTTAGTGGTCTTGACTGCCATGAGTATCCGAATGACTATAAGAAGTTGGGTAATTTGAATTTTGTTATTAAGCACTTTGGAAGGGATGATAGAATCAAGATCGCAGAGGTGGAAGCCGAGCTAAAATCAATGAAGCAGAGCTCCGTAGAGAGGAAGAAGATGGCAGTGTTGTTTTTCTTATGCAAAGTTTTGAAAGCGTAGTCCAAGGCTGATGGCAACATAGACCCCTTCCTGCTTAGAGTTGTTGGTGATTTGAATCTGTGCAAGACGTTTCCATGGGGGCGTTACACATTTGATGAGACTATGAAGGAGATCCGGCGTGTGGTGAATAAGTTTGATGGCTGCGTGAAAGGAAAAGGAGAAAAATCTAGCTTTTCTGGTTTCATTCTTCCTCTACAGGTAAGTATGAGTTATATGTTTTGAATTCTTAAATTTATGATTTTTAACTTTGTTTGATATTGTGAATTTTATGTGTAGATTCTTGCATTTGAGTGTATTCCTAGTCTTGGAAGGAAATTTAGAGAAGTTGTACCTGCTGAGCCTGACTGTCCAAGGATGTGCAAGCATAAATTCATTGATGTTTGCATGAAAGGTATACCTTTGGATGATATAAATGAAGCGATTGGCAATAGTGCTGAGGTATAATTTTTTTTGCATATTGTTATGAGTTTGATATGAAAGATTGGTTTAGTATCAGAGTAGTAAGTTGTATTTGTTGATATTGACAGGACATTTGTAGCATCTTGGAGCCTGACGAATATGAAGAAGATCTTATGGCGCGAATCACGGATCCTGGTTTAGATGATGGTATCGGATTTATTGATTTAGAGGTTGAGGGTTGGACGAAGCATCTAACCGTGAAGAAGAAGAAGATATGTTGGAGACATTTGTATGAGTTAGACATTGGTGCTCGGTTTCAAGGCCCTACAGAGGAACCTCCACAAGCTGAGCGTACATCTTTGTTGGAGTTGCAGGCGTAGATGGAGAATGGCTTCAAAGAGATCATGGAGAAGCTTTCTGGCATGGATGCAAGAGTGAAATCTCTTGAAGACTTAGTACTTCCGCCAGGCGACTCACCACCCGTCTCACCAACCGTCTCAGCATCAACACCAGCACCAGCACCAGCACCAGCACCAGCACCAGCACCAGCACCAGCACCAGCACCAGCACCAGCACCAGCACCAGCACCAGCACCAGCACCAGCACCAGCACCAGCACCAGCACCAGCACCAGCACCAGCACCAGCACCAGCACCAGCACCAGCACCAACACCAGCATCAGCACCATTGTAACATCCCGATTTCTTGTATATGCGGAGAGGCTTATAGGAATTGATTTGGCTACCTATGTCACCAAAGTGCACTTATGATTTGGAGCCCACATGTAGGAGCGGTCGGGGCGTTATAAGTGGTATCAGAGCCGAACCCAAACACGTGTGTGGAGTCAGGTGGGCTCACACCGTCTAGGGTGACGATCCTGGTGCGCAACGAGGACGTTGCGTTCTATGAGTGGGGGTGATTGTAACATCCCGATTTCTTGTATATGCGGAGAGGCTTATAAGAATTGATTTGGCTACCTATGTCATCAAAGTGCACTTATCTTTTCGGGAACTTGTCCAGAGAGAACTCCAGAGTTAAGCGTGCTTGAGCTGGAGCAATTTAAGGATGGGTGACCTACCGGGAAGTGATTCGCGGTATCGTGTGAGTGAGGACAAAACACGGGGAAAGATCACGTGGTGATTACAGGGTCAGTAAACAAGTATTACAAGCCTCCCGGACTAACGCACCGGCCGTCGGACAAGGGTGGGGCCCACGGGCCGAGAGAGGGCATGGGGCCCACAGGTAGGGGCGGTCGGGGCGTTATAACCATCACCAACACCAGCACCAGTACCAGCACCAGCCTCATTCTTCGAACCCTTCCCATCATTCTTTGAACCCTGCCCATCAGCCTTAGTCCAACCTGGTGACCCACCACGTAAGAATAGGATCAAGATGACAGCTAAGAGGACTCTTCTCCTAGTACCCATCTTTGATTTACCTGATCCACCAGCTAAGAGGCGGCGACAACCATCGAGGCATGTTGTGTCCCCTTTTACAGAAGGGAAAGAGCCGAAGGGGAAAGGGAAAGAGCCGAAGGGGAAAGGGAAAGAATAACAAGGAAGTAGAAAATGTGTTTAGGTTTTTTTTGGAACTGGTATAGACCTTTGTTTCTGTGTTATAATTGTTGGATTTAGTTTTTGAACTAGTATGAACTTATGGTATTACTCGGCTTTATTTAAGGTTATATTTCAGTTGTGGTAATGGGACAACATTGTACAAGTTAATGTTATATTTCAGTTGTGGTAATGAGACAATAGGGACAACATTGTACAAGTTAAGGTAGTTGTGGTAATGAGACAACAGGGACAACATTGTACAAGTTAAGGTAGTTGTGGTAATGAGACAACAAGGACAACATTGTACAAATTAAGGTTATATTTCAGTTGTGGTAATGGGACAACATGGTACAATTGAGTGTTTTCTAGAATTTTAGTAAACATATGAATTATAACAAACCGAATATTCATAACAATACAACACATATGACCCTTTTAAACATAATGAAAATAAAGGATCTTGCCGTAATGCAATTAAGAAAATAATACAACAGACTTTTAGTTAAGAAAATAAAAAACCGCAACAAACACAAGGAAAAATGCAATTATCACATATCCATCACCTCGGTTGGCAAGCAATTCCTTCATCCTTGAAATCTCTCTTTCCATCCCAGCCAGGAGCTCTCTCATTTGCATAATTTCTGCACCATGGGTCTCAAACGAGGCAGTTTCGTGAAGGCAGTTTCGCAAAACTCCCATGTTGTGCATGCTTTGCATCCCTTCATTGACCTTATCAATTTGAGTTTTCAGACTTGATAGTTCTTCTGTGACAGCATGATCCCACCATTTCCATATGTGGTCATGATTAGGATGATTTCTCTTGTACATTGAATGAAGAAATCATTCAGCTACATTAAAACAAAACCCTAAATTCTATACTTCGGCTAAATCACAAACTCAGTCTTTGTTCTTACCTCATCCGGCCAATCTGGACAGGTGTACATTAGCCTTACTCGAGTAGCTTCAGCAGTCGATTCCCTGATAACAAGAGAGACGCCACACCAACACGTTCCTCGCATACCCCCATCTCCATCAGCTCGGTAGTATGAACTGTCCCAGGAGTGTCGGGAAGAAGAAGAGCCCGAGTTGTAACTCGGCATCTTGTTGATTTTCGATTTGGGGGAAATTAGGCGGAAACCCTAGTTTTCGATTTGGGGGAAATTAGGCGGAAACCCTAGTTTTTGATTTGGGGGAAATTAGGCGATCCAAATTAGGCGGAAGGGTTGATGAGAGTTTCAATTTTATAGAGAGCACGACAGAATAAAAAACATAAAATATCATAATTTTTAATTCATTTAAAAATATTTTTAATTTTTAACTCATCCAGCGCCGCAAATTTAAATGTACACGTGCTCCACGCCGCCTAAATAAAAAAAAATACTACATAGTTGTACCATCGTGTCCAATTGTCCACAATTGCTCATAGTTGTCCTTATAGATTTTCCAGTTGTCCTGAGACATAAAATAATATTCTGTAGTTGTCCTCCTGATTTTTCACTTATGTAGGTCATGTAGAAACGGCTAACAATAAAATTTTAGCAAAATCATATAATTTGCATTTTCTCCATCATGAAATGGTAATATTATCAAAGACTACCATGTATCATATGGAGTATTTCATGTGAAACCAATATTATGTGTTAGAAACACAATATGCCTTTTGTATTTTTTAATTTTTAATTTTTTTTTAATTATTATGTGTTAGAAACACTTATGTGTATAAGTGTTAGTTGTAAATATTTTATAAATACGTAAATATTTTGTAAAAATATTTTTATAAAATTATCTTGAACAATTACAAAATAGATTTAACAAAGAAATCCTAAACTGAAATAATAGATCCAACAAATTTCAACATAAAATTATCTTGAACAATTACAAATTAGATCCAACAAAGAAATCCTAAACTGAAATAGAGAAATCCAACAAAGGAACAAACAAACACACCCTAAATTTCCCTTGAGTTTACTGGCTCAAACCAATATCCCAGATGCATTCCTTTGTTGGCCTTGTTACTCGGTTTAGGGTGCGCTTCTCCGGTGGAGGAAAAGCGCTTAACTCGCTTTCTTCCTACTTTTTTGGTGTAGTATGGCGGTAAAACAACTAAGTCTCCGATTTCCTGAGGAATAATCCAAGTAGACTGATGCGGCACCATATAAATAGTTCTGTAATAAGCCAACGCCCACGTCTCAATCAAGTAATATGTTGAGCACAAATCATGGATGTGTATTTCCCTTATTCTTTGTGGCGTTCGCATCAGTGCAATGTCTGCGGCTATTGCATGCACACACGGAATCTTGTCTATATCAAAACATCTGCAGCTACAACTTTTACTTAACAAATTGACCAGATAGCTCTTCCCATCAGTTCCAATCACGTTGTATTCAAGCTCACAATGATTTAGCTCAGTGACAACTAAGCCCGTTGCAAGTGCACATAGCCTATGCAGCTCGTTCTCCACCAGGGGCACCAATTTCTTCGTGTATGATGCACCAACAGTGTCTTTCCTATACCTGTTGAACCATTCATACACTTTTTCAAGATACGCATCAATCAAAGGCAATAAGGAGTACTTCCTTGCCTTCTTGAAGACACTGTTCATAGATTCACACGAATTGCTTGTGTCCAAGTTGTACTTGTCTCCTTTAAAGTAGCACCTTGCCCATTTTTCAAGCGGAACACCTTCATCTAGATACTCTGCAGCTCCTGGAAACCACCGCCTAAAATCAGAGTATGCACTTAAGAACTCACCTTCTGTGTACTTGTGAGCGCATTCTATGAATTTGGCTGAACACAAATCTTTACAACCATTCGCAGCTTTACTTCTCACGTTACGAGACAAATGCCAAATGCAATGTCCATGATGAGACTGTGGGTACACCTCCTTGACTGCCTTCATGATGCTTGAATGTCTGTCACTCATAAAAACCAGTTCATGATCATCAGGTATAACAGTTTTGAGCGTTTCAAAAAACCACTTCCAACTAGCATCTTTTTCCCTATCAATTACACCCATTGCAATGGGGTAATGGTGATTATTCGGATCCTGAGCTGTGGCAAATACTAGCATTCCACCGTAAACATTCTTAAGAAAAGTTGCATCCACAACTATGACTTTCCGCATTGCCCTAAATCCTTCAATACTAGCGCCCAAAGCGACGAATAGATACTTGAACCTATTTCTGGCATCCATTTTCACGCTTGTTACTGTACCAAGATTCACCATCTGCAACACGTACATATAACAATACAATCTTCGATAACTTTCTTTGGGACTGCCCCTCACTTCACTAATAGCTAGTTTTATCCCTCTCAATGCAGTAGAGTAGGACACACTCACGTGAGCTTCATTTTGAACAACACTCATCAGAGATTTAGCCGCGGGGGTGTCGACCTGACCTGGAAAGGAACCACGCAAAACATCTGCTACTACTTTTGGTGTGCCTTTCCTTTTACTCTGAGTTGTGCTGGCAACGACCCGGGAGCATGTATGCATGTTTCTATACACTCTCATACTGAAATAAGTAGAATCCTTCATTCTTACAGCATGTATATACCATGAACAGCCTTGTTCAGCTTGACGGCATCTTAATATGATTCGCCCCGGATCCGACTTTACAGTTTTTACCTCAAAACATCCCTTATGTGAAGCTCTGTCAACCAAAACTCGCAAAGCTTCCTTTGAACGAAATTCTTGACCTTTCTCAAAACCAGCGCCATCATCCCATTCTAGAACAAACGGAGTTTGTTCTACAGGCCGTGGAGGCTCAACATGATCATGTTCATGTGCATGTTCATGTGCATGTTCATGCATACGATCCAAACCGTCCTCCCCATTCTCATCCACCCGGTTCTGTTGTTGTTTCTCTGCTTCTTCCGGGCTGTAAATAGTCATCCGGTTCTCAACAGGCACATTATCCACTCTAGGAAGCTCCTCACATAGCTCGTCACTCTTATCTCTTTCCAAATCTTCCATTAGCTCCACATTCAAAATAGATCTAAGTCCCTCTTTATCCACAGTTGTTAGATAAACATAAACATCATCATCATCGACAATACATGACTCCCTATGAGGCTTAGCTACCAACGGAATGTAGCTCAATTTCAGCTTCCTTGTACTGTCGTTTACCCCAATCTTCTTGCATATACCATCTACAAGCACCGAATATGTTAACTCGTCCAAAGTTAAGGTCCTAAATGATATAACATAAATGGAATTTCTTGAATTCCATTTAAACTCCTCTCCTTCCTATGAATAATATCCTTCATACTCAAAATGTATGTTTGTACGGCAGCTCATCCTCTCCTGGAAATACAAACAAAGAAATTTAGTCAATTGCCAATTGTCAACTCTTTCTCAGTTATAGCATTTGTCCCAGTTTTCCCACATTTGTTTGCTAATACCATTTGTCACAGTTGTCCCCCATCGCACAGATTCACTACCCATCAGCTCGATTCAGCTCGATTCAACAACAACAATCGAGAAATTACAAATTCAATGACTAGTCGACCCATATAATTAACTTAAATATCCAATGTGCATACTCAAACCAACAAATTTCACAAATCGAATCCCTAATTTTGGAAATCCCCAAATTAAAGAAAACCTTTACCTTATTCAACAATGGCGGAGGAGAGAAGAGATATGACGAAAACCACAATTGCAGAGAAGGACGACGCGGTGGCGGCTACGGTCCGCCGGCGAGAAGGATCGGTGGTTCGAAGGGAGTCGGTGGTTCGAAGGATTCGATGGGTGTCGATGGAGTCCGTGTCGATGCTCGCTTGAAGAAGCAGGGGGGGGGGGACAAATTTTTTAATTACCTGGAAAATAAAAAAAAAATTTCAATATTAAGTAATTCAATAATCAAAATGAAAATTTCAATAAATAATAAAACCAGATTTTCGAAATCCTTCATAAAATCAACAATGCCATAAGCACAATTCATTAAGGGTAAAATGGGGATTTTACCCCCTTTATGGCACTTAGATCAGTTTATGGTACACAAGATCCTTCTTTCTCATTTTATGGCTTTTGAGCCATTAATCCAAATGTTGCTCTTTAAAAAGGATCAATTGCTGGAAAGCCACCATTTCTCAAAATTTATTCCCATATGCCACTTTTTTTTGGTATTTTTAATAAACAATTATTTTTAAATCAAAATTGAGGGAAAAACCCAAAACCCCAAAACAAAAACAGAAAATTACAGATCCAACCAATTGGATCCGACGAAAAACCCACCCAGAGCCAACAATCCGACCCAAACCCAAATTCAGTTAATTAAAATTTGAAAAAAAAAACAAAAAACCATAAAATCTCTCCCACTTCCCCATGATTCGCGAAGAGCGAACCCATCGGTTGAGGAAAGATCGTTGAGGAACCCATTCCGACCACGAAATCCGACAAGAGCGAAACCGAGATTTCCAAAGCTCAACTCCGGTTCCCTCGCCGTTGGAACTCGCCATTCTGGACTTCGATTTCGTCTGCAGATTTCCCCTTTTTCTCTCAAACCCGAGAAATTCGAGCCTTCCCTCAGACCCACGCGATTCTTCATATCTTTCATTCTCAACAGGTAACGGAATCAAATGGTAGTTCCGATGCCTTAGTTTTCGATTTTCGATGAGCGCCATTATGCCTAACTTCACTCCTTTCGGTTTTGATATGAAATTGTTCTCGAATTAGTTTGGATTATTCACAAATGGTATGTGGATGTGTTGTCTAACTTATATCTAGTTTTGGTTGTTTTAGGAATTACCTAGAAGCAATTATAGAAGGAAAAGCAATGGATTGTCATGAAACCAATCCGAAAGTGACGGTTAATGAAGGAGAAGAAGAAGAAGTTACTAAAGAGCAATTAGTTGAAGAAAACGTGGATGGAAGGAGAGTAGATGAAGAAAACGTGGATGAAAGGGAAGAAACAGTTGCTGACGACGAAGAAAACGTTGCTGAAAACGTAGAAGAAAACGTTGCTGAAAACGTTGAAGAAAACATTGCTATCGCAGGGGAAGACAATGTTGTGGAGAAAGAAGAAGAAAAAGAGGTAACTGGAACATCTTAGGTTTGAAATTGTGATGTAGGGACATCTCTGGCTAACTGGAACATTTTAGGTTTGAAACTGTGATGTAGGGACAAATGTGTCTAACTGGAACATCTTAGGTTTGAAACTGTGATGTTAGGACAACTCTGGCTAACTGGAACAGCGAAACTGTGATGTAGGGACAACTCTGCCTAACTGGAACATCTTAGGTATGAAATTGTGATGTAGGGACATCTATGGCTAACTGGAACATCTGAGTTCAACAGTGATGTAGGGACAATTCTGGCTAACTGGAACATCTGAGTTCAACTGTGGATAAATGATAGTAATAAGTGTTTTTTTTATTTGCAGGACTACGATAGTGATGCTGATGAAGATGATGATGATGAGAGCCAACCACTACAGCCGGAGAAGATGTTTTTTGGTCCAAGCGAGTACAGCAAGACTTGCAAGGTCGGAAGTAGGTGTAAGCTGAAATCGACGGTGGAGTACATTGAGGATGGTCTTGATGAAGAGTTGGAATGGTTTCGAAATCATTCTCAATTCAAGCATCTGTTCCACATGCCTAAGGAGGCAAACCACATGCTTCAAGGCATGTGGATGCTTCTCCTTCGGACAGCATCTACGGAGAAGGAGAGAGAAGCTTGGTTTGTGGTGAACGGAGTGCCTATCAGGTACTCTTTGAGAGAGCACGCCCTCCTTACTGGATCGGTCTGCCAGGATTACCCCGACAACTATAAGGCGTTGGGGGATTTGGAGTTTTCTGAGCGGATGTTTGGTAAGGACCTGAAGGTAAAAATCAAAGATGTGGAGGAGAAGCTTGAGGAACTTAAGAAGAAGACCGAAGGAGTGAAGAAGAAGACCTCAGCAGTGAGGAAGACCTTGGGAGACAGGTTGAAGCTCACTATCTTGTATTTCTTATGCAAGGTAGTGAAAGCCAAGTCTAAGGTTGATGGTAACATAGATTCGTGGCTGCTGAGTGTTGTTGATGATGTCCACGCTTGTGAGACATTTCCTTGGGGTCGGTTTACATTCGACAAAACCATGAAAGAGATCCGACGCTTTGTGAAAAGCTTCAAAGGCGTCGTGAAACCAAAACAGCAAGCGGCGTTTGGTGGCTTTGTTCTTCCTCTCGAGGTTAATATTTAAGAGTAATTTATGATTTTAAATATTAGTTTAAAGATTTTAACACTGAGATAATATAACGATATGTGTAGATTATGGCATATGAGGCGATTCCAAATCTTGGACGAAGATTTCGGGAATCTGTACCCGCAGAGCAGGAATGTCCAAGGTGTTGTAAAAGTAAATTCTCAGAAAGTTTAATGAAAGGTCATTATTTGGATGACATCAATGAAGCGGTCGGTCTCAGCAAGGTAAGAGTTTGTGAACATAGTTAGTTAGTAATATTTGTAATCTTTTAGAGTTTCATTTGATGTTCGAATTATTAATCTTTACAGGACATCTCTAGCATCTTGGAACCAGATTCAGAGGAGAATGATATGTTGGAGCGGATCATAGACGATGACTATGATGATGGGATAGGTTTCATCGATCCCATTGTTGAAAGTTGGAGAGAGCGTCTAACTGTTGAGAAGAAGAAGATATTTTGGAGAGATCTCTTTGATTTGGACGTGGCTTCGCGGAGTGATGCAGTCCCTGAGACTGCGAGAGTTGATGTTGGCGTTGACAGAGTTTCTCAGGTACCTGGGCATGTACATGCACAGTCTGGAGAAGCCTTGGAGAGGAAGATGAAGAAATGGATGGAAAAAGCGATCGAGAAAGGGTTTGAGAAGATCACAGAGAAAATAACAGAGAAGGCTATGGACTTGGAGAAAACGATGGATGGAAGACTGAAAGAGCTTGAGAATTTTGTCTCAACACATCGAGAGAGTCGATCTTATGAGACTCCATCCTATCAGCCAACTCGACCAATCATCGAGGAGACAAGTGAGTGTGGAGCTTATGAGACTCCATATGCAGCTGGTGTGGTTCTTTTCAGTGGAGTCCCTGACCCATCTCCACCAATCATCGAGGATATAAGTCAGTTTTTTTGGTTTAAGATTTTGGGTTTGGTGATTTCCTTGTTGTGTTTAACTTTGTTTATTTTTTTATGCAGCTGAGGTAGAGGCTCATAAAGAGAAGAAAGGAAAAGGAAAGAAAGACAATAAGAAGAGGAAGGCGAAGGATCCCAGTGTCACTCCAATACCAACCAGAGTGAAGAGAAGAAGGGGAGAGTCTGACTATCTAAGGCCACCGTGGGTTGATGAGAAGAAGCCTGAGCAGGGCCTGAGCATGAGCATGAGAAGAAGCCTGCGAAGAAGCCTGCAAAGAAGTAGGGGTTTGTAGTAGTTTGGTTCTTTGGTTATGAACTGTTTGGGCGGAAACACACTACTTATCGTTTTTATGTATTTCAGTTTTTGGAACAACTGGTTTATATATGTTCAACTTATTTAAGTTCCTTCAGAACAACTGGTTTATATAGGTTCAACTGAATTGAGTTTTTTGGAACAACTGGTTTATATAGGTTCAACTTATTTAAGTTCTGAAGGAACAACTGGTTTATATAGGTTCAACTTATTTAATTTCCTTCGGAACAACTGGTTTATATAGGTTCAACTGAATTGAGTTTTTTTGGAACAACTGGTTTATATAGGTTCAACTTATTTAAGTTCCTTCGGAACAACTGATTTATATAGGTTCAACTGAATTGAGTTTTTTGGAACAACTGGTTTATATAAGTTCAACTTATTTAAGTTCCTTCGGAACAACTGGTTTATATAGTTCAACTTAAACTTAAACATAAACATAAACATAAGGTTTTCAAGTCTTATAAAGCCACAGAAACATTAACATAAACATAAGATTCGTAATACAAAAGGACCTTTAGCCGCATAAACTAAAGTCACTTCCTTCTCCCCGAAAGTTTCTCCCTCAGCATATGGATCTCGTGGTCCTTCTTGGCTAAGATTTCCTTGATCTCATCAATTTCTTGACGCATTTGGGCAACGGCCATACGCATCTCACAATGGAGTTTGAAAGCACTGTGAGACGAAGCTCTCTGCTCATCTAGTCGGAGCTCTACTCTTGTAAACTGCTCTTGGATTGCATGATCCCACCACTAAAAAAGGTGGTCTCCACCATAACAAAGGTCTCCACCACCACTCGCTGTGCAATGGTAGTATCTTCTTCCTTCATCCCCCGGAGTTTTAGCCACGTCGACTCTCACTTGTTTACCGCACCAACACTTTGAAGGAATACCAAAATTAGCGTCCTCTCTTGCGTAGAGATCCTCGTAACTTTCTTCTGAGGAATCAGTCTCTCTTGCACTTATTGGCATTATCACTGTAACGGGAAAATATTTTCATTAATAGTTATACAGAAATCGAAACGAAATCCTATATACCCAGAAATCGAAACCTCCTTAATATCCAAAAATCGCGAAATCCAAAATCGAAATCCAAAATCGAAATCCAAAATCGAAATCCAAAATCGAAATCGCGAATCGAGAACCTCCTTAATACCTCATAAATCTAGAATCGAAACCTCCTTAATACCTCATAAATCTTGAATCGAAAGCTCCTTAATACCCAGAAAATCCATAATCGCGAAAGCCAAAATCGCGAAACGTCCTTAATACCCAGAAATCGAAAACTTACCGATGTCGATTGTTGAACCCCACCTTCCAATTCCAGAAATTTGAGAACTTTTCCCTTTTTCTCTCAAACCCTAGAAATCGCGGAAATCGCCACTCCTCTCTCTCTCTCTCTCTCTCTAAAAGGAATAAACTAAAAATGGTGAGAAATGAGAAATGAGTGAGAGGAGTGTGCCGACAAAAAGGTATATTGATTAAAAATAAATAAAAAAATGAACCAATTGTGGAAAAGAAGGGACGGAAGTTCCGAAAAAGGAGGGAAGTTCCAAAATGTATTTATTAAAGTTGGTGTGGTTTAAACATAGTTGTCCCCTAGATGTACAGTTGTTCACCAAACATCATAGTTGTGTTTTTGGCGATATTTTCGTATTTTAAGTTGGACCTTAATATAAATAATTATGTTGTAGTTGTCCACGTGACTTCCCACATTTATGTACCATTTAGGAGGTTTTCATAAGACAATTTGCACGAAATCGAATTTTTCAACTCTTTTCCATCGTAAGAGGTGAGTATTAACAAAGTCTTCCTTATACTATAAGGAGTATTTGATGTGAGAACAAGCATATGTATTAGGAAAATGTTTAATTCGTTTTTATTGATTATAAATCGTTTCTTAAAGTATTACGAATCCTTTTACAACTTAATTTACCATTTTTATTATTAGTTGGATATTATATTAATAATTATGATTGTATAAATATTTTGTTCGTAGTTGTACTAGTTGAACCCGGTTGTACAAATCCAAGTACAGACATGTTCTTATCTGTACTTAGTTTAACCTGGTTGTACAAATTCGAGAACTGCTGAACAGACATGTTCTTATTTGTACTTAGTTAAACCTGGTTGTACAAATCCGATGCCATATAACAACATACATGTTCTTAGTAGTACTTAGTTAAATTTGGTTGTCAAGATCCGAGAAATACAGCAACATACATGTTCTTAGTTGTACTTAGTAACATACATGTTCTTAGTTAAATTCGAGAATTACAAAGAAGAAAATATGTTTACTCATCAGGACTTTCGGGCTGCAACCACCTCTCCAAGTTAATGCCAGGGACAGACTTGTTTCTCCTCTTCCTGCTACCTTCTCCGGTAGATGGAAACCGCGTTTCCTGATTTCTTCCAGATCGTTTGGTGTATTGCGACGGTAAGGCGAACAATTCTTCTATTTCAGCAGGAACCATCCAGTTAGAGTCATGCGGGACGACATAAATCGTTCTGTAATATGCCAACGCCCATGTATCAATCAAGTAATATTGAGAACAGAGATCATAGATTTGGATATTCGCGGTTCTCCCATCCTTCCTCATTAGGTTTCTCGTTGTGGCTATTGCGTGGACACACGGATACTTGTTTATATCAAAATATCTGCAAGAACAACTTTTCATTTTCAGGTCCACCAAATAACTCTTCCCATCGCGTCCAATAACGTTGTATTCAAGTTGGAAGCCGTTTAGCTCAGTCACCACTAATTTCGATGCAATTGCACATCGTGTGTGCAGCTCGTTCTCCACAAAAGGCACCACTCTCTTGTGGTCCGATGCAACACCAGCTTCTTTCCTATGTTTGTTAAACCATTCAGAAATTTTTTCAAGAATCGCATCAACCATAGGTAATAGAGAGTACTTCCTTGCTTCCCTAAACACACTGTTCATTGACTCTGCGGAATTGCTGGTGTCTATGTTGTACTTGTCTCCTGGGAATTTGCACCTTGCCCATTTATCCGACTCTATGCTCTTATCGAGATATTCAGCGACTTTAGGATACCTATTCCTAAAATCAGCATACTCTGGGTTGAAATCACTCTCCGTATAAATATGAGCACAATCCCTGAATTTCATCGCGACATGATCCTTGTGTTGTTTATTCACCTTTCCTCTCACGTTTTGAGACAAATGCCAGATACAATGTCCATGATGTGCGCTCGGATACACCTCAAAGACTGCTTTGATGATGCTTGCATGTCTGTCGCTTATAAAAACCATTCCAGGAACATCCGGTATAACTGTTTTCAGCATTTTGAAAAACCAGGTCCAGCTAGCATCTTTCTCACTATCAATTACACCAAACGCAATGGGGTAATGGTGATGATTGGGACCCTGAGCTGTTGTGAAAACTAGCATACCACCATATACAGACTTAAGAAAAGTTGCATCTACAACTATCACTTTTCTCATAGCCCTAAACCCTTCAATGTTAGCTCCCAAAGCAATGAATAGGTACTTGAATCTTTTCTCTGCATCCAATTCCACAGCTGTTACTGATCCAGGATTCACCTTCTCTAACATGTACAGATAGGAATACAACATCTTGTAGCTTTTTTCAGGACTCCCTCGCACATCACTTACATGTTGTTTTTTTCCTCTCCAGGCCGTAGCGTAAGACAAATGCAAACTGAGTCTTCCTTGAACAATACTCATGAGATTTTTAGGACTCAGGGTGTCTAATAGACCTGGATAGTCTTCATGCAAAAGAGCTGCTACCATTCCTGGTGTGCCTTTCTGTTTACAACTGATTGTGCTCGCAACAGCCCGAGAGCAACTATGCATCTTTCTATGTACTCTTACACTGAAAAATTCTGATTTCTGAATTCTCGCAGCTCGTAAATACCATTTGCAACCTTGTGCAGCTTGACCACATCGTAGCATAAGTCGCTCCGTATCCGACTTAACCGTATGAATCCCAAAACAGTTCAAATTTGCAGCTCTATGAACCAGTTCTTGCACTGCCTCATTTGAACAAAATTCTTGACCCTTTTCAAGACCCGTACCATCTTCCCATTCTTCAACATACTGACTATCTTGTACAGGAGGTGGCAGCTAAACATATTCATGCCTACCATCGAAACCGTCATCCACATGGTTATCCACTAGGCTATCCACAGCCTCAAAATTGTTACGTGAATCATTCTCACAACCTTCATTACCATCATTCATCGGCTCTTCATTGATATTCTCGTTATTTTGTTCTGATATTTCACCAGCTCTGAAAATAGTAAGGATTCCACCATTATCTGCATCATCAACTCTCCCATTTGAAGCCGGCTCCCCATAATTCTTACCAAATGAACTTCCTCGCCCCGCTCTTGAAATTTGATTGACCCACTGACTTTTTTCCAAATCATCATTGGATAACTCCACATGCATAACATGTCGAAGTCCCTTTTCATCCGATGTCGTCAAATAAACAAAAACGTCCTCGTCATCTACAATATATGACTCTCTCGCAGCATTAGATACGCTATAACTCAATTTCAGCTTCCTCGGGGTTTCATCTAACGCAATCTTCCTGCATATTTTCTCTACTAACATCGAATAAGTTATCTCTTCCATAGATGCGGTCTTAAACGATATAGCGTATACGGAATTTATTGAAACTCATTCATGCTCTTCTGTATAGTACCCTCCATAGTCAAAATGAACGTTTGTGTGCCTCTTCCTCATCGCCTCCTGGAAACAAGATAAAAAAACACAAATTACGAATTACACAATTTGTCATAGTTATTCCATTTGTTCCAGTTGTCCTAATATCTCTCAGTTATATACCATTTGAACCAGTTGTCCTACTATCTCTCAGTTATACCATATGTTCCAGTTGTCATAAGTCTGCAGATTTCCAGATTTGGGATCGATTCTAAATCGTGGTTTCCTCTAGATTTACCACTATTCAACAGCTAAATTCGATAAATAACCTATGGAAATAGCTATTCTTACCATTAAACATCATTACAAACCAAATGTGATACCAAAACAACCAAATTCCTTTTCAAATCCCTAAATCTAACAAATCCCCAAATTCCCTATCCAAGAACTCACCAAACCCGATGAAGAAAGGAGAACAAACCAACGCCGACGAGAACGAAGAACTCGCCGGAGGTGACGGAGGACGTGGTTGAAGGAGCTCAGTTTGAGCAACAATGGCGTCTCGGGAGGAGGAAGGAAGGTGAGGAACGGAATCGGGACGAGTCGCGGGTTAATAGCATCTGTTTTTTTTATTTTTTTCGTTTTTTTTTTACAAATATCATTAAGGTTACAATTGGTATTACACATATTTAGTGGCATGTAGATTAGTACATGGCATGGGAGAATTTGTTTTCAACAAAAGTGGCATATGAGAATGGCGCTCCTTTAAAAATGGGGCCTAACAGCCAGTTTTCCCACGGATTGAAAGTTCGAAATCGAATACCAAATAAGACTCTTAACTTTGTGTTTTTTGTCATTATTTTGGACTACAACAAACCGATCTAATAGTCAAATACTTTCACACATAGAGTATAGGTGGAGTCGAACTCGACGCCGATAAAATGACATCAAAAGTGTGACAACCACTGTTCCTAACTCTTTCATATGAGACTCTTAACTTTGTATATAATTAGTGTTACTTTGTGTAAAAATGGGGATATAAAATAGTTCCGAAATGAAAATAAGTAACCAACCTTTAAAAATGAGGAAAGTAAGTCATCAACCTTTAAAAATGAGGAAAATAAGTAGCCAACCTTTATATCATGAATTTTGTCACTAGCATTGTTCAAGAAGACTCAAGTCTAGCGCCTAAAATGATTAATGGGAGTTAAAGTTATAAACGATTTCAAACGATATAAACGTTTAAAACGCTTTGAGGAGGAGTTTATTGTCTTCAGAATGCAAATTGAATCCCAACTGGTCGAAATAATCTTCTTCAATAAGACAAACAAGAGAGAATGAAACGTTTATAAATGGACATCATGGGCTACTAAAAAAATACGGATAAACAACCCTTACATAACCGCTTTCTCTCTCGAAAAGGCGATTACCAAAGTTTCCTGCTTATCACTTCCGACCATCGCCTGTAGATGTCGGCGGCTCTTCTCTTTTTTTTTGAATTTCTTGGTTATTCTATTAATTTCTACAAATTTAGTTTAATAAAGGTGTTGATGGGTGAATCTATGGAGATAAACGAAGGGAAGACGATAATCAATTCTAGAAATCAAAATCGATCTCTAGAAATCTTCACTGGATCATCTTCGTTGGAAAAGATCCTCGTATTTTCACTTTTCTTCTCCACAACTTTCAACACAATCTGTCGGTTCATGTATGTAACCGCTTCGTCTCTCATCGTGAGAGTAATTTTCTGGCGACTATGGCTTGATCGTGTTTGCCAGCGTCTTTCATATTGCCATGATACGCTCACATTTGCCAAATTCCAACATCAATTTACCAAAATATTTCTTATATGCTGTTGTAATTTACCGCTTTTGTGGGACGTTTCTTGCCAATATGTCTTCAAATCCTTTTCTCGAGAATTACTTCCTCCGCTTTCCAAACGGATATTCCCAAGTTGTTGGGTGTTTGTTCGTTTTGTTATCCAATTTGGAGGTGTGTCCACCCAAATCCATCGCATTTGGGATCCGGGAATACTAAATGTTGGGAAGCATATGCAAGTACATGGCTGTAAATTTCGAGACAACATTGATAACACGTCAATATTTGATCTTTATTGGGAGGATTATAAAGTCAAAGTTTTTTAAAATGACTTTGATACGGAAGTGTTGGTATCAGATTGTCAACATTTCAGAACTGTTTTGTCGAATGCATTGGTTTTTTCCATGTGGTGTGTAAATTAGAGGTTCATGCAAAAGATGCTACCCACACACACATTTTGCATGAGGAAAAGATCGAATACAAAGAAGGAAATAACGGATTAAATAATTCGTTAGCGAGTAAGACTTTACTACGGAAAGTATCATCACAATCACTTCTTTTTGTATCTGCTCCAACATTTGGCGTATATATCTGTTTATGTAATAATTTATAATTCGAAAGTTCTGTAACTATGTAGTTCCATATTGAAATCAATGAATTTGTTTTTGCCGTTAAAAAAAAAAAAGCAACCCTTACATATTTCCCATTCTTTGTGAGACAACTTAAATCTATTTTCAAAACGAACAAACAAGCAATAAATTATCGGCTTCTCGCAAGATAATAATATGCGTTTCAAAGTTGTTTCTACCACCGTATACCTAATCGCGTTAATAGTTTACAACAAAACTAACTTTTTGACTAAAACACTAACCATCGTAGTTTCATTTGGAAAAGAAATACTATCATATTGAACATCATAAGCAATTTTTTTTGCTTCGGAGGCTTCTCATTCACTCTCAGCATGGTTAATTATCGTTTTACCCTTCATTAAAAAACCGACCAATAATCTTTTAGTCAATTTTTTTTCGATGTTCTTATAAATTATGTAAATACCCTTACTCATTTATCGATGTTCTTATATCTAATGTTTTGTGTTTCAGTAATTCGATTAACCGTTGTTGGGTTTAAGTTTTTTTTTTTGGACCATTTTCTCGAAAACCATAGGGTTCGTGTTGTTAACGTAGATATGCGTTTCATGTTGGCCACCGTTTGAATAAGTATAGAACTTTTTCTTAAAACTTTGATAAGTCTGAAAGGGTTGTTTTATTTATTATTTGGTGTTATCTATAAATAAAATATTATTTGGTGTTATCTGTAAAAAATGTATGGGATAAACCCTAGGTTAGGTTTGGGGACTATAAATATATCCTTTATTATTTTGTTACAGCATTTATTGTGTTTTCTTTGTAATGTTCATCGTCTTTTGTGGTTTTTTTTTGTCGTTAGTTGCCTTTTAGCTTGGTTTTTGTGTTGTTTGATGTTCTTCAATTTTGTTTGTCTTTGTAGGTGGATCTAACTCTTGGTGTTGTTTGATGTTTTTCAAAGAAAAGACAAAGCTTGAAACCTTCGGTCATAAACCGTGAAGGCAATACATGAAAGAAAGAAAAGGAAGAGAAAATGAAAAAACAAAAGAGGGTTAAGTATCTATGAACAACAAAGCAAGGGAGTCCTCAAAACTAGGTATGTCCTTACGCGCCAAACACGAATCTCAGATTCTTCTATCACCTTTTTGAAGAGAACTTCAGTCGGGAGCTTGATGTTGTTAAAAATGCGGTCGTTTCTCTGTTTCCACAAAAAGAAAGAAAAGAAAGAGAAAGGGAGAAAACAGAAGAGGATTAAGTACCTCTGAACCACAAAGCAAGAGAGTCCTCGAAACTATGCATGTCCTTACGCGCCAAACACGAATCTCGGATTCCTCTATCCACCTTTTTGAAGAGAACTTCAGCCGGGAGTTTGATGTTGTTAAAAATGCGGTCGTTTCTCTGTTTCCACAGAAAGTATGATTGCTTGAGCCATTATGAGCCTCAAGTTATTTTCTGCAGCATTCGGGTAAGCACTCTTTAACCATCTCTGGAAAACCGGCCAAGTACCAAACCCCATAAACGGAGCATTAAGCCTTTCAAAGCCCAATCTCCACACGTCCCTAGTCTCGTCCCAAATTTCGCATAGCACGCAAGTGTTGTTATCAATCACTTCCCAACACACAAGTTTGTCGTTTGTAGAGAGCCTATCAAGACAAGCCAACCACAAAATGAAAGTGTGTTTAGGAACATGTCCCGAAAACCAAACCTCTTTATGCCATTTCAATTCCGAGAAAGGAGCATTGGTTTGGCGCCGAGCTAGAGAGAATTTGAAGTCATCTTTATTAGCACCTACTCCATCTTTCTACTTATATCTATCCTTTGATCCTGAAGTTCCCGTACTCAGTTGGACAGTTGTCAAGTGGAAAAGTAGAAGGAACGTGTTGTCACTACGCGAACTTCTAAAATTCCACCTGTTACTTGTAGCAGCAAATGATACTCTGGAGTCTATGGGTATCCCATACATCCTCGGACCATCATGTCCTATAAATGAGAAGAGCTGACCAAAAGGAGTCCACACATCAAACCAGAACGAGCAATCCAACCCATTGCCCACTGTGCAACTAATGAAGTTCTCAACTAAAGGTCTTTGTAATGTTCATCGCCTTCTCTAACTTTTTTTCTATAGTTGCCTTTCAGTTTGGTTTTGTGTGTTGTTCGTTGTTCTTTGTTGCTTATTAATCAACGAGTTTTGTTATGGCTTTGTAGGTGGATCTAACTCTTAGGATATTTGGTCTGATGTATACGTCGTTCCCGTACTTTCGAGGTGTCCATTTCTTGTGTAACACGTTAGTGGTCTTCTGAGTTTTGCGTTTGCTTCGTTCTGCTTTTGTCTCTTTCGTATTTTCTTTGATTTTTAAATCTTTGGTTTTCGCTATTTCTTATTTTTTCTTGTGTATTCCTTTCCAGGAATTGTTTTTTTTTTCTTTGTAATGTTCATCATCTTTTGTGGTTTTTCTTTTCTTTGGTTACTTTTTTGCTTGGTTTTGTGTGTTGTTCGCTGATCTTAGTAGCTAAATCCTCAAAAAGTTCTTATTATGTTGTAGGTGGATCTGGTTCTTGTGGTATTTGTCCGGCATCTGCATCGTTGATGTTTTATCGAGGTATCGGTCTCGAGTGTGTTACGTCGTTTACGAATCTGCATGTTTTTCGTGTGGTTCGTTACGTTTGTCTTTTCTGGTTGTTTTTTTTTTTTGCTTTTTGTCCATTTGCCATCGTTCGTTTGGTTTTTGTTCGCTGTTTAGGTTTTAGTGATTTACGTTGGCTTGTCTGTGGCGCTGGTTATTGTGTTCTGCAATGGTGTCGAAAGGTAAATTTAATCATTTTTGAGTTTACCTGTGTATTGGGTTTGTTGGTTCCATCCCTTTGGCGCGGTTTAGATTTTTTTTTTGTCCCAAACAATTTGGTTTCTAGCCTGTGTGTATATAGATCGTCTTGGGTTCAATTTTATCTTTCGGATTTTGTTTATTTCGGGTTGGTGTTGGTTTGTTGATTTTTATATGATTTTTCTTTTGTGGTTTTTTTTTTCGTATGCTTTCATGTTTTTCCGTTTCATCTTCATGAACTGCAGATTTCGTTTTCTGATGGTGGGGATCTAGATTGCCAAAATCGACGAAGTAAACTTTTGTCATGGCTGGAGTGTAATTGTGTGTTTCTCAAAGCTAGGTGTCTCCGGTATTCAGAGTTGCCTTCTAGGTTTGTTTGGAATTGTAAGGATGGTCGGTGGAGGGCCCATCTTGTGGGTTTGTCGCCGGTTTGTGTTGTGGAGTTTTGTCCGATTTCGGCTGGAGAGGCTTATTATTTGAAGCTTTTGTTGGATGTTGATAGAGGGCCATCATGTGTGATAGATAAGGAAACCTAAATACAAAAGGAATGAAGTATATCTTGTAATCAATATTAAACCGTTGTAATACTCCTATATAGATTGTCAATAGAATACATAGAGAGGCACCAATTGTGCTATTCACAAATCAATATGGTATCCGAGCCAATGCTCTAAACCTAAAAGAAATAAAAATAAAATCAGCCGCCTCTTTTTCTCTCTTGTCTTCTTCTATTCATCTTTCTCACTCTTCTCTCCTGCAATTTCCCTGCAATTATTTTCTACCAAATTTCTGCAATTCTCTCTATTTCTCTTCTCTTCCTCCATCGTTACCCAAATCTCAGTCATCAATGGCGGCCGCTGCTACTAATGCTGCAAGTCTCACTCAGATTCGTGTCCACATCCCAATCATCCTCGATATGAATAATTAACTACGACCAGTGGCACATCCTCTTTGAAACTCACTGCTTCAGCTTCTCTCTCACAGGTCATCTCGATGGCTCATCTCTTCCTACTGTCCCAATAGACATATCATGGAAGCAACTTGATAACACCGTCAAAATGTGGATATACGGTACAATTACAGAATCTCTCCTCACTTCTGTCCTGAAGACCGATTGCTCTGCTCATGACCTCTGGCTCACACTTGAAAATATGTTCCGCGATAACAAAGAGGCACGTGCTATTCAATTGGAAAATGAACTCCGCACTTTAACGATTGGTGATCTCTCGGTTTACGATTATTGCCAAAAATTGAAGTCAATATCAGATATGCTCGCCAATGTCAATTCTCCGGTCTCTGATCGAGCTCTCGTCATGCATCTCTTAAATGGTCTTAGTTCGAAATTTGATAGCATAATCAACGTTATCAAACATCGAACACCTCCGTGCTCATTAAGTACTGCTAGATCGATGCTCAAAGATGAAGAAGACATGCTCAAAATCAAACGCCCATCTGTTCCAAACAACGATGACAACACCTCCTCGCAACAACTACTCATCGCCAGCCAACAATATCACGAAGCAGCGCCGAAGCAGAGTATCATGGAGTTGCAAATGCAGTCGCTGAAACTACATGGCTCCGAAATCTCCTCCTCGAGATGCATTGTCCCATCACCACCGCTACAATCGTCTATTGCGACAATGTTAGTGCAATTTATCTCTCAACCAATCCAGTCCATCATCAACGGACTAAACACGTTGAAATAGACATCCATTTCTTCCGTGAAAAAGTTGCTCTTGGACATGTTCGAGTTCTACACGTCCCCTCAAGCCACCAATATGCGGACATCTTCACCAAAGGACTGTCCACGTCTCTATTCACCTCCTTTTGCTCCAGTCTAAGCGTTCGACATCCTCTCGCTCCGACTGCGGGGGAGTGATAGATAAGGAAACCTAAATACAAAAGGAATGAAGTATATCTTGTAATCAATATTATACCGTTGTAATACTCCTATATAGATTGTCAATAGAATATAGAGAGAGGCACCAATTGTGGTATTCACAAATCAACAATGTGGTTATGTTTATCCCACGTTTCGTGCTGCATGTTGTGCGCTTGGCTTGGTTCCTGGTGTTTGTTGGAACAGTTGATCGACTTTATCCGTGTTTTTGACGTATTTTTTGTTTTGTTTTGGGTGTTTTTGTTGACGTATTAGTTTTTTTTTTTGAGTTATACCATATGTAACAGATTTGGTTTGATATTAATAAAAAAGATATTCTATTTTTTGTATAGTCGTTGGTGCATTGGATTTGATTGTTTCATATGATTTATGTTTTTTTTTGAGAGACTTGATTTATTTTCGTCTGAATTCTAAAAAGCCACGTGACTGAATGTTCGTTGCCGTTTGGATTTTGGCCCATATGTTATAGATGGGAAAACGACCAATTCCCACATGAAGTATTCGACTGCTGATTATTCATACATGATGTATCAAACAATGCTAAAACCATCATCAACTAACTATAATTTTGAATTTCCTACATGAAATTTTGAAAATTGGCCAATTTCACCAAAACCGTAAATGGTGTTTTATTTCCGTTAACGGAATCTGACGTGGCTGACACGTGACTTAATGGTTTGCGAATAAACCAAATTTTTTTTTTTAAAATTGCTGAGACCAAAACGTCATTTTGGTCTCATTGTCATTACATTAATTTATGCACCTGGTATGAATCGAACTCGGATCTAGAATTTGACAAGGTAATATTCTACCACTAGACCACTTATGATTTATTGTTCAAACACATACCTATATATATATATATACTAAATCAAAATTTCATACTCGATTCAATTTATTCTTCTTCCTCGATTAAAACCCGTTACATGAACCATAAAAATATCGAATTCGCTGATTGATCAAGCAATTTAGAATTGAAGGGGTGTAAGCACAATATTTAGAATCGGTTCTGTTCATACGTCGCTCACGCTCTTCTTCCTGAAGGGGTTATCTACCGCAACACTGACCCAAATCACTTCGTCGGAAACGAAGTCCATACGTCGCTCACGCTCTTCCTCCTGAAGCTTGATTTGATAAAAAAAAAAATTATCGAAATTGAATCGAGGAGGAAGAAGAAATTGAATCTTGGAGGAGGAAGATGATAAGAAGATGCACTGGCTCGATCAGAAGGAGAAGAGGGAAATCAGCGGTTATGGAAAAGGAGAAGAGGGAAATCATCGTGGCGGTGAGAGGTCGAATTCGCCGGCGAGGGCGGCTGATGCGGCGGGGGCGAAGTTTCCATGGAGCAACATGAAATTTGGTGGTAAGTAAGTTTTTTCTCTAATCCCAAATAGGGTTTATGAGCAAATTAGTATTTGGGTTTGTGTTTCTTTTAGCTATCAGATTATGGATTTTGTTTTGAAGTTGCTGTTTAAAAGAGACGAGCTTGATCGTGAATCTGAATCGTATAAGCTCTCAGAGTTTCTCTATGATTTTGGCAAATAAATCTTATTTGAGGAATTTTGATTTCGCATATATATAGTTATGTGTTTGAACAATGAAACATTAGCGGTAGAATATTATCTTGCCATAGTACAGACCCGAATTTGATTCATGTCTGGTGCATAAATTAATTAACGACAATGAGACCAAAACGATGTCGTTTTAGTTTCAGCAATTTAAAAAAAAAAAAATTTTGGTTTAATCGCAAATCAGACCAAACTATTAAGCCACGTGTCATCCACGTCAGATTCCGTTAACGGAAATTAAACACCGTTTACGGTTTTGGTGAAATTGAACAATTTTCAAAATTCCATGTAGGAAATTTAAAATTATAAGTAAGTGATGATGGTTTTAGCATTGTTTGATACTTCGTGTATGAATAACCAACAGCCGAATACTTCATGGGGAATTGGCCGTTTTCCCTGTTATAGATGAATGTGTTTTGTGACTATTGGCCAAAGTTTTGGAGTTGAAGAAGAAAAACTGGAAAATCAAGAAAACAAAGTAAAAAAAGAAAAAAACTGGAAGATGAAGAAGACAAAATAGAAGAAAGTGAAGAAATACTATTAAAATACGTAAACACAAACACAAACGCAAACGCAAATATGAATATAGTTAATGTATATATATATATATATATGTTTTCTTAAGGGTTTGAATTAAGAAGACATTTTGTAAGTTTTTTGTTTTATTTATGTTGTGAAGTGGAATGGAGAGATATTTATAGTGGATTTGTTGCGGATTTCCGACAATTAATAGCTTATTAAATTTAGCTAGATTTCTCATGTTTGAACAAAGGAATATCAGAAAAGATCAAAGCAAAAATCACATTGTTGATCACTGCAATAAGTATATACAGTGTAAACACACCAATACATTTCACCATCGTTGCGCTTTGGAACTATCATCGGAGGCCACTAGGGCGATGTTCGAGATGTGTTTTAGTCAAAGGAGGAAACTCAGATTGATCTTCTTCCGCTTGAGGTTTCGGGATACAAAATGATCTCAGATCCTATAAAAACAAAATTCAGCACAAGTTAGAATAATTGTAAATACATAAGTTTTTGTTCTTATTCCATTTCGAAACCATATTTACCATGATGTCTTTGAATCTAAAATGGCTTGGATGAGCAAGCTGTTTGCAAGGTCCAGTTTATGGAGGTCTCCTCCTCTTCACCCTCTCAATTCCATAACAATATGCTGCAAATTCAGATGAATCAATTTCTAATCTTGATAGAATTCTGATTTCTTGTGAGAAAATAAATCAGAAAAACTTGTTGTTACCTTCTTTCATGATAAACCATTTCTCATGGAGATTGAGGTATGTGAGAAGGCATTCTACTCTCACGTCTTCCTTGGTTATCACACTCAAGAAATTGCCAACGATATAGTCAATACTCTCGCTTGGTTGAGAGAGAACTTTGAGATTCTGGAAACATAATCTCCGAATGTTTCTATAATCTCATAGTTCAAGCTATAAATTCTTTTGATTCTAACCTCTTCCACAGAGATAATTCTAACGAAATGTCTAACAAATTTATCAATTCTTGAGAGGTTATGAATCTTTGATTTGATCTTTATAAATGTCGGAAACGAAGCAACGAAAAGTAGAGGACATTGACAAGGTGTGCTCGAGAAGTGCACTGACAATAATCTTTCTTTTGAGGTTCATTAATTTGTGAGATTAAAAAAAAAAAATAGTGTCCGAGGAGGGTTTGTCTCGTTTGGTAGAACGACTTCGAGATACGAGCCAAGATATTCAAAACGATGTCCTTTGGTAGTGACAAAAACGACGGAGATGGTGGCGGCCGAGGAGGGTTTGTCTTGTTTGGTGATTCCATATAAACCCAATGTTACTCGATTCTTCTACTTCAAAGGCTATTTCACTGGAGATCATATGAAACGCCTCACAATCGGGTTTGTTCTTCCTCTTCATTTTCATGTTTTAACAAGTTATGAAGTAACATCAGATGTGTTCCCACATAATCCAACATCGATAGTGTGAACACAAAACAAAAGTCTAAAACATGATATATATGTATTGCTCCAATTACTTGTTCAATTACTTGTTTTCAACAAGTTAGAAGCTGCATGCAATAACTTGTTGAAAACTTTATTCCACAAGTTGTTGTTACCTTCTTTCATGATAAGCCATTTCTCATGGAGTTTGAGGTATGTGAGAAGGCCTTCTACTCTCACGTCTTCCTTGGTTATCACACTCAAGAAATTGCCAACGACATAATCAGTTATCTTGCTTGGTTGAGAGAGAACTTTGAGATTCTGGAAACATAATCTCCTAATGTTTCTAGAATCTCAAAGTTCAAGCCATGAATTCCTTTGATTCTAACATCTTCCACAAAGTCAACAAGTAATTGGAATTAAGTTTACGATGAAATCTAGGGTTTGAATTAAGAAGACATTTTGTAAGTTTTTTTGTTTTATTTATGTTGTGAATGAGAATGGAGAGATATTTATAGTGGATTTGTTGCGAATTTCCGACATATTAAAAAGTTCAAAAGGCTATAAAACCCCTATATCAACAGATATATTATTGTCGGAAATCGGTTAAAAATTTCCGACGAACGTTTAACTTTCGAAAATTCATCGAGAATTTCCAACCATTTTCCTGACGAACACCGATCCATCGAAAATTTCTGACCAATTTCCGTCGATCCTCAATCGGAAGACCGTCCGGAATTCCCGACGGATCGCCGGTCATCGGAAAAGCCGTCAGAAACGACAGTATTTTCTTGTAGTATATGTAGAGGTTAATTACGCTTTACGGTAATCTCACTTCACTTGTAAGTGAAAAGAAGGGGATCCTCAAATGAAAGACGACAATAATATATAGAGAAGCTTGTCTTAAAGAAGAAAACAACAATGGTCAAAGCAAAAGGAAACGACTCATACCATCTCTAAGAGACATCATCAAACCGAAGCAGATAAACAATTAAACAATTCACATGATTCGACAGGAAATGTAAGCACGTCGACGCACTCAACCTTACCCCAAACCTCAAGCCCATTGCATCTTGATTCTAAACAAATCTTGGCATACCAAATTTTGACAGGCGCACGATTCAGACAATTGGGATAAGGATCCCACATAACTAATAGTTTCCCACTACCACATTTCTCCATATCAAACTGTCTCCCAGTTTTTAAACCTCTTGTACGGTGCTCACGCAATTTCTCTATATCCAAACCCTTGATCTCTCTCCACTCTCTATCCTCGGTCTTCTCGGAGTCAGACCACATTAAGTTCCCCGAGTCAGTGCAACAGTATAATACATTCTCTATCTGACACCAAACGTGTACGGAGTCGGATATGAAACTAGATTTATCTCTTACAACCTTCCACGTACCATCTCTCGGCTCGTAAGTGTAGTCTTTTTCATCTGTCGCTACGTAAAGCTTTCCTTGGAACACATTAACTATACAATAACGTTCGCGCAAGTTGTTGCGTAACTCGTACTCGTCAGGGCCAGGACCAGGCATGGCAGTCCAAGACTGAGTCTTTATGTCAAACACCTCGATCCAATTGGCAGAGTAGTCGTCAATATCGCAACCTCCCATCACATATATTTTTTCATCGATGAAAGCCACGGATGCTTCCGCCCGAGCCACGGTCATGTTAGGTGCATCACGCCAAGTGTGACTACGACAATCAAGGATCCGAACAGAGGAAGATGGCCAGTAGTCAGGTCCACCGATTATGTAAAACTCCGAACCTACCTTTAGTGGTTGGAGAATATAATGGTAAGAAGAGAAGTTTATTGGAGCAACGGCGTTTCCACTTGAGTCTTGCTTAAACCTAATCTTCCCTCTCCGTTTGGTTCGGGTTTGATGATTAGGTTTCGCGGCCCAAAGACCAAACCAGCTCGGAGGTTGGTGGTTGCGCAATTGTAAACAGACGTAGACGCATGTTTCGGTTGCTCCCGATTTGAGATCGCGTCTTGTAGATTTCTGTAGAAGATAAGAGAGAGTGGAATCTCTTGGAGACGAGAGAGAGTGAAGGGTGTCTCCATCTCGATACACGTGCAAGAATGTTCTCTACGATTTCGTCTGGAAGTGACGAAAACGACGACGGTGGCAGATGAATCATTCTCTGCGTTGGTTCAACTTCTTCGAAGGTCATGAGAATTGCAGTAGAGAGGCTATGGAGAGGAAAGATTATATAATTAGGGTTAACTAAATACGATTAGTTTTTTTTTTTAGAGAAGAATTAACGCATGATAAAAAAGACCTTCTGCTATCGTAATACCATTCCATCAAAAAATCAATTAGTAAAAAAATTGATATAATAAATTTAATTCAATTGTTTATTATTAATTAGATTAGTACCCGTATATATGTGGGTTTGTAATGTAATCTTCTATAATCGGTGAAAAAAAAAATTAAAGAAGAAAAATTGAAAACAAAATTAGATCACCCGTGAAAATATATAATACATAAATTTAGAAACAAATTTTACGATAAAATAAATATATACACTGAAAGAAAATTTTGGTGAAGAGATGAAGTACATAGTTTTAGATACAATTATTGGACTTTTATTTTTTTTGGCGTGTAATTGACATACTACTAAACTGTGGTTTATATAGAGATGAAAAATTATAATTCTTTTACTTTTATGATTAATTTTCTTAATATAAATGGAAAAACTAAATAATATTTTTTTTCTTTTTTATATTATTTTTGTTTTTAGGATAATTTTTTTTTAATTTAATAAAATTTTATTTTGGCTTTCATTCCTTTTTCTTTTTATGATTGTTATCTATTGTTTAATTTTCTTATTCTAATCTCAAATATGATTTAAAAAAAAACTTTGGTTTTTATTTATACTTTTTGTTTAATTTCCTTAATCTAATCATAACTAATATTTTTTCCTTTTATCTTTTAGGATTATGAATCAATTATAAAATTTATTTTTATTGTTAATATTATATGTTAAAATATAATTAGAAATTTATTAAACACGTGTCAAAATATAATTGAAAATTTATTAAACAATATCAAAATCTAATCGATGAACTTAACACGTGTCGCGATAATGCGAGTTATTAACTTTGAAATATTATGCTTTATATAATGAAGATGTAGAATATATGAGAATGATAGATGATCCATCTACCTTGATTATTTTGTTCTTGCCCATGCCTTTAAGTATGCTCAAAGTATTGTTATCCATTGAGACTTTGTTACCTTCAAACTCCTCTAGATCGAAAACCAGCTCTTTTTGGAGTGATATATGAAATGTGTATTTAGAGTCCATTACCAATTCATCTTTAGTCGCTTGTTGTTAGCAAAATGGCTACATTTTCAGAATCTTTCTTCGCAAAATCCCTTCTCCCTTTCAAAGCAATCTCTTTTTTCAGTGGTTTTCATCACTTTTTTTTTTTTATAAACCTTGAAAGTCCCGGATCTTTGATCCATAATCTCTTCTGGTACCCTATGCCAGCCGTTGATAATACCACATTAAAAGCGTAAAATACTGTTCCCAAATGGAGTTTAACTAGTGACTTCGGACACTCTCATGTACCACTAGACCACCATCAACTTGATATGGACTTTGAGCTACTATTCTTTCTTTTCCCTGAGTTGCCTTCTCTTTTCTTACTTCTTCCCCTAGTAGTGATATATCATGGTTTTTACCCTATTTAGGCCATGATATAAGTCCTTTTATAGAGTCTTTTCTTGTGTTTTGGAGTCTTTTAGAGTCTTTCACAGGTTATAGCACGTCTGGAGCTTAATTGGAATTATTGGAGCTTTTCTGGAGCATTCTGGAGCGAGACTGAAGTCTGATGACTAAGAGCCCGATCTGAGCACCGAGCATCGATCGATACCCCCTGGTATCGATCGATACCCATCGAAGCAGATTTCAAAGTCGCGACTTAATGAAGTTTGAAGAATTGCAAAAAGCACCCAGAAGACTTTGATAATTACAAGAAGGCCTCAAATCGTGATTTAGGTTATAAATAGGATTTTACAGCCATTGTTTAGGCTATGCTTTATTTTTGCTTAGGTTTAAGAGAGATTTTGGTGAGAGACAAGTCTGGTTTCCCTTCGTCCGAGATCAGATCTCAAAACCTTGTTTCTCTTTCTGATTTAATATAAGAGTATTTATTCAACATGTTTATTAATTTAATATCCATGTCTGAGTAGATCACCTGTTAGGTTTAGGGTTTTCTCATAGGGATTTCTTTGAATGCTAGGTTGATTATCTGTTAGGATTCACTATCTAAATTAGTTCTTCGCCTTAGGTTGTTCTCAAAGCTAATTCTAGGTTGACGAATCTGGAACTTAGATCTTAGGATAATTAATTAGGCACGAGAGTGCGATTAATTACCTGATAGAACCTTAGGTGAGCAAATTGATTATTCGCAAAGAGATTTGGTTTAATTGATTTGTGAACATATCAAACCTGATTTTAAAGCTGATTTAGATTTTAGGATTCGCAAAGAGATTTGGAATTTCTAGGATTTAGATTTAGATAGTTTTCGCAACGAGAGTTGGTTAACTATATTTTAGTGATTTGAGTTCTAGAACAGTGCTTAATCTGGATCCTGTTAGCTAACTTAGCTGCATTCATTGATTTCCTGAGAAATACCCTAAGCCTACATTCCCCTAATTGAATTTACAAACGTTTTACTTGCAACCCTGTTTTTCAATTACATCATCTGGTTTAGCTTGTTTCTGATCTATAGAATCTATTGAGTGATTCTTGAGTTCTTGTGTTCGACCCCTGATTTACTGCAGCAACTGCTTTAGTACTTTTTAGGGTATTAAATTGAGCATATCAATTTTGGCGCCGTTGCCGGGGACTCAATTCGCCGTTAGATTTTAGCTAGGAAATTCGTCTAAATCGCCCGAGTATCGATCGATACCCTTGAGTATCGGTCGATACCCGTCGTAAATTTCAGTTACTTACGCTCTTTACTTGTGATTTCAGGTGCATGCATAATCTTGAAACCAGAAGCAAAAAGAGCACTCCGCTAGTTGATCTATCACTGGAACAGCTAGCACAAGTGGAACGCACAAACAGGAAAGCAAAGAAGTCAGCTAAGATGAACAACAATCAAGTTGGGTTAGTTCGTGATGCTGCTGGAGCTTACAGGGACCAACAGGGTCGGTTGTGCAATGAGCAAGGACAACGTCTGGATGGAGAGGGGATTGTCATTCCACCTGCTCCTGTTGTCGCTGAGAATGCTGCTAGGGACGCAAGGGATGCTGTAGTTAATCGTGGTAGAACGATTGGTGAACACAACAGGCCAGAGCAATTTTTCGCCAATCGCTCTGCGATTCGTCCCCCTGCGTATGAGCGGAATGACTTTGAGCTGAAGCCTGCTTACTACACTCTAGTAGGACAGCATCTCTTCCATGGTTTGCCTCATGAGCATCCAATGGATCATGTAGAGAAATTCGAGGACTTGGTCACTAGCATCAAGAGCAATGGAGTGTCCTACGATTATCTCTTCTGCAAGCTCTTCCCATACTCTCTTAGTGGGGAAGCTACTTACTGGCTGAGGCAGCTACCTCCTGGATCACTGACTAATTGGGAAGACACCAAGAGTGCCTTCCTAATTAACTTCTATGATGATGGACGATCTGAAGATCTGAGGAATAAGATCTCCACTTTTTCTCAAGGACCTACTGAGGCGTTCAAGGCTGCTTGGACAAGATTCAGATCGTACCAAAGAGACTGTCCACACCATGGATACTCTGATGTGCAGCTGCTAGGTATCTTCTTCAGAGGAGTAGATTGGAGGTATCAGATGGCTCTGGACTCTTCAAGCAATGGAAACTTCAACACCAACTATCCTGAGGACGCCTATGTGTTGATTGAGAATTTTGCATCTAGCAGCAGCACAAAGAGTGCAGATTTCGAGCGCAAGAAGCTGGCTGGTAATCAAGATGGATCGCAGATCGCTGAGTTTAAGGCTCAACTAGATTCTATGCACAGTCTTCTGCTGGGAAAGACAACAAAAGCTGTCCATTTTGCTGAGGATGTTGAGGTTTTCAATGAGAATGAAGCAGAAGACGTGAACTACATTGGTGGTTCTGGCTTTCAGGGACAGAGGAACCAGTTCAACAACAATCGGAGCTTCAACAACAACTTCCAGCAAGGAGGATTCAACCAGAAACCTGCCCAGATCAGTGGTTACACCAGGAACTACAGAAGTCCTTCTTACGAGCCTGTGACTGCTAAGACATCAGAGAACAAAATTGAAGCCATGCTTGAAACACTCGTTCAAGGACAGCAGCAGATTACAGTGACCTTCAATGGTAAGATGGACGCCATGTACAAAGATCTGAGTGGAAGGATCGATTCTCTGGGTATTGGTCAGAAGAAGCTGGAAACTCAGGTAGCTCAGACTTCAGAGAGTTCAAGAAGACAAGAAGGTTTTCTACCAGGAAAAGGAGAGAACCCAAGGGCACACATCAATGCCATTACCTTGAGAAGTGGTAAGGAGGTCAAATCAGGGGCAAAAGTGGATCAGCCTACTGTAAATTTCGAGATGTCTGACGATGAAGACACTGAAATCGCTAAGGCATCGATCGACACCCCTCAGCATCGATCGACACCGATCGCGATTCTCAGACGGGAAGACTCAAATTCCCGTGTATCGATCGATACCCCCCCTGTATCGATCGATACCGAACCTGAAGACGATGCAGAAGTTGAGGTTGTGAAGGAAAAGCCTAAAGCAGCACCAAAGAGGGTCTACATCCCGAGGGTACCCTATCCCAGAGCTCTTGGAAAGACTAAGAAGGAAGTAGAGGATGCTAAATGCAAGGAAATTTTGGACAAGCTGGTTGTTGAACTTCCCTTCATCGATGCTATCAAGACCTCTGTAGCTTTCAAGAGGTATGTCAAGAAGATGGTGTCCAGCAATGTGAACCTTGAAGAAGGCTGTCTGATGATCACTCATGAGTGCAGTGCAATCCTAAGCAACAGGATCCCAACAAAACTTCCAGATCCAGGGAGCTTTGTCTTGGATTGCACAATCGCTACTGACAGGTTTGAGCGTTCTCTCTGTGACCTTGGCTCAAGTGTCAACCTCATGCCATACTCGGTTGCTAAGAGGATGGGAATGACAGACTTCACTGCTACTAGAATCTCGCTGATTCTCGCTGATCGTTCAATTAGACTTCCAGAAGGATTGCTAGAGGATGTTCCGATTGTGATTGGGAACTGCTTAATCCCAACTGATTTCATTGTCTTGGAGTATGATTCGGAACCCAGAGATCCTCTCATCTTGGGAAGGCCATTCCTAGCAACAGCTGGTGCTCTGATTGATTGCAGGAATGGGAAGATATCTCTTAACATTGGTGAGTTGGTCATGACTTTTAACATGGAGAGGATGATGAAGAGACCAACCATCGATGGGCGGACTTTCTTCGTTGATACCTTCTGTGATATTGCTGAGGAGTACTTCTTAGAGATGCATCCTGAGGACCCATTGGAGAGAGCATTAGCCTGCTCGGTTGAGTCAGAGGTTAAGCCACACGATGCTGCTGCTGATTACGGAAGGATACTCGATTCAGCACGACCTGTATCGATCGATACTCTGATGGTATCGATCGATACCCTACGGCCAGAAAGAAGTTTGGCCGAAAGAACTATGCAAGCTGCTGGGCTTGGAGATTGGAGCGAGAAGAACGCTCCTAAAGTGGAACTCAAACCACTTCCTGCGAATCTAAGGTATGGTTTTCTTGGTCCTAATTCCACGTACCCTGTAATCCTTAATTCTTCTTTGAACAACGCAGAGGTCACTTTACTGCTAAGCAAGCTGCGCAAGTATCGCAAAGCTCTTGGCTATTCTCTTGATGACATTTCAGGTATTTCACCGAACCTGTGCATGCATAGGATTCATCTTGAGGACGAGTCAAAGGCTTCAGTTCAGCATCAAAGGAGGCTAAATCCAAACCTGAAAGAGGTGGTTAAGAAAGAGGTCATGAAACTCTTGGATGCAGGAGTTATCTATGCCATCTCAGATAGCTCTTGGGTCAGTCCAGTGCACGTTGTTCCTAAGAAAGGAGGGATAACTGTGGTGAAGAACAACAGGGATGAGATGATTCCCACAAGGACTATCACTGGACATCGAATGTGCATTGATTACAGGAAGTTAAATGCGGCCACACGGAAAGATCACTTCCCATTGCCATTCATTGACCAGATGTTGGAGAGGTTGGCCAGTCATCCCTACTACTGCTTCCTTGATGGATATTCAGGTTTCTTCCAGATTCCTATCCATCCAGATGACCAAGGATATACCACTTTCACGTGTCCCTATGGCACGTTCGCATACAGGAGAATGCCATTTGGATTGTGCAACGCTCCAGCCACTTTTCAGAGGTGCATGATGTCTATCTTCACAGACATGATCGAGGATTTCATGGAGGTGTTCATGGATGATTTTTCAGTATATGGGTCATCATTCAAGATCTGTTTGGCTAATCTGTGCAAGGTGCTACAGAGGTGTGAAGAGAAACACTTGGTCCTTAACTGGGAAAAGTGTCATTTTATGGTTCAGGATGGCATTGTACTTGGGCACAAGGTCTCTGAAGCTGGAATCGAAGTTGACAAAGCCAAGATTCAGGTCATGACAAGTCTCCAACCACCTACTTCTGTGAAGGATATTCGGAGTTTCCTTGGTCATGCAGGGTTTTACAGGAGGTTCATCAAGGATTTCTCCAAGATAGCACGTCCACTCACTGCTCTGCTGTGCAAAGAGATCAAATTTGATTTCACAACTGATTGTCTTGCAGCCTTTGAGGAGATCAAAAAGGCTTTAGTGAGTGCTCCTGTTGTGCAACCTCCTGATTGGACTCTGCCTTTCGAGATCATGTGTGATGCCAGTGACTTTGCTGTGGGGTCAGTTCTGGGTCAGAGGAAAGACAGGAAGCTGCACGTCATCTACTATGCCAGCAGGACTTTGGATGATGCTCAGAGGAATTACAGCACCACAGAGAAGGAGCTACTTGCTGTTGTCTTCTCTTTTGAGAAATTCCGATCTTACTTGATTGGGAGCAAGGTGGTTGTTCATACTGATCATGCTGCTCTCAAGTATCTGATGAATAACAAGGATCTCAAGCCTCGTCTCTGTCGTTGGGCTCTTTTGCTACAAGGGTTTGACATTGAGGTTAAGGACAAGAAAGGCATAGAGAATGGAGTTGCTGACCATCTCTCGCGGATGCGGATCGATGAAGACGTCCCCATTGATGATCAACTACCTGAGGAAGCCATCTACTTCATTGAAACTGGGTTTCAGATGAATCTGGCCGAGAATCAGCAATTTTCACGAGTTGCAGGTTTCCGTATCGATCGATACCATTATGGTATCGGTCGATACCCTGACGATTCAGAAGCTGTTTTCATCATCGATCGTTCAGTCGCTTCTAACCACCATCTCGTCGCTGCAACAGATTCTGATACTCCATGGTACGCTGATATTGCCAATTATCTCGCTGCAGATGCAAAGCCAAACCACCTCAAGAAGTATGACAAGAAGAAGTTCATGCGCGACATAAGGAGATTCTTTTGGGATGAACCTTACTTGTACAAGCATTGTTCTGATGGCATATACAGGAGATGCATTGCTGAGTCAGAGGTTTCAGATGTTTTGTTTCATTGCCATGGATCAGACTATGCTGGACACTTTGCCACCTTCAAGACAGTATCCAAGGCTCTTCAAGCAGGCTTCTGGTGGCCTACCATGTTCAAGGATGCTCACACTTTCGTCTCACAGTGCGACACTTGTCAGAGGAGAGGGAAGATCAGTAAGAGACATGAGATGCCACAAAATTTCATCCTTGAGGTTGAAGTTTTTGATTGCTGGGGCATTGACTTTATGGGTCCTTTCCCATCTTCACACAAGAAGAACTACATCCTGGTTGCTGTGGACTATGTGTCCAAATGGGTGGAAGCGATAGCTAGTGAGAAGAATGACTCTGCGGTGGTTCTTAAGCTGTTTAAGACCATCATTTTCCCTCGCTTTGGAGTACCTCGAATTGTGATAAGTGATGGTGGCTCTCACTTTATCAACAAGGTGTTCGAGAGGTTGTTGAAGAAGTATGGTGTAAACCATCGTGTGGCTACTCCATATCACCCTCAGACAAGTGGGCAAGTTGAAGTCTCCAACAGGCAGATCAAGGAGATCTTGGAGAAGACAGTGAATGCTTCTAGGAATAATTGGTCTACAAAGCTGGATGATGCACTTTGGGCATACAGGACTGCCTTCAAGACACCGCTGGGTACTACACCTTTCCAAATGCTGTATGGGAAAGCTTGCCACCTTCCAGTGGAGATTGAGCACAAGGCTGCATGGGCAACAAAGATGCTGAACTTCGACCTCAAGCCTGCTGCTGAGAGGAGGTTGATTCAGCTGAACGAGCTGGATGAGATCAGGCACCATGCTTATGAGAACTCGAGGCTGTACAAGGAGAGAACCAAAGCTTATCATGATAAGAAGATCATCTCCAGACACTTCGAGCCGAACGACCAGGTACTTCTGTATAACTCTCGTTTGCAATTGTTTCCTGGTAAACTGCGTTCACGTTGGTCAGGTCCCTTCAAAATCAAAGAGGTCAGACCACATGGTGCTGTAGTGCTGATAAATCGCAAAGGCGAGGAATTCACTGTCAATGGACAAAGAGTGAAACACTATTGGGCGCAAGCCGGGATTCCAACAGGGCAGATAATGCCTCTGGATGATGCACCAACAGCCTGAATGGCGTTACAGTCAAGCTATTGACGTTAAACGAGCGCTTGGTGGGAGGCAACCCACTGGTGAGTCTGTCCTTGAGTCGTTTTTCCTTTTAATTTTTCGTTTGTTTTGAATCTGTGTCAGGATGAACAAGGAGCAACTCGAAATCGCCTAAGTATCGATCGATACCCCATTGGTATCGATCGACACCAATCGCAGATGAAAGTTCACTAAGTCGATCTCAGCGTGGTATCGATCGATACCATGCTGTGTGTCGATCGACACTCGGTATTCCAGGAAGGTAATTTCTTGTTTCTCTTCATTTTATCCTTTTCTTTTGTTTCTTTCACCTACTCTAGGCTAGATAACACTGGGGACAGTGTTGTTCAAGTCTGGGGGAGGTGTCTGCTGACAACGTTTTTGTTTTTCTTAGAGTCAGTCATTTTATAGAGTCAAAACTGTTTTATTGAGTCAAAATTTGTTGGAGATTATGATCCTGTGCTTGAACCTATTGATGTGATTTTGTTTTTGAGTGCACAGTGTTACAGGATCAGTTCTAGATCGACTAATGAAAAATCCAAAGACTGACCAGTTGACTAGAAAACATCCATGTCTCCAGCAGAGTTCTTCTGAAGCCTGAGCCAAATTTTTGCACTTCATCAATGTGGTTAGTGTTCATAGAGCTTGATTCATCATTCATATCTGATAAAGGAACCCGTGTGTTTAGGATTATGGTATCTCTCTCCCCTGAAATAAGTTGATAGATTAAGAGCATAAAAGATTGAAATGATTTTCTTCTGAGTAGAGGGTTAGGAAAATTTCCAGCGATCCCATTATTCTACTTAAGAGGGGATGATCACACAAAGGATTGGAAGCGAGGCTAGGATTTTCCTATGATGCCATTATTCGCCTACATCCTTTGATACATAGAGAGGGAAGAACCGGGGATTTGGTGGCAAACACCATCAATACTCGCGTCTCATACCTTGATGTGTATATGCTAAGCTGAAATAAAAAAAAAAAAAAAAAAATAGAACATAATAAGAAATAAGTCTGGGGGAGAGAAATTGATACAAAAAGTGTTAAAAAGGGTGGTTCCTTTGTCATGATATTGTCTGGTAAAGAATCTAGAAGGTTCTTGAACATTAACTGCAGCGATGAAACTGGCGATGAAGGTTTTACTTGAACAATGTTGTGGGATAATGGGTGGAGTCTGGAAAAGCTGCGAATGTCTACGGAGAAGTACATGGTGGTTAGATCAAAAGCTGGTTTGGTGACATTTGGGTACTTGAAAAAAAAAGTCATTTCGATGGTTCAGGAACAGGTGAGTCTCTACGTTTTCAAACCTCTTTTTCTGGTTTAGTCTTCTATTTGCTTGAGGGCAAGCAAAAGGCTAAGTCTGGGGGAGTTGATATATCATGGTTTTTACCCTATTTAGGCCATGATATAAGTCCTTTTATAGAGTCTTTTCTTGTGTTTTGGAGTCTTTTAGAGTCTTTCACAGGTTATAGCACGTCTGGAGCTTAATTGGAATTATTGGAGCTTTTCTGGAGCATTCTGGAGCGAGACTGAAGTCTGATGACTAAGAGCCCGATCTGAGCACCGAGCATCGATCGATACCCCCTGGTATCGATCGATACCCATCGAAGCAGATTTCAAAGTCGCGACTTAATGAAGTTTGAAGAATTGCAAAAAGCACCCAGAAGACTTTGATAATTACAAGAAGGCCCCAAATCGTGATTTAGGTTATAAATAGGATTTTACAGCCATTGTTTAGGCTATGCTTTATTTTTGCTTAGGTTTAAGAGAGATTTTGGTGAGAGACAAGTCTGGTTTCCCTTCGTCCGAGATCAGATCTCAAAACCTTGTTTCTCTTTCTGATTTAATATAAGAGTATTTATTCAACATGTTTATTAATTTAATATCCATGTCTGAGTAGATCACCTGTTAGGTTTAGGGTTTTCTCATAGGGATTTCTTTGAATGCTAGGTTGATTATCTGTTAGGATTCACTATCTAAATTAGTTCTTCGCCTTAGGTTGTTCTCAAAGCTAATTCTAGGTTGACGAATCTGGAACTTAGATCTTAGGATAATTAATTAGGCACGAGAGTGCGATTAATTACCTGATAGAACCTTAGGTGAGCAAATTGATTATTCGCAAAGAGATTTGGTTTAATTGATTTGTGAACATATCAAACCTGATTTTAAAGCTGATTTAGATTTTAGGATTCGCAAAGAGATTTGGAATTTCTAGGATTTAGATTTAGATAGTTTTCGCAACGAGAGTTGGTTAACTATATTTTAGTGATTTGAGTTCTAGAACAGTGCTTAATCTGGATCCTGTTAGCTAACTTAGCTGCATTCATTGATTTCCTGAGAAACACCCTAAGCCTACATTCCCCTAATTGAATTTACAAACGTTTTACTTGCAACCCTGTTTTTCAATTACATCATCTGGTTTAGCTTGTTTCTGATCTATAGAATCTATTGAGTGATTCTTGAGTTCTTGTGTTCGACCCCTGATTTACTGCAGCAAGTGCTTTAGTACTTTTTAGGGTATTAAATTGAGCATATCAAGTAGCTACATAGAGACCTTCTGAATTTGGCTTGTGTTGGTGTCCCCTTTCCCTGAACTCAAGTTCTTTGGAGTATACATACTTTTGTTTCAAGTAGACTCTATTAGGCAAATATTATGATTCTTTCCAATGCTTCCTTACATAATTACATTCATCAAAACCTTACCTCCAAGGTACTCTCATGTCTTTCTCTGGTCTTCTCGAGTCTAAGATCTTTTTTTTTTTTTTTGAATTACCGAGGTTCTGGGCCAGTAGGCCCGTACATCCCGGAGCGGGACCCAAACTATGTTAAAGTCACTCTTTCGGAGGAGACCCCTCCCAACGGGAGATAAGATCTTTTTCCCTTATGATTGCGTTCCTCAGCCGTTGATTCTTCTTCTTTAGTTGAAAGTTCATATAACACTAGGATCTCTAGATGAGCCAGAACTTATAAGTTTCCACAGACTAAACTCTCCTCTTCCATCGAGTTTTTCGATATCAAATCTTTCATGCGTAGGCTCCACTCTTGGAGCCACCTCTTGCAATTTGATTGAATCGAAGAAAAACTTCTTGTTCTGTCTTGTTCGACTCTCTCTCTTGTGCGATAATATCCCTAACCAATTCTCTGATACCACCTTGTTGCAGATTCACTCTAGTTCTCGTGATACCAAGAATGCGATTGTGCAATAATGTAAAGAAGACTTGAAAGTTTTTACATAAACTTGGGTACGTTCACAAGATTATCTTGTATCTTCACTATGAGTTTGTGATTGGTTCCTACAGAGATCGATTCTTTCTATTACAGGAAACTTAGTGAGTTACAGAAGATTCATAGAGTAAGAAGGATGAAGAAGAAGACGTTAAGCACAATTGTATCATACAAGAGTCTGTGAAGGAAGAACAAAATTCAACATTCCAGAAGAAGAACAGTTTAAAATATCTATAACAAACTAAGGATTCAAAGAATAGTAGCTGTACATTGTAGTCTTAGTCAAGACAAGAAGAGAAAGATAGAAGTATATGTTCTGCAAATGAAGAAACGTGAAAGAAAAGTAAATGAAGACGTTAGGTTTTAGAGCCTAAGGTAGCCTCTTCTTTCTTGGACTATGTTTGGTCTCTTTTGGAACGATCTTCTGTTAAGAGACCAACTTCTGTTCATAGCTCTCATTCTCCACCAAGAAGCTATCCGGCTATATAGAGCTGGAAAACCAAAGCAGGACAACACTAGAGCCAGCATTATAAGACAGATGTACATCACGTTTCTAAATCCATCTCCTAGCTCCGGCTTGTCTTGTCCCGTCCAAGGAACTCCTCCAACATTCATCCCAAAAACTGGCACAGTAACAACAAAAGGTTAGTTAGTGTTTCCAGTGACGAATGGAAACAGAATATTGTGTTTTTTGCGAGCTTTTTAACCTCCGGTTATGATTGATAGAGGAAGGAATATGATGGAAAGAAAGGAGAGGTAATAGAGCCTTCGGTTAATTTGCTCGGCTTGCCAGCTATCCAAACCAGCTTGGATTGCAGTCACACGATTCGCAATGAAGCCTACATTCTCTTTTAAACGTCTTAACCGCCCAATCAACTCTTCCAAGGAGTTGATGTCTTCAGCTAGAAACCAAGGCTTCGTGGAACATTTTTCCTTCACTCTTGGAAATACTTGTTCTCCATGTGCAATCACCTGAGATATCATGCCAATGTTTAACTCGGAGCGGATACAAACAAAAAAAGCACATGGAGACATGAGATCATGCAAAACAGTGTTCTGAAAGCTTAAGGCTAGGTGATACATATACAAAGTTACCTGCAAAAGACGCTGCAAGTTGAGATGTAATTTCGGGAACCTTCTATCATCCAACATCTGTTTCTTCATAGCAAATCCACCTATCGTCAAAAGACGATTGTGCATATGAAACCAACAAACAACTATACATAAACATTCTGAAAAAAAGTTGCAATGTGCATAGAGTTGAAAAGAAATAATCAAACATTTCACAAAGACTCCTTACCATGGCGCACAAAACAAAAATGTACTAACTAACCTCTATCCATTTCGAGTTCCACCGCATCCAAATCGATCTCAAGTTTAGTGACAACATCTTGAAGCTGATCAACATGTGTGTCAATGATATGCACGACAAGATTCGATACAGATTTTGGCACGGGGTTATCAGCTTCCTCAGAGTGGTTCATCGTAAGCAAGAACTCAAGAACATGCTCCTCGATCACAATCCCGCTTCTTTCCTTCTGCTCGCCACGATAGTACGACGGAGAATCCACGCTAGGGACTTCGGAGAGAAGCGATTGACCCATAGGCGAGAATCCTAGCCTAGGAACTCGTCCTAAAGACACGGTAATCACAGAATTCTCAGTGATCCTAGCAGCGATCTTGAATGTAAAGCTGCTTGAAGCAGGGCCAGGGGAGTTAACTCTAAACACAAGCGCTCCATCAACATGCCCACAAAAGGGTCCGTTACTAACAAGAGAAAGAATGTCTTGCAGCTTCAATGGTGGACATAGAGCGTCTATAAGATGCTGTGCGGATTGAGAGAGTTTCTGGTTTCCTTTTGGTAATTCTACATGATACCAACAAAACTCTTTACCTGTTCCTTCTGCAAGATCCCATTCCTTGTTGTAGTATTTACCATCGCCGTCGAATATATATGCTCTTTGTCTCACCATCCCTGAAAACTGAGACCTAAACCTATGAGCGCTTGTTAAAGACTCCAGATCTGTCTCATCTCCTCCAATTCGATCTTCCTGCTGCATCATTGCCTATTTTTTTCCCCGGAAAGTCTTGATTTTTTTTAACGGAAAGTCTCGCGATTTATACTTCAAACTCAATCATACAAACTCTCAAAGTAGAATAGAAACATTTTTCAACAGACTCCTGAAACGAATCGGCGAATGCGAAATCGTATGATCAACGACAACATTGTGAATATGGTAAGAGACAGAACAAGATTGGGGGTAATTAACTTACATACAGGATCTCTGTTGTGGAATCGACCTCAAGACGCGTGAAGAGGCGAAAAATCTCGCGGAGCGATGAAACAGTGAAATTGGAAGGTTTGTTAAAAGAAAGGTCGAAGCTAAGAGAGATGGCGTTGACCAGATAGACAGTCGAATCGGTCAGACCAAATTAGAGATTTAGAGATTTTATATAGTTTATCTAATCTTTATCACGAGCTAAATCATAAATCATGGTCTTAATAATAGACTAGTATATAAGTAAAATTTAAATTTAAATGAACCTTATATTTTCAATTAATATTTGGTAAAAAAATGGGAACAATAAAGAGAAATATATTAAATAAATGAAATTTCAAATAATTATTATGATTTTATATTTAGATTAATGCTGATAATTAGTTATTTTAATTTAATTTATGTCCATAGTTTAAATTTAATATTTATAAATCATTCGTTCTATACATCTATTACATTACAAATAACAAAAAATAATTGAAATAGTAAATGATATAATAGTTTTTTAAAATCATTGATTAGAATATGGAAAGTTTATATTTTACATTAAAAAGTTATTTATTATTTATTTATTTAATAATTTTTAATACTATATATTTTAAAAATAATAATAAATTCATATATATATTCAAAGAAACAAAAATCAATTCAAAATTTTGCTATATTTTTCACTATAATTTATTGTATTTTATTTGAATATATATCAAAACAAAATTTGAAAAATATTTTACTAATTTTATAAAAAGTTAGACACAAAAAAACTAATTTTTTAAGAGTTCGTACACTAACCACAAAAATTAGAGTAATTTAACGGTGCATATTAGAGTTATGTTTTCAAGATTATAAGTTTTAACGAGTTAGCCCGAATAATATTTTAGTTCACTGCAAAACGGGTTAAATAGATAAAGTATTACAAATTGACAGTTTTATCTATAATTATTAGTTAGCTATATTGTAAAATTCAAATAAAATAATTTTCTTAAATTTCAAAACAATTTCTTTAAAAAAAATTATTCCGCGCTATAATTAGCACGGGTTAAATCCTAGTTCTCTACATTTTATCCATCTTCATTCCTATTATTATACTTCTCTTCATTTTTTTTCTCTTATTCCTATTGTTTTTCTAATGGTCGAGTCGAAACATGTTTTGGCTAGAACTAGAAGAACCAGGGCCATGGAAATTAACTCTAAACACAAGCAATCCATCATCAAGATTAGTTGATGGCTAATCGATCGATTATCTCACCTAATCGATCGATTAGTCATCAAGTATGAATCTCTGCCTCTTTTTCGGAAAATAATAATTCAAAAACTATTTCGGTTTTTTCGTCTTTGTGGGAGCTAATCTCTTGCACCACAAAGTAAATGAGGTCAGAGGTCGGAAAACACGATGAATGTGTGTTTTCCGATGACTCTCCGACGCTGAAGTAAGAAACAAATGAGAAAGACCACAAAGTTTGGCATCGGAAACGGGAAACAGTCGAAAAACGTGAGAGAGAAAAATTTATGGTGACTTCGGGCTCTGAGAAAGGATGGTACCGCAGAGTTTCTTGATAGTTTTAAGTGGTTGTTAATCGGAAATTTGGTCAGAATATTAGAGCCAGAAGACTGAATATTCCTCGGAAGAGAGGTGAGACTAAGTCTCGGAAGTTTGGAAAGCTAAGTGTTTTAGAGAGAATCTCCTAAGCCAAAGTAGAAAAAATTCGATCCCCTCCCTCGGGGAATGAGAGTTGTATTTATTCAAATACCTGACTCGGGCTCGTATATCGGGTTGTGTTTGAATCGGGCGGGTCAGACCTCGGATCCTTCATCGAGTTAAGTACGGGGTACTCCAGTGCTTCATCGAGTCAACCTCCACTGGATAGAAACTATAAAGAAAACATTAGAGGACAATCATATGAAGCAATTGAGAGAGTCCCAATTTAAAATCATAATGCAGATGAGGGAACACACGTTCTCCGTCGTGTTTGTGCATTACTTGTTGACGCTGCAGTTGAAGACAAACAAGAAATTTGAGTTGTGGTGGACCTTTTCTGGGAAGCCAATAAGATATGCCCTTGAAGACTTTTCTCTTGTTACCGGGTTGAATTGCAAACTAGCAGGCGAGAACAGACACCCGGGAAATTGTAGAAAAGAGAAAAGAAAAAGTAAACAGCAAGTGAGAGGGAATGGGGAAATTTGGAAATCCTTATTTGGAAAGTTGGAGAAACCAACACTGGAGTCGATTGTAGACATGCTAAACGGGAAAAAATGCAAAGTCGCTTTGCAACGGTTTAGGCTAGCGCTTCTACTACTAGTTGAAGGGATATTGTGTCCGATATCTAAGGTTACTAAAATCAGGCCCGCGGTAGTAGAGATGCTTGGTGATATTGAAGAGTTCATGAAGTTCCCATGGGGACGGGAATCATTTTTACTAACCGTTCAAAGTGTAAAGGCAAAGGTTCCTTACCATTACGCTGAACAAGAATCAGTTGCGTTGCAAGGGTTTGCTCATACCATGATACTTGTAACTGTCTGCAGCTGTCCCGCTATAATAGGTTTTCCATATGTAGAAGACGACATGAAAGAAGTAGAGGTTTTAGTAGAAGAGGTTTTACAGAGTGCTCTGGATATGAAGTTGCTCATCAATATATCAACTGCAAAGAATCTTGATCAGAGATGACATGTTAGTTATCTTATCTTTCCATAGCGATTACTGTGCAATTATATATTATTGTTGTGAGACTATTCTATTTCAAATATGTACTATTCTGTAGAATATAGTAATGTTACTATTTTATATTGTGTATTATATTCTACCTTTTGTGTGTGTTATACTACTTTCTATACTATTTTCTTGTACGGCGACTATGTTGCTTGATGTCTCTTACTAAAACTGTGTGTATGGACACAGGCGAAGGTGAAGGCATTGCTAGTTGAAGACCGATGGTTGGAGTCAGTTAGGTTCAAGGAGACGCCTGATCCTGCAGTTGATAAGATGCTTGCTCTAATAGCAGAGGAGTACCCGTTTGAACTGAACACATGGATTGGTGGGGTCACCGCAGATGATGCAAAGTTACAGAAACCGTCTCCTCCCAGGGATGCCGAGTCGTCAGCGCATGTTGACAGTACTGATGATGAGACGCTGATTGAAGAAGGATCAGGCTATGCCAAGGAACCTGTAAGGAAACGACTTAGGGCCAACACAACAGTTGAAAAGTTGGACATTCCAGTTCTTCTTCGTTAGATGGCCGACATATATGAGGAGCCAGTCAAGTACGATGTTTGAAGGGTACCTGAGGAGCGTGAACGAATCTGTAGAGAAGATTGTTGGAGAAATGAAAGGCGAGATAAAAGACCTAATGGGGGAGATAAGGAACTTGAAGGTCGAGATAAGGAACATGAGTTCTAATCAGGTAATGTCATCTATTTACATACTATACTTACATAGAATATACCACACTCATATGCAGTTTGACATAGAATAGAATGTTAGTATGGACACATATTTACCATATAGAATAGACATATATTTACCATATAAAATGGAAAGCATATTTACATATATATTTCATTAGTGGTTCTATTTTATATGACAACACGGATGGTAATCCGCGTGGCCAGGTAATGCCATGTAATGTCATCTATCTACATACTATATTTACATAGCATAGACCACACTCATATGCAGTTTGACATATAATATAATGTTAGAATGGACACATATTTACCATACATATTTTACCATATAAAATAGACATATATTTACCATATAAAATGGAAAGCATATTTACATATATATTTCATTAGCGGTTCTATTTTATATGACAACTGCCATGGCGCATGTAAATCATTCTGGGACACCTTCTCCCTTACCGGAAAAAGGAGCTCCTCCCTCATTTCAGCATGTGACACATCCTACCTCACCTGTGACCGATTTGGAAGTCCATCCTAAAGTAACATATTCTAATGCATACTTAGTATGGAAATATTAATTATGATGTAGAGAAATTGTATATAACAGATTTTCGGGGATTGAGGTTACCGGTGAGACGAGAGAAGATACTCTGAACAGTAGAAAAGCATTGGAAGAAAGGGAAGCCGCTGATGGTGATGAGGTAATGCCATATACATACTATATTATCATAGAATAGACATGAAAACGTATTTTTACTACATAGAATAATTGACATATATTTACCATATATGACAACTGCCATGGCGCAGGTAAATCATTCTGAGACACCTTTTCCCTTCTCGGAAAAAGAAGAAACCTCACTTCAGCATGTGCCACATCCTACCTTACCATCTGTGACCGATTTGGAAGTCCAAACTGAAAAGGTACATATTCTAATGCATACTTAGTATGGAAATATGAATTAATGATGTAGGGAAATTGTATAATGGATTTTCTGGGATTGAGGTTACTGGTGAGACGGGAGAAGGTACTCTGAACAGTAAAGAAGCATCAGAAGAAAGGGAAAGGATTCACATATCCTCTAGAATTAAAGCAGCCAGGGCGAGGAAGCAAGTCATGCATGTATATATATCATATAGAATAGTCCTATAGAATGGTCACATATTTAACATATAGTATGCATGATTTATCATATAAAATAGTCCTGTAGAATGGACACATATTTAACATATAGAATGTAAATATATATATTCATTTGCAGGGAATTTGTTGTGAGAAAACAGTTCCAGCTAAAGAGAATGAGAAAGGGAATGGGAAAGGGAATGGGAATGGGAATGGGAAAGGGAAAGGGAAAGGGAATGGGAAATGATACGATCATGGACACGCAAGCTTCGGATGAGGTTCCGGAGGAAGCTTTGGTCGTTCCCGAAGGCCCCATTACGCGGTCTAAGGCAAGGAAGCTAGCCTGTAGAATGGACACATATTTAACATATAGAATGTAAATATATATATTCATTTGCAGGGAATTTGTTGTGAGAAAACAGTTCCAGCTAAAGAGAATGAGAAAGGGAATGGGAAAGGGAATGGGAATGGGAATGGGAATGGGAATGGGAAAGGGAAAGGGAAAGTGAAAGGGAATGGGAAATGATACGATCATGGACACGCAAGCTTCGGATGAGGTTCCGGAGGAAGCTTTGGTCGTACCCGAAGGCCCCATTACGCGGTCTAAGGCAAGGAAGCTAGCCGGAGCGGTTCAAAGACTACTTAATGAAGTTCGGATCGAGGAAGAAGATCAGCTTACACACTTCGCCCTAATTTATTTATCATTCGAGGAGTCGGATTCTTCTTGAGGTTGGCCGCAAGTGTAAGTTGTTGTACTCTTTTTTCTATGCTCGGTTTTGTCCCAATGGATTTTTCGAGTAGAGGTTTTAACGAGGCAACGGCTTACACTCTCATATCCTGTCCAAACTCAAGATGAATTCCGAGGGAATATTTCTGAAGAATTTTTCCGAGGGACTTTTCTAAGGGATTCACCGGGAGGATTTTCCGAGGGAGCACATCTGAGGGAGCAAATCCGAGGGAGACTAGTCAAATCACTCCAAGAGACATTCAACCCATTTAGTCAAAGTCTTTGGTCTTAGTCTTCACATTTATTTGATTTTGTATTTTCCCATGCATTGTTTTTAGTGATTTCTTCTCCACCCCTTCACATTATTTTCCTATAAATACTCTTTGTAATCTTTCATTTCAAATCATCCAATTTTATAAACTCTTTTGAGAATTTCTCTCTTATTCCTTTGGAACTTCTTTTCGATCTCCTTGGTAGTTAGCCAAAGAAATCATTTCGATCATTGGGTGGTTAGCTCGTGATTGTTACCCGTTCACTAGGTGGTTAGCGGACGTGTTCAACCGATTCCGAGGTGGTTAGCCGAAGAGTCACAACGTTCCTTAGGTGGTTAGCCTTCGGATCGGATTTACCGAGTGCAGTCCGTAGCCCTCGACGCAACCATTCACTTCCCCGCCTTGTACATTCAAGGATTATCCCGCTTCTATTCCGCTTCAATACCGACAAGAGTGTACGTTTTTGGGAGGATCGTATCAAGTGGTATCAGAGCCACGCTTTTGATTACCCCGGTATTTTCTAATCTTTTTCATTCTTTTCATATTCTTCTTCTTTCTATCTTTTGTATAAAACCGATTCAAAAAAAAAAAAAAGAAACGAAAAGACAATTCAAAAAAAAAAAAAAATATATATATATATATATATCGGTTCGTAATTCTTCACTATCTATCTATCTCTTTGTTTGATCGATTTGGTTTTAAAGCTACCATCGATTTGTTTCGATTTTAGTTCCTTAAGAACCGAGGAGAAATTCTAGTGTGTTGTGAGGATATTACGAGTGTTGAGTGAAAAAATTTGAGGGAAACACTTGTGAGATTATTTTACTAACGTGTTTGCTCATTTTTGCGAGGTACAATGTCCGACGAAAGTGAAACCGCTACTTCAAGGACGAGAATGGAAAGAGATGTCGCGATGAATCGCAAGGTGGATGCCATAAATCTCATGATGAATGAGATGAGAAATCAATTGGCCGCCCTTAATGTTAGGACACCGGTGAGACAAGAAGGAAACAACGGCGCAAACTTGGTCGAGAATCACAGATCCGATCATAGCGTTCGTCAAAGAAATCCCCGTGTCCCGCCAAGACATAGACGAGCCAATAATCAAAACCGGCAACAAAACCCACAAGGCGATAACGGCGAGAACGGCTAGAACGGCGAGAATCCTTTTCACGATTTAGCCGAGGAAACCGAGGGAAACCAAGGGAGGCAACAACCGGTTAGGAGGAGAAACGATAACGATCTCGGTGGTTTGAAGGTACGCATTCCCCCGTTCTACAGAACGAACGATCCCGATGCGTTCCTTGAGTGGGAAAAGAAGATTGACATCGTCTTCGGATGTCAAGAATTTACCGAACAAAAAAAGATTAGGTTGGCCGCTACGGAATTTCATGGTTATGCTGTTGATTGGTGGGATAGTGTTGTGACAAGCAGGAGACGCCAAGGAGTTAATCCCGTTGAGACATGGGACGAGATGGCGAGATTGATGCGGGTTCGGTTCGTGCCGATACACTATCACCGCGAGCTACACCAAAAGTTGCGAAGGCTATCACAAGGTACTAAGGAAGTTGAGGATTATTACCAAGAGATGAAGAAGCTCATGCTCAAAGCCGATGTTGATGAGCCCCGTGATGCAACAATGGCCCGTTTCCTAACCGGTATGAGTCGCGATTTGCAAGATCGCATGGAGATGCAATCCTATAACACCGTTGAGGAGTTGTTGCATAAGGCGATTCTCGTGGAGCAACAACTTAAGAGGAAAGGTATTTCACGGTCCCCATTTGTGTCTAAGCCGAGCTACACAAAAAGCGATAAGCCAAGTTACCCGGCCCGTGCCGTTACAAAACCAAAGGCGGATTACAAACCTAGTTCGTCCGGGCACGACTACAAGGGTAAGGCTGAAATTTCTACTCTTTTGAGAAACCGTGATATCGAATGCTTTAAGTGTAGGGGAAAATGTCACTATGCGAACAAATATCCGAACCAACGAGCTATGATCATGCTGGATGGAGGAGAGATCGTGACCGATGATGATGAGGATGATAAGGAGGATTTTGACTCCGCACCCGTCTATGATGACGATGACGAACACGCGGTTGAGGGAGAGCTACTTGTAGCTAGATGTGTTCTTCTTTCTCAAGAGCCGTTCGTGGTAGATGAGCAACGTGAGAACTTGTTCCATACTCGGTGCAAGGTTAATGGTAAGACATGTAGTCTCATAATCGATGGAGGTAGTTGCACGAATGTTGCTAGCACGACGATGGTGGAAAAACTTAACTTGGAGATGAGGAAGCATCTGCGGCCGTATATCCTTCGATGGTTGAGTAACCAAAGGTAACTAAAGGTAACCCATCAAGTCTCGGTTCCTTTGTCTATTGGCCAATATGAGGATGAGATCCTATGCGATGTGTTGCCAATGGAGGCCGGTCATATCCTACTTGGAAGACCATGGCAATACGATCGGAGAGCCGTTCACGACGGTTATGCCAACAAACATTCCTTTGAACATAAAGGACGGAAGATCACTCTTGCCCGTTGTCCCCACACGAGGTGTATCTAGATCAGCTCCAGCTCGAGCAAAACCGCAAAGGTAAAAGTATTGTGAGTGATCCCCCAAACACTTCTTTTACTAAAAACGAGAGTGAGAGGTCGAGAAAAGCCAAGTCAAAGGCCTTTGAGGAAAAACCCGTGAGGAAAGAAACTCTTTTTGTGAGGCCGAGTGAGATTAAACACGCTCTCGTTACTAAGCAACCTTTCGTTTTGCTTATCTTTAAGGATGCTCTCGTTAGCATTACTAATCCCGAGCCGGATCTCCCGAGCAATGTGTTGTCTCTTTTGCAGGAATATAATGATGTCTTTCCGGAAGATAACCCAAGCGGTTTACCACCCATTCGTGGGATAGAACATCAAATAGACTTCGTTCCCGGAGCAACACTTCCGAACCGGCCCGCTTATCGAACCAATCCAGTTGAGACCAAGGAGCTCCAACGACAAGTCGGTGAACTTATGGAGAAGGGTCATATCTGGGAAAGTATGAGCCCGTGTGCCGTTCCGATATTACTTGTGCCGAAGAAAGACGGTTCGTGGAGGATGTGCGTCGATTGTCGAGCCATCAAAAATATCACGGTAAAGTATCGCCATCCGATCCCTATGCTAGATGATATGCTAGATGAACTTCATGGATCTAGTATCTTTTCTAAGATAGATTTGAAGAGTGGTTATCACCAAATCCGGATGAAGGAAGGTGATGAGTGGAAAACCGCTTTCAAAACTAAGCACATTTTATATGAGTGGCTAGTTATGCCGTTTGGTCTTACGAACGCACCAAGTACTTTTATGCGTCTCATGAATCATGTCCTTAGGTCTTTCATAGGTGTCTTCGTTGTTGTTTACTTTGATGATATTTTGATTTTTAGTAAGACCTTAGACGATCATGTAGTACACTTGCGTTTGGTCTTAGACGTGCTTAGGAAGGAACGACTTTTTGGTAATTTTAAAAAGTGTTTTTTTGTTCGGATAACGTAGTGTTTCTAGGTTTTTTGGTGAGTTCTCAGGGCATACAGGTTGACGAGGACAAGATTAAGGCGATCCAAGATTGGCCGAGTCCTAAGACGGTTGGTGAAGTCCGACGCTTTCACGGCTTAGCCGGTTTTTATCGACGGTTCATTCAGGATTTCAGCATCATTGCCGTGCCACTAACCGAAGTGATCAAAAAGGACGTGGGCTTCAAATGGGAACAAGCTCAAGAGGAAGCTTTTCAGCTCTTAAAACACAAGCTTACTCATGCCCCTCTTCTCGTTTTACCCGATTTCATGAAAACGTTTGAAATTGAATGCGGTGCTTCTGGTGTAGGTATCGGTGCCGTGCTTATGCAAGAGAAGAAGCCGATCGCCTTCTTTAGTGAAAAACTCGGTGGAGCAACTCTCAATTACCCGACGTACGATAAGGAGTTCTATGCCTTAGTCTGTGCACTCCAAACGTGGCAACATTATCTTTGGCCGAAGGAGTTCGTGATCCACACCGATCATCAATCACTTAGGCATTTGAAAAGCCAACAAAGTTGAACAAGCGACACGCCCGTTGGATGGAGTTCGTGGAGACTTTTCCATACGTGATCCAATACAAGCAATGCAAGGAAAATGTCGTGGCCGATGCTTTATCTCGGAGATACACTTTGCTTTCGACACTAGATGCCAAGGTGCTTGGATTTGAGATGATTAAAGGAGCTTATGCAACCGACCCCGATTTTCAGGAAGTATTTCTAACTTGTGTTAAATTTGCTTCGGGAAAATACTTTCGTAGTGACGGTTTCTTGTTTTACGAGAACCGATTGTGTATTCCTAACTCTTCTTTGCGAGACCTTCTTGTTAGGGAAGCACATGGTGGTGGATTAATGGGACATTTCGGCGTGGCTAAAAATTTTTTGGTGGTGCAAGACCATTTCTTTTGGCCGCACATGAAGCGAGTCGTTGAACAGATTTGTAGTCGATGCACAACATGTAAGGTAGCTAAATCCAAAAGCCAAAGCCAAGGTATGTACACCCCTTTGCCGATTCCTAGTGCACCATGGACCGACATTTCAATGGACTTTGTGTTAGGTTTGCCGAGAACTAGGAGAGGTAGTGATTCGGCCTTTGTTGTTGTAGATAGGTTTTCTAGGATGGCTCATTTCATACCTTGCCATAAAACCGATGATGCATCTAACATTGCCGATTTGTTCTTTAGAGAGATTGTCCGTTTGCATGGGATGCCTAGGACGATAGTTTCGGATAGAGATACGAAGTTCCTTAGCTATTTTTGGAAGAACATTTGGTCTAAATTAGGAACTAAGCTTTGTTTCTCTACGACTTGTCACCCGCAAACTGATGGTCAAACCGAGGTGGTAAATAGGACCTTAGGTACGCTTTTGCGGACGGTAATTAAGAAAAATCTTAAGTCGTGGGAAGATTTTTTGCCGCATGTTGAGTTTGCTTATAATCGTGTCATGCATTCTACTACTTCTTTCTCTCCGTTTGAACTTGTTTACGGTTTTAATCCACTTACACCTTTGGATCTAACGCATTTGCCTTTGAGTGAACGTGTAAGCATGTATGGGAAGAAGAAGGCCGATTTGGTTAAGCAAATGCACGAGAAGGCCAAGCAAAACATCGAGCATAAAACCGAGCTTTATCGCAAACATGCCAACAAGGGACGGAACAAGAAGACGTTCGAACCCGGCGATCTCGTTTAGATCTATTTGCGAAAGGAACGGTTCTCGGAGGAACGGAAGTCTAAACTCTTGCCGAGAGTTGATGGACCATTCACGGTTTTGGAGAAGATCAATGATAACGCTTATAAGATCGATCTTCAAGGTAAGTACCCCGTTAGCTCTAGCTTCAACGTTTATGATATCATTCCCTTTATTGCAGATGCAGAAGATTTGAGGACAAATCCTTTTCAAGTGGAGGAGGATGATACGATCATGGACATGCAAGTTTCGGATGAGGTTCCGGAGGAAGCTTTGGTCGTTCCCGAAGGCCCCATTATGCGGTCTAAGGCAAGGAAGCTAGCCGGAGTTGTTCAAAGGCTACTTAATGAAGTTCGGATCGAGGAAGAATATCAGCTTACACACTTCGCCCTAATTTCTTTATCATTCAAGGAGTCGGAGTCTTTTTGAGGTTGGCCGCAATTGTAAGTTGTTGTACTCTTTTTCCTATGCTCGGTTTTGTCCCAGTGGGTTTTCTGAGTAGAGGTTTTAACGAGGCAACGGCTTACACTCTCATATCCGGTCCAAACTCCAGATGAATTCCGAGGGATTTTTCTGAGGGAATATTTCTGAGGGATTTTTTCCGAGGGATTATTTTCGAGGGACTCTTCCAAGGGATTCTCCGAGGGGATTTTCCGAGGGAGCACATCCAAGGGAGCAAATCCGAGGGAGACTAGTCAAAGCACTCCAAGAGACATTCAACCCATTTAGTCAAAGTCATTGGTCTTAGTTTTCACATTTATTTGATTTTGTATTTTCCCATGCATTTTTTTTAGTGCTTTCTTCTTCACCCCTTCACATTCTTTTCCTATAAATACTCTTTGTAATATTTCATTTCAAATCATCCAATTTTATAAACTCTTTTGAGAATTTCTCTCTTGTTCCTTTGGAACTTCTTTTCGATCTCCTTGGTGGTTAGCCAAAGAAATCATTTCGATCATTGGGTGGTTAGCTCGTGATTGTTATCCGTTCACTAGGTGGTAAGCCGACGTGTTCAACCGATTCCGAGGTGGTTAGCCGAAGAGTCACAACGTTCCTTAGGTGGTTAGCCTTCGGATCGGGTTTACCGAGTGCAGTCCATAGCCCTCGACGCAACCATTCACTTCCCCCGCCTTGTTCATTCAAAGATTATCCCGTTTCTATTCCGCTTCAATACCGACAAGAGTGTGCGTTTTTGGGAGGATCGTATCAGGAAAGGGAAAGGGATGGCCGAAGAAGTTACATTGATCGGGGATTTTATTCTATTTGGATCACCAAATGGTCCGCGAGTTAGTAAATTCCTCTCACTTATGGAGCGGGCCGAGTATGTGAGCTCAATTGCGGATCACCAAATGTAGTTCATTCGTTTGGTTGTTTGGGAATGCAATGATCATACGATTTTTTTATTTCCGCAGGACCTATAAAGTTGAAAATAGTAAAAAATTCTCTAACACCGGCTTTAGGGAAATATTTGATTCTGGGGCGCCACTAAAGGAAATAATATGTTATCCAGAGTAGTGGAAGAGAGCTATCAGACAAAACTAATAATATGACACAAATTTTCAGGCCGTCGTCGTGCTGATTTATATACTTTCTATACTGTTTCGTGTAATGACAGTACAAAACTAATAATATGACACAAATTTTCAGGCCATCGACGTGCTGGTTTTATTCATCCGGAAGCGGCTTCTCACACATGTTTTGAGAAAGACATGTGGTTGGGATATGACTTTCTCCCAGCTTCCTTCATAACGGCATTGAATGGTGAGTATCCAAAGTTCATTGCGTCGTGGGTGAAGGATTTATCTATCACCTCATCATTGGCACGGCTTATAGTACCAGGAAGGCCGGGGTGGGTAAAGTACGTTGATGTTCTATACTGCTCAGCTAAACTTTCAAACAACTATTGGGTTGGCCTTGTCATCCACTTAAAGGACTAGGAAATATACGTCGTCAACTGTAATATTTCGGATGCCCAGCTTAAGGAGATAGTGCCCATTTCCGAGCTCTTACCATATATGGTTCATTGTCACGATGCTGGCAAAACCTCTTCCCTTGAACTGATGAAAGTTAAACGGGAGAGCCTTCCCATAGTATGCGACTTTCTATGTAACAATGTCCAAAACTGATAAGAGAATTTTGAAAATTATAATTCAAGATTATTTTTCGAAAGGCAAAAAGACTTTACCTAATGGAACAATGCATTTTTCGCAGGCTTATCAGGAGTTAAAGCTCTGTGCCTACTTAAACTACATGCTACCAGACAAATTCGCCAATGTGGGGACCTTGCAGAAGACCAGTTCCGTTTTGCAGCTCAAAACTATGCAATTGAATCTTTCGCTGCAATTTTTAAGTTATAAGATTTACATATTAGTTTTGCTCTGTTTAGAGTTCTTGGTGAACTCCGTCACATGATCCGTTAGTAATACTCGTATTTATATCGCTTATATTTATTGTAGCATATAACTCTAACGATATCGTTGCATTTTTAACCTTTTTTTTATGAGACAACTGTTTTTTCAGTAATATGATTTGTAGATATGGACGTTTGTAGGTGTAAATAGTTTCTAGATAGTGAGCGTAGATGTAAATACTTTGTTTTTATTTTTTTCTTTGAAATTGCACAAAAATTTTAAAAACTAAGTTAGCACTACCAAAATAATATTAGACAACAAAATGTGTTATTATCCATTTCCTTCGCCGGAAGCTTCCGACATCGACGTTTCAACCATGTGGCTTAATCGGAGAAATCGCTAAACCCTCTCAACCTCCTCCCCATGCAAGAAAATTAAAGGGCATCTTGATTCAAACAACTAAGTGGCGACTGCCACTGCAAGAGAGAACTTTGGAGGGGTTTCCATTAACTTAAGAGGGCATGAACAAGTAAGTCACTAGACTCCAAGAAGAAAGAGTTATGGAAACTCGAGTATTGCTAACTCAAAAACAACAATATTGCAAAGTAAAACAACATGTATTCTTCATTAAAAAAACTGAGGAAAACGACAGTTAATCTTCATTCAACAAAACTGGAGCATATGAGTCAGAAAATTTGTCGCTGAAGGAACTAATGATTGCTCTGGTATCGCAGTCTTTTGAGATTATGTAGCAAGTCCTATGACTCTTCCAAAGCTTTGATGACTTAGTTTTTGGTTGTTGCATCTTTTTGTTCAAGTCGGATGCAAATGCAATGCTTATGACTTGCATTAGTGTTAAAAAGAACAAGATGAATTCAATACCTTTTTTGGATAACAAGCAGGACCACTTCTTAGTCCTTATTAAGTATCCCTAACTTTGAATGGGAAGTGGTTTCATACAATTTGAAAAAATGACCTATGAATATTCCCACTGATAAACTTATGTTTTGGGAAAAAATATACTTCACCACCAAACTCTCGAATGTTCACTAACTCTTCTTCATGTTTCTTCTCAAGTAATCGATCATCACATCCGATTAGTTATATACATTTCCAAAAACTAACTAGTTAGCTTATAAACTCTATAAGCAAAACTCATCACAAAAAGCCGATAAGTTTAATACAACCTCAAGCCAGAATTCAATCCTAATCATCTAAGTGTTATACTATAATCTGGCTTGAGCTAATGATGAAAGTCTTCCACTTGAGCTTGAGCTTGAGATGATGATGATTCATCTTCAGATTTACAATCTAACAACAACAAGAATGACTGTAAATATTGCAATGAATCTATACCAAAATATATTAAGAGAAACTTTAGCACTTACCGCAAATCAACGATTCTTCATTCCTTTTTATTAAGATATCTTTTTGGACGCAATAGGCATGACAATCTTTCGGAAAATCCCTGGAATAACAAAGATCACAAACATAAAATGCATTAATATTCATCTTGATGATCTTTTGACAGAACAAGAGAATCTGAAATGACATAATATTGATAATACATACTGTAAATTGAGAATCACTTCACGGCCAACATAATGTTGCGGAGAAGAGGCTAGAGAGGCCGGAAAAGAGTCTGGAGAGAAGGTAGAAGAGGATGAAGAGGTTGCAAAAGTGGATGTATAAGTCGCTGGAAGGAAGGCTGGAGAGGCTCGAGGATAGTAGTCCATCCGGGGCACCTTACTGAAGACAATGAAATCAACGTGTTAGTTGTCTAGGATTTTAATTGAACTGAACTCTTTAGCAAACCACCTGAAACCATTCTCGTTCTAAATTTTTCATCACTTTTAAGTTTTTGTATAAAACGCAGAGAAAGCTCCTGCAACAAATGGGTGCTTTTTGAAGAAATCTCAGTTGGCATCTTCACAACCAAGCTTCTATGTGAAGCGCTTTTTGGATCAAACTATTTTGAAACTTGCTAAACTAACTGATATTCCCTTCCCTAAAACAACATATATTTCATCACAATCCAAAATATCGAGGATCCAACTTGGTTAAGAACCTTAATTAGCGAATATACACGCGCAAATAGGAATTGAGGAGCTTCTACACGACATTTGCTTTAGATGAAAATCGAATCTCAGAAGTAGTGAGAGACAAAACAAAACAATACAAAAAGCTAGAGTTTCACTGTTTACACTGGAGAGTGGAGTGCTTTGGAGAAGACACTGATTCCCCCCGTATGCAGCGGACTACCAGAAGTACAACAGCAATAAAAAATATTCCAAAGAAGACATGATCTTGATGATATTCATCCATGGTGGTCGAGCAAGCTTCTTTTTCTGAACTGGAGAGAAGGTAAAAGTAAAAGCTAACTGGAGAGAAGGCAAACGCTTTGATAATATTGATTTTTTTTATTAGGAAAGTGAAAAGACTAATATTAATAATATTGGTTTTTTTTTTGTTGCTAATTTTGCTCAAATTGATTTGTTTTGGATATTATGTAATTTATGGATATCTATGTATACACATTTTTATGTAGATGATTCATCTTCAGTCTTACCATTCGCTTTAATAGATTTTGAAGGAAGATCATCTATCGTTGTCAGGAGATGTACTAGACATTCAATTTGATGTCCCTTCTTGTGGTTTTTTTTTAGTTTTTCTGCTTGGATTTGAAGTATAATTGTTCTATGATTTCACATGATGTTGTTAGATGTTGGAGATGTATTAGGAAGATGATGATGAGGAAGATGGTGCTAATTTTGAGCTTTACTCACAAAGGAAAGGAATATGTGATGTGTTGAAAACTACTATACGCCATGTGAGACCTGTATATCCATTTTCTATATTCATTATGTTCATTAAGGAAACAAAATTCCGTTTAATCCTTTTGCTTGTGCAGACCATCTTATCCCATCGTGTTTAACTAGCGTATTGACCTTTCTATTGTTAAATCTAATTGAATTTTATTTCTAGAACATGTCCAAGAGCTTGTTGGAAACAAAGATGAAGTATCTCCTACCACCAGAACAATACATCTAATTTTGCTCAAACAGATAAGATTGGGCATCAACACTAAGGTACCACTTTCATGATCCAAATTTTGTTTTGGATATTATATAATTTTTGGATATCTATGTATACACATTTGTTCAGTAGATGATTCATCTTTAGTCTTGTCATTCTGTTTCATAGGCTTTGAAGAAAAATCGTCTATCGTTGTCATGATATGTACTATACATTCAATTTGATGTCTCTTCTTGTGATTTCTTTCATATTTTCTTCTTGGATTTGAAGTATACATGTTCTATGATTTCACATGATATTGTTAGGTATTGAAGATGTATCGGGAAGATGATGCTGAGTTACGATGCTAATTTTGAGATTTACTCATAACGGAAATAAATATGTGTTGTGTTGAAAACGTCTATACGGTAGGTGAGACTTATAAATCCATTCTCCATATTTATTATGTTCTTTTCCGTTTAATCTTTTTTGTTTGTGCAAACCATCTTAACCTATTGTGTTTATCTGTCATATTGACTTTGTTTCTGTTAAATATAATTGAATTTAATTTCCGGAACATGTCGAAGAACTTGTAGGAAACAAAGATGATGTATCTTCTATCACCATAACAACACATCTAATTTTGCTCAAACATATAGGACTGAGCGTCAACACTAAGGTACTACTTTCATGATCCATATTTTGTTGTATCTCCTATCAGCATAACAACACATCCAACTTTTTTCAAACTAATAGGACTGGGCGTCAACACTAAGGTACTATTTTTATGATCTAGATTTTGTTTTGGATATTATATAATTTTTGTATACCTATGTATACATATTTGTTTTGTACCTATGTATACATATTTATTTTGTAGATGATTCATCTGCAGTCTTGCCATTATGTTTCATATGCTTTGAAGAAAGATCATCTATCTTTGTTAGGAGATGTACTAGACAATCAATTTGATGTCTTTACTTGTAATTTTTTTTTATAGATTTTATGCTTGGATTTGAAGTATAATTGTTCTATAATTTTATATGATGCTGATAGATGTTGCAGATGTATCGGGAATATGGTGATGAGGAAGACAATGCTAATTTTGAGCTTTAGTCTCAACGGAAAGGAATATATGATGTGTTAAAAACATATATATGACAAGTGTGACTTTAATTTAGATCCATTCTCAAGATTTATTTGGTTCCTTTTTTCCGTTTAATCATTTTTGTTTGTGTAAACCATTTTATCTCATTGTGTTTATTTGGCGTATTGACTCCGCTTCTGTTAAATCTAATTGAATTTTATATCCGGAACATGTCCATGAGCTTGTAGGAAACAAAGATGAAGTATCTCCTACCACCAGAACAACACATCCAATTTTGCTCAAACAGATAGGACCAGCGTCAACTCTAAGGTACTAATTTCATGATCCATGTTTTGTTTTGGAAATTATGTAATTTCTTGATATCTATGTATACACCTTTGTTTTGTAGATGATTCATCTTCAGTCTTGCCATTATGTTTCCTAAGCTTTGAAGGAAGATCATTTATCATTGTTACGAAATGTACTAGATATTCAATTTGATGTCCCTTCTTGTGATTTCTTTTAGTTTTTCTGTTTGGATATAAAATATAACTGTTTTTTTATTTCACATGATGTTGTTAGATGTTGGAGATGTATCGGAAAGATGATGTTGAGGAAGATGGTGCTAATTTTGAACTTTATTTAATCACAACAGAAAACAATATGTGTTGTGTTGAAAACGTCTATACCGCATGTGAGACTTCTAAATCCTTCTTTGTTGTGTAGATGATTTATCTTCAGTCTTGCCATTTTGTTTCATAGGCTTTGAAGGAAGATCATCCATTGTTGTCAGACGTTCTCCACACTATGCGTCTATACTTTCACAATTTATCAGAATCTAAAGAAGAAAGGAACAACGCTATAAGGGTCGTCTGCCGTTGTAGGCCCATAAACCAGCCTGAAATAGAAAATGGGGTTGGTTTAGATGTTGTGTTAGATCGGACAAACAAAAAAGTTTTTAAGATCATTGTGCATCTACACAACATTTATAGTTTACCGCTAACTTTCTTGTAGGGCTCACCAAGCGAAGCTGAAATACAAATGTTAGTAGACAACGTTTGTAGAAGATTAACTCATATTTTACAAAAATATCGATTGTATATTCTGAGACAGGGAATTTAATGCACTTTGCAACAACTTATTCTCTCTCATATAGGGTTATTTTGGGCTACAATAGACCATCAAAATTGTATAAAACTAATTTTCAACTATCTCTTACTACTTTCTCTATTATTGGGTCAACCGTTAAACATTAACTCACTTAACTCTTAAAAACATCACAAACATCATCTTTGGAAGAAAAGAAAAAAACATGTTCTTGCACTTTTTACTTCATATACGAAAATTTGGCTATAGGATCAAAATAAATCAAAAAGTTGTTTTTCAAATTATTCAAATTTTTATCCAACATACAAAATTTAGGATGAATTCAAGATAAAAATTATGAATTTATAGCACTCTCAATGGCATATTCAGAAAATTAATCAAATAAATAAGAGAAAATTACCTAAAATAACATATAAAATATCAACAATAGCTAAGATAATCCTTCTAAATTTTTATTACTAATATAACGTATTTATGACTTATTTTTTTCTATAATACATAAAATACCCTTATAATAAATTTGATTGATTAATTTATTAATTTTAATTATATTGGAAAATAATAAAATTATTTTTTAATTAAAATAAAAATAAATTTATTATTAATATTATTACTTTAATTATACTTATTTTTTCTTTTTACTATAGTTGTTTAACTTCTACGACGGCGATTAAATGTAACTTCTACAACAACAACTTTCCATCACTCCAACAACTTCTATTTTCCCTCATTCTCACCATCTCCACTGTAGAAATGTTCATCAATTGGTTGGTGGAGTTTCATTCGATTGTAAATTTTTCAAAATTTAGAAATTTATGGGGTCTAACCATCCAGTATTCAGCAAAATCACTCTTGAGGTGAATTGAATTGATTATTCACCGAGAAAAAAACATCTTCTTGTTAGATGGGTTTCTAAAAATTTGTTGTTTCTGTTTGTTCGGAATTAAGGACGCTCTCCTATTTGGATGATGTTGCTTTACCTTTCGCATGTAGATTTCTTTTCATTCGCTTTACTTTGTTGTTCGATATGTGTACTTCTTAGGTTGTTACATATCAATGTTCAGTGCTTGATTTTATTTGATTTTGAGCTGTAGATTTTGACTTTGAATTCAATTGGCGTGATTGTTGTGTGTGTGGTGCTAGCTTTTATTTCTTTCTCCTTTTCTATGGCTCGCGTGATTTTGAAGTTGGCAGTCAAGTGCCAAAATGGATAATTCAGATTTTAAGAAAGAAAAAAATTGAAGTTTTTTGTGTGCTTAGAATGATGATATAATATGAAGTCGTCTCCCAAACAGTATATAAAGATATTGATAAAGCTACTTGTTCTTGTGTTGGATTAGTTTGGATCTAATGGTAGAATTTTTGTCTGTGATTCTTTTTGCACTTTTCTTACGTTTGTTAGTGTTCTTTTGTTAATTTTGGAGTCTTTTGATAATATTGGTTGATCGCTTGATACGAAGTTTTGAAATTAATCTATTTGATTCATGTGTTTTGCAGGATGTATATTTAAACAAATATGGTGGGTTAAGATTTTCATTACGGTTCTATTCATTTGGTTGTACGCCGAAACCTAAAAACAAACATTAACTACCATAGTAGAACGAGTTTCCTGCAAGATACTAATATATAGAAAAATAAATCAGACATGAATCGTACTTACTCTACGAACACTCGATATACATTTAAAGTCTGCTCACTATTGACACACTTATAATTAGTCGGCATACTTACGATTAGTCGGCATACTTGCATAAAGTATAAAAGTTTTGGCAGACTTTAATTTACGATCTCACTGACTTATATTTAGTCTACAGACATTCCACAAACTTTCATGAAATCTACAGATTTTTGGTAGACTTTAATAGCCAATTTTGCAGACTTATGTTTAGTCTATGAACATTCGACAGACTGATTATAAGTTTGCGGACACTCGGCATACATCCGTGAAGTATACTAATTTCAGCAGACTTCAAAGACCAATCACACAAACTTACTTTTGATTTGCGGCTGATCAGCAGACTTGCGTGAAGTCTACATATTTTTGACAGACTTCAAAATTCGAACTGGCAGACTTATATTTAGTCTGCAAATATTCGACAGACTTTCCTATAGTCTGCACATTTTTGGCAGACTTGAAAATCCTATCTAGCAGACTTAATGCAAGTATGCGGAAAGAGTTTTCAAATCTGTCAAAAACACTCGGACTTTACGCAAGTCTGCCTAATATATGCAAACATAATGTAAGTCTGCCGACACGGATTTTGAATATCAAAATCACGTAAATTTCACGCAAGTCTGTCGATCATCCGTAAAAGTATGCGATATTGGGTTTTGAAATCTTCCGAAATTTTTTAGACTTCACGAATGTTTGCCAAGTGTTTGCGGACTTATAATCAGTATGCATGATTAGATTTTGAAGTCTCCTGAAAACTTATAGACTTCACGAAAGTAAGTTGAATGTCTGTAGACTAAACAGAAGTCTGCAAGATTAACTATTAAAGTCTATCAAAAATATGTAGACTTCATGAAAGTCTACCGAATATTCGTGGACTAAATATGAGTGTGCGAGATTGGCTATTGAAGTCTACAAAAAAATTGTAGACTTTACGCAAGTCTACCGAATGTTTATAAACTTTACGTAAATCTACCTACAAAATCTATCAAAACACGCAGACTAAAAAGACTGCTAAAATATGGCAGAGTTTACATGCCCTTCATCTTTAACATTAACATGTTTTTAATTATCTGAATCTTCATAAACGTTGAATCTTTAAAACTCAATGTGTGATTTTGTTCCTTTTTTATTTTGAAGATGATTTTCCTTTTTTGCCTCTACTTTTAAGATATAAAGCGAATAGATCTACAAAAAATAATATTATGAACAAAACACACAAATATAAAAAATCTAGAATCATAATCAATCTTAAAATAAAAATGAAAAGAAAAGACAAAATAAATTACTATTTTTGTAAGATGATAATACGATTGACATATTTTGGAGAACTCTACGTGTGATGAATTCGATCGGTTATGATTTTTGGTGTTTTGAAAATTTAATAGTTGAAAAATAAAATATAGATCATGAAAAAGAACATGGACAATCGACAATGGTGTTTTAAATAAAAAGATTTCCTTTTTAAATGAAAACGTTTTCCATTTAAAAAAGCTTTAATTGTTTTTAATAGTTATTTTATTAAAGTTGATTATATTTCCTTTTTCATTAATTTTTATATATTTTTTTTAAAAAAGCAAATTAATTAGTTATATTTTTTTAATTAGTATGCTTGCTATTTATGTAAAGTAAATAACAATCTATTCAAGGATAATATTGGAAAAATATCTTTCAAAAATCTTGAAAATTTTGAATAGTGTTAATAAAAGTTGTGATTATCCATCTCATTGCCACTTGTCTTTGTCTACATCTCCAAGTCTTGGACATGTCTCCTCAGATCGTTGCCTCCATAAAATAAATGTCCCTAAGACATTTATGAAATGTTCCAGAAGAACCTCATAAAAAAAATAATGTACAAAAGACATACTTGAAACAAAAATCTCCATAAGCCATATATGAAAGCGTTCATGAAGAACTGTTTCGTCCAGAAGATGAATATCATACGTTTTAAATTATTGTTTTTTTAATTTATGTTTATTATTGTAAATTATATGGAAGGCTTGCCTCCTATATTATTTTAAATTATGTCTTTATTATGTTTACGAGTTTTATTGCGTTTATTTACAATTGGAAATTCAAATTGAATTATCACTAAATTTTATGATTAATAAATTATTATATTATGTATTCAGTTATCATGTCAAATTTGGCGAAGTTTGAAATTGTTGCCCTTGATACCTCTGGAAATATTTATATGAGATGGACAGTATCTGCAAGGATGCATTTAAAAGAAAAATAGGTCCTTGATACCATCAATAAATCAAAAACAACTCTTTCGTGAAAAAGGGAAACGCCATGATGGTTTAAAAGATGAATATATGACGAAAGAAGATCCTGCCGATATTTGGAAATCACTCAAAGATAGGTTTGATCACGAAAAATATGTGATCTTACCAAAAGCTAAGCACGAGTGGTTAAACCTCCGGTTTCAGGATTACAAGAGCGTTAGTGAATATAATTCCGCTTTGTTCGAAATTACTTCCATGATAATGTTATGTGGTGAAAAGATAAGCGATTTTGATATGATAAAAAAAACTCTTCAAACATATCATCCTGGAAACGTAATCATGCAGCAAAAATACCCGGCAAATGGATACACGAAGTATTCAGAGTTGATGCAAGTTCTTTTGGTAGCAGAACAAAATAACGAACTCGTGACGTTAAACCATCAATCTCGTCCAACTGGATCAGCTCCATTCTCAGAAGTGAATGTTGCATCACCCAACTATAATAATTGGCAAAATGGACGTAGACGCGGTCGAGGTAGGTAATGATCGTGGTTGTGGACGTGGATGTGGACGTGGACGTGGATAAAGAAGAAAGTTCCGTCCTAATGATTCCAATACTGAAAGAAATAATAAAAAGTTCAAAGGAAATGAAGTTGGTAGCGTGAATAATAAGCAACATGAGAATGCTTGCTACAGATGCGGCATGAAGGACATTGGTCCCGTACCTGTCGTACGCCGAAATATTTAGCCGATCTGTATCAAGAATCACAAAAAAAAACAAAAGGAAAAGAAAATGAAACCAACTTCATCTATCACTACAAGAAAACACAGTTTTTGCAACTCCCAAAATAGTCCCAAAATGGTCATTTGCGACCATTTTGGAACTAAAAAAAATAGTCGCAAATATTTGGTCGCCAAATAAAGTGGTCACAAAACAGTCGTTTTTTTGCGACTAATATGTGACACCCATTATCAGTCCTAATTTAGAGACCGATTTGCGACTACTTGTTAAAAAAATAATTAAAAAAAAAACAAAAAAAAATCAAAAAAAAAATATTTTTATTTATTAAATTTAATTACAAAAATTAAAAAAAATGGAAAAAGAAGATCGAAGATCTTCTTCTCCCTCGCCGGCGCTCAATCTTCTTCTCCCTCGCCGGCGCCGACCTTCGATCTTCGATCTTCTTCTCTCTCCATGGCCAAGATCTGCTCCTTCGCCTGCATCCCGAGCTCACCACGAACCACCCTCCACGCGAGGCACGAACAACCCTCGACGCGAGGCACAAACCACCACGAACCTCAGCTCGTAACGCACACCGAACCCCTCGCCGACTTCCGCCCCGAGCTCAGATCGACAATTCCTCTCCACTCATTGCCTCCTCCTCCTCCGAGACGAAGCTTAACGTTGACAGCATCAGATCTGGAAAAAAAAGAGTTAGCTAAACTCAAGGAAGAGAAGGAAGAGAAGGAAGTGCAAGAAATCGTAGGGGAAGTGATGATAAGGAATTGTCGGCCCAGTCTTATGTGCATCCGTTGCGATGGATCACTACAAGAAAACTGTCCATTTCCAACGAAAATTTACGACCGTTTTAAATCGATGTAACTTTACATCGACATTACGACGAAATATGTGTTCGATGTAAAATCGTCATAAATATATGTCGTTGTAATATCGATGTAAAATTACGACCATTTTACGACGACAACATAAATCGTCGTAATATCGATGTAACTTTACATCGATATTACGACGAATATGGCTTCGGCATATTACGTTGATATTACGACGATTTAACGTCGCATGTTCCCAGTTAGGTAGACCACGTTTTTTAATAGGTCCAACTACTAAATTTACATCGAATTTACATCGTAAAATTCGTTGTAAATCCGTTGGAAAATCGTTGGTAATTCTGAAAAAAATTTCTATAAATACAGCATAACTTCAAACGAAAGAATCAAAAAAAAAAAATAATCAAAAAAAAACACTATAAATGTCTATATACGAACTACGAAAATTGATGTATACGCAAAAGGATTAAGAGGGAGATTTGACGGAAGAATTCAAATAAGGGCTTGAAATATTCATTTATCAGCCCAGAAATATGCAAACAACCCTGGAAAGTGGTAAGATGTTCTGTCCTTGTCGTAAATGCAAGAATACGAGATATATGTTTATTGAGACGGTGTGGAAGCATTTACTAAATAGAGGGTTTATGCCGCAATATTATGTTTGGTATTAACATGAAGAGGGTTTTGAAAGAACTCAAGCAACGGATAGTAGTAGTAATTATCAAAGTCAAGTAGAATCAAATTATCAAGGTAGTTATGATCATGGTCAACATCAATTTGATCAGGGTGCAGATCATGATAGGATGCATGCCATGGTTAATGATGCATTTCATGAAACAAATGCTGATAATAGTACTGTTGAGGAACCCAACGTAGATGCGTAGCGATTTTATGATATGCTAGACGCTGCAAACCAGCCACTCTACGATGGATGTAGAGAAGGTCAGTCTAAATTGTCGTTAGTTTCTAGGATGATGACAATTAAAACTGATCATAACTTAGTTGAGGTTTGCATGGATGATTGGGCTGATCGTATTAAAGAGTATTTGCCAGAGGATAATTTGGCTACCGAAACATACTATAAGATACAGAAGTTGGTGTTTAGTCTTGGGTTGCCTTCTGAGATGATAGATGTATGTGTTGACAATTATATGCTTTTTTGGAAAGATGATGATAAGCTGCAAGAATGTCGATTTTGCCAAAAAACGAGATTTAAGCCGCAAACAACTGGGCGTACTAAGATACCATACCAACAGATGTGGTATCTTCCTATAACTGATAGGTTGAAACGGTTGTATCAATCTGAAAGGACAGCTGCATCGATGAGGTGGCATGCAGAACATTCACAGAGAGAATGAGAAGTGACTCACCCGTCAGATGCAAAAGCTTGGAAACACTTTAACACGGTACACCCCAATTTTGCTAACTCTAAGCGAAATGTGTATCTTGGTCTTTGCACTGATGGATTTAGTCCATTCGGTATGTCTGGTAGGCAATATTCTTTATGGCCAGTTATCGTAACTCCTTATAACATTCCCCCAGATATGTGCATGCAAAGGGAATTTCTTTTCCTGAATATTTTAGTCCCTGGTCCCAATCATCCGAAGCGGTCCCTTGATGTGTTTTTGCAGCCTCTCATACATGAGTTGAAACAGTTGTGGTATACAGGAGTGCGGACATATGACTGTTCGAGGAAAAAAAACTTCACGATGCGTGCGGTGCTTATGTGGACAATAAGCGACTTCCCTGCATACGGAATGCTATCAGGTTGGATGACGCATGGGAGGTTATCTTGTCCTTATTGTCTCGATCGGACAGATGCGTTTCAACTGAAACATGGTCGAAAAACATGCTGGTTTGATTGTCACCGCCGATTTCTACCAATCAACCATCCATATAGGAGAAACAGGCGGTTGTTTAGGAAGAACAAAATCGTGCGTGTCCCCCCACCAGTGTATCCATCTAGGGAAGATCTAGAAGCGCAAATAGATCATTTTGGGGGACTAGAAACTGTGAATCGTGTGGGAATTTCACACACTCCAACTAATATGCCTGATGGATACGGGGTTAATCACAATTGGCACAAGAAAAGCATTTTTTGGATCTTCCGTACTAGAAAAATCATCTACTGAGACACAATCTTGATGTCATGCACATTGAGAAAATTGTTTTTGATAACATCATGCATACAGTGTTAAACGTGAAAGGAATAACCAAAGACAGCGAAAAGTCAAGGTTGGACTTGCCATATATTTACAACAGAAATGAGTTGCATATAATGAGCAATGAAAAATCACTAGTTCCCATATTTCGGTTGGGTGCAGAACAAAAGGCATCGTTGTTCAATTGGGTTTCATCTGACGTGAAGTTTCCTGATGGGTATGTATCCAATCTTGCTAAATCTGTTGAGAAAGGACAAAAGTTTTCAGGGATGAAGAGTCATGACTGCCACGTGTTTATGTAACGTTTACTTCCTTTCGCATTTGCCGAACTCCTTCCAGGAAATGTTCATGAAGCAATTGGGGGTAAGATACTTCATCACATATAAAATTGTTGAGATTAATTATATATATATATATATATATGTTACAATGTATATAATTTTGCAGGCATCGGAGCATTTTTCGGGGATCTTAGTACACGGACGTTTTGTCAGAAGATGTAATTGCACAGCTGGCTTCTAATATTCCAATCTTGTTGTGCAATTTGGAGAAGATATTTCCCCCTACGTTTTTTGATGTTATGAAACATCTTCCCATTCATCTCCCCCATGAAGCAGAACTAGGAGGCCCTGTTCAGTTTAGGTGGATGTACCCATTCGAGCGCTTCATGAAACATTTAAAGGGAAAGGCAAAAAATCTAGCAAGGGTTGAAGGATAAATTGTTGCGGAAATTTGACAGAAGAAACTTCACACTTCACTTCATATTATTTCGCTACAAAAGTCCACACACGCAAACGGGCTCCCCGACGATACAATGATGGTGGTGTGGGACAAATATATGCAGTAGATGGTTTCCCAGACATCTTCTCACCAATCGGTCGTCGTAGTGGAAAATTGAAGGAAGTTTGGTGGGATAACGAGCATAACAGGCACAGTGCACATACGTACATCCTCCTAAATTGTGATGAAGTGAGTCCTTACGAAAGGTAACAAAACTTTTTAATTAATTAGTCATTAATAATTAATTAATATAATTATAATTAAATGTGTTAATTTTTATGTCTATATATGTATTTTGCAGCTTATTTGTTACCCATGTACGAGAATGCATTGAAGGGGTTTCAGATGATGAAATAAACGACCGTAAATATCGTCACTTTGTTGAGTGGTTGAAGATGCAAGTAAGTTAATATAGTTATAAATATTTCATTTAATTATATCGGCTTTCAATCTAACATGCACACTTATCATAGGTTGATCATGGCGATCCCTCATATCCATTTTGGTTTCATGAGTGACTCCTAGGCCCCATCGGGAAGATAACGACCGCACCCATGTATTTTACCCGTGGTTATGTGTTTCATACATACAAGTATGGCGTTCGTCGGGCAACTACCAACTACGGAGTATGTGTTAGGGTGAAATAGATTTTTATGGGGTTTTGCAGGAAATAATTGAAGTGGAGTACCCCGGACAGGTTAGGTTGAAATGCGTTCTTTTCAAATGTGATTGGTTCGATCCAACAGTCGGTCGAGGGGTACGAATTAACAAATTTGGTGTGGTTGACGTCAACAAATCACGATGTTACAACAAGTTTGAGCCATTCATCCTAGCATCACAAGCAGAACAAGTAACGTTCGTTCCATATCCGCGAGTTCGAACATCTAGGATCTCATGGTTATCGGTTATTAAAATAGCTCCAAGGGGTAAAATTGTTGGTGTTGATGATCTTCCAATGCAACAAGATTCTCTCCTTGACATTATAGAACCAGAGATTACGGAGAACGTTCTTTTAATTGATCCACGAAACAGGCAACTTGAATATCTACCTGACGACACAGAAGAAGAAGGCGATTCCGACGAGTTTGAAGAAAGTGACGATGACGATGAACCTGAAGATGATGAAGCCAATCAAGATGATGATCCCAACGAAGATGATGATTCTGATTTAAAGCTTATATATATGTAATTTTTGGTTTGTTAAATGTTTAAGTTTTTGTTGTAAAATTATTAAACTAATAAAAAATCGACGAAACATTGATGAATTAACAGTTTTTGTGAATGAAACACGTAGATTAGGGTTAGTTAAACTTTATTACATAATGCTAAACCCTAAATATACAGTTAATTTAATGTAAATCCGATGGTACTTAACGACGATATTACGACGAATGTGGTACTATTCGTCGTAACATCGTCGTAAAATTACTTAACATCGTCGAATAGTACCACATTCGTCGTAATGTCGTCTTGGGTTTAGGAGCAGACTGTTGTATTTCCACTTCTGATGATCTGGCCAACAAAGAACTCTGGGGGTTTACATAGATGTCCGATGGTACTTAACATCGTCGAATAGTACCACATTCGTCGTAATGTCGTATTGGGTGTAGGAGCAGACTGTTGTATTCCCACTTCTGATGATCTGGCCAACAAAAAACTCTCGGGGTCTAGTTTTCTAGATTCATAAAGACCAACCACCATAAGTGAAATATACATAGAATTGGACATCCTTATATTACGACGGATTTACATAGATGTCCAATTTTATGAATCATTAACCTATGGTAGTTATGAATACTGTCTTTACTTGAAAACAAGATCCCACTGGATTCTTTGTTGGCAAGATCATCAAGAAGTGGGAACACAATGATCAGCGTAAAAACCCAAGGAAACGTGGATATGTATATATTTAGTGTGTATTTTTTTTTTTGAGTTACCATTGAAGGTGTGGAATGTATTTATATAAATTTTCTAGAAATTACCAACGGATTTGCAACGAAAATTTACAACGGTTTTACATCGAATAGCATTACAACGATTTTACATCGAATATACGACGAAATTACGTCGACAATATTCGATATAAATAATTAGGTGACCTATAAGAAACCATGTTTTACCAAACTCTCAGAGTCTACGTGAAATCGTCTTGATACCGATGTCACTATTTTCGTCGTAACATCGTCGTAAAACTACGATGATTTTACGACGATTTAGGTTTAATTTACATGTTTGGTTTATCAACGTATATCATGTTTTATGTAACTTCTATTCATAGTATAAACTTGATAATCCATCGTATAATCATCGTTATTGAATATGTTGTTAAATATTAGAAGTATTAGACGCACAAATAAACTTCGTTCTTACTTCTAAGATATGTGTATTGTGATTTAGGGTTTAGGGTATAGATTTAATTTATTACAACAAAATTACGATAGATTCGTCGTAAAATCGTTGTAAAATTACAACGATTTTACGACGAATCCGTCGTAATTTAGTCGTAATACCTAAAATTTATGGTTTAGGGTTTGATTTACATGTTTGATTTTTTATCTTATATCTTGTTTTACGTAAGTTCTAATCATAGTATAAACAAGTATAAGTTTTTACAGAATCATTTACATTATTTAAGTCATGCATGTTACGAATATACTTATAAGAACGAATGCTATACATTATTATGTAAGATAAAAAAATCGACGACGATATAGATTCAATCGTCGTTATTGAATATGTTGTTAAATATTAGAAGTATTAGATGCACAAATATACTTCGTTCTTACTTCCACGATATGTGTATTGTGATTTAGGGTTTAGGGTATAGATTTAATTTATTACAACGAAATTACGATAGATTCGTCGTAAAATCGTTGTAATTATACAACGATTTTACGACGAATCTATCGTAATTTCGTCGTAATACCTAAAATTTAGGGTTTATGGTTTGATTTACATGTTTGGTTTTTTTTATCTTATATCTTGTTTTACGTAAGTTCTAATCATAGTATAAACAAGTTTAAATTTTTACAAAATCAATTACATTATTTAAGTCATGCATGTTACGAATATACTTATAAGAACGAATGCTATACATTATTATGTAAGATAAGGAAATCGACGATGATATAGATTCAATCGTCGTTATTGAATCTGTTGTTAAATATTAGAAGTATTAGATACACAAATATACTTCGTTCTTACTTCCAGAATACGTGTATTGTGATTTAGGGTTTAGGGTATAGATTTACTCTATTACAACGAAATTACAACGGATTCGTCGTAAAATTGTTGTAAAATTACAACGATTTTACGATGAATCCGTCGTAATTTCGTCGTAAATCGAAATATTTAATTTACCGCATGGGGGGAAATTTCGATAGGTTGAATTTTCGGTTTTAATATTACGATGATTTTACGACGGAAACGTCGTAAAATAGTCGTAAATTACCAACGATTTTACGACGACCACAAAATATATATATATACGTGACCAGATTTTTCCTCCCTCACAATCTCACACAAACTCACTCTCTCTCTAAATTGCTCTCACCTCTCTCTACCTACGAAAAAAGGTAAAAATTTTATTTTTTGGTTTTTTAAATTATATTATTGTTTGTGAGGATTTTGAATTGTTAGTTATGATTATAATTTTTATTAGTTAGGATTGGAATTATTAGTTAGGAGTGGAATTATATTATACTGGAATTGAGTTAGTTTTGAATAATTTTTAGATATGGCGCCACGTAAGACACACTATCGGCAGCTTCTCGAGACGGGACCGAGTGCTAATTCGCAACTCCCGTCATCTTCTGCGACACAGTCCGCTGTTCCTGATTCTTTTTCCTAACCAGCGCCGCCTCCAGAAGCAGGTGCTCGACTGCCGTTGTCGTATTCATGATTGACGGTCGAAGCTATTTTGCAGTCGTCGGGGCATGATTCTTTAGACCGGTTAGATCCACGACGGCTCACGAATACATTTTGGTACGTAACTACAATTTGTTTTTTTTAATAACATCATGAATTTGTTTTTTGTACTAATAATTTTTGTTTTATTTCTCAGGTTTAAGGAAGATAACAAAGTTGGGCGGAGTGTGGCTGACACCATTAAAGCCTATTTCATGGAACCTCACCGCAATTGGTCTTCGGTTCCGGAAGACGTTGTCGAGACATGGTTTAAATGTTTTGCGGTAATTTTTTTTATTTTTTAAATTCATTATTATTTTGGAGAATTCTTTATCTTTAATCGTTTCTAATTTTATTTTAATTTTTTTTGTATAGCAAAAATGGCATTGGGACGTTGCGATCAACGAGACGGTGAAGACGAAATTCAAAAATAAGGGAACATTGCGGCTCAACAATACCGTCTCCGATTGGAAGAGGAAGTGGGAGGTTAAAGGCGATCATGGGAAGCCGCCATACATGTCTTCCGATGTTTGGAACGGCTTGACGGCATACTGGAGAGATCCGCATTCGCAGCAAGTGGCCGCTAAGTGTTCGGCTTCTCAGAACACTATGGGTCCAGACGGTCTTCCAGCGCTTGTGCCTCATATGTCGGGTCAAACGTCTTTTGCGGGAAGACGCTTTCAAATGGTAATAATTTTTTCGGTTAGTATTTTATTTATGTGATTTTAATTTGTTATTAATTTATATTATCCATCAACCGTTTGATTTCTTTTTTAATGTCTTTTTTGTTAGGCAAATGGAGGCGAACTTCCTCCAATGACCCGAGTTTTTGCGGAAACTCACAAGAAGAAAGACGGCTCTTTTGTAGATCCTCGAGCAGAGGCGATCTACAATGACGCGCATGCAAGGATCGACGAGCGTCAAACTCAGCTTTCTCAACAGCTATCACATGGCGGTAGTTCGGTCCAATCCACTGCAATTTTGATGGTTGCCCAGATGGACGAGATATACGCAGAGGTAATTTAACGTTTTTTTTACAAAAGTTAACGTTTCTTTATACAATTTATTAAATTTTACGTTTCTTTTTTAAAGGTTGCCCCGAAGAAAAAGGGCAGAGTTTTAGGGATGGGATCGATCGCAGATAGTGCCGCCACCTCGTCCCGTCGTCAGCTTTTCGACGATCCGGTTATTTTGCGGACCGAGTTAAACACCGCCAACTCCGAGATCAACACTTTGCGGGCGAAGCAGGTGGTATACGATGAGAAGATCCAAGGATACGATAAAACAATCCAAGGATACAACACTCTCTTCGATATTATTGACTTGATTAACCCGACTTTGGCGGCTGCACTGAGGCAGCAGGAAGGATCGACATCGGGCCAGCCGAGTGATCCGCTCGCGCAATAACGAGCGAATATGAAGCAGAATGGATCGGACGACGACCTTTTTGATAATTTACGTTTTCCAGCTGGACAATAGTTTATATTAAGAATTTTATTTTTTATTTTATATTTTGAATTTATTTATAAAATTTTAATTGAAAAAATAAATAATATTATATATATATATTACATCGAGTTTACATCGACTCAACATTTACATCGATTTTACATCGTTCAATAATTTACGACGAATTTACATAGATTATTTTACATCGATTTACCAACGCATTTACAACTACCTATTACGACGAATTTACGACGGATTGTCGAAACAAAAATTGTATAATTCAATGTAAAATCGATGTATTGTTTCACCCTATTACGACAAATTTACGACGGATTGTCGATAAAAAATTTGTATAATTCGATGTAAAATCGATGTAATGTTTCATCGTGATATATTTACATCGATTTTACGACAAATAATATACGACGATTTTTAGTCCTCCTTAATATTACGGTCAATTTACGACGATTTCCGATTAACGACGATCATATTACGATGAATTATTAATCGCCGCTAATCCGTCGTAAACCATGTTTTACGACCAATTTACGACGATTCTGCTAGTTGTAAAATGGCAGTTTTCTTGTAGTGGATGTAATATGGTGATTGACTATTTTATGTATGATTCTCTAAATTTCAAAGGTTTTCAATTAAAAAAAAAAAAGAAATCGTAGGAAGGAAGAAGAAGAATAATATCGAGAGAGAAAGACAACACTCAATTAAAAAAATAAAATTAAAAATAAAGTAAATGAGATATCCACCGTTGGATTAAACCAATCAACGGTGGAGGATCTCAATCCTTGTCTCAATGAACTAGCCAATGAGAAGTTTTCATTATTTTTGTCATTATGTCGCAAATTGGTTGCAAATTTGGGACTATCTTGTGACTATTATTAAAAAAATCGACTGGAGTTGCTAAACGATCGCAAATTTGGGACTATTTTGTGACAATAAAAAATATTTACCCTAAACCCTAAACTTTAAGAATCTAGAAAGATTGAATATGACTTTACAATGATTTTTTGTATATAGCAGTTCAAAAATATGTTAAAACTTAAAAATATATAAATTTTGAGAGAATTTTTATCTTTCAAAATCATTCCTTATAAAACACATGTAACACTTAGTACATGTTATGATTTTATTGAAATTTTTGTATATTATTTGATGTTTATGTGTAAGATATAGTTTACAATTTAAGATTTAGAGTTTATGATTAAGGGTTAGAGGTTTAGGATTTAGAATTTAGAATTTATAAAATGATTATTGATATATCATGGTTTTTACCCCTTTTAGGTCATGATATAAGTCTGTTTTATAGAGTCTTTCTAGTATTTTGGAGTCTTTTAGAGTCTTTTACAGGTTTTAGCACGTTTGGAGCATAATTGGAGATATTGGAGCTTTCTGGAGCAAAGCAGAAGTTCGCGTTAGGGCTGGGCAAATTATCGGGATCCGAAAATCCGAACCAGTACCGAACCGAACCCGATCCAAAGTTTTAAAATACCCGATCCAAAGTTTTAAAATACATTCCAAATACCCAAAATTACAACTATAAACCTGAATATATTAATTATTTTTTAGGGTATTTCGGATATTTTAGGTATATTTTCGATATTATGGGTATATCGAATATACCTATTTTGTTTTTTTCTGAAATTTTTGGGTATTTTATATACTTTTGGTTTGAAAGTATATTGGTTTTATTGAAATGAATATTCATGTTTTTGTGTTTTGTCTTGGATTTCGGGTTATTCGGGTATTATGGATACTTTTGGTTACTTTTGGATATTTTCGGATCCGGATCTGAACATATCCGAAAAATTTCGGATCTTAAAAAAATACCCGATCCGAACCCGAACCGAACCCGATCCGAATTTTTAAAATGCCCGATCGGTACCTAAATCCCTAAACCCGAAATACCCAACCCGAACCCGATCCGAAGATCCGAACGCCCACCCCTAGTTCGCGTTGCTGAGTACCCGATTTGAAACATCAGTATCGATCGATACTGCCTAGTATCGATCGATACCCATCGCAGCAGACACGGATCGCACCTTATTGAAGATTTAAAGAATCGCAAATTGCCCCAGAAGTCTTTAATATTTACAAGAAATCCCAGAACATGTTTAGGTTATTTAATAGGATCTTACAGCCACTTTGATGGCTATGCTTTCATTACACTTTGATTCTACCTTTGGTTTTTGGAGAGACAACTCTGAACTCCTGTTTCTATTGATTTCTTTGATGATCTATTCAATCATGTTGTTTTCAATCTCCATGTCTGAGTAGATCCACTTTAGGTTCAGGGTTCTCATAAGGGTTTTCTCTGAATGCTAGATTGATTATCTGTTTAGGATTCACCATATGAATTAGTTTTTCGCCATAGGTTGTTCTCAAGGCTAATTCTAGGTTGACGAATCTGGAACTTAGATCTTAGGATAATTGATTAGGCACGAGAGTGCGATTAATTACCTGATAGAACCTAGGGTGAGCAAATTGATTATTCGCAAAGAGATTTGGTTTAATTGATTTGTGAACATATCAAACTCGATATTAAAGCTGATTTATTCTTAGGAATTTGCAAAGAGATTTGGGATTCTGAAGTTTAGATTTAGATAGCTTTCGCAACGAGAGTTGGTTAGCTATACTTTAGTGATTTGAGTTCAAGAACCGCGCTAAATCTGAATCATGTTAGTTAGTTTGTCTGCATTCATTGATTTCCTGAGAAATACCATGGGCCTATATTTTCCTCCATCGAATTACAACTCTTTTAATTTACGTTTTACTTTTAATTACATCTATTGGTTTAGCTTAATTCTCTTTTATATAATCTATTGTGTGTTTCTGTGAGTCCTTGTGTTCGACCCCTAACTATACTATAACTACTGCTTTAGTATCTAAATAGGGTATTAATTTGAGCATATCAAATTTGGCGCCGTTGCCGGGGACTCAATTCGCCATTAGATTTTAGTCTGAGAATTTCGACTAAACTCGTCGGTATCGATCGATACTGTCTAGTATCGGTCGATACTCGCCGTTCTTTTTGTTGATATCGATCGACACCATAGGGTATCGGTCGATACTCATCGTGTTACCGATTACTTACGTTATTGGCTTCTGTTTTCTGGTGTATGCCTAATCACAAAACCAGGGGAAAGAAGAACACTCAGCTAGTTCAACTGTTATTGGAGCAACTAGCACTTGTGGAACGCACAAACAAGAAGGCAAAGAAGCCAGCAGAGATGAACAACACGATGATTCTGATTCAGGATGCTGCTGGAACTTTGAGAGACCAAGAGGGTCGGTTGTGCAACGAGAGAGGACAACGTCTGGATGGAGAGGGGAACATCATTCCACCTGCTCCTGTTGTCGCTGGGAATATCGCTGGGAACGCGAACGCAGGGAATGATGTGGCTGCTCGCGGTAGAACGATTGGTGAACACAACAGGCCTGATCAATTTTATGCCAATCGGTCAGCAATTCGTCCTCCACCATATCAGAGGAATGACTTTGAGCTGAAATCTGCATACTACACTATTGTGGGTCAACACCCTTTTCATGGTCTTCCTCATGAACATCCCATGGATCAAATTGAGAAGTTCGAGGACTTGGTCACTAGCATCAAGAGTAATGGGGTGTATTATGATTACTTTTTACGCAAGCTCTTCCCATACTCTCTTGGTGGAGAAGCGATTTATTGGCTGAATCAGTTACCTCCTGGATCACTGACTACTTGGGAAGAGACTAAGACTGTTTTCCTGAACAACTTCTATGATGATTCAAGAGCCGAGTATCTGAGGAACAAGATCTCCCAATTTTCTCAAGGACCTACTGAGGCGTTCAAGGCTACTTGGACGAGATTCAGATCGTATCAGAGAGATTGTCCACATCATGGATACTCTGATGTTCAGTTGCTGGGTATCTTCTTCAGAGGGATTGATTGAAGGTATCAGATGAATTTGGATGCTTCGAGCAATGGGAATTTCAATACCAGGTATCCAGATGATGCTTATGTGCTTATTGAGAATTTTGCGTCTAGCAATAGCAGCAAAAATGCAGACCTTGAGCGAAAGAGACATAATGGGAACATGGATAGATCGCAGATTGCTGAAATTAAAGCCAAGCTATATTCTAGGCACAGTCCTTTGATGGGCAAGACAACGAAGGCCGTTCATTTTGCTGAAGATATTAAGGTGTTCAATGAGAGTGAAGTAGAGGATGTTAACTACATTGGTGGTTATAGTTTTCAGGGTCAAAGGAACCAATTCAACAACAACCGAAATTTTAACAACAATTTCCAGCAAGGAGGATTCAACCAGAAACCTCCCCAGAACAGTGGTTACACCAGGAACTATGAGAATTTTTCTTATGAGCTTGTACCTACTAAAACTCTTGAGAGCAAGATTGAAGCTATGCTTGAACAGATGGTTCAAGGACAGGAGAAAATGACAGTAACTTTTAATGGAAAGCTAGAAGATCTTTACACTACCTTGAATGGAAGGATCAAAGCTCTCAGCTTGAGTCATAAGAAGTTGGAAGTTCAGGTTGCTCAAACTTCGGAAGCTGTAAAAAGGCAAGAGGGTTTTCTTCCAGGGCAAACTGAAAATCCAAGAGCACACGTCAATGCAATCACCTTAAGTGCAGGAAATTTCGATGAGACTTCAGGAATCACCGGGGTGTCGATCGACACTCTGTATCGATCGACACCACAGAGTGTCGATCGACACCATTCAAAATCCTTTCTTGAGACGTGTCAGAATCTCGAGTATCGATCGATACCCTACCTGGTGTCGATCAATACCACTCGCAGACTAAGCCAGAAATTGAGAAGACACCTGATTTGATTGAAGGACTTTGCAAGCCCAAGAAGCTAAATCCTATTCCTCAACACCTCCGAGCCCCCATCACTCCAAAGCAGTTGCGTGGCTTTGAGAAGAGGGTACGAAGGATACTCCACTCGTTCACTTTTGAAGAAGCTTTAGAGGGCTGGCCTCTGTTAAGTCACTTCAAAGATTGCAGAGAAACTCTGGAAGAGGTCGAAGTACTCTTTATCGAGGCAAGACATAAGTCCCTACCGCTGAGGCAGTTGACCCAGAGGGAAGACCCAGGGAAATTCGCGGTTCCATGCTCCATCTCTGGAGTTGAATTCAACGAGTCTCTCGTTGATTCAGGGTCTAGCGTCAATGTCATATCACGGGACATCGCTGAACGATTAAGGGCTGATATCAGATCACCTACGATGCTTCTCACATTTGCGAACTCCTCCACCTCACCTCCAAACGGTACTATCCATGGTTTGCTTGTTAAAGTAGGAGATTGTCTGGTGCCCACTAATTTCAGGTTGTGGAGATGAGCGAAGGATCTGAGGTGTCTTTGCTCCTGGGACGACCGTTTATGGCTACTGCTGGCGCGATCATAGACACGCCTAATAAGAGAATCTCTTTCTCTTACATTGACAGAGAGGTCTACTATGATGTCATTCCCTCTAGAGGAGCTCCCACACATGTCTCTTTCTTCACTGTTGTCACAGGAGAGACATTAGCAGTTGATCTTTTGGAAGAGCCTCCTGACGAGCCAACTGTCATGGACGTTTCGGTTGAATCGCCTAGCATCCCCAAGAAAGTTGTCAAGAAGGCTAAGGCAACAAAGAAGAAGGCGAAGAGCAAGAGAGTCGAGAATCCTCATGTCACTTTGATCCCTCAGAAATGCGATGGAGATTCAATTGAATATAAGGTGAAGTGCAAGGTAACTTCGAAACCATTATCTAAGGCTAGAGTTATTCTCACTTTGGAGCTGAAAGAGAAATGACAGGAGTTTGTGGAGAGCATGATGAGCAAAACTCTGAAGCTGGAAATGTCAAATTGTGGAGCTTGTTTCGGCGCAAGTTCTCATTTTTCTCCTGACTGAACGGCCGTAAAGTCAAGCTCGTGACGTAAAACAAGCGTTGAGTGGGAGGCAACCCACTGGTAAGTCTGTACATACGTTTTTATTTTCATTTTGTTTTTGATTTTTGGTTTTGTGTCTTGTGTCAAACGTGAAGCAGATTTGACGAGGAGTATCGATCGACACCAGTCAGTGTCGATCGATACCAAGTGTCGTAAAAGGAGCATAATTTTTCATAAGTGTCGACCAAAAACGACGAGTATCGACCGATACCTCTGGATATCGATCGATACTCCACGGCCAGGAAAGTTTCCTTAATACCCTACGGTTTTGTCTTCCTCCTCACAACTCTCCATCGATCGATACCGACACCATATCACTCTCAAATAGCATCTTTCTCGTTTTTTCACCGATTTTGGTGATTCAAGTGCCTAGATTCATTAGATTTTCACTCTCTATCTCCTTCTAGCATTTGTTTCTCAGATCAGCAAAGGTATGTACTCGAAATTTTGCCTTTTCCATCCGATTTTTAGGTTTATGGTTTGTGAGATTTTACTCTCTAGCACTTGTTTTTCTTGACAATGGTCATTTGCTGAGATGCTCTAGAGTGGTTTCGAACCTTGCCTTACTTTCAATTGCCTTTAATTTGGACTCTTGGATAATTTGAAATTTGGAATCGGATGAACTGGAAATTGACTAAGGTGTCGATCGATACCCTCCAGTATCGATCGACACCACTCGTTTCTACCGATAAAAATTTGCTGTGAATGCTGAGAAGTGTTGGATTTATGCTGTGTCTTTATGTCTTGTTTGCAGATGACATCTAGGTCAAAGAGAGCCAGGACTACAGACGCATCGAGCTCTAACCCATCTACTACGGATGTTCCTGCAGCCTCACGCAGACGTCCTTGGCCCAAAAAAACGAAAAGGCCAGGATCCCTTGTCATCAAGATTGGAACGGGACGGAGAGAGCAGTTGCGTTGAGTGCAGACTGAATTTACAGACCCATCTTGGAGGAGTGGGATGGTTATGACACGATGCACTATAACGCGTGGTTGAGAGTGATTATAGAGCCTACTTGGTTTGTTGACGGAGTCTCCACGCGTCGCTTGGGCCTTGACACAGAGCTAGCCCGTTTGCTTGCGAAGATTGGTCTGGGCCGGATGGCCACTCAGCAGTACGACCTTTACCCGGACTTAGTTCGTCAGTTCATGGCGACAGTCCGCGTCTGCTACCAGGACGAGGTTCTCCGGGATGCACAGGAGGTCACTTTGACTTTCATGGCTTGTGGAGTGAGGTACAGGTTACCACTCCCTGATCTCTGTGATATCTACTGTTTTCCGCGGGATTGCAGGAGAGTTGCTCTTCCCGCGCAGCATCCTGACATGCAGACATTCTGGGAGCACTTCGGGAATGGAGCCTACGACTCCAAGATATCCACTCAGATGGATATACGGTACCCAGTCCTGCGCTGTTTGGTTCAAATCCTGAGCACCACTCTTTTGTGCAAGATGGAACCGAACAAGATGAGGGTGACCGAGCTTCTTCTCATGTGTCTGGTTATCAGAGACATTCTTCCTGAGGAGGATTTCGCATGGCCTGAGCTTACAAAGGTCAACATTGGCGCTGTGTTTGCGCATCATCTGGTCTCATTGAAGACCAAACAATTCACGGGGACGAGCACGAAGATGGAGTCAGTTGGTAGTCTTCTGACACCTATCTTCTAGCACCTCAGGATCAGTACTACGAGCTGCTCGATAGTCACTGCGCGTCGGTATATGGATGAGAGACATCTGAAGAACCTTAAGTGGTTGAAGCCCGAGAGGCGTTGGTTCTTCACTACATCTGCTGGGGATTTTCTGGTGTCGCTCCCTAACGATGAGCTGACAGACATTCTCGAGGATCCCTCTCAGCTTCATTTTGAGCCTCCACCATACATGTTGGTTCGCGCACATGCGACTAGACGGCGAGCTCATGTGCCTCCACCTGCTGCTGCTGCTGACATTCCATCTACTTCGCGTCAGGGAGGACGCGCCCAGCGATCGAAAGCAGCAGCTTCCCCTATCCCTGCACCATCATTCCCATCTGATTCGGAGCTTCCGATGGAGCCAGCCGCCTTTCCGAAGGTGATGATAGAGAGCATGCGGAGCATCTGGACTGCGATTTCTCGATGCCGATGCATGACTGCCACGGACGCTGGTCCTTCGCCTCAGGCTGTTGATCCTTCTCCTGTTGACGATTCCGATTTTGATGGCGATTCTGAGGAGACGCAGGATTAGTTTTCTCTATCTTCACGTTTGTATTTTTCTTTCTTTTTATTTTATTTTTCTTTTATGTTGAACTTATGTCAGTATTTGTTTTTGCATTTGAACTTCTTTGGATTTATGTTTGATTTACCATGTTGCTTTTAACCTGTTTTTGAGTGTTCATAACAGTGCTAACATCTAACACTTTGGATCACTTTCCCTGGGTTAAGCGACTCGATACCTGATTTTCAATCAGTGTGTCGACATACAGTTGGTGTCGATCGATACCCTGTAAAGGTACGGTTTATGTTTTTCATAATCCACTCAGTTCATTTGTTTTCTTTCACCAACTCTACGCTAGATAACACTGGGGACAATGTTGTTCAAGTCTGGTGGAGGTGTCTGCTGACATTGTGTTTGTTTTTCTTAGAGTCAGTTGTTTTATCGAGTCAAAAACGTTTTATTGAGTCAAAACTTGTTTGAGATGATGATCCTGTGTTTGAATTGTTGTTTTGATTTTGTTTTTGAGTGACCAGTGTTGCAGGATCAACTCTAGATCGACTAATGAAAAATCCAAGGACTGACCAGTTGACTAGAAAACATCCATGTCTCCAGCAGAGTTCTTCTGAAGCCTGAGCCAAATTCAAGCACTTCATCGATGTGGTTAGTGTTTACAGAGCTTGATTCATCATTCATATCTGACAAAGGAACCCATATGTTTAAAGTAATGGTATCTCTCTCCCCTATTAAAAGTTGATAAATAAGAGCATAAAATATGAAATGATTTTCTTCTGAGTAGAGGGTTAGGAAAATTTCCAGCGATCCCATTATTCTACTTAAGAGGGAATGATCACACAAAGGTTAAAAGCGAGGTTAGGAAAATTTCCCGTGATACTACTATTCACCTAAACCTTTGATACATATAGAGGGAAGAACCGGGAATTTGGTGGCAAACACCATCAATACTTGCGTTTCGGACCTTGATGTGTATATGCAGATCTAAATAAAAAAAGGAGAGAACATAATAAGAAATAAGTCTGGGGGAGAGAAAGTGATACAAAAAGTGTGAAATTGGATGGTTATTTGTCATGATATTGTATGGTAACGAATCTAGAAGGTTCTTGAACATTGGCTGCAGTGAAGAAACTGGTGATGAGAGCTTTATTTGAACAATGCTGCGAGATAATGTGTGGAGTCTGGAAAAGCTGCGAATGTCTACGGAGAAGTACATGATGGTTAGATCAAAAGCTGGTTAGGTGACATTTGGGTGCTTGGGAAAATGATCTTTGCGATGGTTCTTGAATAGGTGAGTCTCCGTGTTTTCAAACTTCTTTCTCTGGTTTAGTTTTCTATTTGATTGAGGGCAAGCAAATGCCAAGTCTGGGGGAGTTGATATATCATGGTTTTTACACCTTTTAGGCCATGATATAAGTCCGTTTTATAGTCTTTCTAGTATTTTGGAGTCTTTTAGAGTCTTTTACAGGTTTTAGCACGTTTGGAGCATAATTGGAGATATTGGAGCTTTCTGGAACATTCTGGAGCAAAGCAGAAGTTCGTGTTGCTGAGTACCCGATTTGAAGCATCAGTATCGATCGATACTGCCTAGTATCGATCGATACCCATCGCAGCAGACACGGAAGGCGCCTTATTGAAGATTTAAAGAATTGCAAATTTCCCCAGAAGTCTTTAATATTTACAAGAAATCCCAAAACGTGTTTAGGTTATTTAATAGGATTTTACAGCCACTTTGATGGCTATGCTTTCATTACACTTTGATTCTACCTTTGGTTTTTGGAGAGACAACTCTGAACTCCTGTTTCTATTGATTTCTTTGATGATCTATTCAATCATGTTGTTTTAAATCTTCATGTCTGAGTATATCCACTTTAGGTTCAGGGTTCTCATAAGGGTTTTCTCTTAATGCTAGATTGATTATATGTTTAGGATTCACCATCTGAATTAGTTCTTCGTCATAAGTTGTTCCACTACAAGAAAACACCCTTTTTGCAACGAACGATATCGTTGTTAAATCGTTGCAAAAGAGGGTTTGAATCGAATTTGCGACGAAAAAGAGATCGTCGTTAACTGATCGTCGCAAACCACAAATCGTCGTAAATTCGTCGGGAAAGTATGAGGGACAAAAATTCGTCGCTAAATCGTCGGTAAATTTTGGTAGTAAAATCGTCGTAAATATTACATTGAAAGTACGACGAATATAAATACGTCGTAAAAACGATGGAAATTCGAAGAGAAATATTTCATTGTTAATTCGATGGCAAACAATTGTTGTCGTTAATTCGTTGCTAATAAATCGTCATAAAATCGTTGCTAAATAATCGTCGCAACATCGTCGCTAATAAATCGTTGTAAATTAGCCACGATTTTATGACGATTAATTAGCAACGAATCAACGTGGACTAATAACTCGTCGTACAATCGTTGTAAATTAGCCACGATTTTATGACGATTAATTTAGCAACGAATCAACGAGGACTATTGTTTACCATCGAATTAACGACGATTATATATATGATTTTTATTATTATTTTTAAAATTTTATTAATTTCGAAATTATAAAACGAAAATTTTAAAAATAATATATAATAATATTTTATTAGAAAAAAAAATATTATAATCTGTTACAAAAAAAAAACAAAATTTAGAATTCGAAATCCTAAATCTAAATAACTATATCGTAATCGTCGAGATTCACATCGTCTTCGGGACGTCTCGACAAACCGGATGCGCCTGCCGCTGCCTTTGCCGCTGCCGCTGCCTCTGCCTCTGCTCGGAGTCTTCGCTTTTCCCGTAGCATGGCCTGCATTGTCGGGTTCCCTGTTGCCAAGATGTCGAAGAGTTCGTCATTCTGCGTAGCATCCAGTTCAACCCGCTGCTAAAGACTCGCAATCTTCGCCTGATATGCCGTAGACCGAGTAGCCTTGGTCTCCACCCGCTCCTGAAGACTCGTAATCGTAGCACGTAACACGACTGGATCATCTTCTGGCGATCGTCGTCGCGGAGCATATGAAGAAGCAGCCGAGACATCTCGAGTAGATCCCATCCCGACAACCTTCCCCTTTCTCTTAGGGGCAATCTATATTTAAATTTACAATTAGAAATTTTTAAAAAATCAAAAACTAAAAATTAATAAGTACTAACTATTCTATATACCTGCTCGAAGATCTGGTCAATATCGGGTGTGGTCAACCCTCCAGACATGACCGACGAACCACCTGGAGATAGCTGTTGAGAGAGCTGTGTCTCTCGTTCGGTGACCTTGGAAGTCACCTCATTGAAAATGTGCTCGGCCGTCTCAGAAACAAAGGAACCATCCTTCTTTCGGTGCGTCCGCTCAAAAACCTTGGTCATCGGAGGGAGTACACCTCCGTCTTCGGCGGCCTAAGGAAAAAAACTATGTTATTGACGAATATTGACGAAGTAAATTAAATAAATAAATTAATTTAAATAAATTTAATTACCATTTGTAGACGAACACCCGCAAAAGGTGTTTGCCCAGCTGTATGAGGCAAAGCCTTCAGTTTCCCGTCCGAACCAACGGTGTTGCGGGAAGCCGAACATTTCTCAGCAGTTATGATGGACTTCGGATCCAGCCAATACCGCAACAAGCCGTCCCAAACGGCTTTATCCATGTGCAGGGGCTTTGCTAAATCGCCAGAAATCTTTCATGCTTTCTTCCATTCACCAACCATGCCTTGGATACGAAACTTCACCCTCTCGAGAAACAAAGTTTCAACCTCGCCATGAATCGAAAGATCCCAGTGATATTTTTACTGCATGAGAAACAAAAATAATTACATATTTTATAAAATTAAATTAAATATATATTTAAATATAATTAAAATAATTATGGGAGAAAAAAATATTTTTTCATACGTACCGTAAATATCTTGAACCATGTATCCTTGACGTGTGGCGTGAACTGGGTAAAATTGATATGAAGCTCGATAAAATAGGACTTGATGATTTCAGAAACGGTGCGTCCAACTTTGGATTCAACTCCAAACCTGAAACAAAAAATTGTAAAATTATGAATTGTTAGAAATAAATATAAATATGTAATAATAAATGTAAAATAAATAAATATATATATTACCATTCCGACCGGTCAGTATGATCTGAATCTAATCTCGTAAGCCTATGACGGCCCGGCTGTGCAAGCAAATCAAGAACCGTCATGTGTGCATATGGGGCCGGGGCACGGCCTCCAGGTTGCGGAATCTGAGGTGGTTGTGACGGCGGAGCACTCTGTGTTTGCGTCGCCGGGACGAAATCCGTCTCTGTAGCCTCAGAAGACACGGGCAACCCGGTACCAGAAGCATCACCAATCTCTCTCAAAAACTGAGCGTAATGTGAACGACGCTGGCCCATCTGCATAAAAATGAAAAACAATTACTATCTATAAACATCCGGGCAGTCTGCTATTTTTCCTAATTTGATTCCGTTTCTACCGACCTAAATTGTTCTATTCCTATCTATACTAACTAAAATCAAAAACATTAAAAAAAAAATTTACTTTTTTCGCAAGGAATTCCGGAGGAATGATCGAGCAAGAGCAAGATAGAAATTTGAAAGTGAATGAAGAAATTCTGAGCGTGTAATTATATAGGATTAGATGTCGTCGCTAAATCGATCCTAATTGGCGTCGATTTAGCGACGAATCGTCGCTAAATCGAGGCAATCAGACCGTGGCTAATTCATCGCTAACTTTGCAACGATTTTGTGACGATTCTTTGACCCACACGCGGGAGTTTAATTGACCGACATGCAGTAAATTAAATTCATAATTTATGACGATTCGTCGCCAAATCGTCGCAAATGTTGCAACGAATTAGTGAGGAAATTTGTAAAATATGTTTTAGGGTTTAGGGTATAGGTACAAAACTGTAACGTCGATTGCAACATTCCAGAAACAACTTTACATGTTTACCGTAAATCCAAAATCATGAAATTATCAATAAATTCATCGAGATTGAAAAATAAGTAAAACAGAGAGTTTGCGTACATGTTAGATTATTAATACAATGATTCAGTTTGTGGATATTACTGTGATTGACCGAGTTTTCATTTTCGAACAATTCTCTAAAGTCATGATCAATTTCATTGAAAGATGCATAATACAATGAGATGGTAATAGGTTAATTAGGGTTTAGGGTTTAGGGCAAAGGGTTTAGGGTTTAGGGTTTATGGACGAATCGTGGCTAAATCGTCGCAAATTTGCATCGATTTTGTGACATTCATATTTTGCGACGATTTAGCCACGATTACTCATAATTCGTTGCCAAATCGTCGCAAATGTTGAAACGAATTAGTGAGGAAATTTGTAAAATATGTTTTAGGGTTTAGGGTATAGGTACAAAACTGTAACGTTGATTGCAACATTCCAGAAATAACTTTACATGTTTAGCGTAAATCCAAAATCATGAAATTATCAATAAGTTCATCGAGATTGAAAAATAAGTAAAATAGAGAGTTTGCATAGATGTTATATTATTAATACAATGATTCAGTTTGTGGATATTACTGTGATTGACCGAGTTTCCATTTTTGAACAATTCTCTAAAGTCACGATCAATTTCATTGAAAGATACATAATAAAATGAGATGGTAATAGGTTAATTAGGGTTTAGGGTTTAGGGCAAAGGGTTTAGGGTTTAGGGTTTATGGACGAATCGTGGCTAAATCGTCGCAAATTTGCATCGATTTTGTGACATTCATATTTTGCGACGATTTAGCCACGATTAGTCATAATTCGTTGCTAAATCGTCGCAAATGTTGCAACGATTTTGTGACAATCACAATTAGCGACGATTCCTTTGAAATCCCCTAAACCCCAAACTAAATCTCATTTCCGATCACCACTCATTTCCCACTGTTGTTGGGGAAATTAATAAATTACAAGACACATAGACACATATGTCTCGTAATTTATTAATCGCCGCACCTACGGCGGAAAATGAGTGGAGATCGGAGATGGAATTTAGTTTGGGGTTTAGGGGATTTCATTGAAATCATATCACTTAAATTTCACAATAATTACTCGATCACCATATTATATTAATACATTAAATTCATAATAATTACTAGCTAGCGCGGTCACTCTGATTCATTTTCGGACGAAGAGTAGTACACATCCGTTTCTTGATCATCTGGTTCATCACTTTCTTCGAAATCATCTTCCTCATCTTCTTCCTCTGTATCGTCTGGGAGATATTCAACTTGCCTGTTTTGAGGATCTATCAAAAGGATGTCTTCATTGCTCTCATTTAGTTCTGGCATATCAGAGCAATGATCTTGCTGCATTGGTAGTTCCTCATCAACCCCCACAATTCGACCCCTCAGAGAAACTTTTATAACTGATAACCATGAGATACGGGTGGTGCGAACTCGCGGATATGGAACAAAGCTGACTTGTTCTGCTTGTGATGCTAGGATAAATTGATATATCATGGTTTTTACCCTATTTAAGCCATGATATAAGTCCTTTTTATAGAGTCTTTATAGTATTTTGGAGTCTTTTTAGAGTCTTTTACAGGTCATAGCACGTTTGGAGGATTATTGGAAGTATTGGAGCTTTCTGGAGCAGTTTGTAGCAGAGCTAAAGATCGTGTCGCTGAGGACCTGAATTCACGTCGAGCATCGATCGATACCCCTTGGTATCGATCGACACTCAGCGCAGCAAGACACAACCCGCGAGTTTTCCAAGACTTGAGGAATTGCAAAAGTGCCCAGAAGTCTTTAATAATTACAAGAAGACCCCAGATCGTGTTTTAGGTTATAAATAGGAGTTTTCAGCCACCTGTTTAGGCTATGCCTTTGAATGCCTTTTTATGCTTTATTTTATAGTTTGATTTTACTTTGGTTTTAGAGAAACAAGTCTGAATCTCCCTTCGTCCGAGATCAGATCTCTAAACCCTTCTTTCTACTCTATTGATGATTTATTCAAACATGTCTTTTGATTCAATTGCCATGTCTGAGTAGATCCACTTTAGGTTTAGGGTTTTCTCATAAAGGATTTCTTTGAATGCTAGGTTAATTATCTGTTTAGGATTCACCATCTGAATTAGTTCTTCACCTTAGGTTGTGTTCATAGCTAATTCTAGGTTGACGAATCTGGAACTTAGATCTTAGGATAATTGATTAGGCACGAGAGTGCGATTAATTACCTGATAGAACCTAGGTGAGCAAATTGATTATTCGCAAAGAGATTTGGTTCAATTGATTTGTGAACATATCAAACCTGATATTAAAGCTGATTTAGAATTTAGGATTCGCAAAGAGATTTGGAATTCCTAGGATTTAGATTTAGATAGTTTTCGCAACGAGAGTTGGTTAGCTATATTTTAGTGATTTGAGTTCAAGAACTGCACTAAATCTGAATCCTGTTAGTTAGTTAGTCTGCATTCACTGATTTCCTGAGAAAAACCCTGAGCCTATATTTCCCAATTGATTTACATCTCGTTTAATTTCTGCACTGTTTTTAATTACATCTATCTGGCTTAGCGTAATTCGACACTTCATAATTTATTGTGTGATCTCTGTGAGTCTTTGTGGTTCGACCCCTACACTTACTACAACAACTGCTTTAGTATCTTAGGGTATTAAATTGAGCATATCAATTTTGGCGCCGTTGCCGGGGACTCAATTTCGCCATTAGATTTTAGTTTAGAATTTCGACTAAGTTCGTCGGTATCGATCGATACTCACTAGTATCGGTCGATACTCCGGCGACTTCTTTTTGGTATCGATCGACACCACTTGGTATCGATCGATACTCAACGTATTTTTCTGGTTACTTACGTGCTTTGCCTAGTGTTTTCCTTGCAGGTGTATGCCTGTTCGTGAAACCAGGAGCAACAAGAGCACTCAGCTAGTTGGACTATCACTGGAACAGCTAGCGCTTGTGGAACGCACAAACAGAAAGACCAAGCAAACATCAGGGATGAACAACCCAATGGTTTTAAGAGCTGATGAAGCTGGAACTCTGAGAGACCAAGAGGGTCACGTGTGTAATGAGAGAGGGCAGCGACTTGATGAAGCTGGTAACATCGTTGTCCCTGCTGCGGTTGTTGAGATTATCGCGCCAGCTGGGCGCGCCAACGCAGGGAATGCTGTGGTTAATCGTGGAAGAACGATTGGTGAGTACAACAGGCCAGAGCAGTTTTTCGCCAATCGGTCAGCGATTCGTCCTCCTGCTTATGAGAGGAATGACTTCGAGCTGAAACCTGCTTACTACACTCTAGTAGGACAGCATCTCTTCCATGGTCTTCCTCATGAACATCCAATGGACCATGTAGAGAAGTTCGAGGACTTGGTCACTAGCATCAAGAGCAATGGAGTGTCCTACGACTATCTCTTCTGCAAGCTCTTCCCCTACTCTCTGGGTGGAGAAGCTACTTACTGGCTGAGGCAGCTATCTCCTGGATCGCTAACTAATTGGGAGGACACCAAGAGAGCCTTCCTGATTAACTTCTACGATGATGGAAGATCTGAAGATCTGAGAAATAAAATCTCCCAATTTTCTCAAGGACCTACTGAGGCGTTCAAGGCTGCTTGGACAAGATTCAGATCGTATCAGAGAGATTGTCCACATCATGGATACTCTGATGTGCAACTGCTGGGTATCTTCTTCAGAGGAGTAGATTGGAGATATCAGATGGGTCTGGACTCTTCCAGCAATGGTAATTTCAACACCAGATATCCTGAGGATGCTATTGTGTTGATCGAGAACTTTGCCTCTAGTAGTAGCACCAAGAGCGCAGATTTCGAGCGCAAGAGGCTGGCTGGTAATCAGGATGGGTCGCAGATCGCTGAAGTGAAAGCTCAGCTGGATTCTATGCACAGTCTTCTGCTGGGAAGGACAACAAAGGCCGTCCACTTTGCTACTGAGAATGAGGTGGAAGATGTTAACTACATAGGTGGTTCTGGTTTTCAGGGTCAGCGATTCGGATACAACTCCAATCGAAACTTCACCAACAATGCTCAGCAAGGAGGGTACCAATCCCCACCACCCAAAGCTCCTGAGAGTAAGATTGAGGCTATGCTTGAACACCTGGTTCAAGGGCAGGAGAAGATGACAGCCACCTTCAATGGTAAGATGGACACCATGTACACCGATTTGAGTGGAAGGATCGAGGCACTAAATACGAGCCACAGGATGCTGGAGACGCAAGTAGCTCAGACTGCAGCAAATTCCAAGGGAAAGGCGGTTCAATCACACAATGCACACGTCAATGCCATCAGCTTACGTGCAGAAAATCTCGAAGCCATTCCTGAAATCGCACAAGCATCGATCGATACTCCCCAGTATCGATCGATACCAGCCCAGACATCTGCTCGAATGGATTCGAAAACCCGTGTATCGATCGATACCCCATTGGTATCGGTCGATACCGGGGCGATTTCTGAGGAAACAGTTGAAACTTCGACTGTGGTGCCTAAGGTCGTTGCAGAACGAGTGTATGTAACCAGGATGCCTTATCCTATGGTTCCTAAGCTGACAAGGGAGGAATGGGAGATTGCTAGACTACAGTATATGCTGGATAACCCGAACGTGGAGTTTCTTTCTGATGAAGATGTACCTGCCAGAAACGATTCAAATCGCATGGCGTCGATCGATACCCTACCTGGTGTCGATCGATACCCCTCTCAGAACGGACCAGAAGTTATGAAAACACCTGAGGTGATCGGAGAAAGAGTTCGCAATTCACTACAACCGCGGAAATTGACACAGAGGGAAGACCCAGGGAAATTCGCAGTACCAAGCTCCATCTCAGGAGTTGATTTCAAAGAGTCTCTTGTCGACTCAGGGGCTAGTGTCAATGTCATCTCAAAGGCAATTGCAGAGCAGTTGGGGGCTACTATTCTATCTCCTAAGACATCTATCACGTTTGCAAACGATTCCACCTCACTTCCATATGGTGAAATCGCTGGTTTGCTAGTCCAAGTAGGAGACTGTCTGGTGCCTACTGATTTTCAGGTTGTGGAGATGGGTGCGATATCTCGTATGCCTATACTCCTGGGACGACCGTTCATGGCTACTGCAGGCGCGATCATAGACACACCTAATAAGAGACTATCTTTCTCTTACATTGACGGTGATGTCTACTATGATGTCATTCCACCTAGGAGTATTCCCACACGTGCCTCTAGCATCAAGGTTATCACAGGAGAGTCGCTAGCAATTGATCTTCTGGAAGAGCCTCCTGATGAGCCTACTGTCACAGACGTTCCAGCTGAACCGCCCAACATCCCCAAGAAGAAGACTAAGGCAACAAAGAAGAAGAAGGCCAAGAACAAAAAGGTCGAGAATCCCCATGTCACTCTGATTCCTCAGAAGTGTGATGGGAATTCGATTGATTACAAGGTCAAATGCAAGGGAGCCTTGAAGCCATTCTCCAAGGCCAGAGTCCTTCTTACTTCTGAGCTGAAAGAGAAAGGGCAGGAATTTGTGGACAGCATGCTAAGCAGAACTATGAAGCTAGTAATGTCAAGTGATGGAGCCTGTTTTGGTGCAAGCTCTCACTCTTATCCAGCCTGAAGGGCGTTACAGTCAAGCTATTGACGTTAAACGAGCGCTTGGTGGGAGGCAACCCACTGGTGAGTCTGTTTTTGATTCGTTTTTATTTTTATTTTCGTTTGTTTTGAGTCTGTGTCAGGATGAACAAGGAGCAACTCGAAATCGCCTAAGCATCGATCGATACCCCTATGGTATCGATCGACACCAATCGCGGATGAAAATTCACAAAGTCGATCTAAGCATGGTATCGATCGATACCATGCCGTGTGTCGATCGACACCGACTGTTCCAGAATGGTAATTTCTTGTTTCTCTTCGTTCTATCCTTTTTCTTTGTTTCTTTCACTGACTCTAGGCTAGATAACACTGAGGACAGTGTTGTTCAAGTCTGGGGGAGGTGTCTGCTGACATTGTTTTCGTTTTTCTTAGAGTCAGTCGTTTTATCGAGTCAAAACTGTTTTATTGAGTCAAAATTTGTTGGAGATGATGATCCTGTGCTTGAACCTATTGATTTGATTTTGTTTTTGAGTGCACAGTGTTACAGGATCAGTTCTAGATCGACTAATGAAAAATCCAAAGGCTGACCAGTTGACTAGAAAACATCCATGTCTCCAGCAGAGTTCTTCTGAAGCCTGAGCCAAATTTTTGCACTTCATCAATGTGGTTAGTGTTCATAGAGCTTGATTCATCATTCATATCTGATAAAGGAACCCGTGTGTTTAGAATTATGGTATCTCTCTCCCCTGAAATAAGTTGATAGATTAAGAGCATAAAAGATTGAAATGATTTTCTTCTGAGTAGAGGGTTAGGAAAATTTCCAGCGATCCCATTATTCTACTTAAGAGGGGATGATCACACAAAGGATTGGAAGCGAGGCTAGGATTTTCCTATGATGCCATTATTCGCCTACATCCTTTGATACATAGAGAGGGAAGAACCGGGGATTTGGTGGCAAACACCATCAATACTCGCGTCTCCTACCTTGATATGTATATGCTAAGCTGAAAATAAAAAAATAATAAGGATATAATAAGAAATAAGTCTGGAGGAGAGAAATTGATACAAAAAGTGTGAAAAAGGGTGGTTCCTTTGTCAAGATATTGTCTGGTAAAGAGTCTAGAAGGTTCTTAAATATTAGCTGCAGAGATGAAACTGGCGATGAGGGCTTTACTTGAACAATGCTGTGGGATTTTGTGTGGAGTCTGGAAAAGCTGCAAATGTCTACGGAGAAGTACATGGTGGTTAGATCGAAACCTGATCAGGTGACATTTGGGTACTTGGGAAAAGGGTCTTTTCGATGGTTCAGGAACAGGTGAGTCTCTACGTTTTCAAACCTCTTTTTCTGGTTTAGTCTTCTATTTGCTTGAGGGCAAGCAAAAGGCTAAGTCTGGGGGAGTTGATATATCATGGTTTTTACCCTATTTAAGCCATGATATAAGTCCTTTTTATAGAGTCTTTATAGTATTTTGGAGTCTTTTTAGAGTCTTTTACAGGTCATAGCACGTTTGGAGGATTATTGGAAGTATTGGAGCTTTCTGGAGCAGTTTGTAGCAGAGCTAAAGATCGTGTCGCTGAGGACCTGAATTCACGTCGAGCATCGATCGATACCCCTTGGTATCGATCGACACTCAGCGCAGCAAGACACAACCCGCGAGTTTTCCAAGACTTGAGGAATTGCAAAAGTGCCCAGAAGTCTTTAATAATTACAAGAAGACCCCAGATCGTGTTTTAGGTTATAAATAGGAGTTTTCAGCCACCTGTTTAGGCTATGCCTTTGAATGCCTTTTTATGCTTTATTTTATAGTTTGATTTTACTTTGGTTTTAGAGAAACAAGTCTGAATCTCCCTTCGTCCGAGATCAGATCTCTAAACCCTTCTTTCTACTCTATTGATGATTTATTCAAACATGTCTTTTGATTCAATTGCCATGTCTGAGTAGATCCACTTTAGGTTTAGGGTTTTCTCATAAAGGATTTCTTTGAATGCTAGGTTAATTATCTGTTTAGGATTCACCATCTGAATTAGTTCTTCACCTTAGGTTGTGTTCATAGCTAATTCTAGGTTGACGAATCTGGAACTTAGATCTTAGGATAATTGATTAGGCACGAGAGTGCGATTAATTACCTGATAGAACCTAGGTGAGCAAATTGATTATTCGCAAAGAGATTTGGTTCAATTGATTTGTGAACATATCAAACCTGATATTAAAGCTGATTTAGAATTTAGGATTCGCAAAGAGATTTGGAATTCCTAGGATTTAGATTTAGATAGTTTTCGCAACGAGAGTTGGTTAGCTATATTTTAGTGATTTGAGTTCAAGAACTGCACTAAATCTGAATCCTGTTAGTTAGTTAGTCTGCATTCACTGATTTCCTGAGAAAAACCCTGAGCCTATATTTCCCAATTGATTTACATCTCGTTTAATTTCTGCACTGTTTTTAATTACATCTATCTGGCTTAGCGTAATTCGACACTTCATAATTTATTGTGTGATCTCTGTGAGTCTTTGTGGTTCGACCCCTACACTTACTACAACAACTGCTTTAGTATCTTAGGGTATTAAATTGAGCATATCAATTTTGGCGCCGTTGCCGGGGACTCAATTTCGCCATTAGATTTTAGTTTAGAATTTCGACTAAGTTCGTCGGTATCGATCGATACTCACTAGTATCGGTCGATACTCCGGCGACTTCTTTTTGGTATCGATCGACACCACTTGGTATCGATCGATACTCAACGTATTTTTCTGGTTACTTACGTGCTTTGCCTAGTGTTTTCCTTGCAGGTGTATGCCTGTTCGTGAAACCAGGAGCAACAAGAGCACTCAGCTAGTTGGACTATCACTGGAACAGCTAGCGCTTGTGGAACGCACAAACAGAAAGACCAAGCAAACATCAGGGATGAACAACCCAATGGTTTTAAGAGCTGATGAAGCTGGAACTCTGAGAGACCAAGAGGGTCACGTGTGTAATGAGAGAGGGCAGCGACTTGATGAAGCTGGTAACATCGTTGTCCCTGCTGCGGTTGTTGAGATTATCGCGCCAGCTGGGCGCGCCAACGCAGGGAATGCTGTGGTTAATCGTGGAAGAACGATTGGTGAGTACAACAGGCCAGAGCAGTTTTTCGCCAATCGGTCAGCGATTCGTCCTCCTGCTTATGAGAGGAATGACTTCGAGCTGAAACCTGCTTACTACACTCTAGTAGGACAGCATCTCTTCCATGGTCTTCCTCATGAACATCCAATGGACCATGTAGAGAAGTTCGAGGACTTGGTCACTAGCATCAAGAGCAATGGAGTGTCCTACGACTATCTCTTCTGCAAGCTCTTCCCCTACTCTCTGGGTGGAGAAGCTACTTACTGGCTGAGGCAGCTATCTCCTGGATCGCTAACTAATTGGGAGGACACCAAGAGAGCCTTCCTGATTAACTTCTACGATGATGGAAGATCTGAAGATCTGAGAAATAAAATCTCCCAATTTTCTCAAGGACCTACTGAGGCGTTCAAGGCTGCTTGGACAAGATTCAGATCGTATCAGAGAGATTGTCCACATCATGGATACTCTGATGTGCAACTGCTGGGTATCTTCTTCAGAGGAGTAGATTGGAGATATCAGATGGGTCTGGACTCTTCCAGCAATGGTAATTTCAACACCAGATATCCTGAGGATGCTATTGTGTTGATCGAGAACTTTGCCTCTAGTAGTAGCACCAAGAGCGCAGATTTCGAGCGCAAGAGGCTGGCTGGTAATCAGGATGGGTCGCAGATCGCTGAAGTGAAAGCTCAGCTGGATTCTATGCACAGTCTTCTGCTGGGAAGGACAACAAAGGCCGTCCACTTTGCTACTGAGAATGAGGTGGAAGATGTTAACTACATAGGTGGTTCTGGTTTTCAGGGTCAGCGATTCGGATACAACTCCAATCGAAACTTCACCAACAATGCTCAGCAAGGAGGGTACCAATCCCCACCACCCAAAGCTCCTGAGAGTAAGATTGAGGCTATGCTTGAACACCTGGTTCAAGGGCAGGAGAAGATGACAGCCACCTTCAATGGTAAGATGGACACCATGTACACCGATTTGAGTGGAAGGATCGAGGCACTAAATACGAGCCACAGGATGCTGGAGACGCAAGTAGCTCAGACTGCAGCAAATTCCAAGGGAAAGGCGGTTCAATCACACAATGCACACGTCAATGCCATCAGCTTACGTGCAGAAAATCTCGAAGCCATTCCTGAAATCGCACAAGCATCGATCGATACTCCCCAGTATCGATCGATACCAGCCCAGACATCTGCTCGAATGGATTCGAAAACCCGTGTATCGATCGATACCCCATTGGTATCGGTCGATACCGGGGCGATTTCTGAGGAAACAGTTGAAACTTCGACTGTGGTGCCTAAGGTCGTTGCAGAACGAGTGTATGTAACCAGGATGCCTTATCCTATGGTTCCTAAGCTGACAAGGGAGGAATGGGAGATTGCTAGACTACAGTATATGCTGGATAACCCGAACGTGGAGTTTCTTTCTGATGAAGATGTACCTGCCAGAAACGATTCAAATCGCATGGCGTCGATCGATACCCTACCTGGTGTCGATCGATACCCCTCTCAGAACGGACCAGAAGTTATGAAAACACCTGAGGTGATCGGAGAAAGAGTTCGCAATTCACTACAACCGCGGAAATTGACACAGAGGGAAGACCCAGGGAAATTCGCAGTACCAAGCTCCATCTCAGGAGTTGATTTCAAAGAGTCTCTTGTCGACTCAGGGGCTAGTGTCAATGTCATCTCAAAGGCAATTGCAGAGCAGTTGGGGGCTACTATTCTATCTCCTAAGACATCTATCACGTTTGCAAACGATTCCACCTCACTTCCATATGGTGAAATCGCTGGTTTGCTAGTCCAAGTAGGAGACTGTCTGGTGCCTACTGATTTTCAGGTTGTGGAGATGGGTGCGATATCTCGTATGCCTATACTCCTGGGACGACCGTTCATGGCTACTGCAGGCGCGATCATAGACACACCTAATAAGAGACTATCTTTCTCTTACATTGACGGTGATGTCTACTATGATGTCATTCCACCTAGGAGTATTCCCACACGTGCCTCTAGCATCAAGGTTATCACAGGAGAGTCGCTAGCAATTGATCTTCTGGAAGAGCCTCCTGATGAGCCTACTGTCACAGACGTTCCAGCTGAACCGCCCAACATCCCCAAGAAGAAGACTAAGGCAACAAAGAAGAAGAAGGCCAAGAACAAAAAGGTCGAGAATCCCCATGTCACTCTGATTCCTCAGAAGTGTGATGGGAATTCGATTGATTACAAGGTCAAATGCAAGGGAGCCTTGAAGCCATTCTCCAAGGCCAGAGTCCTTCTTACTTCTGAGCTGAAAGAGAAAGGGCAGGAATTTGTGGACAGCATGCTAAGCAGAACTATGAAGCTAGTAATGTCAAGTGATGGAGCCTGTTTTGGTGCAAGCTCTCACTCTTATCCAGCCTGAAGGGCGTTACAGTCAAGCTATTGACGTTAAACGAGCGCTTGGTGGGAGGCAACCCACTGGTGAGTCTGTTTTTGATTCGTTTTTATTTTTATTTTCGTTTGTTTTGAGTCTGTGTCAGGATGAACAAGGAGCAACTCGAAATCGCCTAAGCATCGATCGATACCCCTATGGTATCGATCGACACCAATCGCGGATGAAAATTCACAAAGTCGATCTAAGCATGGTATCGATCGATACCATGCCGTGTGTCGATCGACACCGACTGTTCCAGAATGGTAATTTCTTGTTTCTCTTCGTTCTATCCTTTTTCTTTGTTTCTTTCACTGACTCTAGGCTAGATAACACTGAGGACAGTGTTGTTCAAGTCTGGGGGAGGTGTCTGCTGACATTGTTTTCGTTTTTCTTAGAGTCAGTCGTTTTATCGAGTCAAAACTGTTTTATTGAGTCAAAATTTGTTGGAGATGATGATCCTGTGCTTGAACCTATTGATTTGATTTTGTTTTTGAGTGCACAGTGTTACAGGATCAGTTCTAGATCGACTAATGAAAAATCCAAAGGCTGACCAGTTGACTAGAAAACATCCATGTCTCCAGCAGAGTTCTTCTGAAGCCTGAGCCAAATTTTTGCACTTCATCAATGTGGTTAGTGTTCATAGAGCTTGATTCATCATTCATATCTGATAAAGGAACCCGTGTGTTTAGAATTATGGTATCTCTCTCCCCTGAAATAAGTTGATAGATTAAGAGCATAAAAGATTGAAATGATTTTCTTCTGAGTAGAGGGTTAGGAAAATTTCCAGCGATCCCATTATTCTACTTAAGAGGGGATGATCACACAAAGGATTGGAAGCGAGGCTAGGATTTTCCTATGATGCCATTATTCGCCTACATCCTTTGATACATAGAGAGGGAAGAACCGGGGATTTGGTGGCAAACACCATCAATACTCGCGTCTCCTACCTTGATATGTATATGCTAAGCTGAAAATAAAAAAATAATAAGGATATAATAAGAAATAAGTCTGGAGGAGAGAAATTGATACAAAAAGTGTGAAAAAGGGTGGTTCCTTTGTCAAGATATTGTCTGGTAAAGAGTCTAGAAGGTTCTTAAATATTAGCTGCAGAGATGAAACTGGCGATGAGGGCTTTACTTGAACAATGCTGTGGGATTTTGTGTGGAGTCTGGAAAAGCTGCAAATGTCTACGGAGAAGTACATGGTGGTTAGATCGAAACCTGATCAGGTGACATTTGGGTACTTGGGAAAAGGGTCTTTTCGATGGTTCAGGAACAGGTGAGTCTCTACGTTTTCAAACCTCTTTTTCTGGTTTAGTCTTCTATTTGCTTGAGGGCAAGCAAAAGGCTAAGTCTGGGGGAGTTGATATATCATGGTTTTTACCCTATTTAAGCCATGATATAAGTCCTTTTTATAGAGTCTTTATAGTATTTTGGAGTCTTTTTAGAGTCTTTTACAGGTCATAGCACGTTTGGAGGATTATTGGAAGTATTGGAGCTTTCTGGAGCAGTTTGTAGCAGAGCTAAAGATCGTGTCGCTGAGGACCTGAATTCACGTCGAGCATCGATCGATACCCCTTGGTATCGATCGACACTCAGCGCAGCAAGACACAACCCGCGAGTTTTCCAAGACTTGAGGAATTGCAAAAGTGCCCAGAAGTCTTTAATAATTACAAGAAGACCCCAGATCGTGTTTTAGGTTATAAATAGGAGTTTTCAGCCACCTGTTTAGGCTATGCCTTTGAATGCCTTTTTATGCTTTATTTTATAGTTTGATTTTACTTTGGTTTTAGAGAAACAAGTCTGAATCTCCCTTCGTCCGAGATCAGATCTCTAAACCCTTCTTTCTACTCTATTGATGATTTATTCAAACATGTCTTTTGATTCAATTGCCATGTCTGAGTAGATCCACTTTAGGTTTAGGGTTTTCTCATAAAGGATTTCTTTGAATGCTAGGTTAATTATCTGTTTAGGATTCACCATCTGAATTAGTTCTTCACCTTAGGTTGTGTTCATAGCTAATTCTAGGTTGACGAATCTGGAACTTAGATCTTAGGATAATTGATTAGGCACGAGAGTGCGATTAATTACCTGATAGAACCTAGGTGAGCAAATTGATTATTCGCAAAGAGATTTGGTTCAATTGATTTGTGAACATATCAAACCTGATATTAAAGCTGATTTAGAATTTAGGATTCGCAAAGAGATTTGGAATTCCTAGGATTTAGATTTAGATAGTTTTCGCAACGAGAGTTGGTTAGCTATATTTTAGTGATTTGAGTTCAAGAACTGCACTAAATCTGAATCCTGTTAGTTAGTTAGTCTGCATTCACTGATTTCCTGAGAAAAACCCTGAGCCTATATTTCCCAATTGATTTACATCTCGTTTAATTTCTGCACTGTTTTTAATTACATCTATCTGGCTTAGCGTAATTCGACACTTCATAATTTATTGTGTGATCTCTGTGAGTCTTTGTGGTTCGACCCCTACACTTACTACAACAACTGCTTTAGTATCTTAGGGTATTAAATTGAGCATATCATAAATGGCTCATACTTATTGTAACGTCGTGATTGGTTGACATCTACTGCCCCAAATTTGTTTTTACGGACGCCTCGATCAACTGTTGGATCGAACCAGTCGCATTTGAACATAACGCATTTCAAACCTAAGCAACCAGGGTACTCAACTTCAATTATGTCTTGCAACACTCCATAAAAATCTATTTCGCCCCACACACATACCCCGTAGTTGGCAGTAGCTCTTTGATTTCCGTATTTGAATGTATGAAATATATATCCGCGTGTGCAATACATGGGTGCACTCGTTATCTTCGATATGGGGCCTTTTATTAACTCATGGAACCAGAGTGGATATGCGGTATCCCCATACTCGACATGTATCATTAATTAATTTAATTAAAAAAGTAATCAAAATATGTATTAGGTTAATTGTCCAAGTTAGTAATTAATCAGATCACTTAAAATTTTACGTACATGCGTCTTCAACCACGGGGAAAAATGTTGATCTTTACACTTGTTGATTTCATCGTCTGAGATTCATTCAATGACTTCTCGGACTTGTCTAACAAATTCACTGCATACAAAAGTATTTACAATTGTAATTAAGATACATATCGTAATTGGTATAAAACTAGCATATATATAATTTAGCCATATATATGACGTATGTTTATACACTTACGTCTCAAATTGACTAACTTCTTCGCAATTTAAGGGGATATACGTTTGTGCATTAAGATGGTCTTTTTCATTGGCAAACCAAACTGACTTCAATCTTCCACATAATCGACCGATTGAAGAAAAGATATCTGGGACACCTTCATTAGCATATGTTCGGCCTACACCTCCATCATCATATCGCCGTGCTGCCATTTTCCGTGTGCGAACCTTCGAGCCAAAATAGTACCCCGTGAAGTGAGAAGTTTCTTCTGTTAAACTTCCTGCTACTATTGAGCCTTCAACTTTGGTTAGATTTTTAGCCTTCCACTTCAAATGTCCCATGAATCGCTCGAATGGGTACATCCATCGATATTGCACAGGTCCCCCAAGTTCTGCTTCGTGAGGTAGATGAATAGGTAGATGTTCCATAACATCAAAAAGGCTTGGGAAAATATTTTCTCCATGTTGCACAACAAAATAGGAATACTAGTATCAAGTTGTGCAATAACATCTTCTGACAAAGTACGGGTACAAAGATCCCGAAAAAACGCTCCAATGCCTACAATAACAATCACAAGATATATAAGGTAATAATGTTAATTTTCCATTTCATATATATATATATATATATATTAATTATATAAAATCTTAAATTCGCAATTAATATGTGATTAGTTTAAATTTATATACCTGCAATTGCTTCGTGTACATTTCCTGGTAGAAGTTCAGCAAATGCAAAAGGAAGTAGTCGTTGCATAAAGACGTGACAGTCATGACTCTTCAGCCCGGAAAACTTTTGGCCATTCTCAACATATTTAGCTAAATTAGATACGTACCCGTCCAGGAACTTCACATCAGATGTCGCTCATTTGAACAAAGCTGACTTTTCTTCCGCACCCACTCGAAATATGGGGACAGGTGCTTTCCCATTGCTTGTAATATGTAACTCATTCCGACAACAAAGATCAGGCAAGTCTAACCTTGACTTACCGCTGTCTTTAGTCCTTCCACGCACGTTTAACAATGTATGCATGATGTTATCAAAAAAGTTTTTCTCAATGTGCATGACATCCAAATTGTGTCTAAGCAAATGATCCTTCCAATACGGAAGCTTCCAGAATATGCTTTTCTTATGTCAATTGTGATGCTCCCCATATCCATCCGGCATATTAGCTGGAGTGTGCCAATTTCCACCACGATTGACTGTTTCCAATGCACCATAATGATCAATTTCTGCTTCTAGATCTTCCCCGGAAATATAAACAGGAGGAGGAACACGAATAGTTTTGTTCTTTCTAAACAACCGCTTATTTCTTCGATATGCATGATGAATCGGTAGAAATCAGCGGTGATAATCAAACCAACTTGTTTTCCAACCATGTTTCAATTGAAACGCATCTGTCCGATTGAGACAATATGTACAAGACAATCGCCCATGCGTAGTCCAACCTGATAACATCCCGTAAGCTGGGAAGTCGCTTATTGTCCACATAAGCACCGCACGCATTGTAAAATTTTTTTCCCTTGCAAAATCATATGTACGAACCCCGGTATACCACAACTGCTCCAATTCCTCTATCAGAGGCTGCAAAAACACATCAAGGGAACGCTTCGGATGCTTCGGACCTGGTACTAAAATACTCAAGAATAAAAATTCCCTTTGCATGCACATATCTGGGGGAAGGTTGTAAGGCGTTAGGATTACTGGCCATAAAGAATATTGCCTACCAGACATACCAAATGGACTAAATCCATATGTGCAAAGACCAAGATACACATTACGTTTCTCTCTAGCAAAGTCTGGATGTACCGTCTTAAAGTGTTTCCACGCTTTTGCATCTGAAGGATGAGTAACCTCCTCATCTGTTTGCAAATGATCTGCATGCCATCTCATCGATGCAGCTTTCCTCTCAGACTGATACATTCTTTTTAATCTATCAGTTATAGGAAGGTACCACATCCGCTGGAACGGTACCTTACTCCGACCAGTACCTTGCGGCTTATATCTTGGCTTATGGCAAAATCGACATTCCTGCAACTTATCACCATCTTTCCAAAAAAGCATGCAATTGTCAACACAGACATCTATCATCTCAGAAGATAACCCAAGACTATAAAGCAGCTTATGTATCTCATAGTAAGTTTCAGCAGCCTAAATGTCCTCTGGCAAATACTCTTTAATCAAATCAGCCCAATCATCCATGCAAACCTCAGCTAAGTTATGATCAGTTTTAATAGTCATCATCCAAGCCGCCAACGATAATTTAGAATGTCCTTCTCTACATCCATCGTAGAGTGGCTGATTTGCAGCATCTAGCATATCATAAAAAAAATTTGCATCTAGATTGGGTTCCTCATCATGATGATCATGTGCAAATGTACTTACGGTTTCATGAAATGCATCTGTAACCATGTCATGAATCATGTCATTATCTTCACCATGCTGCTCCGCATGATCAACAAATTGATTAAAATTATTTGACTCATCAAAATTCGATGCTTGGTAATTGCTACTACTACTAGCTGCATTTCCCCCATGACCCTCTCCATGATAATACCATATATAGTAATGCGGCATAAACCCTCTATTTAATATATGCGACCACACCTTCGAGATAATGATAAATTTCCTATTCAAGCATCTGGCAGAAGGACAGTACATCTTACCACTGATAATCGTATTATGTATACTTCCTGCCTGATGCATGAATCCCTCCACCCCATCACTGAACTCCTTTGTTAGCGATCCCTCTGAATCAAGACGATTATACATCCATCTTCTAATTTCGTATATTGACATTTTTTGTTGGTCAGAAAGAAGTAAATGTTTTTGAATATGAAATTTTTATTATGAAGTTGGCCACTATATATAGATTTTTATTTTCATTACCATCGAATTACCTACGATTTTACATCGATTTCACATCGATTTTACAACGAATCTAAAAATGTTTACATCGACTTTACAACGACATTAAACATGTTTACCTAACCGAACACCGCGAACTTAAAACGTGCTCACCTAACTGATTAATCGTTGGGAAATCGATGTAAAGTTCAACTTATAATTAATAATCATTGCTAATTCATGGGTAATTTTACGATGATATTACAACGTTTTATATAAACCTCGGTAAATCGTCGCTAAGTTACAATGATTTTACGACGATTTTGATAATTGTCGTAACGTCGTCGGTAATCGTTGCTAATTAGCGACGATTTTACAACGAAAATTTTCGTCCCAATTTTGCGACGATTTTACGACGTCTTTAAGAATCGTCGTAAAAACGATTGCAATTTGCAACGAAATAAAATCGTCGCAAAAATTCGTTGCAAAATACTTGTTTTCTTGTAGTGTTCTCAAGGCTAATTCTAGGTAAATAATTTGTTATATACGTGAAGAGAGGGATATATCAAGAAAACATAAACGTACGTCTCAATAACGATAACATAATGTTGGTCGGAGATGGAATGAGATCCACCATTATCACCGGTGGTCGTAGTGTCCAAGGTGGTTACACCACTTACAATTCCGCCACTGCCGGTAAATAATTTAATTCTTCTATACTTTATTTTATTTATTTATTTGTTAGTTAATGCATGGATTGGATCTAACAAGTTAAAATACACATTGGGATCGTCATCAATTATTATAAAACGTAACCGTTACTTTATTCAAATAATTTCATGAAATGCATCTGCAATCATGTCATGAATCCTATCATTATCTTCACCATGCTGCTCCGCATGATCATCAAATTGATTAAAATTATTTGACTCATCAAAATTCGATGCTTGGTAATTGCTACTACTACTAGCTGCATTTCCCCCATGATCCTCTCCATGATAATACCATATATAGTAATGCGGCATAAACCCTCTATTTAATATATGCGACCACACCTTCGAGATAATGATAAATTTCCTATTCAAGCATCTGGCAGAAGGACAGTACATCTTACCACTGATAATCGTATTATGTATACTTCCTGCCTGATGCATGAATCCCTCCACCCCATCACTGAACTCCTTTGTTAGCGATCCCTCTGAATCAAGACGATTATACATCCATCTTCTAATTTCGTATATTGACATTTTTTGTTGGTCAGAAAGAAGTAAATGTTTTTGAATATGAAATTTTTATTATGAAGTTGGCCACTATATATAGATTTTTATTTTCATTACCATCGAATTACCTACGATTTTACATCGATTTCACATCGATTTTACAACGAATCTAAAAAAGTTTACATCGACTTTACAACGACATTAAACATGTTTACCTAACCGAACACCGCGAACTTAAAACGTGCTCACCTAACTGATTAATCGTTGGGAAATCGATGTAAAGTTCAACTTATAATTAATAATCATTGCTAATTCATGGGTAATTTTACGATGATATTACAACGTTTTATATAAACCTCGGTAAATCGTCGCTAAGTTACAATGATTTTACGACGATTTTGATAATCGTCGTAACGTCGTCGGTAATCGTTGTAAAATCGTCGCTAATTAGCGACGATTTTACGACGTCTTTAAGAATCGTCGTAAAAACGATTGCAATTTGCAACGAAATAAAATCGTCGCAAAAATTCGTTGCAAAATACATGTTTTCTTGTAGTGTTCTCAAGGCTAATTCTAGGTTGGCGAATCTGGAACTTAGATCTTAGGATAATTGATTAGGCACGAGAGTGCGATTAATTACCTGATAGAACCTAGGGGTGAGCAAATTGATTATTCGCAAAGAGATTTGGTTTAATTGATTTGTGAACATATCAAACTCGATATTAAAGCTGATTTATTCTTAGGAATTTGCAAAGAGATTTGGGATTCTGAAGTTTAGATGTAGATACCTTTCGCAACGAGAGTTGGTTAGCTATACTTTAGTGATTTGAGTTCAAGAACCGCGCTAAATCTGAATCATGTTAGTTAGTTTGTCTGCATTCATTGATTTCCTGAGAAATACTATGGGCTATATTTTCCTCCATCGAATTACAACTCTTTTAATTTACGTTTTGCTTTCAATTACATCTATTGGTTTAGCTTAATTCTCTTTTATATAATCTATTGTATGTTTTTGTGAGTCCTTGTGTTCGACCCCTAGCTATATTATAACTATTGCTTTAGTATCTAAATAGGGTATTAATTTGAGCATATCAATTAAATTTAAAATAATTGTAAGTGTTAAATTTTTTGTATATTATTTGATGTTTAAGTGTAAGATTTAGATCAAGTTTATGATTAAGGGTTAGATATTTAGGGTTAAGTGTTAGACGTTTAGGGTTTAAAATTTATTGATTTCTAAAAAAAATCGAGAGTTGCAAATTAGTCCCAAATTTGGGACTATTTTGTGACTACTATTAAAAAAACTCGAATAGAGTTCCAAATTAGTCAAAAAAAACTGGGTTTTCTTGTAGTGTACATGTTACCCTAAACCCTAAACTTTAAGAACATATAAGGTTTGAATATCACTTTCAAAATTGCGACTGTTTTGTGACGATTCTTAATAAACCACAAACTTATACCCTAAACCCTAAACTTTCAATCCTTCTTATTCTAAATATGACTTTACAATCATTCTTATTCTAATTCTAACACTACAGCTCTATATTTAAACAGTAAACTAATATATTTACAATCTTTCAATCTTTCAAAATTATTTCATATAAAACACATATACACTTACTACATTTTTTGAGAATATACAAACATAAGTTTAAAATTATTGGAATTTAAAAGTTTTTTCTCTATTATCATGATTCAATGTATATAGTAGTTCAAATCTATGTAAAACGTAAAAATTAACATATTTACAATTCAATATTGATGATTTTAAAAAAAATCAAATGGAGTTGCTAAACGGTCGCAAATTTGGGACCTTTTTGTGACTACTATTAAAAAAATCGAGTGGAGTTGCTAAACGGTCGCAAATTTGAGACCATTTTATGACTACTTATACATGTTATAAGTAGAAACAAACATAAGTTTAGAATATTGAAAATTATAAAAAAATTTCCTCTAATATCATGATTCAATCTATATAATTGTTCAAATCTATATAAAAACGTCTAAATTAACCTATTACAATTATATATTGATGAATTTCTTTAAAAAATCGACTGGATTGGCAAAACCGAATCAAATCAGTCACAAATTTGGGACTACTTTTGCGACTACAAAGTAAGACTACAATTCAGTCACAAATATGCGACTCTTTTGTAACTCCTCAGTTTCGTCGTTAATTTGCGACTGTTTTGCCACTGTATTGCGAGTAGTCGAAAATTAGTCACACTTTCGTCCCACTTTTTGTGACAAAAAAAAGAGTCACAAAAGTTGGTCACAAAAACTGCGTTTTCTTGTAGTTTATGGCGAATTCGGACCTTCTTTTGATGGTATAAATGATGATAGACATCTCGATATTGCTGATTTTGTGGTTGATCCCGAAGATATCAACGGAAGACAAAACAACTAAGATCTTCCTGAAGAAGAAAATATGACATGATGTATATAGTTGTGTTTATTAATCTTCTTGAAGAAGAAAATAATGTTTATAAATGTGTTTTTTGTTGTAAAGTAGTTTTTCTTGTAATGTAAAGCTTTTGTCTTGCTATGTTTATTAATGTCTCTTTTATGAATGTTTTAAATTTCAGAAAATGTCAAAATCTGAGATCCATGATGGAGATATATGTCTGGCAGACAGTGCTACAACGCACACAATACTTAAGGATACAAAAGTATTTCTTCTCTCTTAAAATGAAAGATTCCACCGAAAGCGTGAATACTATATCTTGTAATGCAAAAAATATTATGGGCTCCGGAAGAGTCAATTTTTCAATGCCGAGGGGAACGAAATTTGAAATAAATGATGATATTCCCCTAAATCTTACATAAACTTGTTAAGTTTCATAGATATCTGCATAAATGGATCACATAGATACTATGAATAAAAATGGCATTGAATATATTTGCATCACATCAGTTACTCCGGAGAGAAAACTTATATTAGAACAATTATCAGTATTATCCTCCGGATAATATTCCACAAAAATAAATATGATTGAATCATATATTTCGGTAAACCCGAAGTTTACAGAATATATTCAAAGTCTGGCATGAACGACTAGGACATCCTGGTTTAGTCATGATGCGAAAAAATTTGAAAAAATCTAATGGCCATCCTTTGAAAAACCAGAAGAGTTTTCAATCGAGCGAATTTTCATGTAATGCTTGTTTTCAAGGAAAACTCATAACTCACCCATTACCAGCCAAAATCGGGAATGAATCTCCAGTATTCTTAGAGAGAATACATGGTGATATATGTGCGCCCATTAACCAACCATGCGGGCCATTTTGACATTTTATGGTATTGATTGACGCATCCAGTAGATGGTCATATGTGTCTTTATTCACTACACGAAATACAGTTTTCACAAGATTCATTGCCCAAATACTCAGGTTAAGAGCACAATTCCATGATTATACTATAAAGAAAGTAAGACTTGATAACGCTGTTGAATTCACGTCACAAGCCTTCAATGAATATTGTATGTCATTGAGAATTGATGTTGAACATCCAGTTCCGCATGTTCATACACAAAATGGCATGATTGAGTCTTTGATTAAACGGTTACAACTCATTGCTAGACCGTTAATATTTAGAACAAAACTCCAAATTTTAGTATGTGGTCATGCTATCTTGCATGCAACGACATTGCTTCAGATACAACCAAGTTCATATCATAAATATTCCCCATTACAGTTAGCATCTGGCTAGGAGCCAAATGTATCTCATCTTCGTGTTTTTGGGTGTGCAGTTTATGTTCCTATAGCCCCACTGCAAAGAATAAAAATGGGGACGCAGAGAAGATTGGGAATATACATCGGTTATACATCACCAAGTATAATTCGGTATCTTGAACCGCAAATTGGTGATATGTTTACGGCACGTTTTGCCGATTGCCATTTTAATTAAGGTGAATTTCCAGCGTTAGGGGGAGGAATTACAGAAATTCTAAAAAATGTTACATGGTGCACACCATCTTTGTTGTACCTTGTTCCCCCTACAAAACAAAGCGAACTTGAAGTTCATAAAATAATACATTTACAAAATATGGCAAATCAGTTACCAGATGCGTTCACAGATACAAAAGGATGACAAAGTCATATATACCCGTTGCGAATGCTCCGTCAAAAATTATTGTTCCGGAAGAACAAACTGATGGAAAAACAGCGAATGGACCCAAAGTTCAATTGAAAAGGGGAGGCCGATTGGCTCAAAAAAAAATCCCAGAACAAAATGAAACTAGGAGAACAAAATGAAAATGGTCCAGAAGAACCACATACAGAGAAAAGTCATTAAGACAAAAATGACAAAGAAAAATATGAGATTTCCATTAACTATATCAAAGACGGAAAATTATGGGATAGAAATTAAATAGAAGGTAATGATGAAATTTTCTCATTCTCTGTATCCAAAGAAATTGATTATGAAAGTGATGATCCAGATCCAATGTCCATATCAGAATTCCAGAAAAGATCTGATTGGGAGAAATGGAAATTGGCCATAGAAACTGAATTGATCTCCCTCAATAAAAGAAATGTTTTTGGACCTATTGTCACTACACCCAAAGATGTAAAACCGGTTGGGTACAAGTGAGTTTTTGTACGAAACAAAAATGAGAAAAATGAGGTAACAAGATACAAAGCCCGTCTTGTTGCACAAAGATTTTTTCAAAAACCGGGAATTGATTATGAAGAAATATATTCCCCCGCTATGGATGTAATAACATTCAGATTTTTGATGAGCCTTGGGGCAACTAAAAATCTAGAAACGTATCTTATGGATGTTGTGACAGCATATCTATATGGATCACTTGATAACAATATTTATATAAAGATCCCAAAAGAATTGAAAATGCCTGAAGTATTAAGCTCAAAATCTAAAAAAAATATGTGCGGTCAAATTACAACGATCACTTTACGGATTAAAACAATCCGGGCACATGTGGTATAATCGCTTAAGCGAATATTTGCTAAGAAATGGTATGTGAATAATACAATTTTCTCTTGTGTCTTTATTAAGAAATCCTCATCATGATTTGTGATCATTGATGTATATGTTGATGACCTGAACATAATTAGAACTCAAAAGGAGATTGATGATTGAAGAACTAATATGAAAGAAGAGTTCAAAATGAAAGATCTCGGACAGACAAAACATTTTCTTGGACTATAGATAGAGCACTTTCGAGATGGAGTATTTGTGCATCAATCAAATTGTACCAAAAAGATTATAAAACGCTTTTATATGGAGATAAAGCGAATCCTTTAAGTATTCAAATGGTAATCGATCACTTGAAAAAAGATCCATTTTGACCTTATAAAGATAACGAGGAAGCGTTAGGTCATGATGTACCTTATATGAGCACTATAGGTAGACTTATGTACATTGCAAATTGTACTCGGCCGGATATAGCATTTTCTACAAATCTACTTGCAAGATATAGTTCGTCTCCTACGCGTATACATTGGAATGAGATAAAACATATTTTTGTTATCTTCGGGGAACAATTGATTTGGGTTTGTTTTACCCTCGAAACTCTAATTTCAATTTAGTCGGTTTTGCAGATGCATGCTATTTATCTGATCCACATAAAGCTCGATCGCAATTTTTTACAATTAGAAGTACTGCAATCTTTTGGCGTTTTTAGAAGCTGACTTTGATCGCCACTTCCTCAAATTATGCAGAAACTATTGCACTTCATGAAACATGTAGAGAATTTGTGTGACTCAAATCTATGACTAATCATTTACAAGAATCAAGCAGAATAATCATGTACAAGGAGCCAACAATTTTATTTGAAGATAATGATGCATGTGTCGCCCAACTCAAAGAAGGCTACATCAAGAGTAAACATATTCCTCCAAGATTTTTCTCTTACACCCGAGAGATCGAAAAGAATCAAGAAGTGGATATCCAGTACATTCGTTCAAATGACAATGCATCTGATCTTTTTACAAAAGCGCTTCCTACTACAATATTCAGAAAACATGTTCATAGCATTAAAATGTGTCGTCTACGAGACCTATGAAAGACATATTATATATATATATATATTTTTCCTTTGTCATGATTTTTATCTCAATGGTTTTTCTATGATAAGAGTTTTAACGAAGCAACATACAACAAATCAATGGACTTGATTGGAATGAGCTTTAGACGCTGCACACAGCCATATTTATTTCTACAGCTAATTTTTGTTTCCAATCATGATTTCTACAGATTTTTAAACCTACAGCTCTTTGTATCCTTTTTTTACTGTAGAGAGCTATATTTCCACAGTCCATATTTCCTCTTTTTCACTTTTTAAAAAGTCACAGCTAAAATCCTACAGCCAAAAAATCACTGCATAAAACTGAAAGCTACAGTTGTTACCAATCAGGCCCAATGATAATTGATACTCAAAGAGAAGTGTTAAGAAAAGTTGTGATTATCCATCTCATTACCACTTGTATTTATCTACATTTCCTTGGACACTTATCTTCATATTAGTAAGAGGTAATATTTTCATCACCATTATGCATGTCATAGTCTTTTAATATGTTTTATTCCTATTTTCCTTTATAAATAAGATGATTGATTGTAATGGAGAAATAGAAGTAATAAGAGAAGTTTCATTTTCTCCTATAAATAAGATGATTGTAATGGAGAAATAGAAGTAATAAGTTCAGTTCTTTCTCTCTCACACATCCATCCACTGTCTATAAAATATATCTTACCTTATATAATATTGTAATATAGTTTATAACAAATAGATTATTTTGGTTATTTTTCATATTTTTGAGGTTATTGTAGTAAATGAAATAAAGGTGATAATGACTTTTGTAATTAAAAAAGCTTCATGTTTTGGAAAAGCTCTCAATGCTCTCTTTCCTGCTTAATTAATAAATATACTCTTTCAATTCAGAAGAAACTAGAAGTTTTTTTTTTTTTTTTGTGCGAATAAGAAATTCGAACATTAGGGATTTTTAGGACCTTGAAAAAAGGAAGAAGAATTCTTTGGCGATCAAAGAGTAAAGACAGTGATCTTGTCTGCCCAAATCCCTCTTGATCTGGTACGTTTACACATCTGCGCAAATTGTTGAATCTATCGTATGTGTCATGTTGAGGAAAATCTGCACGCAAAGTGTTCGTCGAAATGCCATAACGAAACTTATTTACATTCCAGAGATCAGAATTGATCGGTGACATTTTGCTACTTAAAGTTTGATTATTTCCTGAAAATTTGTGGTTCTTTGGATCGAAAATGTTGCTCAGTTCTCATATCATATAGTTTGTTATCATCTGAAATTCCAAGTATTGCACAGTAAGTATGTAGTAATTGGATCTGCACAACGAGATTAGTTAATATCTGCTTGATGCTTGTGTTGGAATCGTGCTTATGGTTACATCGTTTCATTGATTCCAATTTGGCTAAGCTGTGTTCTTCTTTATCTTTGGCAAAGCAAGAAGAGATCGATGTCTCGGCAGAATCAGTTATTTACATTGCTTAAGAGAAGGTTTCATTCACCGTCTAGTGATGCCCCAACGGAGACCTTAAGGAAAAAGATAACTGATTTGCAAAAGAGTAAGAAGCGAAGGAACCCGATAAAGAACCAGTTTCTAGTTGAGGTCCCAGAATCAAGATCATATTTGGACACAGCAACGATGCCTATGTTCCTAGCTGTGGTCGGTATTGCATTGTTTGCCAAAGTGTTAATGATGGTAAGCTTTCTTTCTTCTATTATATATCATCTCTTTGTGAATGTTTCATTTTTGTCAATGACTCTAGGCAGCTGTGGAACTCGTTATTGATCTGTCAAGCTACTTTATGCTTCATGCTGATTCTCTGATTTTTCGTTGTTGCCTGTTGGTTTGTTGCTAGATCGATGATTCGAAATCACAAGAAATGATTGAACGCAAGATAAAGAATGCACCACCCGGGCAAGGCACGGTGCGGATGATTGAACGTGAGGAGTGGGATGAGTTTAGAGAAGTAAGGCCAAGGACCCCTTTTGAGTCCAAGCTTGCTCGCCCAAACGCGCAAATAAGAACTGGAGAGCCTGTGCGCAAGGTATTGAATCATCAGACTCTTTACCATATTTGCTAAATCAAAACCGTCATTCCTTCGGCGATCAGACTTTGCTTTGTTTCCCTTTGTTCATCAGGATGACTTGAAGAACTGGACGATAGACGTGCTAACAAATGCGCTTGCGCGAACCGAAGAAAGTGTTCGTCGCGGTTCCAGTTGATTCCCCTCAATTCCATGAGGATCTCCTAGTTAATATAGATATATATCCTTAGAATCTGGTAGTGAAGAACAGTTCTTATGTGTGTATCATCTCTGTTTGGTTCTGAGTGAACACTGACAGGGAATAAGGTGGAAAAACTAATCTGGATGCTGCAGTGTTGACAAAAAGGAATCATAATCACTGTCTATTCATCAAAATCATTAAACATTTTGTTTGTCGGCCAACTCATCGTATTACTTCAGAGAACTAACCCATCAAAGGGTACAAGTACAACACAACTCACAGGAGTACAGACAAATCACAGGAGTAAACAACAAACCTCAAACACGAGGTATAAGATACTCGAGAAACCCACTAAATCTCATTCTTTCGGTAGAAACCGAATCGAGATACTACCGTCGGAAACATATTCTGATGGGATTGCTTCTCCGAAGCATAGTTCATCCGTGAAGACTTTTAAAGTTTAGACACTTTTTTGTTGTCTAGATTTTTATTGAAAGTTATAGAATCTTACAAGAATCCGAACGCCCAAAAGATACGAGTAAAACCGGAGGAAAAAGTACATATCTTTAGAAACAAAGCTGAACAAAAAAAAAAAAACTCTCACTAGACAACGTCCTACTGAAGGAAGGGAAGCAAAGACAAATTACAATGCAAAACATCAACGTCTTACAAAAAAGGAAGCAAAGCCACTAAAATTACAATGCAAATTTTTTTTTTTTTTGATAACTACTCAAAGTGATCTGGTTGAACTAGGGCACCGCCGACTCCGACCGATGCAGAATAACAAGTCCTATTGCATCGAAGGTCTGCGCATCATCCCCAAAAACATTTAAACCCTAAACCGAAAGATTCAAAACTCGCAACTAAAGCGGATTCAAATGAAGATAGATTTGTGCTCAAATGAGCTAAAACAGAAATCTATATTTAGAAATATATAGCTCATGAAAAGCTTTATTCAAAGACAAGTAAATAAAGAAAAAGAGAAATTTTATGTTGAGAATTAAACCATCGATTGATTCATATGGAATGGGAAATGGAGGCTGCTCTATTGGCAGCCAAAGTTATGTTTCTTCTTCTATTACACAAACTTATATATTAGTCTACTTGATGAAAACCCTAAACATAATGGGTTTGAAATGAGATAATGTTGGGTTTCTTCTGAATCCTCTTATAGCAACTAGTCCGAAAATAAAACGACTTAAACCCGAACACTGGCCAAACCTCAAACCTACCAATCTTCCTAACTTCTGGAGATTATGTGAAAATGACTTACCAAAGATGGCCACGACAAAACCAACGATAATCAATTTCCTCCAAAACCAAGAAAAAACACCTCTCAAAACCAAAAAACCACAGCTTCATAAACCGACAAGCTAGAACCAATAGCCACACACTTCCGGAAGCGGCAAAGTCAGAAACGACCATTGAAAGTCGCCATATTTTAAAGTTTAGACTCAAAATCAGAATTAATGTATATCAAACTCAAAAATCATTTTAACACTGATATGTTATAAATTAAATATATGGATGCCCATTATAAGGCCCATATTCTAGGAGGTTTAGAATATTCCCTGTTTCCTTATTTCTCCTTCTTCAGCTTGCTCTCCAAGTCTATGTAAACCTATATATACCTCTCTTTGTTCATGGAATAAGACAATAACAATTTCCTCTCTCTCTTCTCTCTCTTTTATTCACAACACGTTATCAGCACGATAGTCTCTCGATCTGTTCTTACACCAAAAATGTGAGATTTAATTTATGATTATATTTATGTTTATGTATATGTATTATTCCGGGATGATAAGATATACCTTCCTCGAACTGATCGTTATGGTAGGCTATGCCTCCTCAGATCATTATTATAGCGAGGATGGTTATAAATCTAATCCTACTTCCAATCATGTTTATTATCGACTCATGATTTGTAATATGGATTCACGATACTTATCTAGAATAATTATCAATGTGATATTTAATTTTTGTCTATGTTTATATTATTCCGGGATGATAAGCAATACCTTTTTCTAAAACAATCGTTATGGTAGGATATGCCTCCACGATCATATGATTATATGGTAGACTCTGTCTCCTCATATCATGTTTATAAAATGGATGGTAATCGATGATTATCTAGAATAATCGATTTTGATATTGGCTCAAAGATTTTGTTAAAATTTATTAGACACCGAATCTTGATTTTTAAATCAAACGTGTTTTTAAATCAATTAGGGTTTTGATTTAGCATGATTGGTTTGACTTAACTTGTGATTTCTCAATTAATATAATATAGCACATAAATATGCCGATAGGGTTTATAATAGAATCGTTGTTTTATAAATCGTTGCTTTATAGGGGTTATAATAGAATCATTGGTTTCGTCATCATATAGCATGTTTATATTAAAATAATTAGATAATCCACAATTTGTCTAAATATGATAAGCTTGGCTAAAGGTTAGATTAATTTCTTATAAATATTAATTTGACTTTTTAATTAAATCATACTAAGTTAAAGTCATATGTTTTGTGTTTCATAGATCGGTGCATGTTTTAAAAATATCACATTAAATGTTTTTCAATCTGAACTTTGAACATAATAGTTGAATCTTAGTTCATTATCATACTTCTATGAAATTTGATCAATTTTCTTAATATTTCAGTAAACCATGTCGAATCTTATAAGCCTTGAATTTGGGGCTCTTGATATCACTGGAGACAACTATTTGGCATGGGCATTAGATGTTGAGTTTCATCTAAATGCAAAGGGGCTTGGTGATACAATCACCGAAGGAAATAAAGCCGAAAATCAAAATAAAGCTAAGGCTATGATATTTCTTCGTCGTCACCTCAACGAGGGCCTTAAAAACGAGTACCTGACCGTGAAAGATCCAGAAGTTCTTTGGAACAATCTGAAGGAAAGGTATGATCACCAGAAAACTGTGATCTTACCTAAAGCTCGTTACGAGTGGATTCATCTGAGACTCCAAGACTTTAAGTCTGTGAGTGAATACAACTCAGCTATGTTCCGGATTACATCCAAATTGATACTATGTGGGGAGAAAGTCACGGATGCTGAAATGCTAGAGAAGACATTCTCTACTTTTCACGCAAACAATGTTGTCTTGTAGACACAATACCGTGAAAAGGGATTCCAGAAGTATTCCCAGCTTATATCTTGTCTCCTCGTGGCTGAGCAAAATAACGAGCTCTTGATGAAAAATCATAGTCTACGTCCAACTGGCTCAGCTCCATTCCCTGAAGCGAATGTGACATCCTATGATAGGAAAGGACAAAACTACGCCAATAATAATGGACGAGGAAGTGGCTATAGACGTGGTCGTGGTCGTGGTCGTGGTCGTGGTCGTGGGCGTGGTCGTGGACACGAATTTGGTCGAGGTCGAGGCCGAGTTTCTTTCAAGAAATCATATTCTCACCAGAAGTGGGAAAAGAAAGATGGTAACAAGCAAGAGAAAGAAACATATGAGAATACATGTCACCGATGTGGAGCAAAAGACCATTGGGCTCGTATGTGTCGTACACCAAAGCATTTTGTTGATCTCTATCAACAATCATTGAAACAAAATGGAAAGAAGGTGGAAACAAATTTGGTGTACGAAGATGGCGAAGATGATTTTGATTATGGTGATACGACCCACCTGGAAGTTACTGATTTCCTTGCCCATGCTGAGAAGAAGTGATTTATAGATTTGTTATTGTTTTAGTTATGATTTTTATTTCCATTCAAAACTTTGTTGCTTGGTTTTTGATTTTTATTCTATGAATTTGTTGCATGGTTGAATTTGATTTTATTTATTTTATTATGATTATGATTCATCTTATTTTATTTATATGAAGAACAATGAATGGCGAAGATTTATGTTTGGCAGACAGTGCGACTAGCCACACCATTCTGAAAGATAAGAGATATTTTTCTCATTTGATAATGAAAGAGGCTAGTGTGAGCACTGTATCGGGTAGTGCAAAGATAATTGAAGGCTCTGGAAGAGCATATATGTTATTGCCTATGGGAACGCAATTTGAAATCAATGATGCGTTATACTCTCCCAAGTCTAAGAGAAATCTTTTGAGTTTTAAAGATATCCGCAGAAATGGATATCATATTGAGAGTATGAGCGAGGGAAGTGATGAATATCTTCATATCACTAGTATTTCCCAAGGCTCTAAAAATATTGTGGAAAGACTACCCGCACTCTCCACAGGAATGTACTATACTAAGATTAGTACAATTGAGGCAAATGCCATAGTAAACGCCAAGTTTACTGAAAACTTAAGCGTTTGGCATGATCGGTTAGGCCATCCCGGTTCGATAATGATGCGAAAGATAATAATGAATTCATGTGGACATTCATTAAAGAACCATGAGATTCGTCCTAACGACTTCTCATGTGTTGCATGTTCTTTAGGCAAGCTTATCATACGGCATTCACCAGCAATGATAAATTCTGAATCGATTAATTTTCTGGAAAGGATACAAGGAGATATTTGTGGGCCGATTCACCCACCGTGTGGAACCTTTAGATATTTTATGGTTCTAATTGACGAATCGACTAGATGGTCACATGTATCCTTGTTATCGACCCGCAACTTGGCGTTTGCGAGGCTACTTGCTCAATTGATTAGATTAAGAGCACATTTTCCAGATTTTCCCCTAAAGGCAATTCGCCTTAATAATGCTGGTTAATTCACGTCTCAGGCCTTTAATGATTATTGCATGTCCATTGGGATAAGTGTTGAACATCCGGTAGCACATGTTCATACACAAAATGGTTTAGCTGAATCGCTAATTAAGCGTTTGCAGTTAATTGCTAAACCATTACTTATGAAATCAAAACTCCCAATCTCTGCTTGGGGACATGCTATATTACATGCGGCAGAATTAATTCGCATCAGGCCAACAAGTAATCATAAGTTCTCCCCATCACAATTAATTTTGGGTCATGAACCAAATATTTCCCATCTGAAAGTTTTTGGAAGTGCTGTGTATGTTCCAATTGCTCCACCACAACGATCTAAGATGGGACCTCAAAGGAGGTTGGGAATATATGTTGGATTCGATTCTCCATCGATAATTAAGTTTCTAGAGCCATCCACGGGAGATTTATTTAAGGCTCGATTTGCAGACTGTCATTTTAATGAATCAGTCTTTCCAACATTAGGGGGAGAAATTAATAAGCTGGAAAAGGAAATTCGCTGGAATGAATTATCATTGTCTTATCTTGATCCTCGGACTAGAGAATGTGATTTAGAAGTCCAAAAGATAATTCATTTACAGAGCTTAGCAAATGAGTTGCAGACTCATTCTCTGACCCAAATAAAGTGACAAAGTCACACATACCAGCTGAAAATGCTCCGATTAGAATTGATGTCCAAGAAGGACAAAATCAAGCTGCTAGAGAGTCTAAGGCACGCTTAAAGCGTGGTAGACCTATTGGTTCCAAATATAAGAATCTTCGGAAAAGAAAAGGAGCAGAAATTGGCAATGGTGAAACCGAGGATGCTAATAATATTGATGGATCTCTGGAAGAGACCATAGACATGAAAAACAAAGAAAGTCAGGTACCTGAGAATGAAGAGATCTCAATTAGTTATGTCATGTCAGGAATGAAATGGAACCGAAAGCAAATCGACGTCGATGAAAATTTTGTATGCAATGTAGCGCGTGATGTTATAAATGAAAATGGGGTTCATGAACCAACGTCTATTGCAGAGTGTACACAAAGAAATGATTGGCCAAAATGGAATGAGGCAATAGACGCAGAATTAAAGTCTCTTTCAAAGAGAGAAATTTTTGGACCAGTAGTCCGTACACCTAAAGGTGTTAAACCAGTGGGACATAAATGGGTATTTGTGCGAAAGAAGAATGAAAATGGTGATATCGTGAGATACAAGGCACGGTTAGTTGCACAAGGGTTCTCACAAAGACCTGGAATTGATTATGAAGAGACATACTCTCCTGTGGTGGATGCAACAACGTTCAGGTTCCTTATCAGTTTGGCAATAAAAGAAGGACTTAATTTACGTTTGATGGATGTAGTCACAGCCTACTTATATGGGCCTCTGGATAATGATATTTATATGAAAGTTCCAGAAGTATTTAAATTGCCAGAAGCAGCAAATCCTAGTTCTCGAGAACAATACAGCATAAAGTTAAATCGGTCTCTTTATGGATTGAAACAATCAGTGCGTATGTGGTATAATCGCCTCAGTGAATATTTGTTAAAAGAAGGGTACAAGAATGACCCTATCAGTCCATGCATCTTTATAAAGAGATTTGAACAAGGATTTGTTATAATTGCAGTATATGTTGATGATTTAAATATCATTGGAACTCATGCAGAGATTTCCCATACAGTAGAGTATTTGAAGAAAGAATTCGAGATGAAAGATCTCGGTAAAACAAAATTTTGCTTGGGATTGCAAATTGAGCATCTAGAGGATGGAATCCTAGTGCATCAAATGACATACACAGAAAAGGTGCTTAAAAGTTTTATATGGATGATGCACACCCCTTGAGTAACCCTATGATTGTAAGATCACTTGATGTGTTAAAGGATCCCTTTCGTCATCGAGAAGCCGATGAAGAAGTACTTGGTCCTGAAGTATCATACTTAAGTGCAATAGGGGCATTGATGTACCTTGCTAGTCATACAAGACCTGACATATCATTTGCAGTAAATTTATTGGCAAGGTTTAGCTCATGTCCAACTCGAAGGCATTGGAATGGGATTAAACATATATTGCGTTACCTCAAAGGAATGAAAGACATGGGTTTATTCTTTTCTAACATATCCAAAGAAGACTTGATTGATTTTGCAGATGCTGGATATTTATCTGATCCACATAGTGCTCGATCTCAGACAGGATATGTATTCACATGTGGTGGTACCGCTATTTCCTGGCGTTCTGTGAAGCAAACCCTTACAGCTACTTCTTCTAACCATGCTGAAATTTTAGCTATTCACGAAGCTAGTCGAGAGTGTGTATGGTTAAGATCTGTCCTTCAACATATACGAGAAGATTGTGGTATATCTGAAGGGAAAGAAGCCCCAACAATTATGTATGAAGACAATGCTGCTTACATTGCTCAACTTAAGGAAGGATACATCAAAGGTGATAGAACAAAGCACATTCTACCAAAATTCTTCTTCACACATGACTTGCAGAAGAATGGCGATGTTCGTGTCCTACAGACTCGTTCAAGCGATAATTTGGCGGACTTATTTACCAAGGCGCTTCCAACTGCTACTTTCAGGAAGTTGGCTCATCTTATTGAATTACGCCGTCTCAAATATCTAGACGGATGTACACATGAGGGGAAGTAAATGCGCGCTGCACTCTTTTTCCCTTAACTATGGTTTTTCCTAGTAAGGTTTTTAATGGGGCAGTATCTTACGCGCTTTATTACTATTACATTATAATAGACATCCAAGGGGGAGTGTTATAAATTAAATATATGGATGACCATTATAAGGCCCATATTCTAGGAGGTTTAGAATATTCTCTGTTTCTTTATTTCTCATTCTTCAACTTGCTCTCCAAGTCTATGTAAACCTATATATACCTCTCTTTGTTCATGGAATAAGACAATAACAATTTTCTCTCTCTTCTCTCTCTTTTATTCACAACATGATACAAATTATAAAAATTACTATAAATATAATTTTACAACAGACGAAAAGCTCAACATACACCACAAGCTCAACATACACCACACAAGATTCCATATGCACTATACTTTTTATAAGTTTATTTCTATTTATCTGTAGAAATTAAATCTTATGGGAATTCAAACGTAGAAACTTTAATGAACCTTGTGGTAAACTGCTGCTAGACTAAAATGATTTTTACTCAAAAAATATTTTAAAATTGATCTTTTTTTTTTTTTTTTTTGTTCGAAATTGATTTATGTTTAAGACGTCCAAACTGTAGAAGATACCAGCTTAGCACCTACTAATTCCATCGGAAGAGCATCCACGTGTCTATCCATTTACCGACTTCCACGTGTCTCTCCATTTACCGACTTCCACGTGTCCCTCCATTTACCGACAGCCACGTGTCCCTCCATTTACCTACAGCCACGTGTCGATTGCCGTACCTAAACGACGGCTTCCCGAGAAAGGACAGAGTCCACAAGCTTCGATTGTTCTTCAAAAGTTCAAAAAAATCGGAAGATTACACTTTTCCCTTTTTTCTGGAATCCGATTCGAAGAAATCGGCAAGAAAAAACTTCAGATCCATTCGAGTTTCACGGAAGGTTACCATTATTCCTCGACGTGTTTTCGATTCCTCAAGCTTCGTCTTCTTTTTGGATTCTGTTTTTTTGCTTTTGTGATCTGCCGATTTTGATTTTGTCGATCGATCGATCAATCATCGGATCTTAGTTGATTATTTCTGTGCACTGTGAATAGTGTTATTGTTGTCTTTCGTTTCGCTTTATGGAAGATCCTGGAGGGAATCCAATGGCTTCATCATCGTTTCTGGAGAAGTCTAAAAGCAGTGAATATGGAGTCTACGGGATCATAGGAGGCGGGATCGTGGCTTTAATAGTACCAGTTTTACTCTCCGTGGTGTTGACCGGCAACAAAAAGGGGAAGAAGAGAGGCGTTCCGGTGAAAGTAGGCGGCGAGGAAGGTTACGCTATGCGTCATGCTCGGGGTCCTGATTTGGTTGAAGTTCCTTGGGAAGGAGCTACAACTATGGCTGCTTTGTTTGAGCAGACTTGTAAGAAGCACACGGACAATCGTTTGCTTGGGACTAGAGAGTTTATAGACAAGGAGATCGTTACGGCTAGTGATGGCAGGAAGTTCGAGAAGCTTCATCTCGGTGAGTATCGGTGGCAAAGTTATGGAGAGGTCTTTGAACGTGTTTGCAATTTTGCGTCAGGGCTTGTCAATGTTGGTCATAGTGTTGATACTCGTGTCGCCATCTTTTCGGATACTCGAGCAGAGTGGTTTATCGCGTTTCAGGTTTCCATCAGCTATAATTGTTTGGAATTTTTGTTTGAGGCTTTACTCAGTTGATGGAAATGGATTTTTGTTTGTTTTGCAAATTCCAGGGATGTTTCAGGCAGAGCATAACCGTTGTTACGATTTATGCTTCTTTAGGAGAGGAGGCTTTGATTTACTCACTCAATGAGGTTTGTATGGAAGTTTTGATCAGCATCAATGTTTTTTTTTTTGTTACTAGACTTGATGCTGGACCTTTGAATCTTTACAGACTCGAGTATCAACCCTGATATGCGACTCAAAACAACTTAAAAAGTTGTCGGCGATACAATCAAGCTTGAAAACTGTAAAGAACATTATTTACATTGAAGAAGATGGAGTAGAGGTTGATTCTGATGACTATAAGAGTCTGGGTGACATAACTGTTTCGTCCATCTCTGAAGTTGAGAAGCTAGGGCAGAACAGACCTGTTCAGCCGAGCTTACCTTCGAAGAATGGAGTTGCTGTTATAATGTTTACCAGTGGTAGTACCGGTCTACCAAAGGTGTGTGTTGGACTTCGTTTTCTCTCTTCGTTATGTGTTTTGTATCAAGTGCCGTTTGGTTTTGTTTACCTGAATTCCTCTAGCAATTTATCCTAACCTTACATTTGTGCGCATTCACTCAGGGAGTTATGATTACCCACGGAAATCTTGTCGCAACTGCTGCAGGAGTTATGAAGGTGATCCCAAAGCTGGATAAGAATGACACATATATTGCATACTTACCTTTGGCTCATGTGTTTGAGCTTGAAGCTGAGGTATGCTGCTGTGCTCTCTCTCTCTTTTGAACTTCTACCTTATTGTCTTAGACTCTTAGCCTTTCTTACCAAATCGTGGTTTGTCAGATTGTGGTCTCTACCTCGGGTTCTGCCATCGGTTATGGCTCAGCAATGACTTTAACTGACACCTCAAATAAAATTAAGAAAGGAACCAAAGGTGATGTTTCAGTTCTAAATCCAACTATCATGACTGCAGTTCCAGCTATTTTGGATCGTGTCCGAGAAGGAGTTCTAAAAAAGGTACCTTCTTAGCGATAACTATGTTGTGCGTATTTTTGCAGTTACATACTAGATCAGTTAAACTTGTGTACGTAATAATCTAGGTTGAGGAAAAGGGAGGGATGGCGAAGACCCTCTTTAACTTTGCATACAAGCGCCGGTTAGCAGCTGTGGATGGCAGTTGGTTTGGTGCCTGGGGTTTAGAGAAACTGTTTTGGGATACTCTAGTCTTCAAAAAAATACGTGCTGTGCTTGGAGGACACATCCGATTTATGCTCTGTGGAGGGGCTCCTCTGTCTCCTGATTCGCAACGCTTCATCAATATCTGCATGGGGTAAGAGAATCACCCTTTGTCGTCTCTCATTTGACATTTGCATACGAGTCTTGTGCCATGTTGGCTTAGGCAAACACCATTGAATTTTGTTTTTTTAAATGATTAGTGACGTTGGTATGCTTGAATCCAATGTCTTTTGCTTGCTGAAACTCATGTGGTTTGTGCTTGTCTGTAGTCTTCTTAGCAACTTGACAATGCTTGCGTTTCGTTTGTTCTGATTGTGATTGCGCATTGTTTTCCATTAGGGCTCCCATCGGTCAAGGATATGGATTGACTGAAACGTGTGCTGGAGCTACGTTTTCCGAGTGGGAAGACCCTGCTGTTGGCCGCGTGGGACCACCACTTCCATGCGGCTACGTTAAGGTTTGCAACAATACGTTCCGTCTCTGTGAACTTGTCGTAATCACGAGTGAGAAGCTTCGTCAATATTTATCTTGCAGCTCGTTTCTTGGGAAGAAGGTGGGTACAGAGTTTCAGACAAGCCAATGCCTCGAGGGGAGATTGTGGTTGGTGGTAACAGTGTAACAGCAGGTTACTTCAACAATCAAGAAAAAACCGATGAGGTTTACAAGGTAAAAAAGCATGGTGTTGCACATACAGGAAGCTTAGTTATTCTGCTTGCTGTATAGATTTCTGAGGATCAACATGACAATTTCAGGTTGATGAGAAGGGCACGAGGTGGTTTTACACTGGAGACATTGGGAGATTCCACCCTGATGGATGTCTTGAAGTTATTGACAGAAAGAAAGATATCGTTAAACTTCAACACGGGGAATATGTATCTCTTGGAAAGGTTTGCCCATAAAACTTAAAAAATCTAAATGCGAGGATGGTATGATAAAATCTCCTCATGCTTTTGCATTGTCTGGATCACACAATTCACAGGTGGAGGCAGCTTTGGGTTCAAGCAATTACGTTGATAACATTATGGTACACGCGGACCCAATGAACAGCTACTGTGTAGCTCTTGTTGTTCCGTCACACGGAGCATTAGAGAAATGGGCAGAGGAGGCCGGAGTTAAACACAGCGACTTGACTGAGCTATGCGAGAACGGTGAAGCAGTCAAGGAGGTTCAACAGTCTCTTACCAAGGTTTGTATTTCAATAGCTGTCTCAGGTTTTTCTCTCACAGTTACACTAAAATGTTATCCAAAATGTTATCGTTTCAGGCCGCAAAGGCAGCAAAGCTCGAAAAGTTTGAAATTCCAGCGAAGATCAATTTGCTACCGGAGCCGTGGACACCGGAGTCAGGATTAGTCACAGCTGCTCTCAAGATAAAGAGGGAGCAAATAAAGGCCAAGTTTAAAGATGAACTCCACAAGTTGTATGCCTAAAAATTTATATATTACCTGTGACAAAACTTCAGTTTGACTTTCCTTTCATTAATATCTATAGTAAACTTTGATCATGAGTTTTTTCCTCCCCTTTTGATACAATAATGGAGTTACAGAAGAGAGTGAATCATTGTGGGTACTGAATCTAAAGATATGCAACGAGCTGAAGTAGTATTAACCTCATCAGAAGTTTGATGGTGTCGGAGAAACCTTTCTTCCTCAGGCTTTTGGACAAATCCAATCCAATCGTCTTCTCATCGAGCATTGATGTTGCTATTGACTTGGGTCAGATGACGCAGAATCCGTGGGAGCTGATGGTGGTCGTAGGAGAAGATACAAAGAAGGTCCCAAGAATGGCACCACGGATACCGGTAAGAGCCAACGGCCTTTATCAAACCTGAAAACAAAGCAATGCGTTCAGGGAAAAATGGATAGGGTTTTCGAGTAAAACGCCGTAAAATAGTTTCATATATGACTCACCATTTTCGGGTTGTCATGTCATTGTAAACCCAGAACGGAGCAAATGCAGACAGTAAACAGAAATCAAGACTCATGACATGAATCTGCATTTTACAAACATGAGAAAAAGATGATGATTTCATTTCCGGAATAAACGAGCATATATCTATATATCGGGGTGGCTTACAAATTTGCTCTCTCGAAAGTACTGATAAAACTCTTTCCAGTCACCGGCATTACCAACTACCGCATATAGGATTATACCCAGTCCTGCAACAAGAGTGACCTGATGCATAAACTGTGTCAACTCCAGCAATGAAACCCAAAATGCAAGAAATATAAGCAAACCACTGAGAACAAGAAAACTTTCGAACATTTTGTTTCTTTTCTTCTGAATTCAGTGATGTAGCTAAGTTCAGACGCTGTGTATATGCTCAATGGTGGTTCCAATCTACATGCTTGAAGCAAATAGATTGGAACCTCTAGCAATGAAAACCAAAAGGCAAGAAATATAATAAGCAAACCAATGGATAGGAAACTATTCGACATTTTGTTTTTTTCTTCTTCTGAATTCAGCGACCTAGCTAAGTTCAGACACTGTATATATATATGATCAATGGTGGTTCCAATCTACATTCTTGAAGCAAATAGTAATTGCTCTGGTTTTCACACCATTCACTACATTATACTTTGAGAATAGCTGTGATGAGAAAGAGAAAGAGAGCTTACCTCAGCAGTTAATTTTGATTCCAGAATGTTCAAAGGCCATTGTGTGAGTTCAGCCTCTGAAACAGGAGGAGAAGGAGGATTCCACAGTGCAAAATAAGGTAGCAAAGCGTAGACGCCACCAAAGAACGAAAGCACGACGAAAGGCCAGGCCGGGGTCTTACTGTCGAACGAGCAAAGGGATCATAAACATCATAGCCACATGACTCTCTAAACTCAGCAAACAAAAGGAAACAAAGGAAGCCATTGAAAACGATGATTTACCTTCGACCTGTGGGAAGCAAGAGCATGCCATATACCAAAGGCCATAAACCCATTATGTACCATAACCCAACAAGTATCTGGTTCATTCTAAAACCATCATCACCTTTCAAATTCAGCAGCTTTTTCAGAAAGTACAAGTCTTGTGTCTGCCAAAACATAAGAAATCACCAAATCTACATCACATTCCGAAATTTCGATTAGTAAAATTTGAAAAAAGGGAAGATTGTTGCGTACTGGTGTTTGATCAGGAGCAAGAATGAAGCAATAGTACAAAAGCGCACCCCAAAGCGCGAAAAGCAGTACCGAGCTCGTCCAATCTCTTCCTTCATCTTGAGTCTCGATTTGCTCTGGATCTGGGTTGTTTAGTGAGCTTTTGCAGACATGGAAGAAACCCTTCTTCTCGTGTTTCGGGAAACGCCTATTGTTGTTGCCAAGGAGGGTTTTGTTGGGTTTCAGACAAGGTGAAGAAGCTCTTAATTGAACAACAATGAGGTTTCGGGATTCTCTTAAGGGTTGGGCTCGTCTCGAGGGTTTTAGAGGAGGAAGACGAGAGAAGTTGCAGGAGATGAGGTTAATGCTTTCCAACATTTTCTTTTTCTCTTCAATTTCGAGGAGGTTTGACAAAGATAAAAAAAAAAAAACTAGATGGACAACTTGTGCTATGTTTCAGAACTCTCCCACCGCATGTTAGACCATCTTTTTATCAAAATACATAATCGTTTTTCCTTTAAAAGAAGTGTCTATGATTATTCTTGTTCATTTGAGCCTTGTAAGCGATTCACCAGCATCTTTTGTTCGTGCAAATCAGCTTGTTTGTGAGAGACAAATTATCTAGTTTCGTAAGCTGTTTGTGTGATTCAATCAAACATCTTTCATAGGGGCGAATCCAAAACTATTTTTTACCAAGTGCACAAATAATAATTTAATAAATATTAAATAAAATATTAAAAATATAACGTTATATTATATTAAATAACACCTTACAAATGTATTCTACGTTCACTCATTGCTTGAAATCTGTTCATCGTTGCTTCATTCGTAATGTTGTCTAACAACTTCTTTTCAATAAAACAAACTAGATAAATCACTTAAAAACTTATCTCACATTCGGTTGCGTAAACTTGTCTTCACTAGTTTCATCGCAGAAAAACATCTTACAACACTTGCATTATTAAACGATAAAGTTAAAACTAATTTTAAAAGGCTATAGATCAAAGGATGCGCGAGATGCTTTTGTGTTTCTACCATCAGCCGAGCAAGATCTCCAAGACTCTTCAAAGATTTAAATATATGATCGTGTCTTACATTATCAATATAAATTTCAAGTTGTTGCTCAAGAGATAAACACTCCATAAAACTAAAGTTATCGGGATAGAACTTAACCAATTTAACTAGTTTTGACTTATCAAATCCACGAAAAGCTTTAGTAGGACTTAAAGAAGCCATGCAAACTAGAAGTTCAGTGTTTACCTCGGTAAAACGATCGTTAAACTCTTGAAGCTGCAAATCCATAATTGTATTAAAGCAATGGACCTTATAGTGATGCATATTGGTTATGTTGGTTTTTCTTCTTGGCCTCCTTGAGTCGATAAAGTCTTCTTCCATTATTAGCATATCAACATCATATTTTTTACAGAAGGAAGAAATTTCAATCATTAGAGAATCCCATCCATCATCTCTAAGCTTATGTAATTCCCGCTTTGTGGATTATACCAGTGACATAACATTCAAAATTTATTGATCTTTCTTTTGCAAAGTCATCGACAAATTCTCAGTTAATCCCAAAATAAGTAACATCAAATGCGTATATAACACACAATCAAATGTGTGAATGTACTTGAGAAGACCATGTGCCTAGCGTCTCTTTACATTCTCTATGCATTCATTCTCAATATGCTTAAGAACTTTAACTATAGAAGAAAACAACTCAACCAAATACAATAATGTTTTGTAGTGAGAACCCCACCAAGTATTTCCAGGCCTTTGAAAAGAAATTTCTTGATTCAGTCCTGTTCCCGTGCCAATGTCACCACTCTTAATTCCCTCATTTATTTCTCTCCAATGATGTTCTTGAAGCATATCTTTTCGTTTGCAAGAAGCTCCAACCACATTCAACAATGTATAAATCATATCAAAAAAATCACTAATATCAAAATGTTTTTTTGCGACCGCTACTACAACCAACTGAAGCTGATGAGCAAAATAATGAACATAGTATGCTGATTTGTTTTCCTTGGAAATCAATGATCGCAAACCATTAAACTCACTTTTCATGTTACTAGCTCCATCATAACCTTGTACTCTCACCTGATTCAAACTCAATCCATATTTTGCAAACAATTCATCAATAGCATACTTCAAAGATAAAGAAGATGTCTCCTTCACATGCACAATCCCAACAAATCTTTATTTGACTACTCCATTTTTATCAACAAATCGAAAAATAACAGCCATTTGTTCTTTGCCAGAAACATCAGCATATTCATCTACCAACAGACTAAACACACCATAATCAATTTCTTCTATGATAGACTTTACTATTTCCTCAGCGAAAGAATTTACGATTTCCTTTTGAATTTCGGAAGAAACCATCTTGTTATTTCCTAGAGCATTCTTCAAAAAAACTTTATCTATAACCTCATTGTGATTTGCTGTGTATTTCAGGAATTATAAAAAAAATTCCTTTATTAGCTGACTCTTCTTTTTTATTATGACCACGAAAAGCTAACCCTTGTCGCAACAAATATCTTTAAACATCAATCGAAGCCTTTAACCGAATACAATAAGCATTTTTCACTGCATCATCCTTCTTATACAAAGCATGTATGATAGACTGACCCTGGTTCATCAAATCATCACATTTCTTGACATCAATATTGTGATAACTATTAGGTTGACCTACATGGAATGATAATCTCTCAAGCTTATTCCAACTTGAAAATCCTTCTCCCACAAATCCAAGATGTCCACCAAGTGTTAATGTCGATAAATTTTGTTTTGTTCGGCAATTTGATGGCAATTAGTTATTTAGATTTTTAATTTAGAAAACTAAATTAATGGGCTTGATGATATAATGTAAGTTGATTTTCTATTTTTAAGTGGGTCTAATTTTTTCTTTTCTGGGCTTGTTTTTTTTTAAAAATATTGGTCTAATTTAGTTGGTCCAATTACTGAATGGGGGCACTAATTATAAAATATCTGTGTGCACAATTAAATTTAACTAAAAATTACATTGAATTTTTTTAAAAGTGTGGACGCACATACATAAAGTTGTCACTTTGAGTCATTACCCGCGGGTTCCGTCCCGTTTAACCCACCGCAGATCGGATGCGGGTCGAAAAATGGCCGAAGAAAGGAGATTTCCCCGACCAGCTGAGCAAGGAAAACATTTTACTCAAGCCACATTTCATTTGGTTCGGCCTAAAATACAAGATAGCCGATACGCCTCACTCAGTGGTTGGGAAACACAAGAACCAACACCATTTCGACCAGACACGATGAACCAAGCCCAAGGAGAGAAGTTTCACCGACTAACTGATCATGGAGAACATTTTGTTCGAGCCATTTCACCTTTGGTTTGGCCACAAAACAAAGATGCTTAAGACAAGACTTCCAACCCATTTGATTATGCTTATGGGCCAAAATATGCACTATTCATTCCAATTCTGCCAAGCCACGACCCAAAGCTGGCCCATTCCACTTACTTGGATCCCTCCTAGATCCAAGTTGCTGAAGATCCAACTTGGATCACTCCAGATCCGCCCATGCCTTCAGCTTCTCAAAACGAGTTTGTTTTAGGCCGTTTAAAGAAATACCAAGACATTCACCTTGTAACGCCTATTCTCCACCTCCCTTGGAGTCCACCGAAGCTAACAAGAGTCCTGAACCATTTGAGCAGAAGACGCCCTTATGTCCAGATTCATCAAAAGAGCTCCACTTGTCTTATATGGCTCCATTCACCACACCAACAAAGGAAACTAGACATTTCCACCAGTCGTTCCATGGATTCAGCACCTTTGGGAGACTTCATACACCAACTAGAACGTCCAAGAAAGTTTCCACATCAATCCCCAAGTCGAAATACACAAGTTGTCATATCTTCCCGAACATTTATTCACTAACGCCTAATTCAATCAAATGAGTATCTTGGCTCAAAGATCCTCACCATCCATCACCATTTGAAAATCCACACCGTCCAAGTTCTGACCTAGAAGATCATTCAATGTCTTCAATAGACAAGCCACCATCAAATACCTACGATTAAGGTTCATCAAATACCTATGATCACGTCTTTGTTTTATTTCCCTTGATTCTAGTTTTTTATTTATGTGTTTAGATCATGTCTTAGAACTATAAAACGCTCATTTCTTTCATTGTAATGCATCATCTTTCATCATTAAATAAACTTACAGTTTTCTGTTTCAAAGTTGTCTTTGTATCAATTATTTTATATTGGTAATTTTCCCCCGTTATGGTCAATATGTTGGTATGAATTGCAAACAAATATTAAAAATAAAATATGTTATTCAAAATAAGTTCTTAATCCTATTTTATTTTCTTTCAAGACTGATGTAATTTTTTTTCAACTTAAAATTTTTTTTTTTTGTTCACAGGTTATCAAATATATAATTATAAATATGTATATATGCGGATCTTAATCTAGTAAGATATAAGAGGAGATTTTGACTAGGGGTGAGACGGATCCGAAATGCATATAATTTTGACTAGGGGTGAGACGGATCTGGATATCCAGAAATTTCAAGATATCCAAATTCGTATCCGTATCCACCAGATCCGAGTTTCAATTATCCGTATCCAGATCCGGATCTGTGACCTCCAGATATCCGGACTTCGGATACCCGCCTAGATATTAAAATATGCACGGATATCTGGATCCATATCCGTAAAAAAATATTAAAAATAATGATAAAACTAAAATTTTATATAATATTTTGTAAAAAAAAATAAAACATGTTATTATAAAAACATTTTCTTTTATTTTTATTACTTTTTATATATAAATCTCAAGATATTAAAAAAAACTATAAATAAAATAAAAATTTTAATATATTTTAAAGGAGCGGATTCGGATCCAAATCTTATAATTTTACTATTCGGATCCGGATCCGGTTTTGGCGGATCCGAGATTTTACTATCCGAATCAAAATCCGACCCCATAGGATATCCTGATTTTCGGAACGGATAGGAGCGGATTCCGGATAACAGTTCCACTCCTAATTTTAACCATTTTGGCCCAAAACATTTGACAAAATTAAGCTAGCATATTTGTTTTTTATTTTATTTTTATACCAACGTGAGAATGTTATTTGCCCACATGGGTGTGGTCGAGTGGTAATGGTGAGGTGAGATTGTTCCACCAACGGGGAACCTGAGTTCGATTCCCCCTCTGCGTTGGTCTACGCTGGTGCTCGAAACATTAATCACGGCCATGTGTGGAAGTTGGCACTGGGTTTCGGCCCAGTTGAAAACCCGTGAGAAGGTTTTGTCAGTTGGACCAACTCACTCTAAGCAATAGTGAGATTTCGAACAACTTTGGTTATCAATAAAAAAAAAAAAAAAACTATCATAACAAATAAGATATGGATATGTGGTACGAGTGATAAACCCTCCACAATACAATGCAATAAAAATTCACATTTTTCCGACAGAAATAGGTGGAACCGTAAAAGAGAGTTTTGGTCTGTGACAATCAAAAGCTTTAATAACGAACGGTGTTTTCAGTTTTTCACCAACCATCGCAAAAACTCGCCGTCGTACGTTGGTGTTGTTTGTAATATTAACCCACGTGTTTGTGCTAATCACCCAACTACCAAAAACTATTCTCATTCATACTCCCAAATTGATTCTATAAAACTTTAGTTTGACCATTCGTAAATTCCCCAAATCATTTCAAAGTTTCTTTCTTTCACTTAAATTTCAAACCTTTTTGTTTTTCCGGCAATGGAGGCACTAGTTCCGTTGCAAACTGCCGGACAAAGACTTCCGGTTAGAGTGGTTTCACCCGGTTCTGTCTTCATCAGACGTTCGGTTTCAGGCTTTGCCATTGACCGGAGGAGGATCAAGTTTAGGGCTCCGCCGCTTCTCGCGATCCGGGCTCAACAGGTGCGGCCGATTTTTTTTCCCTTTTCTCTTTGATTCTATGAAAACCCATAAACTATTGGTGAATTTTGTGAATTATTGGTGAATTTTGTGATTGTTTCGATTCTATCAAATCTGTTGCTGAAAGTATTTGCCTTTAATTGTAGATGGGAAGCTTAGGTGCTGTTGCTTCTTCTTCTTCTGCAGTAGAGAATGAGCTTAGAATCAAGGAATGGGAAGTAGACATGTTTCAGAATGAAATAGCTATTAGCCAAGGTATCAGGATAAGGAGAAAACCACCAGTCAAGGCTCCATTGGGATATTCTGGACCCTTTGAGTTGAGATTGCATCATAATGCTGATTCTCCCAGTAACATCTTGGAGGAGATTACTTGGTACAAAGACGAAGAAGTTTCCCGGGTAATAAGAGTTTCTTCTTACAACCGGTTCTGTTTTTCTTTTTTTCCCGCGAGTTCTTAATGGTGACTGGTCTTTTCACTGTTCAGATGAAGGAACTAACCCCACTTGAGCTTCTGAAGAAAGCTGTAGAGGATGCTCCTCCAACCAGGGATTTTGTCGGTGCGCTTAGGACGGCTCATCAAAGAACTGGCTTCCCTGGTTTGATCGCTGAGGTTAAGAAGGCTTCTCCTAGTAGAGGAATCTTAAAAGAGAATTTTGACCCGGTATGTGTAGCTGTTTTATATTTGTTTCCGTAATGACAAATAACGTCTTCTCGAATTGAGTTATTCGACTCTGATTGAGCGAGTAAAGGTTGATTCTTCAATGCATACAAGATTGGAACATTGAGAAATTGTAGTCTTTGTCATTTTCAGTTTGAATCAGCAATTTTTTCTTTTGAATGGTTCCCGATATGATTCGCTATTGTTCTTGTATCTAGACCTGCAAGGTCTTTCATGATTCACCCGGCTGTGTTGCTAACTCTTAATCATCTAACAGGTCGAGATTGCTCAATCTTATGAAAGAGGCGGTGCCGCATGTCTCAGCGTTTTGACAGACCAGAAGTATTTCAAGGTTCACTTGTGGATTCAGTTGCAGATATCTTGTACACATTTGCGACAAGTTCTTAACATTTGTACTTCTTATCTTGATTTTGTTCGACAGGGCGGCTTTGAAAACTTGGAAGCAATAAGGAGTGCTGGTGTGAATGTATTCATTCTCTTAGCAAAGTCTGATTTTTTTTTATTGGTGCTTTATGATGAAGACAATTTTTGTAAGCCGTGCTTTTCGATTATTGCAGTGTCCCCTATTATGCAAAGAGTTTGTTGTAGATCCATGGCAGATCTACTATGCTCGGACTAAAGGTGCTGACGCAGTATTGCTTATTGCTGCTGTATTGACTGACCTAGAAATAACCTACTTGCTTGAGATCTGCAAGAAGCTTGGTTTGGCTGCGCTTGTTGAGGTCTTTTTTCCCTGCTTTGATTATCGTTAATCGGGTGTTGAGATTATGCGTGTTGAAAGTTGGTATTCCTTTTCGTTTCGCTCTGAAAATGCTTGGCTTTCTGTTAGGTACACGATGAGAGAGAGATGGGTCGTGTTCTTGGAATAGAAGGAATCGAGCTAGTTGGCATCAATAACCGCAGTCTTGGTAATGTAGCTTTTGTACATATGGCTACTTTTAATATCTCTTGTTCTGGAAAGTTTAGTTGAGTTGAGGAGACTCACAAATAAAAGTTTTGGTGTTTCAGAAACATTTGAAGTGGACATTAGTAATACAAAGAAGCTTCTTGAAGGAGAGCATGGTAGACGAATCCGCGAGAAAGACATGATAGTAAGTAGTTCCAATTTCCATTCCTTAATTGGTGTCTTTTCAATTGCTGAAACATCACCCTGAGTCCTGACCATGATGATCCTGTTGTGTGGGTTAAGGTGGTTGGTGAATCCGGTCTGTTTACACCTGATGACATTGCCTATGTACAAGCCGCTGGAGTTAAAGCGGTAAGCTTTCACAACTATCAATCAAAACGTCTTGGCTGCTTGGAAACACCTGCAAGCATCCAATCAGATGAACGATTCGCTGAAATTGCTGATTTGTGAGCTTCTTTTAATCTTACAGGTTTTGGTTGGTGAGTCCATTGTGAAGCAAAGCGACCCTGAGAAAGGAATAGCTGGACTTTTTGGCATGAACATTTCTCATACTTAGAAACCGTATCGCCTGATTTCACATCTCCAAATATGTTTGCTAGTAGATTTGTTGTATCTTGTTTTCTCTGATGTTTCAGACATTTTCGGAAAGCATCGAATAAATTGAATCGAAATCGATTTAAGAGAAATCAAATCAACAGGGAGATAGCAAATATTATGTCTGTCATAACTCACAAGTGAAGAACACAAACACAACCCATCACACCAATACATAGAAACGACATTGTTTGTTATCTAAATACATTCATCGTTGCACCCAAGAGAAGTCACTAAACACACCACTCGAAACATCTCCGACCAGAATCCAAAAGTGACTGTCATGGCTTGTCAGACAAGCTCCAGTCTTCTTGACGCAGTATGACGTTTAGATATAGATAAACGACCTTCCAAGGGGGAAGACCTCAACACTCATTCTGCGCGAGTGGATTGTATACAGCAAAACCATTTTTTCTGCAAATTATGCAAGAAACAACATCAATAATTGATGAACCAATGAGCCAACAACTTAGCTAATCCTCTAAACTATTTTAGTTTTCTTGAATTCACATCAAGCAAATAATATGATGATGCATATGTCATCCATCCATATTATGATGATTCAGAGAAAAGAAGAAGAGATGCGGCGGCTTACGGTGGGCTTCCCAAGAACTTGGCCATTTTTATTATATCCAGGTTCATCTTTCCCTGGTGAGTCAGATTTTCCACCTCCCTTTTTCTCGTTTCTAGCTTTGTTGAAGATAACAGTGAATCCCTCAGCTGATGAAGGGTCATTCACATCCCATTCACCAAACTTTGGCAATGGACGGCCCTTGTCCTGCATACATTCCAAGATCCAAACATACATAAGTCACCCCGAGAGGAAGAGTTTCGAAAGCCAAAACTAGCACCGAAATCCATTTAAAAAACTTTCCATTGCCTCTTTCCAAGCCAATATACTCAAAACTTGTCTTGTATGATTGGTTTGTTTTCTACTGGAAAAGTAAACAGTGTAGAAGCCTCTACGCCCAACACGACTCGTAAAAAAAAAATATAGGCAAGAGGTTTAGCCAAAACAAGCCATATGCCAAGTAATTGAAATCCAGAAGATGATATTGCATGACCAAGAGAATTTCTATGCATAGACAACAACAACAACTACATTCTTTTCATTCGCCCTATGCACTGTTCCAGATTTGGTTGCATAACTTTCAGACAATCTTGCAAAGATGCTACTAAGACTTTTCTCTTGTCTATTATCTAGAATAGCCTATTATGAGAGCAGAGACAAAACTTAGATTGTCGGCTAGCAACTGCAAATCTAAGCTTTTGTAAGATTAAAGATCAGGAAGCTCAATAGCCAAACAGGAAGCAAACCCATTATAGGATCCAAGAGTCAAAAACTCAATTTTCCAAAAAGACCACAAAAAGCTTTGGAATTTTCCATGGCTAATCCAAAACGAGAGAGAGAGAGAGAACAAAAAAATGGTAAATCTCAAAGCAAATCCGGCTACAACATATTTCAACAAAGATTTAATAAAATTACTGAATAATTCCACAAAAAAATAGAAAGATACCACATGAACGAACATCGACAGAAATCAAAAGATGTGAGCCCAGAATCAGGAGAAACAAGAAAGACCAGGAGAAAAAGAAAATACAAATCATAAACTAAGAATATTGAAAAGAGAGAGAGAGAGAGATCGCACTGCCATGGGTTTGCCGGAGAGATTCAAGAGGAGCTTTAGGTTCGTGGTGGTGGTCGTCTCCTTCCTCTGGTTTTTTCCTTCACCTTCTTTTATCTTTTTTTTTTTTTTTTTTCTGTGTATAATTTTTGGGATGAGGCGAAAAAGGAGGAGCCATAGAATCTGGGCCTTTAGTGGGCCTTATATGTTATTTTCTATTTAATTTAAATTAGGATTTAATCTGCGGGAGACTAATTTTTTTTTAAAAAATTATTTTAAAATTTAAGAAAAATTACTTTTATTTAAATTTTATAATATGCATAACTCATGATTATATATAAAATTTTCAAACAGAATAATTTATCTATTTAAGCCGTTTTACAGTGGACTAAAATATTATTCAGGCTAACCCGTAAAACATATAATCTTAAAAACATAACTCTATTAATTATTATGCACCGTTTAATGACTCTAGTTTTGTGGTTAGTTCAAGAAATCTTAAAAAAATAATTTTTTTGTCTAACTTTTTATAAAATTAGTAAAATATTTTACAAATTTTATTTTGATATAAATTCAAATAAAATAAGATGGTTTGCCATAATAACCTTATAAATATTGAAAATAACTAAAATAACTTACTAAGACATTATAAGATTTCCATAGAATATTTTTACTATATTATCCTTTAACATATCATTAATTTTCTTTATTTACCACATAAATACTATGAATAATAATTTAAAAATAAATAAGCAACTAATTAATAGATGAAGATATTTTTTTTAAAGGAAATGAAACAATTTTCAAACAAAATAATAATGGCCAGTAATCAATTTGTGTTTTAAAAATGAAATGTTTTTTAAAAAGAAAAAGTAAATGTTCGTGACATTTAAAACCATTTTCATCAATCAATTTGGGTTTTTAAACCATTGTCATCAAACAACAGCTCGTGAACTTCAAAACCATTGTCATCAAACGTTTGTGAACTATTCCAAAATCCCATAAACCATTACTAAACTATAATGGATAAAATATTTTGTCTTTTCTCTTCGTTTTGTTTATTATTATGATTTATACAAAATACGAAAGTCTTCCAAACTTAAAGACATACTTAGAATTCGATATGGTAATCTGCCATTCTTTGCCAGACTCTTTAGAATTTTGGCAGGCTTTGTGAGAATCTTCCAAATTTAACGACATACAAAAAATTTAGTCTGCAAGTCTACCACTATTTCGGTAGAGTCTGCCAATTTTTGGCAGACTATATGAAAGTCTTCCAAATTTAACGGCATACTTAGAATTCAATCTGCTAGTCTGCCATTTTTTGCCACACTCTTCAGAATTTTGGCAGACTTTGTGAGAGTCTTTCAAATTTAACGGCAGACAAAAAATTTAGTTTGCAAGTGTGCCATTATTTCGGTAGAGTCTGCCAATTTCTGGCAGACTATACGAAAGTCTTCCAAACTTAACGGCAGACTTATAATTCAATCTGCTAGTCTGCCAATCTTTTGGCAGAGTCTGCCATTTTTTTCCAGACTCTTCAAAATTTTGGCAAACTTTGTGAGAGTCTTCCAAATTTGAGCTTTTGACTCTACATATCTCCTTCTTTTCCTCCCAGTTGTTTTCATTTCCTTTTGAGGTTTTAGTGATTCGTTTTGGATATCACCATCTCCTCCGTCCATTTCAACCTTTTGATATGCTCAAATTAATACCCTAAAAATTACTAAAGCAGTTTCTGCAGTATATCAGGGGTCGAACACAAAAACTAAGAGAAATCACACAATAAATTGTATAGTATCAAGTCAAGCTAAGCAGTTCAGATTAAACAAAAGGCAGTAAGCAGTAAACGAGTTGTAAATCGATGGGAAAGAAATATGTTCAGGGATATTTCTCAGGAAATCAATGAATGCAAAATAAGCTAACTAATCAGGGTTCAGGTTACGCACGATTCTCGAACTCAAATCACTAAAGTATAATTAACCAACTGTCGTTGCGAAAACTATCTAAATCTAAACTTCAGAATTCCAAATTTCTTTGCAAATTCCTAAGAATAAATCAGCCTTAATTTCAAGTTTGATATGTTCACAAATCAATTAAACCAAATTTCTTTGCGAATAATCAATTTGCTCACCCTAAGTTCTATCAAGTAATTAATCGCACTGTCGTGCCTAATCAATTATCCTAAGATCTAAGTTCTAGGTGATCAATCCAGAATTAGCTTTGAGAACAACCTAAGACGAAGAACTAATTCAGATTGTGAACCCTAAATAACCAATCAACCTAGCATTCAAAGAAATCCCTTATGAGAATCCCTAAACCTAACAAGAGATCTACTCAGACATTGAAATTGAATCAATAAACATGTTTGAATAAATACTCAATAGAAAATAAGAAAGAGTAACAAAAGGGTTCGAAATATTCTCTCGACGAACAGAGTTTCAGACTTGTCTCCCTTGAAAAGCTCTCTCACAAATCCAGAATAAAAATAAAGCGTAGCCAACAAAGTGGCTGTAAAAATCCTATAAATAACCTAAATCACGAATTGGGGCTTCTTGTAATTATTAAAGACTTCTGGACCAAGTTGCAATTCTTCAATATTCGTTAAAGTCGCGGGTCGTGTTTGCTGGGATGGGTATCGATCGATACCAGGGGGTATCGATCGACACTGATCGTAAAATCGGGTACTCAGCAACACAAACTTCAGCTTTGCTCCAAACTGCTCTAGAAAGCTCCAATATCTCCAATTATGCTCCAAACGTGCTAGAACCTGTAAAAGACTCTAAAACACTACGAAATAGCATAAAGACTCTATAAAATAGACTTATATCATGGCCTAAAAGGGGTAAAAACCATGATATATCAACTCCTCCAGACTTAGCCTTTTTTTGCCCTCAAGCAAAACAGAAAACTAAACCAGTGAAAGAGGTTTGAAAACACGGAGACTCACCTATTCAGGAACCATCACAAAGATCCTTTTCCCAAGCACCCAAATGTCACCTAACCAGCTTTTGATCTAACCACCATGTACTTCTCCGTAGACATTCACAGCTTTTCCAGACTCCACACATTATCTCGCAGCATTGTCCAAATAAAGCCCTCATCGCCAGTTTCATCGCTGCAGCCAATGTTCAAGAACCTTCTAGATTCTTTACCATACAATATCATGACAAGGAACCATCTAATTTCACACTTTTTGTATCACTTTCTCTCCCCCAGACTTATTTCTTATCATGTTCTTTCTTTTATTTTCAGCTTTGCATATACACATCAAGGCCCGAAACGCGAGTATTGATGGTGTTTGCCACCGAATCCCCGGTTCTTCCCTATCTATGTATCAAAGGTTTAGGCGAATAGTGGTATCACATAAAATTTTCCTAACCTCGCTGTCAACCTTTGTGTGATCATTCCTTCTTAAGTAGAATAATGGGATCGCTGGAAATTTTCCTAGCCCTCTACTCAGAAGGAAATCATTTCAATCTTTTATGCTCTTATTTATAAACTTATAACAGGGGAGAGAGATACCATTACTTCAAACATATGGGTTCCTTTGTCAGATATGAATGATGAATCAAGCTGTGTAAACACTAACCACATCGATGAAGTGCAAAAATTTGGCTCAGGCTTCAGAAGAACTCTGCTGGAGACATGGATGTTTTATAGTCAACTGGCCAGTCCTTGGATTTTTCATTAGTCGATCTAGAGATGATCATGTAACACTGGTCACTCAAAAACAAAATCAAAACAATAATTCAAGCACATAATCATTATCTCCAACAAGTTTTGACTCAATAAAAGGTTTTTGACTCGATAAAACAACTGACTCTAAGAAAAACAAACACAATGTCAGCATACACCTCCCCCAGACTTAAACAACACTGTCCCCAGTGTTATCTAGCCTAGAGTTGGTAAGATAAAACAAATGAATAGAATATAAATGGAAAAAACAAGAAGTTACCGTGCTGGAACATCTAGTGTCGACCGACACACGGCCTGGTATCGATCGATACCTGGCTTAAGTCGACATGATGAATCATCTCTTCGCGATTGGTGTCGATCGATACCAATGGGGTATCGATCGACACTAAGGCGATTTTAAGTTTTGCTCCTTGTTTATCCTGACCCAAACACAAAACGAAGAATAAAAATAAAAAGAATCAAAAACAGACTTACCAGTGGGTTGCCTCCCACCAAGCGCTTGTTTTACGTCACGAGCTTGACTGTACGGACGATCAGTCGGGAGAAGATCGAGAGCTGATTCCAAAACAAACTCCACAATTTGACATCGCCAGCTTCAGAATTCTGCTCATCATGCCCTTCACAAACTCTGTTCCTTTCTCTTTCAGCTCCGAAGTAAGAAGAACTCGAGCCTTAGAGAATGGTTTCGAAGTTCCTGTGCATTTCACCTTGTACTCAATCGAGTCTCCATCACACTTCTGAGGGATTAAGGTCATAGAGGCAGCATCCTTCACGTTTTTCCTATTCGCCTACTTCTTTATTGCCTTAGCCTTCCTGACAACTTTCTTGGGGATGCTGGGCGGTTCAACCAAAATGTCTATGACAGTTGGGTCGTCAGGAGGCTCTTCCAAAAGATCAGCTACCAATGTCTCTCTTGTGATAACAGTGAAGCACGAGACATGTGTGGGGAATGTCATCATAGTAGACCCCTCCGTCAATGTAAGAGAAAGAGAGTCTCTTATTAGGTGTGTCTATGATCGCGCCAGCATTAGCCATAAACGGTCGTCCCAGGAGCAAAGAAACTTCAAATGCTTCGCTCATCTCCACAACCTGAAAATTAGTGGGCACCAGACAATCTCCTACCTTAACAAGCAAAGCATAGATAGTGCCGTATGGAGGTGAGGTGGAGGAGTTCGCAAAAGTGAGAAGCATCGTAGGGGGTCTTATATCAGCCCTAAATCGTTCAGCAATTTCCCGTGAAATGACATTGACGCTAGACCCTGAGTCAACGAGAGACTCGTTGAATTCAACTCTAGAGATGGAGCATGGAACCGCGAATTTCCCTGGGTTTTCCCTCTGGGTTAACTTCTGATATATCATGGTTTTTACCCTGTTTAGGCCATGATATAAGTCCTTTTTATAGAGTCTTTCTAGTGTTTTGTAGTATTTTAGATTCTTTTACAGGTTATAGCACGTTTGGAGCATAATTGGAGATATTGGTGTTTTCTGGAACATTCTGGAGCGAAGCAGAGATCCGTTCAGCTGAGACGTCGAAATCACATGAGTATCGATCGATACCCGTCGAGGAAACAGAAGGATCGCGACTTATTGAAGAGTTGAAGAATTGCAGAATTGGCCCAGAAGACTTTGATATTTACAAGATGGCCCAGAACGTGTTGTAGCTATATAATTAGGTTTTACAGCCACTGTTAGGCTATGCTTTATTTTCTATACTTTGATTTTACTTGTGGTTTTGGAGAGACAAGTCTGAATCTCCCTTCGTCCGAGATCAGATCTCAAAACCTCTTGTTATTCTTTTCTGTTTTATTTGATGATCTATTCAATCATGTTGCCTTCAATCTCCATGTCTGAGTAGATCCACTTTAGGTTTAGGGTTTTCTCATAAAGGATTTCTTTGAATGCTAGGTTTATTATCTGTATAGGATTCACCATCTGAATTAGTTGTTCGCTTAGGTTGTGTTCAAAGCTAATTCTAGGTTGACGAATCTGGAACTTAGATCTTAGGATAATTGATTAGGCACGACAGTGCGATTAATTACCTGATAGAACCTAGGTGATCAAATTGATTACTCGCAAAGAGATTTGGTTTAATTGATTTGTGAACACATCAAACATGATATTAAAGCTGATTTAGACTTTAGGAATTGCAAAGAGATTTGGAATTCCTAGGATTTAGATTTAGATAGTTTTCGCAACGACAGTTGGTTAATTATACCTTAGTGATTTGAGTTCAAGAACTGCGCTAAATTTGAATCCTGATTAGTTAGTTTATCTGCATTCATTGATTTCCTGAGAAATACCCTGGGCCTATATTCTCTCCATTGATTTACAACACTTTTAATTTACGTAATTGCTTTCAATACCATTGATCACTTAGCGTAATTCAACATCTAAAATCTATTGTGTGTTTCCTTGAGTCTTTGTGGATTCGATCCCTAGCTATACTACGACTACTGCTTTAGTACTGTTAGGGTATTAATTTGAGCATATCAAATTTGGCGCCGTTTCCGGGGACTCAATTCGCCGTTAGATTTTAGCAAAAAAAATTCGTCTAAATCGCCTAGTATCGATCAATACCCTGCTGGTATCGGTCGATACCTGACGTATATTTCAGTTACTTGCGTTCTTTGTTTCTGTTTTCATGTGCATGCCTAATCGAGAAACCAGAAGCAATAAGAACACCCCGCTAGTTGATCTATCACTGGAACAGCTAGCACTTGTGGAACGCACAAACAGGAAAGCTAAGAAATCAGCTAAGATGAACAACAATCAGTTGGTTCGTGATGCAGCTGGTGCTTACAGAGACCAAGAGGGTCGGTTGTGCAATGAGCAATGACAACGTCTGGATGGAGAGGAGATCGTCATGCCACCTGCTCATGTTGTCGCTGCGAATGTCGCTGGGAACGCGAGGAATGATGTGGTTAATCGTGGAAGGACGATTGGTGAGTACAACAGGCCTGACCAGTTTTTCGCCAATCGGTCAGCAATTCGTCCTCCTGCGTTCAAGAGGAATGACTTTGAGCTGAAGCCTGCTTACTTTGCTCTTGTGGGACAGCATCTCTTTCATGGTCTTCCTCATGAACATTCGATGGACCATGTGGAGAAGTTCGAGGACTTGGTCACTAGCATCAAGAGCAATGTAGTATCCTACGACTATCTCTTCTGCAAGCTTTTCCCCTACTCTTTAGGTGAAGATGCGACCTACTGGCTGAGGCAGCTACCTCCTGGTTCGCTAACTACTTGGGAAGACACTAAGAGAGCCTTCCTAATCAACTTCTATGATGATGCACGATCTGAAGATCTGAGGAATAAAATCTCCCAATTTTCTCAAGGACCTACTGAGGCGTTCAAGGCTGCTTGGACGAGATTCAGATCGTATCAGAGAGATTGTCCACATCACGGATACTCTGATGTGCAGCTACTGGGTTTCTTCTTTAGAGGAGTAGATTGGAGGTATCAGATGGCTCTGGACGCTTCAAGCAATGGTAATTTCAACACCAGGTACCCTGAGGATGCTTATGTGTTGATTGAAAACTTTGCCTCTAGTAGTAGCACCAAGAGCGCAGACTTCGAGCGCAAGAAGCTGGCTGGTAACATGGATGGGTCGCAGATCGCTGAAGTTAAAGCTCAGCTGGATTCTATGCACAGTCTTCTGCTGGGAAAGACAACAAAGGCCGTCCACTTTGCTGCTGAGAATGAAGTGGAAGATGTCAACTACATTGGTGATTCTGATGTTCAGGGTCAGCGATTTGGGTACAACACCAATCGAAACTTCACCAACTATGCTCAGCAAGGAGGGTACCAATCCCCACCACCCAAGGCTCCTGAGAGTAAGATTGAGGGTATGCTTGAACAGCTGGTTCAAGGGTAGGAGAAGATAACAGTAACCTTAAATAGGAAACTGGATGTTGTGTACACCGATTTGAGTGGAAGGATCGAGGCTCTCAATACCAGTCACATGATGCTGGAAACGCAAGTAGCTCAGACTGCAGCAAATGCCAAGGGAAAAACGGTTCATTCACACAATGCACACGTCAATGCGATATCCTCAAGTGCAGAAAATTTCGATGAGGATCCTAAAATCACCATAGCATCGATCGATACCCCAAAGTGTCGATCTATGCCGGTTACAATTCTGAAACGGGATACTTCAAAAACCCGTGTATCGATCGATACCCCATTGGTATCGGTCGATACTGAGGCGATTTCTGAGGAGACACCTGAGATTTTGACTGTGATACCTAAAGTAGTTGCAGAGAGAGTCTATATACCGAGGATACCTTACCCCAGAGCTGCTGCAAAGGCTAAGAAGAAGGTAGAGGACGCCAGATGTAATTTTAGTGATTTGAGTTGGTTGCAGCAGATGTAACCCCAGGGTTAACTTCCTCAGCTGTAGTGACTTGAGTCTTGCCTCGATAAATAGTACTTCGACCTCTTCTAGAGTTTCTCTGCAATCTTTGAAGTGACTGAGCAGAGGCCAGCCCTCTAGAGCTTCTTCAAAAGTCAATGAATGGGGAATCCGCCGTACCCTTTTCTCAAAGCCACGCAGCTGCTTTGGAGTTATGGGGGCTCGGAGGTGTTGAGGAATAAGATTCAGTTTCTTGGGCTTACGAAGTCCTTCAACACTCATACGCAGCTCCCTTGCACTGTCTGGGATGGTATCGATCGATGCTGGGATGGTATCGATCGATGCTTGCTCCTTCGAGACGTCCTTGACAGATGTTTGGACGGGTATCGATCGATACAACATGGTATCGATCGATACAGGGGTGGTGTTCGAATTCTCATCCTCAGATATATCATCAACCACAGCAGGAAACTCCACAACCAACGTATCCAACATAGCTTTGCATCTGACGTCCTCCCATTCCTTCTTTGTCATAATACAAGGCATATGATAAGGTATTATGGGTTTGTACACCCTCTCCTTGACAATATCAGCCTTCTTCTCGACCTGCGTCTCAGCATCGACCGACACTAGAGGAGTATCGATCGATACTGGCGATTTCCTATCCACTCGTGTAGGTTTTTGGACCGGTATCGATCGATGCTGGCTGGTATCGATCGATACTGGGGCGATTTCAGAATCCCAGTCGTCATCTTCAACAACATCGTCGAAAATTTCTGCATCAACATCCTTTTCTACCACTGCAGTGGCTTCTTTAGCATACCCTATGGTGATTGCATTGATATGTGCTCTTGGATTCTCAGTCTTCCCTAGAAGAAAACAGTTTTGTCTCTTTACAGCTGCTGCTGTCTGAGCAACCTGAGTTTCCAAATTCCTCTGGCTAAGATTGATGGCTTCGATTTTTCCATTCAGCTCAATGTACAGAGAGTCAAACTTCCCATTGAAGTCACCTTGCAACTTCTCTTGTCCCCGAAGAAGCTGTTCCATCATGAATTCCATCTTATTCTCTGTGAATTTTGGAGATATGGGTTGGTACGAAGAGTTCCCGTAAGTGCGAGTGTTGTTGTTGAAGTTTCGGTTGTTGTTGTACCCAAATTGCTGACCCTGAAATCCAGAACCACCAACGTAGTTAACATCCTCCTCTTCTTCTTCCACATTAGCGACTTCATCAGCAAAGTGCACAGACTTCTTCGATTTCCCGATCAGGAAATCCAGTTTGGCCTGCACGTCAGCAATCTGTGATCCATCAACTCCTCCAGCTAGCTTCTTGCGCTCGAAATCAGCATTCTTGGTGCTATTACTAGACGCCAAGTTCTCAATTAACATAACCGCATCATCCAGATACCTGGTGAAGAAGTTCCCATTACTCGCATCATCCATACCCATCTGGTACCTCCAATCAACTCCTCTGTAGAAAGTGCCCAGCAGCTGAACCTGAGTGAACCCATGGTGCGGACAGTCTCTCTGATAAGATTTGAAACGAATCCAAGCAGTTTTGAATGCCTCTGTCGGACCCTGAGCGAATTAAGAGATCTTGTTCCTGAGCTCCTCAGACCTCGCATCATCAATGAAATTATTCAGGAACGCATTCTTTGTCTCATCCCATGTAGTAAGCGAATCAGGAGCTAACTGATTAAGCAAATAAGCAGCATTCCCACCAGGAGAGTACGGGAAAAGTTTGCAGAAAAGGAACTCATTGGGCACTCCATTGTACTTCATACCAGTGACCAAATCCTCGAACCTTTCGATATGATCCATGGGATGCTCATGAGGCAGGCCATGGAAAGGGTTCTGACTGACAAGAGCGTAATACGCATGTTTCAGCTCAAAGTCATTCTTCTGAAAAGTTGGGATGCGAATCGCAGCTCGATTGGCATATAACTGATCAGGTCTGTTGTGCTCACCAAGTGTTCTACCTCGATCAACTCCAGCATTCCCTACGTTGGCTTGCGCAGCTGGCGCGACAATCTGACCAACAACTGCATGAGGGGCAATGACGTTTCCAGCTTCATCAAGTCGCTGCCCTCTCTCATTGCACACTTGACCCTCTTGGTCTCTCAAGACTCCAGCTTCATCAGCTCTTAATACCACTGGGTTGTTCATCCCTGATGTTTGCTTTGTCTTTCTATTTGTGCGTTCCAAACGTGCTAGTTGCTCCAATGACAGTTCAACTAGCTGAGTGCTTTTGCTCTTTCTGGTTTCACGATTAAGCATACACCTGAAAACAAGAGTCAAGCACGTAAGTAACCAAAAACACGTTGAGTATCGATCGACACTGGGTGCTGTCGATCGATATCAACGCAAAAAGACGACGAGTATCGACTGATACTAGGTAGTATCGATCGATACCGACGAACTTATTCAAAATTTTCAAACTAAAATCTAATGGCGAAATTGAGTCACCGTCAACAGCGCCAAATTTGATATGCTCAAATTAATACCCTAAAAAGTACTAAAGCAGTTGCTGCAGTATATTAGGGGTCGAACACAAGAACTCAGAGAAATCGCACAATAAATTGTATAGTATTAAGTCAAGCTAAGCAGTTCAGATTAAACAAAAGGCAGTAAGCAGTAAACGAGTTGTAAATCGATGGGAAAGAGATAGGTTCAGGGATATTTATCAGAAAATCAATGAATGCTAAATAAACTAACTAATCATGGTTCAGGTTACGCACGATTCTCGAAGTCAAATCACTAAAGTATAATTAACCAACTGTCGTTGCGAAAACTATATAAATCTAAACTTCATAATTCCAATTTTCTTTGCAAATTCGTAAGAATAAATCAGCCTTAATTTCAAGTTTGATATGTTCACAAATCAATTAAACCAAATTTCTTTGCGAATAATCAATTTGCTCACCCTAAGTTCTATCAGGTAATTAATCGCACTGTCGTGCCTAATCAATTATCCTAAGATCTAAGTTCTAGGTGATCAATCCAGAATTAGCTTTGAGAACAACCTAAGGCGAAGAACTAATTCAGATTGTGAACCCTAAATAACCAATCAACCTAGCATTCAAAGAAATCCCTTATGAGAATCCCTAAACCTAACAAGAGATATACTCAGACATTGAAATTGAATCAATAAACATGTTTGAATAAATACTCAATAGAAAATAAGAAAGAGTAACAAAATGGTTCGAAATATTCTCTCGACGAACAGAGTTTCAAACTTGTCTCCCTTGAAAAGCTCTCTCACAAATCCAGAATAAAAATAAAGCGTAGCCAACAAAGTGGCTGTAAAAATCCTATAAATAACCTAAATCACGAATTGGGGCTTCTTGTAATTATTAAAGACTTCTGGACCAAGTTGCAATTCTTCAATATTCGTTAAAGTCGCGGGTCGTGTTTGCTGGGATGGGTATCGATCGACACTGATCGTAAAATCGGGTACTCAGCAACACGAACTTCAGCTTTGCTCCAAACTACTCCAGAAAGCTCCAATATCTCCAATTATGCTCCAAACGTGCTAGAACCTGTAAAAGACTCTAAAACACTACGAAATAGCATAAAGACTCTATAAAACGGACTTATATCATGGCCTAAAAGGGGTAAAAACCATGATATATCAATTCCCCCAGACTTAGCCTTTGCTTGCCCTCAAGCAAAACAGAAAACTAAACCAGTGAAAGAGGTTTGAAAACACAGAGACTCACCTATTCAGGAACCATCGCAAAGATCTTTTTCCCAAACACCCGAATGTCACCTAACCAGATTTTGATTTAACCACCATGTATTTCTCCGTAGACATTCACAGCTTTTCCAGACTCCACAAATTATCTCGCAGCATTGTCCAAATAAAGCCCTCATCGCTGCAGCTAATGTTTAAGAACCTTCTAGATTTTTTACCATACAATATCATGACAAGGAACCATCCAATTTCACACTTTTTGTATCACTTTCTCTCTCCCAGAATTATTTTTTATCATGTTCTTTCTTTTATTTTCGGCTTTGCATATACACATCAAGGTCTGAAACGCGAGTATTGATGGTGTTTGCCACCGAATCCCCGGTTCTTCCCTATCTATGCATCAAAGGTTTAGGCGAATAGTGGTATCACGGGAAATTTTCCTAACCTCGCTGTCAACCTTTGTGTGATCATTCCCTCTTAAGTAGAATAATGGGATCGCTGGAAATTTTCCTAGCCCTCTACTCAGAAGGAAATCATTTCAATCTTTTATGCTCTTATTTATCAACTTATAACAGGGGAGAGAGATACCATTACTTCAAACATATGGGTTCATTTGTCAGATATGAATGATGAATCAAGCTCTGTAAACACTAACCACATCGATGAAGTGCAAAAATTTGGCTCAGGCTTCAGAAGAACTCTGCTGGAGACATGAATGTTTTCTAGTCAACTGGTCAGTCCTTGGATTTTTCATTAGTCGATCTAGAGCTGATCCTGCAACACTGGTCACTCAAAAACAAAATCAAAGCAATAATTCAAGCACATGATCATTATCTCCAACAAGTTTTGACTCAATAAAATGTTTTTTTGACTCGATAAAACAATTGACTCTAAGAAAAAAAACACATCGATTTTGCGTTGACACAATGTCGGCGAAATTGACTCCCCGGCAACGGTGCCAAATTTGATATGCTCAAATTAATACCCTAAAAAGTATTAAAGTAGTTGCTGCAGTATATCAGGGGTCGAACACAAGAACTCAGAGAAATCGCACAATAAATTGTATAGTATCAAGTCAAGCTAAGCAGTTCAGATTTAACAAAAGGCAGTAAGCAGTAAACGAGTTGTAAATCGATGGGAAAGAGATAGGTTCAGGGATATTTCTCAGGAAATCAATGAATGCAAAATAAACTAACTAATCAGGGTTCAGGTTACGCACGATTCTCGAACTCAAATCACTAAAGTATAATTAACCAACTGTCGTTGCGAAAACTATATAAATCTAAACTTCATAATTCCAATTTTCTTTGCAAATTCGTAAGAATAAATCAGCCTTAATTTCAAGTTTGATATGTTCACAAATCAATTAAACCAAATTTCTTTGCGAATAATCAATTTGCTCACCTTAAGTTCTATCAGGAAATTAATCGTACTGTCGTGCCTAATCAATTATCCTAAGATCTAAGTTCTAGGTGATCAATCTAGAATTAGCTTTGAGAACAACCTAAGGCGAATAACTAATTTAGATTGTGAACCCTAAATAACCAATCAACCTAGCATTCAAAGAAATCCCTTATGAGAATCCCTAAACCTAACAAGAGATCTACTCAGACATGGAAATTGAATCAATAAACGTGTTTGAATAAATACTCAATAGAAAATAAGAAAAAGTAACAAAAGGGTTCGAAATCTTGTCTCGACGAACAGAATTTCAGACTTGTCTCCCTTGAAAAGCTCTCTCACAAATCCAGAATAAAAATAAAGCGTAGCCAACAAAGTGGCTGTAAAAATCCTATCAATAACCTAAATCACGAATTGGGGCTTCTTGTAATAATAAAAGACTTCTGGACCAAGTTGCAATTCTTCAACTTTTCGTTAAACTCGCGTGTCTTGTCTGCTGCGATGGGTATCGATCGACATTGATCGTAAAATCGGGTACTCAGCAACACGAACTTCAACTTTGCTCCAAACTGCTCCAGAAAGCTCCAATATCCCCAATTATGCTCCAAACGTGCTAGAACCTGTAAAGACTCTAAAACACTACGAAATAGCATAAAGACTCTATAAAACGGACTTATATCATGGCCCAAAAGGGGTAAAAACCATGATATATCACCTTTCCAACTCCAACTTCTCCATTATTTTCCCTTTGCATCCTTTTTGAACCTTGTTCTATCCAAGTAACAATTCCCAAACCTCCTTCTTTGCATATGGCTTGCATAAGAGTGTTAATCATCTCATCATTCCCTTCATCATCCCAAACTGCGGCGGACTCGTTGATGATAACACTCTCTATTTTATCCTATAATAGAAAAAATTATATTAAAAAAAAAATCAGTGTAAGATAAACTAAATAGAACGAACACAAAACACAAACATATCACATACCTAATCATCAACTACGTTATCGTCGAAATCAATGTTACTTTTTCCTTTTACACCATTGAACTTCAGAAGAGGAAAGCTCTTAGCATTAGATGGACGCCCAATCTGTGATCCAAGACTTGGAACAACATTGTCTGCCCATATTTGAAGCACTTGTATAAACCCGTGTATTGTGTAAGAATCTGCCACCAAGTCTACACTCTTCACATAATCGATTAGATTCTTGAAAGCCACTCTTCCCCAAGGATATTTCTCAAACTTTGGCAAATTGAACACCATACGAGAGCTAGTGGAGATGGAAGCTTCGTCTTCCCATCGTTGCCTACTATGAAAGTTGCTAAAATGGACAAATATGCAAAGCATATTTTGTCTTCCCTTGACCAGTTTGCAACATCTTTACACACCTGCTTCAAATGGGACTTGTTTGGGTTCTTATTTGCATTGACTTTCATCTTTTCCCATAAGTCTTTATGCACATTGGTTTCCACATGATCATCAGTTTTAGGGAAAGGTTCACAGTTCAAAGTAGTTATATATTGAAACTCTGACAGAGAGAATCGAGCAGGTGAACTACCAAACAAACACCATATCTCATACTTCTTCTTGCAAACAAGTTGTTTAACAAGAAAGTATTCAACAAGCTTAGATGATCAAGCGAACGGTTTTTCAATAAACCGTACAATAACCCCCAAAAGGCGAAGCACGGATGTAGTCCCACACCTCTTTTCCAACAACTATTGCAACCTCTTCCAAAAAATTACTCTTGCTATGGTAATTGATGCTTTTGGTAGGCTTCGGTTCACAACCAAGTGAATATAATCGCAAGGAAAATCCCAAATCCACAGTTGTTTGAATCGACTTCCTAAAAAAATGCATGAATTAATACATAAAAATATATAGAGAAAATATAAAACACACTTAATTCACCAAATCTGTAATTCACTGGAACTCTTTGCTCTTTTACGATTGGTAGAAACTTCAAAAATCACAGATTAATATAATCGCAAGAGAAACACTAAATGACAAACTAAAACAATATAAAATCATAAATCAAATAGCTACTTTAAATTCGTTTAGGCTTGAACAAGAATCTAACAATATGCTTGAACAAGAATCTGGGTTTTTCTTCATTATGAAGTATTTTGAGGATGAGGTACACAATGGAAATTGGGATATTGAGGTGGAGAAGTATCTCTCTGGTTTTACAAAAGTAGATGATAATAGATACTCCATGAAGATATTCTTCGAGATAAGCAGAAGTATCTCAAGGCCTTGGATAAGTAAGTAATGTGAGTAAAAGTGATATATCATGCTTTTTACCTCTTTTAAGAATGATATAAGTCCGTTTTATAGAGTTTTTATACTATTTTGTAGTGTTTTAGAGTCTTTTATAGGTTTTAGCACGTTTGGAGCATAATTAGAGTTATTTGAGCTTTCTGGAGCATTTTGGAGCAAAGCAGAAGTTCGTGTAGCTGAGTACCCGATTTGAAGCTTCAGTATCAATCGATACTGACTAGTGTCGGTAGATACTCACTGCAGCAAGACACGAGTCGCAACTTTTATGAAGAGTTGAGGAATTGCAAAATTGCCCGAGAAGACTTTATTATTTACAAGAAGGCCCAGAACGTGTTTAGTAGTATTTATTTAGGTTTTACAGCCACTAGAGTGGCTACGCTTTCATTACGCATGATTCTACTTTGGTTTTTGGTGAGAGAGTTTTTAAGGGAGACAAGTCTGAAACTCTATTCGTCCGAGAGAAAATTTTGAACCCTTGTTCTACTCTCTTTCTTATTATTTATTCAAGTATTTATTCAGTCATGTTTATTATTTCAATCTCCATGTCTGAGTAGATCTTCTGTTAGGTTTAGGGTTTTCACAAGGGATTTTTTTGAATGCTAGGTTGATTTATTGTTTAGGGTTCAAAATCTGAATTAGTTCTTCACCATATGTTGTTCTCAAAGCTAATTCTCGATTGATCACCTAAAACTTAGATTTTAGGTTAATCGATTAAGTACGAGAGTGCAATTGAGAAGCCTGATAGAACTTAGGGTGAGAAAAATAACTATTCGCAAAGAGATTTGGTTTAGTTGTTTTGTGAACAAATCAAACTTGAACTAAAAGCTGGTTTAGACTTTATGATTCGCAAAGAGATTTAGAATTCTAGGATTTAGACTTAGATAATTCTCGCAACGAGAGTTGGTTAATTATATTTTAGTGATTTGAGTTCAAGAGCCGTGCGTAACCTGAACCCTGATTAGTTAGTTTATTTGCATTCATTGATTTCATGAGAAATACCATGAACCTATCTTTCTTCCATCGAACTTACAACTCGTTTAATTTGTGTATTTGCTTTCAATTCAATTGATCACTTAGCTTAATTCAACTTTTAGAATCTATTGTGTGTTTCCTTGAGTCTCTGTGGATTCGATCCCTAAGTATTACAATCGACAAAGCTTTAGTACTTTTAGGGTATTAATTTGAGCATATCAAATTTGGCGCCGTTGCCGGGGACTCAATTCGCCATTAGATTTTAGTTTGGGAATTTCGACTAAGTTCGACCAGTATCGATCGACACCCTAGTGGTATCGGTCGATACCTGTCGTGAATTTTTTTGTTACTTATGTTCTTGACTTTTGTGTTTCAGGTGCATGCCTAATCGAGTAACTAGAAGGAACAAGAACGCTCTGCTAGTTAATCTGTCATTAGAGCAGCTAGCACTTTTGGAACGCACAAACAAAAAAGCAAAGAAGCCAGCAGAGATGAACAACAATCCATTGATTTTGGTTCAAGATGCAGCTGGTGCTTACAGAGACCGAGAGGGTCAATTGTGTAATGAGAGAGGGCAACGATTGGATGGAGAGGGGAACGTCATTCCACTTCCTGTTGTTGTCGAGGAGGTTGTTGATGCGAATGCAGGGAATGTTGTGGCTGATCGTGGTAGAACAATTGGAGAGTACACCAGACCTGATCAGTTTTATGTCAATCGATCAGCGATTCGCCCTCCACCATTTCAGAGGAATGACTTTGAGCTGAAACCTGCATACTACACTCTTGTGGGTCAGCACCCTTTTCATGATTTTTCCAATGAACATCCCATGGATCATATTGAGAGGTTCGAGGACTTGGTCACTAGCATCAACAGTAATGGAGTGTTATACGATTACCTCTTCTGCAAGCTTTTCCCTTATTCTCTAGGTGGATATGCGACTTACTGGCTGAAGCAGTTACCTCCTGGATCACTGACTACTTGGGAGGAGACTAAGACTGGTTTCCTGAACAATTTCTATGATGATGCATGATCCGAGGATCTGAGAAACAAGATCTCCCAGTTTTCTCAAGGCCCGACTGAAGCGTTCAAGGCTGCTTGGACGAGATTTAAATCATATCAGAGAGATTGTGCACATCATGGGTACACTGATGTTCAGCTGATGGATTTCTTCTTCAGAGGGATTGATTGGAGGTATCAAATGGCCTTGGATGCTTTGAGCAATGGAAATTTCAACACCAGGTATCTTGATGATGCTTACGTACTAATAGTGAACTTGGCGTCTAGCAATAGCACGAAGAATGCAGACATGAAGCGCAAGAAGCTAGCTGTTGGCATGGATGGATCGCAGATTGCTGATGTTCAGGCTAAGTTAGATTCAGTGCACAATCTCTTGCTGGGAAAATCGATGAAGGCAGTTCATTTTGCTGAGGAAGTCGAGAATATCAATGAGGATGAAGTAGAGGATGTTAACTAAATTGGTGGTTCTGGTTTTTAGGGTCAGAGGAACCAATTCAACAACAACCAAAACTTCAACAACAATTTCCAGCAAGGAGGATTCAAATCTGAAACTAATCCAAGTGGTTTTGGGCCGAATCAGTTTGGCCAGAAATCCCCTCAGAACAGTGGTTACACCAGGAACTATGAGAATTCATCTTATTAGCCTATACCTGCTAAAACCCCAGAGAGTAAGATTGAGTCTATGCTTGAACAACTGGTTCAAGGACAGCAGCAGATAACAGTGGACTTTAATGGTAAGATGGATGTTATGTACAAAGATCTGAGTGGAAGGATCGATGCTCTTGGTATTCATCAGAAGAAGCTGGAGACTCAAGTAACTCAGACTTCAGAGGCTGCGAAAAGGCAAGAAGGTTTTTTTCCAGGGAAAGGAGAGAACCCAAGGGCAGACATCAATGCAATCACCTTGAGAAGTGGAAAAGAGGCAAACTCAGGAGTGAAAGTTAGCCAAACTATAGGAAAATTCGTCGATCTTGACGATGAAGATTCTGAAATCCCCAGTGTATCGATCGACACTAGCCAGCATCGATCGACACCGGTCAAGATACTTTCACGGGAAAACTCAAAATCCCGTGTATCGATCGATACCACCCCTGTATCGATCGACACTGATCCTGCAATCGATTCCGCACCTAAGGTTATGAAGGAAATACCTAATGCAGTTTCAGAGAGAGTTTACATACCAAGGATATCTTATCCCAGAGCTATTGGGAAGACTAAGAAGGAGGTAGAAGACTCTAGATGCAAGGCAATTTTGGACAAGCTGGTTGTTGAACTTCCTTTCATCGATGCTATAAAGACTTCTCCAGCTTTCAGGAGATATGTCAAGAAGATGGTGTCCAGCAATGTGAACCTTGAAGACGGCTGTCTGTTAATTACTCATGAGTGCAGTGCAATCCTAACCAACAAGATTCCAACGAAGCTACCAGATCCAAGGAGTTTTATTTTAGATTGCACGATCTTTACAGACAGGTTTGAGCGTTTCTTTGTGACCTTGGCTCAAGTGTCAACCTCATGCCATACTCAGTTGCTAAAAGGATGGGAATGACAGACTTCACTTCCACAAGGATCTCACCGATACTTGCTGCCCGCTCAGTTAGACTTCCAGAGGGTTTGCTCGAAGATGTTCCTATGAAGATTGGGAATTGCTTGATTCCAACTGACTTCATTGTCCAGGAGTATGATTCAGAACCCAGAGATCCTCTTATCTTGGGAAGGCCATTCCTAGCAACAGCTGGTGCTCTGATTGATTGCAGGAATGGGAAGATAACTCTTAACATCGGTGAGTTGGTCATGACTTTTAACATGGAGAAGATGATGAAGAGACCAACCATCGATGGGCAGACTTTCATTGTTGATACCTTCAGTGACATTGCTAAAGAGTACTTCCTGGAGATGCATCATGAGGACCCATTGGAGAGGGCATTGGTCTGTTCAGCTGAATCAGAGGTCTATCCGGATGATGTTGCTGCTGAATACTCGAAGATGCTCGATACAGCACCGCCATTATCGATCGATACTCCCCTAATATCGGCCGATACCCTGCGGCCAGAAAAGGAGTTGGCCGAAAGTTCTAAGCAAGCTGTTGGGCTTGGAGATTGGAACGAGGAGAAAGCTCCTAAGGTAGAACTCAAGCCACTTCCGGCAAATATGAGGTATGGTTTTCTTGGTCTTAATTCCACATACCCAGTGATTATTAATGCTTCCTTGAACAACGCAGAGATTACCTTACTGCTAAGCAAGATATGCAAGTATCGCAAAGCTCTTGACAATTCTCTTGATGACATTTCAGGTATATCACCGGACCTGTGCATGCATAGGATTCATCTTGAGGACGAATCAAAGGCCTCAATTAAGCATCAGAGGAGGCTGAATCCAAACCTGAAAGAAGTGGTTAAGAAAGAGGTCATGAAACTCTTGGATGCAAGAGTTATCTATACCATCTCAGACAGTTCTTGGGTCAGTCCAATGCACGTTGTTCCTAAGAAAGGAGGGATAACAGTGGTGAAGAATGAGAAGGACGAGATGATTCCTACTAGGACTATCACTGGTCATCGAATGTGCATTGACTACAGGAAGTTGAATGCGGCTACAAGGAAAGATCACTTCCCATTGCCATTCATTGATCAGATGTTGGAAAGGTTGGCTAGTTGATATATCATGGTTTTTACCCTGTTTAGGCCATGATATAAGTCCTTTTTATAGTGTCTTTCTAGTGTTTTGTAGTCTTTTAGAGTCTTTTACAGGTTATAGCACGTTTAGAGAATAATTGGAGATATTGGAGCTTTCTGGAACATTCTGGAGCGAAGCAGAGATCCGTGTAGCTGAGACGTCGAAATCACATGAGTATCGATCGATACCCCCTGGTATTGATCGATACCCGTCGAAGAAACAGAAGGATCGCGACTTATTGAAGAGTTGAAGAATTGCAGAATTGGCCCAGAAGACTTTGATATTTACAAGATAGCCCAGAACGTGTTTTAGCTATATAATTAGGTTTTTCAGCCACTTTAATGGCTACGTTTTATTTTTTACTTTGGTTTGAGAGAGACAAGTCTGAATCTCCCTTCGTCCGAGATCAGATCTCAAAACCTCTTGTTACTCTTTCTATTTTCTTGGATGATTTATTCAGTTATGTTGATTGTTTCATTCTCCATGTCTGAGTAGATCCACTTTAGGTTCAGGGTTCTCATAAGGGTTTTATCTGAATGCTAGGTTGATTAGTTTATTAGGATTCACCATCTGAATTAGTTCTTCGCCTTAGGTTGTGTTCAAAGCTAATTCTAGGTTGACGAATTTGGAACTTAGATCTTAGGATAATTGATTAGGCACGACAGTGCGATTAATTACCTGATAGAACCTTAGGTGAGCAAATCGATTATTCACAATGAGATTTGGTTTAATTGATTTGTGAACATATCAAACCTGATATTAAAGCTGATTTAGGATTCGCAAAGAGATTTGGAATTCCTAGGATTTAGATTTAGATAATTCTCGCAACGACAGTTGGTTAATTATACTTTAGTGAATTGAGTTCAAGAACTGCGCTAAATCTGAATCATGTTAGTTAGTTTATCTGCATTCATTGATTTCCTGAGAAATACCCTGAGCCTATCTTTCTGCAATTGAATTACAACACTTTTAATTTCTGCACTGCTTTCAATTTCATCATATTTGCTTAGCTTGATTTGACACTATACAATCTATTGAGTGATCTCCGTGAGTCTTTGTGGTTCGACCCCTAACTATATTACAACTACTGCTTTAGTACTGTTATGGTATTAATTTGAGCATATCAAATTTGGCGCCATTGCCGGGGACTCAATTTCGCGTTTAGATTTTAGCTGTCGAGTTTCGACTAAGTTCATCGGTATCGATCGATACTCACTAGTATCGGTCGATACACAGGCGATTTCTTTGTTGATATCGATCGATACCAACCAGTATCGATCGATACTCAACGTATTTTTTTTGGTTACTTACGTGCCTTGTATAGTGTTTTGTTTTCAGGTGTATGCCTGTTCGTGAAACCAGAAGCAACAAGAACACTCAACTAGTTGAACTTTCACTGGAACAGCTAGCACTTGTGGAACGCACAAACAGAAAGACAAAGCAAACATCAGGGATGAACAACCCAGTGGTATTAAGAGCTGATGAAGCTGGAGTCTTGAGAGACCAAGAGGGTCAAGTGTGCAATGAGAGAGGGCAGCGACTTGATGAAGCTGGAAACGTCGTTATCCCTGCTGCTGTTTTTGAGATTGTCGCGCCAGCTAGGCGCGCCAACGTTGGGAATGCTGCAGGTGATCGAGCTAGGACACTTGGCGAGCTCAACATACCTGATTAGTTCTATGCCAATCGATCTGCGATTCCCATCCCAACTTTTCAGAGGAACGACTTCGAGCTGAAGCCTGCGTACTATGCTCTCGTGAGTCAGAGTCCTTTCCATGGCCTACCTCATGAGCATCCCATGGATCATATCGAAAGGTTCGAGGATTTAGTCACTGGTATGAAGTACAATGGAGTGCCCAATGAGTTCCTATTCTGCAAACTTTTCCCATACTCTCTTGGTGGGGATGCTGCTTATTGGCTGAAGCAGTTAGCTCCTAATTCTCTAACTACATGGGATGAGACGAAGAATGTGTTCCTGATAAATTTCTACGATGATGCGAGATCTGAAGAGCTCAGGAACAAAATCTCTCAATTTTCTCAAGGTCCGACAGAAGCATTCAAGGCTGCTTGGATTCGTTTCAAGTCTTATCAGAAAGATTGTCCGCACCATGGGTTCTCTCAGATTCAGCTGCTAGGCATTTTCTACAGAGGGATTGTTTGGAGGTACTAGATGGGTATGGATGCTGCGAGTAATGGGAATTTCAACACCAGGTATCCAGATGATACGGTTGTGCTGATTGAGAACTTGGCGTCTAACAATAGTACCAAGAATGCTGATTTCGAGAGGAAGAAGCAAGCTGCAGGAATTGATGGGTCTCAGATTGCTGAAGTTCAAGCGAAGCTGGATATTTTGCTTGGTAAGTCGAAGAAGACTGTGCACTTTGCTGATGGAGTCAATAATATTGGTGGATATGAAATGGAAGATTGTAACTACGTTGTTGGTTCTGGATTTCAGGGTCAGCAATTTGGGTACAACAACAACCGGAACTTCAGTAACAACACTCGCAATTACGGAAACTCTTCGTATCAGCCCATCTCTCCAAAGTCCACAGACAATAAGATGGAATTCATGATAGAACAACTTCTTCGAGGACAAGAGAAGTTGCAGGGGGATTTCAATGAGAAGTTTGACTCGCTGTACATGGATCTGAATGGGAAAATCGAAGCCATCAGTCTCTCCCAAAGGAAGCTGGAAACTCAGGTTGCTCAAACAGCAGCAATTGTAAAGAGGCAAGAAGGTTTTCTTCCAGGGAGAACTGAAAATCCAAAAGCACACGTCAATGTGATCTCCTCAAGTGCAGAAAATTTCGATGAGGATCCTGAAATCGCCAAGGCATCGATCGATACCGGCCCCCAAGTGTCGATCGATGCCAGTTACAATTCTGAAACAGGATACTTCCAAAACCCGTGTATCGATCGATACCCCATTGGTGTCGGTCGATACTGAGGCGATTTCTAAGGAGACACCTGAGATTTTAACTGTGGTACCTAAGGTAGTTGCAGAACGAGTGTATATACCCAGGATACCTTATCCTATGCCTCATATTATGACAAGGAAGGAATGGGAGGACGCCAGATGAAAGGCTTTGTTGGATAAATCAGTTGTCGAGCTTCCTTTTGATGATGATAAATCTGCTAGGGATGATTCAAGAACAAGAGTATCGATCGATACCCTACCTGGTGTCGATCGATACCTCTCGCAGGACGAGCCAGAAACTGTGAAAACACCTGAGTTGATCGAAGAAAGAGTTCGCAAGCCCAAGAAGCTGAATCATATTCCTCGACACCTCAGAGATCCTATCACTCCAAAACAGCTGCGTGGCTTTGAGAAGAGGGTACGAAAGATACCCCACTCGTTCACTTTTGAAGAAGCTCTAGAGGGCTGGCCTCTGCTAAGTCACTTTAAAGATTGCAGAGAAACTGAGGAAGAGATCAAGGCACTCTTCATTAAGGCCAGAGGTACACCTCCACTGAGACAGTTGACTAAGAGGGAAGACCCAGGGATCTTCTCAGTTCCATGCTCTATTTCTAGAGTTGAATTCAAAGAGTCTCTTGTTGACTCGGGAGCCTGCGTCTATGTCATGTCCATGGCAATTGCAGAGAGATTGGAAGCTGATATTCAACCTCTAAAGACATCTATCACGTTCGCGAACGATTTCACCTCTCTTCCATAAGGGGCAATCACTGATTTGGTGATCACAATAGGAGATTGCCTGGTTCCTACTGATTTTCAGGTTGTGGAGATGAATGCAAAATCTCATACGCAGTTGATTCTCGGAAGAACGTTCATGGCTACAGTTGGTGCCATTATGGACACACCCATCAAGCACATCTCATTCTCATACATTGACAAGGAGGCGTACTACAATGCCATCCCTAGAGGAACTCCCACACGTATCTCTTGCATCGATGCTGTAATAGGAGCGACGTTGATATCAGATCCTTTGGAAGAACCTCCTGACGTACCAACTATCACAGACGTTTCAGCTGAATCGCCCAGCATCCCCACGGAAGTTGTCAAGAAGGCTAAGGCAACAAAGAAGAAGGTGAAGAGCAAAAGAGTCGAGGATCCCCATGTCACATTGATTCCTCAGAAGTGTGATGGAGATTCGATTGAGTACAAGGTGAAGTGCAAAGGAGGCTCCAAACCATTCTCTAAGGCTAGAGTTCTTCTTACTTCGGAGCTGAAAGAAAAAGGAAAAGAGTTTGTGGAAGGCATGTTGAGCATAACTCTGAAGCTAGCAATGTCAAGTTGTGGAGCCTGTTTTGGTGCAAGCTCTCGCTCTTATCTAGCCTGAAGGGCGTTACAGTCTTTTATTTTTGTATTCTTTTCGTTTTTGTGTCTTGAATCAGATTGGAGCAAACAAGGAGAAACTGAACTGGCAATCACTAAATCGCCAGGGTATCGATCGATACCCTGTTGGTATCGGTCGATACCCTGCGGGCAATGAAATCTCTTGTGTCGACTTAAGCCTAGTATCGATCAATACCAGGCTGTGTGTCGGTCGATACTCAATATTCCAGCAAGGTAACTTCTTGTTTTTCCCAATTTTGTTCTGTTCTTTTGTTTTCTTTCACTGACTCTAGGCTAAATAACACTGGGGACAGTGTTGTTAAAGTCTGGGGGAGGTGTCTGCTGACATTGTGTTTGTTTTTCTTAGATTCAGTCGTTTTATTGAGTCAAAATTGTTTTTATTGAGTCAAAACTTGTTGGAGATAATGGTCATGTGCTTGAACCTGTTGATTTGATTTTGTTTTTGAGTGCACAGTGTTACAGGATCAGTTCTAGATCAACTAATGAAAAATCCAAGGACTGACCAGTTGACTAGAAAACATCCATGTCTCCAGTAAAGTTCTTCTGAAACCTGAGCCAACTTTTGCACTTCATCGATGTGGTTAGTGTTCATATAGCTTGATTCATCATTCATATCTGACAAATGAACCCATATGTTTAAGATAATGGTATTTCTCTCCCTGTTACAAGTATTAAGATGTATTAAAAGATGAAATGATTTTCTTCTGAGTAGAGGGCTAGGAAAGTTTCCAAGGATCCCATTATTCTACTTCAGAGGAGATGATCACACAAAGGTGAAAGCGAGGTTAGGAAAATTTTCTATGATACCATTATTCGCCTACACCTTTGATTACTTTTGAGGGAAGAACCGAGGATTCGGTGGCTAACACCATCAATTCTCGCGTCTCAAACCTTAATATGTAAATGCAAGGAACATTATAAGAAATAAGTCTGGGAGAGAGAAATAAAACCAAAAAGTGTGAAAAAGGTGGTTCCTTGTCATGATATTGTATGGTAAAGAATCTAGAAGGTTCTTGAACATTGGCTGCAGCGATGAAACTGGCGATGAGGGTTTTACTTGAACAAAGCTGTGGGATAATGTGTGGAGTCTGAAAAAGCTGTGAATGTCTACGGAGAAGTACATGGTGGTTAGATCAAAAGTTGATTATGTGACATTTGGGTACTTGGAAAGAGGGTCATTTCAATGTTTCAATAATAGGTGAGTCTCTACGTTTTCAAACCTCTTTCTCTGGTTTAGTCTTCTATTTGCTTGAGGGCAAGCAAAGGCTAAGTCTGGGGGAGTTGATATATCATGGTGTTTAGCCTGTTTAGGCCATGATATAAGTCCTTGTTATAGAGTCTTTCTAGTGTTTTGTAGTCTTTTAGAGTCTTTTACAGGTTATAGCACGTTTAGAGCATAATTAGAGATATTTGAGCTTTCTGAAACATTCTGGAGCGAAGCAGAGATCCGTGTAGCTGAGACGTCGAAATCACATTAGTATCGATCGATACCCGTCGAAGAAACAGAAGGATCGCGACTTATTGATGAGTTGAAGAATTGCAGAATTGGCCCAGAAGAATTTGATATTTACAAGATGGCCCAGAACGTGTTTTAGCTATATAATTAGGTTTTTCAGCCACTTTAATGGCTACGTTTTATTTTTTACTTTGGTTTGAGAGAGACAAGTCTGAATCTCCCTTCGTCCGAGATCAGATCTCAAAACCTCTTGTTACTCTTTCTATTTTCTTTGATGATTTATTCAGTTATGTTGATTGTTTTATTCTCCATGTCTGAGTAGATCCACTTTAGGTTCAGGGTTCTCATAAGGGTTTTTTCTGAATGCTAGGTTGATTAGTTTATTAGGATTCACCATCTAAATTAGTTCTTCGCCTTAGGTTGTGTTCAAAGCTAATTCTAGGTTGACGAATCTGGAACTTAGATCTTAGGATAATTGATTAGGCACGACAGTGCGATTAATTACCTGATAGAACCTTAGGTGAGCAAATCGATTATTCGCAAAGAGATTTGGTTTAGTTGATTTGTGAACATATCAAACCTAATATTAAAGCTGATTTAGATTTTAGGATTCGCAAAGGGATTTGGAATTCCTAGGATTTAGATTTAGATAATTCTCGCAACGACAGTTGGTTAATTATACTTTAGTGAATTGAGTTCAAGAACTGCGCTAAATCTGAATCCTGTTAGTTAGTTTATCTGCATTCATTGATTTCCTGAGAAATACCCTGAGCCTATCTTTCTCCAATTGAATTACAGCACTTTTAATTTTTGCACTGCTTTCAATTTCATCCTATTTGCTTAGCTTGATTTGACACTATAAAATCTATTGAGTGATCTCCGTGAGTCTTTGTGGTTCGACCCCTAACTATATTACAACTACTGCTTTAGTACTGTTAGGGTATTAATTTGAGCATATCACTAGTCATCCCTATTACTGTTTTCTCGATGGCTATTCAAGTTTCTTCCAGATTCCGGTACATCCAGATGACCAAGGGGAGACGACTTTTACATGTCCCTTTGGCACATTCGAATACATGAGAATGCCATTTGGACTGTGTAATGCTAAAGCCACTTTTCAGAGATGTATGATGTCTATCTTCACAGACATGATTGAAGATTTTATGGAGGTGTTCATGGATGATTTTTCAGTGTATGGATAATCATTTAAGAGATGTCTGGATAACTTGTGCAAGGTGCTAGAGAGATGCGAAGAAAAACACTTGGTCCTTAATTGGGAAAAGTGTCACTTTATGGTTCAAGATGGCATCGGGCTTGGGCACAAGGTTTCTGAAGCTGGGATCGAAGTTGACAAAGCCAAGATTCAGGTCATGACAAGTCTCCAACCACCGACTTCTGTGAAAGATATTCGAAGTTTCTTTGGTCATACTGGGTTTTACAGAAGGTTCATCAAGGATTTCTCCAAGCTAGCTCGCCCACTCACCGCTCTACTATGCAAGGAGATCAAATTCGATTTCACACCTGATTGTCTTGCAGCCTTTGAGGAGTTAAAAAATCTTTGGTGAGTGCTCCTATTGTGCAACCTCCTGATTGGACTTTACCTTTTGAGATCATGTGCGACGCTAGCAATTTTGCTGTTGGATCAGTTCTGGGTCAGAGGAAGGATAAGAAGCTGCACGTTATTTTTTATGCCAGCAGGACATTGGATGATGCTCAGAGGAATTACAGCACCACAAAGAAGGAACTACTTGCAGTTGTTTTCTCCTTTGAGAAGTTTGGATCATACCTGATTGGGAGCAAAGTGATTGTTCATACTGATCACGATGCTCTCAAATATCTGATACCGAATAAGGATCTCAAGCCTCGTCTTTGTAGTTGGGTGCTTTTGCTACAAGGCTTTGACATAGAGGTTAAGGACAAGAAATGCATAGAAAACGGAGTCGCTGACCATCTTTCGAGGATTCGGATCGATGCAGAGTGCCTATTGATGATCAACTACCAGAAGAATCCATCTACTTCATTGAAACTGAGTTTCAGATGGGTTTCGCAGAAACTCAGCAATTCCCACGAATTGTAGGTATCGGTATCGATCGACACTTCTATGGTATCAGTCGATACCCTGCGATTTCCGAGCCGGTTTTGACTGTTGAACACGTTGGTGTTTCTGAAGAGTATCTAGTCGCTGCAGACGATTCTGATCAACCATGGTATGCTGATATTGCCAACTACCTCGCTGCAGATGCAGAGCCAAATCACCTCAAGAAATATAACAAGAAGAAGTTGATGTGTGACATAAGGCGATTCTTTTGGTATGAACCTTACCTGTACAAGCATTGTTCTGATGGTATTTACAGGAGATGCATTGCTGAATCAGAGGTACCTAATGTTCTGTTTCATTGCCATGGATCCGACTATGCTGGACACTTTGCCACTTTTAAGACAGTGTCCAAGGTTCTTCAAGCAGGCTTTTGGTGGCCTACTATGTTTAAGGATGCTCATGCTTTCATTTCGCAGTGCGATGCCTGTCAGAGGAGAGGGAAGATCAGTAAGAGACATGAGATGCCACATAATTTCATCTTTGAGGTTGAGATTTTTTATTATTGGGGCATCGATTTTATGGGTCCCTTTCCTTCGTCATATGGCAACAAATACATCTTGATTGCTGTGGATTATGTGTCTAAGTGGGTTGAAGCCATTGCTAGCAGAACCAATGATTCTTCGGTGGTCCTTAAGCTGTTTAAGACCATAATTTTCCCTCGATTTGGAGTACCTCGAATTGTGATAAGTGATGGTGGCTCTCACTTTATCAACAAGATTTTCGAGAGGTTGATGAAGAAGTATGGTGTGAACCATCGTGTTGCTACTCCTTATCACCCTCAGACCAGTGGACAAGTTGAGGTTTCCAACAGGCATATCAAGGAGATTCTAGAGAAGAAAGTGAATGTTACCAGGAAGGATTTGTCTGTGAAGCTGGATGACGCACTTTGGGCTTACATGACTGCTTACAAGACACCACTTGGAACTACAACGTTTCACTTGCTGTATGGAAAAGCGTACCATCTTCTAGTAGAAATCGAGCATATGGCAGCATGGGCTATAAAGTTGCTGAATTTCGACATCAAGTATGATGTTGAGAAGCGATTGATCAAGTTGAATGAGCTGGATGAGCTTAGGCATCTTGTCTATGAGACCTCGAAACTGTACAAGGAGAGGACTAAAGCGTACCATGACAAGAAATTCATTTCCAGACACTTTGAACCAAATGATCAGGTACTTCTGTATAACTCTCGTTTGCATTTGTTTCCTGGTAAATTACGTTTTCGTTGGTCAAGTCCTTTCACAGTCAAGGAAGTTAGACCACATAGTGTGTTTGTCCTGACAAATCCTTCAAGTGAAGAGTTCACTGTCAATGGACAAAGGGTGAAACATTATTGGGCGAAAGCCAAGATTCCATAAGGACACATAATGCCTCTGGATGATGCACCCACTGCCTGAATGACGATATGGTCAAGTTAATGACGTTAAACGAGCGCTTGGTGGGAGACAACCCACTGGTAAGTCTGTACATATTAGTCTTTTATTTTTCTAGTTTTTTTTTGTGTTTCGTGTGTCACGTGAATCAGATTTCCCCTTGGGTCAACGTGTCAAGATCTGGGACGGTTTACATTGGCGGAGAGGTGCAGTGAACGGTTACCTAGGCAACAACAACTACAGAGTGAGGATTGATGGAGCGTCCGAAAACATAGAGGTCTCGCATACTTCCTTGCGCGACATCCCACCGCCAGTGGCACCTCCATCACAACCACCTGCTGATCTTGTTGTTCCTACTGCCACAATTAGATCCCCTTGGCCTAAGCGGAACGGGAAAGCCATGATTCCTCGCAACAGGCTTTGGGAGGGAACATATATGCAGGTTGTTGAGAGTGACGATTGCGTCTACATGCCCATCTCAGAGACCTGTGATGATTATGACACATTGTTCTACAACGATTGGCAGGAGGTTGATGTACAGACCACTCGGTTTGTTGACCCTCACACTATGCGACACTTGGGTATCGACAGGGAACTCGGGCGTCTGATTGAAAAGATTGGTTTAAGTACTATGCCTATGAAGCATTATGATCTATTCCCTGACTTGGTGCGACAGTTCATCGCGACAGTGCGCGTCTACTATCAGAACGAGGTTCTAAAAGACTCACTAGAAGGTACCATGACCTTCATGATTCGCGGAGTGTGATACAGATTGCCACTCCCAGATCTCTGCGATATCTACGGTTTCCGCAGGGACTTCAGGAAGGTTGCTGTGCCTACTCAGTTTCACGATGTGCAGGTTTTCTGGGAGCATTTCGGGAACGGAGCCTATTACTCCAAGACTTCCACTCAGATGGATGTGCGCCACCCTGTTCTGCGCTGTCTGGTTAGGATTCTGAGCAACAATATCTTGTGCAAGATGGAGCCTAACAAGATGCGACTGTCGAAGCTTATTATGTTCTCCATGACTATTGGAGATATCATTGATGACGAGAGCTATGAGTGGCCTGAGCTTGCTCTCGCGGTCAACCTAGGGGCAGTTTTTGCCCATCACCTGGTCTCTCTGAAGACCAAACCATTCCTGGGTGCCAGTCGCGGCGCAGCTCGGAAGACTGAGACAGTGAGTAGTCTTCTTACTCCTATCTTCCAGCATTTCGGTATTAGCACAGGGAGCTGTTTGATAGTCACCACACACACTATCATGGATGAGAGACATCTGCAGAACCTCAGGTGGTTGAAACCTGAGCGACATTGGTGTTTCTCCAACACGGATGGAGACTTTCTGGTTCGGCTCCCTAACCACGAGCTAACCAACATTGGTGACGATCCCGAGTTGCTGCGTTTTGAGCCTACTGCGGATCTGCTGATAGCTGCACCTGTTACTCGCCATCGTGCACCAACTGCTAGAGCACCTGCTGCTGCTGAGGATGAGCCCATACCTGACATTGCTGGAGGTCTATCTCGACAAGCGCACCATCCTCCATCTTCTGCGAGTACCTTTCCTCCACCACCTACGACTCATATGGATACAGACACCTTTCAGAGGTATGTGGTTGAGAGTTTCCAGAGTATTTGGAACGCCATCGCGACTTTTTCTCGGTGTGGTTGCATCGCACCATCTCGCCCATGCTCACCATCTGGAGAGGGACCATCCCACACTGCTGGAGTTTCTGATGACTCCGATGAGGATTAGTCCTCTGTTCTATCTAGTTCATTTGCTTTTACCATTTTTCTTTTTCTTTTAGTTTGAACTTTTGTGTCTTTTGTCAGCCCCTTCTTATGCTTTGGACCTGTGGATCTATGCTTCTATGATATTTTCACTACAAGAAAACTGTCTATTTCCAACGAAAATTTACGACCGTTTTAAATCGATGTAACTTTACATCGACATTACGACGACTTTACGACGAAATATGTGTTCGATGTAAAATCGTCGTAAATATGTGTCGTCGTAATATCAATGTATATTTACGACTAGTTTACGACGACATTACGACGACAACATAAATCGTCGTAAATTTACATCGATATTACGACGAATTTGTTTTCTGTATATTACGTTGATATTACGACGATTTGACGTCACATGTTCCCAGTTAGGTAGACCACGTTTTTAATAGGTCCACCTACTAAATTTACATCGAATTTACAACGTAAAATTTGTTGTAAATCCGTTGGAAAATCGTTGGTAAATCTGAAAAAAATTCTATAAATACAGCCTAACTTCAAACGAAAGAATGAAAAAAAAAACAAACAGAAAAAAACAGAATAAAAAAATATATATATATATATATATAAATGTCTATATACGAACTACGAAAATGGATGTATACGCAAAAGGATTCAGAGGGAGATTTGACGGAAGAATTCAAAGAAGGGCTTGAAATATTCATGTATCAGGCCGGACATATGCAAACAACCCTGGAAAGTGGTAAGATGTTCTGTCCTTGTCGTAAATGCAAGAATACGAGATATATGTTTATTGAGACGGTGTGGAAGCATTTACTAAATAGAGGGTTTATGCCGCAATATTATGTTTGGTATCAACATGGAGAGGGTTTTGAAAGAACTCAAGCAACGGATAGTAGTAGTAATTATCAAGGTCAAGTAGAATCAAATTATCAAGGTAGTTATGTTCATGGTCAACATCAATTTGATCAGGGTGCAGATCATGATAGGATGCATGCAATGGTTAATGATGCATTTCATGAAACAAATGCTGATAATAGTACTGTTGAGGAACCGGACGTAGATGCGAAGCGATTTTATGATATGCTAGACGCTGCTAACCAGTCACTCTACGATGGATGTAGAGAAGGTCAGTCTAAATTGTCGTTAGCTGATAGGATGATGACAATTAAAACTGATCATAACTTAGCTGAGGTTTGCATGGATGATTGGGCTGATCTTATTAAAGAGTATTTGCCAGAGGATAATTTGGCTGCCGAAACATACTATGAGATACAGAAGTTGGTGTTTAGTCTTGGGTTGCCTTCTGAGATGATAGATGTATGTGTTGACAATTGTATGCTTTTTTGGAAAGATGATGATAAGTTGCAGGAATGTCGATTTTGCCAAAAACCGAGATTTAGGCCCAAACAACTGTGCGTACTAAGATACAATACCAACGGATGTGGTATCTTCCTATAATTGATAGGTTGAAACGATTGTATCAATCTGAAAGGACAGCTGCATCGATGAGGTGGCATGCAGAACATTCACACAGAGAAGGAGAAGTGACTCACCCGTCAGATGCAAAAGCTTGGAAACACTTTAACACGGTACACCCTGATTTTGCTAACTCTAAGCAAAATGTGTATCTTGGTCTTTGCACTGATGGATTTAGTCCATTCGGTATGTCTGGTAGGCAATATTCTTTGTGGCCAGTTATCGTAACTCCTTATAACCTTCCCCCAGATATGTGCATGCAAAGGGAATTTCGTTTCCTGAATATTTTAGTCCCTGGTCCCAATCATCCGAAGCGGTCCCTTGATGTATTTTTGCAGCCTCTCATTCATGAGTTGAAACAGTTGTGGTATACAGGAGTGCGGACATATGATTGTTCGAGGAAAAAAACTTTTACGATGCGTGCGGTGCTTATGTGGACAATAAGCTACTTCCCTGCATACGGAATGCTATCAGGTTGGACGACGCATGGGAGGTTATCTTGTCCTTATTGCCTCGATCGGACAGATGTGTTTCAACTAAAACATGGTCAAAAAACATGCTGGTTTGATTGTCACCGCCGGTTTTTACCAATCAATCATCCATATAGGAGAAACAGGCGTTTGTTTTGGAAGAACAAAATCGTGCGTGTCCCCCCACCAGTGTATCTATCTGGAGAAGATCTTGAAGCGCAAATAGATCATTTTGGGGGACTAGAAACTGTGAATCGTGGGGGAAATTGGCACACTCCAGCTAATATGCCTGATGGATACGGGGTAAATCACAATTGGCACAAGAAAAGCATTTTTTGGGATCTTCCGTACTGGAAAAATCATCTACTGAGACACAATCTTGATGTCATGCACATTGAGAAAAACATTTTTGATAACATCATGCATACAGTGTTAAACGTGAAAGGAAGAACCAAAGACAGCGGAAAGTCAAGGTTGGACTTGCCAGATATTTGCAACAGAAATAAGTTGCATATAATGAGCAATGGAAAATCACCAGTTCCTATATTTCGGTTGGGTGCAGAACAAAAGGCATCGTTGTTCAATTGGGTTTCATCTGACGTGAAGTTTCCTGATGGGTATGTATCCAATCTTGCTAAATCTGTTGAGAAAGGAGAAAAGTTTTCAGGGATGAAGAGTCATGACTGCCACGTGTTTATGCAACGTTTACTTCCTTTCGCATTTGCCGAACTCCTTCCAGAAAATGTTCATGAAGCAATTGGAGGTAAGATACTTCATCACATATAAAATTATTGAGATTAATTATATATATATGTTACAATGTATATAATTTTGTCTTTGCAGGCATCGGAGCGTTTTTCCGGGATATTAGTACACGGACGTTGTCAGAAGATGTAATTGCACAACTGGCTGCTAATATTCCAATCTTGTTGTGCAATTTGGAGAAGATATTTCCCCCTGCGTTTTTTGATGTTATGGAACATCTTCCCATTCATCTCCCCCACGAAGCAGAACTAGGAGGCCCTGTTCAGTTTAGGTGGATGTACCCATTTGAGCACTTCATGAAACATTTAAAGGGAAAGGCAAAAAATCTAGCAAGGGTTGAAGGATCAATTGTTGCGGGAAGTTTGACAGAAGAAAATTCACACTTCACTTCATATTATTTCGCTCCAAAAGTCCGCACACGCAAACGGGCTCCCCGAAGATACGATGATGGCGGTGTGGGACGAATTTATGCAGTAGAGGGTGTCCCAGATATATTCTCACCAATTGGTCGTCTTAGTGGAAAATTGAAGGAAGTTTGGTGGGATAACGAGCATGACAGGCACAGCGCACATACGTACATCCTCCTAAACTGTGATGAAGTGAGTCCTTACGAAAGGTAATAACAAAACTATTTAATTAATCAGTCATTAATAATTAATTAATATAATTATAATTAAATGTGTTAATTTTTATGTCTATATATGTATTTTGCAGCTTATTTGTTACCCAGGTACGAAAATGCATTGAAGGGGTTTCAGATAATGAAATAAACGAACGTAAAGATCGTCACTTTGTTGAGTGGTTGAAGACGCAAGTAAGTTAATATAGTTATAAATATTTCATTTAATTATATCGGCTTTCAATCTAACTTTTACACTTATCATAGATTGATCATGGCGATCCCGCATATCCATTTTGGTTTCATGAGTTACTCCTAGGCCCCATCGGGAAGATAACGACCGCACCCATGTATTTTACCCGTAGTTATGTGTTTCATACATACAAGTATGGCATTCGTCGGGCAACTACCAACTACGGAGTATGTGTTAGGGGTGAAATATATTTTTATGGGGTTTTGCAGGAAATAATTGAAGTGGAGTACCCCGGACTGGTTAGGTTGAAATGCGTTCTATTCAAATGTGATTGGTTCGATCCAACAGTCGGTCGAGGGGTGCGAATTAACAAATTTGGTGTGGTTGACGTCAACAAATCACGACGTTACAACAAGTTTGAGCCATTCATCCTAGCATCACAAGCAGAACAAGTAACGTTCGTTCCATATCCGCGAGTTCGAACATCTGGGATCTCATGGTTATCGGTTATTAAAATAGCTCCAAGGGGTAAAATTGTTGGTGTTGATGATCTTCCAATGCAACAAGATTCTTGCCTTGATATTACAGAACCAGAGATTACGGAGAACATTCTTTTAATTGATCCATGAAACAGGCAACTTGAATATCTACCTGATGACACAGAAGAAGAAGGCGATTCCGACGAGTTTGAAGAAACTGACGATGATGATGGACCTGAAGATGAGGAACCCAATCAAGATGATGAGCCCAACGAAGATGATGATTCTGATTGAAAGCTTATATATATATGTAATTTTTGGTTTTGTTAAATGTTTAAGTTTTTGTTGTAAAATTATATATTAAACTAATAAAAATTCTACGAAACATTGATGAATTAACAGTTTTTGTGAATGAAACACGTAGATTAGGGTTAATTTAACTTTATTACATAATGCTAATTAAACCCTAAATATACAGTTATTTAATGTAAATCTGATGGTACTTAACGATGATTTTACGACGAAATTACGAAGCCTAGGACAACGAGCAGAACGTAACGTTGTATTCCCACTTCTGATGATCTGGCCAACAAAGAATTCTGGGGGTCGAGTTTTCTAGATTCATAAAAACCAACCACCATAACTGAAAGATACATAGAATTGGACATCCTTATATCACGAAGGATTTACATAGATGTCCAATTCAATGAATCTTTCACCTATGGTACTTGAAGACTAAAGGATTATTTGTTGGCCAGATCATCAAGAAGTGGGAACACAATGATCAGCGTAAAAAATCAAGGAAAAGTTACCAACGGATTTAGCATTGAAGGTGTGTATTTTTTTTTGAGTTAGCATTGAAGGTGTGGAATGTATTTATAGAATTTTTTTAGAAATTACCAACGGATTTGCAACGAAAATTTACAACGGTTTTACATCGAATAACATTACAACGATTTTACATCGAATATCCGACGAAATTACGTCGACAAAATCCGATGTAAATAATTAGGTGACATATAAAAAACCGTGTTTTACCAAACTCTCATTTCGTCGTAATATCGTCGTAATTTTACGACGATTTTACGACGACTTAGTCGTAATTTCGTCGTAAGTTCTAAAATTTGGGGTATGTTTACAAAGATTTTACATCGAATATCATTACAACGAAATTACATCAACGAAATGCGATGTAAATAATTAGGTAACCTATAAAAAACCGTGTTTTACCAAACTCTCAAAGTCGACGTGAAATCGTCGTGATACCGATGTCACTCATTTCGGCGTAAAATCGTCGTGAATGTACGACGCTTTTACGACGATTTAGGTTTAATTTACATTACAATAGATTCGTCGTAAACTCGTTGTAAATTTACAACGATTTTACGACGAGTTAGTCGTAATTTCGTCGTAAGTTCTAAAATTTGGGGTTTAGGGTTTGATTTACATGTTTGGTTTTTTTTATCTTATATCTTGTTTTACGTAAGTTTTAATCATAGTATGTTTTTACAAAATCATTTACATTATTTAAGTCATGCATGTTACGAATATACTTATAAGAACGAATGATATACATTATTATGTAAGATAAGGAAATCGACGACGATATAGATTCAATCGTCGTTACTGAATCTATTGTTAAATATTAGATGTATTAGATCCACAAATATACTTCGTTCTTACGTGCAAGATATGTGTATTGTGATTTAGGGTTTGGGATAGAGATTTTATGTATTACAACGAAATTACGACGGATGCGTCGTAAATTCGTTGTAAGTTTACAACGGAATTACGACGAATCCGTCGTAATTTCGTTGGAATAACTAAAATGACGGATTCGTCGTAAACTTACAACGAATTTACGACGAATCCGTCGTAATTTCGTTGTAATACCTAAAATATAGGGTTTAGGGTTTGATTTACATGTTTTGTTTTTTTTATCTTAGATCTTGTTTTACGTAAGTTATAATCATAGTATAAACAAGTTTATGTTTTTACAAAATCATTTACATTATTTAAGTCATGCATGTTACGAATATACTTATATATAAGAACGAATGATATACATTATTATGTAAGATATGGAAATCGACGATGAAATAGATTCAATCGTCGTTATTGAATCTATTGTTAAATATTATAATTATTAGATGCACAAATATACTTCGTTTTTACGTCCAGGATATGTGTATTGTGATTTAGGGTTTAGGGTATAGATTTATCTTATTACAACGATATTACAACGGATTCGTCGTAAAATCGTTGTAAGTTTACGACGAAATTACGACGAATCCGTCGTAATTTCGTTGTAATACCCAAAATATTTGATTTCCCGCGTGGGGGAAAATTTCGATACGTTTAATTTTCGGTTCAGTTTTACGACTATTCGTCGTCAAATCGTTGTAAGTGTACAACGACATTACGACGAATCCGTCGTAATGTCGTCGTAATACCCAAAATATTTGATTTACCGCGTGGGGGAAAATTTTGATACGTTTAATTTTCGGTTCAGTATTACGACTATTTTACGACGACAGCAAAATCTATATATACGTGACCAAAATTTTCCTCTTCACAACCGCAACAACTCTCTCTCTCCTCACTCTATCTCTCTAAAAACCTCTGCCCTCTCTCTAAAAAAAGGTAACATTGTTTTTTGTATTATTAAATTATATTATAGTTGTAAGGATTTTGAATTGTTAGTTAGGATTTTAATATTTATTAGTTAGGATTGGAATTATTAGTTAGGATTGGAATTATTAGTTAGGAATTGAATTATATTATACTAAAATTGAGTTATTTTTAAATATTTTTTAGATATGGCGCCACGTAAATCACACTATCGGCAGTTTCTCGAGACGGGACCGAGTGCTAATTCGCAACTCCCGTCATCTTCTGCGACACAGTCCGCTGTTCCGGATTCTTTTCCCGGACCAGCGCCGCCTCCGGAAGCAGATGCTCGACCGCCGTTGTTGTATGCGGGATTGACGGTCGAAGATATTTTACAGACGCTGCGGCATGATTCTTTAGACCGGTTAGATCCGCGACGGCTCCCGAATACTTTTTGGTACGTAACTACAATTTTTTTTTTAATAACATTATGAATTCGTTTTTTTTTACTAATAATTTCTGTTTTATTTCTCAGGTTTAAGGAAGATAACAAAGTTGGACGGAGTGTGGCTGACACCATTAAAGCCTATTTCATGGAGCCTCACCGCAATTGGTCTTCGGTTCCGGAAGACGTTGTCGAGACATGGTTTAAATGTTTCGCGGTAAATTTTTATTTTTAATATTCATTATTATTTTGGTCAATTCTTTATCTTTAATATATCATTTCTAATTTTTTTTTTTTTGTATAGCAAAAATGGCATTGGAACGTTGCGATCAACGAGACGGTGAAGACGGAATCTAAAAGAAGGGAAAACTGCGGCTCAACAATGCCGTCTCCGATTGGAAGAGGAAGTGGGAGGTTAAAGGCGATCATGGGAAGCCGCCATACATGTCTTCTGATGTTTGGAAGGGCTTGACGGCATACTGGAGAGATCCGCATGCGCAGCAAGTGGCCGCTAAGTGTTCAGCTTCTCGAAACACTATGGGTCCAGACGGTCTTCCAGCGCTTATGCCTCATACGTCGGGTCAAACGTCTTTTGCGGGAAGACGCCTTCAAATGGTAATAATTTTTTCGGTTATAATTTTATTTATGTAATTTTAATTTGTTATTAATTTATATTACCCATCAACTGTTTGATTTCTTTTTGAATGTCTTTTTTGTTAGGCAAATGGAGGCGAACTTCCTCCAATGACCCGAGTTTTTGCGGAAACTCACAAGAAGAAAGACGGATCTTTTGTAGATCCTCGAGCAGAGGCGATCTACAATGACGCGCATGCAAGGATCGACGAGCGTCAAACTCAGCTTTCTCAGCATCTATCACCCGACGGTAGTTCGGTCCAATCCACTGCGACTTTGACGGTTGCCCAGATGGACGAGATATACGCAGAGGTAATTTAACATTTTTTTTTACAAAAGTTAACGTTTCTTTATACAATTTATTAAATTTTACGTTTCTTTTTTAAAGGTTGCCCCGAAGAAAAAGGGCAGAGTTTTAGGGATGGGATCGATCGTAGATAGTGTCGCCGCGTCTTCCCGTCGTCAGCTTTTAGACGATCCGGTTATTTTGCGGACGGAGTTAAACACCGCCAACGCCGAGATCAACACTTTGCGGGCGAAGCAGGTGGTATACGATGAGAAGATCCAAGTATACGATAAAACAATCGAAGGATACAACACTCTCTTCGATATTATTGCCCTGACTAACCCGACTTTGGCGGCTGCACTGAGGCAGCAGGAAGGATCGACATCGGGTCAGCCGACTGATCCGCTCGCGCAAGAACGAGCGAATGTGGAGCAGAATGGATCGGACGACGAGCTTTTAGATAATTTACGTTTTTCAGCTGGACAATAGTTTAAGAATTTTATTTTGTATTTTAAATTTTATTTTATATTTTGAATTTATTTATAAAATTTTAATATATAAATATAATTTTATTAATTTTTTTTTTTTAATTTTATTTAATTTTATTTAATTTATTTAATTTATATAATTATATTTAATTTACGACGACTTTACATCGAAAACTTTACTTCGATTTTACATCAAATAATTTACATCGATTTTACATCGATTTTACATTGATTTTACATCAATAATTTTACATCGATTTTACATCGTTCAATAATTTACGACGAATTTACATCGAATATTTTACATCTATTTACCAACGCATTTACAGATACCTATTACGATGAATTTACGACGTATTGTCAAAACAGAAATTGTATACTTCGATGTAAATTCGATGTAATGTTTCATACTATTACGACGAATTTACGACGGATTTTCGAAAAAAAATTTGTATAATCCGATGTAAAATCGATGTAATATTTCATCGTGATATCGATGTAAAATCGATGTAATGTATTCGTCGTAAAATCGATGTAAATTTACAACGATTTTACGATGAATAATATACGACGATTTTTAGTGCTCCTTAATGTTACGACCAATTTACGACGATTTTCGATTAACGACGATCATATTACGATGAATTGTTAATCGTCGCTAATCTGTCGTAAACCATGTTTTACGACCAATTTACGACGATTCTGTTAGTTGTAAAAGGGCAGTTTTCTTGTAGTGTTTGTTGCACCTAACTTGTGTTTGAGTGGTCTAACAGTGCTAACATTTAACACCTGGATCGTTTGACACATTTTTGGAGTTACATCTGACCTTAGACGTTGAAAACGAATCACCTGTGTCGACCTATACTTGGTATCGATCGATACCAAGTTGGGTGTCGGTCGACACTCATACCCCACTTCGGTAATTTTTCGTTTTTCACAATTCCATCTGGTTCATTTGCTTTCTTTCACCAACCTTAGGCTAGATAACATTGGGGACAGTGTTGTTCAAGTATGGGGGAGGTGTATGCTGACATTTTGTTTGTTTTTCTTAGAGTCAGTCGTTTTTGAGTCAAAATTTGTTTTATTGAGTCAAAACCTGTTGGAGATTATGATCATGTACTTGAATCTATTGTTCGGATTATGTTTTTGAGTGACCAGTGTTACAGGATCAGTTCTAGATCGACTAATGAAAAATCCAAAGACTGACCAGTTGACTAGAAAACACCCATGTCTCCAGCAGAGTTCTTCTAATGCCTGAGCCAAAATTTTGCACTTCATCGATGCAGTTGATGTTTACAGGGCTTGATTCATCATTCATATCTGACAAAGGAACCCATGTGTTTAAAGTAACGGTATTTCTCTCCCTTGTTATAAGTTAATAAATAAGAGCATAAAATATGAAATGATTTTCTTCTGAGTAGAGGGTTAGGTAAATTTCCAGCGATCCCATTATTCTACTTGTGAAGTAATGATCACACAAAGGTTGGAAGCAAGTTTAGGAAAATTTCCCGTGATACCACTATTCACTTACACCTTTGATACATAGAGAGCGAAGAACCGGGGATTTGGTGGCACACACCATCAATACTCGCGTTTCGGACCTTAATGTGTTTATGCAGAGGTAAAAGATAGGAAGAATATAATGAGAAACAAGTATGGGGGAGAGAAAAATAATACCAAAACGTATGTGAATTTGGTAATTCTTTTGTCATGATATAGTATGGTAAAGAATCTAGAAGGTTCTTGAACATTATCTGCAGCGATGAAACTGGCGATGAGGGCTTTTATTTGGACAATGTTGCGGGATAATGTGTGGAATCTGGGAAAGCTGCGAGTGTCTATGGAGAAGTACATGGTGGTTAGATCTGGAGCTGGTTACGTGACACTTGGGTGCTTAGGAAAATGATCTTTGCGATGGTTCATGAACATGTGAGTCTCCGTGTTTTCAAACCTCTTTCTCTGGTTTAGTATTCTATTTGCTTGAGGGCAAGCAAAGGCTAAGTCTGGGGGGAGTTGATATATCATGGTATTTACCCCTTTTAAGCCATGATATAAATCCGTTTTATAGAGTCTTTATACTATTTTGTAGTGTTTTAGAGTCTTTTACAGGTTTTAGTACGTTTGGAGCATAATTAGATATATTAGAGCTTTCTGGAGTATTTTGGAGCAAAGCAGAAGTTCGTGTAGCTGAGTACCCGATTTGAAGCTTCAGTATCAATCAATACTGACTAGTATCGGTCGATACTCACTGCAGCAAGACACGAGTCACAACTTTTATGAAGAGTTGATGAATTGCAAAATTGCCCCAGAAGACTTTATTATTTATAAGAAGGCCCATAACGTGTTTAGTAGTATTTATTTCGGTTTTACAGCCACTAGAGTGGCTACGCTTTCATTACGCATTATTCTACTTTGGTTTTTGGTGAGAGAGTTTTTGAGGGAGACAAGTCTGAAACTCTGTTCGTCCGAGAGAAGATTTCGAACCCTTGTTCTACTCTCTTTCTTATTATTTATTCAAGTATTTATTCAGTTATGTTTATTATTTCAATCTCCATGTCTGAGTAGATCTTCTGTTAGGTTTAGGGTTCTCACAAGGGATTTCTTTGAATGCTAGGTTGCTTTATTGTTTAGGGTTCACAATCTGAATTAGTTCTTCACATAGGTTGTTCTCAAAGCTAATTATAGATTGATCACATAGAACTTAGATTTTAGGTTAATCGATTAGGCACGAGAGTGCAATTGAGAAGCCTGATAGAACTTAGGGTGAGAAAAATAACTATTCGCAAAGAGATTTGGTTTAGTTGTTTTGTGAACAAATCAAACTTGAACTAAAAGCTGGTTTAGATTTTAGGATTCGCAAAGAGATTTGGAATTCTAGGATTTAGACTTAGATAATTCTTGGAACGAGAGTTGGTTAATTATACTTTAGTGATTTGAGTTCAAGAGCCGTGTGTAACCTGAACCCTGGTTAGTTAGTTTATTTGCATTCATTGATTTTCTGAGAAATACCCTGAACATGTCTTTTTTCCATCGAACTTACAACTCGTTTAATTTGTGTATTTGCTTTCAATTCAATTGATCACTTAGCTTAATTCAACTTTTAGAATCTATTGTGTGTTTTTTTGAGTCTCTGTGGATTTGATCCCTAAATATTACAATCGACAAAGATTTAGTACTTTTAGGGTATTAATTTGAGCATATCCGAAAGCCACAAAAGAAGAATTGTGTTTGATTTGCGAATCACCGGCGTGCTTTTTGTAGGCATGATCGTCCAAAGGCTGTTGGAAATTTTAGTGAAAGATTTGAAAGTGTTTTCCAATTTTAATGAGGAGCTTTTCAAGGAAATCTATGTGTGAACAAATTGTAACCATCAAAGCTCAGTAATCTAACTTGCTTTCCGATTAGCATCAACATGAGACAAATTACTTGTTTTTGTCACCGAACAGCTATCATGATCAGAGGAAAGAACCCCTAAATGAAGATCTTGCACAAACTACCAATTACTTCTGGAACTGTAACTTGAACTAGCGAAACCAGAATCATCGAAGAAGAATAGATTTGGAATTCACAAATTAACTTCCAACGAAACTACATAGTGATGATGAAAACGAAAGATAGTCCTTAATGAAAGCGAATTAGACATCATGTTACCTTAGGGATGGGACGATTCCGGCGATTATAAGAACACTGGCAGTAAAGCTAACGGCAGACGAATCCAAAGACGAGACCGGCGATTCCGACGAAAACGTTCAAGATTCCGGTCCGACTAAAACACGGCTGTTGGCACCAGATGCTTTGAACACATGATTCAATATGTACGACTGGAGACAAATAAAATGATGATCATGCGTCTCGTAAATAGGTCACACTCCATCCCTTCACGTCGCAGCGCTGTGACAAGTACCCTAAGCTCATCTGTGAAAGGCGATTTCTTCGGAGTAACTGCAAAATACAAAAAAGAAGTTAGTACACATACAAAAATGAATGCAAAAACACGATCTAAACAAAGGTAGCGAGCCCATGAGCTCGTCTCTAACCAGCTACTACGGACCACTGCCTCGGGAGTCTGGAGATGTCAAAATCCCCTATCGAGGCCGGGTTGATCCGGAACAAGATCGTCTTGTCCCGCCATTCTTCTTTGCCCGAAATCCCGCTGATAACCCTTCGGTTGTTCCTCGAAGACAAATAAAATGTCCCCGGAAACTCGGGATTGTGCTTTACCGAGCAAAGATGAAGCACATCTCTCACTCGGAGAGCAATCCCTTCTTCGTGGGCCCTGACAGCAAGCGCGATGACATGCCGAACGAAGTTCGGCATTATCTGTGAGAAACAGAGCCGGACCTCTGCAAGGAGCTCGAGCAGGAAGGGAGGAATAGGGAGCCCGTACTTCTCAAACAGCGTCACGTACATGCAGTACAATCCCGGCCTGCTTTGCTCCGGTGTCTCGAAAGCCGATGGAATGACGAGTTCGACATCTGTCGGAACACCGTAGACTTGCCGGAGATTCGCGACACTTTGCTTTGTCGTCACCGACTTCCAGTGCGGATCAAAAAGCTCGTCCGGTTGCCCCGGGACCTGTTTGTTACAGAAAGGGGGGGGGGGGAGTAGAGCGACCTACCACTAGAAGAATATATTTCATATGTGGCGGTTCTAAATTCTGCCAAGATTCGGTGAACTCGATTAAACTGTTTCAACGGTGAGAAAAAGCCAGACCGCTGGAACTAGGTCCCCTCGAAGGACCCGACCACGAGATCACTTTCAAAGAAAGCGAAACTCGGCATATTGACAAACCGCACGACGATGCTTTCATAGTCCCGCTCGACGTCAGCGGCTTTGAGCTATCCAGAGTAATGATAGACTCGGGCAGCTCGGTAGACGTAATCTTCTATGATGCCTTCCAACGAATGGGCTTCAAGGAGTCATCCCTTCGAGGAAAACTCTCTCCGTTAACCGGCTTCGCCGGGAATATGATGTACTCCAAAGGAACGATCGAACTCCCCGTAGTCACGGAAAGAGTCCGCAGACTGACCGAATTCGTGCTAGTAGACCGCACAACACCATTTAAAGCCATACTTGGCAGACCCTGGCTATACGCCATGAAAGCGGTACCATTGACGTACCACCAGTGCGTGAAATTCCCCTCGCCAGGGGGAACCAAAACGCTCCTCGGAAGCCAAACAGCCTCCCGAGACTGCTACATGGGAAATTACAAACAATCCAGGAATAATCCCGTATATCAATTATAAAAAGAGCTAGAGCTCGCAACCCAGCAAATAAAAAGAGCGAACGATCCCTCAATATGCGAACCGCGTACCGAACTCGTCGCTCATGTTTTCATAGACGACAATAATCCAGATCGCCTCGTCGACATAGGAATCGACCTATCCAACGACATACGAAGCGAGCTAATCGCTTCTTTAAAAGAAAATGTCGCCACGTTCACTTGGTCCACCGCCGACATGCCCGGGGTCGATACCGACGTAACGTAACACGAGCTAAACGTCGACCTGACATACAAGCTTTTTAAACAGAAACGTCGTAAGCTCAGCCCTGAAGGAGCCAAAGCTGTTAACGACGAAGTAGACCGACTACTCAAGGTCGGCTCCATCAGAGAGGTGAAATACCCCGACTGGCTAGCTGGCCAACCCAGTGGTCGTCAAAAAGAAGAATGGAAAATGCAGAGTCTGCATCGACTTTACCGACTTAAACAAAGCATGCCCTAAATACAGCTGTCCATTACCACACATCGACCAGCTCGTAGAAGCCACGGCCGGTCACCAATTATTGTCTTTCATGGACGCATTTTCTGGGTATAACCAGATTAAGATGAACCCGGAAGACCAAGAAAAAATGGCGTTCATCACCGATCGAGGTACATACTGCTACAGAGTTATGCCCTTAGGCCTTAAGAACGCCGGAGCAAATTACCAACGACTGGTGAACAAAATGTTCGCAGACCAGCTCAGCAAAACGATGGAGGTTTATATCGACGATATGCTCGTTAAATCCTCCAAAGAATCCGATCATGTAGCACGGCTCAGAGAATGTTTCATCATCCTTAATAAATACGGAATAAAACTCAACCCGGCGAAGTGCTCATTCGGGGTGGCTTCGGGAAACTTTCACGGCTACCTAGTAACCGAAAGAGGTATCGAAGCGAACCCAAAACAAATCGTAGCCTTCCTAGAAATGCCACCACCGAAAACAACTCGAGACGTTCAACGCTTGACCGAACGGATAGCCGCGCTAAACAGGTTTATCTCCCGGACAACAGACAAGTTCCTCTCTTTCTACCAACTCCTCAAAGGAAACAAAAAGTTCCTTTGGGACGAGCAATGCGAAGATGCATTCCGAAAACTCAAAGCATATCTGAGCGAACCCCCGATACTGTCCAAACCAGTAGAGGGAGAACCATTGTACCTATACATCGCGGTATCTCAGGCAGCCCTAAGCGGCGTCCTAGTTCGCGAAAAACAAAACGAACATAAACCGATCTATTACGTGAGTAAAACATTGATCGATGCCGAAACTAGATATCCCGCCATGGAAAAATTAGCTCTTGCAATTGTGATGTCAGCCCAAAAACTTAGACCGTACTTTCAGTCACACTCGATCGTAGTTATGACATCACAACCACTCAGAACTATTCTCCATAGTCCTAGCCAATCGGGACGTCTCGCCAAATAGGCAATCGAACTAAGCGAGTACGATATCAAATATCGCACTCGCACGTGCGCCAAAGCATAAGTCCTAGCAGACTTTATGATCGAGCTAGCGCCAAAAGTGGCCAACGAAACGAACCCCTCGAAGAAGTGGGCACTCCACGTTGACAGATCCTCATCTAAACAAGGATCCGGAGTGGGTATCAAACTAACCTCTTCAACCGGCAAGGTAATCTAACATTCATTCAGACTCAGCTTCGTCGCCTCCAATAACGAGGCGGAATATGAAGCCCTAATCGCCGGTCTCAGGCTCGCGCTTGGGATCGGAGACCGAGAGGTCGACGCTTTTAGCGACTCCCAGCTCGTCACGAGCCAGTTTCACGGCGAGTACGAGGCTAAAGACGAACGTATGGAAGCATACCTCAAAGTGGTTCGCGAATATCAGAACAACTCGACAAATTCAAACTCGACAACTCGACTTCTCCGACGCGGAAGAACACGAACCCGATGCCACACAACCCCCGTATGACAAAGGCGACCCCAAAGATTTAGGCGAGCACGGCCTCGACTTACCAGCCGAGTCCGACTCGCTAGACGAGGTCGCCCCATCAACCACTGGCGACCCGGAATCGGATGAATACATCCGGAACCCAGATTGGATAATTCTAATTATCCGATACATTCAAGATAGAACTGTACCATCCGAGAAATAGAAAGCCCGAAAACTAAGAGCACAAAGCTCGCTCTACGGCATAATAAACGACAAGCTCTACAAACGAAGCCTTTCCGAACAATACCTCACCTGCGTCCACAGCGTAGAAGTCCTCGCAATAATAGGCGAGATGCATGACGGCCTCTGCGGAAGCCACTCCGGAGGTCGCGCTCTCGCCGTCAGAATAAATCAGCAAGGTTATTTCTGGCCAACCATCGTTGCCGATTGCGAGAACTATTCGAAGAAATGCGATAAATGCCAAAGACATGCCCTAAGCATTCATCAACCGACCGAGACACTCTCTTCAGTCTAGGCCCCATACCCAATCATGCGGTGGTCCATGGATATCGTAGGACCGCTCATCGAATCGGGACAAAAAAAACTCCGCTTCCTACTAGTCCTTACCGAATTCTTCACCAAATGGGTCGAAGAAGAAGCTTTCCAGCAAACCACGCAAGTCGAAGTGAAGGATTCGTCTGGAAAAACATCATATGCCGACCCGGTATTCTATACGAAATCGTAACCGACAATGGGTCACAATTCATATCTCGAAGCTTCAGAGATTTCTGCGTCATGTAAAAAATACGTTTGACCACCTCGAACCTGAGGTACCCTCAGGAAAACGGTCACGCCGAAGTCGTAAACAAAATAATTTTGAGTAACCTCAAGAAAAGACTCGACTCAAAGAAACAAAGATGGACAGACGAAGTCCCCGGGGTCCTCTGGGCCTGTCTCACCACTCTCCATCGAGCTACGCACGAAACACCGTTTTCACTAGCATACAGGATGGAGGAAGTTGTCCCAGCCGAAGTCTCGGTACCGAGCCCCAGGCGAACTTTGTGTCCTGCGAACAGCGAATTCAACGAACGCCGGGACCAATCATTGATCAGAATCCAAAAATACTAGCAAGCCGCCGCCCGCTACTATAACTCCAACGTTAAACACAGGAGTTTCGAGGTAGGCGACCTAGTCTTGCGAAAGTTATACAAAAATACCAAAGAGAGAGGTGCCGGAAAACTAGGGACCAACTGGGAAGGCCCTTACCGTGTCATCGAAGTAGTGCGCATCGACCTCTACAAGCTCGTGAAAATCAAAAACGGCGTACCAGAAAAGAGGTAATGGAATTCCATGAACCTAAAACGATATCACGACTAAGTACGCATAATAGTCGAACTACGTAAAGGCTTGATCCATTGACAGGGTACGTAGGCAGCTCGACCCACGAGTGCAGCCACCACACCGTATTACCATTTATCCTGATTGTTGTATGTTAAAATTTTTTAAGACCTCGCAACGAGCTCGGGCTCCAAATCATGTGCTAATCCGCGATAAATAATAAAACTTGGTGTTACGCTCGCACATTTTCCCAAATAAACACATTATTCAGCTCTCGTATCACGAAACTCTTGCGAACTCGCATCCCGAACCGGTTAATCCTAACCAACACGAGAACCAGAACAATCCGCGAGCTGGACCACAAGGCGAAGCTCCGTCTTAAAAGCGCCTTGAAGTCCGCCGGATCGTCCCCTCTCCTAAAAAGTTCAAACGAATGCGGTGAAAATATCACATCGATACGACCTAACTCCCAAACAACGAGGTTATACCTCGATAATACCTCGCGAGCAACAACACCTCAAACGATTTAAAATTTGTTCAAATCTCGAAGTACACACTTCGCCGAAACAAGACAAAGGCAAGGCAAAACTTGAGTGTCGAAACAAAAATTTTGCTAAGGCAAGAAGTCCGCTAGGGCAAAACACTCAACACGGTCGAACTCCGACCTCGATACTCAACACGGCCGATCCTCGACCTCGATAAAACCTCGCGAACATCAACACCGCGAACGATCCTAAAGACGTTCGAACCTAGAAGTACATACTTCGTCAAAACAAATCGAAGTGACGAAGACACTGGAAGTTTCAAGACAAAAATTTACTGAGGCAAAAGATTCCGAAGTCTTTTACTTAAACAAAACCAAATCTTTTACTGAAACAAAAGATTTCGAAACCAACATAATGCCGAATTAAAACCTCCCGGCTAAGGCATAATATTCAGGGTTCAAATAAAAAAAAGGATGAAAAAGGGCAATCGTCACTTCGGTTCCCCATCTCCTTAGTCAGCTACGAACTCATCCGCCCCGATCTCATCAGCGGTCAATCCGGCCCTCGAGCTTTCCGTCGCCTCCCCATTCGTCCCGAGTTGATCAACACCCACCGGAGCCTGAGACACCGCATCGATCTCCATGAGAGCAACTGAATCCTCCAAAACAGCCGGGAGATCGAGCTTCCCGAGGGAGAAGTCGGATACTTGGGCCGCCGTGAAAGCCTCTTCGAAATCCCCTCTCTTCTGAGTGACTTTGGGGATTTCGATTTCCACGGTAGTATCCCCCCGGTCCAACTCTTTCAGGAGGTCGAGGTTGGCGATCACCTCCTGCAAATCTATCTCGTCGTCCGTCACCGCCTTCTTCAGGGCCCACTTGTTCTTGATCCGTTCAAGGACCTCCGCGTATTTTGCAGACAATTCTCGTTTAGTTACTCGGGCCGCCTGTCGAACCTCGTTATCCCGAGCCGCCACCAGTTCGAGATTCTCCCGAGCTAGTCGAGTCGCCTGCTCCAGCGTGGACTGACTCTCAGATCGCAGCGCCGCGAGATGGTTTTCAGTCACCTGGATCTTCCACCACTGCGAGCCCGAAGCCGCCTCAAGGTCAGCATTTCGAGCCTCGAGGACCGGGATTCTGGCCAGTTCGGCAACTCTCTGACGACTTGCTTCGCCCTCTCGACTTCCTCGGGCTGTGGGGAATCTCTGACCCATTGCTCGAACAAGGCGATAACCCTATTCTAAGCCTCCAAGGCCTAGACAGAATCAAGACCAAAGGCAATTAGAAAACCAAATATTTTCTAAGTAAAAAATAAAGTATCTACAGGATACCCACCTTCACGTTAGCAGCGCACATCTCCAAATAGGTTTCCCTCTCGGACATATTCTTCAGCGAGGGGAGCTGACATCCAGCGTCCTTGCAGTGGCGGAACAGCGTCGCCAACCCCTCTGGATCTTCAGTAACCGGGAAGTCTCTGGCGTGCTTAAACGCCCAGTGAAAAAGCCTGCTCGCGGACGAGCCGTTGACTGAGTCAGAACCTTGCCGACCCTCCGAACCACGGAGCCCCGCCTGCTCGCTTCTGGCCTGCTTCAAAGTCGCACGCGACGTCCCAGAAGGGTACGGAGTCCCCAAAGGACGTGGAGTTGCCAGGCGACGAGAAGATGTAGCGACACTCGATCCGTTTGACTTCGAGCTAACCAGAATAGGATCCTGAGCAGGATCCACTACGTTCTCCGTAGCCGGGATCACGGCCCCTGGCCTCACCCGATCCAATCAGCGCCACGATGGCCGGGCGGCTCGACCCCTCCGCCTGAACCTGCGTGTTCAAAGCATCATTCACCGCGGCAGCAATAACGTTAAAACGGACCCGCATGGTACCGGTTCCCGGAATAGTCTGAGCTCGGCTGCGGTAACTCGCTCTCCTTCACATAATTAGGTGCTGCGAGGTACTGGCGGATGAACTGGTGTCTGGCGTATACTGAATAACCGGAGTCTGGACTACTTGAACCCTAGATGGCTCAACTACAAACAACGCACGACGTTAGAGTTGCCTCGACTCCGAACTCGCTAAAATGTGCTCATACTTCAGTATTAAAGGCTAAGCGTACTTACTTCGTACTGGAGGAAGCTGCCGAGACGGTTAGGTATCACGAGCCGATCGTAAAACTGGTGCGAGAACTCGATTGATCATGCGTCTCGTAAATAGGTCCCACTCCGTCCCTTCACGTCGCAGCGCTGTGACAAGTACCCTAAGCTCGTCTGTGAAAGGAGATTTCCTTGGAGTAACTGCAAAATACAAAAAAGAAGTTAGTACACAGACAAAAATGAATGCCAAAACACGGTCTAAACAAAGGTAGCGAGCCCATAAGCTCGTCTCTGGCCAGGTACTGCGGACCACTGCCTCGGGAGTTTGGAGATGTCAAAATCCCCTATCGAGGCCGGGTTAATCAGGAACAAGATCGTCTTGTCCCGCCATTCGTCTTTGCCCGAAATCCCGCTGATAATTGATATATCATGGTTTTTACCCTATTTAAGCTATGATATAAGTCCTTTTTATAGAGTCTTTCTAGTGTTTTGTAGTCTTTTAGAGTCTTTTACAGGTTATAGCACGTTTGGAGCATTATTGGAATTATTGGAGCTTTCTGGAACAGTTTGGAGCAAAAGCTGAAGTCGTGTTGCTGAGTACCTGATTTCACGACAAGCATCGATCGATGCCCACTGGTATCGATCGATACTCTTCGAGGCTGACACGACATGCGATTTTAATGAAGAGTTGAAGAATTGCAACTTGGTCCAGAAGTTTTTAATAATTACAAGAAGATCCAATTCGTGTTTTAGGTTATTTATAGGATTTTTACAGCCACTTTTAGGATATGCATTATTTTGTAAGCTTTATTTTACTTTGGTTGAGAGAAACAAGTCTGAATCTCCCTTTGTCCGAGATCAGATCTCAAAACCTCTTGTTACTATTTCTATTTTATTGATGATTTATTTAAACATGTTGATTGTTTCATTCACCATGTCTGAGTAGATCCACTTTAGGTTTAGGGTTTTCTCATAAAGGATTTCTTTGAATGCTAGGTTAATTATCTGTTTAGGATTCACCATCTGAATTAGTTCTTCGCCTTAGGTTGTTCTCAAAGCTAATTCTAGGTTGACGAATCTGGAACTTAGATCTTAGGATAATTGATTAGGCACGAGAGTGCGATTAATTACCTGATAGAATCTAGGTGAGCAAATTGATTATTCGCAAAGAGTTTTGGTTTAATTGATTTGTGAACATATCAAACATGAACTTTAAAGCTTATTTAGACTTTAGGATTCGCAAAGAGATTTGGAATTCCTAGGATTTAGATTTAGATAGTTTTCGCAACGAGAGTTGGTTAGCTATATTTTAGTGATTTGAGTTCAAGAACCGTGCATTAATCTGAATCATGTTAGTTAATTTATCTGCATTCATTGATTTCTTTAGAAATACTCTGGGCCTATATTTCCTCCATTGAATTACAACTCGTTTAATTTCTGCACTGCTTTCAATTACATCTCTTGGCTTAGCTTAATTCGATACTATACAATCTATTGTACATCTCTGTGAGTCTTTGTGGTTCGACCCCTAGCTATACTATAACTACTGCTTTAGTACTTTTAGGGTATTAATTTGAGCATATCAAATTTGGCGCCGTTGCTGGGGACTCAATTCGCCATTAGATTTTAGTTTGAGAATTTCAACTAAGTTCGTCGGTATCGATCGATACTCCCTAGTATCGGTCGATACTCGTCGTCTTCTTTTGTTGATATCGATCGATACTCAACATAATTTTTTTATTTTGGTTACTTACGTGCCTTGTCTAGTATTTTGTTTTCAGGTGTATGCATGTTCGTGAAACCAGAAGCAACAAGAGCACTCAGCTAGTTGGACTGTCATTGGAACAGCTAGCACTTGTGGAAGGCACAAACAGAAAGACCAAGCAAACATTAGGGATGAACAACCCAGTGGTTTTAAGAGCTGATGAAGCTGGAGTTCTGGGAGACCAAGAGGGTCATGTGTGCAATGAGAGAGGGCAGCGACTTGATGAAGCTGGAAACATCGTTGTCCCTGCTGCCGTTATTGAGATTGTCGCGCCAGATGGGTGCGCCAACGTTGGGAATGCTGCAGGTGATCGAGCTAGGACACTTGGCGAGCACAACAGACGTGATCCGTTCTATGCCAATCGATCTGCGATTCGCATCCCAACTTTTCAGAGGAACGACTTCGAGCTGAAGCATGCGTACTACGCTCTTGTAAGTCAGAGACCTTTCCATGGCCTACCTCATGAGCATCCCATGGATCATATCGAGAGATTCGAAGATTTGATCACTGGTATGAAGTACAATGGAGTGCCCAATGAGTATCTTTTCTGCAAACTCTTCCCGTACTCTCTTGGTGGAGATGCTGCTTATTGGCTGAAGCAGTTGACTCCTGGTTCACTAACTACATGGGAAGAGACCAAGAATGCATTCCTGTGCAATTTCTATGATGACGCAAGATCCGAAGAGCTCAGGAACAAAATTTCTCAGTTCTCTCAAGGTCCAACAGAGGGACTCAAGGCTGCTTGGATTCATTTCAAATCATATCAGAGAGATTGTCCGCACCATGGGTTCAATCAGGTTCAGTTGCTGGGCACCTTCTACAGAGGGATCGATTGGAGGTACCAAATGGCTCTGGATACTGCGAGTAATGGGAACTTCAACACCAGATATCCAGATGATGCAGTTGTGCTAATTGAGAACTTGACGTCTAGTAATAGCACCAAGAATGCTGATTCCGAGCGGAAGAAGCAGGCTGGAGGAATTGATGCATCGCAGATTGCTGAAGTTCAAGCCAAGCTGGATTTCCTGATCGGGAAGAATCAGAAAGAGGTTCACTTTGCTGCTGAGGATGAAGTGGAGGATGTTAACTATGTTGGTGGTTCTGGATTTCAGGGTCAGCAATTTGGGTACAACAACAACCGAAACTTCAACAACAGCACTCGCAATTACGGGAACTCCTCGTACCAGCCCATCCATCCAAAGTCCACAGACAATAAGATGGAATCCATGCTTGAACAGGTTCTTCAGGGACAGCAGAAGTTGCAAGTGGATTTCAATGGGAAGTTTGACTCGCTGTACATGGATCTGAATGGGAAAATCGAAGCCATCAGTCTCTCCCAGAGGAAGCTGGAAACTCAGGTCGCTCAGACCGCATCAGCTGTGCAGAGGCAGGAAGGTTTTCTTCCAGGGAGAACTGAAAATCCAAGAGCACACGTCAATGCGATCTCCTCAAATGCAGAAAATTTTGATGAGGATCCTGAAATCACCAAAGCATCGATCGATACCCCCAAGTATCGATCGATGCCAGTTACAATTTTGAAAAGGGATACTTCAAAAACCCGTGTATCGATCGATACCCCATTGGTATCGGTCGATACTGAGGCGATTTCTGAGGAGACGGGTGAGATTTCGACTGTGGTGCCTAAGGTAGTTGCAGAGCGAGTGTATATACCCAGGATGCCTTATCCTATACTTCCTAAGCTGACAAGGAAGGAATGGGAGGACGCTAGATACAAGTATTTGCTGGATAAGCAGAATGTGGAGCTTCTTTCTGATAATGATGTATCTGCCAGAGACGATTCGACTGCACTAGTATCGATCGATACCCTACATGGTGTCGATCGATACCCCTCGCAGAATGAGCCAGAAATTTTGAAAACACCTGAGGTGATCAACGAAAGAGTTTGCAAGCCCAAGAAGCTGAATCCTGTTCCTAAACACCTCAGAGATCCCATCTCTCCAAAGCAGCTGCGTGGCTTTGAGAAGATGGTAAGAAGGATTTCCCCTGATTCAACCTTTGAAGAAGCTCTAGAGTGCCGTCCTCTGCTAAGTCACTTCAAAGATTGCAGAGAAATTGAGGAAGAGATCAAGGCACTCTTCATTAAGGCCAGAGGTACACCTCCGCTGCGGCAATTGACACAGAGGGAAGACCCAGGGAAATTCGCGGTACCATGCTCTATCTCTGGAGTTGATTTCAAAGAGTTTCTCGTTGACTCAGGGGCTAGTGTCAATGTCATCTCAAGGACAATTGCAGAGCAGTTGGGGGCTAATATTAGATCACCAGAGGTATCTATCACATTCGCGAACGACTCCACCTCGCTTCCACACGGTACTATCCATGGTTTGCTGGTCAAAGTAGGAGACTGTCAGGTGCCTACTAATTTTCAGGTTGTGGAGATTAGTGCGATATCTAGTATGCCTATACTCCTGGGACGACCGTTTATGGCTACTGCTGGCGCAATCATAGACACGCCTAATAATAGAATCTCTTTCTCTTATATTGACGGAGGGGTCAATTATGATGTCATTCCCCCTAGGAGTGTTCCCACACGTGTCTCTAGCATCAAGGTTGTCACAGGACAGTCGCTAGCAATTGATTTTTGGAAGAGCCTCCTGATGAGCCAACTATCGCAGACGTTTCAGCTGAACCGCCCAGCATCCCCAAGGAAGTTGTCAAGAAGGCTAAGGCAACAAAGAAGAAGGCCAAGAGCAAAAGATTCAACGATCCCCATGTTACATTGATCCCTCAAAAACTTGATGGAGATTCTATTGAGTACAAGGTGCGGTGCAAAGGAGCCTCGAAGCCATTCTCTAAGGCTAGAGTTCTTCTTACTTCTGAGCTGAAAGAGAAAGGAAAGGAGTTTGTGGAAGGCATGCTGAGCAGAACTCTGAAGCTAGCAATGTCAAGTTGTGGAGCCTGTTTTGGTGCAAGCTCTCACTCTTATCCAGCCTGAAGGGCGTTACAGTCAAGCTATTGACGTTAAACGAGCGCTTAGTGGGAAGCAACCCACTGGTGAGTCTGTTTTTGATTCGTTTTTCTTTTTATTTTCGTTCGTTATGTGTTTGTGTCAGGATAAACAAGGAGCAAAACTCAAAATCGTCTAGCATCGATCGATACCCCATTGGTATCGATCGACACCAATCGCGAATAGACGGTTCATCAAGTCGATTTAAGCCTGTATCGATCGCTACAGGCTGTGTGTCGGTCGATACTCTATGTTCCAGCAAGGTAACTTCTTGTTTTCCCAATTTTATTCTGTTAATTTGTTTTCTTTCACTGACTCTAGGCTAGATAACACTGGGGACAGTGTTGTTCAAGTCTGGGGGAGGTGTCTGCTGACATTGTGTTTGTTTTTCTTAGAGTCATAAAATAAAATAAAATTGTCGTTTTATTGAGTCAAAACTTGTTGGAGATGATGATCATGTGCTTGAATTGTTGTTTTGATTTTGTTTTTGAGTGACTAGTGTTGCAGGATCAGTTCTAGATCGACTAATGAAAAATCCAAGGACTGACCAGTTGACTAGAAAACATACATGTTTCCAGCAGAGTTCTTCTGAAGCCTGAGCCAAATTTTTGCACTTCATCAATGTGGTTAGTGTTTTTAGAGCTTGATTCATCATTCATATCTGATAAAGGAACCCATGTGTTTAGAGTAATAGTATCTCTCTCCCCTGTTATAAGTTGATAAATAAGAGCATAAAATATTGAAATGATTTTCTTCTGAGTAGAGGGTTAGGAAAATTCCCAGCGATCCCATTATTCTACTTAAGAGGGAATGATCACACAAAGGATTGGAAGCGAGGCTAGGATTTTCCTATGATGCCATTATTCGCCTACATCCTTTGATACATAGAGAGGGAAGAACCGGGGATTTGGTGGCAAACACCATCAATACTCGCGTCTCATACCTTGATGTGTATATGCAAAGCTGAAAATAAAAGAAAGAACATAATAAGAAATAAGTCTGGGGGCGAGAAATTGATACAAAAAGTGTGAAAAGGGTGGTTCCTTGTCATGATATTGTCTGGTAAAGAATCTAGAAGGTTCTTGAACATTAACTGCAGCGATGAAACTGGCGAGGATGGTTTTATTTGGACAATGCTGTGGGATAATGTGTGGAGTCTGAAAAAGCTGCGAATGTCTACGGAGAAGTACATGGTGGTTAGATCAAAAGCTGATTAGGTGACATTTGGGTATTTGGAAAAAAAGGTCATTTCGATGGTTCATGAACAAGTGAGTCTCCGCGTTTTTAAACCTCTTTCTCTGGTTTAGTCTTCTATTTGCTTGAGGGCAAGCAAAGGCTAAGTCTGGGGGAGTTGATATATCATGGTTTTTACCCTATTTAAGCCATGATATAAGTCCTTTTTATAGAGTCTTTCTAGTGTTTTGTAGTCTTTTAGAGTCTTTTACAGGTTATAGCACGTTTGGAGCATTATTGGAATTATTGGAGCTTTCTGGAACAGTTTGGAGCAAAAGCTGAAGTCGTGTTGCTGAGTACCTGATTTCACGACAAGCATCGATCGATGCCCACTGGTATCGATCGATACTCTTCGAGGCTGACACGACATGCGATTTTAATGAAGAGTTGAAGAATTGTAACTTGGTCCAGAAGTATTTAATAATTACAAGAAGACCCAATTCGTGTTTTAGGTTATTTATAGGATTTTTACAGCCACTTTTAGGATATGCATTATTTTGTAAGCTTTATTTTACTTTGGTTGAGAGAAACAAGTCTGAATCTCCCTTCGTCCGAGATCAGATCTCAAAACTTCTTGTTACTATTTCTATTTTATTGATGATTTATTTAAACATGTTGATTGTTTCATTCACCATTTCTGAGTAGATCCACTTTAGGTTTAGGGTTTTCTCATAAAAGATTTCTTTGAATTCTAGGTTAATTATCTGTTTAGGATTCACCATCTGAATTAGTTCTTCGCCTTAGGTTGTTCTCAAAGCTAATTCTAGGTTGACGAATCTGGAACTTAGATCTTAGGATAATTGATTAGGCACGAGAGTGCGATTAATTACCTGATAGAATCTAGGTGAGCAAATTGATTATTCGCAAAGAGATTTGGTTTAATTGATTTGTGAACATATCAAACCTGAACTTTAAAGCTGATTTAGACTTTAGGATTCGCAAAGAGATTTGGAATTCCTAGGATTTAGATTTAGATAGTTTTCGCAACGAGAGTTGGTTAGCTATATTTTAGTGATTTAAGTTCAAGAACCGTGCATTAATCTAAATCTTGTTAGTTAATTTAGCTGCATTCATTGATTTCCTGAGAAATACCCTGGGCCTATATTTTCTCCATTGAATTACAACTCGTTTAATTTCTGCACTGCTTTCAATTACATCTCTTGTCTTAGCTTAATTCGATACTATACAATCTATTGTACATCTCTGTGAGTCTTTGTGGTTCGACCCCAAGCTATACTATAACTACAGCTTTAGTACTTTTAGGGTATTAATTTGAGCATATCAATATTCCTTCGGTTGTTCCTCGGAGACAAATAAAATGTACCCGGAAACCCGGGATTGTGTTTTACCGAGCAAAGATGAAGCACATCTCTCACTCAGAGAGCAATCCCTTCTTCGTGGCCCCTGACAGCAAGCGCGATGACATGCCGAACGAAGTTCGGTATCATCTGTGAGAAACAGAGTCGGACCTCTGCAAGGAGCTCGAGCAGGAAGGGAGGAATAGGGAAGGAGAGCCCGAACTTCTCAAACATCGTCACGTACGTGCAGCAAAATCCCGGCCATCATCGCTCCGGTGTCTCAAAAGCCAATGGAACGACGAGTTCGACATCTGTCGGAACACCGTAGACTTGCCGGAGATTCGCGACACTTTGCTGTGTCGTCACCGACTTCCAGTGCGGACCGAAAAGCTCGTCTGGGTGCCCCAAAATTTATTTCGAAGGGTCATCCATCGGAATACAGTGGACAAACAACCGGAACACGGACTTTTTTGGAACTTTCGATGAATCCGAAGAAAATAAAAATGCTTATCGACAAGACAGAAACAACCGGAGCTAAGAAAAAAGCGATTAACCGCTAATTATCGCGAACCCCGGGTCGAGCAATCAAAATCAAAAGAAACTCTTTCTAACGAAACCCTGAAAATCGCATAATAGAAAAAAGAAGAAAATGAGAAGTTACCTTAGTCGGGGTGATGATCGTGGTTTATTGGGAAATCACAGAAGGAAATTTATAAAGGGAATTAACCCTAGCCGTTGATCGCGGAGATCTTTCATCACCCCAAATCTCGGCCGTACAATCTTAAAACCATAATGATCACCTTTTACTGGGAATCGCGGAACCTGTTCCTCTCTCCGAATCTCGGCCGTCCGATCCAAAGATCTCGGTAAAATCGAGATCTCTGTCGCGGATTAGACGTCGACCAGATTTTTACCACCTATTAAGTAAATTCTAACTTAATGGGCGGGGGGGGGGGGACAATTGTTGGTACCAGATCTCGACCTACGAGATCTGGCCCATTAAGGGCCCTATAACAACATATTCTTTAAACGTATGGGCCTGGCCCGATGTATCGACCCACCGATATCTCAAGCTCGCAAGGCCGAATCTCAACAACCTGCGGTCTATAAGGACGAGGTCAAGGGCAGTTCCTAGATCTGAGGTGCACGTGGCGACGCGATATCCGGAAGTGGTTCAGCTCGATGGCGAGTATAAAGGGACATCGCGGCTTAGGTTGAAATGACACTTCTTTCGGCTAAAAAATATATTACTTGTAAAATCTCTCTAAGATTTCTCTGCTTGTAAACCACTTGATTGATCAAATACAAATCCAATTCGTCGAGTTTAGATCCATATTTACATTTGATTCAAAGATAGAAACTATCCCATCAAATCCTTCTCCCTAAATCATACGAAAAACTAGGTGTGCGATTCCGCATCCACAACGGCTCCGACTATGATAAGAAACTCTTTGACGGCTACAACGTTTGGGTCAATAAAAAAGCTAAAGAGTTGACTTAGGGTAAAAAAATAATGAAATCTAAATTTCCTTTTTGATTACTGTTAATTAAAAATATTTTGTTTTTGTTTTTTTTATCTTTGTTAATTAAATAATTAATTATTATATTTTGTAAAAAAGAATTTAAAATAATTATAAAAGGGTAATTTTGGAATTATATAATTAGTTAATTGATTAGTAATATGAGCAATAATAAATATAGTGAGTTATTCTAGTTATTAAAAAGGGTTATTTTGGGTAAATCTTTTAATAAAATATCATAAACTATAATGAAAAATATATCAAGATTTTGAATAGATTTTTTTTCTTTGAATATATATGAATTGATTATTATTTTAAAATATATAGTAGATAACATATTTAATGCAAAATAAATACTTTTCATATTCTTATCATTAATTGTAAAAGATAATTATACCATTTTCTATTTCAATTATTTTTTTGTTATTTGTAATGATATTTCATGTAATAATTTACAAAATAATTTTATTTTAAAAAATATATTCTTAAATAATATCATATATAGTAAAAGCGAAGTAAATTTTCGGAATGGAGTTCTCTCATTCACCCAAAACCGTAAAACTCGGTTATTACCCTTTTCGGTTTAAATTAAGTTTTTTTTTTTGTTTCGAAATTTGCCGTACCGATTTTCTACCGGAATTATGGGTTATTGGGCTTTTAATTCAAAGTGAAGTAGATTTTGAGCTTAAAGCTCTCTCCTTCATCTTTAGGGTTGTTAATTATTCTCCTGTCTCTTTGCAGAAAATCTTTAATACCCTAATCGATGGTTCAAATTAAGTTAAACATGGTTTACATGTTAATGTCATACCAAAAAACCATGCAAATTTTGTAGACTGATTTAATTTACTAATGGGTCGTGTAGTTTACTATCTATACTATTAAAACAGGGTAACATTTTGTAACCAAACATATTTTAGTCTAATCCCATTCCGGATATCTACTATCCCTTCTTTTTTAATCATGTTTCCAAACATAAATATTTTATTTTAAAAAAATCTGAAAAAATCTTTCCAATGTATTCTACTTATTTAATTTTTTTTTTCTCCTACTATCTCTATATCCAAACACGATTTTATAAGGTAATTTAACATTATGTATACATGACAACTTTTCTTTTAATTGATTTCCCATATATACACATTAAAAATACATGAAATTGTCAAAATAAATAATTTAACACTACTTAAATATGAAACGATCAAGAAACAAAAAAAAATTATAATTTAATTATTTTATTTTAAATAATTTACTTATTTACATGAAATTGTAAAAATACTAATTTACTTATTTTTATTATCATAGGTTCCATAGCAATATAACACAAAATGTATTTTGATTAACGAAATGATTTTTGTAATATTTTGATTAATGGATTATAAAAGATTGTATATGCACACAAAATATTTTAAAAACGTAGAACTATTAAAAATAACATATCACAATTATTGTTTTTATCATTTTGAATAACTATTTAAGTTATTATTAATTTTAAAATAATAACTTAAATAATAACATGTAATTATTTTGTATGAATTTGAAATTTTAAATAATAAAATATTTGATAACTATTTAAAAAGTTAATTATTTATAATAAGTTTAACTATACATGAAATTGTTGTAATCACGTTTTCTTTATTTTTTCATATAAAACATTTAACTATTAACTAGAATTATATCGTTCTTAAGGTTATCACAATATTTAACTATTTTTAATTAAATATGTATTATCAGAAAAAGATATTAAATATGTATTACCCGAAAACAGATAGTTAGAAATATACTATTTTTAATTTAACTAAATTACCAGAAACAAATCATCTTTTTTAACATTTAACTATTTTGAATTTATGCATACAAGTTTATCACAATATTTTTGTAGGTTACATTTAAATATTATGATAAAAATATTATAACCCGTGCGCCCGCACGAGAGTTTTTTTATTTATTTGGTTTATGAAATTTTGTAATATATATTGTCTTTATTTTGTTTAGTATAATTGGTGTTGCGGAAGAACGGATTGTAATATGATACATATTTATTTTGGGTTTAACAATACTTTGTTTTTGTATATATAATTTTCGTAATATGAAACACAACAATTCTTGATTAGACATAAGAAAATCCTTTGTGGGTTTAGTTTTCGTAAGTTGTTTACTTATTGTAATATTGGTGTTTAGATATCTAACTTTGTTTTGTAGGTAACATTTTTAATATGTTATGTTATAAAATTAGATGTTCTCAACTCAATTATTGTCATCTGTATCTTGCTTATACTCGGTTTTCTACTCAAACTCAATTTTATCAGTTTTTTCATTTGTAATTTCATGTCTAAAGCGGGATCAATTTTGTTATCTTTACTGTTTTTCTATGTAAGACTTTGAAAACGTTTACTTTATTTTAACTGTATTGTGATTATACATTAGAACCGTTCAAAATGTCAACTCAACTATTGTCATTCGTCTCTTGCTTATACTCGATTTTTCTACTCAAACTCAATCTTATCGATTTTTTAAACGTTTTAGAACTCGATTGTTAAATTTTTTAAATCGCTACCTATTAATTTAAAATCAAATTATTTACAACATTTTGTTTGAAATATATTAATAACCTAAAATTAAAGTTCATACTAATCACCTCTCTATCATATCGAGGAACATCCAGCTGAGAATAATTGTGGGAATGACACATCAGCAAAAAAATTTTGAATCAAGCTCAAAATTATCGCTTAAACTTTAACCGTATTTTGATTATTCATTCAAATCGTTCAAAATCTCAACTCAACTTTTGTCATCCCTCTCCCTCTTATACTCGGGTTTAAACTCAATCTTATTGGTTTTTCATTAGTAATCTCATATCTAAATCGTTCATTTCTTGCTGTCTTTACTACTTTTTCTTGTGAGATTTTGAATACTTTTATTTCACTTTAATTGTGAGATTTTATAAACACTTATTTTATTTTAAATTATCGTTAAAATTCTAATTAATCCAGTTAATGTTTAACACATTTAAAACCTGTTAAATGTTTCTAAAGATTCACACAGTTTAACTTTGTCTTTTTGTTCATACTAATTAATCCAGTTAATGTTTAACACATGTTAATTTTAAAAAAACCAACAAAATCCAACCTTATTTTTTTCTTTTAAATTGCTACCTATTAATTTAAAGTCAAATTATCTTTAATATTTTGTTTGAAATATATTAATAATATAAAATTAAAGTCCATACTAATCACCTCTCTATCAGATCGAGGAACATCTAGCTGAAAATAATTGTGGGAATGACACATCATCAAAACATTTTTGAATCAAGCTCAAACTTTTCGCTTAGACTTTTATCCGTATTGTTATTATACATTTGAATCGTTCAAAATCTCAACTCAACTTTGTCATCCCTCTCCCTCTTATATCTAAATCGTTCATTTCTCGCTAGCTTTACTGTTTTTTCTTGTGACTTTAAATACTTATTTTACTTTAATTGTGAAACTTTATAAACTATTACTTTATTTTAAATTATCGTTAAAATTCTAATTGATCCAGTCAATGTTTAACATTTTTAAAACCCGTAAAATTCTTCTAAAAATTCACATATCCTAACTCAGCTTTTTTTGTTCCTCCGATGGTTAATTTTTTAAAACCAAAAAATAAAACCTTAATTTTTTCTTTTAAATTGCTGCACATTATTTTAAAGTCAAATTCTCTACAACAATTTCTTAAAGTACGTTAACAATCTAAAGTTATATTCCTTACCAATCTCATCTCTATCAGATCGAGGAACGTCCAGCTGAGAATAATTGTGGAAGAGACACATCAGCAAAACAAAAATTGAAACTCAAAATAATCGCTTAGACCTTTACCCGTTTTGTGATACATTAGAATCGTTCAAAATTTCAACACAACTATCGTCATCCGTCTTCTTCTTATACTCGAGTTTAAATTCAAACTCAATGTTATTGATTTTGTTATTTGAAATCTCATATCAAAGTCTCTCATTTCTCGCTATTTTTACTGTTTTTCCGTGCGAGAATTTGAATTTAAATTCAAACTCAATCTTTTCGATTTTGTTATTTTTAATTTCATATCTAAATCGCTATCTTTATTATTTTTCTTTGTGACACTTTGAAGAGTTTTATTTTATTTTAAAATCTTTACAGTTTTAATTTTTCCAACTAAAGTTTAATACTGTTAAAACTTTTAAAAATAATAAGTAACAATTCACACAGTCTAACTTCGTCTTTAAGTTCTTGCGGTGGTTTATTTTTTAAATGCCAACAAAATAAGACATAATTTTTTTTTAAATCGCTACCCATTATTTTAAAGTCAAATTCTCTACAACATTTTTTTGAAATACTTAAAAACCTAAGGTTAAAATCCCTATTAATCACCTCTTTATCATATCCGGGAAGTTACAGATGAAATTAATTGTAGGAGTGACAAATAACAAAAGTTTTTAAATCAAGGTCAAACTAATCACTTAGACTTTTACATGTATGGTGAATATACATTTGAACCGTTCAAAATATCAACTACTGGCATCTGTCTTTTGCTTATACTCGGTTTTCTACTTAAATCTAATCTTATTAGTTTTTCATTTATTCTCATATCTAAATCGTTCTATCTACCCATCTCATATCTTTTATTGTTTTTCCGTCTCAGAATTTGAATATTTATTTTATTTTAAGTGCAAATTCTTGTAAATTTTAACTTTATTTTAAAATCAATAAAGTTTTAATTTATCCAATCAAAGTTTAACACTTCTAAAATCTGTAAAGTTCTACTAAAAATTCACACAGTTTAACTGTCTTTTTGTTCATATAATAATATATTTTTAAAAAATCAACAAAATAAAACATTATTTTCTATTAAGTTTCTACCTATTGGATCTCATTTCTTATTTAGAATCCGACTAATCTCTGTGGTCGGGCATGCGGGCGCACGGGTTATATTTCTGCATACAAGTTTATCACAATATTTTCGTAGGTTACATTCAAAATTGCCTAAATAGTTGCAGAAGTGATCAACAAAATTGAGGTATGATACTACGATAACTAACAATCATATTTTCTGGATTTATTATTGATGAAACAAATATACGATTAATAAGTCTAGATGAGTAATCATTAGCACTCATTTTTCTAAATTTACAAAAGATTTGATGTTCGAACAGAAATTATTCCTTCAAATTTTCGTAATTTCCAAACATGTTAATTTGATTAACCTGCATAAATAATAATACATTACATTTATAAAACAATGTCATTAACTAAATATAGTTTTCTCTACATTAAATTCAAAACATCTAAATCTACGTAATTAATTTTATTTGCATCAAATCTCTAAAATGAAAAAGATTTGTTAGAGTTCAATCGCATCCCGTGCACTAGATTTTCACTCAATCATAGTAAAATGTTGTAGATAATTTGACTTTAAATTAAGTGAATAGGTAGAAACTTAAAATAAAAATACGGTTTTATTTTGTTGATTTTTTAAAAATATACCATTGTATGAACAAAAAGACAGTTAAACTGTGTGAATTTTTAGTAGAACTTTGCAGATTTTAAAAGTGTTAAACTTTGATTGGATAAATTAAAACTTTAATGATTTTAAAATAAAGTTAAAATTTACAAGAATTGACACCATAAAATAAAATAAATATTCAAAGTCTGAGATGGAAAACAGTAAAAGATATGAGATGGGTAGATAGAACGATTTAGATATGAGAATAAATAAAAAAAAACTGATAAGATTAGATTTAAGTAGAAAACCGAGTATAAGCAAAAGACAGATGCCATTAGTTGAGATTTTGAACGGTTCTAATGTATATTCACCATACATGTAAAAGTCTAAACGATTAGTTTAGGTTTGATTTAAAAACTTTTGCTATGTGTCACTCCTACAATTAAGTTTGTAGATAATTTGAATTTAAATTAAGTGAATAGGTAGAAACTTAATAGAAAAATAAGGTTTTATTTTGTTGATTTTTTAAAAATATACCATTGTATGAACAAAAAGACAGTTAAATTGTGTGATTTTTTAGTAGAACTTTACATATTTTAGAAGTGTTAAACTTTGATTGGATACATTAAAACTTTAATGATTTTAAAATAAAGTTAAAATTTACAAGAATTGGCACTTAAAATAAAATAAATATTCAAAGTATGAGACGGAAAAACAGTAAAAGATATGAGATGGGTAGATAGAACGATTTAGATATGAGAATAAATGAAAAACTGATAAGATTAGATTTAAGTAGAAAACCGAGTATTAGCAAAAGACAGATGCCAGTAGTTGAGATTTTGAACGGTTCTAATGTATATTCACCATACATGTAAAAGTCTAAGCGATTAGTTTGAGCTTGATTTAAAAACTTTTGTTATGTGTCACTCCTACAATTAATTTCATCTGTAAGTTCCCGGATATGATAAAGAGGTGATTAATAGGGACTTTAACCTTAGGTTATTAAAGTATTTCAAAAAAATGTTGTAGAGAATTTGACTTTAAAATAATGGATAGCGATTTTAAAAAAAATTATGTCTTATTTTGTTGGCATTTAAAAAATAAACCACCGCAAAAACTTAAAGACGAAGTTAGACTGTGTGAATTTTTACTTATTATTTTTAAGAGTTTTAACAGTATTAAACTTTAGTTGGATAAATTAAAACTGTAAAGATTTTAAATTAAAATAAAACTCTTCAAAGTGTCACATGGAAAAACAATAAAAATAGCGAGTTGGATATGAAATTACAAATAACAAAATCGATAAGATTGAGTTTGAATTTAAATTCAAATTCTTGCACGGAAAAATAGTAAAATAGCGATAAAGGAGCGACTTAGATATGAGATTACAAATTACAAAATCAATAACATTGAGTTTGAATTTAAACTCGAGTATAAGAAGAAGACGGATGAAGATATTTGAGTTGAAATTTTGAACAGTTCTAATGTATCACAAAACGGGTAAAGGTCTAAGCGATTAGTTTGAGTTTCAATTTTTTTTTTGCTGATGTGTCTCTTCCACAATTATTCTCAGCTGGACGTTCCTCGATCTGATAGAGATGAGATTGGTAAGGAATATAACTTTAAATTGTTAACGTACTTTAAGAATTTGTTGTAGAGAATTTGACTTTAACATAATGTGTAGCAATTTAAAAGAAAAAATTAAGGTTTTATTTTGTTGGTTATAAAAAATTAACCATCGGAGGAACAAAAAAAGCTAAGTTAGGATATGTGAATTTTTAGAAGAATTTTACGGGTTTTAAAAAGTGTTAAATATTGACTGAGTCAATTAGAACTTTAACGATAATTTAATATAAAGTAATAGTTTATAAATTTTTACAATTAAAGTAAAATAAGTATTCAAAGTCACAAGAAAAAGCAGTAAAGATAGCGAGAAATGAACGATTTAGATATAAGAGGGAGAGGGATGACAAAGTTGAGTTGAGATTTTGAACGATTCAAATGTATAATAACAATACGGATAAAAGTCTAAGCGAAAAGTTTGAGCTTGATTCAAAAATGTTTTGATGATGTGTCATTACCACAATTATTCTCAGCTGGATGTTCCTCGATCTGATAGAGAGGTGATTAGTATGGACTTTAATTTTATATTATTAATGTATTTCAAAAAAAAATATTGAAGATAATTTGACTTTAAATTTAATAGATAGCGATTTAAAAGAAAAAAATAAGGTTGGATTTTGTTGGTTCTTTAAAAATTAACCATGGTATGAACAAAAAGACAAAGTTAAACCATTTGAATTTTTAGAAAAATTTAACGGGTTTTAAATGTGTTAAACACTAACTGGATTAATTAGAACTTTAACGATAATTTAAAATAAAGTAAGAGTTTATAAAATCTCACAATTAAAGTAAAATAAAAGTATTCAAAGTCTCACATTGAAAAAACAGTAAAGATAGCAAGAAATGAACGATTTAGATATGAGATTACGAATGAAAAATCAATAAGATTGAGTTTAAACCCGAGTATAAGAGGGAGAGGGATGAAAAAAGTTGAGTTGAGATTTTGAACGATTCGAATGTATAATCAAAATACGGATAAAAGTTTAAGCGATAATTTTGAGCTTGATTCAAAATTTTTTTGCTGTTGTGTCATTCCCACAATTATTCTCAGCTGAATGTTCCTCGATATGACAGAGAGGTGATTAGTATGAACTTTAATTTTAGGTTAATAATATATTTGAAACAAAATGTTGTAGATAATTTTACTTTAAATTAATAGGTAGCAATTTAAAAGAAAAAATAGGGTTTATTTTGTTGGTTTTTTTAAAATTAACCATGGTAGGAACAAAAAGACAAAGTTAAATTGTGTGAATTTTTAGTAGAGCTTTAAAGATTTTATAAGTGTTAAACTTTGATTGGATAAATTAAATCTTTAAAAATTATAAAATAAATAAAAATTTCTGAAATCTCGCACTTAAAATAAAATAAAACTTGAAAGCCAGAGACGGAAAACAGTAAAAAATATGATATGGATAGAAAATAACGATTTATATATGAGATTATAAATGATAAACTGATAAGATGGAGTTTGAGTTGAAAAACAAGTATAAGCAAGAGACGGATGACAATAGTTGAGTTGATATTTGAACGGTTCTAATGTATAATCACAATAAATTTAAAATAAAATAAAAGTTTTCAATTGTTCACATAGAAAAACAGAAAAATGAACGATTTATACAAGAAATTAGAAATGAAAAAAACGATAATATTGAGTTTGAGTAGAAAACCGAGTATAAGCAAGAGACGAATGACAATAGTTGAGTTGACATTTTGAACGGTTCTAATGTATAATCACAATACAGTTAAAATAAAGTAAAAAATTTTAAAGTCTCACATAAAAACAGTAAAGATAGCAAAATTGATCCCGCTTTAGACATGAAATTACAAATGAAAAACTGATAAAATTGAGTTTGAATAGAAAACCGAGTATAAGCAAGAGACAGATGACAATAGTTGAGTTGAGAACATCTAATTTTATAACATAACATATTAAAAATGTTACCTACAAAAAAAATTAGATATTTAAACACCAATATTACCCGTAACCTCTAAACCCGTTACAATAAGTAAACAACTTATGAAAACTAAATCCACAAAGGATTTTTTATGTCTAATCAGGAATTATTGTGTTTCATATTACGAAAATTATATATACAAAAATAAAGTATTGTTAAATCCAAAATAAATATGTCTCATATTACAACCTGTTCGTCCGCAACACCAATTATACTAAACACAATAAAAACAATATATATTACAAAATTTCATAAACCAAATAAATAAAAAAGTCTCGTGCGGGCGCACGGATTATAATCTAGTTGGGTTTAAACGCAAAAAACTTATTTGGGGCTATAGCCCAATTGATATGCGGCCACAGTTTTACTAAAAAAAAAAAAAAACTAAAACCCTAGGTCGTAAAAAAAAAACCTAAACCCTAGGTCGTATGACTACTATATATAAAACTCTAGGTATTGTCTTTCGATATTGCCGCCATAATCAATTGCTTTCTTCTTCTTCATAGTTTTTCAATGGTTTATGTGTTGTAAGGTCCGACCACCTTTCGAGCTCTTAATTCTCGATTTTGGATTATCATGGCTGTTGATAGTGTAAGAATATGATTGTCAGGCTTCCGACGAGGTTTGTTCGATTAATCATGGATGTTGATAACAAAATGGTTTTCTCGGCGCTGGAAGAGGAGTTGGGCCTGTTTTCAAAGGTCCTCTTGCTGGAAAAGCTCGGCCATCATCATCCTTCTCGATAAACAAGGCAAGCTCAATAACCTGGGATGTTCTAAGTGTGTATGATTGGAAATCTGGGTTTCTGCTGTTACACCAATTACCGAAGCTAGAACTAAAAGGATGGATTTTTTTCTCATTCATGCTTAAACCGTTACTTCTGATGATGGAAATTCTGTGGAAGAAGCTAAGTTCGTCATCGAGAGGTCTTGTGATTCTCTCTGAAATTTTGCTGACTTGGTCGGTTATTGGATATTGGGTTAACTGTGTTGGAATCTCATTACGGCGCACGCCATAAGGAAATCTTCGGAGGATATTGATAGGACTCTTAATTCTCTTGAGGTTATTCGGTCCTAAATTTGATCTCCTACGTCTGGTTTGTTTCGAAAAATCATACCTCTCAGTTTTGATTATATGTATTTCTTCCCCGTTTTGATTGGTTTTCTGGATTTCCGAATTAGGGTTTTGTTTTTTTATTTCTATACTTTGGGTTTGTGTTCATGATGAATGGGAGGATTTCGTATTTTCAGCTTTGCGATTGATTGCCAGAGAATATTGCTCTATGACTTATCGATCGGATCATAAATCGTTTATGTTGCTCCGATCTCGACTTGGTTTCTGGTTTGGGAATGTGTATGATTCATCATGAAAATTATGGTTTGCTTCTGACTTTATATTCCTAGAAGGGATGTTTCTGCAGCTAAAGATGCTAACATCACATGAATTCGTTTGTAGATCTAATGATGAAGAAGTATGTTCCTATTTTGTTCAAGCTGTAATTGGCTCATGTTGTTTCGGGCTTTGACATGTCCTTGACTTAAAACTTTTGATCTTAATTTAGGATAAGCTTTGCTATGAACATCACGACTGAGCAAGGGAAGACCTTAAAGAATGCACATGGTATTATCTTTCATGGGCTATGTTAATTTTTTGGCAGGTTTCGATGATATGATAGGCAAGTAGAGCAAAATTATACTGATTACTTTTTTTGGTACTCATTTTTTCTCGCAGAGGTTGTAAAGAATGCGTGTGGAATGGCGACACTACAGATGGGTGGATATGTCCCCGATGTGTCGAATGGAGTTGATACATATAGTCTTGGGGAACCATTAGGTGTCTGTGCTGGCATTTGTCCCTTCGACTTTCCAGCAATGATTCCTATATAGGTAACATGCTTAAGCTTTTTTATATTCGTGCTCCATATCGCTTCGTTAACGTTCAACGTATAATACATATGTATATCCCTTATTCTCTGTGATCCTCTTATGTGATTTCTGAATATATATTTTGTGTTTGTTATTGCATATGTTTCCCGTTCCAGTGACTTGTGGTAACCTTTGTTCTAAAGCCATCAGGTAAACTTCTAAACTTTTTTACCCTTATTACTTGAAAGTACTTTGTAACTAAAGGACTTTCCTGTGATGTTTAATTGACGTATCAGAAGTTCAAGATATATAGACTTTTCGATCATGTTTTAACATATCATGGTCTTTTGCATACTCTACATTTATAAATTTATATATGGTGTTGAGACTAACTGTTCTTACTTTGATTGAAAACTATACTGCGACATACAATAACCTACATTATGTGTTTTGTATGGGATTCTTGGTAGTTCTCATTACTTCTCATTACTTAATATCTTAACAGCTGCAGTAAAAAATATATTTAATATACTTATAATGACAGAGTAACAAAAGGGAACATAATTTGTTTAGAGGCTTAAAAGAGGTCCTTACTTAGACGATTCTGCCACTTTTTACTCTCTAATTTTAGTGCTTCCGTAATTTAAATTATTTGCATGTCTCTATGTATCCTGAGTACATTTCTGCCGCTGATGATTCTCCCAATAGTATTTGAGGTTGTACTGTGTACAGATTGGCTGACTGTTCTATGCACTTTAAAGGTATGGTAGACCGTTTGTGGGCAATATTGGCGTTCTTGATTTACGATAAACAAGATTTTGAATGGAGGCTGAGATCTCGACGTTGATCCAAGTTAGCGCGGCCACGAGCCGAGATAACAGAGTTTATAGATATTTAAATTAATTGAGGGAATATGTTGGCTGCGTTTGTGAAGAAACTTTGAAAATTATCAAGTAATGGTTCATGGAGAGAAAGCTGGTGAGGTTAGTGATAATGGGATTGGTTCTGATGCTGAGATGCTTAGAGAAGTTATTTTGAAGCATGGAGGTTGGTGGCGTGGGCATGGTGGGTTGGAAATGCAAATGGATTGTGGAGAAAGGTAATGTTAGCTCAGTCGGAGAGTGTTTGAGCTACAATGAGCAGTTGGCTTGCGTAGATACCAATGAGGTAGAAACACCGAAGTTTGTGGATTCTTTGGTGTCTTTGGCTATGGAGAGGAAGTCAAAGATGGACTCGTGCATGACAAAGATGGACTTCAGCGTGTTTCAGGTTAGAGAAAGAATTGATGGTTTCCGGATTCTTTTAGTTTGCTTCTAATAAGTTTGGAATATAAAAAATTGCATAAGATTGATATTCCCGGAGAGTACAAGTTAATGTTTAGCTTAGTTAACTTTCTCGAATTTTAGATTTCATTCCATGTTTCTTCTTACTTGGTACATATCTCTCTTCTATTGTTTTTTTTGTTCCTTTTCTTACCTTTAATTGATGCATCATTGTATTACGTATCCCTTTTCCAAGAATCCAGATCTTGAGTTGCTTGAATCTGTGAACCAGTTATTAATATGTATAGGAATACTTGCAGTCTTGATGATTACCCCCTGCAGCAAAACCCATTTTTCTTTGTTTTATGAATTTGCAGCTCTAGATGGTTCCATCAAAGGGAACCGGTACATCAACTCTTGCATCTGGTAAATTTAAAATGATGTCAATATTACACTTTTCTGGTCATAGAGCACACCAGGTGGCTACACCCTATCTCTTTTGCCTTTGCTAATTCATTATTCAATTAAAATAATGTTCTGCAAGCATACTTGGCATATGGTGTACCTGCTAATTATCTTAGAAGGTTAATTAGCTTTGTTTCTCAAGGTATTCTACTTTTATCTCAATGCTTAACATGAAAATAGAGTCATGTTTGAGCAGAGACTGATGGGTTTCATTGTATAGTGCAGTCCGCATATAATATCGGTGGCCGCATCATAAATGCAAACACAATTGAGTACTATATCTTATGCTTGCAGACTCTACGAAATGCACGTGTAAGAAGCAGCATCATTCCTTATCCTTTTTTCAACATTGAAATCAAATTTGATACTTTGCATTCAATCATATAATCTATTTGTAGTGGCTTGAGACCATTATCTCCACCACTTTGTGGAAAAAGCCAACAGAAGCTAAAGTAAGCACAAAGTTCAGCATTCACAAACCAGAGCCACTTCTCTGTTTTGCTCTTTGCATTGGATCTCTGTCAGATCTAGTGGTAATTTCTTTGGATCTTTATTACTAAAATCTTATTCTCATATAATTCAAAGCTTTAGTCACTCAATTTTTGAGTTGGCACAATATTGAAAGGTTAGTTGAGTTTCTCTGTTTTGTATCGATTATTTTAATAGATGTGTTCAACGAAAATCCCGAAGCTTGGAACTCATGCAAAATATATGTTTCTCTTTTCTGTTTATCGATCAGGAAGCATAGTTTTGGCGATGTCGATAATCCGGAGCACTGTATAATACTTAAATCATAGCTTAGTCACTTATAGATTCTCTTTGATCCTGTGGGTTTTTCTCTTTGATAATCTCTAATGGCTTCTTTTTTTTTTGGTCGCTAGAACGTGAAATTGCATGTACGCTTTGATTCAGCAGAGGCAGCGAGATGTAGAATTCAGAGAATCAAGCATGCAGATGAAGTGGTGGTTGCTTTCCAAGCTTTTGAGCAATTGAGCAGAGTCACTGTCCGACCAATGACACCAATCTCTTCAATGTCTGACATTCACGAAGACATCTGCACACTGCATCAAGAAAAAGAGCAGCGATTGTGATTTTGCCGTTCCACAAGCATCAGCAGCTCGATGGATCGCTAGAGACGACGCGTGGAGATTACCGGTGGATTAACAGGTGGGTTTTGCTTGAAGCTCCTTGCCCCGTTGGGATATTCGTTGACCGTGGACTCCGTGGTTCAAGTCAAGTCTCGGCTCAGGACATTTCTTACTCCGTTGCGATGACCGTGAGGCTTTGGCGTATGGTTTACGCATGGCGGAGCATCCCGGAATTTCTTTGATGGTTTTCCAATTTGTGGTTTCGCCGGAGAGGATCGGGGAGATTACTTGTGTCGAGGTGAATAACAACAACGAGAATGAGATTGGGAAAGACGTAAAATCGGATGAGGAAATCATGTCTGAAATCAGGAAGAAGTCGTCGGTGGATGAATCGATCAAGTTCGTGGATAAACGGGTGGAAAACGCCGCCGTGGATGTTAGATCGGCGATTGAGGAAATGCGGCGGAGAAATTTGTTCTTGGTGGGTCGAATGCCATGTGGAGATATCGCGTTGGCGATCCGGGAAAACAGCGAATGTCCAGAGCTTGGACCTGTCGGAAGTTTGTTGATCTCGCCGGAATCTTCGACGAGAGCAACGGTTTTGGTGATTCAGCGGTATAATGCCACCGGAACAGCTCCAGATTTGGACGCAGCTGGGACGGAGTTATTGACTTCTTCGCCGGATAAAGATTCTGAATAAAAATTGCAAGTCGGAATTTTAGACTAATGCGGGTATGATCCTCGGAACTGTTTCAATTGTTTTTTTTTTTCATTAAGTGGATTGAGTTTGCTTTTACAAATAAAAATAGTTTTTTTCCGTCTAAATTTCATTAAAATATGAAGGAGAAATATATGGTAGAATACATAGGGAGATACGGTTGAAATACACAAATCCGACAAAGATCGAATCTCTTCGAAACTAAGCTGGCGAATTCAGAAAACTCTCGGAGACAAAAGTCCCAAACTGTGGAAATAAGCAAAGAGATGAAATCCCTAAACAAGCTAACAGAAAACCCTAAACAATCTAACGAAAAACCACAGTTTCTCGGAGATATTTGTTTTTTTTTGTAGTTCCCTTTAGTTCAGTTTTTTTAGTGTTTGGGATATTTAGTCTCTGCATTCCGATTATTATATTTGGTTTTATGTTTGGATTTGTTTATATAGAAGAGTATTATCACTGCAGGGTCTTCAATACTTCCGAAATTAGTTCTCTCTCATGGTGACTATTCATCATCTTCTGTTTACCATCAAAATCCTTTTTTACCCTTATGTTTTATAACAAATTACATTTGTAGTTTTCTCTCTCATCAAACGGAGGTCGATGAAGAAGGACGGTGGAGAAGAAGAAGAAGAAGAAGGACGGTGAAGATGGAGGTTGGTGTCCGTGACGATGATGGCGACGATAACGGTGGTGACGACGATAAAGACAGCGACGACGGCGACGACGGTGACGATGGTGACGGTGGTGACGATAACACCGGCGGAGGATGGTGATAGTGTCGGTGAGAGTAACAGTGTTGGTGGCAGTGATTGTGTGGCGGCGATGGTGGCCACGGTGGTCACTGTGTCTCTGTTCAATTTCATTTTTTTTGGGTTTGGATAACTAGATGCATGATAACAAAGTTAGTTAATCAATAACACATGTTTTATATGATATGATAACTAGTTATCACGATAATTTTTATATTTCATATATTTATGTTATCACGATAACTAGATGAACATGATAATTTATGATATGATAAATGAGTTAACATGATAATTTCATATTATGTATTGGTTATCGAGATATTACAAGTATCGGATATTATTGTTATCACGTTATATGTATCGGATATTATTGTTATCACGTTATATGTATCAGATATTATTGTTAGCACGATAACATTCTATAGTTATCGGATAACTATAAACTTATCGAGATATCATATTAGTTAGCATGTTAATCAAATAGTTATCCACTAACACCACAAATGGTTTTACGTTTTCTGGTGGTGAATAGTATCATCGACTCTAAATAAACAGTGTCGGTGAGCGATTGATGAACAGTATCATCGGTGTCGGATGAACAGTATCACCAGTCACCTAACGTCAGAAAATGATTGTTGTGATCAATGGCATTTTTGTAATTCACAAAAAATTTAAGGATATTTTTGATTTTTTTTATTTTTCTTTCCTAAAATCTAATTTTAAAGTATCCATAGCTATTTAGTTAATTAACTTGTTATCCATAGCTAGATATTAAATTCACCCAAAACTAAATCAGTTGTACAATTGACAGTTTGAAAAATTAAAACATTTTTAATATGTGTGAAAAAAACCAAAAACATCTAATCATAATCTAATTATTAAAAATATTTAATTTCTCTTTATAGAAGTCATCAGCTTAATTATCGGTTAGCACTAGTCCCATTTTCCAAAAATGGTTTGATAATTCACCTGATGAGAAAACCTTTTTAGATGAGATTGAGTAGTTGTTTCGGAAATAGAATTACAAACCTATTTTGTCATTGGTTGGAAGAGACTATATATCAAAATTCTAAAATTGTTTGGTTAAAAACACATACTTATACATTATACATATACATGTTTATTTCGTAGTGATGTTAAAGTTATTAGACAAATTTGTTTTGTGAACTTTTTGTCTTTTATGAACTTTTTTTTTTATAGAAAGTATGAACTTTTTTCTTTTTCATTTGAACATTTCATAAGTATGAACTTTTTTTAACAACCTTGTTTTATGAACTTTTTGAAATAGAAAACTGAACAAATATGAATTCAGATATTAATATCAAAAGAAAATGTGTAGTTAAGAAATGGTCGAGAGATTACCAAAGTTTATAGCAGTATATTTAATTGCATGACTTAAAAGTTTATCGAAACAACAGCTAAACTAATAATGTTAAATACGTATATTGTGAATAGACACAAAGTTGATTATAACAATTGAAAAAAATTAGGGTTTGACTGTACATTCTTAACACGGTGAGCTCTTTACGGTATGTGGAGCCCAGCTCAGCTCGGGACCCAATAACCTTTCCCAAATCTGAAGCATATTCCACAGAATGTGCCTTTTCAATTTTCCCATTAGTTATTTTGTTTTTTTTTCTATTTCTTTTATTTATTTATTGTTTTTTAAGAAAGGAACGAAGAAACAAAAAGAAGGAACTAATGTTTCTCCGAATTTCCAATAGTTTTTGTCTGTAATTGGGTCTTCTAAACATACGAATTATAATTATGTAAATCTGCAGAAAGAAAAAACAAGATTTCTATCTTCATCAACATGATAACACTGGTAAAACTATGTTTGTTTAATTGTATTTTAAATTAGCTTACTATGGTCGAATTCAAACGGTAAACAGCAAATTCTCTAGTTATTATATCTCTAAATATACTTTATAATTTTCGTTTTTGTTCCATTTATGTTGTGAGTATTGTGAAGATTGCATGTAGAAGACAATAGCGTGACGTGGATGACACAATGACTCAAAATAACGTACTCGACCATCTAAACATTAGAGTGGAAATTGAAACACATTCGATCAGTGATTGAACTAAACATAAAAGAAGTTTTTAGCAAGATGTCAAAGTTTGAATAATACTATTGTTTTCGTCCCTTAAATATGACCACATGGACATTGTTCTAGTGTAACAACTTAGAAATTTCGTTTCGGACAAAGAAAAACTTCACCAAAATTTTAGAGCACTCTGCAGCATATTTATTGATTCGGAGCTCATGATGAGAGTCCATATATGTCTTGTTGCTTTACAATTTATATGGACTATTAAAAAGAGAAATAGCAAAAGATGGTAACGAAAGATTACATAATTAAGTCAACAACAGACTTTTTCTACAGTTTTGTTGTAAAAGAAATTACATATCACTCTTTCCCTTTTTAATCTAAAAATTTATTAGCTCTTATCTCTCCTCACCGTCTTCTATATCTCCGACAAGTATAAATCTCAGAATTTTTTTACCTAATTCTTCTTCTTCGCCTTCTTTGCAATTAATTTCGAGATATGTTAATTCACTTAACCCAATTCTCAATTCGTGGCCAGAGAAGTTGAGTGAGAAGATGAGCCAGAGAAGTGGTGAGGCTCATAGGTTTCGATTCCCGCCGATAAACCAAAAGATGAGCCAGAGAAGTTGAGTGAGGAGATGAGCGAGGAGATATGGTGAGGCTCATGGGTTTCGATTCCCGCCGACAAACCAGAAAATGGTGGTGGTGAATAAGACGTCAACGGTGACGAAGGTGATGGCGGTGGTGGTAACATATCTTCATATTAGATATAATAGTTATCTTAATAATACGAGTTATCATGTTAATATGAGTTATCATGTTAATATATTAGATATAATAGTTATCTTGATATAATTGTTATCAATTCGAATTATCATGTTAATATAACTTATTAATACGAGTTATATTGATAATACGAGTTATCAATACGAGATATCAATACTAGTTATTAATACGAGTTATCTTGATAACAAACATGAGTTATCTTGATAATATGAGTTATCAATACGAGTTATTTTGACAACAAATATGAGTTATCTTGATAATATGAGTTATCAATACGAGTTATCAATAAGAGAATATTATATAACATGATATTATTGTTAGCACGTTAACATTCTATATAACACGTTAACATAATAATTGTTATCATGATAATTATTGTTAGCATGTTAACAACCTGTTTTCCGGTGATGAATAATGTTGCCGGTCATTTGATGAACAATGTCGCCGGTCGTTGTTGAACAGTGTCGCCGGTGTAGTCTGCCGGGAGTTGAATTTTCAATCTAATGGCAGTTTTTGTAATTATTTAAAACAAAGAGGATATTTTTGGTTTAATATTTTTCTCTCTTTCATACGTAACTAATTTACAAGTTATCAATTGTATATAACTAATTTTTCAGTTATCTATTAATATTGATTAAATTCAGCCTATATAGAATAGGTTATATTTGGGTTTTACCTTATCTTTATGATTGGTTTAATATTAATAATAGAATTACTTTTTTGTTATTTTCTTTCGTGGATTGGATATGTGATTTACGTTTGGGATTTCACAAAGTGTATGAAATTAGGGACGACAAAAAATTATAGTATTTTAAAAATATTAAAAAACATAAATCAAAAGTTGGATACAAACCAAAATAAAACATGTTAACCCAAAAATTTCACGCTTTCTTTCCTAATTTCACCAGAATTATTATATTACCTTTAATGAAATCGATTATCTACAAATCCATGCAACTATCAATTAAAATTCTTATTCAAAAATAAGAAGAATAGAAACCGAAAAAAAAAAAAGAAGTCGAAGAAGACGAAGACACAAGCCATATAAAACCTGGAAGAAATTGAAAATGATGGATAACACAAAATAATGAAGAAGGATAATAAGAAGAAAACCGGAAGAAAAGGACAAAGAAAAAAAAGAAAACCGGAAGATGAAGAAGACCAAAAGATGAGGTAGACGAAGTAGAAGAAGGTGAAGATGAGGATAACGACGAAGAAAAATCAGAAAAATAAGAATTCAAATAAGACAAAGAATATGAAGGAGAAGAGGAAGAAGAGGAGGAGTAAAAATTGGAAAAAACAAAAGAAGAAGAAGTTGGAGAATACGAATATGGTGAAAAAGAAAGAAAAGACGAGGAAGAAGATATATCAAAAGATAAAGAAGAGAAAGTAGATGAAAACGAATCAGAATAAGAAAATAAGTTGAAGAAAACCGAAAGAAAAAATAGGAAGAAGAAGTCGGAGAAGAAAAAATGATAAAAGAAGAAGTAGAAGTCGAAGACGATGAAAAGGAAGAAGGAAAAGACGAGGAAGAGGGGGAAGAAGAAGACGAAGTTGAAGAAGAAGAATTCGGAAAATACAAGGACCCATGCTTAAAGATGTGGAAGGAGACCGAAAGATGAAGATGAAAAAGTTTGAGAAGGTGAAGATGCGGAATGAGGATAAGAAAAACCAGAAGAATAAGGAACCAGAGAAGACAAAGAAAACAAATGTGATGAATTTTGAGAAGTCGAAGAAGAGGAAGAAGAAGACGAATAAAAACCGGAAGAAAAATAAGAAGGAGAAGTCGAAGAAGAAAAAGATTATGAAAAAGAAGAAGAAGCCCAAGACGATGGAAAAAATAATGAAATTACGAGGAAGAAGAAAAACCGAAAGATAAAGAAAATGAAGAAGTAAAAGACGAAGAAAAACATGAATAATAGGATGTCGAGAAGACGAAGATGATGAAGAATGATAAGAAAGAAGAAGAAGAAGATGATGAAAAAGAAGAAGGAAAGGACGAGGAAGAAGAAAATCTGAAAGTTGAATAAGAGGGAGAAGAGGAGGACAAAGTCGATGAAGAAGAAGAAGGAAAAGACGAGGAAGAAGACTGAAGAAAAGAAAAAGAAAAATCAGAATAAGAAAAATTAAGACAAGATGAAGATGTTGAAGAATAAGAAGGAGAATAGGATGATGCATTTGGAGAAGAAAAACCATATATAATCTTTGAGAAGAATCAAGTGACAATCTTATGGTGTCAGTCCCAACTCACAATTTAATTAGATATTATTTTTGGAAACCTCAGAAGATAATCAACTTCAAAGTGAGAACAACATTACAAAACTTAGAGAGGGAGAGAGAGAGATTTATATTATATTTTTTAATTCTAATGTAAGCTTCTTAATCAGCCATAATTAATAGACTCGCTATTATGTGTTTTAACACATCTTCGATCTCAACTTCGAAACATATCTATTTGATTTGTTTGGGCTTTTAATATTAACCCTTAAAAACATTAGATTTGGAGTCCTAAATGTAAATATGCCGTGATCGAGTCCTAAATGTAAATATTTAAAGTCGGAAATGACGAGGAAGATGACAAAGACAAAGAAAAATAAAAACCATAAGTAGAATAAGAAGGCGGATGAGACCAAGACGTTGAAGAAGAAGACGGGGGAGAAAGTTAAGGATTTTGAGAAGAAGAATACAAACTGGAAGAAGGGGAAGAAGACGAAGGTGGTGATGAAGAAGCCAAAGACAATGAAAAAGAGAAAAAGAAAATATGAGGGAGAAGATAAACCGAAATATAAAGAATAAGCAGAAGAATTTGAGGATGAAGACGGGACGAAGAAAAAACAAAAGAATAATAAGCCAGAGAACGAAGACGATGAAGAAGGAAAACCGGAAGAGATAGACGAAAACAAACCGAAAGAGAAGAAGAAGAAGAAGACACTTACGACAAAATGGAGAGAGAGTTCTAGCGATAGAGAGATAAAAAAGAATTGTTTTACATACAATGTGTGATTGAATGAAACATTATTTAATTTGTTATCGAGCTCTATGATTGCCATTGCTTTATTTCGTATTTTTATGAATAATATTAGTTGTTATTTTTTTTCTTTTTTTTGGATTGATCGTAAATCAAACATTGTTGTTATATTTGTGTTTGAGTAATAACTTAATGATGTAAGTAATTAGTTTATGAAACATATATGCCCGCGCAAGCCGCAGACTACCTACCTAGTGATAGAGATGAGTAAAGTTACGAAGCAAATATTTGACATCAATGTTTTATCCGTGTTCGTCGTTATTATTATTATTATTTATTTTTTTGGATTACCAGAAAGTTCTGGACCGAAACTCGTAATCTCTCAGATTCGGAATCATAGCGTATTCGTCATTTTCCCAAGCACCTTGCATCATATTCATCTGATCCGGTTGTTGTACACATGTCACCAGGTTGAGTGGTAAAGCATCTGATCTTTGACAACAGTCTCAACTCTCAAGGAATATTTTTCGGAGTTAACGCAAACTCCTAAAGGGAATGATGAGCAGAATTCTGAAGTTGGAGATGTTTGATGGTGGGACTTGTTTTGGGGCAAGCTCTCCCTCTCTTCCTGACTGATACCAGAGCCAAAGTAAAGCTAACGACGTTAAACAAGCGCTTGGTGGGAGGCAACCCACCGGTAAATGTACATATCTTATCTTTTCCTTTGTTTTTGCTTTCACTAACATTTTCTAATTTTTAGTTTAGAGTCTAAGTGTCTTAGGTAAAAAAAGAAGGTCGAACAGAACATAATCGTTCGATACCACATGGGTATCGATCGATGCCAAGGGTCCAGAGAATCGGAAATCGATCGATGCAGTGTACGCATCGATCAATGCCAAGGGTCCAGAAAATCGGAAATCGATCGATACGGTGTATGCATTGATCGATGCAGGGCGTCCAGAGAAACAAAAATCAATCGATGCATATCTTACATCGACCGATACCGACCCAAGTAAGTCAACTTTGACTTTTTCTTGAATTTTTTTCTTTGAGTCTGTTTTACCTTCTTCTTGATTTATTTTCACACCGAGACGGTGTGAAGTAAGTCTGGGGGAGGGTCTTTGTCATTTACTAACGCTATTTTCTTTCTTTTGTTTTTCCTTTTGAGTCATTTTGATGTTTTCTTTGAGTCATTTTATTTTATTGAGTCAAAACTTGTTGGAGATTATGATCACGACCTTTGAATTTTTATGTGATTTGTATCTAAGTGATCATTGTTGCAGAGCTAGTTTCATACCAGACTAATGAAAAATATAAAGGCTGACTAGTTAATCAGAGACATCCATGTTTCCAGAACAATTCAAAAAGCTTGAGCTAATTTCTGAGCTCTTCCTTTTACCTCATCATCGTGATTGGTGTCCTCAGAGTTTGACTCCTCATTTGTATCTGACAAGACAACATGTGTGAAAATATGGTACTCCTCTCCCTTATTTAAAATAAAAAGTAGAAAAGATGAAATGATTTTCTTTCGAGTAAAGGGCTAGGAAAATTTCCATCGATCCCATTATTTTACTTCGAAAGAAATGATCACACTAAGGTTGGAAGGGAGGTTAGGAAAATTTCTAGATATACCACTATTCGCCTACACTTTAGAATAAAAGGGGGGCACTAAAATTAACCGGGGATCCGGTGGCAAAAACCATCAATACTCGCGTTCCATCAGCCATTGACCCTACAGAAAGAAAATGAGAAAATAATAAGTTTCGGGAGGGAAAAAGTACCAAAGGTTGTGTTGTTGTCTCGTCACGATATCGAAAGAGAAAGAGTCTATAAGGTTCTTGGCATTATGATCCTTGATGAGACCCAACAACGATAGCTTTGGGTTATTCTGTGAAATAATGAGTTGAATCTGGGAGGCTGCGAATGCTTGCAGAGAAGTACATGGTGGTTCGATCTGGAGCTAGTTTGGCAATACGTGGATTACTAAGGTAATTGTCATTACATAATTCTAAAGGAAATGTGAGTCTCCGTGCTTTTTCAAACTTTTTATTCTTGCATAGTTTTCTGTTTGCTTAAAGACAAGCAAAAGGCTAAGTCTGGGGGAATTGATATACTTGGTTTTTACCGTTTTCTAACACATGTTTTGGTGTTTCTTTTGAGTATTTTATCGAGTCAAAGTGTGTTTTTAGAGTCTTTTCAGGTTTTATGAGACTTTGGGGAAAAAATAGCCGTTTTAGATGAAAATGAGCATACAGAGGTGCATAATCATGCAAAGACGTCAGAAGTTTGTCAGTCTTTGAAGGTCACACCAATGGATCGAGCTGAAATTTTTCCACAAGATAGATCTTTGAATTAGCTTTCATTTTCAAGTGGTTTGAAGAAAATCCATCGATCGATGCAACATGACAGAAATTTCCAGGATCCTCCAAATCGATTGATGCATAACTTGCATCGATCGATGTACTTCCCAGACGAAAAAGGCAGTTTCTGCAGTGTCTAAACTTCCTATTTTGCCCCAGAATCATCCTAACTTAACCTAATTCGACCCATGACCTATATATACTTATTTTTCAGCCTCTTTAAAGGCTAAGCTTTATTTTCTGAGACATCTTTCATATCTGTCTTTTGACTACTCTCTATTCTACTCAGATTTTTGGCTATTGATTTTGTAAGCAAGAAGAAGAATCTATGCATATATTGAGAAGAATTCTAAACTCTTTCCTCTCTTTTATTATTATTATGAGTTTCTCTCTATCTCCTTACTTGTTCTCCGTTGCCATGTCCGAGTAGTTTCATAGTTAGATTTAGGGTTTCAAAGGGATCCATGAATCATTGAATTAGACATAAATACGGATTTATCTTTTGTGGTTTTCGGTTATTGTTGTGTTTATTGCTTATGCTAAGTTGACCGCTTGCCTATGATCTAGGGTTTAAAGTATACCACGGAAGTGTCGTAGGTTGCTAGAAAGAACATAAGCGAGCGAATTATCCTTAGCAACCGGAAGTTGATGTTAAGGCGATTCGTGAACATATTGAACCAATTTGTTAATGATGGTCTAGAACTCTATGTTCAACGGAAGTTAGGATTTTAGGTTGTTAGATTTAGTAATCAATATCACGGAAGTGGATTGGTTAGATATTTATGTTTGAGTTTGAAACTTGCGTTTATTCATTCTCATAATAGTTGTTTGATTCATGATCTCTGGATTCCCGCGAAGAAACCCTCGATCTAACGTTTTTATCTTATTGAATTTACACTGCTTTTAGTTATTTTCATTACCTTGCAATTCAACCCTTATTATCATCTTAGCTTAATTTCGTCTTGTGAGAATCGTAATGTAATCTTGATCTCTGTGGATTCGATCCTAAAGTACTACATTGACATATTGTTATGATTGCCGTAGTGTACACTTTAATTAATTAATTGACTACGTGGTAAAACACCTAAATCACCCAACACTTTCCAAATCTCATGTGATCTCATAATATCCATCCTCCAACAGAAAGATAACAAATAAAAGAAAGAAACCCATAATTTTGCAACAGAACAAACACAAAAAAAAAGAAACAAAATAATATACAATTTTTCTTTACAAAAAAGAACAAATTTAAATAATAAAATAATTAATAAATATTAAATAAATTCAAGTAAGTTTTTTTTATTAATAGACATGTGTTAACTATCAAAATGTTTAAATGCACAAAAATAAGAAATACGTGTTAACTACCAAAATGTAATTAACATAAGATGAATCAATCTAAAGTAAATTGGTATTCCGTGGATGATTTAGTTCATCAATTAACAAAAATCCATAACAGTAAATATATATAATTATAATAAGGGTGAATTAAGAAATAGTAGTTTTAAGTTTATAATTTGTCAAATAGATGTATTTTGGTGGAGAATGCCGATAAAGCCTTTAGAGCATGCAATGGGGGTGTCTCAATGAGACACTTTCTATTAAAAAAATAAATAAATCAAAAGTGAAGAGAGAGAAGAGAGATGGTGTCTCAAATGAGACACCCAACAAAAAATTTTGAGACACCATTCTCATATGTGTCATATTGTGATTGGTCTAGATTTTTTTTTAAATTTAATTATTTAACTAAAAAAATTAATATTTTTATTTTGAGACACTCTCAAAGTGTTTCATGGATGCTTATGCTCTTATTACACAGAAAATGGAGAGAGAGAGGGTGAAAAAAAGAGAGGAGAAGACAGATGGTGTGAGAGAGAGGAAAAGGAAACAGATTTTTATTTAAAAAAAATATTTTCTATTTCTTCTTTTTTTAATATCATCTTTCTCCGTTAAATTATTTATTTTTATATATTATTCTAAACAATGAAACATTTAATAAAATACATATACAAAATATATAGGGTTTTCCGTACACATTGAAATTTGAATTTTTTAAAATGGACAATATTTGAATTTTTGCAGTATACACAAATATGAAGTGTATGCATATAAAGTATATATACACGACTAAAATATACACAGCTAAAATGTACATAAATATACGTAATTGAATTATACATAACTGAAGTGTACATAAATATACGCATATAAAATATACACGATTGAAGTATACACAAATAAAGTGTATACCATTAGAAGTGTACACCATTAGTGTACACAATTAAAAGTGTACACTATTAAAAGTGTACACCCTTAGAGGTGTATTAGAGGTGTATACCATTAGAGATATATACCATTAGAGGTGTACACAGATAAATAGGGTGTACGTACACCGATAATTATGGGGCACACACCGATAAATATGGTATATGTACGGGTGATATACGATGTACATACGGTGATATATGGTGTACATCCGGTGATATACGGTATACGTACACCGATAAACCAAAATTTAAAAATGTAAAGTATAATATACGGTGTACGTCCGGTGATATATGGTGTACATATGGTGATATACGGTGTACGTCCGATGATATACGTTGTACGTACACAGATAAATCAAAATTTAAAAACGTAAATTATGATAATTATATAGAACAATTAACTTTATAATGTAGTATACTTCCATCATTTTAAGATTTTATAGCTATAAAAATTTAGTATCTTTTTTTTAGTATTAGTTTATAGAGAAATTTTAAAATATACCACTTTGATGATACCGCTTTTCAAAAGTACAATTCTATGATATTTATTTTCAAAAATACAACATCATAATTTTGCTTATAAAAATTCAAATTTATAAGGATTTATAAAACATGTTTATAAGGGTTTATAAAACATGTTTTATAGAGTTTTATAAGGTTTTATAAGGTTTATAAACCCTTATAAATTTGAATTTTTATAAACGTTTATAAATTTAAATTTTATAAACCTTTATAAATTTGGTATTTTTGAAAATAAACATCAATGAAGTGTACTTTTAAAAATAGTATCATAAAAGTCGTATTTTTGAAATTTTCCATAGTTTATACTTTGACTGAATTCAATTTAGTGTATACATTTATTATTAAAATATACAAACAACACATATACACTATTTATCTTAAAACAAATAATTGACAATTGAATATAAATTTACAACATTGTTAATAGCAAAAAACCAGGGAAGTTATCTCTAAGAAAACTTCCATTGTATACCAGTAAGTATACTAAAACTTCCATTAATTGTATACCTGCAAAAATACTAGGATTATTGTACATTAGCAAAACACATCCTCATGTATATTTTCAAGATATACGATGTACGTCCGGTGATATGCGGTGTAGTACGGTGATATATGGTATACATACAGTGATATATGGTGTACGTACGGTGATATACGATGTACGTCCGATGATATACGGTGTACGTACACCGATAAACCAAAATTTAAAAACGTAAAGTATGATAATCATATAAAACATTTAACTTTATAATGTAGTATACTTCCATTGTATACCAGTAAGTATACTAAGACTTCAATTGTATACGTGCAAAAATACCAGGATTACTGTACATTAGCAAAACACATCCTCGTGTATATTTTCAAGATATACGGTGTACGTCCGGTGATATACGGTGTAGTACGGTGATATATGGTGTACATACGGTGATATATGGTGTACGTACGGTGATATACGATGTACGTCCGATGATATATGGTGTACGTACACCGATAAACCAAAATTTGAAAACGTAAAGTATGATAATCATATAGAACATTTAACTTTATAATGTAGTATACTTCCATTGTATACCAAGTATACTAAAACTTCCATTGTATAGCTGCAAAAATACCAGGATTATTGTACACTAGCAAAACACATCCTCGTGTATATTTCAAGTTATAACACAATTAGTAATTAAAGTTTTATAAACACAATGATATATATTGCACACAGTTTCGGAATGGAATTCGATTACAAATCAAAGCCATTGCAAGAAACGAAAATGAAAACAAGAGATTTTCACAATGTAAGACTCTGGTAACACAACGAACCCAGGAGAATCAGAATTCGATGTTCTCCTCAATTTTCTTCGGTGTTCTCAATTATTTGCAAATACATAACACATAAAACGAATTTCCCCAGCATTACTAAGATGTTTGTGATTTGGTTACGATTCCGGCGAGAATCGCGAAGGTTGGGATTGATTTAGTCGAATCGGAGAAGGGAAATTGAGGAGTTCTTGAAATCAACTAAGATGAACGCGAAAGAAAAAGGGAATATTGCATTTTAAACCCTCAACCTAGAAGTCATTAGAACTTTAAACCTTGAGACTTTATCACTATCACTCCGAACCATGAATCTAACAAAACTAACACTTTAAACTTTCAAATTAGCTTTTTATTTTGCGCCGTCAAGATTTTTAACGGAACGGTTCACTCCGTTAATGAAACAGTTAACTCCGTTAAATTTAATTAAAACGTGATGATTATTTTATTATGTTTGAAATTGTAAATTTTTTTTAAAAAAAACCTTGAGTAAAATAGAATCCCCGACGATAAAAAAAAATCAAAATTTTGGGCGATTTAGGATTCATGACAGTAAAACCCAGAAAGAAAAAAGAGTTGGCAAAGAAGAAGACGATGAGAGAGAGATAAATATTTTATTTTTTTTAGTAAAAAGATGGTATGAATCGTAAAAGCTAAAGTTTGTGTAAATTATCCCATTTGGCAAATTATCTCAACATAAAAAGATGAGAGAAAGATGTCTTTTAACATCACAAACTATCCCATTTGGCAAATTAGAAACTTGAAATTTTCTCTTATAATAATGAATAATATAATTGCATACAGGAAATTTGAAATTATTATATGATATGATATCTATAAAAACAAAATTATTTTTTCATAATTATTGATGAATATAGTAATGAATAATATTATTGCACATATGATTTGAAGTTTCCAACTGTCAGTAGTTCATGTTACACATATTCAAATTTGAGTTTTAATGTTACACATATTCAAATTTGAATTTTAAAAAATGGATAATATTTAGATTTTTGCATAATACACAAATATGAAGTGTACGCATAAAAAGTATACACGACTGAAATATACACAAATAAAATTTACATAAATATACATAATTGAAGTATACATAACTGAAATGTATACAACTAAATTGTACATAAATATGAAGTGTACGCATATAAAATATACACGACTGATGTATACACAAATAAAGTGTACACCATTAGTAATGAATAATATAAAAACAAAGTTCTTTTTTCATAATTATTGATGAATATAGTAATGAATCATATGATATAGTAATGAATAATATGATTTGAAGTTTGCAACTGTCAGTAGTTCATGTTATATGTCCCAGCCTTTACATAAAGCATAACCAACACCAGCATAATCTTTTGCTTCTATCCCGATTCATCGATTTACATGTGCCGTTGTTGATCCAGGGGATCACTAAGTGTGTTTAAAGAATGATTAGGAGACGGGAGGTGAGATTTTCGTTAATAGAGATTAGAGATAGATGTAGGCGTGTAGATAACGGTGTGGGATGCAATGCAAGAATGGACCCCACCAAAAAAGAGCTCAACCAAAGCCCTCCCTCACTCAAGTCTTCACTACATTTTTTTCTTTCTTTTGTATAATTATTATCTAAATCTCTTCCTAATCAATATTACATTGAAATGCCATTAATAATAAAGAGATTTGAAGGCCTTGTATAGTTCGTCCCAAAAAAGAAAAAAAAAAGAAGCCCTTGGATAGTGGTTGATCGAGAGTTTAGTGTTCTTAGAGTAGGCTTATGGTTTGAATTATTTGATTCTTATAGAATGCAATTGTATATGGTTTTTGAAATACACGATTTGGAATTTTATGTCATTCAATTAGTGATTTTGAAATTCAGACTAAAGAGTGAAATACAAAGAAAAAAAATCAGAGTCCCTCTCATTAATGACATATGAGGGGTATATATAGTCGGGGTCGGCTTCCTGCTCCCCGGGATCTCGGGCCACGTGTCGTCTACGGCCTCTTTTGCGGGTAAGGTGGCCTAGGAGGCGTGTCCCGGCTTTCGAGGAGAGAGGTCATGATGAGCTCGGCGTGGCGTGTTGCAGAGCAATGCACTGTTTCACCAACTCTGCTCCACCTGCTCCCTCCTGCCCTTGTCAGCTCTGCAGGGTTGGTGGGACGTCGGGTCGAAGGCACGTCCCTACGTGGGTAGGGTACTGCCTTACCAACTCCCACGCGCCTACTCTTCTGACACTTCCTGCTCTGGCGGGGCATCAGCGCGGGCCCGGGGTACGTTGCTTTCAGGTCGGCTACCAAGCTGAAGAGTGGTCTTGCAGGTCGGTGATATTAAGTCCGGTGACCGCACCGAAGAACGGCCTTTTCTAAGATGGACCTAACTAATTGGGGGTGCTAGGCCCACCTCCAACAGCCGTTACGAACCTTCATTTGTGTTTTCCCAGTCATGCAAATTTTATTGCATTTTGCTTCACCTTCAGGATAACTTTCACCTTGATCATCACGTCTATGACAAGTTGTATAGTCTTTATTTTGAGAATGAGTTAACATCCCCCATCTACATCCAGAGAACTCATCATATGCCTTTCCTCTTGATATTCCTAATGCATTAGTGATCGATGTGTAAGAAACATTCAAATCCCTCTGATTAAAAAATGCATATCTTCGTTTTATTTAGATGAAAAGGGATTTTTTGTTTTGCATTATCTAATGAATTTTGTTAAAGATGTCAAAAGACATGATTTTATTTGAAAAGAATTTTGTTAATTGCTGTAAAAAATAACTTTAATTAACCTCTAAGTTACATAATTATTTATTTTATAGATAAGATAAGTATAAAAAAACTCACATAATCCATTCATCATAATACTTATTCATTCATTGTCCCATATTTTAAATTCTAACCTTATCATATGCTGTAAAAAAAAACTTTTGCAAAATGTCGTGCAATAATTTTCACAAAAGAATACCAAATACCAAATAAAAAAGAGGTTTCACAAAAATCTTTCATCTCGAATTGCTTCGAGAGAAATTTTATAATGTCGTGCAATAATTTTCTAATGTAGTGCCAATAAACCTACATCATTGAGTATAAGAATACGTCGAGAAATAATCAAACACAAATAATAAATAAGACTTCAAAGAGAGTCATATATCATATTGTAAATTACCTGTTGAAATCAACAAGAAAATCATCATACAAGTGATGAAAACGAGATTTACACCTTTATACATTTTTGCTTTAAATTTCTGTTTTTTTTTTTTTTTACTTTTGTTTTTGATAGAATGTTTATGACACAATCAACTAACTGCTGCATTTTATTGACTGTTTTTTTCTAAAAGTAGATTAAGATAAGAAAATGTAGTCCATAGAAATTCCTATAAAAGCGTAAAAAATGATGGACCACATATTTCTTCTCCTCGTTGTTTACCCTAATCTTGGAAAAATATCCAAAAAAGGGAAAAATATCATTTGACCAAAAAACATATTAACAAAATAGACTATATCTATTAAAATTAAAAATATACACCAGATCTGACATAATTACCACTAAATTACATAATCCATTCATTTTATGGATAAAATAAGTATAAAAAAACTCACATAATTCATTCATCATAATATTTAGGTCCTTATTGGTAAGGTATTTAGCTGGGCTTAAAATCTTATAGTATCCAATCACTAAAGCATGTAGGAGAGCATTAGCGGTTTCAATATGTTCCATATTATAATGTAGACCAACTTAAGATGAAATATGTCATGGTCCAAAAAGTTTGAATGCGGAAATTAAGAGCCCGAAACATTGCTTCTTTCGCAACCTAAGGTTTTCTTCATAGAAAAGTTAAGATTAAAATTTCTTTGGTCGCAAAATTTAGAATTAAAGATTTAGGGTTTTATTCCCCTAAATCTTATTCTTAGGATGTCACACTTATTGTTGTATCTCTTTTAATGCTTCTTTTGATATTATCATATTATAAGTTTGTGCGTTCAACAATTGGATCGAGGAAATGTTTAGGAGTTCGGTCCACTACAAAAAAATAACGTTTTTACGATTACAACTGGCGACTAAACGAGTAGTCGCCAAACGTTGCGACTAAGTAGCCACTGTTGCCCGACAATTTAGCGACTAATACGATTTGGTCGTAATTGAGTCGCTATTTTACGACCAAACCATATTGTCGTTATAGTAGTCGCTAAATGACGACTAATATATGACTACATTTCAGACGGTAAATAATAGTCGCCTAATAGTCGTTAATTTAGCGACCAATATGCGACTATTTCGGCGGGTCGCTGATTTACGTCAAAATTACGACTAATTTGACGATGGGTAACAGGAGTCGCATAATAGTCGCCATTTGGCGATCAATATACGACTATTTGGGAGGGTCGCATAGCAGTCGGTAATTTGTCGTAAAGACCGGTGAAAAACACGTGTTATTGAAAACAATAATGATCATTATTCACGATTTGTTCAAATTAAGTTTTTCACCGGTCTTGGAGTGATTCATTTCAAACCCTAGATATGAAAACATCATTGTTCATTTTCAAAATAATGATCATTATTGTTTTTAAAAATAATAAAGATAAGGCATTGATGTTTTCTTTTTAAATCGATTTTATGATGACAACTATGCTTCCATTATCTAATTCAAATAATAAATTATTTATGGCAAACAGTTAGATATATATTAAATAAAATAAAAAATCATATTCAGCTATTATGCTTCATTATTCAGTAACATAATAAATAAGACATAATAAATGAGATCTTTATAAAAAACATAATAAATGAGACAATTATTCAGTAACATAATAAATGAGACAAACACCCATATAAAATATAAAATTTGGCAACAATTTAAAGATCTTAAAACCATATATATTCTTACAAATATAAAAAATTTAGTCAAAAAATCCAATTTAGTATTAAAAGACATGCATTCATTGGTATTTCCACGAAAGAAAAGGTAATTTAAACAATACAAATATCTTTATTATATCAGTTACCTTCTATGAAAAAAGTTTCAACCAAATAAAAACAAAAATATCTAAAATAAAAAAGTAGTTAATTATGTAATATATATATATATTTGTAAGAGTATTTGAAAGATATTAAAAGTATTGTCAACGGTATTAGCGCGACATAAACGGTATTTAAAAAAAAATAGTAATAAAAACTTTGAGTGAATCTAATCACAAACGCCATAAAAAATAAAAAAAAATTGATTGGTCCTTGTTGTAGGACTAGATTTTTTGCATAAAAATTATTTGACAAAAGATTGAATCACTCTTACACTCAAACTCATTATTAAGTCATTGCGTCAATACTCTGCAAAGAACTTGCATCGGAAATATATATCAAAAAGAAAGGGGAAAAAATTTGAAGTTGTTCTTCGTCTTGATTCTCAATGCAGAGGTATGTCTTCATGACCTTGCGTTACATTGCTTCTTCTTATTTTTTAATGTTATTGTTCTCTTTTTATTTGTTTTCACTCGTCTTTAGGATTTTGATGTTCAACGAACTTTTGATTATTCCCTATTGAAAATTAATTTAATTTGGCGTTTCTATGTTCAAAACTCTTGTAGATATTTGTTAATTCAACTTTAGAGGCACCATCTATTCGAATATTAGTAACACCACATGTGGGTGCTAAATCCCACACCGTGTTTGATTGGAAAGAAAAATAAATTAATGGCCAAATTTAACTATGAATCGATTTTGGTATAAACAAGTAGCGACGAATTGGATTGTTTTAATAAGTTAATGAATATAGAAATATCTCGAAGAGACATATTACAAGGAGAGCTGGAATGTACCACACATATAAAAGTTAGTCATCTATGGATGACTTTCCTTCAGATGTGCATGAACTTTGTTCGGCAACTGATCGGGTTCACGGTTCGAGGAGGTTGTGACCTTTGGGCACCGAGAGCTCCTCCAAATATGCATGATGAAACATAATTCCTGTTACGAGCGGACGTTTTATCTTTTCCCTCGATCTAACCGAGACGTGTTGGTCAATACTCCAGCAAAGGACACATGGAGAGACGGGGTGTTCTTCTTTAAAATTAATCAAGCCTCAATCGGCGACTTCAAATTTGCGAGGATGTCGGATAAATGGGCCATTAATGTTGGTTAGATAGGATATGATTAGTTCGAAGTATTAATTTGATTTACGTTGTTTGTCCTGTTCTAACTTTTTCTCTTTTTATTTTGCAGTCTACCTCGAATATGTTCCCAGTACCGAAGCTATCCAAGGCATCAGTGAAGTTCTCAGACGCATGGACGTCAGTTGGGAGTTCTTCACTCCGGAGAGAGTGTCCCGAGCATTGTTGCAATCTCTTTTGCGAGCAGTGTTCCTCCTTTGTGAAGTAAGCATGCTCTCTTTTGTTTGTCATTTTGTTGTTGTCTGACAAGTTTTTTTTTTTTTTTTTTTTTTTTTTTTGTAAGTTAATATGGTCAATCATCTGGTTCGAATCGTACCCGACTCAAGTTCTGCTCCCATCACTCCTCTTGCTGAAAAAATGTCGAGGACAACGAGCTTTCGCCAACGAACTGGAAAAGGAAAGGCACTCGATTGAGGCCGATCAGTTGAACTCTCTGCCGCCATGAACACGGTCCTGGCGACTCCTAGAGCTTTAACCGTGTAAAACGACGCGGTCAATTTGAACAAAGGCGTGCTAGCTGAGGCGTGCCCATCGTGGTCCATCCTCTCGAGACCATTGTGGTGAGCTCGAAGTCGAACGGCTGGTAGGGCTCCAAAAGCTCAATTGACCAGGAATACTTTTGCCTGCTATAGAGGGCAAGGAATCACGCTATGGGAGCTCGGACCTCAGAGGCGAGGTCGAGCTCTTCGAATGGAAGTGGCTTGACTGGTAGTCGGTCCTTCCATTGGAAGTTTGAACATGCTAAGGATTTTCCGATTACAGAAGATCCATAGGGGCTTGCTCATCTACTTCGGCATTGTAAGCATGCAGGGTGTCAGCTTCCGTCCTTAAGGAACATGGCTGAGCGTGAGGCGTATATCGAAATGGCTCTCGTGTTTTAAAAAACAGCTTTTAGGTTTTGCTAAGTATATAATTCTTTTGTTGACTTAGTCTTTATGTTTTGTAGGCGATGAAGGCGAACAATCGCTTCGCAGCTGTGTTCGAGCAGCGTGTTCGGGATATGCCCCAAACTAAAGAGCTTGAGGAAATGAAGCGGGTGGTCCAAGATTTGAACGCCAATCTTCAAGCTTCGAAGGACCGGGAGGTTCAATTGGGTGAAAGGCTAGTCGTGTTATGGCCTTGGAGAGCATAGAGAAGGATCTTAAGCACAAACTCAAGGTCGCAACTAAGCATATCTGCGCGCTTCTGGCGAAAAGTCAATCAGTGTTAGCTCAAGCAGTTCGACTTTCTGGGGAAAAGCGGGAGATGAATACAGCTCGCGAGCGAGACATTCGCCGCGCTATTCATGCTGCGAAGAAATATATCTCCTTAAAGTTCCAAAATGTCTTGGGTGGGAGAAGAAAAAAGCGGAGAACTTCGCCGAGATCGACCTTCAAGAGGTCATCGCGAATCTCGCTCTCCTCAATGAGTTGGTGATCGAAGAGACGACCATAGGACGAGACATCTGAAGCTCAACACTAAGAATGATAAGTTCACTTTAGCCTTTCTGGCCGCTCAAGGGTCGGATTTCTTGGTCAGGAAGCTCCACCTATAGGCCATCTCGGATCACTCGGTGGCATTAACGGTGGTCAACCCAAACACGAACATCCCCGTAGGCGATAACCAATTCGGAAGAAATGTAGAGGCCGGAGGGAGCTCGAACCCAATCAATGAGGAGGCTGAAGAAAGAGGAGGCATGGATCATGAGTGATCACGAGTTCAAGCCTTCTCTCTTTTTTATATTAAATTTTGAATTTGGGTTTTAATCCAAGTTTTTATTTATACTTTTTGAACATGGTACTCGAACGGGTTTTAATCCATTTAAATTAATTTGTTTTTTTTCTGAATCGTTTTACTCTATACTTAGTCGTTTTTGTGTTTGTGAAAAGACTTAGTCGTTTCGTGGTTCGTTTTGTGCCGAAACCGAACTATTAGTACGATTCGACGAACTGTTTTGTGACTATTGTTCGGAAAAATGACTTGGTCGTTTTTCTCATAGTTTTCAGTTCGAATTGTTTTAGCGTGATTAGCTTAGTCGAAATGTTAGGACTTCGCTATCTTTTTGTGATAAGAGTACTTAGCCTTATTTTCGATTAGTCTTGCATATTCGAAGTGGAAGGTTCTTTCGTCGTTTCTGTCTTAGGGAAATTTTTTATGCGCTTTGACTTCGAACACGAGAGGTGATTTTATGAGCAAACTCCAACAGCTTTAAGATCGCTTTTTAGATCATTCGGAGTAAATTGTAAGTGCAAAGTAAATAGCTCTAAGGAATCTTTATTGGTTGTAGTAATTCGTTACAAAGAGAGTTGAGCTATCATTTCGTTTATTCAATACATGGTGAAAAATAAGTGGAAGCGATGGTGGCTGCACTTGTGGATCGAGCTGCCTATTTACTCCGTTAAGGGATCAAACCTTTACTTAGTTCGATTATTGCTAGTACTCAAATGTAATACTTTTCGAGGTTTATGGCATTCCCTGATCGTTTTTTACTTCGTTTTTGACGTGAGCTTATAGATGCAAGTCCGAATATATTTTGGTGACACGATAGGGACCTTCCCAGTTGATTCCTACTTTTACATAATGGTCAAATATAATTTCATATATTCAAACCGGTTAGTCACACCCTAATTATAATTTATAACATAGATCCGTCATTGTCTATGATATGTAAATGAACTAGGATTAAATCCGTGCTAATTATAGCGCGGAGTAATTTTTCTTAAATAAATTGTTTTGAAATTTAAGAAAATTACTTTTATCTGAATTCTACAATATAGCTAACTAATGATTATAGATAAAACTGTCAATTTGTAATAATTTGTCAATTTAACCAGTTTTGCGGTGAACTAAAATATTATTCAGACTAATCCGGCAAAACTTATGATCTTGAAAACATAACTCTAATATGCACCGTTAAATGACTCTAGTTTTTGTGGTTCGTCTACGAACTCTTAAAAAAAATAGTTTTCTTGTGTATAACTTTTTATAAAATTAGTAAAATATTTTTCAATTTTTTCGATATATATTCAAATAAAATATACTAAATTATAGTGAAAAATATAGCAAAATTTTGAATAGATTTTTTTTATCTGAATATATATGAATTGATTATTATTTTAAAATATATAGTATTAAAAATAATTAAGAAATTAAATAATAAATAACCTCTTTAATGCAAAATATATACTTTCCATATTCTAATCAATAATCTTAAAATACTATTATATCTTTTCCTATTTCAATTATTCTTTGTTATTTATAATCGCATTTCATGTAAAAATTTACAAAACAAAGTTCATTTTTAAAAATATCTTCTTAAATAATATTATATAGATGTCTATTTAACCTATTTTGCAATGAATTAAAATATTATTCCGGCTAATCCGTCAAAACTTATAATTTTGAAAACATCACTTTAATATGCACCGTTAAATGACTCTAGTTTTTGTGGTTAGTCTACGAACTCTTTTAAAAAAATAGTTTTCTTGTGTCTAACTTTTTATGAAATTAGTAAAATATTCTTCAACTTTTGTTTTGATATATATTCAAATAAAATATAATAAATTATAGTGAAAAATATTGCAAGATTTTAAATATATATATTTTTTTAATATATATGAATTGATTATTATTTTATAATATATAGTATGAAAAATAATTGAGAAATTAAATAATAAATAACCTCTTTAATGCAAAATATATATTTTCCATATTCTAATAATAATCTTAAAAGATTATTATATCATTTCTTATTTCAATTATTTTTTGTTATTTGTAATGACATTTCATGTAATAACTTACAAAACAAAATTCATTTTTTAAAATGTCTTCTTAAATAGTATTATAGAGATATATTTAATCGATAACTCAACAACAAAATAAAATGTAGACCTTGACGAAATTACTGAGTTACCATCTTTCAAAACACTATTATAAATAGTATCTATGTAGTCAATAATATAAAAATTGTAAAATATATAGTTATATTCTGAAATGTGTGGGTATATATATATACCCACGATAACACACTTTTTAAAAATGCTATATTCGCATAATAAATCATGAATTTTTATATTTGAAAAGAAACAAAAAAAACTCATTATCCGTTCGATACAAAAAAAAAACCAGTGTAAGAGAAAGTGGAAGTCTATCACTTGAACTCATATTGGAACTTCGAGAGGTTACTTATTAGTTTGATTTAAATCTTCTGAAATGTACCGTAGCATGGTCCACCACACAATAGCTAAATTATTTACTTGTTATGAAAGTTTATATTTGCGGCGGATGTGGCACTTAGTATAATTAATATTAAGATTAAAAGTATTTAAATAAATTTTGTATTCATAACTTAAGAAGAACAAAAAATCAGTATGGGGCACATGTCACATTCCCTCCTTACTTACATTCGCCACTGTTTGCGGCTATATCTATACGTTCGAGTATGTATGTGTATAAAGTAAATAATACATTTAGTTTTATTAATGAAGTTCGGTTTTCCTACATCCTCGGGACCTGATAAGCTCAAATTAATACCCTAAAAGTACTAAAGCTTTGTCGATTGTAATACTTAAAGATCGAATCCACATAGACTCAAGAAATCACACAATAGATTGTATAGATGAAAATTAAGCTAAGTGATCAATGAAATTGAAAGCAAATACGTAAATTAAACTGTTGTAAGTTCGATGGGAGAAAGATAGGTTCATGATATTTCTCAGGAAATCAATGAACGCAGATAAACTAACTAGTCATGGTTCAGGTTACGCACGGTTCTTGAACTCAAATCACTAAAGTATAATATAATTAACCAACTCTCGTTGTGAGAATTATCTAAGTCTAAATCATAGGATTCCAAATCTCTTTGCGAATCCTAAAGTCTAAACTACCTTTTAGTTCAAGTTTGATTTGTTCACAAAACAACTAAACCAAATCTCTTTGCGAATAGTTATTTTTCTCACCCTAAGTTCTATCAGGTTTCTCAATTGCACTCTCGCGCCTAATCGATTATCCTAAGATCTAAGTTCTAGGTGATCAATCCAGAATTAGCTTTGAGAACAACCTAAGACGAAGAACTAATTCAGATTATGAACCATAAACAACTAATCAACCTAGCATTCAAATAAATCCCTTATGAGAACCCTAAACCTAATAGGAGATCTACTCAGACATGGAGATTGAAACAATAAACATGACTGAATAAATCATTGAATAAATAATAAAGAAGAGAGTAAAACAAGGGTTCGAAATCTTCTCTCGGACGAACAGAGTTTTAGACTTGTCTCCCTCAAAAGCTCTCTCACAAAAACCAAAGTAGAATAAAGCGTGTATCAAGCGTAATAGCCAAAGTGGCTGAAAAACCTAATAAATATCCTAAGTCACGTTTTGGGGCTTATTGTAAATAATAAAGTCTTCTGGGGAAATTTGCAGTTTCTTAAATCTTCATAAGAGTCGCGATCCTTCTGTTTCTTCGACGGGTATCGATCGATACCATAAGTGTATCGATCGATACTCAGGCATCAAATCGGTGTCTCAGCTACAAGATCTCTGCTTTGCTCCAAAAAGCTCCAAAATATTTCGATATCTCCAATTATGCTCCAAACGTACCTAAAACCTGAAAATACTCTAAAAGACTCCAAAATACTAGAAAGAATCTATAAAAAGGACTTATATCATGGCTTAAAACGGGTAAAAACCATGATATATCAACTCCCCCAGACTTAGCTTTTGCTTGCCCTCCCTCAAGCAAACAGAAAACTAAACAAGAGAAAGAGGTTTGAAATCACGGAGACTCACATGTTTTTGAAACATCGCAATGACCCTTTTTCCTAAGCTTCCAGATATCACCTAACCAGCTCCAGATCTAACCACCATGTACTTCTCCGTAGACATTCGTAGCTTCCCAGACTTCACACATTATCTCACAGCATTATCCAATAAAGCCCTCATCGCCAGTTTCATCGCTGTGATTAATACCAAGAACCTTCTAGATTCTTTTCCATACAATATCATGACAAAAGAGCCACCTAATTTCATAATTTCTGGTATTATTTTCTCTCCCCCATACTTATTTCCTATTATGTTCTTTCTTTCTTTTTTTTTTAAGATATGCATATACACATTAAGGTCTGAAACGCGAGTATTGATGGTGTTTGCCACCGAATCTCCGGTTCTTCCCTCTTATGTATCAAAGGTGTAGGCGAATAGTGCTATAACGGGAAATTTTCCTAACCTCGCTTCCAACCTTTGTGTGATCATTCCTTCACAAGTAGAAAAATGAGATCGCTGAAAATTTTCTTAGCCCTCTACTCAGAAGAAAATCATTTCATCTTTTATGCTCTTATTTATTAACTTATAACAGGGGAGACCATTACTTTCTACACATGGGTTCCTTTGTCAAATATGAATGAGGAATCAAGCTCTATGGACATCAATCACGTCGATGAAGTGCAAAAATTTGGCTCAGGCTTTTATGAATTTTGCTGGAAACATGGGCGTTTTCTAGTCAACTGATCAGCCTTTGGATTTTCCATTAGTCCGATCTAGAACTGACTCTGTAACAATGGTCACTCAAAAGCAAGGTTAACAAAATAGGTTCAAGAAAAAGATCATAATCTCCATCAAATTTTGACTCAATAAAACAAATTTTTGACTTAAAACGACTGACTCTAAGAAAAACAAACACAATGTCAGCGACTACCTCCCCAAGACTTGAAAAAAACTGTCCCTAGTGTTATCTAGCCTAAGGTTGGTGAAAGAAATCAAGAGAACTTAGTGGAAAGTGTTAAGGTCGAGAGGTGTTACCAGCGTGGTTGGTGTCGACCGACACACATCACTGGTATCGATCGATACCAGGCTTGAGTCGACACATGTCCTCAAATCAGCAACAATGGGTCAAATGTTACTCCAGATTTTGTGTCAAACGATCCAAGTGTTATGGTTAACACTGTTAGATCATTCAAACAAAAGTCAGATGCAATAAAAGATCATAGATGCATAGATCCACAAGTCCAAAACAAAAGAAAAATGCTGTCATAAAGACTCAAAAGTTCAGCAGAAAATAAAAAGAAAAAGGAAAATAAAAATCAAACGTGATAATCAGAGAGAAGGAAAACTAATCATCCTCATCAGAGGTGTCGTCGCCAGCGGTGTGGGATGGGCCAGCCTCCGTCGGTGTGCATCGTGAAATGGCACTCCATATCGTCTGTAGACTCTCGACGACGTATCGCTGAAAAGGATCCATCTCCATGTCAGGCAGTGGAGGAAGAGAAAATGCAGGAGCAGCAGCCGGTGTATGCGCACGTCGCGAACGTCGTGGTCGACCTTCAGCAACAGCAGGAACACGGCCTCTAGATGAGGCGCCTCCTCGTCGACGAGTAACAGGTGCAGCATGCATTCCACCGGATGAGGCGTGAAAAGCAACTGAGCAGGAACGTCACCAATGTCTGTCAGATCGGTGTATGGGAGATGAACCAGAAAGTCCCCATCAAAAGTGTTGAAACAACAACGTCGACCTGATTTCAGCCACCTCAGGTTCTCCATGTCCTGCTCGTCCATAAGATCACGTGGAGTCACAATCGAGCAGCTCGCGGTGCTGAATCCAAGGTGCTGAAAAATGGGAGTGAGAAGACTGCCCACCATCTCGGTCTTGACCCGAGTCTCAGTCCTGCGAGTCGTGCCACCACGTCCTGTGAAAGGTTTGGCCTTCAGCGAGACCAAATGGTGCACGAACACAGCACCTAAGTTGACCGCAAAGTCCAACTTAGGCCACTCGTAGGCATCATCCTCAATAATGTCCCCAATACCGATAGAGAGAACAATAAGCTCAGCCACCCTCATCTTGTTAGGCTTCATCTTGCACAGAAGGGTGTTGCTCAAGATCCTCGCGATGCAGCGCAGAACAGGATGGCACACATCCATCTGAGTAGTGGTCTTGCTGTCATAAACTCCGTGCCCAAAGTGCTGCCAGAATGCCTGAATATCGAGGAACTGACGAGGAAATTCACACCTCGCAAAGTCTCTGTGGAACCCATAGATGTCGCATATCTCTTAAAATGGCAATCGGTATCGCACACCTCGAATCATGAAGGTCAGAATACCCTGATGTGCAGTCGTGGGAGGTGCACCAGTATAATAGACACTAGCTATAGCCAGGAGCTGGCGCACTAGATTGGGATAAAGATCGAACTGTCGTGTAGGCATCGTTCCTAAACCGATCTTGCGAATCATTCTGTCGAGCTCCCTATCAAAACCCAGATGCCTCATAGTGAGCGTATCGACAGACCGAGTGGGCCGCACATCAACATCCATTCAAGTGTTGTAGAACAACGAATCATAATCGTCCCACTCCTCAGAAATAGGATTGGAGACGCAAGCCCTGCTCTCAGATATCTCCTTATATGTACCCTCAAATTCCCGCGTCAGAGGTAACCTCTCCTTCTCACTCCTCTTAGGCCAAGGAAGCCTACACGCTGTGACCGGAGACACGTGAGAAGTGGGAGCTGAGTGAGGCGGCGATGGTGAAGTAGCATGAGTCTCAGGAAGTGCGCGTAGACACGCGTGTGGAAGATCTGTATCCTCGTCTGAACCATCATACCGCACCCTGTATCGGTTACCCGCTAAGCAGGCTTTTACCATTCCTCTGCGCCAAGTGAGACCGTCAAAGAGCGTAACTCTGTCGAGTAAACGGAACTCATGTGGAGGATCCTCAGGTTGATTCGAGCTGGTGGCCTCTGTTCGTGTTCTCTTTTGAGTAGACATCTGCATCAGCAACAAAAGAGAAACAACATAAATCCAAAATATCTCACATCAAAAACGGTCAAGGAATATACTGAGTATCGACCGATACCAGGTGGTATCGATCGATACTCAACGGATCGCGAACTGCACGAAGATCCACAATCCAAGGATTCCCAAAAGTCAAAACTAATGGCAATTAAGCGTAAGGCAGGTTCCGATTAGTCGTAGAACAACTAAATCAAGTGGTATTCGTCCAACAAAGCGAATTCTAAGAGTTAAAAATCGAAAACCCAACCGTTGGTCACGGATTGAAAAAGAGGATATTCGTGTTTAATACCTTGTAGATCGAGTAAAAAGGGTGAGAGAATAAAAATGAGCATGAAAATCCAACAATGATAGGCTCTTGAATCACTTAGTTCTGTGAAGAAACAAAGATTTGGTGATTTGTGGGAAGTATCGGTCGATGGAGGCTAATGAGGAAGAAGGTGAAAAACCGTAGGGTTTATAAGGAAACTTACATGGGTGGTAGTATTGACCGATACCATAAGTCATATCGATCGATACAAGGGAGTCGGTCCAGCATATGTGCGTTTAAGACTGGTATCGACCGATACCAAGTGGTGTTGATCGATACTGATCATCCGAATCTGATTCACGTGACACAGTAAAATACAAGACAAAAACGGGAAAAATAAAAGACTCATATGTACAAACTTACCAGTGGGTTGCCTCCCACTTAGCGCTCGTTTAACGTCATTAGCTTGACTGTACTGCCGTTCAGGCAGTGGGTATCCAGAGGCATTATGTGTCCTTCTGGAATCTCGGTGCTCCTGAAATAGTGTTTCACCCATTGTCCATTGACAGTGAATTCTTCGCCAGAAGGATTCGTCAGGACAATTGCACCATGTGGTCTAACTTCCTTGACTGTGAAAGGACCTGACCAACGAGAACGCCATTTACCAGGAAACAAATGCAAACGAGAGTTATACAGAAGTACCTGGTCATTGGGTTCAAAATGTCTGGAGATGATCTTTTTATCGTGATACGCCTTGGTCCTCTCCTTATACAGCTTTGAATTTTCATTGGCATGATGCATAATCTCATCCAGCTCATTCAGCTGAATCAATCGCCTCTCACCAGCAGATCTGATGTCAAAATTCATCAGCTTTGTAGCCCATGCTGCCTTATGCTCGATTTCCACCGGAAGTTGACACGATTTCCCATATCGCAAGTGAAACGGTGTAGTCCCAAGTGGTGTCTTGAAAGCGGTCATGTAAGCCCACAGTGCATCATCCAGCCTTGCAGACCAATCCTTCTTAGTGGTACCCACAGTCTTCTCCAAAATCTCTTTGATTTGCATGTTGGAGACTTCGACTTGCCTATTGGTCTGAGGGTGATAAGGAGTAGCTACACGATGATTCACACCATGCTTCTTCAGCAACCTCTCGAAAACCTTGTTAATGAAGTGAGTGCCACCATCACTTATAACAATCAGAGGTACTCCAAATCGAGGGAAAATGATGGTCTTAAACAGCTTAAGAACCACTGAAGAATCATTGGTGGGACTAGAAATTGCTTCCACCCACTTAGATACATAGTCCACAGCAACCAAGATGTACTTGTTCTTGTATGACGAGGAAAAGGAACCCATAAAATCGATGCCCCAACAATCGAAAACCTCAATCTCAAGGATGGAATTTTGTGGCATCTCGTGTCTCTTACTGATCTTCCCTCTCCTCTGACAAACATCGCATTACGAGATGAAAACATGAGCATCCTTAAACATCGTAGGCCACTAGAAGCATGCTTGAAGAACCTTGGACACTGTCTTGAAAGTAGCAAAGTGTCCAGCATACTCAAATCCATGACAGTGAAACAGAACGTTAGGTACCTCTGATTCAGAAATGCATCTCCTGTAGATACTATCAGAACAGTGCTTGTACAGGTAAGGGTCATCCCAAAAGAATCGCCTTATGTCACGCATAAACTTCTTCATGTCATATTTCTTGAGGTGCTTGGGCTCCGCATCTGCAGCGAGGTAGTTGGCAATATCAGCGTACCATGGTTGATCAGAATCAGCTGCAGCGACTAAATACTCTTCAGAAACACCAAGGTGTTCAACAGTCAAAACAGGTCTGGAAATCGCAGGGTATCGACCGACACCAGGGGAGTGTCGATCGATACCAAAACCTGTAATTCGTGGGAATTGCAAAGTTTCGGCAAAACCCATTTGAAACTCAGTTTCAGTGAAATAAATAGACTCTTCTGGTAGTTGATCATCAATAGGCACGTCTGCATCGATCTGAATCCTCGAAATATGGTCAGCAACCCGGTTCTCTATTCCTTTCTTGTCCTTAACCTCGATATCAAAGCCTTGGAGCAAAAGAACCCAACGACAAAAGCGAGGCTTGAGATCCTTATTCTGCATCATATATTTGAGAGCAGCATGATCAGTATGAACAATCACTTTGCTCCCAATCAGGTAGGATCAAAATTTCTCAAAGGAAAAAACAACTGCAAGTAGTTCCTTCTCTATGGTGCTGTAATTCCTCTGAGCATCATCCAATGTCCTGCTGGCATAGTAGATAACGTACAGCTTCCTATCCTTCCTCTGACCCAGTACTAATCCAACAACAAAATCACTAGCGTCGCACATGATCTCAAAAGGCAAAGTCCAATCAGGAGGTTGCACAATAGGAGCACTCACTAAAGCCTTTTTAATATCCTCAAAGGCTGCAAGACACTCAGGTGTGAAATTGAATTTGATCTCCTTGTATAATAGTGCGGTGAGTTGGCGGGCTAGCTTGGAGAAGTCTTTGATGAACCTTTTGTAAAACCCAGCATGACCAAGGAAGTTTCGAATATCCTTCACATAAGTTGGTGGTTGGAGGGTTGTCATGACCTGAATCTTAGATTTGTCAACCTCGATCCCAGCCTCAGAAATCTTGTGCCAAAGCACGATGCCATCTTGAACCATAAAGTGACACTTTTCCCAATTAAGGACCAAGTGTTTCTCTTCACACCTCTGTAGCACATTGCATAATTTATCCAAACAGTCCTTGAATGATGATCCATACACCGAAAAATCATCCATGAACACCTCCATAAAATTCTCAATCATGTCTGTGAAGATAGACATCAAGCATCTCTGAAAAGTGGATGGAGCATTACACAATCCAAATGGCATTCTCCCGTGTGCGAATGTACCATAAGGACATGTGAAAGTCGTTTTTCCTTGGTCATCTGGATGTATCAGAATCTGAAAGAAACCTGAATACCCATCGAGAAAACAGTAGTAGGGATGACTAGCCAACCTCTCCAACATCTTGTCAATTAATGGCATTGGGAAGTGATCTTTCCTTGTGGCTGCATTCAACTTCCTGTAGTCAATGCACATTCGATGCCCAATGATAGTTGTTGATCCGTAAATCACACAAAAAAGGGGTAAAACAGTACTTTTGGTCGGAATCTCGTTTATTGATCTAAGTCGGCGATTACAACAGAGTTTAAGTAAGAAGATAAAGACTAAAGGATTCGAGATCGGTAATGAGCTCTCTTATATTCTCTGTCTTTGTGGAAGTTGTGGATGTTTCGAACGAATGAGCCTCCTCCTTTATTTATAGTGTCTTTGAGGCGGTTGAAAGGAAGATTTCCTTTTCCGAGTTCGATTAGGAAAAGGAAATCTTCCGGTTTTCTCTCTGAGATAAGGATAAGTTCCTGATATCTCGAAGAGTCGACCGAAGAGAATATTTCCTTTTCCGAGGTCGGTGGGAAAAGGGAAATATCCCGGTTTCATCTGTTGTAACGGACTGGGCTTGTGATGGGCCTAGATCGGTAGCCGAGATGGGCTTTCAGCGAGATTCCGAGCTCGGCCCAACGTTTTCGGGCCGACTTGTCTTTGATCCGAACCATCGTAGACCGGTCTTGATTGGACCGATCTCGGTTCGAACCGAGTTAAACCAGGGGGTGCTAATCCCCCCTCTAACAATTGGTCCCCCCCTCAGTTCGGCGAGGGAGTTTATGAGTTCGGTGAATTTTTGGGGAGTATTCTTTAGCTCGGTTAAAACTGAGATCGGTACGATCTGATCAGATTCTATTTCGAGTGCGGCGGATTTTCGGGTTCGGCGAATTTTTAGTTCGGCGAACTTCTTTCGAAAGTGAAGATCGGAACTCCCGTGATCGAATAGATTTTGGAGCTTTCGAGTTCGGCAGATTTTTCTCGAGAAAAGTGTGCCGCTTTATCTTCTTTAGTCGCAGAATTCGAGGAGTCGCGTGTCATTGCGTTTTTCCTTATAAATACCGCTCGACCCTCTTTCTGTTTTTTACTTCTGCTTTGCTTCCGAAAAGAAAAAGGTACTTTCTCTCTCTAAACGCTCTCCCTTCTCTCTAGAATTTATTTTTCTTTCCGTTCTCCGATCATTTCTCCGCCGTGATTCTTCCGATCTGTTTGAAGATCTTCGAACTTTCTGGGCGATCTTCAAGCTGTTCTTCGTTAGCATTCAAGTTGTTCTTCATCAGTTCTTTCTTTCGATCGAGATGGTTTCAAGGACTTCTTCTCCTTCTGTTAAAGACCGATCTCCGAATCAAGACTTCCCAGACCTTAGACGTTTTATGGATGATTCTGTTTTGAGCTCGGATATGCAAGATCTACTCAGACATAGCTCGCGTCGTGGTGAAGTGAGTAGTTCCAGGGTTACGATCGAGGTTCCTCAACTTATTGATGAGGATGAACTTGAAGAAGTCGTTGAGCCAGATGAACAGATTCGGGCAGATCGGGAATTTGCAGTTCGGCTCGCGGAGGGCGATGATGCTGCCTGTCTGGACGATCACGCTGTATCGCCAGCGGCTCGTCAGGATGATGTTTCCAGGTCGGCTACCGGACGGGTGGTTGAAAAGTCCGCGAATATTGGGCCGTCTCGTTCCAAGGCCGAGACGGTCCAAGTTACTTTGGAAAGATGCAATGCTCCGGATGGTATCCTTATCAAGATCCCGAAAGAGACCGACCGCCCGTGGGACGCTCCTGACGGTTACCTTTGTGTTTACGAGGAGTATTTCAGGAGCTGCGGTCTTAAGTTTCCCATCCCGGAACTCTTCTATAAGTATTGCAAGAGGAGCATATTGCGATCTCTCAGTTGATGCCGGCCACGGTAATAAATCTTATGGGTCTTCTCTCTCTTGGGGAGGAGTGCGGCATACCCATCTCGGCGAAGATTTTTGAAAGATTGTTCCGGGTTAATTTGTCGAAGGCGAAACCTTGGTACTTATCAGCTAATGCGAAGCCGGAGTGTGACCTCGTCACCGGGAATAAACCGAGCAAGGTTAACAACTGGAATGCTCGGTACTTCTATGTGAAGATTGACGAGTCTTCTGTCGGGCATCCAAACGGGAGTTACCGAACTCAGTGGAGGACGCCTATTGGTAGATATTCGTTCCTGACTCCTTTTAGTGCTTTATTTTGCCTAAGTTATATTTCTTCGTTTCTTTTTCAGATCGTCACATACCGGGCTTCCTTATCACCACGCCGGGATTCACCTTTATCCACGTGAAGAAATTAAGTGCGGCAGGGAAAGCTCGGTGGCCAGAAGCTTACCAGGAAAAGCTTGATTTGAAGGCGAAGAGAGTTCTCAGAGGTATAAATCTGTCATTTTTGTAGATCGTTCGATACCGATACTCATTTTTCCGGTGTTCATATCGCTTTTTCCCTTTTGCAGCAAAGTCATCACGTCGTCGGAGAAAAATGAAGTTCGATGATATCCCTAATCTTTCAGCCGAGATGGACGGCGACGAGATGGACGTGGATGTTCCCGTGCCTGATGACCAAGTGAATCCCGAGGCTACGGCCGTTGACGAACATGTTGGCTAAGAGGAGGTTCCTGCTGGGGATCGGACTCCTTCGGCGACCGAATGGGCAAACCCGGAAGCTCCAGCCGAAGAGATTGGCCAAGGAGACGTTCCTGCTGGGGAGCACACTTCTCATCCGGCCGAGAAGAAGAAAAAAAAGGAAGACAAAACGGGGGTCTCGGCGGGCTGCTGGTTCAACCGCTGGAGTCGGTACCGAGCACGCCGAAGGTGGCGAAGGCGACGAGGGGATTACCGAACCCCAACAAGCTGATGGAGATACAATTGTCCTATCGGACAGTTCTCCAGTGTCAAAGAAGCGTCGGACGTCAGATCCCGAGGTCAATTCCTGGGATTACGTCGAATCATATCGGCGCTTGAGTTTCGGCCCTGACTTCCTTCCGCCGATCGATTGCCTTCGCCAATCTGAGGCCTATAAGAAACTGGCCCAGACTACTGCCGAGGTAAACCTTTCTCTTTTTTTTTTTTTAGTTCGTTATCCTTTTTCTTTCGATTGCTTATTTTTAAAGTTCGTTATTTCTGCAGATGGTTGCTCAGACGAACGAGATCGTCGGGTCTTACGACCACGAGCTCGGAGAATCGCGCCGTAAAGCTTTCGAGGCGAGGGTTCAAGCGGCGGAGCTTCGCAAGGAGCTGCACATATCCGAGGACCGAGTGGAGGCGGGCGATCGTGCGGTGGATCAACTGACTCGCGAGATTGCCGCACTTAAGAGATCCAATGCCGAGCTGGGGTTGAAAAGAGACGCTCTCTCGATAAAGCTGTTCGCGGAAACTTCGCGATTGAGGGCTGGTCGTACCCAGCAGATCTCCAGGAGAAAAGCGGTCACTGAAAAGTGCCAAGTCCGGCTTCAGAAGGTAAAGGACCATTTGTCGGCGGTTGAGCAGGCGAAGAAACCGTTCCTCGTTATCAATCAGGTTCAGGGAGTACTTGATTTCTGTGAGGGCCTCAAGAAGAAGCACGGTATTGTTGTCCCTTCGTCTCGTATCGATCGGCTCGAGAAGCTTAAGGCCGAAAAGGTGAAGGAATATGCCGCGATCGACCTCTGTGAGCTGGATGAGGCGGACTTGGTTGTCACGCCTTTTAGTGATCCGGTGCATCCAGAGGTTTCGACATCAATGGGCAATGAGGTTCCACCGGGCCTCGACGAGTTCGGATCCAATCAGGCTTCCATGTCGGCTGATCGCGCTGATGCGATGCGGAAGCAAAATGTCTAAGCTCCTTTTTTTTGTGATTTGTTTAGTTTTCTTTTGCCCGAATGGGCTTATAACTTGACCTCTTGGACCGGAGGGTTTTTAAAGTCCGGTATCCGTTTTGCCCGAGGGGCTTTTGAATGAATCTGATTTTTATCGATCTTTTTATTTTGAGTGTTTATGCTTTGTTATTTCTCAAGTTATTTTTATGCCGAGTTCTGATATATTTGAAGTCGTACATAATACGAACCTCTCGAATTTATCGTACACAGTGGTGCCGTAAACTGTACGGTCTTAACCGGGTGAAGAGGATAAATTCGACTGAACCTGTTCGAGGTCGGCAATCCCTATCGTAGATCGGCTTACTGCTTTTGCGATTGTTGAGAAATCGGCTTACTTGTTTTTGCGACTGTTGAGAAATCGGCTTACTAGTTTTGCGACTGTTGAGAAGTCGGCTTAGATTTGCGAGGAAGGACGTTCGGCTTGACCCTAGAGTTTAGTTTAAGAGTACGTGAACAGCCCATCTTAATATGCTCTAGGTTTCTCACATTGAATCCGAGTGTGCGAGACGGACTTGGCTTATTTAGCTCGGATAATCTGAGAATTTGGTGCGAGACTGATCTCGGCTTTGAATGTGGAAAGTGTATTATCCATTGCACCATGAGGATGCGTGCGAGCTAAGCTCGGCTTTATCAGATCGTCTGGCCAGGACGTTGATATGTAACCGTTGGTGGTTGAAAATGCGAACTGTTGAAGTTCGGCAAACTAAAAGTTTGACTTAGAAAATACGAACTGTTGGAGTTCGGCAAACTGAAAGTTTGACTTAGAAAATACGAACTGTTGGAGTTCGGCAAACTAAAAGTTTGACTTAGAAAATACGAACTGTTGGAGTTCGGCAAACTAAAAGTTTGACTTAGAAAATACGAACTGTTGGAGTTCGGCAAACTGAAAGTTTGACTTAGAAAATACGAACTGTTGGAGTTCGGCAAACTGAAAGTTTGACTTAGAAAATACGAACTGTTGGAGTTCGGCAAACTGAAAGTTTGACTTAGAAAATACGAACTGTTGGAGTTCGGCAAACTAAAAGTCTGACTTAGAAAATACGAACTGTTGGAGTTCGGCAAACTAAAAGTTTGACTTAGAAAATACGAACTGTTGGAGTTCGGCAAACTGAAAGTTTGACTTAGAAAATACGAACTGTTGGAGTTCGGCAAACTAAAAGTTTGACTTAGAAAATACGAACTGTTGGAGTTCGGCAAACTAAAAGTTTGACTTAGAAAATACGAACTGTTGGAGTTCGGCAAACATAAAGTTTGGCTTTAGAAAATACGAACTTTTGGAGTTCGGCAAACATAAAGTTTGGCTTTGAAGGTACGAACTATTGGAGTTCGGTAGAATGCCTTGGTAAAATTTTATTGATGTTATAGCTGCGCCTTGTGAGGGCTGCCTACGTACCTTCGAAAGAAGGATCAAGCCATTCGTAGTTCATATTACATATTAGAATCGAGCGTATGTGTAGTAGCTCGGTGATCTTTCTTTTTTTTTTTTTTTTTTTTTTTTTTTTTTTTTTTTTAGCGTTTGAGGGTTGGCCTAGATGTAGTACCGCTTGAGGTTCATGGAATTCCACGAACGGGGAATGGGGGTTCGTGGAATTCGCTTAAATCTGCTTTGATGTCCTCGTCGAGCTCGGCTCCGATTCCTACGCATCTCTCCGGATTGAAATCGTCGATATTGACTTGGACGATCGTTTCGCGTCGCGGTAAATCGGGATCGTTTGGATTTTTCTTCTTATTGATCACGCAGGTGCGGGGAGTGGTCCTCAGTTTGCATTCGTTGATGAAACACGTTCGGGACATCACTTGGTCGCCTTTAAGGGTGAAGATTCCGGAAGGTGTTGGGAACTTGACGCATTGGTGATACGTTGACACGACTGCTTGCATTGAGAATATCCACGGCGTGCCAAGTATCACGTTGTAAATCGCTGGTTTGTTTAACACCAAGAACTTGACCATTCGGCATATTCCCCCGGTATACATAGGAATTTTAACCGTTCCTGCTGTCATGGTTTGCTCGCTCGAGAATCCGGTGAGTGGTTCGATGTTCGGTCTGATTTGGTTGTCGGGAAAATCCATATTTTTCAGCGTATCCTTGAAAATCACGTTAACCGAGCTCCCAGTGTCGATCAAAATTCGCCCGACTACGACATCACCGATGAGTGTCTCGACGACTAACGGGTCGTTATGCGGCATATGAAGTCCTTCCGTGTCGGCCTCAGAGAAGGTGATCGGCGTTCCGCAGGGTGTAGTCTGATGTGACTGTTTTGCGGCCACTGCTTCCTTACTGTATGTCTTCAGAGCTCGGACGGAGTAGTTGCATGTTTCCAACGCGCCCATGATCATGTTGATACGTTTCCGAACCTGCGGAGGTTGCTGAGCTTCCACGTTGTCCTCTCGATCCCGTTTTGGCTGTTCGTCGTCGGTTTTATTTTTAGGCTGCTCGGTAGCCTTGTTTGGTCTGGAGTTACGTCTCCTACCGTTATCGTTACGGTGCGGTCTGTTCGAGGGTTGGAAGGTTCCTTCGACTGGAACTTCCCCCTTTTTGTACTTCATCATCAGGAACTCCTGTAGATGTTGGCACTCTTCGGTCGAATGATTTCCATACCGGTTATGGAAATTGCAGTACGGTACGGATCCAGTGGTGTCGGGCTCTTTTGGCTCATCCAACCGAACCCAAGTGTTTGACAAGGATTGCTGAGTTTGGACCGTATTGACGGGTTGTTTCGGGGGAACGTACAGTTTGTCCTTAGTGGCGGGCTGTTTCGTGATTGCGTATCGCCTATCTTTCTCGGATCTTTCCTCCTCCTCCATGATGAAGATATGCGCCCTGTGCAGGATGTCCTCCAATGTCTTTGGATTATTGCGTTTGATCTCCCTGTGAAAGTCCGATTCGTACCAGGTGGCTTTGTAAAGAGCCTCGATTGCGGCTTCGTCGTCGATCGTGCAATGGGATACAACCGCTTTGAAACGTTCCATGAAGTTGCGTAGGGGCTCGTCCTGCTTCTGCTCGAGGGCCCAGAGTTCGGCGTTCTTTGTTTTCTGCTTGATAAACATGGTGAAGCGTTTGAGGAATTTGGTAGTGAGCTCGTTATAGCTGTTTACCGAACTTGGCTCGAGCGTTGAAAACCAATCAAGCGCGGCTCCGGATAAGTTCTCCACGAATAGTTGGCACATGGCTGCGTCCTTCTCGGTTTCCGAGCCGAAACGAAATCGGTTCATTGTGATGACAAACGAGGTCAAGAAGTGTTTAGGATCGGTAAACCCGTCGTATGATGTGATCTTGACTCTTTCCAATCGTCGGACTGGAGTGTTGACGACTTTGTCGGTAAACGGCGTCCTCTGTGACTCTTGAATTACTCGGTCGATCTCCGGCGCCGAACTCGTAGCCTGATGGACTTTGGTCCGCATATCTTGTAGTTGGGCCTGGACCTTGGCGAATTCCAAATTCACGGCGGCTTGGTCCGTGATGTTGATTTCCGAACCGGTCGCGGAGGATCTTCTTGTCGGCGGGTCGATCGTGCCTGGGGGTTGAGCGTCGGTTAAGTCGGACAAGAGATTTCGGCGTAACGTGTTTTCGTTGGCGGGGGTGACCGGGTTTGGATCGAGGATACCGATCTGATTTCGGCGCTCAAAATGGGATGCTATGAGAGATGCGATCCGCTCTTCGTTCTTTTTGTTAATTTCGGCGAACTGCGCTGTCATAGCTTCTATGAAGACGGTCGGATCCGTGAATATCGAAGCAGCCGGAGGCTGTGGAAGAGTCCGAGATGGATTGACCTGATTGTCTTCTCCAACAGGTATGGTCGGAGGGGGTCTTCCTCCGGTTGTCTGTAGTTCGGTATCGATAGGATTGAGCTCGTCGATCCGTGGGTTTTGATCATCGGTTTCTGAGCTGTTGACGGGGGCTGCGGTGGTATCGACTGGAAGAACCATTGCCGAACTTCAATCAAACGATATCCGAAAGTACTGTTCTATCTATCCCCACAGTCGGCGCCAATTGTTGATCCGTAAATCACACAAAAAAGGGGGTAAAACAGTACTTTTGGTCGGAATCTCGTTTATTGATCTAAGTCGGCGATTACAACAGAGTTTAAGTAAGAAGATAAAGACTAAAGGATTCGAGATCGGTAATGAGCTCTCTTATATTCTCTGTCTTTGCGGAAGTTGTGGATGTTTCGAACGAATGAGCCTCCTCCTTTATTTATAGTGTCTTTGAGGCGGTTGAAAGGAAGATTTCCTTTTCCGAGTTCGATTAGGAAAAGGAAATCTTCCGGTTTTCTCTCTGAGATAAGGATAAGTTCCTGATATCTCGAAGAGTCGACCGAAGAGAATATTTCCTTTTCCGAGGTCGGTGGGAAAAGGGAAATATCCCGGTTTCATCTGTTGTAACGGACTGGGCTTGTGATGGGCCTAGATCGGTAGCCGAGATGGGCTTTCAGCGAGATTCCGAGCTCGGCCCAACGTTTTCGGGCCGACTTGTCTTTGATCCAAACCATCGTAGACCGGTCTTGATTGGACCGATCTCGGTTCGAACCGAGTTAAACCAGGGGGTGCTAATCCCCCCTCTAACAATAGTCCTAGTAGGAATCATCTCATCCTTCTCATTCTTCACCACAGTTATCCCTCCTTTCTTAGGAACAACGTGCACTGGACTGACCCAAAAACTATCTGAGATGGCATAGATAACCCCTGCTTTCAAAAGCTTCATGACCTCTTTTTTTACCACTTCTTTCAAATTCGGATTTAGCCTTCTCTGATGCTCAATTGAAGCCTTTGACTCGTCCTCAAGATGAATCCTATACATGCACACGTCCGGTGATATACCTGAAATGTCATCAAGAGAATAGCCAAGAGCTTTGCGATACTTGCGCAGCTTGCTCAGCAGTAAGGCAATCTCTGCGTTGTTCAAAGAAGCATTAATAATCACTGGGTACGTGGAACTAGGACCAATAAAACCATACCTCAGATTTGCTGGAAGTGGCTTGAGTTCCACCTTAGGAGCATTTTCCTCGCTCCAATCTCCAAGCCCGTCAGCTTTCTTAGAACTTTCGGCTAACTCCCTTTCTGGTCGCAGGGTATCGACCGATACTAGAGGAGTATCGATCGATATTGGTGGTGTTGTATCGAGCATCTTCGAGTATCCAGTAGTATCATCACTCGAATAATCTTCTGACTTAGCTGAACAGACCAATGCTCTCTCCAATGGGTCCTTAGGATGCATCTCCATGAAGTACTCTTCAGCAATGTCACTGAAATTATCAACAAAGAAAGTCTACCCATCGATGGTTGGTCTCTTTATCATCATCTTCTCCATGTTAAAAGTCATGACCAAATCACCAATGTTAAGAGCGATCTTCCCATTCCTGCAATCGATCAAAGCACCAGCTGTTGCTATGAATGGCCTTCCCAGGATAAGAGGATCTCTGGGCTCTGCATCATACTCTAGGACAATAAAATCAGTTGGGAATAAGCAATTTTCAATCTTAATAAGAACGTCTTCGAGCAACCCCTCTGGAAGTCTAACTGAGCGATCAGCAAGTACCAGGGAGATTGATATATCATGGTTTTTACCCCGTTTAAACCATGATATAAGTCCGTTTTATCGAGTCCTTATTCTATTTTAGAGTCTTTTAGAGTCTTTTACAGGTTTTAGAACATTTGGAGCATTATTGGAGATATTGGAGTTTTATGGAGCGTTCTGGAGCAAAACTGAAATCTGGTGACTAAGTGCCTGATCGAAGCGTCAAGCATCGATCGATACCTCCCTGGTATCGATCGACACCCATCCAGGAGATTACGAGTCGCGACTTTTTAGTGTTTTTTTTTGTAGTTCCCTTTAGTTCAGTTTTTTTAGTGTTTGGGATATTTAGTCTCTGCATTCCGATTATTATATTTAGTTTTATGTTTGGATTTGTTTATAGACGTATTTGTTATATTTGGGTTTTACCTTATCTTTCTGATTGGTTTAATATTAATAATAGAATTACTTTTTTGTTATTTTCTTTTGTGGATTGGATATGTGATTTACGTTTGGGATTTCACAAAGTGTATGAAATTAGGGACGACAAAAAATTATATTATTTTAAAAATATTAAAAAACATAAATCAAAAGTTGGATACAAACCAAAATAAAACATGTTAATCCAAAAATTTCACGCTTTCTTTCCTAATTTCACCAGAATTATTATATTACCTTTAATGAATTCGATTATCTACAAATCCATGCAACTATCAATTAAAATTCTTATTCAAAAATAAGAAGAATAGAAACCGAAAAAAAAAAAGAAGTCGAAGAAGTCGAAGAAGACGAAGACACAAGCCATATAAAACCTGGAAGAAATTGAAAATGATGGATAACACAAAATAATGAAGAAGGATAATAAGAAGAAAACCGGAAGAAAAGAACAAAGAAAAAAAAGAAAACCGGAAGATGAAGAAGACCAAAAGATGAGGTAGACGAAGTGTAAGAAGGTGAAGATGAGGATAACGACGAAGAAAAATCAGAAAAATAAGAATTCAAATAAGACAAAGAATATGAAGGAGAAGAGGAAGAAGAGGAGGAGTAAAAATTGGAAAAAACAAAAGAAGAAGAAGTTGGAGAATACGAATATGGTGAAAAAGAAAGAAAAGACGAGGAAGAAGATATATCAAAAGATAAAGAAGAGAAAGTAGATGAAAACAAATCAGAATAAGAAAATAAGTTGAAGAAAACCGAAAGAAAAAATAGGAAGAAGAAGTCGGAGAAGAAAAAATGATAAAAGAAGAAGTAGAAGTCGAAGACGATGAAAAGGAAGAAGGAAAAGACGAGGAAGATGAAAAAAGGAAGAGGGGGAAGAAGAAGACGAAGTTGAAGAAGAAGAATTCGGAAAATACAAGGACCCATGCTTAAAGATGTGGAAGGAGACCGAAAGATGAAGATGAAAAAGTTTGAGAATGTGAAGATGCGGAATGAGGATAAGAAAAACCAGAAGAATAAGGAACCAGAGAAGACAAAGAAAACAAATGTGATGAATTTTGAGAAGTCGAAGAAGAGGAAGAAGAAGACGAATAAAAACCGGAAGAAAAATAAGAAGGAGAAGTCGAAGAAGAAAAAGATTATGAAAAAGAAGAAGAAGCCCAAGACGATGGAAAAAATAATGAAATTACGAGGAAGAAGAAAAACCGAAAGATAAAGAAAATGAAGAAGTAAAAGACGAAGAAAAACATGAATAATAGGATGTCGAGAAGACGAAGATGATGAAGAATGATAAGAAAGAAGAAGAAGAAGATGATGAAAAAGAAGAAGGAAAGGACGAGGAAGAAGAAAATCTGAAAGTTGAATAAGAGGGAGAAGAGGAGGACAAAGTCGATGAAGAAGAAGAAGGAAAAGACGAGGAAGAAGACTGAAGAAAAGAAAAAGAAAAATCAGAATAAGAAAAATTAAGACAAGATGAAGATGTTGAAGAATAAGAAGGAGAATAGGATGATGCATTTGGAGAAGAAAAACCATATATAATCTTTGAGAAGAATCAAGTGACAATCTTATGGTGTCAGTCCCAACTCACAATTTAATTATATATTATTTTTGGAAACCTCAGAAGATAATCAACTTCAAAGTGAGAACAATATTACAAAACTTAGAGAGGGAGAGAGAGAGATTTATATTATATTTTTTAATTCTAATGTAAGCTTCTTAATCAGCCATAATTAATAGACTCGCTATTATGTGTTTTAACACATCTTCGATCTCAACTTCGAAACATATCTATTTGATTTGTTTGGGCTTTTAATATTAACCCTTAAAAACATTAGATTTGGAGTCCTAAATGTAAATATGCCGTGATCGAGTCCTAAATGTAAATATTGAAAGTCGGAAATGACGAGGAAGATGACAAAGACAAAGAAAAATAAAAACCATAAGTAGAATAAGAAGGCGGATGAGACCAAGACGTTGAAGAAGAAGACGGGGGAGAAAGTTAAGGATTTGGAGAAGAAGAATACAAACTGGAAGAAGGGGAATAAGACGAAGGTGGTGAAGAAGAAGCCAAAGACAATGAAAAAGAGAAAAAGAAAATATGAGGGAGAAGATAAACCGAAATATAAAGAATAAGCAGAAGAATTTGAGGATGAAGACGGGACGAAGAAAAAACAAAAGAATAATAAGCCAGAGAATGAAGACGATGAAGAAGGAAAACCGGAAGAGATAGACGAAAACAAACCGAAAGAGAAGAAGAAGAAGAAGACACTTACGACAAAATGGAGAGAGAGTTCTAGCGATAGAGAGATAAAAAAGAATTGTTTTACATACAATGTGTGATTGAATGAAACATTATTTAACTTGTTATCGAGCTCTATGATTGCCATTGCTTTATTTCGTATTTTTATGAATAATATTAGTTGTTATTTTTTTTTCTTTTTTTGGATTGATCGTAAATCAAACATTGTTGTTATATTTGTGTTTGAGTAATAACTTAATGATGTAATTAATTAGTTTATGAAACATATATGCCCGCGCAAGCCGCAGGCTACCTACCTAGTGATAGAGATGAGTAAAGTTACGAAGCAAATATTTGACATCAATGTTTTATCCGTGTTCGTCGTTATTATTATTATTATTTTTTTTTTTGATTACCAGAAAGTTCTGGACCGAAACTCGTAATCTCTCAGATTCGGAATCATAGCGTATTCGTCATTTTCCCAAGCACCTCGCATCATATTCATCTGATCCGGTTGTTGTACACATGTCACCAGGTTGAGTGGTAAAGCATCTGATCTTTGACAACAGTCTCAACTCTCAAGGAATATTTTTTGGAGTTAACGCAAACTCCTAAAGGGAATGATGAGCAGAATTCTGAAGTTGGAGATGTTTGATGGTGGGACTTGTTTTGGGGCAAGCTCTCCCTCTCTTCCTGACTGATACCAGAGCCAAAGTAAAGCTAGCGACGTTAAACAAGCGCTTGGTGGGAGGCAACCCACCGGTAAATGTACATATCTTATCTTTTCCTTTGTTTTTGCTTTCACTAACATTTTCTAATTTTTAGTTTAGAGTCTAAGTGTTTTAGGTAAAAAAAAAAGGTCGAACACAACATAATCGTTCGATACCACATGGGTATCGATCGATGCCAAGGGTCCAGAGAATCGGAAATCGATCGATGCAGTGTACGCATCGATCAATGCCAAGGGTCCAGAAAATCGGAAATCGATCGATACGGTGTATGCATTGATCGATGCAGGGCGTCCAGAGAAACAAAAATCAATCGATGCATATCTTACATCGATCGATACCGACCCAAGTAAGTCAACTTTGACTTTTTCTTGATTTTTTTTCTTTGAGTCTGTTTTACCTTCTTCTTGATTTATTTTCACACCGAGACGGTGTGAAGTGAAGTAAGTCTGGAGGAGGGTCTTTGTCGTTTACTAACGCTATTTTCTTTCTTTTGTTTTTCCTTTTGAGTCATTTTGATGTTTTCTTTGAGTCATTTTATTTTATTGAGTCAAAACTTGTTGGAGATTATGATCACGACCTTTGAATTTTTATGTGATTTGTATCTAAGTGATCATTGTTGCAGAGCTAGTTTCATACCAGACTAATGAAAAATCTAAAGGCTGACTAGTTAATCAGAGACATCCATGTTTCCAGAACAATTCAAAAAGCTTGAGCTAATTTCTGAGCTCTTCTTTTTACCTCATCATCGTGATTGGTGTCCTCAGAGTTTGACTCCTCATTTGTATCTGACAAGACAACATGTGTGAAAATATGGTACTCCTCTCTCTTATTTAAAATAAAAAGTAGAAAAGATGAAATGATTTTCTTTCGAGTAAAGGGCTAGGAAAATTTCCATCGATCCCATTATTTTACTTCGAAAGAAATGATCACACTAAGGTTGGAAGGGAGGTTAGGAAAATTTCTAGATATACCACTATTCGCCTACACTTTAGAATAAAAGGGGGGCACTAAAATTAACCGGGTATCCGGTGGCAAAAACCATCAATACTCGCGTTCCATCAGCCATTGACCCTACAGAAAGAAAATGAGAAAAGAATAAGTTTGGGGAGGGAAAAAGTACCAAAGGTTGTGTTGTTGTCTCGTCACGATATCGAAAGAGAAAGAGTCTATAAGGTTCTTGGCATTATGATCCTTGATGAGACCCAACAATGATAGCTTTGGGTTATTCTGTGAAATAATGAGTTGAATCTGGGAGGCTGCGAATGCTTGCAGAGAAGTACATGGTGGTTCGATCTGGAGCTAGTTTGGCAATACGTGGATTACTAAGGTAATTGTCATTACATAATTCTAAAGGAAATGTGAGTCTCCGTGCTTTTTCAAACTTTTTATTCTTGCATAGTTTTCTGTTTGCTTAAAGACAAGCAAAAGACTAAGTCTGGGGGAATTGATATACTTGGTTTTTACCGTTTTCTAACACATGTTTTGGTGTTTCTTTTGAGTATTTTATCGAGTCAAAGTGTGTTTTTAGAGTTTTTTTAGGTTTTAGGAGACTTTGGGAAAAAAATAGCCGTTTTAGATGAAAATGAGCATACAGAGGTGCATAATCATGCAGAGACGTCAGAAGTTTGTCAGTCTTTGAAGGTCTTCACACCAATGGATCGAGCTGAAATTTTTCCACAAGATAGATCTTTGAATTAGCTTTCATTTTCAAGTGGTTTGAAGAAAATCCATCGATCGATGCAACATGACAGAAATTTCCAGGATCCTCCAAATCGATCGATGCATAACTTGCATCGATCGATGTACTTCCCAGACGAAAAAGGCAGTTTCTGCAGTGTCTAAACTTCCTATTTTGCCCCAGAATCATCCTAACTTAACCTAATTCGACCCATGACCTATATATACTTATTTTTCAGCCTCTTTAAAGGCTAAGCTTTATTTTCTGAGACATCTTTCATATCTGTCTTTTGACTACTCTCTATTCTACTCAGATTTTTGGCTATTGATTTTGTAAGCAAGAAGAAGAATCTATGCATATATTGAGAAGAATTCTAAACTCTTTCCTCTCTTTTATTATTATTATGAGTTTCTCTCTATCTCCTTACTTGTTCTCCGTTGCCATGTCCGAGTAGTTTCATAGTTAGATTTAGGGTTTCAAAGGGATCCATGAATCATTGAATTAGACATAAATACGGATTTATCTTTTGTGGTTTTCGGTTATTGTTGTGTTTATTGCTTAGGCTAAGTTGACCGCTTGCCTATGATCTAGGGTTTAAAGTATACCACGGAAGTGTCGTAGGTTGCTAGAAAGAACATAAGCGAGCGAATTATCCTTAGCAACCGGAAGTTGATGTTAAGGCGATTCGTGAACATATTGAACCAATTTGTTAATGATGGTCTAGAACTCTATGTTCAACGGAAGTTAGGATTTTAGGTTGTTAGATTTAGTAATCAATATCACGGAAGTGGATTGGTTAGATATTTATGTTTGAGTTTGAAACTTGCGTTTATTCATTCTCATAATAGTTGTTTGATTCATGATCTCTGGATTCCCGCGAAGAAACCCTCGATCTAACGTTTTTCTCTTATTGAATTTACACCGCTTTTAGTTATTTTCATTACCTTGCAATTCAACCCTTATTATCATCTTAGCTTAATTTCGTCTTGTGAGAATCGTAATGTAACATTGATCTCTGTGGATTCGATCATAAAGTACTACATTGACATATTGTTATGATTGCCGTAGTGTACACTTTAGTTAATTAATTGACTACGTGGTAAAACACCTAAATCACCCAACACTTTCCAAATCTCATGTGATCTCATAATATCCATCCTCCAACAGAAAGATAACAAATAAAAGAAAGAAACCCATAATTTTGCAACAGAACAAACACAAAAAAAAAAACAAAATAATATACAATTTTTCTTTACAAAAAAAGAACAAATTTAAATAATAAAATAATTAATAAATATTAAATAAATTCAAGTAAGTTTTTTTTATTAATAGACATGTGTTAACTATCAAAATTTTTAAATGCACAAAAATAAGAAATACGTGTTAACTACCAAAATGTAATTAACATAAGATGAATCAATCTAAAGTAAATTGGTATTCCGTGGATGATTTAGTTCATCAATTAACAAAAATCCATAACAGTAAATATATATAATTATAATAAGGGTGAATTAAGAAATAGTAGTTTTAAGTTTATAATTTGTCAAATAGATGTATTTTGGTGGGGAATGCCGATAAAGCCCTTAGAGCATCAGCAATGGGGGTGTCTCAATGAGACACCTTCTATTAAAAAAATAAATAAATCAAAAGTGAAGAGAGAGAAAAGAGATGGTGTCTCAAATGAGACACCCAACAAAAAATTTTGAGACACCCTTCTCATATGTGTCATATTGTGATTGGTCTAGATTTTTTTTTGAATTTAATTATTTAACTAAAAAAATTAATATTTTTATTTTGAGACACTCTCAAAGTGTTTTATGGATGCTTATGCTCTTATTACACCGAAAATGGAGAGAGAGAGGGTGAAAAAAAGAGAGGAGAAGACAGATGGTGTGAGAGAGAGGAAAAGGAAACAGTTTTTTATTTTAAAAAAATATTTTCTATTTCTTCTTTTTTTAATATCATCTTTCTCCGTTAAATTATTTATTTTTATATATTATTCTAAACAATGAAACATTTAATAAAATACAGATACAAAATATATAGGGTTTTCCGTACACATTGAAATTTGAATTTTTTAAAACGGACAATATTTGAATTTTTGCAGTATACACAAATATGAAGTGTATGCATATAAAGTATATATACACGACTAAAATATACACAGCTAAAATGTACATAAATATACGTAATTGAATTATACATAACTGAAGTGTACATAAATATACGCATATAAAATATACACGATTGAAGTATACACAAATAAAGTGTATACCATTAGAAGTGTACACCATTAGTGTACACAATTAAAAGTGTACACTATTAAAAGTGTACACCCTTAGAGGTGTATTAGAGGTGTATACCATTAGAGATATATACCATTAGAGGTGTACACAGATAAATAGGGTGTACGTACACCGATAATTATGGGGCACACACCGATAAATATGGTATATGTACGGGTGATATACGATGTACATACGGTGATATATGGTGTACATTCGGTGATATACGGTATACGTACACCGATAAACCAAAATTTAAAAATGTAAAGTATAATATACGGTGTACGTCCGGTGATCTATGGTGTACATATGGTGATATACGGTGTACGTCCGATGATATACGTTGTACGTACACAGATAAATCAAAATTTAAAAACGTAAATTATGATAATTATATAGAACAATTAACTTTATAATGTAGTATACTTCCATCATTTTAAGATTTTATAGCTATAAAAATTTAGTTTCTTTTTTTTAGTATTAGTTTATAGAGAAATTTTAAAATATACCACTTTGATGATACCGCTTTTCAAAAGTACAATTCTATGATATTTATTTTCAAAAATACAACATCATAAATTTGCTTATAAAAATTCAAATTTATAAAGATTTATAAAACATGTTTATAAGGGTTTATAAAACATGTTTTATAGAGTTTTATAAGGTTTTATAAGGTTTATAAACCCTTATAAATTTGATTTTTTATAAACGTTTATAAATTTAAAATTTATAAACCTTTATAAATTTGGTATTTTTGAAAATAAACATCAATGAAGTGTACTTTTAAAATAGTATCATAAAAGTCGTATTTTTGAAATTTTCCATAGTTTATACTTTGACTGAATTCAATTTAGTGTATACATTTATTATTAAAATATACAAACAACACATATACACTATTTATCTTAAAACAAATAATTGACAATTGAATATAAATTTACAACATTGTTAATAGCAAAAAACCAGGGAAGTTATCTCTAAGAAAACTTCCATTGTATACCAGTAAGTATACTAAAACTTCCATTAATTGTATACCTGCAAAAATACTAGGATTATTGTACATTAGCAAAACACATCCTCATGTATATTTTCAAGATATACGATGTACGTCCGGTGATATGCGGTGTAGTACGGTGATATATGGTATACATACAGTGATATATGGTGTACGTACGGTGATATACGATGTACGTCCGATGATATACGGTGTACGTACACCGATAAACCAAAATTTAAAAACGTAAAGTATGATAATCATATAAAACATTTAACTTTATAATGTAGTATACTTCCATTGTATACCAGTAAGTATACTAAGACTTCAATTGTATACGTGCAAAAATACCAGGATTACTGTACATTAGCAAAACACATCCTCGTGTATATTTTCAAGATATACGGTGTACGTCTGGTGATATTGATATGCTCAATTTAATACCCTAAAGTACTAAAGCAGTTGTAATAGTATAGCTAGGGGTCGAACCACAGAAGACTCACAGAAACGCACAATAGATTCTATAGTGTCGAATTACGCTAAGCCAAACAGTTGTAATTAAAAGCAGTGCAGAAATTAAAGGAGTTGTAAATCAATTGAGAAATATAGGCTCAGGGTTTTTCTCAGGAAATCAATGAATGCAGATAAACTAACTAACAGGATTCAGATTTAGCGCAGTTCTTGAACTCAAATCACTAAAATATAGCTAACCAACTCTCGTTGCGAAAACTATCTAAATCTAAATCCTAGGAATTCCAAATCTCTTTGCGAATCCTAAATTCTAAACCAGCTTTAATATCAGGTTTGATATGTTCACAAATCAATTAAACCAAATCTCTTTGCGAATAATCAATTTGCTCACCTAGGTTCTATCAGGTAATTAATCGCACTCTCGTGCCTAATCAATTATCCTAAGATCTAAGTTCCAGATTCGTCAACCTAGAATTAGCTATGAACACAACCTAAGGTGAAGAACTAATTCAGATGGTGAATCCTAAACAGATAATTAACCTAGCATTCAAAGAAATCCTTTATGAGAAAACCCTAAACCTAAAGTGGATCTACTCAGACATGGCAATTGAATCAAAAGACATGTTTGAATAAATCATCAATAGAATAGAAAGAAAGGTTTAGAGATCTGATCTCGGACGAAGGGAGATTCAGACTTGTCTCTCTAAACCAAAATAAAATCAAACACAGAAAATAAAAGCATAAAAAGGCATAGCCTAAACAGGTGGCTGTAAAATCCTATTTATAACCTAAATCACGATTTGGGGCCTTCTTGTAATTATCAAAGTCTTCTGGGTGCTTTTGCAATTCTCCAAGACTTCATAATTAGTCGCGACCCATGAAATCTCGACGAGTGTCGATCGATACCAGGGGGTATCGATCGATGCTCGGTGCTCAGATCGGGCTCTTAGTCATCAGACTTCAGTATCGCTCCAGAATACTCCAGAAAAGCTCCAATAATTCCAATTAAGCTCCAGACGTGCTATAACCTGTAAAAGACTCTAAAAGACTCCAAAATACTATAAAGACTCTATAAAAAGGACTTATATCATGGCTTAAATAGGGTAGAAACTATGATATATCAACTCCCCCAGACTTAGCCTTTTGCTTGCCCTCAAGCAAATAGAAGACTAAACCAGAAAAAGAGGTTTGAAAACGTAGAGACTCACCTGTTCCTGAACCATCGAAAAGACCCTTTTCCCAAGTACCCAAATGTCACCTGATCAGCTTTCGATCTAACCACCATGTACTTCTCCGTAGACATTTGCAGCTTTTCCAGACTCCACACAAAATCCCACAGCATTGTTCAAGTAAAGCCCTCATCGCCAGTTTCATCTCTGCAGCTAATATTTAAGAACCTTCTAGACTCTTTACCAGACAATATCTTGACAAAGGAACCACCCTTTTTCACACTTTTTTTGTATCAATTTCTCTCCTCCAGACTTATTTCTTATTATATCCTTATTATTATTTTTTTATTTTCAGCTTAGCATATACATATCAAGGTAGGAGACGCGAGTATTGATGGTGTTTGCCACCAAATCCCCGGTTCTTCCCTCTCTATGTATCAAAGGATGTAGGCGAATAATGGCATCATAGGAAAATCCTAGCCTCGCTTCCAATCCTTTGTGTGATCATCCCCTCTTAAGTAGAATAATGGGATCGCTGGAAATTTTCCTAACCCTCTACTCAGAAGAAAATCATTTCAATCTTTTATGCTCTTAATCTATCAACTTATTTCAGGGGAGAGAGATACCATAATTCTAAACACACGGGTTCCTTTATCAGATATGAATGATGAATCAAGCTCTATGAACACTAACCACATTGATGAAGTTCAAAAATTTGGCTCAGGCTTCAGAAGAACTCTGCTGGAGACATGAATGTTTTCTAGTCAACTGGTCAGCCTTTGGATTTTTCATTAGTCGATCTAGAACTGATCCTGTAACACTGTGCACTCAAAAACAAAATCAAATCAATAGGTTCAAGCACAGGATCATCATCTCCAACAAATTTTGACTCAATAAAACAGTTTTGACTCGATAAAACGACTGACTCTAAGAAAAACGAAAACAATGTCAGCAGACACCTCCCCCAGACTTGAACAACACTGTCCTCAGTGTTATCTAGCCTAGAGTCAGTGAAAGAAACAAAGAAAAAGGATAGAACGAAGAGAAACAAGAAATTACCATTCTGGAACAGTCGGTGTCGATCGACACACGGCATGGTATCGATCGATACCATGCTTAGATCGACTTTGTGAATTTTCATCCGCGATTGGTGTCGATCGATACCATAGGGGTATCGATCGATGCTTAGGCGATTTCGAGTTGCTCCTTGTTCATCCTGACACAGACTCAAAACAAACGAAAATAAAAATAAAAACGAATCAAAAACAGACTCACCAGTGGGTTGCCTCCCACCAAGCGCTCGTTTAACGTCAATAGCTTGACTGTAACGCCCTTCAGGCTGGATAAGAGTGAGAGCTTGCACCAAAACAGGCTCCATCACTTGACATTACTAGCTTTAGAGTTCTGCTTAGCATGCTGTCCACAAACTCCTGCCCTTTCTCTTTCAGCTCAGAAGTAAGAAGGACTCTGGCCTTGGAGAATGGCTTCAAGGCTCCTTTGCATTTGACCTTGTAATCAATCGAATTCCCATCACACTTCTGAGGAATCAGAGTGACATGGGGATTCTCGACCTTTTTGTTCTTGGCCTTCTTCTTCTTTGTTGCCTTAGTCTTCTTCTTGGGGATGTTGGGCGGTTCAGCTGGAACGTCTGTGACAGTAGGCTCATCAGGAGGCTCTTCCAGAAGATCAATTGCTAGCGACTCTCCTGTGATAACCTTGATGCTAGAGGCACGTGTGGGAATACTCCTAGGTGGAATGACATCATAGTAGACATCACCGTCAATGTAAGAGAAAGATAGTCTCTTATTAGGTGTGTCTATGATCGCGCCTGCAGTAGCCATGAACGGTCGTCCCAGGAGTATAGGCATACGAGATATCGCACCCATCTCCACAACCTGAAAATCAGTAGGCACCAGACAGTCTCCTACTTGGACTAGCAAACCAGCGATTTCACCATATGGAAGTGAGGTGGAATCGTTTGCAAACGTGATAGATGTCTTAGGAGATAGAATAGTAGCCCCCAACTGCTCTGCAATTGCCTTTGAGATGACATTGACACTAGCCCCTGAGTCGACAAGAGACTCTTTGAAATCAACTCCTGAGATGGAGCTTGGTACTGCGAATTTCCCTGGGTCTTCCCTCTGTGTCAATTTCCGTGGTTGTAGTGAATTGCGAACTCTTTCTCCTATCACCTCACGTGATTTCTTGGCTTCTGGTTCTTTCTGCGAGGGGTATCGATCGATACCAGGTAGGGTATCGATCGACGCCATGCGATTTGAATCGTTTCTGACAGGTACATCTTCATCAGAAAGAAGCTCCACGTTCGGGTTATCCAGCATATACTGTAGTCTAGCAATCTCCCATTCCTCCCTTGTCAGCTTAGGAACCATAGGATAAGGCATCCTGGTTACATACACTCGTTCTGCAACGACCTTAGGCACCACAGTCGAAGTTTCAACTGTTTCCTCAGAAATCGCCCCGGTATCGACCGATACCAATGGGGTATCGATCGATACACGGGTTTTCGAATCCATTCGAGCAGGCGTCTGGGCTGGTATCGATCGATACTGGGAAGTATCGATCGATGCTTGTGCGATTTCAGGAATGGCTTCGAGATTTTCTGCACGTAAGCTGATGGCATTGACGTGTGCATTGTGTGATTGAACCGCCTTTCCCTTGGAATTTGCTGCAGTCTGAGCTACTTGCGTCTCCAGCATCCTGTGGCTCGTATTTAGTGCCTCGATCCTTCCACTCAAATCGGTGTACATGGTGTCCATCTTACCATTGAAGGTGGCTGTCATCTTCTCCTGCCCTTGAACCAGGTGTTCAAGCATAGCCTCAATCTTACTCTCAGGAGCTTTGGGTGGTGGGGATTGGTACCCTCCTTGCTGAGCATTGTTGGTGAAGTTTCGATTGGAGTTGTATCCGAATCGCTGACCCTGAAAACCAGAACCACCAATGTAGTTAACATCTTCCACCTCATTCTCAGTAGCAAAGTGGACGGCCTTTGTTGTCTTTCCCAGCAGAAGACTGTGCATAGAATCCAGCTGAGCCTTCACTTCAGCGATCTGCGACCCATCCTGATTACCAGCCAGCCTCTTGCGCTCGAAATCTGCGCTCTTGGTGCTACTGCTAGAGGCAAAGTTCTCAATCAACACAATAGCATCCTCAGGATATCTGGTGTTGAAATTACCATTGCTCGAAGAGTCCAGACCCATCTGATATCTCCAATCTACTCCTCTGAAGAAGATACCCAGCAGCTGCACATCAGAGTATCCATGATGTGGACAATCTCTCTGATACGATCTGAATCTTGTCCAAGCAGCCTTGAACGCCTCAGTAGGTCCTTGAGAAAAAGTGGATATCTTATTTCTCAGATCTTCAGATCGCCCGTCATCATAGAAGTTAATCAGGAAGGCTCTCTTGGTGTCCTCCCAATTAGTTAGCGATCCAGGAGATAGCTGCCTCAGCCAGTAAGTAGCTTCTCCACCCAGAGAGTAGGGGAAGAGCTTGCAGAAGAGATAGTCGTAGGACACTCCATTGCTCTTGATGCTAGTGACCAAGTCCTCGAATCTCTCTACATGGTCCATTGGATGTTCATGAGGAAGACCATGAAAGAGATGCTGTCCCACTAGAGTGAAGTAAGCAGGCTTCAGCTCAAAGTCATTCCTCTCAAACGCAGGAGGACGAATTGCTGAACGATTGGCGAAAAACTGGTCAGGCCTGTTGCATTCACCAATCGTCCTTCCACGATTAACCACAGCATTCCCTGCGTTGGCGCGCCCAGCTGGCGCGACAATCTCAACAACCGCAGCAGGGACAACGATGTTACCGGCTTCATCAAGTCGCTGCCCTCTCTCATTACACACGTGACCCTCTTGGTCTCTCAGAATTCCAGCTTCATCAGCTCTTAAAACCACTGGGTTGTTCATCCCTGATGTTTGCTTGGTCTTTCTGTTTGTGCGTTCCACAAACGCTAGCTGTTCCAATGACAGTTCAACTAGCTGTGTGCTCTTGTTGCTTCTGGTTTCACGAACAGGCATACACCTGCAAACAAAACACTAGGCAAAGCACGTAAGTAACCAGAAAAATACGTTGAGTATCGATCGATACCAAGTGGTGTCGACCGATACCAACAAAAGAAGACGACGAGTATCGACCGATACTACAGAGTATCGATCGATACCGACGAACTTAGTCGAAATTCTAAACTAAAATCTAATGGCGAATTTGAGTCCCCGGCAACGGCGCCAAAATTGATATGCTCAATTTAATACCCTAAAGTACTAAAGCAGTTGTAATAGTATAGCTAGGGGTCGAACCACAGAAGACTCACAGAAACGCACAATAGATTCTATAGTGTCGAATTACGCTAAGCCAAACAGTTGTAATTAAAAGCAGTGCAGAAATTAAAGGAGTTGTAAATCAATTGAGAAATATAGGCTCAGGGTTTTTCTCAGGAAATCAATGAATGCAGATAAACTAACTAACAGGATTCAGATTTAGCGCAGTTCTTGAACTCAAATCACTAAAATATAGCTAACCAACTCTCGTTGCGAAAACTATCTAAATCTAAATCCTAGGAATTCCAAATCTCTTTGCGAATCCTAAATTCTAAACCAGCTTTAATATCAGGTTTGATATGTTCACAAATCAATTAAACCAAATCTCTTTGCGAATAATCAATTTGCTCACCTAGGTTCTATCAGGTAATTAATCGCACTCTCGTGCCTAATCAATTATCCTAAGATCTAAGTTCCAGATTCGTCAACCTAGAATTAGCTATGAACACAACCTAAGGTGAAGAACTAATTCAGATGGTGAATCCTAAACAGATAATTAACCTAGCATTCAAAGAAATCCTTTATGAGAAAACCCTAAACCTAAAGTGGATCTACTCAGACATGGCAATTGAATCAAAAGACATGTTTGAATAAATCATCAATAGAATAGAAAGAAAGGTTTAGAGATCTGATCTCGGACGAAGGGAGATTCAGACTTGTCTCTCTAAACCAAAATAAAATCAAACACAGAAAATAAAAGCATAAAAAGGCATAGCCTAAACAGGTGGCTGTAAAATCCTATTTATAACCTAAATCACGATTTGGGGCCTTCTTGTAATTATCAAAGTCTTCTGGGTGCTTTTGCAATTCTCCAAGACTTCATAATTAGTCGCGACCCATGAAATCTCGACGAGTGTCGATCGATACCAGGGGGTATCGATCGATGCTCGGTGCTCAGATCGGGCTCTTAGTCATCAGACTTCAGTATCGCTCCAGAATACTCCAGAAAAGCTCCAATAATTCCAATTAAGCTCCAGACGTGCTATAACCTGTAAAAGACTCTAAAAGACTCCAAAATACTATAAAGACTCTATAAAAAGGACTTATATCATGGCTTAAATAGGGTAGAAACTATGATATATCAGATATACGGTGTAGTACGGTGATATATGGTGTACATACGGTGATATATGATGTACGTACGGTGATATACGATGTACGTCCAATGATATACGGTGTACGTACACCGATAAACCAAAATTTGAAAACGTAAAGTATGATAATCATATAGAACATTTAACTTTATAATGTAGTATACTTCCATTGTATACCAGTAAGTATACTAAAACTTCCATTGTATAGCTGCAAAAATACCAGGATTATTGTACACTAGCAAAACACATCCTCGTGTATATTTCAAGTTATAACACAATTAGTAATTAAAGTTTTATAAACACAATGATATATATTGCACACAGTTTCGGAATGGAATTCGATTACAAATCAAAGCCATTGCAAGAAACGAAAATGAAAACAAGAGATTTTCACAATGTAAGACTCTGGAAAAACATGCCCATGCAAGGTAACACAACGAACCCAGGAGAATCAGAATTCGATGTTCTCCTCAATTTTCTTCGGTGTTCTCAATTATTTGTAAATACATAACACATAAAACGAATTTCCCCAGCATTACTAAGATGTTTGTGATTTGGTTACGATTCCGGCGAGAATCGCGAAGGTTGGGATTGATTTAGTCGAATCGGAGAAGGGAAATTGAGGAGTTCTTGAAATCAACTAAGATGAACGCGAAAGAAAAAGGGAATATTGCATTTTAAACCCTCAACCTAGAAGTCATTAGAACTTTAAACCTTGAGACTTTATCACTATCACTCTGAACCATGAATCTAACAAAACTAACACTTTAAACCTTCAAATTAGCTTTTTATTTTGCGCCGTCAAGATTTTTAACGGAACGGTTCACTCCGTTAATGAAACAGTTAACTCCGTTAAATTTAATCAAAACGTGATGATTATTTTATTATGTTTGAAATTGTAAATTTTTTTAAAAAAAAACCTTGAGTAAAATAGAATCCCCGACGATAAAATAATCAAAATTTTGGGCGATTTAGGATTCATGACAGAGTAAAACCCAGAAAGAAAAAAGAGTTGGCAAAGAAGAAGACGATGAGAGAGAGATAAATATTTTATTTTTTTAGTAAAAAGATGGTATGAATCGTAAAAGCTAAAGTTTGTGTAAATTATCCCATTTGGCAAATTATCTCAACATAAAAAGATGAGAGAAAGATGTCTTTTAACATCACAAACTATCCCATTTGGCAAATTAGAAACTTGAAATTTTCTCTTATAATAATGAATAATATAATTGCATACAGGAAATTTGAAATTATTATATGATATGATATCTATAAAAACAAAATTATTTTTTCATAATTATTGATGAATATAGTAATGAATAATATTATTGCACATATGATTTGAAGTTTCCAACTGTCAGTAGTTCATGTTACACATATTCAAATTTGAGTTTTAATGTTACACATATTCAAATTTGAATTTTAAAAAATGGATAATATTTAGATTTTTGCATAATACACAAATATGAAGTGTACGCATAAAAAGTATACACGACTGAAATATACACAAATAAAATTTACATATATATACATAATTCAAGTATACATAACTGAAATGTATACAACTAAATTGTACATAAATATGAAGTGTACGCATATAAAATATACACGACTGATGTATACACAAATAAAGTGTACACCATTAGTAATGAATAATATAAAAATAAAGTTCTTTTTTCATAATTATTGATGAATATAGTAATGAATAATATGATATAGTAATGAATAATATGATTTGAAGTTTGCAACTGTCAGTAGTTCATGTTATATGTCCCAGCCTTTACATAAAGCATAACCAACACCAGCATAATCTTTTGCTTCTATCCCGATTCATCGATTTACATGTGCCGTTGTTGATCCAGAGGATCACTAAGTGTGTTTAAAGAATGATTAGGAGACGGGAGGTGAGATTTTCGTTAATAGAGCAATTTAACCACAATTAAGACAGGTCGGGAGAAATATGAGTAGGCCGGGGGCCGTGTTTCGTTTTATTGATGAAAGAGAAGCAAACGCTTTTGAATTACGAACTGGTTCCGAAGGACGTCCAGTTCGGCGTTCTAAAGTGTTGTCTCGTTACAAAGATAGAGAAGTCGGGTAACTTGTGGTAGGTCAGAGAGTAAAAATCAGAGTCCCTCTCATTAATGACATATGAGGGGTATATATAGTCGGGGTCGGCTTCCTGCTCCCCGGGATCTCGGGCCACGTGTCGTCTACGGCCTCTTTTGCGGGTAAGGTGGCCTAGGAGGCGTGTCCCGGCTTTCGAGGAGAGAGGTCATGATGAGCTCGGCGTGGCGTGTTGCAGAGCAATGCACTGTTTCACCAACTCTGCTCCACCTGCTCCCTCCTGCCCTTGTCAGCTCTGCAGGGTTGGTGGGACGTCGGGTCGAAGGCACGTCCCTACGTGGGTAGGGTACTGCCTTACCAACTCCCACGCGCCTACTCTTCTGACACTTCCTGCTCTGGCGGGGCATCAGCGCGGGCCCGGGGTACGTTGCTTTCAGGTCGGCTACCAAGCTGAAGAGTGGTCTTGCAGGTCGGTGATATTAAGTCCGGTGACCGCACCGAAGAACGGCCTTTTCTAAGATGGACCTAACTAATTGGGGGTGCTAGGCCCACCTCCAACAGCCGTTACGAACCTTCATTTGTGTTTTCCCAGTCATGCAAATTTTATTGCATTTTGCTTCACCTTCAGGATAACTTTCACCTTGATCATCACGTCTATGACAAGTTGTATAGTCTTTATTTTGAGAATGAGTTAACATCCCCCATCTACATCCAGAGAACTCATCATATGCCTTTCCTCTTGATATTCCTAATGCATTAGTGATCGATGTGTAAGAAACATTCAAATCCCTCTGATTAAAAAATGCATATCTTCGTTTTATTTAGATCTTAGTCGAAAAAGAAAAAAAAACCAATTCTCCTATATAATAGAAGTCACTAATCATTTGGAGGTCTAATTACGTTTTCAATTTCTTAGAACAAAATTTAAATCATAGGAGAATAAAACATTTTCGTTTAAAAAATAGTTTTTTTTTAAAAGTGAATGTAAACACAAACTCCAAATGAAAAGGGATTTTTTGTTTTGCATTATCTAATGAATTTTGTTAAAGATGTCAAAAGACATGATTTTATTTGAAAAGAATTTTGTTAATTGCTGTAAAAAATAACTTTAATTAACCTCTAAGTTACATAATTATTTATTTTATAGATAAGATAAGTATAAAAAAACTCACATAATCCATTCATCATAATACTTATTCATTCATTGTCCCATATTTTAAATTCTAACCTTATCATATGCTGTAAAAACAAACTTTTGCAAAATGTCGTGCAATAATTTTCACAAAAGAATACCAAATACCAAATAAAAAAGAGGTTTCACAAAAATCTTTCATCTCGAATTGCTTCGAGAGAAATTTTATAATGTCGTGCAATAATTTTCTAATGTAGTGCCAATAAACCTACATCATTGAGTATAAGAATACGTCGAGAAATAATCAAACACAAATAATAAATAAGACTTCAAAGAGAGTCATATATCATATTGTAAATTACCTGTTGAAATCAACAAGAAAATCATCATACAAGTGATGAAAACGAGATTTACACCTGTATACATTTTTGCTTTAAATTTCTGTTTTTTTTTTTTACTTTTGTTTTTGATAGAATGTTTATGACACAATCAACTAACTGCTGCATTTTATTGACTGCTTTTTTTCTAAAAGTAGAAAAAGATAAGAAAATGTAGTCCATAGAAATTCCTATAAAAGCGTAAAAAATGATGGACCACATATTTCTTCTCCTCGTTGTTTACCCTAATCTTGGAAAAATATCCAAAAACGGGAAAAATATCATTTGACCAAAAAACATATTAACAAAATAGACTATATCTATTAAAATTAAAAATATACACCAGATCTGACATAATTACCACTAAATTACATAATCCATTCATTTTATGGATAAAATAAGTATAAAAAAACTCACATAATTCATTCATCATAATATTTAGGTCCTTATTGGTAAGGTATTTAGCTGGGCTTAAAATCTTATAGTATCCAATCACTAAAGCATGTAGGAGAGCATTAGCGGTTTCAATATGCTCCATATTATAATGTAGACCAACTTAAGATGAAATATGTCATGGTCCAAAAAGTTTGAATGCAGAAATTAAGAGCCCGAAACATTGCTTCTTTCGCAATCTAAGGTTTTCTTCATAGAAAAGTTAAGATTAAAATTTCTTTGGTCGCAAAATTTAGAATTAAAGATTTAGGGTTTTATTCCCCTAAATCTTATTCTTAGGATGTCACACTTATTGTTGTATCTCTTTTAATGCTTCTTTTGATATTATCATATTATAAGTTTGTGCGTTCAACAATTGGATCGAGGAAATGTTTAGGAGTTCGGTCCACTACAAAAAAACAACGTTTTTACGATTACAACTGGCGACTAAACGAGTAGTCGCCAAACGTTGCGACTAAGTAGCCACTATTGCCCGACAATTTAGCGACTAATACGATTTGGTCGTAATTGAGTCGCTATTTTACGACCAAACCATATTGTCGCTATAGTAGTCGCTAAATGACGACTAATATATGACTACATTTCAGACGGTAAATAATAGTCGCCTAATAGTCGTTAATTTAGCGATCAATATGCGACTATTTCGGCGGGTCGCTGATTTACGACAAAATTACGACTAATTTGACGACGGGTAACAGGAGTCGCATAATAGTCGCCATTTGGCGATCAATATACGACTATTTGGGAGGGTCGCATAGCAGTCGGTAATTTGTCGTAAAGACCGGTGAAAAACACGTGTTATTGAAAACAATAATGATCATTATTCACGATTTGTTCAAAATAAGTTTTTCACCGGTCTTGGAGTGATTCATTTCAAACCCTAGATATGAAAACATCATTGTTCATTTTCAAAATAATGATCATTATTGTTTTTAAAAATAATAAAGATAAGGCATTGATGTTTTCTTTTTAAATCGATTTTATGATGACAACTATGCTTCCATTATCTAATTCAAATAATAAATTATTTATGGCAAACAGTTAGATATATATTAAATAAAATAAAAAATCATATTCAGCTATTATGCTTCATTATTCAGTAACATAATAAATAAGACATAATAAATGAGATCTTTATAAAAAAACATAATAAATGAGACAATTATTCAGTAACATAATAAATGAGACAAACACCCATATAAAATATAAAATTTGGCAACAATTTAAAGATGTTAAAACCATATATATTCTTACAAATATAAAAAATTTAGTCAAAAAATCCAATTTAGTATTAAAAGACATGCATTCATTGGTATTTCCACGAAAGAAAAGGTAATTTAAACAATACAAATATCTTTATTATATCAGTTACCTTCTATGAAAAAAGTTTCAACCAAATAAAAACAAAAATATCTAAAATAAAAAAGTAGTTAATTATGTAATATATATATATATTTGTAAGAGTATTTGAAAGATATTAAAAGTATTGTCAACGGTATTAGCGCGACATAAACGGTATTTAAAAAAAAATAGTAATAAAAACTTTGAGTGAATCTAATCACAAACGCCATAAAAAATAAAAAAAAATTGATTGGTCCTTGTTGTAGGACTAGATTTTTTGCATAAAAATTATTTGACAAAAGATTGAATCACTCTTACACTCAAACTCATTATTAAGTCATTGCGTCAATACTCTGCAAAGAACTTGCATCGGAAATATATATCAAAAAGAAAGGGGAAAAAATTTGAAGTTGTTCTTCGTCTTGATTCTCAATGCAGAGGTATGTCTTCATGACCTTGCGTTACATTGCTTCTTCTTATTTTTTAATGTTATTGTTCTCTTTTTATTTGTTTTCACTCGTCTTTAGGATTTTGATGTTCAACGAACTTTTGATTATTCCCTATTGAAAATTAATTTAATTTGGCGTTTCTATGTTCAAAACTCTTGTAGATATTTGTTAATTCAACTTTAGAGGCACCATCTATTCGAATATTAGTAACACCACATGTGGGTGCTAAATCCCACACCGTGTTTGATTGGAAAGAAAAATAAATTAATGGCCAAATTTAACTATGAATCGATTTTGGTATAAACAAGTAGCGACGAATTGGATTGTTTTAATAAGTTAATGAATATAGAAATATCTCGAAGAGACATATTACAAGGAGAGCTGGAATGTACCACACATATAAAAGTTAGTCATCTATGGATGACTTTCCTTCAGATGTGCATGAACTTTGTTCGGCAACTGATCGGGTTCACGGTTCGAGGAGGGTGTGACCTTTGGGCACCGAGAGCTCCTCCAAATATGCATGATGAAACATAATTCCTGTTACGAGCGGACGTTTTATCTTTTCCCTCGATCTAACCGAGACGTGTTGGTCAATACTCCAGCAAAGGACACATGGAGAGACGGGGTGTTCTTCTTTAAAATTAATCAAGCCTCAATCGGCGACTTCAAATTTGCGAGGATGTCGGATAAATGGGCCATTAATGTTGGTTAGATAGGATATGATTAGTTCGAAGTATTAATTTGATTTACGTTGTTTGTCCTGTTCTAACTTTTTCTCTTTTTATTTTGCAGTCTACCTCGAATATGTTCCCAGTACCGAAGCTATCCAAGGCATCAGTGAAGTTCTCAGACGCATGGACGTCAGTTGGGAGTTCTTCACTCCGGAGAGAGTGTCCCGAGCATTGTTGCAATCTCTTTTGCGAGCAGTGTTCCTCCTTTGTGAAGTAAACATGCTCTCTTTTGTTTGTCATTTTGTTGTTGTCTGACAAGTTTTTTTTTTTTTTTTTTTTGTAAGTTAATATGGTCAATCATCTGGTTCGAATCGTACCCGACTCAAGTTCTGCTCCCATCACTCCTCTTGCTGAAAAAATGTCGAGGACAACGAGCTTTCGCCAACGAACTGGAAAAGGAAAGGCACTCGATTGAGGCCGATCAGTTGAACTCTCTGCCGCCATGAACACGGTCCTGGCGACTCCTAGAGCTTTAACCGTGTAAAACGACGCGGTCAATTTGAACAAAGGCGTGCTAGCTGAGGCGTGCCCATCGTGGTCCATCCTCTCGAGACCATTGTGGTGAGCTCGAAGTCGAACGGCTGGTAGGGCTCCAAAAGCTCAATTGACCAGGAATACTTTTGCCTGCTATAGAGGGCAAGGAATCACGCTATGGGAGCTCGGACCTCAGAGGCGAGGTCGAGCTCTTCGAATGGAAGTGGCTTGACTGGTAGTCGGTCCTTCCATTGGAAGTTTGAACATGCTAAGGATTTTCCGATTACAGAAGATCCATAGGGGCTTGCTCATCTACTTCGGCATTGTAAGCATGCAGGGTGTCAGCTTCCGTCCTTAAGGAACATGGCTGAGCGTGAGGCGTATATCGAAATGGCTCTCGTGTTTTAAAAAACAGCTTTTAGGTTTTGCTAAGTATATAATTCTTTTGTTGACTTAGTCTTTATGTTTTGTAGGCGATGAAGGCGAACAATCGCTTCGCAGCTGTGTTCGAGCAGCGTGTTCGGGATATGCCCCAAACTAAAGAGCTTGAGGAAATGAAGCGGGTGGTCCAAGATTTGAACGCCAATCTTCAAGCTTCGAAGGACCGGGAGGTTCAATTGGGTGAAAGGCTAGTCGTGTTATGGCCTTGGAGAGCATAGAGAAGGATCTTAAGCACAAACTCAAGGTCGCAACTAAGCAGATCTGCGCGCTTCTAGCGAAAAGTCAATCAGTGTTAGCTCAAGCAGTTCGACTTTCTGGGGAAAAGCGGGAGATGAATACAGCTCACGAGCGAGACATTCGCCGCGCTATTCATGCTGCGAAGAAATATATCTCCTTAAAGTTCCAAAATGTCTTGGGTGGGAGAAGAAAAAAGCGGAGAACTTCGCCGAGATCGACCTTCAAGAGGTCATCGCGAATCTCGCTCTCCTCAATGAGTTGGTGATCGAAGAGACGACCATCGAGGACGAGACATCTGAAGCTCAACACTAAGAATGATAAGTTCACTTTAGCCTTTCTGGCCGGTCAAGGGTCGGATTTCTTGGTCAGGAAGCTCAACCTATAGGCCATCTCAGATCACTCGATGGCATTAACGGTGGTCAACCCAAACACGAACATCCCCGTAGGCGATAACCAATTCGGAAGAAATGTAGAGGCCGGAGGGAGCTCGAACCCAATCAATGAGGAGGCTGAAGAAAGAGGAGGCATGGATCATGAGTGATCACGAGTTCAAGCCTTCTCTCTTTTTTATATTAAATTTTGAATTTGGGTTTTAATCCAAGTTTTTATTTATACTTTTTGAACATGGTACTCGAGCGGGTTTTAATCCATTTAAATTAATTTGTTTTTTTTCTGAATCGTTTTACTCTATACTTAGTCGTTTTTGTGTTTGTGAAAAGACTTAGTCGTTTCGTGGTTCGTTTTGCGCCGAAACCGAACTATTAGTACGATTCGACGAACTGTTTTGTGACTATTGTTCGGAAAAATGACTTGGTCGTTTTTCTCATAGTTTTCAGTTCGAATTGTTTTAGCGTGATTAGCTTAGTCGAAATATTAGGACTTCGCTATCTTTTTGTGATAAGAGTACTTAGCCTTATTTTCGATTAGTCTTGCATATTCGAAGTGGAAGGTTCTTTCGTCGTTTCTGTCATAGGGAAATTTTTTATGCGCTTTGACTTCGAACACGAGAGGTGATTTTATGAGCAAACTCCAACAGCTTTAAGATCGCTTTTTAGATCATTCGGAGTAAATTGTAAGTGCAAAGTAAATAGCTCTAAGGAATCTTTATTGGTTGTAGTAATTCGTTACAAAGAGAGTTGAGCTATCATTTCGTTTATTCAATACAAGGTGAAAAATAAGTGGAAGCGATGGTGGCTGCACTTGTGGATCGAGCTGCCTATTTACTCCGTTAAGGGATCAAACCTTTACTTAGTTCGATTATTGCTAGTACTCAAATGTAATACTTTTCCAGGTTTATGGCATTCCCTGATCGTTTTTTACTTCGTTTTTGACGTGAGCTTATAGATGCAAGTCCGAATATATTTTGGTGACACGATAGGGACCTTCCCAGTTGATTCCTACTTTTACATAATGGTCAAATATAATTTCATATATTCAAACCGGTTAGTCACACCCTAATTATAATTTATAACATAGATCCGTCATTGTCTATGATATGTAAATGAACTAGGATTTAATCCGCGCTATTTATAGCGCGGAGTAATTTTTCTTAAATAAATTGTTTTGAAATTTAAGAAAATTACTTTTATCTGAATTTTACAATATAGCTAACTAATGATTATAGATAAAACTGTCAATTTGTAATAATTTGTCAATTTAACCAGTTTTGCGGTGAACTAAAATATTATTCAGACTAATCCGGCAAAACTTATGATCTTGAAAACATAACTCTAATATGCCCTGTTAAATGACTCTAGTTTTTGTGGTTCGTCTACGAACTCTTAAAAAAAAATAGTTTTCTTGTGTATAACTTTTTATAAAATTAGTAAAATATTTTTCAATTTTTTCGATATATATTCAAATAAAATATAATAAATTAAAGTGAAAAATATAGCAAAATTTTGAATAGATTTTTTTTATCTGAATATATATGAATTGATTATTATTTTAAAATATATAGTATTAAAAATAATTAAGAAATTAAATAATAAATAACCTCTTTAATGCAAAATATATACTTTCCATATTCTAATCAATAATCTTAAAATACTATTATATCTTTTCCTATTTCAATTATTCTTTGTTATTTATAATCGCATTTCATGTAAAAATTTAAAAAAACAAAGTTCATTTTTAAAAATATATTCTTAAATAATATTATATAGATGTCTATTTAACTCATTTTGCAATGAATTAAAATATTATTCTGGTTAATCCGTAAAAACTTATAATTTTGAAAACATCACTTTAATATGCACCGTTAAATGACTCTAGTTTCTGTGGTTAGTCTACGAACTCTTTAAAAAAAATAGTTTTCTTGTGTCTAACTTTTTATGAAATTAGTAAAATATTTTTCAACTTTTGTTTTGATATATATTCAAATAAAATATAATAAATTATAGTGAAAAATATAGCAAGATTTTAAATATATATTTTTTCTTTTAATATATATGAATTGATTATTATTTTAAAATATATAATATGAAAAATAATTGAGAAATTAAATAATAAATAACCTCTTTAATGCAAAAGATATATTTTCCATATTCTAATAATAATCTTAAAAGACTATTATATCATTTCTTATTTCAATTATTTTTTGTTATTTGTAATGACATTTCATGTAATAACTTACAAAACAAAATTCATTTTTTAAAATGTTTTCTTAAATAGTATTATAGAGATATATTTAATCGATAACTCAACAACAAAATAAAATGTAGACCTTGACGAAATTACTGAGTTACCATCTTTCAAAACACTATTATAAATAGTATCTATCTAGTCAATAATATAAAAATTGAAAAATATATAGTATTAAAAATACTATATTCTGAAATGTGTGGGTATATATATATACCCACGATAACACACTTTTTAAAAATGCTATATTCGCATAATAAATCATGAATTTTTATATTTGAAAAGAAACAAAAAAACTCATTATCCGTTCGATACAAAAAAAAAACCAGTGTAAGAGAAAGTGGAAGTCTATCACTTGAACTCATATTGGAAACTTCGAGAGGTTACTTATTAGTTTGATTTAAATCTTCTGAAATGTACCGTAGCATGGTCCACCACACAATAGCTAAATTATTTACTTGTTATGAAAGTTTATATTTGCGGTGGATCTAGACATTTATTTAGTATGTGGCACTTAGTATAATTAATATTAAGATTAAAAGTATTTAAATAAATTTTGTATTCATAACTTAAGAAGAACAAAAAATTAGTATGGGGCACATGTCACACACCCTCCTTACTTACATCCGCCACTGTTTGCGGCTATATCTATACGTTCGAGTATGTATGTGTATAAAGTAAATAATACATTTAGTTTTATTAATGAAGTTCGGTTTTCCTACATCCTCGGGACCTGATAAGCTCAAATTAATACCCTAAAAGTATTAAAGCTTTGTCGATTGTAATACTTAGGGATCGAATCCACATAGACTCAAGAAATCACACAATAGATTGTATAGATGAAAATTAAGCTAAGTGATCAATGAAATTGAAAGCAAATACGTAAATTAAACTGTTGTAAGTTCGATGGGAGAAAGATAGGTTCAGGATATTTCTCAGGAAATCAACGAACGCATATAAACTAACTAGTCATGGTTCAGGTTACGCACGGTTCTTGAACTCAAATCACTAAAGTATAATATAATTAACCAACTCTCGTTGTGAGAATTATCTAAGTCTAAATCATAGGATTCCAAATCTCTTTGCGAATCCTAAAGTCTAAACTAGCTTTTAGTTCAAGTTTGATTTGTTCACAAAACAACTAAACCAAATCTCTTTGCGAATAGTTATTTTGCTCACCCTAAGTTCTATCAGGTTTCTCAATTGCACTCTCGCGCCTAATCGATTATCCTAAGATCTAAGTTCTAGGTGATCAATCCAGAATTAGCTTTGAGAACAACCTAAGACGAAGAACTAATTCAGATTATGAACCATAAACAACTAATCAACCTAGCATTCAAATAAATCCCTTATGAGAACCCTAAACCTAATAGGAGATCTACTCAGACATGGAGATTGAAACAATAAACATGACTGAATAAATCATTGAATAAATAATAAAGAAGAGAGTAAAACAAGGGTTCGAAATCTTCTCTCGGACGAACAGAGTTTTAGACTTGTCTCCCTCAAAAGCTCTCTCACAAAAACCAAAGTAGAATAAAGCGTGTATCAAGCGTAATAGCCAAAGTGGCTGAAAAACCTAATAAATATCCTAAGTCACGTTTTGGGGCTTATTGTAAATAACAAAGTCTTATGGGGAAATTTGCAGTTTCTCAAATCTTCATAAGAGTCGCGATCTTTCTGTTTCTTCGACGGGTATCGATCGATACCGTAAGTGTATCGATCGATACTCAGGCATCAAATCGGTGTCTCAGCTACAAGATCTCTGCTTTGCTCCAAAAAGCTCCAAAATATTTCGATATCTCCAATTATACTCCAAACGTACCTAAAACCTGAAAATACTCTAAAAGACTCCAAAATACTAGAAAGACTCTATAAAAATGACTTATATCATGGCTTAAAACGGGTAAAAACCATGATATATCAACTCCCCCAGACTTAGCTTTTGCTTGCCCTCCCTCGAGCAAACAGAAAACTAAACAAGAGAAAGAGGTTTGAAATCACGGAGACTCACATGTTTTTGAAACATCGCAATGACCCTTTTTCCTAAGCTTCCAGATATCAGCTAACCAGCTCCAGATCTAACCACCATGTACTTCTCCGTAGACATTCGTAGCTTCCCAGACTTCACACATTATCTCACAGCATTATCCAATAAAGCCCTCATCGCCAGTTTCATCGCTGTGATTAATACCAAGAACCTTCTAGATTCTTTTCCATACAATATCATGACAAAAGAGCCACCCAATTTCATACTTTCTGGTATTATTTTCTCTCCCCCAGACTTATTTCCTATTATGTTCTTTCTTTCTCTTTTTTTTAAGATATGCATATACACATTAAGGTCTGAAACGCGAGTATTGATGGTGTTTGCCACCGAATCTCCGGTTCTTCCCTCTTATGTATCAAAGGTGTAGGCGAATAGTGCTATAACGGGAAATTTTCCTAACCTCGCTTCCAAGCTTTGTGTGATCATTCCTTCACAAGTAGAAAAATGAGATCGCTGAAAATTTTCTTAGCCCTCTACTCAGAAGAAAATCATTTCATCTTTTATGCTCTTATTTATTAACTTATAACAGGGGAGACCATTACTTTCTACACATGGGTTCCTTTGTCAAATATGAATGAGGAATCAAGCTCTATGGACATCAATCACGTCGATGAAGTGCAAAAATTTGGCTCAGGCTTTTATGAATTTTGCTGGAAACATGGGCGTTTTCTAGTCAACTGATCAGCCTTTGGATTTTCCATTAGTCCGATCTAGAACTGACTCTGTAACAATGGTCACTCAAAAGCAAGGTTAACACAATAGGTTCAAGAAAAATATCATAATCTCCAACAAATATTGACTCAATAAAACAATTTTTTGATTTAAAAACGACTGACTCTAAGAAAAACAAACACAATGTCAGCGACTACCTCCCCAAGACTTGAAAAACACTGTCCCTAGTGTTATCTAACCTAAGGTTAGTGAAAGAAATCAAGAGAACTTAGTGGAAAGTGTTAAGGTCGAGAGGTGTTACCAGCGTGGTTGGTGTCGACCGACACACATCACTGGTATCGATCGATACCAGGCTTGAGTCGACACATGTCCTCAAATCAGCAACAATGGGTCAAATGTTACTCCAGATTTTGTGTCAAACGATCCAAGTGTTATGGTTAACACTGTTAGATCATTCAAACAAAAGTCAGATGCAATAAAAGATCATAGATGCATAGATCCACAAGTCCAAAACAAAAGAAAAATGCTGTAATAAAGACTCAAAAGTTCAACAGAAAATAAAAAGAAAAAGGAAAATAAAAATCAAACGTGATAATCAGAGAGAAGGAAAACTAATCATCCTCATCAGAAGTGTCGTCACCAGCGGTGTGGGATGGGCCAGCCTCCGTCGGTGTGCCAGTGATCTAGGTCGAGGTGGAACCATACAGCTGCATCATGAAATGGCACTCCAGATCGTCTGTAGACTCTCGACGACGTATCACTGAAAAGGATCTATCTCCATGTCAGGCAGTGGAGGAAGAGAAAATGCAGGAGTAGCACCCGGTGTATGCGCACGTCGCGAACGTCGTGGTCGACCTTCAGCAACAACAGGAACACGGCCTCCAGATGAGGCGCCTCCTCGTCGACGAGTAACAGGTGCAGCATGCATTCCACCGAATGAGGCGTGAAAAGCAACTGAGCAGGAACGTCACCAATGTCTGTCAGATCGGTGTATGGGAGCTAAACCAGAAAGTCCCCATCAAAAGTGTTGAAACAACAACGTCGACCTGATTTCAACCACCTCGGGTTCTCCATGTCCTGCTCGTCCATAAGATCACGTGGAGTCACAATCGAGCAGCTCGCGGTGCTGAATCCAAGGTGCTGAAAAATGGGAGTGAGAAGACTGCCCACCATCTCGGTCTTGACCCGAGTCTCAGTCCTGCGAGTCGTGCCACCACGTCCTGTGAAAGGTTTGGCCTTCAGCGAGACCAAATGGTGCACGAACACAGCACCTAAGTTGACCGCAAAGTCCAACTCAGGCCACTCGTAGGCCTCATCCTCAATAATGTCCCCAATACCGATAGAGAGAACAATAAGCTCAGCCACCCTCATCTTGTTGGGCTCCATCTTGCACAGAAGGGTGTTGCTCAAGATCCTCGCGATGCAGCGCAGAACAGGATGGCGCACATCCATCTGAGTAGTGGTCTTGCTGTCATAAACTCCGTGCCCAAAGTGCTGCCAGAATGCCTGAATATCGACGAACTGACGAGGAAATTCAAACCTCGCAAAGTCTCTGTGGAACCCATAGATGTCGCATATCTCTTAAAATGGCAATCGGTATCGTACACCTCGAATCATGAAGGTCAGAATACCCTGCTGTGCAGTCGTGGGAGGTGCACCAGTATAATAGACACTAGCTGTAGCCAGGAGCTGGCGCACTAGATTGGGATAAAGATCGAACTGTCGCGTAGGCATCGTTCCTAAACCGATCTTGCGAATCATTCTGTCAAGCTCCCTATCAAAACCCAGATGCCTCATAGTGAGCGTATCGACAGACCGAGTGGGGCGCACATCAACATCCATCCAAGTGTTGTAGAACAACGAATCATAATCGTCCCACTCCTCAGAAATAGGCTTGGAGACTCAAGCCCTGCTCTCAGAGATCTCCTTATATGTACCCTCAAATTCCCGCGTCAGAGGTAACCTCGCCTTCTCACTCCTCTTAGGCCAAGGAGGCCTACACGTTGTGCCCGGAGACACGTGAGAAGTGGGAGCTGAGTGAGGCGGCGATGGTGAAGTAGCAAGAGTCTCAGGAAGTGCGCGTAGACACGCATGTGGAAGATCTGTATCCTCGTCTGAACCATCATACCGCACCCTGTATCGGTTACCCGCTAAGCAGGCTTTTACCATTCCTCTGCGCCAAGTGAGACCGTCAAAGAGCGTAACTCTGTCGAGTAAACGAAACTCATGTGGAGGATCCTCAGGTTGATTCGAGCTGGTGGCCTCTGTTCGTGTTCTCTTTTGAGTAGACATCTGCATCAGCAACAAAAGAGAAACAACATAAATCCAAAATATCTCACAGCAAAAACGGTCAAGGAATATACTGAGTATCGACCGATACCAGGTGGTATCGATCGATACTCAACAGATCGCGAAATGCACGAAGATCCACAATCCAAGGATTCCCAAAAGTCAAAACTAATGGCAATTAAGCGTAAGGCAGGTTCCGATTAGTCCTAGAACAACTAAATCAAGTGGTATTCGTCCAACAAAGCGAATTCTAAGAGTTAAAAATCGAAAACCCAACCGTTGGTCACGGATTGAAAAAGAGGAGATTCGTGTTTAATACCTTGTAGATCGAGTAAAAAGGGTGAGAGAATAAAAATGAGCATGAAAATCCAACAATGATAGGCTCTTGAATCACTTAGTTCTGTGAAGAAACAAAGATTTGGTGATTTGTGGGAAGTATCGGTCGATGGAGGCTAATGAGGAAGAAGGTGAAAAACCGTAGGGTTTATAAGGAAACTTACATGGGTGGTAGTATCGACCGATACCATAAGTCATATCGATCGATACAAGGGAGTCGGTCCAGCATATGTGCGTTTAAGACTGGTATCGACCGATACCAAGTGGTGTTGATCGATACTGATCATCCGAATCTGATTCACGTGACACAGTAAAATACAAGACAAAAACGGGAAAAATAAAAGACTCATATGTACAAACTTACCAGTGGGTTGCCTCCCACTCAGCGCTCGTTTAACGTCATTAGCTTGACTGTACTGCCGCTCAGGCAGTGGGTATCCAGAGGCATTATGTGTCCTTCTGGAATCTCGGTGCTCCTGAAATAGTGTTTCACCCATTGTCCATTGACGGTGAATTCTTCGCCAGAAGGATTCGTCAAGACAATTGCACCATGTGGTCTAACTTCCTTGACTGTGAAAGGACCTGACCAACGAGAATGCCATTTACCAGGAAACAAATGCAAACGAGAGTTATACAGAAGTACCTGGTCATTGGGTTCAAAATGTCTGGAGATGATCTTTTTATCGTGATACGCCTTGGTCCTCTCCTTATACAGCTTTGAATTTTCATTGGCATGATGCATAATCTCATCCAGCTCATTCAGCTGAATCAATCGCCTCTCACCAGCAGATCTGATGTCAAAATTCATCAGCTTTGTAGCCCATGCTGCCTTATGCTCGATTTCCACCGGAAGCTGACACGATTTCCCATATCGCAAGTGAAACGGTGTAGTCCCAAGTGGTGTCTTGAAAGCGGTCATGTAAGCCCACAGTGCATCATTCAGCCTTGCAGACCAATCCTTCTTAGTGGTACCCACAGTCTTCTCCAAAATCTCTTTGATTTGCATGTTGGAGACTTCGACTTGCCTATTGGTCTGAGGGTGATAAGGAGTAGCTACACGATGATTCACACCATGCTTCTTCAGCAACCTCTCGAAAACCTTGTTAATGAAGTGAGTGCCACCATCACTTATAACAATCAGAGGTACTCCAAATCGAGGGAAAATGATGGTCTTAAACAGCTTAAGAACCACTGAAGAATCATTGGTGGGACTAGCAATTGCTTCCACCCACTTAGATACATAGTCCACAGCAACCAAGATGTACTTGTTCTTGTATGACGAGGAAAAGGAACCCATAAAATCGATGCCCCAGCAATCGAAAACCTCAACCTCAAGGATGGAATTTTATGGCATCTCGTGTCTCTTACTGATCTTCCCTCTCCTCTGACAAACATCGCATTACGAGATGAAAACATGAGCATCCTTAAACATCGTATGCCACTAGAAGCATGCTTGAAGAACCTTGGACACTGTCTTGAAAGTAGCAAAGTGTCCAGCATACTCAAATCTATGACAGTGAAACAGAACGTTAGGTACCTCTGATTCAGAAATGCATCTCCTGTAGATACTATCAGAACAATGCTTGTACAGGTAAGGGTCATCCCAAAAGAATCGCCTTATGTCACGCATAAACTTCTTCATGTCATATTTCTTGAGGTGCTTGGGCTCCGCATCTGCAGCGAGGTAGTTGGCAATATCAGCGTACCATGGTTGATCAGAATCAGCTGCAGCGACTAAATACTCTTCAGAAACACCAAGGTGTTCAACAGTCAAAACAGGTCTGGAAATCGCAGGGTATCGATAGACACCAGGGGAGTGTCGATCGATACCAAAACCTGCAATTCGTGGGAATTGCAAAGTTTCGGAAAAACCCATTTGAAACTCAGTTTCAATGAAATAAATGGACTCTTCTGGTAGTTGATCATCAATAGGCACGTCTGCATCGATCTGAATCCTCGAAATATGGGCAGCAACCCGGTTCTCTATTCCTTTCTTGTCCTTAACCTCGATATCAAAGCCTTGGAGCAAAAGAACCCAACGACAAAGGCGAGGCTTGAGATCCTTATTCTGCATCATATATTTGAGAGCAGCAGGATCAGTATGAACAATCACTTTGCTCCCAATCAGGTAGGATCGAAATTTCTCAAAGGAAAAAATAACTGCAAGTAGTTCCTTCTCTGTGGTGCTGTAATTCCTCTGAGCATCATCCAATGTCCTGTTGGCATAGTAGATAACGTACAGCTTCCTATCCTTCCTCTGACCCAGTACTGATCCAACAACAAAATCACTAGCGTCGCACATGATCTCAAAAGGCAAAGTCCAATCAGGAGGTTGCACAATAGGAGCACTCACTAAAGCCTTTTTAATCTCCTCAAAGGCTGCAAGACACTCAGGTGTGAAATTGAATTTGATCTCCTTGTATAATAGTGCGGTGAGTGGGCGGGCTAGCTTGGAGAAGTCTTTGATGAAGCTTTTGTAAAACCCAGCATGACCAAGGATGTTTCGAATATCCTTCACATAAGTTGGTGGTTGGAGGGTTGTCATGACCTGAATCTTAGCTTTGTCAACCTCGATCCCAGCCTCAGAAATCTTGTGCCCAAGCACGATGCCATCTTGAACCATAAAGTGACACTTTTCCCAATTAAGGACCAAGTGTTTCTCTTCACACCTCTGTAGCACATTGCATAATTTATCCAAACAGTCCTTGAATGATGATCCATACACCAAAAAATCATCCATGAACACCTCCATAAAATTCTCAATCATGTCTGTGAAGATAGAAATCAAGCATCTCTGAAAAGTGGATGGAGCATTACACAATCCAAATGGCATTCTCCTGTATGCGAATGTGCCATAGGGACATGTGAAAGTCGTTTTTCCTTGGTCATCTGGATGTATCAGAATCTGAAAGAAACCTGAATACCCATCGAGAAAACAGTAGTAGGGATGACTAGCCAACCTCTCCAACATCTTATCAATTAATGGCAGTGGGAAGTGATCTTTCCTTGTGGCTGCATTCAACTTCCTGTAGTCAATGCACATTCGATGCCCAATGATAGTCCTAGTAGGAATCATCTCATCATTCTCATTCTTCACCACAGTTATCCCTCCTTTCTTAGGAACAAAGTGCACTGGACTGACCCAAAAACTATCTGAGATGGCATAGATAACCCCTGCTTTCAAAAGCTTCATGACCTCTTTTTTTACCACTTCTTTCAAGTTCGGATTTAGCCTTCTCTGATGCTCAATTGAAGCCTTTGACTCGTCCTCAAGATGAATCCTATACATGCACAAGTCCGGTGATATACCTGAAATGTCATCAAGAGAATAGCCAAGAGCTTTGCGATACTTGCGCAGCTTGCTCAGCAGTAAGGCAATCTCTGCGTTGTTCAAAGAAGCATTAATAATCACTGGGTACGTGGAACTAGGACCAATAAAACCATACCTCAGATTTGCTGGAAGTGGCTTGAGTTCCACCTTAGGAGCATTTTCCTCGCTCCAATCTCCAAGCCCGTCAGCTTTCTTAGAACTTTCGGCTAACTCCCTTTCTGGTCGCAGGGTATCGACCGATACTAGAGGAGTATCGATTGATATTGGTGGTGTTGTATCGAGCATCTTCGAGTATCCAGTAGTATCATCACTCGAATAATCTTCTGACTTAGCTGAACAGACCAATGCTCTCTCCAATGGGTCCTTAGGATGCATCTCCATGAAGTACTCTTCAGCAATGTCACTGAAATTATTAACAAAGAAAGTCTGCCCATCGATGGTTGGTCTCTTTATCATCATCTTCTCCATGTTAAAAGTCATGACCAAATCACCAATGTTAAGAGCGATCTTCCCATTCCTGAAATAGATCAAAGCACCAGCTGTTGCTAGGAATGGCCTTCCCAGGATAAGAGGATCTCTGGGCTCTGCATCATACTATAGGACAATAAAATCAGTTGGGAACAAGCAATTTTCAATCTTAATAAGAACGTCTTCGAGCAACCCCTCTGGAAGTCTAACTGAGCGATCAGCAAGTACCAGGGAGATTGATATATCATGGTTTTTACCCCATTTAAACCATGATATAAGTCCGTTTTATCGAGTCCTTATTCTATTTTAGAGTCTTTTAGAGTCTTTTACAGGTTTTAGAACATTTGGAGCATTATTGGAGATATTGGAGTTTTATGGAGCGTTCTGGAGCAAAACTGAAATCTGGTGACTAAGTGCCTGATCGAAGCGTCAAGCATCGATCGATACCTCCCTGGTATCGATCGACACACATCGAGGAGATTACGAGTCGCGACTTTTTAATGAAGTTTGAAGAATTGCAGAACTTGCCCATAAAACTTTAATATTTACAAAAAGACCTCAATTCGTGTTTAGACTATTTAATTAGGTTTTACAGCCACTTTGGCTGTGTGCTTTTCATTACGTTTGTTTGAGGATTTCTGAGAGAGCTTTTGAGAGGGGAGACAAGTTTGAGAGAAGATTTTGAACCCCTGTTTTATTCTACTCTTATTTATTATATTGATGATTTATTCAGTTATGTTGATTGCTTCATTCTCCATATCTGAGTAGATCCACTTTAGGTTCAGGGTTCTCAATACGGTTTTCTCTGAATGCTAGATTGATTTGTTATTAGTATTCACTATCTGAATTAGTTCTTCACCATATGTTGTTTGCAAGGCTAATTCTAGATTGATCACCTAGAACTTAGATCTTAGGATAATTGATTAGGCGCGGAAGTGCGATTAATTACCTGATAGAATCTAAGGTGAGCAAAATAACTATTCGCAAAGGAATTTGGTTTAGTTGTTTTGTGAACATATCAAACCTGATTTAAAAGCTGATTTAGATTTTAGGATTCGCAAAGGAATTTGGAATTTCTAGGATTTAGATTTAGATAGTTTTCGCAACGGAAGTTGGTTAACTATATCTTAGTGATTTGAGTTCAAGAACCGCGTTAAATCTGAATCATATTAGTTAATTTACCTGCATTAAGTGATTCCCTGAGAAATACCCTGAACCTATCTTTCTCTAATTGAATTTACAACCTTTTTAATTTGCATTCTGTTTTCAATACCATTAATCACTTAGCGTAATTCTCACATATATAATCTATTGTGTGTCTCTGTGAGTCCTTGTGTTCGACCCCTAACTATACTATAACTACTGCTTTAGTATCTAAATAGGATATTAATTTGAGCATATCAGAGATCCTTGTGGTGGTGAAGTCTGTCATTCCTATCCTTTTAGCAACTGAGTATGGCATGAGGTTGACACTTGAGCCAATGTCGCAAAGAGAACGCTCAAATCTGTTTGTGAATATCGTACAATCCAACACAAAACTCCCTGGATCTGGTAGCTTCTTTGGGATCCTGTTGGTCAGGATTGCACTGCACTCATGAGTAATCATCAAACATCCTTCCTCCAGGTTCATATCGCTGGACACCATCTGCTTGACATATCTCCTGAAAGGTGGAGAAGTCTTGATAGCATCGATGAAAGGAAGTTCCACAATCAACTTATCCATATAATAGCCTTGCATCTAGAGTCTTCTACCTCCTTCTTAGTCTTCCCAATAGCCCTGGGGTAAGGTATCCTCGGTGTGTAGACTCTCTCTGTAACTAAATTAGGTACTTTCTTTAAAACCTCAGGTGTTGTATCGATTACAGAATCAGTGTCGATCGATACACGGGTTTTTGAATTGTCCCGTGAAAGTATTTTGACCGGTGTCGATCGATGATGGCTAGTGTCGATCGACGTTGGGGCGATTTCAGAATCCTACTCGTCGAGATCAACGAAATTTTATGCGGTCTGACCAATTTTCACTCTTGTATTGACCTCTTTTCCATTCCTCAAGGTGATTGCATTGATGTGTGCCCTTGAGTTTTCTCCTTTCCCTGGAAGAAAATCTTCTTGCCTTTTTACAGCCTCTGAAGTCTGAGCAACCTGAGTTTCCAGCTTTTTCTGATGAATACCGAGAGCTTCGATCTTTCCAATCAGATCTTTGTACATAGCATCCATCTTCCCATTGAAATCCACTGTTATCTGCTGCTGTCCTTGAACCAGCTGTTCAAGCATATACTCAATCTTGCTCTCTGGGGTTTTAGCAGGTATAGGCTGATAGGATGAATTCCCATAGTTTCTGGTATAACCACAGTTCTGGAAAGGTTTCTGGCCAAACTGATTCGACCCTCCTTGCTGAGAATTGTTGTTGAAGTTTCTGTTGTTGTTGTATTGATTCCTCTGACCTTGAAAACCAGAGCCACCAATGTAGTTAACATCTTCCACTTCATCTTCATTGAATACCTCAACATATTCAGTAAAGTGAACAGCCTTCGTCGTCTTACCCATCAGAAGATTGTGCATTGAATCTAACTTGGCTTGAACCTCAGCAATCTGCGAACCTTCCATGCCACCAGCTTGCTTCTTGCGCTCCATGTCTGCATTCTTAGTACTATTGCTAGATGCCAAGTTCTCAATCAGTGTATAAGCGTCCTCAGGATATCTGGTGTTGAAGTTTCCATTGCTCGAAGCATCCAAAGCCATCTGGTACCTCCAATCAATCCCTCTGAAGAAAAGACCCAGCAGCTGAATGTTAGTGAACCCATGATGTGGACAATCCCTCTGATACGACCTGAATCTGAGCCAAGCAGCCTTAAAAGCCTCAGTCGGTCCCTGAGAAAACAGAGAAATCTTATTCATGAGCTCCTCGGATCGTGCATCATCATTGAAGTTGTTGAGGAAGGCATTCTTAGTTTCCTCCCAAGTAGTTAGTGATCCAGTTGGCAACTGCTTCAACCAATAAGCTGCATCCCCACCAAGAGAGTATGGGAAGAGCTTACAGAACAGGTAATCATAGGATACTTCATCGCACTTGATGCTTGTAACCAAATCCTCAAACCTCTCAATATGATCCATAGGGTGTTCATGAGAAAGACCATGAAAAGGGTGCTGGCCCACAAGAGTGTAGTAAGCAGGATTCAGCTCAAAGTTGTTTCTCTGAAAAGTGGGAGGACGAATCGCAGAGCGATTGTCATAAAACTGATCATGCATGTTGTACTCACCAATTTTCCTACCGCGACCAGCCACAACATTCCATGCGGCAATCTCCTCAACAACAGGAGGAGGTGGAATGATGTTCCCCTCTCTATCCAATCGTTGACCTCTCTCATTACTCAATTGACCCTCTTGGTCTCTGTAAGCACCAGCTCCATCTTGAACCAAAACCACTGGATTGTTGTTCATCTCTGCTGGCTTCTTTGATTTTCTGTTTATGCATTCCAAAAGTGCTAGCTACTCGTTTGATAGATTAACTAGCGGAGTGTTCTTGTTCCTCCTGGTTTCACGAATAGGCACGCACCTGAAACAAAAAAGTCAAGAACGTAAGTAATACACAAAAAAACAAAAAAACAATTCACGACAGGTATCGACCGATACCACTAGGGTGTCGATCGATACTGGTCGAACCTAGTCGAATTTCTCAAACTAAAATCTAATGGCGAAATTGAATCCCCGAAAACGGCGCTAAATTTGTTAAGCTCAAATTAATATCCTAAAAGTACTAAACTTTGTCGATTGTAATACTTAGGGATCGAATCCACATAGACTCAAGAAATCACACAATAGATTGTATAGATGAAAATTAAGCTAAGTGATCAATGAAATTGAAAGCAAATACGTAAATTAAACTGTTGTAAGTTCGATGGGAGAAAGATAGGTTCATGGTATTTCTCAGGAAATCAATGAACGCAGATAAACTAACTAGTCAGGGTTCAGGTTACGCACGGTTCTTGAACTCAAATCACTAAAGTATAATTAACCAACTCTCGTTGCGAGAATGATCTAAGTCTAAATCCTAGGATTCCAAATATCTTTGCGAATCCTAAAGTCTAAACTAGCTTTTAGTTCAAGTTTGATTTGTTCACAAAACAACTAAACCAAATCTCTTTGCGAATAGTTATTTTGCTCACCCTAAGTTCTATCAGGTTTCTCAATTGTACTCTCGCGCCTAATCGATTAACCTAAGATCTAAGCTCTAGGTGATCAATCCAGAATTAGCTTTGAGAACAACCTAAGGCGAAGAACTAATTCAGATTATGAACCCTAAACAACTAATCAACCTAGCATTCAAAGAAATCCCTTATGAGAACCCTAAACCTAACAGGAGATCTACTCAGACATGGAGATTGAAACAATAAACATGACTGAATAAATCTTTGAATAAATAATAAATAAGAGAGTAAAACAAGGGTTCGGAATATTCTCTCGGACGAACAGAGTTTTAGACTTGTCTCCCTCAAAAGCTCTCTCATAAAAACCAAAGTAGAATAAAGCGTGTATCAAGCGTAATAGCCAAAGTGGCTGAAAAACCTAATAAATATCCTAAGTCACGTTTTGGGGCTTCTTGTAAATAATAAAGTCTTCTGGGGAAATTTGCAGTTTCTTAAATCTTCATAAGAGTCGCGATCCTTATGTTTCTTCTACGGGTATCGATCGATACTCAGGCATCAAATCGGTGTCTCAGCTACATGATCTCTGCTTTGCTCCAAAAAGCTCCAAAATGTTTCGATATCTCCAATTATGCTCCAAACGTACCTAAAACCTGAAAAGACTATAAAAGACTACAAAATACTAGAAAGACTCTATAAAAAAAACTTATATCATGGCTTAAAACGGGTAAAAACCATGATATATCAGGACCTAGTCTATGAAAACAGTATCAAGCCATGCATGACTTGACTACCACCCGACAGCACCGATGCAACACCGATGCAACACCGTCTCCTCAACGGCTGCAGAATCCATAGACCACAACCACCAACGGATCTACAAATTTCTTATGGTGGGACGACGCCACACACATGTGTGCCTGTCTCAATAATACCCTAGGCGCGTTCCATCTTTATGAGACCGCCTCTTGGTATTTATAATGATAAATCAAATCCATTTTCCTAATTCTACACAAATTATAAAAAGACCAATTTTTTTTTTTCTAAAGACTTTTTTCCTTTGATGTCTTCCTTCTTTCTTTGATATCTTTAGGTTGGTGATTGTAACTTTGATTCCATCTTGGATTAACTTGTCCAGCTCAGCTACAAGTCTCTCGCCAACTTTCTTTTCAACAATAGTATTCTTTTAGTTTTTAGACTCCTATGACACTGACTCTTATAATACGTCATGTCATTCTGTGATTCCTGTCACAGCTTATGTATTACATCTGGCCAGCATATGTATTATGTCTTCCAACAGCTTTTCCAATTCTGTTATGACAACTTCACAATTTAGTCACTACAAAACACTAACATGTTAATCCCAAATTAATCAATCGTACTCCGTTTTCACAATAAGAGAAAATGGAATTGTGTTAACAGCCTAACAGGTAATTAGTGAGATGGTAAAATTGTAAAATTGTAAACTTAACTGAGATTAACTGAGGTTAGCTGAAGTTAACTTAGATTAACTGAGATTAACTGAGGTTAACTGAGATTAACTTAACTTGGTCAAAAAAAAGATGGTAAAATTGTAAACTTAACTGAGATTTACGCAGTAGAGTTCATCATTATAACAAAGGAATTAATTCATAAACCAAATTAAATTAACAACATAACACAAAACAGAGAGCACAATGAAGTGCAAAAAGTACTAATATTAATTTACACTGGAGTTTTTTCTAGATAATAATTATACGAAATCCCCACATGAGGGGGGGGGGAAAAAGAGTATAGAAAGAATTGAATGCAAATACATCAGGCTTTGATCTCAAACCTTGAATACTTGATGGATCCAATGGAGATGTCGATTTCGATAAGATTATCCTCTTCAATGAAATCGTTGAATAGATCAAAGAGTTTGAAATCTTGGACGTTTTTGTGGATATAGAGATTGTTATTGTTACTAGTGTAGTGGTGACCTATGTAGTTACCACTCGGTAAAGACAGCTCAATGAGGCTCTCCTCATCAGGGATTGAGCCGTCTTCATCTTCTTCATTAGTCGTTTGGAAGTTGTCCTCCGATTTGCCGATGATATCTTCGGTGGCAACATAGTCTGGAACTTGATCTTGTTCTTGATCTTGTTTTGATGATTGGATTGAAGAAGGGGGGAGTGAGATTGGGAAGAAGAAAGAGGAGAAGAACAAAGCAGCAGAAGTGAGGAGGAGGTGTAAGAAGCGAAGGCCGAATATGTGAAGAAGTGGAGGAGCGAGGAGAGAGAGCCATGAAACAGGTCTCTTCAACAAAATTGAAGTCAAACCCATCAAACAATACTCTTCTTCTCTTTTCTTGTCAACATTCATTTTCAACTCTCAAATAATATTAGAAAGGTGAAACCCTAGGAGAAAAAAAAACACTTTGTGTGTTGATGTAAGAATCCAAGTACTACTAGGGTTTGTGTTTCTTAATCGGAAAGGGCTTTGTTGTAAGTCTACTTTTAAGGAATAATATCAAAATGTAAAGGCTATAAATAGAAATACCGCCTTAGATCAATGCAAAAATTGATTTTATTAATAAAAACAGAAAACAGGAAACAAATTCATTGTTTGTTTTGCTTCGAGATTTGATGAGTAACAGTTCCAACCTGCACTCACTACTCCCGATTCACCAAAATTTTGGAATTACCCATATAATGCTAATTAAATCTCTAATCAATAGATTAGCCTAACAAATTATACAAACATATGGTTGCGTTCTCATGTGCTTTGCTGCAAAATTAAGCATGAGTCAAATATTTCAATGTGTAGAGATATTTTTGTGTGTGGAACTAACAATTGATCACATTGTAGAAAAAAAGCATGCCGTGAAACTACACTAACTCGTAATCAACACACCAAATTACCAATACGATCAATTTATAATGTAGACGGATTTATTTGTAGATTTTTTACGGTTCAATAGTGTTTAAATTTGTATCTAGTTTTAGTAGTTTTTAAAAAAAGACAGCCGTAGTTGATATAGGTAAGAGATGTATGAATTTCTATAGCTTTTACAAGATTTTTAAGTCATTTTTTTGTATCAATCATGCTTCAATAAAAGCTGTAGAAAACTTGGTAGCAGCTTCGAGATCGTCGACAATGTGTCGCATGTCACAAGATCGTTTGGTTCACCTAAGCCATCCTGCGCCACACGTTCATCACTTGGCTCGCGATCAAAGATAAGCTCTCCACGGGTGCTCGCAGCCGTCAATGGGGAATTATTCAGCCTTCCACTCTCTGCGGTGAACCCGATGAGTCTCGAGACCACTTGTTCTTCGCGTGCCCTTACTCATTCATGGTTTGGTCCATGTTATGTGCGGTGCTCACCCTCCAGTCAATGATTCGAAATAATCTCAATAAAAAGGATTCTCTCCTAAACCGACTATCATTCCAAGCAACGATCTACGGACTATGGAGGGAGAGACACGGGAGACGACACCAACGACCTCTTCAATCTCCTCTTCATCTCACTCATGGCATACACAAAAATATCAGTAACTCACTCACTTCTCTGCGTCAAGAACCTGATGACGGCCCAGTTCACTAGCTTTGCCTTTTTTAAAACAATTCTTGATTTTTTCTTGCTCTGTTTTAACAGTTTTTCCAAACATTTGTATATAGTTTTTTTTCTTGTGTTGATTAATAAATTTCACATTTCAATAAAACAAAAAAAACAAATGTTGTAGAAATATCCACTAGAAACTTAGAACCTCTACAATGATATATCTATCTTTTCATATTTTATTTCTCTTTCAAAACAAATATTCTAATGTCATAGGTTTTCTTACAAGAAAAAAATTTGGATCCACATTCTAAGAACTTCTACAATAATAAATCTATAACTACAGTCCTAACCAATCGAACCTAAACCTTTTCTGATAAACTTTGAATCTTCTATGTCAAGTTAATGATAATTATTCTTCATAAATAATATCAAATTCGTAGTAAAAAAAAAAAAAAAAAAAAAAATTCAAACTTAATTTAGATTTAAGACTTTATATATACTAGCAGAGCACCCGCGCTACGCGCGGATTTTCTTTTAACTCACTATGAACATTACGGTAAAGATTAGCTATCAGAAATTTTGGAGCGTCGGGTCCATTGAAAACGTCGTAGATCCCAACGAGACGCTAATTGCATTATGTCCTCTCCTGCTTTCCCCAATGCCCACTGTAAATTGTTCTCGCTTCCGCCACTTGCCTTCACTTCGGCAGCCGCTAACGCAGCTTCGACGATAACGACGCTGCCGCCGTCGGTTGTCACAATGTTTTCCCTCTTAGAACCACGACAAAATTCGACACCGGAATAACCCAGGGCCGTTGCTTCCTCTCCCCGAAAATCGGGTGCCAGGAAAAGCGCTTCTTCATTTTCTGGCTCTTCTTCGAGTATACGCTACCGTGCGACGCCGAGAAATGCACGCCGGCGGAGTTAGATCTCGAAATCTCTCCGGCCGGATCCAACGGGCCTGAAGTCGCGCCTCTCTCGGACCCGACATGATCGCCTCTCTCTCTTTGACTTGAAATAAAAATTAAAAAAAAAACTGGAAAAAATCCAGAAAATGATGCCTCTTCACGCGTCCTGGTCACCTCCCCACACACGCGCTTCTCTCTCACCTCAAACACTCTCTCTCTGTCACCCTCTCTCACTTCCCTCCTCTAGCCGGCTCTGTAATGACGCCGGAGCGAATTTCTTTTTAGGCGACGCAAAATCCGACCACGTCCGCGACCAATCCTCGCCGTTCAAGTCACGGAACTGATCGACGGCGTTTTCGACGGCTGCTCCGTTAACCACGCCGTGACTGACGAAATGTTGTTGTGGAATTTTATTCCGATTCCATATCTTTCCATTATAGATGTAGTTGATAGGAATCTCATGATTTTCTTCGGTTTCATGATGTTCTGCATTATCATTGATTTTGACGATCCCACTTGAAATTGATTCAATAATAAGACGAGCCAACATATTGAAAATACATGTTAGGAATAATATCTCATAACGTTAAATAATATATAAGAGGCATGTATCAATTTATTAATTGTCAATTAATTTTTAATATGCAATTAATTTAGGAAGATTTGGTTTAATATTTTAAAAAATTATATATATTTTGAAAACTAACCCATCTTTAATTTTTTTTTAAAACCAACATTTTTGGCATTTAAAATTACCAAAATACTCAAAATAAACCAAACATGTGAATTTTCTTAAATTCTATTTCTTTATTTAAAAAATAAATAAAATATGAATGTAAGGAATATCGATCATATCTAGATTTTGTGCATGGAAACTTAAAAAACAATTCAATAACAAAGCAATTTGTATGAACTTACGATTTTACAAACGTGTTTTTGTATAATTTTGTTGTATGATGATGATGTATATATAGAGTTTGAGTATGTTATTGATAAATATAATAATAGATTTGTGTATATCTAACAAAATTGTTTATATCCAATATGAATTTTAATTAAAATAATTTATTTTGTTCTTTCCAAATATATATATATATATATATATATATATAAATAAATTGTTGAATATTTATTTTATTATATATCTTTATTATGAAAAATAAAAAAAAACAATTATTGTATTTGTATATTTTCAAAATTTCATGATGGATTTAAGTTTTTACCTAATAAAAAATTAATTTTTAAAGTTTTTAAGAGAAGTGTTAGTTTTCAAAATATATAAAAATTTTGGGATATTAAATCAAATTTCTTCATTAATTTAAAGATTTTTTTTTAAATGACCAATAAGGGAGGACATGTGTCAGCACTGAAGAGCCTCATTCTCTTTTTATAGGGTAGATTACAAGATTAACAAAACAATTATTCATTTTAGTGAAAATAATCAAATTTAGTAAGAAAAATTTATAAGTTTAAAAGTTATTTAGAACTTGTAAATAATTTAAAAATTGATGTCATTTTTGGGTAGTTATATATTTTGAATAGTTTACTCTAATGTATTATACTATGCATTTTTTGGGATAAAATTCATCTAATCTTAGAACATTATTTAATGATATCTTTTGGGATAAAATTCTTCTAATCTTAGAACATTATTCAATGATATATTTTGGGATAATTAACCAATCTACACCCTTTTGTTAAATGTATTTATTTACTAAAACAAGTACATCTATCTGTCTATCCAACAAATAAAGAATAATTTTGAGCATCTTAAATTGATTCTCTTGGAGACTTCAAAAGCAAAAAACCTTGAGCTTTGAACTTATACACTATCCAATGCATAGAGAGTTGGTAAGCCATGTGCCACCAGGTCAACCATCTGACGTCATGTTACTTATTTGGGTAAATAACGTGTGTCGTATATTTGATGATGATCTTTGTTGTGCGTAGGAACAACGGTTTCTCAAGTAAATTGTCAAAGTTTTGTTACGGATTATTTAGATTATAACAAAAATAAATAGATTTAACTATAATAAAATTAATAAAGAGAACATATGTGTTTCCCACATTGTAATGACTGAAACACTTAATTGGTTTTCAAATTTTAATCTTATTAGGTGAGAACTCGCATTAATTTGCGGCGCGGGTGTTTTGATTTTAAGCTATTTTGTAACTATATTTTGTAGTTTTGGGAATGTGGTGGCTGCGTTCGGATACACGTATGAAATAACAAATCAAGAGATATCCGGTGATCAGCCTGTAATAAAGCTCCCTTTCAAGTATCCTCAATGTCTACCGGGAGATGTTGAGGAGTATTCTGCTTAAGAAAGTAAAAAGAAGTAGTTTTGTCATTTTATGATCTCAACGATCGAAAGAGATGATTTAAGGACTAAGAGGAAGATCTTGTTTGGTTGTTCCATTTCATCTGGCTCGAGCGAGGCAACTTTGTTTTTACCGACCCAAACAAGATTCCATTTCTTGCATTGGTCGATGAAATCATTATGCACATCTAGATCCCCATCATGTTTCTCAGGATCTATGCGTATTTTTTTCATGAGCGGGCGACACTACCGATCCATGTCCGAAAACAATGTAGCTTGGTTCTCTTATCCTAAGTGGGCTACCATCTTTTGGTCCAAAGAAATGCATCATATATAGTATATTGTGGTGGAGGTTGTATATCAAATTATAGAAAAAGAGTAGTTAAGTATTTATCTTTGTATCCTAATGATCATGGTTATAATGTCTTTACACCTTGTATCATTTTATAGTTTTTCATTACCATTAATTTCTAAATTTTACACTTCATGGTTGCACAAGTATTGCACAAATGCCAAGTTTTTGACATATCAACTATGAATAAGTAATATATGGTGAAACAAATTTGATTTTGGTATCGATATGTGTGAAACAATATTTAATTTCTGATAAAATCGGTTCATTATGCAATAGAGTTCTATGTTGAATCTTTTTTTTATAGTTTGAAATTTTTGATAAGTCATCATTTCCTTGCAATAGGATTTGATGAAGGAAACGTTATCAAAGCCCTACATGAAAATGGTAATTACAAATTTCTCTTTTTTGTATTAAGAAGTACAACTTTATAACTTTTGTGACACAAACCACTTCCAGAATTCGATAATACTCATAAAATAACCAAAACTGTTTACCTTCAAGACCACTTTGATTTACTATGTTCCCACCAGCGAGGTTGTTGCAAGGGTGATATTCATGCATTTTATATGTTCTACCTTGCATTTTAGTTAACACTTTTAGTCATTTGCATGTATGAATATCACCCTTGCAACAACCTCGTTGGTGGTTGCATTAGGTATGTTTAGCATTTTGGTTTGAATTAGAGTATTAGGAGTTTACATTAGGTCCTATGAGTCTTGCATGCATTTGGAGTGTTTTATAGGTGTTTGGAGTCATTTTGGAGAAGTTTAGAGAAACGGAGCAAAAAGGACCACCCCATAGCGTCTGAAAGAACTGGAAGGACGAAGGACCCCCGATCAGATTCAGATTCCATGGCCTTCATGGAATTTGTAGCCCAGTAAGTTAGCTTTCCACAGGAGCTGGAATCAAGTCATTCGGACGTGTGGTTTGAGAGATATGGCTGGTTGACTGGAGACGTATCCGCCTGGTCGAGAAACTAGTGCCTTGTACCGGCCAACCACACCGTAGGCCTTCCTAGCACAGGAGAGATAACCGGCCCGTTCACAAATCCACGACCAGCCAGAAGCCACACGGTCCAACACAGCAGCATTCACACATCCAAGTTACAACATCAACCAAAGTGACTCAAAGATCAGGCCAAATGAAGACCTTCCTGTGCCCAGTTTAATCTGAGGTCTTGATGAAAGTCATAGACAATCGAGCTGACTTTCGTTTAGTGATAGTTTCATGTCATTCAGATCAGCCGTTCAAGAGATATGCTAAATATAGTAAGGACACGTCTGTCTGGCATCCAAACGAGTTATGCTCCAAATACGACGTCTGAAAGATCAACCCAGACAAAGGGTTTCCACTCCGATTCAACTTCTGCGTTCTTCATAGAAGTTGTAGCCCAGTATTTAGCTATCCACAAAAGGTGGTTTGAGGCCATTCGGACATGTATTCCAGGATATATCACGGTTTTACCAACCGGTGCTCTTCTCACCTCGACCCACTTTCAACTGGGTCAATACCTGGTTTGTCTGGGGTTGACCCGGTCTGTCCAGCTTTTTATAAATTGCAAAAAGACCCAAATTTCATTGTAAGTCTTTTTCCCTAAATTTTCGGAAGGCAAAAACCTCTCTTTTTTTTGTTCTTGCATTTTTGGAAGATACCCTTTTGATTTTAATGCAATCTTGAGTTTAATTATTCTCTAATCTATCTTATCTTTCTTTTATTTCAATCATTTAATCATCTAACAATGGGATTTAACATGTTCTTCATGGAACTTTTTGGGTTCTTTATGGTTAGTGAGTAGTTTCCTAGGATTTTGGGATGAGGTTGATTTATGGTGATCTATTAGATGGTTTATAATGTTAGGGATTAGATTATTATGTTTTCTTTATTCCTAAGTGATCTTAATGCTAGATTGGGCTTGAGAGAGTCAATCTAGATCCTAGAGAATTTCATGCACACCAAGTGTTCGATGAAATACCCCTAGAAGCTTAGGAAGAGATAAATATTCTTAACCTATGGGAATAGTTGCTTAAGGTGTTTATTGGTTGATTTGAATGATGATCTTAATGCTTGCTAATCATTTTATCACAAATGGGAATTTGTTCTTGATTTAGTGATTAGCAAAGTAATTAGTGCATTGGGAAAGGATTAGTCATAATTAGTAATCTTAACCTAGGGATTAGCATTGTATATGTGTTTGAACATCATAAATTAGCTAAGGATCAATCTAATTCCATAACTTCATCCTTGGATTCACCTTTTTATTATTGCATTTAACCCGTTTAGTATTGCTAGTTCTTGTTACTTGTTTTAAATTTGAATCACTAGATTGCTAGATTAAAACTACTTGATTTGCTTAGCTTATATAGTTTTTTGGATTCCTATTGTGTTAGCTTCTCACCTCCTTGGTTCGATAACTTAAATACCACAATGACATGAGTGGGATTTGATTAATTTATTAGTAAAAATCCTATTATCAAAGGGCTACATCCAATAACGAGATTAAACCCACCAAGCCGCTTCATTAAATCTTTAGATTTGTTGCTAGTCGGCCTTCAATTCGAATATTAATCTTCTCTTTTTTTTTAACGCTGAGTAATACTTTATTAAGAAAATAAAAATACTGAAGAGTTTACAACAACTAGAAAAAAGGATTCACCAATAGGGATCCGAAGTAAAATAAAGACATTTTTTGCGAATGAATAACTAATGATTTCGCAGATGAATGCTCAACTTTTGCTTTTGGGCTGATTAAATCTCCACTGAGATAATGTTCATAGAAATTTAAAAACATCTATCAACGCTTCAGACTGAATTGACCATGATTGTCAATCTCTTTTCATTGCTCCAGTAGGAGTCACCGAGATCATTGTTCCAAACAGTCGATTGATTAGGAGTCTACAATAAAGCTGCCTTCCGGAGTAATCGTGGTTTGCGACGAGAAATCCACCAACACCGAATGAATAACCATTAACGATTGAAGCCGGGAAGAACCGTTGCCACCATCCGCTTCTATTGTCAATTACCTCTTCGAAACGGATCAACTGAACCATATATTTTCTCTTCCCAAATTCATTGAAAAAATCCCACGAAAAAACAATCAAAAACTTTGCCAAATCTAAAATAAATTAAAAACAATTACACAAATCAAAAGAAAAGTAACAAAAGAAACCAACCAAACCGATGTCGGAGCTATAGAAGCCTCCGACCATCGGCTTGGATCCACAGAGGAAAATCTCCTCTCTCTTTTTTCTCTCGCTTGACGGCTAGGGTTTTTGATATTAATCTTCTCTTGTGTCTTCTTTTATAAAACTATATTTTTTTTTCATAATGACCCTAATAATCTCTTTCATCTATTTTTCCGAATATTTACTTTTTTAATCTTTTCTAACTTTCTCGATATACCATTTTGAGTTTTTTTTCACATTTCTTTCACTATTCTATTTCCCTTTTCTACGCCTTCAAATTCTTGTTTTCTTTTGTTATTTTCTTCTCTCCATTCTTGATAACTTGTTATCTCTTCGATTGTTTATTGAATTATCTTTTATGTTTAATGATTTTCTATTTTTATCTCTTCAATTTGCTTTCATAATTTTTTTTTGTTCTTTTCATTTACATTGAGGTTAAATTATCTTCATTAATTCAAATATGACGATAATTAAATCATACGGAAAAAATGAAAATAATTATTTTAAAATCTTGTAATCTTGTATTGTCTAAATCTTTTTTATAAATCATCTTCATTAGTTCAAATATGTATCAAAATAAATTCGATTTTATTTATTTTATGTTTATGCTTTAATTTTCAAAATAATTAAACTCAAAATAAATAATTTTATATATAACTATTACTTGAACACACGTTATTTTTCAATTTGCTATTAAATGATGAGGTGTCAACCATTTGTTATTAAAAAATATACTAATAAGAAAGGGGGGGCTGACGTGTCGACGCTGTAGAGCTCCCCTCCTCTATTTATATAGTAGATTCGAATTTGCGATATGTTGATGACAGTAATATGGATCTATAGTAAAGTATTTAAAATATCAATTTTGTTGTTGTTAATTAAATACAAAAATTCAATTAAACTGTAATATTCAAAATACTATATCTTAAATCAATTAAAATATTACATGAATTGTTTTTTATATAATTAATATTTGGACTTTATAATATAATATATAAATGATATATCTAAAGATCTAGTAATAAATATCAATGGCATGAGATGATAGCTCGCAAATAAAAATTTTAATTTTCACTTATAATTAATATATAAAGGATTAAGCGAAAAAATCAAGTATTCAATAGATATCTAAAATATTTTTAGATATATAATCATAAACAATTTGTTTTAGGATTTTTTTTGTCCACTTGCGGGTTAATCTCCTGCACCACAAAACAAGTGAGGTCAGAGGTCGGAAAACACAATGGTGATGTGTTTTTCGATGATTCTCTAACGCTCAAGTCAGAAAAGTATAAGAATACCATAGAGTTTGGCGTCGGAAATATAAAAGAGTCGGAAAACGTTAAGGAAAGATAATGTGGTGACTCCGGGTTCTGAGGAATGATGAATTCGCGGAGTATCTGGATATATTTGAGTGTAGATGTATCAGAAGTCTGAAGATGAACAGAACATTCCAGCCACAAGACCGAATATTCCTTAGAAACGAAGTGAGACGCAGTCTCGGAAATTATGAAAAAGTTAAGTGTTTGAGAAAGTTTTCTGAGTGAGAGAGTAAAAAATTTGGATCCCTCTCTCTCCAGGGAGCGAGGGTTTTATTTATAGGAATACCTGACATGGGTTCGTATCCCGGGTTACCTTGGTTTGGCTGGGTCGGATCTTGGATCTTTCATCGGGTCACGTACGGGATACTCGAGTGCTTTTTATGTACACCTCCTTTGTCGCTTATGTCTATTCTCCCGACAAAGCCGTTCCAGGGTGCAGATGTGGTGCAGGTTCCGTACTGTCTCGGCGGCTTGCGCGCTGCCACGCGCTCAAAACGTCCATACCTTTATCTTCCCCATGAACAGTGATCAGTCGCTTTCACCTGTCATATGAGCCAAAATTGGCCAGTTGTAGGCTTAGTACGAGAGTCAACTTAATTCAAAGTAAATACGGAGGGAAAATGAACATGATCTCGCGCTTATTTAAGTTACATTTTACCTTCCTGATAACCTGGTAAGAGATATCGGATTTCTCTTACTTTCCCGGGTATTGCTACGCGGCTATTTGGGGTCTTACCTTCTCGGATATTGATGCCCAGTTTATGTTGGTGTAGTTGGTGTGTCGACATGTCCCCGCATGGGTCAGTCCTTTCCTTACTTCCTACTCCCACTAGTCAAGAACTGTTTTGGGAAAGGGTGACTCTTCATTTCATCGGGACCACTCATTTCCTTATTTTTCACTCCTGTTATTTGAGAATGATTTTGGGAAAAGATGGTGGCTCATAACCTGTCATATGGTTCGACCACTTAGCCTCGTAACCGCACATTTTCTTAGCAATGCGATTTTAGGATAAATGGCCGTCTATTTTACTATGACACGCTCATGTAACATGTCCTATCTTGCCATATGGTTTGATCACCGAACCTTGTAACCGCATCCTCTCTAAGTAATGTGCTTTTAGGATAAGTGACAGTCTAGTCTATCATGACACATTTAAATTAATCGAAAACTTCTGGAATGATGATCTAATATGGAGAACAAAAAAAATTAAAATTAACCTCGAAAAATCTAGTTCTGCTTAATTAAGCAAGATAAACAATTTATGTATATGCCTTAAACTTCAAACGACAAGAAAAAAAGGAAAAGAGATAAACGGTTAAATCTATCTCTGAGCAAACTACAATCTTTCAAAAGAATAGAGAAAACTGGTCATTAATTGATTAAGACATTGAAGCTAGACCAGAACCGTCTAAATTATAATATATTTTACTTCAGCAAACATATTTATCATCATCTCTTTTATCAATCGAAATATGTATGGACATTAGAAATAAAACCTATGATCAATTTAAGTCATTCAAGGGTTTGCTTTTTTTTCCCCCGAGAATAGTCGGCGCTGATTCTTAAATTTGGATTTGAGAAGTTGGAGATTGAATACCCGATGTTAATCTAGATGTAAAAAAGTTGTCCAAAATTAAATAAAAAATTTTAGAATGATAAGACAAAAATTGAAAACTCGATTTTCTTTAAACTATAATGATTGTTAACACCTTTATTTTTAATTACTAAACGCATACATATTTAAAAGGAAGAAAATGAAAATCCTACAAAGAAAAGGTGCCACTTGTCGGGCTGATGCAAACCTCAAGCTAGGCTGCCTATTGTTTGCAATATAGGCTACAAAAAAGCCTTGAAACTATTAATTAATAGCTATACTTGTCCAATAATGTTTTGATTAACCAAAGCTTAGTTAATGGTCTCGAAAGGAATGTTGTTTACCACGAAAACCCGATCTAGAAAATGGTGACCATCTCAAGCTGACGAGGGGACCCTATTAGTATGTCCTCTAATTATTCCGAATACACTCAATTTTTATATGTTTTCTGTTTTATAAAAGTGTCATTTTAAGATTTTATTTTTGTTTCACAAAAAATGTCGTTTTATGTTTTTAATAAATAACTAGTGATATAGCTCGCACCATGTGCGGGCTCCAAAATATGACAAAGTTATATTATCGAACATGGAATCTGAAAATCATTTACAAAACAAATAGATGTTTTTAAGATCATGAATATACCTACCAATTCGGTGGAAGAAGAAAAAGAATAGAAAGACAATACAAATTTTAACAAATTAGGCGCAGCCAAAAAGAAACACAAAAAATATAATTTCTGTAAGTTATGTCATTTGATGTCTCGATAGACGTAGGTTGAGACACAATGTCTAAGAGTACAAATGTTAACATGATCTTACAGACATCTATTAAAAAATCGCTAAACCAAAATATGCTTTCTAACAAAAAATTAAACACGAAAAATCCACGATCAATTATTGTGAAACCCGTATGAAGACACAAAAGAAATTAACTAAAGATGTATTGTATTAAGATTTAGTTACTCACAATTAATCAATTATGAACATGTGAGCAATGACGGCTCCTTCACTGGGTATAAGATATGAGATTAAAGGCAACCAATATCACCCCTTTTATATGAATTAATTTGTAAAAAACGTCTTATATTTTTTATTTTGTTAAGGTCCAAAAAAATATATTTGAAAATATATTCGAAAATTAAACAGTGATATCGATAAAAAGAAACAAACCTGAAGAATGTGCACGAATAGATTTGAAGCCTCAAGTCGCGTTACATCAAACAAAATCATTACTAAAATAGTAGTGTAATAATAATCAAAAGACAAAGGACCGATGTGCTCCTGTTAGGCATGTCAATTTGAGTCCAAACCCGTGGGCTCCGCCCCAATAGACAAAGAACCGATTTTTTTTTCATGATTATCGTATATATGATATACTTCAATATTTTCTATATTTATCTTTACTGATTTTTATTTTAAAATGGAAATTCTTTTCAAAACCCTAGCGTCTTCGTGAGGTTATATATACCCCTACAATACCCGTCTCTTTTATACCAAATCCCCGAGAATGTCATACCCAGCCACTTTTTTTCTTTGTCTTTCGTTATTTGTTCTTTGGCTTTCGTTTGATGTGTTTTTAATAACCGAAACATTTTTGTTTTTGTTTTCTTGGAACGTTATAAGGAGTTCATTATGAAATAAAAGATTGGGAGTGTTCTAACATATTCAACCGCCCCGATTCCTCAGAAAGAAAACCGATATCTAAAAACCTACAAAATATCTCGAAATCAGTATTTAAAAAACAATTATACAAAAGAGTGGATTAAACCAACTTGTTTATTGATTAATACCTTCAAATCACGTATTGTTGCCGGGTTTAAAAAAATTTCTAAAATTATACATTATCCACAACTTGTTTATCGATTATCATAATTAGTTATCCAACAATGAAAATCCGAATTGACCTATAGATGAAGAGGAAGTAAAAAAATGTTATCCATTAGGATGCACATATCTGAATATGTGATAAGGATGAACCCGGTGAACCTTTTTATAAACGATATCCTTCACCACTTTTATTCCATAAGTCCTCCATAACACTATCAAAGACATGTGCCAATCATAACCCTCATGTTTGAGCATTTCATAGCCTTAATCTTGCCCAAACATCTTTTAATAAGGATGTGATTGGCTCATGTTTATGAGGTGGTACCGGAACAACTATTATTAATATCCACCTAGAGAGCATAATTAATAGCTATCTAATATGGATCATTTGGCCTCAGTTAGACGCTAGCTTCTTTTCGAGTCCACATGCTATAAGGAACCATCAGTCAAGATAGATGAGAAGGTGATGGTGGTGACGATATTGGCGGTGATACAAACATTAAAACGACCGCCCAAAAATGAGTACTTTCGCCAAATGTATTTATTGCCAAATCATACTCCTAGCGATTCAAGCTTTCTCCAAGGTCAACAACTTTTTATTGAATGTTTTACTCGTTACCACAACTGCTTAAGGTACACCTAAAGTCCTTACAAAAAAATTCAAGTCTTTGTGAGCTCACCCGCATACTCTGTTTTGCATGCATTGTATGTTTTAAAAAACTATGCTTTTAAAGAGCTAGAAATCTGAAAATATCCTTTAAACACTACTATAAGGTCGTAGTTGACTTGAGGTTAAGACTTTGTTAAGAATTTGCATGGTGAAGTTAATGCAAGATACTTTGTTTACATGCTTTTAACCAAAAGGAGGTTGTTTAGTTTGTTACATGTTGATACATAAGTCTAAATTACATTTTTATGATCATGTAAATTTGTTAAGAATCCTCGTGATACTGTGAGATTTAAACTTTGTTAAGAATCATCATGATCATGTAAATTACATGTTTACATGCTTTCTTTGGATGATCATTAAAAATATTTTTTGCTAGTGGCCAAAACATTCAGTTAGATCATAGAGTTATTTTTTTACGCTAACCTGGTAAATAGATAACCATAACCATAGCAAAACCAACCAGAATTCTCATATCCATGTTTTCCCAAATGAACAAAGCAAAAAAAAAACAAACAAAAAAAAACAAACGACAAACCAAACTAAATTGGTTTTCGAAAACTTCTATGTAGACAACATTAATGGTTTTCTTTTGTAACTTTCTATTTTTGTCCGTGATGAGGATTTTCAAACCACTTCTCAAAGTAACACTGGAAACGGCAACATAAAGATGTCCATGACAGAAGACATGCCTTGGTAAAAATAAACTCACCCTTTCTAGAGTTTGTCATGGCTTTTATTTATAGTCATTGCAAATGCAAGTGATATAAGGAATTGTCGATGTCGCATTCTAAAAGGGAACCTTGTATCCATATGAGAAACGAACATCCTAGGTATCAAGACCCTATCATCGAGACCTTTGTTAAACATTCCTGTAATAACCCTAGGTTCGATAACATGATTAGCCATCTGAGTAACTATCAATCGTGTTCAATTGCACAATATACCTTTTGGATCAATGTTTCTGAGCAACATAATAAGAGCACCTACCTTTAATGCCAACTTATGGTTAGGAAACCCAGAAGTCTTGACACTGTTTAGGAACTTTTGCGTGTAAACCATGTCATATGTAGTACTTCTGTAAGGAGTCTCGATACTATCAGAACATAGATAAACTTTTTCATCACTTACCGAATGAACAAACATGGTTACGGTTAAGGCAACACGTAAACATATATAAATACTAATGACACAATAGAAGACATGAAACAAAACACTATTACTTGGTAACTGCGGTAGCATATAATTAATCATTAATCATCTCAATATAGCCTTCTCCTTGAAGAACTTAGGATCAGTTCTCGTGGCAAACTAATCTCCGTAGATCTCTCTCACAATTGATCTAACAGGATCGTCGCAATCCATTATCAATAAATCTTCATGAATCTTGATTTCAGACTTACCACTGTTAGACTCGCTAAAAGTGGCCTTACCGTCTTCGATGTCCAGAATCCACACCAAAAAAGATTTTAGTTCTTCGGCATCACAATCACTAAGCCCCACGTGAAGCCTCATGTTTCTTGTAAGCATGAAAACCTTACAACCCTTCCAAAGCACTGATGAATTAAGAGCATCTAAAACCGTCTCCACCCTAGATCCATCCGGGATAACTGTCAATATTTGTCTAAAATCTCTACCAAATACGATAACCTTACATTCGAATGGCTTATCACACTTTAGCACAACATGCATGCTTCCAACGTTTCAAAACAATGCTTACTCATCATCGGAACCTAAGTGCTGAAGTATATATTTTCTTGTGGCCAAGTACGATGAACCCTAATGATCAGTCCTTATAAACTTCTATAAGAGTATCTAGTGAGAAGGAAGCATAAACAATCGGTTTTGTTTCCCCACAAGTCTTTATTGCTCGGTTGTAAGCAGAATCGCCTCTATTGAATCCGATTGGAGAGTTATAACGGTTTGGTGAAGTATTGGTTGCCCGAGATCCGGCTATACCCAAGAGTGTTTCCATCAAAACTTATATTCAAACTCGGTTCTTGATTCAAACCAAGATCAAAGTTAGTTAAAAAAAACGATCAGTGATACTGACATGACGTGTATAGCTGCGAAACAAAAAATACACGTCATCACTTCGCATCAATTTTGAGCCAAAGAGGAAAATTAAGAAACAAATGATTGTTTAACTATAATGTCTTGTTGCTCAACAGATTTTAACAAACAAACTAAACCATACATAGAGAGAGAAAAGCATAATAAATGAAGGTAAGAAAGAGCAAACCAAGAATATAGAGAACATAATAAATGTGTGGTAATGTCTGAGACGATTACGTTATGTTAACGATTACCTCCCACTATTGTAATTATGGTTAGATGGCAGAGACGATTACGTTAACGATTAACTCCCATTATTGTAATTATGGTTAGCTCGATGAACATAAAATGTGTTTTTGGCTTATAGTAGGGTAAGGCCACTTGTAATGAACATTCCACCAATCGAATAAAACTTGTCTTGCTTCTCTCGAACGGTAGCTTTCTTTTCTTTTTCTTCTTTTAAAAATCTAGTTTTAAAGAACTGATATGGATTTTGTGAAGCAACATGTCCTTGAGATCACGGTCTTAGCATCTTTGTTTTCCATCTTGTGATATCTCATATACTCGTGAGATGAAATTGCATCTTCCGCACCTTGTGCGGGTATAAACTAAATTTTTAAAAGTTGATATATTAGTTTATTTATAGATGGATAATCCTGTTTATAATTTGGCTTTGTTTTGGACATTTTAGTATTAAACATAATATCATTTTTTTTTAAAATGTTTTAAAGTTTAAACAACAAAATACCAATACATAATATAAATATTACTCCATCTGTCTTAAATAAGTGATGTTTTAAGGTTTTTTTGTTCTCAAATAAGTGATGTTTTCAGTTTTCAATACAAAATTAAATTTATTGTTTTTGACGATTCCGAATTCGGAGCAGGAATCGGAGCTTCGTCAGCGCTTTCGTGCAACGTAATGGAACCATTGGCACAAAGATGCAAATCTTTTAACCAAACTAAAAAAAAAAATCATACTACTTCGTGTATATACACAAACAAAACTCTCTAAAATAATATACACATTGAAATCAAAAGAAAATCCGAAGCCAAGAAAAAAATCACAAACCATCCTAAACCGAAAAAAGCAGACAAATCTTCATCTTTTGAATATGATGTTAATTTAATTATATTACAGACCTTGCTCCAAGTTATTTGGATCATCATAAGTTCAAAAGATAAGAGGTGCTGAATTACTCTTCATAACGTGTCGATTAACATAAGGACCAGTTTGTGAATCCTCATGACCGTGTTTTGCTTCTTTTATTAGTATCAAACCAGCTCAGATTCAAAAAGGGTATAATTTAAAGCTGATACATAATGAAACATTGTATAGGAAATGAATGAAGCTTACATCCATAGAAAATTTGAACCAAATCTCTATTTTTACCTTATAAAGTTATGAATCCTCAAAATATTTTTTCTTAAAGACTAAGAAGATGCTTCATTATCACGTAACCAAATTTATTATGGAGACTCACTGATAAGGCAAAAACTACGTGCGACATTATTATCAAATCTGATGTGAAAATTGCTCAACCACCTACAGGAACATAGCATATTGGTATGGCCTCAATCATCTCTCTCAAAGACAAAACCAAATAATGTCTAGTCTCAAACTTTTCCTCAAACCTCAAATGCCACCGACTCAGTCATCAGACTCATATGGTCACCAACAGGGGAGGAGCTACTTGGGCTATAGTGGGGTCAGCTGGCCCCTATGATTTTTGTTTTTGTTTTTGTTTTTATGTTATATCCTCAAATAAATTTAATAGACCCCACTTTAAAAAAAAAGTTTGACCCCATCAAAAATAATTTAGTAGTAAAAAGCCTAATTTATTTGTTTAGTTGAGCTCACGTTTAGTTTGAGACTCAATTAAAATGCAATTATGAATGATTTATTGCTTATCCATAAATTAAATAAAAATGTTATCTATTATATATCTATTTTTGACCAACACAAAAGAAACAAAATCATAAAACTGAACATTTTATCTTTGTTCCTTTTTAAGTTTTTCGATGAACAAAAACAAAAACATAAACTATCAGTTTTCTGTTGAATTTCAAGTTAATATTTTTTTGTCTTTTTATATTTTACTTTCACATGTTTAGATTATACTCTTATCTTTTTGTTAAATTAATGATTATATAAATTAAATTCATTGAAAAATCTAGGTTTATATTTATAAACGGTAAATTCAAATATAGCTTCATTGATCGATTTTTAATGATTATCTCGTTTATTTTATCTAACAAATATTATTTAAAGATGTAACATATGAAACGGTGATTAAACCAAATTTAAGTTATGAGTAAACGTAAAATATATTTGTAGATAATTATTTTAGTATATATATTTTCTGCCCCTGGTAAAAAAAGTTCTACCTCCGCCACTGGTCACCAATACCATCGACGATCACCCTCACCGCCAGTAATATCACCACCATGATCACGTATACCATATCCTCATCTCTATATGACTCATCATCACAACCAAAAGGGTCATCCATATCATCACCACGAGTATCACCCTCTCCACCATTAATTACCATCACTTCTGATCTTTAAAAAGAATTTAAAAGATAAAAAGCGTGAATTTGAAAAGAAAAAAAAAAAGAATGCACAAAAAGAAAAAAGAAAAAAGGAAACAAATATATAAAAAACCATATACAAAAAATCTAACAAAGGAATTTATATATCACCATTAATATCCGACACGAACCGGCAAACCATCCACACCAACCCGATCGAACGTCTCATTCAAATTTTGTTGACGGTTTTGAATACAACAAACCGAAACCAAAAACTTTGAAACATGATGGTGTTGCACCGAATCTTTGACGTAATACACATGCTACGATCATTGACTCCATAGACTCCCTTTAGAATAGGGAAAACACCAGACAAAACAAACACACAATAAAAAAACATGTTGTAAAATTAAAAATAAAATATCATTCTACACAGTTCTATTAACAAACCTTCTGACCCGACACTCGTCGACGAACCACCCACTCATTCGATCGTGAAAGAAACTTAAGTGAAAGTTTTGAATACAAAAAGCTGTCACTAAAGATCCTGCAACTCGCCAAATCAGCAGCGAATCTCCGAGAGAAAATCCACGAGCTGAATGCTTCATAGCATGACATCCAATTTTATTTTATTTTAAATAACAAAAACACTTATTTTTACCCCTCCAAAAAAAATATACTTATGAGCAATTTCCACGATAAACACGAAAACAGATAAGAAATGAATTCCACAAAAATAGACAAAATCTATGAAGTGTGTCTTTGTCCTCACGAAAGATATAGGGAACATTATATGAACGCAACGGATTGCAAGTGGTACGATCGATACCTCCATGGCAACAAAACTCATTGGTGCCCGATATAGGCCGATACAACCAAATACGAAGAGACTCACACGAATTCGCGAGCATATCAAGATGAACAACGGAAGCAAATTGAGCTGAAAAAGACAGAAAAAATTGTAAGAACCTAACCAACCAAGAAAAAAATCAAAAGGCGAGGAATATTATAAATAGCAACAAATAAACAAACAAACAATCCAAATGTCAAACCCAAAAGAAACCTAGACAAAACACAGGAACATATAATCCATATCGTTATTAAACCGTCACTGTGAAACAGGTTGCCCTGTCCAAAGGCCACAAAAGATGTTTTAGAACCGAAAAAATATAGAGAACATGTAACTAAACAAAATACGCAAGCACCGCTGGGATGCAAAATTACCGGGTTGTAAGAACGACTCCACCTACGCGCCATGTTCATCAATGGAGAGTCCAAGTTCATGAGTTGATGAACACACAAAAGAATCATTATAAAGGTAAAGAGAGAGCATCATATTGTAAAATTAGGTAAAATAAAATTACATTAATTTTTGGATGCATAAAAAGACTTAAGATGAGTCGTATTTATATAATATCTTGATATGCATTAGAGTTTTATTTTTAACGATAATCACTATAATATGCCAAAATTTTTTCAAATAAGCAACAGCCGCGATATTAACAAATTTTATTCATATCTAACTTTTTGGATATGGACATGATTTACCTTAATCATTATCGATAAAATATAAAAATTCATTTTATACAATTATCGATATAACCAAAATTTTAATTTTTATCAACATTTACTATTCAAATATATTTCTGCTTATTTTGGGCCTATCGCAGCCCACGCAAAAACACTCAACAACCGAATATAACCCGATCCCGGACCAAAACTTTGCAACCGTTAACATAACCTAACATTGACAGTTTCAAAATCTAACCCACATTAATTGATTATACTGTGCAATCCGAAGAATCAAAAAATAAACAAAACTATCTAACCAAACCAAAGTGCTATCAACATGCTATCAAATACTTGATAGACTAAACCGTCCAGCTCAAAAAAATAATAAAATTTTGACTAATCAAATCATACGGCTTATAACCACATAATGGAAGAACCATATCGAAATCGTAAAGCGTACCACATGAATAACTCGGCTCTGATTTTTTAAAAAAGAAGAGAACCGGTTCCAATTCAAACACAGAATAACGCATCGAACCGGGTTTAGGAGATTAAAAATTTGAACCAAGAAATAATATATTCTCCTTATCTAGGCACCATTTAAATTATATAATTTCCAATTTAGATAAGTCCATGGTTGTCATTGTCATTAGCATTATATTAACAGAATATATTTACTTACAATTATCGAATATAACATACGATATTGGGTTTATTTTTTTTTCAACAGAACACAAACCGGTTAACCATCGATTTTTTATCTTTCTTGATTAGCATCATTGGTTAATTGTCTGGATTAACATCAAAGGGCAATGACTATAAGTGACAAATACGATACATAACCAAATAAACGTTACTTGGTTTACTACTGCTCATTGGTTAATCGTCTGGATTGGTCTAGACGCATATTCAGATTATTTCGGTTTATTACACATTATTTATATATATATATATATATATATATATATATATATTTTTTTTTTTTGTTCTACAAATTTGAGTGTCGATTACTACCCGACCGGGTTGGTATGAGACCTAACAATCGGTTTGGTATGAAAAGTCATTCATATATACCGATTAGAAGACAGATCGAGCCCCCGGTTTTGTTAACCCTTAATAATAACAAAAAGCGACCAACCGATAAACCAAGATTAAGACATGAAATTTAGAATAAATCAAGCGATTAAGTTAAACCGAGCGTTGGTTTGATTTAAGTGATGAAGACATGTTATCAGATAGTAACGAATGAAATTATGACAAATAATCAAAAAAAAAATTGAATGAGGGAGGATTATTCTGAGACCGCCACATAAGATTATGACTTCACAAATAATAGTATGATTTCGGTTTATTACACATTATTTATATTTTTTTGGTTCTACAAATTTGAGTGTCGATTACTACCCGACCGGGTTGGTATGGGACCTAACAATCGGTTTGGTATGAAAAATCATTCATATATACCGATTAGAAGACAGATCGAGCCCCCGGTTTTGTTAAACCCTAATAATAACAAAAAGTGATCAACTGATAAACCAAGATTAAGACATGAAATTTGGAATAAATCAAGCGATTAAGTTAAACCGAGCGTTGGTTTGATTTAAGTGATGAAGACATGTCATCAGATAGTAACGAATGAAATTATGACAAATAATCAAAAAAAAAATTGAATGAGGGAGGATTATTCTGAGACCGCCACATAAGATTATGACTTCATAATTAATAGTATGATTTCGGTTTATTACACATTATTTATATTTTTTTTGTTCTACAAATTTGAGTGTCGATTACTACCCGACCGGGTTGGTATGGGACCTAACAATCGGTTTGGTATGAAAAATCATTCATATATACCGATTAGAAGACAGATCGAGCCCCCCGTTTTGTTAAACCCTAATAATAACAAAAAGCGATCAACCGATAAACCAAGATTAAGACATGAAATTTGGAATAAATCAAGCGATTAAGTTAAACCGAGCGTTGGTTTGATTTAAGTGATGAAGACATGTCATCAGATAGTAACGAATTAAATTATGACAAATAATCAAAAACAAATTGAATGAAGGAGGATTATTCTGAGGCCGCCACATAAGATTATGACTTCACAAATAATAGTATGATTTTAAATAAAAATCTATATTAAAATTATTATTTTGTGTATTAATTAGAGAGAAAAAAATTATTTAATATATTAATAAATGGTAATATAAAACTTTTAATATGTGTGAAATGTGTTAAAATGACACTTTTTGTGAAACAGAATGAGTATTAGTTTAATTGATTACCTTAAAAATGTGAATATACATTTGGCATATAAAAGGGTTTTAACCTCTATCAAAAAAATAATTGAATAACGTTGAAAATTTAACCGATCATACAAATGAATTGACCAAAATTTGATATTATTGATTGTTAAACTTTAAAGTTTATTCATTGGTTTTGCACATAAATATGTGTTTATTGATGGATAAATATCTCAGGAAAGTATTTAAATACATGCGAAAAAACAAATCTAAGGATTATTCATTTTTGATAAATGATAATGTATGCCCATACTGCCAATAAACACTAATGATATTACCATTAAATAAAACTCTTAAATTTCTAAACAATTTGGAAAATGTAAGAATTGTCTAGGAAACAAAGTAAATGGTATTGGCATGTGGTAGCCAGTCTCCATCTCTCCAGTCGGATGTCGACCGGACAGCTTAGATCATAAAAAAAAAAAAAAAAAAGTTAATGGTACATAACTTAGTGTGAGACTAGAGTCGAATATCTCTTGTACGCCAAATATTCATTCAGAGATGGAACTCAACCTATTTTCTTGTAGTAAAATTAATATCATTTAAAACATCTGATGATTTGTGGCAATTGTTTTATTTTTGAACGACCAGGAAACAATGTCCAATAAAATTTTAGATCCACGAGAACAAATTATGTTGTAAATATGTCATAAATCATTTGGGTGATGTGTTTAGCAATTCAAAGCTCTGATACTATAATTAGTTGTTTTGTTGAAGATAGTTTCAAATGTGTTTGCATTAGATTTGTCTATTCTCATTTCATCATCTACATTCTCTGTTTCGAGCAAAGTACCATTGCAGTCCAAGTATCCTTGTCAACTCTCCTAATTGTAGCAAAGTGAGATGATATGGTGCAAATCGACTTATCAATCAAGTGCGCGATTTAAATCACCGAGTGTTAAGCACGTTAATGCCGCCTCTCGTTCTATGGACTTCTGGTATGATATATTATCGTTTATAAAGACAGCCGGAACAAGAGAAAATATGTGCAATCGAAGCTATGTATGGCTAGGTAGAAAATATTGTCGGACCAATCTAGTGTCAATTTACCTTTTAGCACTTTAACGTACACACATCGAATTGTTCGGGCCTATGTAAGGTCGTCCCCAAACACCTATAAAGCTGGTCTAAGAGACCATTAAATTTTAAGCAAGTATTTGGTATTCCATGATTCGCGTAACGCTGAAAGATTTGCCATACAATGCTATATGATTCGCGCAAATCCGAGTTTGCTTTTAGTCCAAACAAGGGGTGATACGTCTGCTTCTCCAAACATGTTTCTCTTTGATTACTTGAATGACTGCTAGAACAACATTTTTATAAGGAATTATATGTGTAGTTGAGATCTTAATCAAGCTAACTTTTTTTATAGGGAATGATGAATTCCAAGGCCCATATAATTTTCCGATTAGAAAAAAAAGAAGAATACTCAACAAAAAAATATTTCAAAAAGGTCCAACAAAAACCCATAGAAATTTGGACCTTAAGCAATCGCTTATCCTACTTCTGCCATGGATCGGGCATGCTAAGAGAAATTCTAATCTCAACACTTCTTCAAAAATATGTGGGATGTACCACTGAAATCCAGTTCGAAAGTAAGAAATGAAGATGAGAACATATATACCCAGACAATATCATCAGCTCTTTTTTTTTTTTAACTACCCAACTATTACATCACATGTGGTTAGAATAGATGTTCCGTAGAGCATCTACAACTGGCTCGGTATGACCTAAATGGGAAAATGAAAAACCTCGTGCACGAGCCCCTTTTGCAGGAGTATCGGCGCGGACGTTTAAAGTACGAGGGATAAGAGATAAACTAAAATCTTCGAAGGATTCTCTAAGAAGATGGAATGAATCTAGTTCTGACATAAACGCCGGTCAATCTGCGGGACTCTCGATCATCCTAACCAAATCCGAACAATCTGTCTCAAAATGCATCGAGAGAGACTGTCGTCCTCTTAGACATGCCATAGCCCAGAGAAGACCATCCATCTCAGCATGTAGGGCCGAGAGGCTTCTACGACATCCCTGCTGTCCGAAAAACTCGACACCCCTGTTGTCCTTAAAGCACCATCCTACACCACTAACCGGTCCATGATCGATCCAAGAGGCATCTATCTGGCAGGTCGGGATACAGAGTTCCACAAGATGGGCCCTTATGTCAAAAGTGTCTTGTGGTGCTACTACTTCCTCTTCATCTTCCTTTTGATTCGCGATCCTCCAACTTTCCGCTTCTAGTGTCGCGTGTTGGAGGGTGTCTTCCGGAGAAATCTCTTTTCCGTTGAAGACTTTATCATTTCTTGCTTTCCAAATGTACCATAAAATCCAAGGATAAACATCCTTTTGTGGGTCGGGTAGACCTAACTTTTCTGCTTTCCAAAATAGGAAGCTCATATTTTGGTAAATAGAAGCACTCGGGAAGAGGCCCGGAAGGGACGGAAAGTCCGATATCGCCCAGACTTGTAGAGCCGGGGGACATCTAAATAAGAGATGATTAATCGATTCCTCTTGGGCACCACACCTAGGACAGCGCCTGTCAGTACCCATATGTCTATAAGTAAGGTTTTGACAAGTCGAAACACATCCAGATAGCGTTTGCCACATAAAATGTTTGATCTTTCTAGCTGAACAGACTTTCCACACCTGGCTTTGAAGAGCGGTGATGCTCGGTTCTCTCACCTCAAGATCATCTCGGAGGATATTTCCTCGCCTAAGTAGATCGTATCCAGATTTTACTGAGTATACGCCTGATTTTGTATGATTCCATGCATATCCATCTAAGGTTCGATTACGGCTAGGTCTCAACCCCAGAATAAGAGGAAAATCCTCGGGTTGGAAATGATCTCGCAATAGTTGGACGTTCCACTCTTTCGTATCTTGTCGAATGAAAGAGTGAACTAGGAGCTGGGGATTCCTATATCCAACCCGTGCGGAAGCTATTGTCGGCCTTGCCGGGATGTCCGGGATCCAGGGCTCGCTCCAGACTCTAGTATTAAGCCCCGACCCGATGTTCTTTCTTAGACCCATCTTCATAAGTGGCTTCGCGGCTAGGATACTACGCCATCCGTAAGATGATGAATACACATTCCGATCTTCCAATGGACAAGATTGTCGATAGTATCTTCCTTGAAGGACTCGTGCCAATAAGGATGAAGGGTATTGAATGAGGCGCCACAACTGTTTTGCTAGAAGAGCAAGGTTAAAGTCATGTAGATCTCGGAAACCCCAAGCCCCCCAAATCTTGGGGAATGCAAATCTTATCCCAAGCAATCCAATGAATCCCTCCACTATTTTGTTTGGAGCTCCACCAAAAATTAGCAATGGCACTCCTCAACTTATATGTAATACATTGCGGAAGTAGATACCATGACATAACGTAGGTTGGTTTTGTTTTCATAACTTCTTTGAAATTTTTTGGAAACAATTTGAAAAGAAAATATGCAAAAATATCATAAACTTGTGGTTTATGAGAGATAAAAAATGTCGTTTTAAGAATGTATCTTTATTTAAACCTGTTAAATATATAAATGATATGTAGACGTGACATATCTTTTTAAATTCTACATGCTCCATTTTATTGCTAGTGTAGTGTTTGATTGAGTTTATAATTTGGTGGATACATTCGTGAGACAATAGCAGGACTTGACACAGATGTTAAGTTATCACTTGATAGAATAGTTTGTGATATTGTTTGTGTGTTTGAACTCTACAACTCAATCATAAACGGGAAGATTGTTAGGGTTTGTGCTGACTGATTGGAAACACTGTCATAACAGAATATGACACAGCTATTAGAACAGAAATGATACATATGTTGGCCATATGTGATACAGAGGTTGAGGTTGTACTTGATGCAGTAGCTGATACAAGCCACAAGACGTAGCAAAAAAGTTTATAAAATAAAGGAAAGCTGATCTGGAGAGGAAGGCTAGCGTGAAAAACGTGTAGGTGAGCTAGATAAGTTTGTCCAGAGTGGAATTGAATATTACATTCACCGACCTAAAGACATTCAAACAAATAGGAAGGCATCAAAGAAAAAAAGGAAAAAGATTTAAGAGAAAAGAAAATTGGTATTTTCCGAGTTTGGGTAGAATTAGGAAAAGGGATTTGATGTGTCGCTATAAATACCAAGAGGTGGTTTCATGAAGACTTACGCGCCTAGGGTATCATTGAGAAAGACACACATGTGTGTGACGTCGTCTAGATTTGTAGATCCATTGGTGGTTATGGTATATATATGGATTTTGCAGTCGTTGAGAAGACGGTGGTGCACTGGTGCTGCTGGGAGGTAGTCATGTCATGCGGGCTTGATATTGTTTTCATAGTTGTCCATCTAGAAAAGAATGGTAGGCATTGTAGTGTTGGATATCATACGCAATTGTAATTGCAATCTTGTTCTAGTGGATTTGTTCTGGACTAGGTCTCGGGATGTAGGGAAACCGAACCTCGTTTAAAAAACTCTATGTGTTCTTTTTTTGTTTGTTCAACATTTTGTTCATTAGATTAAATTTTAAAGGTACAAAGAGAGGGAATTAAGCATCCTCTAAGATCAATACAACACAAATTCAAAATAATAGAACATAGAGCAGATGGATCATCTTAACAGATGGACAACAAATTTGAGGCAAAACTCAAATGCGTCAATAACTTAACGGCCAAACCGGAGAGTTTGAAATTCATCACAAGTGACTTTGAAGGCGAACCTCTACCTTCAATATTCGTAGAAACGAAATCCTATGTCTCTTCTAGCCCCGTACAGACCGCTACACAAGATAACATATCGGTAAAGACGTTCATGAGGTTTCCCGGCACAAAGCTAGGGAGGAAGCCACCTCTCAAAAAGAGGGGAGTTGTTGTAATTGCCATTCCCAAAAATTGAGTAATCATGACTATCCTGAAGAAAAGACCAAGAGAGCCAACAGAAGATTTGGACCTGAGAGAGGCGGATGGAGAAGACAGCTTTTGACGATGGTTGAACCGAAATGGTGAAGGAGCGGCATAGGTAGATGGAGGCGGTAGCCTTTTATGATGGATGAATCGAATGAGAAGAGGGGTAAAAGAGGCGGGTGGAGGATGTAGCTTTTGACAGTGGCTGGACCAAATTAGTGGAGGGCCGTCGGTTTGAAACCGAAGAAGAACCGGACCGGCGAAATGCGCCGTAAAATTCGGCCAGGCCCACACTGAAGGATATCCGGATTTGTTGCATGTCTTTGAGGAGACGGAGAACAGGAGAATGGGTCCGCTTTCGGTGGTGAATAACCGAATGTTTGAAGGTGGCAGCAGAGGCTGAGCGATGTGGCTGGTCGGAGAGTCAGTTGGAATCCAATTGGAGAAGCGCTCAAAGCCATTAAGAGTCATCGCAAGTGACCTAGAGAGATTGCTCATATTCAGATTCGCCTGCCCCAACGAGAGCCACAAGGGTGATTCTTCGAGAAAGAAGAACAAGATCGTGAGTGTGGCAGGGAAATTAAGGCTGCTTGGAGATTTGTCGACAAAAGGATCATCCGCAAAAAGTATGCCAGAAGAGGGGTCACCGGAGTAAGATCTGCTCGGCCATAGCCAAGCTTCAAACTCACCAAACCCATTTTCATAGGGAGAACCTTTGAAAACGATGAGGTATGTCCTTGCTGGGAGGAGGGAAAGACTCGCCGGCGACGAGAGGCTAGATCCGGCGGAGGATAACAGGAGGGGAGAGCTGAGGGGCGAGAGGAGGCAGCGAGCAAAAGGCGGTGGATCTGGAGGTACGGGAGGCTTGGGAGGGTTCGGTGGGTTTGGCAAAAGACGCAGCCGGTGGTGGAGAGAAGACGCGAGTCCAACAGACGATGCCGACGGCGAGAAAAATGAGGGAGGAGCAGCAGACGATCAGAGCTTGAGAGACATGGGCGAGAAGTCTTCGACGGCGGCAACGGAGGTCCGACGGGAGCTCAGGAGGAAGGGACGAAACTCAGGAGGAGGCCTGGGAGACGACGCGGCGGTGGTGCAGTCCCATCCTTGCGCAGCTAAGCTTGGCGACAGTGCTTCGATTTCCGTGTTTGGGAGAAGGAGGCTAGGGCAAACTGTATCGTTGATCACTCTATGTGTTCTTTATTTTACGCTTTTCATATGTTTGCTATGTTCTTCTCATCGTACAAGCAAAAAAATAGCATGAATCCAAACTTTCATTTATCTCTATGCATACTTATTTTTCAATAGGCCTGGTTCAAAAATATATATGGGCCATGTGCTATGATCAATTATTTTCAAAAGATTATGGACTATATTTATGAATTAAAAATTGGACCTTATGGTAGGAGTCCCCTTAATCCAATGGTTGATCAAAGAGGTATGTGGTTCGATTCCGAGATAATACAATTTCTGCAAGTTAATGGAGACAAACTTATAAGGAAATCTTTAGCGTAGTGTAAGTGGAGTCATTCATCGTGATCGTGGATTTTTGTGTTTTTATGGAGCATATAGCGTTGTCCGTTGTAGATTTATCTTTATAGTAGTTTTCATAATTTGTATTAGTGTTAAACCAAAAAAATGATCTTATTTTGCAAAAATATAAAAATATTGGGCCTTAAAATACTAAAAGAAATAATTAAACAGTCAGCACTCAGCACTCAGCACTCAGCACTCAGCACTACCCTAAAAGTTGAAATATCAACTTTCTAAATCTTTGGAAGCCGTAAGTAACATCTTTTTATGGCCCATCGATAACTTTTAAGGCCCAAACTATTGAATTTTCTTGAAACCTTTTCTTCAATTTATTTCTCAACCTATAAAACAAAATATGGCCGTAACAAAGAGGGAATATATAAAAAAAATGCGACAACATCGACATACATAAAGTCAATGGTCTTTTGCTTTTATCACGTCAATGGTATTTTAGTTTTGGCGTATTTAGTGACCTTTCCAAACAAAACAAAAGAAGCCCACTCAAGAATTTACGTCGAAGGTGATAACTTGACTTGACTTGGCTTTGTTCTATTTTGTATGATTAGGTCACAACTTACACCGCGTGTAAATAGTATTTGGCTATTTTCACAATATACTCAAACAGGATTCAATAATAATACTAAAAAAAACTATATTATTAACAACAAAATCATAGAATATAGATAAATCATAAAACTGTATTATATTGGTTTGGATCGTATGCATCTTTAACACACTCTAAATATCAGCTCAGTTGTAATTATATATTAGGAAGAAATAAATTAGATTTACATAAAATTATCACAATTACAACTATATGAAATAAATTATCAAATTTATAATTTTTATAATTTATCATTTAAAATGGTTTTTAAATAATTTTAAATGTAAAGGGTAATTTTTAATATATATATATATATATATATAAATGAATCTAAGAAAATTATGTCAAAAATGCTATATAATTTTGATAAACACTTTTTTTTTTAATTGACAATCAGGATGATATTTCAGTGGGAGGAAAAAAAAGAATTTTAAAATATTTTTTCAAAATAATAAAGTGTTTTAAGCCGAGTTAAACTACGCATCTAGAAGTTTTTTTTTTTTTTTTTTGTTGGTAAAATACGCATCTAGAAGTTGAAACTAGAAAGCTATACGACCATTTCCACAAATAAATGACCGTATAATTAGATCAGATACAGCAGAATATATGTAAACATTGGAATATATGATCTTTATAAATACTTCAAATCTCAGAACATTTAGTCTAATAATTTATATTAATGTCATCGTTGTGTCACTATCCGAATCCAAATCCAACATAATTAAGTGTTTATGAAAATTAAATCATCGACAAAACTAACTAAAGAGTAACTTCTATAATTAATTAGAAATAATTAAACGAATAAAAAACAGAGAGAAAATTAGTTTGGTTTGAATGGCTCAAAAGAGAAGATAAATTGTTTTAACTAAAAGCAAAAGAATTAAAATGATGAAATCAAGCACACCCCAACCCACTAATCTATAAAAAGAAATGGTTTCCCCAAACTTGGCTCTCATTCACCATTCTTTAACTCACTTCAAAGGGGAGAGAGAGAGATAGCAAGAGGATGGAATCTCAAAAACAAGAAAGAGGAGTGAAGAAGATGAAGAGAGTCGCTATGATCATAGCCTTGGCATCCATTTTCTCTTTTATACTATCTTACCCTTCCTTAATTTCTTCTCTTCAACAAAGACTCCATTTGCTTTCCATGTATAGCAACCTTGTGGACAAGAAACACATGTTCTTGTTATGCAATGGTATTGTGGGCTTCATCTTGGGGAATTTCCGGGGGAATTTCGAAACCCTTTTGCACGGTAAAGCCATTAACATCATCGAAGAAACGAAAGAAGTAGTTATCAAAGACGTGAGAGAATCAGAAGTGAAGGAAGTAGTGGCACTACTTGGACAAAAGAGTGCTTCTAAAGAAGAAGAAGAACATGAACAAGAAAGGGTTGATTTATTAAGAGGAGGAGAAGAAGAAGTTACATTGGGTGTTGAGGATGATGATGAAGCTATATTAGTACAAGACCTTGCTATCATTAGAATCAATGATCATGATCATGATGGTGGCAATGACGAGGGTATATTAGTCCAAGACCTTGCTATCATTAGAATCAATGATCATGATCATGGTGGTGGCGATGATGATAGTTTGTTAAGTTCGGAAGATTTGAACAAGAAATGCGAGGATTTCATCAGGAAAGTGAAGGCGGAGATTAGATCCGAGTCCCGGAAGTTGATTACTTTTTAGATAATCTTGTTCTTCTGAGAGTTTAATAAAATCATCTTTAGTATATTCATATTCTGCAAGAGAAGTATATAATCTTCTCTTTTTGGTCGAATAGATTCTGTATTTTGGTTCCCACTTTAGTTTAACTTAACTTTACAATGTGCTTGTATGTATCATGTATGTGATCAAAATGTTTTTCTCCCTTTCTTAATTCCCAATTCCAAATCATAAGTCCTCCATGAATCAATGCAACAGATTGCTCCTATGTGAAGGAGGAAACTTAATGAAAGATGGAAAGCAATCAAGAACATAAACCCAAAAAATTTACGCAACAAGAACACAAAGAGAAGCAGATATTGGAGAACAAAATACATAATAGTTGTAAAGTATCTTGCAACAGTAATGTTTTATCACCAGTTTCTTCTGTAAACTCAGAAGTCATGCGTCTCAAATTGAAAATACAAGCCGGAAAAGGTAAACAAAAACCAGACAAGGCCTTAGATCCTATCGATATCCTCGTCCTCAAACTCAACATAGTCATCAGCCGCATTGTCATCATCTTCATCAAGATCACCAACGATTCCTTCGTTGAGACGAGTATTCTCTGGAAGCTCACCATATGCCTTGAGAAGCCTGGCCTCATCAGACATGTACTTGAGGATGACATCGGCTTTGTCATCTTGGTAGTCCCTCAGGCCAACAAGTACGATGTCGCCCGCTGCGATCCAAACCTTCTTGTGCATCTTACCGCGGATATGGCAGAGACGTTTAGTGCCGTCGATGCACATAGATTCACATCTTCCATTGCCAAGCATACGAAGGACTTGTGCGTATTCTTGTCCATCTTCCTTGAATATAAGCTCTCGCTTCTCGTCATCCGCCTCGTTCTTTCCTCTCTTCCTGTTCTTTCCTCCCTTTCCCTTGTTCTTCGGCATTGTAACTGCCAAAATAACACAGATGTTCAGATCAAGATTAAGTAAACTACTCTCTCATAACTACAAAAGACTCCTAAAACTCAAACCAAGGCATACAAGGAAAACAATAGCAGATACCTAAAACAGTGATGGCTTCTAATTAATTTCAAGTAAATAAACAAAAAAAAATCAAACATTCAACACATATTCTCACTAGAATAATAATCGAAAACCCTTAAAAACTCAAGCTTTTCCTGAAGAAATCGAAGATACCCATCTAGGGTTTTCCAAAACAAACGTAAATTGAATTCGGAATAAGCGATATTTCAAACAAAAGTCAATAACTTTCACGAATCAAGCACAAACAGTTTCTGATAAACAATCGATCGGAGATACAGATGACCTTTCGCCGCCGACTCAATTTACTGATTTTTAAACGAATAGAAAACCCTAAAAAATCTAGAGCTAAGAGACGAATTGAATAGAACAGAACACGAGGGCTCACCACTAAGAAGCGATCAAAGTCTGAAATTAAGCGATAAGGTTCGCAAATTCTTCCTTTTCTCTTTCAATTTGGATCAACGTTTTCTTGAGCTGCGGCTGAGAACAATCTTCTCGATCTCTCTAGGCGTGTTGTGTTATTATATAGATGACGTATTTTAATTACCCTTTGTTTTAGGTTTTATTACCAAACCATACCACTCAGCTATTGAAGTCGGTTCGGTTTGGAGTGATTCGGTTATTGAAGAAGGGTGACCGAATTTTAAATCCAGAAAATTTGGTTCGGTTCTGTTCTGGTAGGCAAATGTTCGATTGAGTTTGGATATTGTAAAGAAGATCAAACTAAACACACAAATATATTTCGGTTAGGTTTTATGGTGATTCGTATTAGACATTATATCTCATCCATACACGTGTACAGTTGATAGAGGATGATTAGTTGACTGTTAAGAGTTTATTACTCTAATTAGCTAGTTAATGAGAAAACGGATTTACAATCTATAATGTGATATCATAAAGACCTTGAAGTTTTCTCGCACTTTCCCATAAAATTTCTGATTTTCTTTCGCAATCCACATCGTTTTTTATGGATCTTTGTCGAGACATGCTGAAACAGATCTTCTTTACAATATGGTTAAGGCATTGATCTTAAATGTTATGTCTAAACAAATTTCTGCAAGTACAGTATTATATTTTGATGATGCGTTTGATAACTCTTATATGTAGATTGATCTACATAATTGTTTTCCCAAGAGTAACTTGCCTCTGATTTATAATTTGGACAATGAGATTTGTTCATTACGTCAAAGAATTATGGATCTTTCTGAATATTACACCTATATGGTGACTCTTTGGGAACGTTGTAGCTTGTACAAAGAATTTGATTGAGAAAGGAGAATGCACATATTCTCAAGTTCAAAAATTCTTGGCTGACCATGAAACTACACGTATTGTTCAGTTCTTAATGGGGTTAAATAATGAATTTGCTGCAACTAGGACTCAAATTCTCAACACAAAGCCACAACCTTCTCTGTTTGACATGTACAACATGTTAGATCAAGATGAAAGCCAAATAAAGACGAAGATTACTCAATACAATCCCTATGCATTTCAAGTTCAAGGTCAAACCAATCCTTAGAATAACAATAACAACTTTCAAAAGTCAAAATCAACTTGCACTCACTGTGGCTAATCTGATCATACTATTGATCGTTGTTACAAGATTGTTGGCTATCATATTGGCTGGAAAACAAAGAATCAAAGACAACAACAATAACGGTTCTCAACTCCAATATCAACTAACTTGGCCTTGATAGATTTTGTTGCAACTACATAGATGGGAATTGACTTGAGTAAAGATCAGATACAACAACTGGTTGCTTATTTCTCTTCCAAGCTCCAACCTCAGACAACCACTATTACTGAAGTGACAGGAGATGGAGCTAGTACAAGCATTGCCCCATCTATTCATCAAGTCACCGGTACTTTCTATCCCTCCATTTATTTTTCTATGGAAGGAAATAATACACCATTCTTCTATTCATTGAGCAATAATGTCATGAATACTGATAAATGGGTAATTGATAATGGTGCAACACATCATGTTTATTATGATAAGGATTTGTTTCAAAACGTACATCCTTTACAAGATACTATTGTTAAACTTCCAACTGGTTTAGCTGTGAACATCATTGGGGTTGGAACAATTCAGTTGAGTGAGAAGATTCTCCTGAATAATGTTCTATATATACCTCAATTCAAGTTTCATCTGCTCAGTGTCAGTGGTTTAACAAAACAATATCTTGTGATGTCTGGTTTGATTATGTTGGCTGTGAAATTCATGACCATAGAAGGGAATTGACGATTGGCAAAGGTAACTTGGTATCCAATCTCTATTTCCTTGATGTTGCTTCTCTGTCTGCAACAAAAGCTCCTGCAATCATCTGCAACACTATACATAATAAAACTGAGGTTTGGCATCAAAGAATGGGTCATCCATCTCATCATAAGTTATAATATCTCAGATATGTTGTCACTTTCTTTTTCCTAGAATAAAACTACAAGTCTAATACATTGTAAGATTTGTCACATGGCTAAGCAAAAACACTTGCCATTTGTTTCTCGACATAACATATCTAATAAAATTTTGGATTTGGTTCATATCGATACTTAGGGTTCTTTTACAGTGCCTTCATATATGGTTATAGATATTTTTTAACTATTGTAGATGATCATTCACGAGCCACTTGGATTTATATGCTCAGGAACAACTTTTATGTGATTTCAGTGTTTCCAGAGTTTGTTACAATGGTTGAGAAGCAATTTGACACAAAGCTTAAGGGTGTTCGATCTGACAATGCACCAGAGTTCAACTTCATCACATTTTTCAAATTAAAGGGGATTGTGTCTTATCACTCATGTCTAGAGACTCCCCACCAAAACTCTGTGGTTGAAAGAAAATACTAACATCTTCTAAATACTGCTCGAGCTCTTATGTTTAAGTCTCATATTCCTATTGAGTATTGGTCAGAATCTGCAGTATTTCTCTTCAATTGACTACCAACTCAGCAATTGGATAATAAGTCACCATTTGAGATCCGCATGAAGAAGCCACATGATTATCAAGCTCTAAAGACCTTTAGTTGTTTAGCTTATGTTTCTACCTCAGTCAACTAAAGGTCTGAAAGTACGATATACGGACCACTATATACCTCTAAGAGATTTGTCTAAACTAACTACATGTAACGCTAAAAGATTCGTTTAAGCTAAAAAAGCGATTTTTGTTCTCAAACAGACAAACACAAGGAAAAAAAAACTCCTTTTTTTTTGTTTTCAATCTTTTTATTTTTCCCTATCGTTTTCATGTCTCGCGTAGCTGAGTAAAGAGAAACCCAAAAACCTCTGCTAAACCCATTCACAGGAAGAAAAAAAAATGCAGCTTTCGGTTCCAATTTCGCCTTCCAAAGTCTCTCCGATTTTCCCTTTTGCCAATCGCCATGGCCCTCCAGCGATTCACCACCTCGCCGCGCAGATACAGAACCACCGTTGCAGTTTCGTGAGCCCCGTCAGAGTCTCGGGCTACTTCTCATCGATTAGCCGAGCAATCGAGGAGGAAGAAGAGTACCGGAAGGCACGCGCCGCCGTGAATCGGAAAGGCGTCGAATTGGAGAGTTATGCCATCGAGGGCATTTCCGTCGGCGGCCACGAGACGTGCGTCATCGTCCCGGAGCTCAAATGCGTCTTTGATATCGGGAGGTGCCCTTCACGCGCTATTCAGCAGAAGTTTCTTTTCATCACTCACGCTCATCTTGATCATATCGTGAGCTCAATCTCTCTCTCTCTCTCTTTCGATTCACTTTTGTTCAAGAATTTGAGTGGATAAGGATTGTACTTTCGCTGGAACCCTTATCAGATTTCGTTTGATGCTTCTGCTTTTCTGATTTGCTTCAGTGAATTATGGGGTTTTGGATGAATCTTGTGCTCCTTGATTCAGATGCTTTTTGTCTGGTTACTTTACTTACCTTTGAATCGAATATCGATTCTCTTTGTGAGCTGATGGATCTTGTTTCCTCAGGGAGGGCTACCGATGTATGTAGCTAGCCGTGGTTTATACAATCTTGAGCCACCGAAGATATTCGTGCCACCATCCATTAAAGAAGATGTGGAGAAACTACTTGAAATTCACAGGACTATGGGTCAAGTAGAGTTGAACGTAGAATTGATTCCACTTGATGTAGGTATGACATAGTGAAAGCCTTTGACCAGTTTCTTTTTTTCTGTTTAATGTTACATCCAACCTTGTTAGATAGCGCAAATGTGAGCTCTATGTTGGCGACAGGTGAAACATATGAGTTGCGGAATGACATTGTTGTTAGACCATTTGCAACTAACCACGTCATACCGAGCCAGGTATTACACGTCCCAGGATATCGTGAAATTTAGCTCGAGAGCCTCTGTTTTTAATGATATAGCGTTGTGGATTATGGCTTCTCTCAGGGTTATGTCATCTACTCGGTCAGGAACAAGTTGAAGAAGCAGTATGGTCACCTCAAAGGCAAACAGATAGAAAAGATTAAAAAGTCTGGCGTCGAGGTTTGTTGCTTATAAGCCATATTGCTAAATGATGTGAAAGGATTTTTTTTTTATATTGGACTTAATTGCAGATTACAGACATGATATTATCCCCTGAGATAGCCTTCACTGGAGATACAACTACAGAGTATATGCTTGACCCTCGTAATGCTGATGCATTGAGGGCAAAAGTTCTTATAACCGAGGTGTGCATCTGAATCCTATTTGCGGGATTGTATATCATTTGCATCAATGTTAACGATCTAGTCTTTCAAAACTTTACTGGATTATATTATAGCTTCTGAGCTCAATTGCTCTGGCAGGCAACGTTCTTGGATGAAAGTTTTAGTACTGAGCATGCGCAGGCACTCGGTCACACTCATATATCTCAGGTATGATCCTATTTATGTTCAAACACTCGTAGAACTACACTGTAAAAGCAAATTTCCATGAACAAATTGCAGATCATTGAGAATGCAAAGTGGATCCGGAGCAAAACTGTATTATTGACGCATTTCTCATCACGTTACCACATAGAGGTGATAGTTTCATTTGATTTCATCTCTTTAGTAAATTGTTTATCCCTTATCATGTATTTCATCATATGCTTCTGGTTGCAATGGGCAGGAAATTCGCGAAGCTGTGCTTAAGTTGCAATCAAAAGTTTCCGCAAAAGTTATTCCTCTTACAGAAGGTTTCAGGTCAAAATATACTTAAAAGAGCTCAAAGGATATTGCAAGCAAATTTAGGGATTTGGAACATCTTTGTCTGTAATTTCGTAGGGATTCGCCAATGTAAGTTAACACAGTGAAATGAAAAAAAGAAAGAAAAAAATTTCTTCTATGCAGCCAAAGAAAGATTGGTTCGAAACTTTTGACATACTGTTTACACAACTTTAGATAGAGGCAAAGAGCAAAGATGCATTCGTTCCTCCAAAGCCAAAAGAATTCGACATTGCGGTTCTAACGAGCATCTTTTTCGAAGTGGTTAAAGGCATGAAAGTTTGGTTGAAGATGGGATCTGGATTCTTGACATTCAGCGTCAGAGGAGCAACCCCCTACACAGTTTTTGCAGGTTCTGGTTAGGTTACAAAACCTCAATCATCAAACAAAGAACACAAGACTAAATGAGAATGCTTACGTGATGTATAGCAAGGATGGTGAATACAGCTTCCACAGCTCCAGCTGCTCCAAGAAGATGACCAGTAGCGCCCTTCAGTCAAACGAGGGAAAACGTTTATTAAGTGACCTCTCTCTTATTTATTTGCAGACACAAAGATACTACTTACTAACTCTTCGGTAATATCATCAAGCCTATTTACCTTGGTGGATGAGAATGCCAAGGTGCCTGAAGTTGCGTGCTCAGAGAATACGGTCTTGATAGCCTTTGCTTCCACGGCATCGCCTAGAGATTGGATTTTGGTAACAGAATTATCAATTGAGTTTTTGTAATAGCAAAGAGAACAACCGAAGTCTCAGATCTTTTTTTACCTATTGGGGTTGATGTTGCGTGTGCATTTACATAATCAACTTGGTTTGGACACAGACCAGACTGCAAAGTCATGAGCAATCAAACCAAATCATTAGAATTCAAACTGCTAAAAAGCTAAAACACAAATGATCATCAACAGAAACCATTCTAGGGTACCATAACAACAGCTATGCAGATAACCATGGCCGATGATCAATAAAATGGAGCGTACCTGACGTAAGGCACGTGTCATGGCCAAAACAGCACCCTTTCCATCTTCAGGAGGCTGAGTAATATGGTGTGCATCACCTAAATATCAAGAAAAATCATTCTTAGGGAATTCAAAATGTGTTGTATTATCTATTGAATGCAAAGTTTGCTTTTACTGTTATGTATGAGCTTAACCTGACATCCCATATCCACAAAGCTCAGCATAAATTTTCGCACCGCGTCTTTTTGCATGCTCAAGTTCCTATTGTTATAACCAGAAATCAGAAAAGATTTTAGATTTAAACCAAGAAAACATCTGAGGAGATGACTATCAAACACTCCAGAGTCTCACCTCCAATACTATAACCCCTGAACCTTCCCCTATCCTGCAACCAAATCAAAAGGGATGGAATCAACATCTCTAAAACAGGTTCTTTCACATAAACAATGAAGAATGTGACTCACACAAAACCATCCCGTTCACAATCAAAAGGCCGTGAAGCTTCTTGCGGAGAAGAATTGAACTTAGTTGACAACGCCCTTGATCTGGACAAATGAAAAATTAAAGATATACCATAAGCCTTTTGTCTCCCAGAAAGAAGAGAATTTTACATATAAGCATACAAAGTGTGTGAGACCGAGCATTAATTACCTAGAGAATCCAGCAACGGACAGAGCATCAATGCTTGACTCAGTTCCACCTGCCACCATAACATCTGCATCTCCAAATTGAATCATCCTAGTGGCATCACCTATAGAGTGCGCACCAGTTGCGCAAGCTGTCACAGCAGCATGGTTTGGCCCCTATATTCAAAGCATGGCAATACTATGCAAGCGGTTTTCTACGTACGAAAACTGGAGGACTATTCTAGACAAGTTATGGCGCAGAAAAGTACGTTTAAATCCCATATCACCCTATTATCATAACAACTTTCCAGCCTTTATACCAAAACTACTGAAAGGAAACTGAGTCGAGTTGCAGAACTAGAACTACTATATCATAACTCTAAGCCAACCACCAGTGAATAACCTAAGATGTTCACACTATTTTGCATAAAAGTAAATTAAAAATTCAACACACCTGGAATCCATATTTCATGCTCACATGACCAGATGCCATGTTTACCAATATTTTTGGAATGAAGAACGGACTAAGCCGCCGCAGCCTCTGTATCACCATAATCGTTAAGTCTTACAAGCGAAAGGGATGCATAAAAGGTCCAGGAAGCAATAACACAATCCTTAAAAACATGTCACTCCTAAGAAAATGACACAAAGACAATTGAAATGACTGACCTTTTCACAAATCATCTGCGCTGCTTCCACAATGTCACTTATACTTCCGATTCCACCACCAATGGAGACTCCCTGGTATTCCGAAATTTTCAATATTATAGAAAACAGACAAAAAAAAAGCAGATACAACGACGTACATGTGAGGAACACTTAACTGTTCTTTCTTTTCCTTCCTCTTCAGTTGGTAACCACTCAGCATCTCTCAAGGCTTCATCAGCAGCACATAAAGCATATCCGATAAACTTCGCAATTGCCTCCAGGGTCCAAAATGCATGATAATAGAACCTTTAAATTTATGCATATCTGACAAACAATATCAAGCTTCCAAAAGACAGAAATTGAGCAGCAATAAAACCACATCAATTTTATGATAATAAGCAATGCTTCTAACATAATCCAAAATTTTATGATATGACATGACATTTGACTGTGTTCCTAGTAATTATGTCCTAATAATCTTCAAAGCCAGTTAATTAGAGAAGCATAAAGAAGAAAGAGATTGAGTTAAGATACCTTGGAGTTTAGCCAAAGGCCCTCATCAAATTCACCTGGGTTTGATCCATAGGGCACAAAAGCTGCAACTTTAGAGGAAAGCTGATCGAAAGTATATAACTTTGTCTCCTCATCAAAAGATTTCATCTTCAGATCATCAGGAGTCAATCCTCTAATCCCACATTCTCCATCGATTAAACGCCTCCATGTTGTTTCAACGCCTCGACCAAGCGGAGTCACCATGCCTAGACCTGCAGGTCACAAAGTTAAATCAGAGGTATAAAGCATATGTGAAGAAGACATTGAAAAAATTTGAAGGAGAAAGAGACCAGTGACAACAACACGGCGATGTGAAGGAGAAGAAGAGAAGAAGCGGCTCAAGCAGAGGCCACTTGGGTTCACGTGTCTACGAAGTAAAGAGGTCGCCATTTCAGAGCACGAGGCTCGTAACAAAACCCCACTTCCCGGCGGCGATAGAGAGGAGCTTTTCTGAAACGACGAGGAGGAGAGAATCAGGGATGACATAGAAAAACGGTTCGATTGTTTACTTAACCGATGGTTTAGCCAATCAAATAGGTAAACCAGACATTTAATTGTTAAATCATGCAAATACTCGTAAACCATTAAATTTAATGGCTAAACGACCTATTTCACCACATAAAAATATTAACATATCCACACAAAATTTCACCTTCGTCTTATTTTCTCATAATTTAAAAGTTAAAAACATATTTTTCTCCAATTCCAAACATATTTATCCACCAAATAAAATTTCTAAACCAAATTATACATGAATCATAATTAGTTTTGGTTTACGGTTTACTAATTTAATTTTAACCATGTAAACATAAAACTAAACCAAAATCAAACCGATTATAACCTGATTAGAACCCATTAACCTAAATACTCCCCCACCCACCCTCCACAAATCCGCCTTCGAGAAGCAGCTCCTATCTACCATCAGCAGCTCCGGAAACGGTTCGCTTAACCGTGAGGCTCCGATGCTCCGACGCCGACGGCGATAAGAAACAGAAGAGAGTCGTTGTCTAATGAACAAACCTATCTCAGAAATTACAGATCAGAAGAAACCCAGAGTTTAATCGATTCGACAATTTTGATCAGAATCCGATTCCGTTCAGAAAGGGGGAAAATGCAGAAACCAATCCAATTCAGGGTGGGAAATTGCGTAATTACGGAACAAATGAAGAGACAAAATCGTCATATTTTTTGGGGAAAAAAGGCAGAGATTGAGAGAGTACCTGGGAATTTTTCGAGAAACGGATCGAGAGACGAAGAAGAGTTGTATGATTGTTGAAACGGCGAGATGCGCGACGTTATTAAGGGAGTGAGAGAGAGAGAAAAGGATGAAGTAAGAAAGACTGAGACTGAGAGAGATAGAGATAGAGAAAGAAAGTAGGTAGAAACGGAGGAAGAAGAAATCTTTTCTTTATTACTTTTGTTTTATTTTGCTCTTATGTGTTGTCGATCTCTTTTTTTTTTTTTAAATTGATTCTCATCTACATTAAATATACCATAATGCATGGTTACACATTCGAAATAAAATAATGTTTTAAAACTACATCGACAATTGATATAGCATAGCCAGCTACATAAAATAACGATAATGCATGTCTATACATCCAAAGTAACGATAATACATGGCTACACATCTAAAATAAAACAATGTTCTAAGAAATACATCAACAATTGATATAGCATAGTAGACAGCACGATAACTATCCGAACAAACATGAGTCATATATGTAACACCATAACCATATATTTCCGGTAAACTATTCATCGAGCTCTGGCGTTGACTCGAATTTTAAACAATAAAACCCATCCAAATTTAACCCGACTTAACTTAATCTGACCCGAATATTACCACATGTGCTACGCACTGACACAATATATATATATATACATTTTATAAAATTAAAAAAAAAATATTAACTGAAACTCCTTAATTTATTAAATCAAATTTAGTTAAATTGATTTGACTATTTAAAACCAGCAAAATATAACTGAAAACACAACATAAAAAGCGAACGATTAGACACATATTCTATACACTATATAATGAAGAAAACTTGTTTTTCAATCATCTCTCGCTATATACACTTCATTTTCTTTCTCATACTATTGTTAGTTTTCTTCAGACTATACTTGTTTCCAGAAATTTATTTATGAGAGAAGCTACAAATTTGGTAAAACTGCTTAAAAACAACAAAATCAAGATATATATTGATCTGAAACCAAAGAAAAATAATATCTAGACATGGTCTTGATCTAAACATGAGATTATTCACGCATTTCCCTACCACCCGAGCTTCTTATGCCCATGTTCGTTGTCTTCAAAGAAGAAAAAAAAATGTGATTGACCTACTTTATTTACTTTTATAATTGTTCCTCGTAAATATTTTCTTAATTTTATAATATATATATATATATATATATATATGTGTGTGTGTGTCCGTGCGTAGCACGGGTGGTAGTATTCATGTCGGATTAAGTCGGGTTGGGTGAAATTTGGGTGGGTTTTATTGTTTAAAATTCGAGTCAATGCCGAAGCTCGATGAATGATTTACCAGAAATATATTGAAACAACCGCACCCATTTTTTTTTTTGCAAATAATTACTAAAATCCCATAAATAATAATAATTGAACCTCACCAATTAATTTCCGGTTCAAGATTAAAATCCGAATAATCAAGTTCATAAATTATTAAATAAAATAACCAAATAAACGACAAGTCTAGATCACCCCCTCTTCCTCGCCCTGATCCCACGGTCACACTTTCTCTTTTCCTGCATCAATTAAAATATAAGAGATGCATAAGTATTTCGAAAAATACTTAGTGAGACAATCCTCCCATCTACAGACTAACAAATAATTAATATAATTAATATAGACTATCACGAAAATACCGAATAAATCAAACATTTCATGAAACACTCGATCTAGACCCTCCGAGATCGTAAACGGCCTATAATCACGAAATCACATCAATTATCAAAATTATTTAATTACGCCTATGGTCATGCACTCACCTTATTCCCGCACAGAAAGTTTCACGAGAAAATTCAGCAATTTTCTAGAACTCCCCGGGATGAATAACCTTCTATTAATCCACCTAAAATAAAAATAATAAAATAACCAAAAAAACAAACTTCAATTATTCAAACCCCTTGTGCACGTTACGCGTCTTCGTCTTCTTCTTCCCTTCGCCGGCGCGACTACACTATCTCCGGAGCTCACCACCGGAACCACCATGATCCAACCCCCGATCACGAACCATTCTCTCGCGCACTGACGACACGGAAACTCCGATCCACCGAACCCCAATGGCAACGATCGTCACGCCCTCCTGTTTTCGCTTCGCCCGACTACACCACACGGCATCCCGCACTACCACGCCGTTACGACACCACCACAAGACCCGCTAACACACGACTGGCCCTAGGACAGCTACCGCGTCCCCAACGCCGCCAACCCACGGAACCCACCCCACGACCAAACCCAAAACGACAAGGGCAAGAGCCTTACCGAGAAAGAGGGAGGCGTGGCTCGAAGCTTCTCCTTGCTTCCACGCCGAAAACCAGCGCAATCTTCCTCCTTGACGGCTAGGGTTCGATCCTCCTCTCCCAAGACGGCGATACATACACGCATATATACCTAGGTGTGTTTCAAGTTTTCTTATTACACAAACCGGTCCTCGCCCTTCCTACCCTTCCGAAAGTTGACCCCAAACTTTCAAGATTATCAATCACACCCGCCAGTAAAAATTGATTTATTCAATTTAACCCCCCCTAACTTCTGAAAGGTCAAATTAAACCCAATTAATGGATTACGGGTGTTACATATATGGTTATGGTGTTACACATATGACTCATGTTTGTTCAGATGGTTATCGTGTAGCTGCCTATACTATATCAATTGTTGATGTAATTTTTAGAACATTGTTTTACTTTGGATGTATAGCCATGCATTATCGTTATTTTTGATGTGTAGTCATGCATTATCGTTACTTCGTGTAGCTGGCTATGCTATATCAATTGTTGATATAGTTTTTAGAACATTGTTTTACTTCGGATGTGTGGCCATGCATTATGGCATACTTCGTGTAGCTGGAAATCAATTTTCCTTTTTTTTTGCAGTGACCCAAATCGAGACTCATAATTGATTGTTTTCGTGTGAATTTTGATTTTTTTTTCTGGGGAATTTGGATTTTGATTGATGATTACGGGTGAAGATGAAGAAGAATAAGAACAGCTCGGGTCGGATCGAATTTTAGTTGGTTTAGATTTTAAATTCGGTTTGGTATCGGTATAAGTGGTTTAGCTCACAAACCATTTCAACCGACAAATATGGGTAAATATGTTTTTATTTTCAAATTCGGGGGAAATAAGACGAGAGTGAAACTTCAGGTGGATCTGTTACTTCAGGTGGATCTTTTCCGGGAGAAATAGGTCATTTACCCTTGTTTAATCATCCAAACTAGGATTTAACCCGCGTTAATTATATTGCGGAGTATTTTTAAAAAGAAATTGTTTTCAAATTTAATAAAATTGATTTTATCTGAATTTTACAATATAGCTAACTAATGATTATAGATAAAGCTGTCAATTTGTAATAATTTATCTATTTAACCCGTTTTGCAATGAACTAAAATATTATTCGGGTTAATCCGCAAAAAATTATAATCCTGAAAACATAATTCTAATATACACCGTTAAATGACTCTAGTTTTTGTGGTTAGTCTACGAATTCTTTTAAAAAAATAGTTTTCTTATGTCTAACGTTTTATAAAATTAGTAAAATATTTTTCAACTTTTGTTTTGATATATATTCAAATATAATATAATAAATTATAGTGAGACATATATCAAGATTTTGAATATATTTTTTTCTTTGAATATATATGAATTGATTATTATTTTAAAATATATAATATTAAAAATAATTAAGAAATTAAATAACAAATAACCTCTTTAATGCAAAATATATATTTCCATATTTTAATCAATAATTTTGGAAAACTATTATATCCTTTCTTATTTCAATTATTATTTGATATTTGTAATGACATTTCATGTAATAACTTACAAAACAAAGTTCATTTTTAAAAATGTCTTCTTAAATAATATTTTTAAATAATATTATAGAGATACTCGTAAACCAGACTGATTGATGATAATAGTGTGGCAGCTGTTCGAGGCGAACAAGCTCAATAGTTGTGTGTTTAGAGAGAAAAATGCTATTTCACTGGTTGTTATGGAAGTATGACACATGATTCTACCTTCTCAAAGCAAACATTTTTTACGTTTATGCAGCACATATATGGGACATTATCAGTGTTTACTTTGAGAAAGCATAATCATGCAACATACTTCCATAACAACCATCTCCCTCGGCTACGTAAGGTTTTCTTTTCATCTACTTTGTGTTTTATTGGTCCAGAATCCTCTTCTTCGTCTTTCTCTCTGTGATATCATTTCATATACTTTGTGTTTTTGATCGTCTTTGTTTTCTTCTCGCCTATCAGCTATGTTTACTGTGTGATCCTTTCATTTTCCACAGGTTTTGTTGTTTGCAAAATGGCTGCAAGAGAAATTAAGAAGGGCTACAAAGAAATCCAAAAGAATACTCCAACATTTTTCGGCGCAGATAATCTTCATTTTGTAAACTGATTTATATCCGATAGTTTTAGGTAGCAATGATTAGGTTTGTGGTGAGTATCTCACCAGAGGTTCTTAAAAATAAAATATTAATACTTTTTATATAATTTAATTAAATAATTAAATTTTAGTTTTAAAAGGTAAAATTGCATATATAACCAAACGCCACGTGTAAGAAGTGTTTCTCGTTTTTTGTTTTTAGTGTCTTAAACGAGACACCCTCTTCTGCTCTTCTTTCTTTTTTTCTCTCATGTTTTTTCATTTTTTAATTGGTGGGACACCCTTTCAGTTCTCGCCGTTGCGGATGCTCTTATATTAACGTCGTTATGTATGATTTGGTTTCGTGTATATGCTTGTAATATCTTTAGGCTCAGATTTGGTAGAGATTTTAGTAGTGTATTCTTGTAACTATTTAGCCTTGGTTACATGAATTTGGTAGGGATTTGAGTACTGTCAAAAATCCATCACGATACTCTCGTTTTGTTCAAAGTATTTTACGATTTCATAAATGATTCTTCAATTTTCTTTAGGTTCGATGACTGACAACATCTTCCACTGAAACAATTCTGATGGGACCACCAAACAGTCCATATGAAGAGGACTCTTTAATTATCACCATTCATTATCCTCCTGACTATCATATGCGTCTCACAAAGGTATATTTTTCAATAATAAGTCTTATGTTGTGTAATGAAACTCTATTATTGTGATGCTTATTAGTGAGTTATGAAGGTGGAATCTTTCGTGTATATTATTTCATAGCGATTAATCGAATAGACTATTATTGAGACAAACTTAAAAGCTGGAGTAGTCGAGGAAAATAAAAATTTATTGGTCATTAACAATAAAACAAAATATAAGGTGATTTCTCACAAATTTCTAATACAATTCACTAAAAAAAAAGAAACATTGGTTTCAGGCCGATCATACTGGTCATACTATTGAAAGACAAAAATTTAGGATATGTAGCAATCAACATAACATATAAAACTAAAGATGATCTCAGAAAAGTTCAATCAAAAGAAGATATTGAGAGAACAATGTTTACAACATGGATGAAAAAATAGAGAATTGAAAAGACTTGCCAACTAAGTTATTAAGAATTTCCAACAAGATTTACATGGAACAATGATAATAAAGTATGGCCACAACGACAACGACAACGAGAAAAATGATAGGGAGAATATTCAACATCCATTCATCAACCGGAGAATATACTATCTACGGATACTAATCAACAAACTAAAAAAAACACAAAGTTTTGACAAAATTCTAGATTTCAAATCAGCATGTTATGCTAGAGGTCTACTAGATTCTTTGCATGCAGTTTATAACTACGAAAACAACTATCAAATTTTGTAGAAGGTTTCAGAGGTTCCTACAAATCTCCATGTAAGACTACAAACAATATAAACAAACATTATTTACCTTATCGCAAATTAATATTGAATACATTTTTTGCTGAAAGTAAAAAAATCTTATCTATTGCAATGCATTATAAAGTCACACCAGTTTCGCTACTACACACATTAGTAAATCAGATCAAGTAGAAAACCATATCTAATACACTAGACTCTTCCTACTCTTATCTCAATAAATAAAAAATTACTTAACGTTGGTTAAAATTCATCAATGTTTATTACTCTTTTTTTGTTATCTAAAAAAATATATTTAATATTAAGTAAAGTTCATCAAATGTTTATTGTGAAATATCAAATTCAAAATCCGGGTATTATGCTGTCAGATAAACATTTTATAAAGATAAAAACAATCATTTATACACAAAATATACAAAGTAAATATATAAAACCATACATTTATCGTGAGTCCTTTTTTAATACAAAGCATAACTGAACACTATGCAAAAAAATTAACGAAAAATGGGAAATGAAATATTGAAAGATACGATATAAACATATATTAAAAGAATGATTTTTCAGTTTTCTAAAATGTCAAACAATTATTCTTTTATTCTTATTTCTATAGATATGACATATAGCCCAAACATCTTGAGAAAACATGTTAGTATTTTTAATATATTAGTTTTTTAATTAGGTAAAAATCAATTGCTATATTATTATTTTATTTAACAAAATCTATAATCTTATAAACAAATACAAGTACGAAAAAGACACATCATATTTTAAATACATTTTAATAAAAATAAAATTTATGTAATTCTATTATGCCTTTGATAATTTAAAAATTACTAGAAAAAAAAAGATTAAACCAAATTATTAATCCAGAGCAAGGATGAAAAACCTAGTAAAATAATAAGAGTAAAGACGGTAGAAGTTGGGTCGGTGAAAGATGGATAATTATCCATATCAAATATGATTTTTTTTTTGTTTTCTTTCTTTTTGTATGTCATGTTGTTTAGAGCCAAGACTGGAAGACTGCTCCTCAAGATCGGCTTCAGAAAATCCAGTACCTAGCTAGTAGCCCTTTCCGTATATAAGAAAATTGAGAAACTGAACAACAAGACATAAAAAAACAAAAAAAAAACAATTGCAATGCTAGTAAAAATGAAGCAAAAAAAAACCTATTAGGAGAAAGCATATAGCTTTGTTAACAGCATGAAGGGTCAAAATGTATCTCTTAAACATATTTTGAATGGTTTTCTTGTTTCCTTGTCCCCCATGCTGCTGCATACATACAACCTTAGAGTTATTAGAGGACTCTTAGATCGATTTCAAACCTTTTTTTTACAAAAAACTGTTTTAAAGAGTATACTTTTTTTGTCCATATAGTCTTTCTTCAGTTTCAGCCAATTATTTGATCGCTTCGCAGGCTCATAGGTTGCATTCGAGTTTATTGTTTTCTTAATTAAACCTTCACAGCTGCAAAATAACATATATGGATGAAAACCAGAACATAATAAAGATAACGTTTAGGTACACGAAACTCAAACTTTAATATGGAGAATTTAATGTTCTAGTTAAACATAATAAAGATAACGTTTACGTACACGAAACGTTAAACTCAAACATTAAACTCATATAGTATGAGTTTAATGTTCATATGGTAGAACATATGAACATATTAATATGATTGTAGAGAATTCACAACAGCCATGAGTCAAATTGCTAAAAACACAAATTTCATCCAAAGAGCACAACATGAAAAATAAGCTAAAACACAATTATCACATCACACGCGAAAAGGATTGACAGTAGGATATGGTCTTTTCTGATTTTTTAATCCAAGTAAGATGCAGTGAAAGAGAATGAACAAAGTGGTTTAAAAACCAAGTTTTTTTTTACCTGCATTGTTTGTTCTTCTACTTCGTCAACCACAATAGATAAATTGAACACTTGGAATGTGTTAGACTTTGTAGTAATCTTGACCACATAGTACCAATTTCTCCTTCCACTCCCTATTCATTCCTCTAATTTCCAGTTTCTTTAATGTAGTTATATATGTACCATTTGGAATCTCCTTCAACTTTTCGCAATAACTTATGCTCAAGTTACGAAGACATGGCATCGACCCTTGTTCTACTATCCACTCTTCTAACTCCTTTAGTCCAAATATTTCTAGAGAACGTAACTGAGGAAATCCACCTTTTGAGCATGTCATTCTCTTCCCCACAAAAGCACTAAGTGATAATTCCACCGACTTCAAATGAAGCAACTTTTCTAGAATCGGGATTGGATCCTCTTCCATGCAGCATTGGATTAGACATATGTGTCCAAGGCGGGGAGGAAATCGATGTTGATCAGGAAACCTTGGCATATGCATGCCAAACGTTAAATCCTTTACATGAATGAAATCTAGAACGAACTCTCCCCCATGATAAGGCACACGGAAGTCGATAAAATCTTTCATACTAAGCGTCTCGAGATCTCTCGATTCACTAAGAGATGACAGTAGAGTTTTAAAAGTACACTCCTCACTGAAACGTACATCAAGAGCCCTGAGATTAGTCATACGGAGGAGTTTGAATATTGTCATGTACTCTTTTCCACTCATGAACGGTATCTTTATTAGCTAACAAGCCTCCCAACACTTCAACGGCTAACGGTAGTCCTCCACAATATGTGACCCATGGCTTCTAGTTCTTCATTAATCATAAATTCACTATGAGAGTCAATTAGTAAACCGAATGAGGAACTGGTTTGGAAGAGGAGAAATTACTATTGGTCTCGTTGAGTTTCGAATGAGATTCTCTATATTGTTACAATGAGGAACTGTCAATAGATGAATTCACGGATTGGCCTGAGTTTAAGAAACTATTGGTTGCTCGATTTGCACACACAATGTTGGCACAAAATGCAGTAGGTGTCAACACAAATGAAATTTCAGAGTTTTTTCTTATCAGAGTACTGAGGTATGAGTTTTGATCGGTTGTTTATAAGTATGACATATTGCAGAATTTAGGCTGTTGAAACTGGTCAATTTTCAATTTAGAAAAAGATATGGATTATCACTAGTACTTCTAGTTTGACAGTTTCCTTTCCAAATCAGATTCTTGATCCTGAAGAGGTATCAGGTAATGGTTATTCCCTTTTGTAATCTCTGGAGTGGCAAAAGCTCAGCAATTTGTCCGACAAAGAGTTTTTAAGCTATCTTATATGATAGTTTTTGGGTTTGTATTTGCAGTTTTCTGATTTCACATGATGAACAGATTTTGTATGCTTTTCTTAATGCTCTAGTGTAAGTCTTATCTACTAAATCAATAAATCAAGTCGTCTTTTTTTATGTCAAATGATTGACTTTCCTAGTGTGTTTACGCAGATTTTAGGTGTCACGTCAGTTGTATGAAGGATTGTTCTTAAATGAACACCACAAGAGACAACTAAAAGACGAGTTTGGTAGGAAAACATTCGGTTCCCTTCTCTATTTCCAAATGCTTATTGCATGGAGTGATGACCCTTACTATTGTTTCAGGAGTTGAGCCATGGAAGTTTGAGCAACATCGTGGTGAGGCCATCTTCATTCCGGCTGGATTTCCATTTCAAGTCAGAAACTAATTTTTTTTGCTCACATGTATACAATTCTCAGTCGAGTGTTCAGGTGGTGCTCGACTTCTTGTGCCCTGAAAGCGTTGGAGAGTCGGCAAGACTAGCTGAAGAAATCCGGTGTTTACCGAACGACCATGAAGCAAAACTTCAGATTCTAGAGGTAACAAACCTATGTTAGTTATGCATCAACATGTTATGTTTCTCGATCTTACTGCATTATCATTTTGTTCTGTTGTTTATTTACTTTGTGGTCTTTTGCTGTTTTTGTTGGTGTCCAGTTCCACAAGGAAATAGCAATCCGGTCAAAAGACAGTAGCATGATGGAGAGCAAAGAAAAATCCTTTGGGATCTGATTTTCTTCTCTTAGAAATATAAGCTTGTAAAAGTGTTTGTGACACAATGATAATAAAAAGTAAAGACAAGTAGATTTATTAAATTTTTATATGATTAAACCTAGTTTGAAAAACAACTATGATTTATGTTGTGTTTAGACGATTATTATGAATCTATATTTGTTTTCATTCTTAATAATTACAATTAAGTTTACTATTAAAAATAGTATGGATATGATGGAGTAATCGTCGCATATGTCCATATGAAAGATTTTTAAATCAATAAGGTCTCCTAGTAATTTCTATAGCCTCTCATTTTAATGAAACGATGCCCTTGTAGACGAGCGTGTAGCTCGCAACCACTGAGCTACCGTGTTTTTCGTTGTCCTCTTACCGATTTAATTATATTTAACCCTCACAACCCTTCATTAAGGATAAAGTTGTCATTTTACTAGCCAGGGACATATGAGCTTTTTTTTTAATGCATAAGGCATACTAGCCCTTGACTCGATATGATGCTTTCGAACGGTGCTTTCTAACCGACGTTAAAAAAAAATGAACCGACGTAGCCATCATTTGACGTTAAACTTAACGTCTCTTTTTTTAATGACGTAAAAAATTTTAACGTCGGCCCTTGAGAAGTCGGTTACGCAACCGACGTCTAGTTTCTTAAATCGGTTTTAAGTGACGTCAAATGAAGAAATAAGTGACGTTAAAAGCCTTTTTTCTTGTAGTGATTCTGCAAACCATCATCAGGAACTATATGTTAAGATTTGAGCCTTGAAATAAATTTGTAGAGTCACTAATATATGTCACTAATATATGGCTCCATACCGTTGAAGTCCAGAGGTTTTCTCAAGAAACTGAATTCAGGTTGAGTGGAGAGGGGAAAGATGATGTGACATCGTCAATGGCTCTGTGTATCGCTGGCTCATCTGGACAAGCAATAACAGTTGATTTTTATCTGGACAACTCAAGGATATATCCCACATTGGAAGTGTGAAGGGATTTGAGCTAATATATGAGGGACTTAAGCCAGTCCACTCATTGCCAATTGGTTTTGAGTTGGAAGCCCAAGAAACTTAACATGGTATCAGAGCCCAAATACACACAACCCAACCCGAACCAAAATCGATTTGACCCATCGAAAGAGGCCCGATCGATCTAATCTGAAATTAATCCTATAATGAAATATTGTCGAGATTAATGGCTAGACGGACCATTATCTCGATGGGACGTGTGAAGAATATATTCCACATTGAAAGTAGAAAAATATTTGAACTAATATATAATGGATTTGAGTCAATTTACTCATTTCTAATTAGTTTTGAGTTAGAAACCCAAAAAAATTAACAGCTTCTAACTTGACTTGTAAAATGCTAATCAAAGTAACTCTCTATACACCCACAACATTTAGTTAAGGTTGCGACTTGCGAGGATTTTAAGTCGATTTGGCATAACGATCCAATGCTTGATATAATTCATTTCTCGACTATATTTGTTATGATGAATATGTATGGTATCTCCGTACTCCAAAGCATTTTAATCTGTAGTAATGAATATAAGATAAATTTGAACGAGTTATATACCAATTCATGGAAGATATGAACATCATAGAAAAGGTGTGGTGCCACGTTAAAACGTTGATTTTAAAGGTAATTACCTTTACTAGTTAGCATCCAAAACAAGTAAAGTAGCCTCCAAGCACGCACGCGTATGTAAATATATGGTAGCAAATATGCATTCCCAAACATGGAGACAAGTACGGAATGGGTCCATTTGTGAATCATATAAAACCAAGGATGTTGTTTAATTTGTCATGTTATCATTGGTCCATTACGTTATCTTCATGTTCGCGTGTGCAATGCGACCTTACGGGATTATAGATTCTTCTCCTTTAGTTTCTTTTTTCTTGAGAATATGACTTTTTTTCTTTGCAAACATATCATATTAAACTTAACTTGCGGTTACAAAACATAAAAGCTAGAAACTCTTTACCAAAGAATCTTCCTACTTGGTACATACTTTACGAAATACAAAGCAATATAAACATAAGATAAAAAGTTAAAATCGTAGATAATAACCAAAAACTCTTTCGGAAAGATTTTAGAATTTGGGCCTAAAAGGGACTAGTCTGAGCCTAAAGGGAACTAGTCTGAGGCAAAGGACTGAAATTACCTTCGGATTACCAAAAAGAAAAAAAAAGACAGACTTTAGAATTTATGAACTTGAGAATATGACTTGAATATAGTTTTCTCACATCAAAACATGATCTCACCATGATATTTGTGAAACAAGGATAGTTTCTTTAATAAAAAAAAGTAAATATATGATATGCGTAATGTGTATATTTTTATTGCATAAATTTGATATTTGTGATACATCTATGCATACATTAAAAAAAAATTACTATTTTAAATTTCTGTCGTTTTAATTAAGTTGTAGTTACACACACTTCATTGGATTTACATACATCTAAGACAACTCATTAACTTGTCACCAACCAATTTCTAGTCTTACACACAAAAATTAAGTTACCACTAATCACACTGATCAGAGTAAACAAACGAAAAAATATTTTTCTTCTTTCGTTGTACTTGGCGTAGATTTAGCAGCACATTCTTGAATCTTATGTATACAAGTAGGTGAAGACATGTCACTCTAGCATTGTCTTAATATGGATACCTTTAAAATTCATGGGATGTTCCAAGAGCTCAACTCTTATTCCAACAGCTCATTTTCTGTTTTGTCAGCTCTAAAGGATTCTACATATCTGCTTTCACACTTTTTCGGAGAGTTATTTCAAGTTGAAATTAAAGTTTTCAAATGAAATTTGGCATAGAATTTTAGGGATTGATTAAAAATTAATATAAAATAATGATATGTGACATTTTATATGAATTATTTTGTTTTCCATCTTATATATTATTATTATTTATTATCAAATTTTTGCATTTTTAATTTTTGGTTTTTTAAAATAATTCCATTATAATAATGCATGCTAAAGAAATATTATTTATTACAATAATATTTGAATCACTTGATAAAACTGTAATTTTATCATGATTATTCTGTAAAAACACCATTAATTTGTAATATTTGTATCATTGTGCTATCTCACTATCTTTTACGCTATATCAACCTAATAAAAAAAATTATTAACATCTCTATAATATTATTTAAGAAGACATTTTTAAAAATGAGCTTTGTTTTGTAAGTTATTACATGAAATATCATTACAAATAACAAAGAATAATTGAAATAGGAAAGGATACAATAGTCTTTTAAAATTATTCATTAGAATATGGAAAGTATATATTTTATATTAAAGAGGTTATTTATTATTTAATTTCTTAACTATTTTTAATACTATATATTTAAAAATAATAATCAATTCATATATATTCAAAGAAGAAAACATTTATTCAAAATCTTGCTATATTTTTCACTATAATTTATTATATTTTATTTGAATATATATCAAAACAAAAGTTAAAAAATATTTTACTAATTTTATAAAAAGTTAGACAAAAGAAAACTATTTTTTTTAAGAGTTCGTAAACTAACCACAAAAACTAGAGTCATTTAACGGTGCAAATTAAAGTTATGTTTTCAATATTATAAGTTTTTGCGGATTATCCCGAATAATATTTTATATGTTCACTGCAAAACGGGTTAAATATACAAATTATTACAAACTGACAACTTTATCTATAATCATTAGTTAGTTATATTGTAAAATTCAGATAAAATAATTTTCTTAAATTTCAAAACAATTTCTTTAAAAAATATTACTCTGCGCTATAATTAGCACGGGTTAAATCATAGTTTAATAATATTTCTGACGGTTCATAAATCTATTTATGACCAATCTTACAATTTTCCATATAAAAATAACTATATGGAGATGGTTTTGAATATAGCAGAAATGGAGACTCCATTATTGTGACGCAATGTGACCACTTGAGCATCTTATCATTTTTACTCCAAAACCACCATATTTCCCTAAGCTTTCCCTTTTTCATCAACAAATACATGTTAGAAATCAATACTTAAAAGAAAATTATATATAAGTATTTAAAATTAACAAGAAGATATTAGTCACTACTCACTAGTGTACATAAAAAGCCGTATTTTAGTATTTCATCGAAAATGATTTCTTAATGTCACTTGTTTCAAGATGATATAATTAAGATAGGGGTTTAGGAAGTGAAAACAAAAAATTGTTCGTATCAAAATAGAAAGTTCTAAAAAGGGTTCATTATTTTATCACTTTTCTTATAAATTTAATAATCCTCTGTCTTGTAATGTAATTGCACTTCATTATATAAAGAAGCAACTCACACGGCACAGCCAAAACAGATCCAACAAATAGAAGAAGAATGAAGCTTACAAATCCTTTATCGTTTTTTCCCTCTCTAATTCTTCTTCTTCTTCTTCTCCACTTGGGTTCGAAACCCATCGTTGCTTCTAAAGATGTACATTCATTACCCTTTTATCCTACAACAAATCTTTCATTTAGCATTTAAAACTTCTCTTTTAATCATTTTTGTGTGTGTAATTTCAGTCGTCTTCATATGTTGTGTACTTTGGAGGTCACTCCCATGTCGGAGAGATAACAGAAGATACCATGGACCGAGTCAGAGAGACCCATTACAACTTTCTTGGTTCCTTCATTGGAAGGTCTCTTAAACAACTCACTAAAACATATTTTATCTCTGTCTGTCTCATAAAAACTATCATTTTAAGATTTTATTTTTGTTTCACAAAAAATGTCATTAATTGACGTGAGTTTTGATTTTTGTTGAAGCAGCCACGAGATTGCCACAGACGCCATTTTCTACTCATACACAAAGCACATCAACGGCTTTGCTGCTCATCTCGACCACAACCTCGCATCTGCAATCTCCAGTAAGTATACACATGGGCCGGTCCAATGTTAATAGAGCTCCGCACAAAATTTTAAATTTGTGCAATTTCATCGTATGTTTTTTTAAGGCTCGGCATTCGGGTATGCGGATCGGTTCTGGGTCTGTCGGATAGAAGGGTTTTGGACCCAAATAGGACCCGAAAAGGTTTCGGTTCAGTTTCGATTCGGTTCCTCTCGGTTCTGGGTCGGTTCGGTTCCAAGATTCAAGAACCGAAAAAACTAGAAAAAATTCGGATTTTAATCGGTTCGGATATTTGGAACCCGAAAACCCAAAAAATACCCGAAAAATATACCCGAAAACTCGAAAATATATCCGAAAAACCAAAAAGTATACCCGAAAACCCAAAAATATACCTGAAAAACCCGAAAAAACTAGAGAAAATATTTCCGGGTTCGGTTCTCGGGTACCCGATCGGTTCTCGATTCTGTTGCGGTTCGGTTCCGGATCTTTCGGGTAAAAGGGTTTTGGACCTATTTAGGAACCGATAAGGTTTCGATTCGGATTCGGTTCGGGTATTTCAAGTCGGTTTCGGTTCGGGTTTTCTGGTCCGGGTAAAATGCCCAAACCTAGTTTTTTTTGTTAATAAACCAAGATTCCCTAATTATTTTTTCCTAAAAACCGGTCTTAAAATCCGAAACTTAATCTATAACTTCTATGCTTTGGGCCGGATCTGGATATACATTACATGTTATGTGTTTTCATTTTGTTTATGATTGAGGAGTGACTCTATTTCTTTGTTTTCTTGATTCTTTAAGAACATCCTGAAGTTGTGTCTGTATTCCAAAACAAAGCCTTGAAGCTTCACACGACTCGATCATGGGACTTCTTGGGATTGGAACACAACTCTTTCGTTCCTTCCTCTTCCATTTGGAGAAAGGCAAGATTCGGAGAAGATTCCATCATTGCAAATCTCGATACGGGTTCTCTTCTTTTCCCTTTTTACCCTTCTTTTTCAAACATTTTTAATTTGTCTTAAATCTATATTGGTCAACCTTGAGATCGGTCTTGGGAAAGATACGTATACATTTTCGAAATGGATTTGACTTGCGTTACAAGAATTATATATTTATCATTAGCTAGTGGTTAAGATCTCTAGATGTCAGCAAGAATCAATCGGCTATATATATGCACGCATGTGCGCATATGCATATTCTCTTCTCTCAACAAGAAGTATATCATCTCTTATATTTAATATTCTTTATGACTGTATTGTATAGTTTTCTTTTTTTGCTAAAATGTACGTATTGTATAGTTTTGACTTGAATCATACACACTAAAATTAATTAACCTTCTGATTATCTAGCAAACTTTGTAATAAGTAGTTGTTCCATTAAGAGATTTTTTTGTTTTGTTTTTGGAATAGAAAAGTTGGTGAATAATTCCTCGTACAAGTAAGGATCAATTGCTGGAAAGCCACTATTTTTTAAAATTTATTCCCATATGCCATCTTTTTTTTTGTATTTTTAATAAATAATTAATTTTAAAATAAAATTGAAGGAAAAACCGAAAATCCCAAATCAAAACTAGAAAATTACAGATCTAACCACTTGGATCCGATGAAAAATCCACCCAGACCCAAACCCAAATTCAGTTAATTTAAATTTGAAAAAAAAAAAGAAATAAAAAAAACCTCCCACTTCCTTCCCCGCGAGACCATTGGTCTTCCCCTTCCCTGAGGTCCGACCTTCCGCCACAAAATCCGACAAGAGCTTAGCCATCTGCTCATCCCTCGAGTTCTGGTCTTCGATTTCGTCTGCAGATTTCGTCGATTGGCAAGAAATCCCGAGCCCTCCCTCAAAAATCCCGAGCCCTCCCTCAAAAATCCCGAGCCCTCCCTCAGACCCACGCGATTCTTCATATTCTTCCTCTCAGACTTCACAATAGGTAACGGAATCAAAGCTAGTTTCGATGCCTTAGTTTTCGATTTTCGATGAGCGCCATTATGCCTAACTTCTCTCCTTTCGGTTTTGATATGAAATTGTTCTCGAATTGGTTTGGATTATTCACAAATGGTATGTGGATGTGTTGTCTAACTTATATATACTTTTGGTTGTTTTAGGAATTACCTAGAAGCAATTATAGAAGGAGAAGCAATGGATTGTCATGAAACCAATCCGAAAGTGACGGTTAATGAAGGAGAAGAAGAAGAAGTTACTAAAGAGCAATTAGTTGAAGAAAACGTGGATGGAAGGAGAGTAGAGGAAGAAAACGTGGATGAAAGGGAAGAAACAGTTGCTGACGACGAAGAAAACGTTGCTGAAAACGTTGAAGAAAACATTGCTATCGCAGGGGAAGACAATGTTGTGGAGGAAGAAGAGGAAAAAGAGGTAACTGGAACATCTTAGGTTTGAAATTGTGATGTAGGGACATCTCTGGCTAACTGGAACATTTTAGGTTTGAAACTGTGATGTAGGGACAAATGTGTCTAACTGGAACATCTTAGGTTTGAAACAGTGATGTTAGGACAACTCTGGCTAACTGGAACATCGAAACTGTGATGTAGGGACAACTCTGCCTAACTGGAACATCTTAGGTATGAAATTGTGATGTAGGGACATCTATGGCTAACTGGAACATCTTAGTTCAACAGTGATGTAGGGACAACTCTGGCTAACTGGAACATCTGAGTTCAACTGTGGATAAGTGATAGTAATAAGTGTTATTTTTATTTGCAGGACTACGATAGTGATGCTGATGAAGATGATGATGATGAGAGCCAACCACTGCCGCCGGAGAAGATGTTTTTTGGTCCAAGCGAGTACAGCAAGACTTGCAAGGTCGGAAGTAGGTGTAAGCTGAAATCGACGGTGGAGTACATTGAGGATGGTCTTGATGAAGAGTTGGAATGGTTTCGAAATCATTCTCAATTCAAGCATCTGTTCCACATGCCTAAGGAAGCAAACCACATGCTTCAAGGCATGTGGATGCTTCTCCTTCGGACAGCATCTATGGAGAAGGAGAGAGAAGCCTGGTTTGTGGTGAACGGAGTGCCTATCAGGTACTATTTGAGAGAGCACGCCCTCCTTACTGGATTAGACTGCCACGATTACCCCGACAACTATAAGGCGTTGGGGGATTTGGAGTTTGCTGAGCGGATGTTTGGTAAGGACCTGAAGGTAACAATCAAAGATGTGGAGGAGAAGCTTGAGGAACTTAAGAAGAAGACCGAAGGAGTGAAGAAGAAGACCTCAGCAGTGAGGAAGACCTTGGGAGACAGGTTGAAGCTCACTATCTTGTATTTCTTATGCAAGGTAGTGAAAGCCAAGTCTAAGGTTGATGGTAACATAGATTCGTGGCTGCTGAGTGTTGTTGATGATGTCCACGCTTGTGAGACATTTCCTTGGGGTCGGTTTACATTCGACGAAACCATGAAAGAGATCCGACGCTTTGTGAAAAGCTTCAAAGGCGTCGTGAAACCAAAATAGCAAGCGGCGTTTGGTGGCTTTGTTCTTCCTCTCGAGGTTAATATTTAAGAGTAATTTATGATTTTAAATATTAGCTTAAAGATTTTAACACTGAGATAATATAACGATATGTGTAGATTATGGCATATGAGGCGATTCCAAATCTTGGACGAAGATTTCGGGAATCTGTACCCGCAGAGCAGGAATGTCCAAGGTGTTGTAAAAGTAAATTCTCAGAAAGTTTAATGAAAGGTCATCCTTTGGATGACATCAATGAAGCGGTCGGTCTCAGCAAGGTAAGAGTTTGTGAACATAGTTAGTTAGTAATATTTGTAATCTTTTAGAGTTTCATTTGATGTTCGAATTATTAATCTTTACAGGACATCTCTAGCATCTTGGAACCATATTCAGAGGAGAATGATCTGTTGGAGCGGATCATAGACGATGACTATGATGATGGGATAGGTTTCATCGATCCCATTGCTGAAAGTTGGAGAGAGCGTCTAACTGTTGAGAAGAAGAAGATATTTTGGAGAGATCTCTTTGATTTGGAAGTGGCTTCGCGGAGTGATGCAGTCCCTGAGACTGCGAGAGTTGATGTTGGCCTTGACAGAGTTTCTCAGGTACCTGGGCATGTACCTGCACAGTCTGGAGAAGCCTTGGAGAGGAAGATGAAGAAATGGATGGAAAAAGCGATGGAGAAAGGGTTTGAGAAGATCACGGAGAAAATAACAGAGAAGGCTATGGACTTGGAGAAAGCGATGGATGGGAGACTGAAAGAGCTTGAGAATTTCGTCTCAACACATCGAGAGAGTCGATCTTATGAGACTCCATCCTATCAGCCAACTCGACCAATCATCGAGGAGACAAGTGAGTGTGGAGCTTATGAGATTCCATATGCAGCTGGTTTGGTTCTTTTCAGTGCAGTCCCTGACCCATCTCCACCAATCATCGAGGATATAAGTCAGTTTTTTTGGTTTGCGATTTTGGGTTTGGTGATTTCCTTGTTGTGTTTAACTTTGTTTATTTTTTTATGCAGCTGAGGTAGAGGCTCATAAAGAGAAGAAAGGAAAAGGAAAGAAAGACAATAAGAAGAGGAAGGCGAAGGATCCCAGTGTCACTCCAATACCAACCAGATTGAAGAGAAGAAGGGGAGAGTCTGACTATCTAAGGCCACCGTGGGTTGATGAAAAGAAGCCTGCGAAGAAGACTGGGAAGAAGACTGGGAAGAAGTAGGGGTTTGTAGTAGTTTGGTTCTTTGGTTATGAACTATTTGGGCGGAAACACACTACTTATCGTTTTTATGTATTTCAGTTTTTGGAACAACTGGTTTATATAGGTTCAACTTATTTAAGTTCCTTCAGAACAACTGGTTTATATAGGTTCAACTGAATTGAGTTTTTTGGAACAACTGGTTTATATAGGTTCAACTTATTTAAGTTCCTTCAGAACAACTGGTTTATATTGGTACAACTGAATTGAGTTTTTTGGAACAACTGGTTTATATAGGTTCAACTTATTTAAGTTCCTTCGGAACAACTGGTTTATATAGGTTCAACTTAAACATAAACATAAAATAAGGCCACAGAAACATTAACATAAACATAAACATAAGATTCGTAATACAAAAGGACATTCAGCCGCATAAACTAAAGTCACTTCCTTCTCCCCGAAAGTTTCTCCCTCAGCATATAGATCTCGTGGTCCTTCTTGGCTAAGCTTTCCTTGATCTCATCAATTTCTTGACGCATTTGGGCAACGGCCATATGCATCTCACAATGGAGTTTGAAAGCACTGTGAGATGAAGCTCTCTGCTCATCTAGTCGGAGCTCTACTCTTGTAAACTGCTCTTGGATTGCATGATCCCACCACTGAAAAAGGTGGTCTCCACCATAACAAAGGCCTCCACCACCACTCGTTGTGCAATGGTAGTATCTTCTTCCTTCATCCCTCGGAGTTTTTGCCACGACGACTCTCACTTGTTTACCGCACCAACACTTTGAAGGAATACCAAAATTAGCGCCCTCTCTTGCGTAGAGATCCTCATAACTTTCTTCTGAGGAATCAGTCTCTCTTGCACTTATTGGCATTGTCACTGTAACGGGAAAAACAACAATCATATATCCAAAAACAATAATTTGTCACTGTAAATAGTTATACAGAAATCGAAACCAATAAACATGTACCCAGAAATCCCATACACCCAGAAATCGAAATCAGCACCCAAAAATCCCATATTATTTAACGAATCAGTGAAGCATATAACGAAATCCCATATACCCATATACCCAGAAATCGAAACCAGTAAACATATACCCAGAAATCTCATATACCCAGAAATCGCGAATTTAAGAATCGAAAATCACAAAAACGAACTCACAAAATCGAGAAATCAAACTCGAACTAGCAAAATTGAAATACCATAAACTTACCTTTGTCGATTGTTGAACTCCACCTTCCAAATCAAGAAATTTCAGAACTTTTCCCCTTTTCTCAAACCCTATAAATCGCTCGCCCTCCTCTCTCCTCTCTCACTCTCTCTCACTCTAAAAGGAAGAATATCGGCCTATCGGAAAATGAGAGTGAGCGTATGTCGACAAAAAGAAAAAGGACAAAAAGGCGGTATATTGATTAAAAAAAAAATAAAAAAAATTGAACCAATTTGGGAAAAGAAGGGAGGATGGAAGTTCCGAAAAAAATGTACATAGTTTTCCCCTAGATGTATAGTTATTCACCAAACATCATAGTTGTGCTTTTGGCGATATTTGCGTATTTTAAGTTGGACCTTAATATAAATGATTATGTTGTAGTTGTCCACGTGACTTCCCACATTTATGTACCATTTATGAGGTTTTCATAAGACAATTTGCACGAAATCGAATTTTTCAACTCTTTTCCATCGTAAGAGGTGAGTATTAACAAAGTCTTCCTTATACTATAAGGAGTATTTGATGTGAGAACAAGCATATGTATTAGGAAAATGTTTAATTCGTTTTTTATTGATTATAAATCGTTTCCTAAGGTATTACGAATCCTTTTAAAACTTAATTTACCATTTTTATTATTAGTTGGATATTATATTAATAATTATGATTGTATAATTATTTTGTTCGTAGTTGTACTAGTTGAACCCGGTTGTACAAATCCGAGTACAAACATGTTCTTATCTGTACTTAGTTTAACCTGGTTGTACAAATTCTAGAACTGCTGAACAGACATGTTCTTATTTGTACTTAGTTAAACCTGGTTGTACAAATCCGATGCCATATAACAACATACATGTTCTTAGTAGTACTTAGTTAAATCTGGTTGTCAAGATCCGAGAAATACAGCAACATACATGTTCTTAGTTGTACTTAGTAACAGACATGTTCTTAGTTAAATTCGAGAATTACAAAGAGGAAAATATGTTTACTCATCAGGACTTTCGGGCTGCAACCACCTCTCCAAGTTAATGCCAGGGACAGACTTGTTTCTCCTCTTCCTGCTACCTTCTCCGGTAGATGGAAACCGCGTTTCCTGATTTCTTCCAGATCGTTTGGTGTATTGCGGCGGTAAGGCGAACAATTCTTCTATTTCAGCAGGAACCATCCAGTTAGAGTCATGCGGGACGACATAAATCGTTCTGTAATATGCCAACGCCCATGTATCAATCAAGTAATATTGAGAACAGAGATCATAGATTTGGATATTCGATGTTCTCCCATCCTTCCTCATGAGGTTTCTCGTTGCGGCTATTGCGTGGACACACGGATACTTGTCTATATCAAAACATCTGCAAGAAAAACTTTTCATTTTCAGGTCCACCAAATAACTCTTCCCATCGCGTCCAATAACGTTATATTCAAGCTAGAAGCCGTTTAGCTCAGTCACCACTAATTTCGATGCAATTGCACATCGTGTGTGCAGCTCGTTCTCCACAAAAGGCACCACTCTCTTGTGGTCCGATGCAGCACCAGCTTCTTTCCTATGTTTGTTAAACCATTCAGAAATTTTTTCAAGAATCGCATCAATCATAGGTAATAGAGAGTAATTCCTTGCTTCCCTAAACACACTGTTCATTGACTCTGCGGAATTGCTGGTGTCTATGTTGTACTTGTCTCCTGGGAATTTGCACCTTGCCCATTTATCCGGCTCTATGCTCTTATCGAGATATTCGGCGACTTTAGGATACCTACTCCTAAAATCAGCATACTCTCGGCTGAAATCACTCTCCGTATAAATATGAGCACAATCCCTGAATTTCATCGCGACATGATCCTTGTGTTGTTTCTTCACCTTTCCTCTCATGTTTTGAGACAAATGCCAGATACAATGTCCATGATGTGCGCTCGGGTACACCTCAAAGACTGCCTTGATGATGCTTGCATGTCTGTCGCTTATAAAAACCATTCCAGGAACATCCGGTATAACTGTTTTCAGCATTTTGAAAAACCAGGTCCAGCTAGCATCTTTCTCACTATCAATTACACCAAACGCAATGGGGTAATGGTGATGATTGGGATCCTGAGCTGTTGCGAAAACCAGCATACCACCATATACAGACTTAAGAAAAGTTGCATCTACAACTATCACTTTCCTCATAGCCCTAAACCCTTCAATGCTAACTCCCAAAGCAATGAATATGTACTTGAATCGTTTTTCTGCATTCAATTCCACAGCTGTTACTGATCCAGGATTCACCTTCTCTAACATGTACAGATAGGAATACAACATCTTGTAGCTTTTTTCAGGACTCCCTCGCACATCACTTACATGTTGTTTTTTTCCTCTCCAGGCCGTAGCGTAAGACAAATGCAAACTGAGTCTTCCTTGAACAATACTCATGAGATTTTTAGGACTCGGGGTGTCTAATAGACCTGGATAGTCTTCATGCAAAAGAGCTGCTACCATTCCTGGTGTACCTTTCTGTTTACAACTGCTTGTGCTCGCAACAGCCCGAGAGCAACTATGCATCTTTCTATGTACTCTTACACTGAAAAATTCTGATTTCTGAATTCTCGCAGCTCGTAAATACCATTTGCAACCTTGTGCAGCTTGACCACATCGTAGCATAAGTCGCTCCGTATCCGACTTAACTGTACGAATCCCAAAATAGTTCAAATTTGCAGCTCTATGAACCAGTTCTTGCACTGCCTCCTTTGAACAAAATTCTTGACCCTTTTCAAGACCCGTACCATCTTCCCATTCTTCAACATACTGACTATCTTGTACAGGAGGTGGCAGCTCAACATATTCGTGCCTACCATCGAAACAGTCATCCACTGGGCTATCCACAGCCTCAAAATCGTTACGTGAATCATTCTCACAACCTTCATTACCATCATTCATCGGCTCTTCATTGATATTCTCGTTATTTTGTTCTGATATTTCACCAGCTCTGAAAATAGTAAGGATTCCACCATTATCTGTATCATCAACTCTCCCATTTGAAGCCGGCTCCCCATAATTCTTACCAAATGAACTTCCTCGCCCCGCTCTTGAAATTTGATCGACCCACTGACTTTTTTCCAAATCATCATTGGATAACTCCACATGCATAACATGTCGAAGTCCCTTTTCATCCGATGTAGTCAGATAAACAAAAACGTCCTCGTCATCTACAATATATGACTCTCTCGCAGCATTAGATACGCTATAACTCAATTTCAGCTTCCTCGGGGTTTCATCTAACGCAATTTTCCTGCATATTTTCTCTACTAACATCGAATAAGTTATCTCTTTCCATAGATGCGGTCTTAAACGATATAGCGTATACAGAATTTATTGAAACCCATTCATGCTCTTCTGTATAGTACCCTCCATAGTCAAAATGAACGTTTGTGTGCCTCTTCCTCATCGTCTCCTGGAAATAAGATAAAAAAACACAAATTACGAATTACACAATTTGTCATAGTTATTCCATTTGTTCCAGTTGTCCTAATATCTCTCAGTTATATACCATTTGAAGCAGTTGTTCTACTATCTCTCAGTTATACCATATGTTCCAGTTGTCATACGTCTGCAGATTTCCAGATTTGGGATCGATTCTAAATCGTGGTTTCCTCTAGATTTACCACTATTCAATAGCTAAATTCAATAAATAACCTATGAAAATAGCTATTCTTACCATTAAACATCATTACAAACCAAATGTGATACCAAAACAACCAAATTCCTTTTCAAATCCCTAAATCTAACAAATCCCCAAATCCCCTATCCAAGAACTCACCAAACCCGATGAAGAAAGGAGAACAAACCGACACCGACGAGAACGAAGAACTCGCCGGAGGTGACGGAGGACGTGGTTGAAGGAGCTCAGTTTGAGCAACAATGGCGTCTCGGGAAGAGGAAGGAAGGTGAGGAACGGACTTGTCCCCGCGGGTTAATGGCATCTGTTTTTTTTTTTTTCGTTTTTTTTTTTTTACAAATATCATTAAGGTTACAATTGGTATTACACATTTTTAGTGGCATGCAGATTAGTACATGGCATGGGAGAATTTTTTTCCAATAAAAGTGGCATATGAAAATGGAGCTCTACAAGTAACGTGTTTTGGCACTATGCGATTGTCTTTTAACAGAAAGTTAATGCATTTACTGGAGCTAACTTCATAGAAGTAATAATTATTCAATAGTGTGGAGTTTTCAATTATTTTGTTTTTTTCTTGTAGATGTTGAAACAACCTTTTAAAACGTGGTGATTTAATTAGAGAGTTTTTGCTAGATGATGCCAAAAGTTTAGTAAAAAAAAAAGACTTTCTATTGGAGTTTCTTTTATCGAAAAACATTTTTTTTTGGACAGAATTTTGAAGTAGAAAAAAAGAAAGAATATAAATACTTGTGGATTTAGGAGTAAAGGATGTGGATAAAGTTAGTATATGCATGATAACTAGAACCTTTCATATCTTTCTTTGAATATTTTATTATTGATTCAGAAAATTAATAGAAGTTACCACAACCAAAAACGATTGGTTGTGTGATTATGAGAAACCATAGGTCTCGGTATAAAAATTGGAACCGATTGATTTCGGTTATGTCCAAAATATCCGATGGTTTTTTGTCATTGATATTTGTGGGTATCAGGTAATACGTGGAACTGAACCGATATTCGATCGGGTACCCGAATTATCCGAATTATAATTATATGTCTAAAAATATTAAATATACTATGAGTTTTCGAGTATATTTTTAATATTTCGGGAATATTTTTTTAGTTTTTTTCGGATTTTCGGGTATATTTTTGGATTTTCGGATGATAAATACCCGAAACTAATTAAAATCCGAAAATTTTCGGGTATTTTCGGGTTCTTAAATCTCGGAACCGAACCGCCTAGTACCAAACCGGAACCGAAAATATTTCGGTATCTATATGGATCTTAAATCTCCCTACCTGAAATATCCGAAACCAAACCAAATACCTGATTGCACTGGGCTAAGAAACCACAAGGCATTTTTCTTTTGGGTTTTTTTTTAAAAAAAAAATCCTATTTATAATCTCTTTATAAATAACAAAGGGATCTAAAAGTAAAAAAAAAATACTAAATTAGTTGTTGTTGATTAAACTTTCATATAGACTAATATTTTTGAATATGATTGTGTGTGGAAAAAGGTGTATGGCCAGAATCAAAGAGCTTTAGGGATGAAGGTTTGGGACCAATTCCTTCAAGATGGAAGGGAATATGTCAAAACCACAAAGATGCCACTTTTCATTGCAACAGGTTCTTTCTCTCTATCTTTCTTACATTTTTATTCTTCCAGATTGGTGTTCTATCATTTTCATGTTAAGTAATTATAATAAGATACAAACAAAATCTCGAATTATCTGTTCTCATTTTTTAGGAGTAAACACACGTAGTAGGTAGGTATGCTTATGTTCGTTCGAATTAAGTTTGTTTGTTTCGGGTAACTAAAATTCACAAATTTTTATCAACAAATTTTGTAACGAGTCAAATATGGAGTTCCCTATTTAAAACACCAATGGGTTTTGATCATCGTAAGAAAATTCACTTTCTTGGAACTTTGGAAAATCCATTGATGGTTTTGTGTAAATTTTCTATCTCACTTTACATTACTCTTGTTTTTTAGATATATGTTCGAAACTTTCTTTTATACCTTTTTATATGTTTTATTTTGGCGAAGATAGAAATAGAATCTTAAAAAAAGAACAAAAAATTAAAAAAAATAAAAAGAAACAAAAGAGGTATTCATCGTAGATTCTACTGGTACAATATGCTTCAATCTAATTTTTATAGAGTCCAATCCATAATATTTTTGTTTATAAAATGAAATTAAATCCACACCAATATTGTAATCTATTATTTCATCAATATGTGTTTAAAGTAGGGGTTGTTTAACAAAAAGAAAATGTTTAAATTAGGGCAAAAACTAAATTGACACCATGTAAAATACATTCAAATTATCATTTAGTGTGGTGTGGTTGTTGCTAGGGATGAGAAATAAAATGTAACAAAAAAAAAACCAAACCTAAATAACTTTAAAATCTGTTTGGTTAACATTTTATGAAAGATTTTGGTTTTGATTCGGTTCGAAAAAAAACCGTAAAACTGAATGGTTTTTTTTTGTTTTTGGTTTTAAATTTGAATTCAATATTTTCTTTTGTTTATGTTTAACACGATTTATTTTATTTGAGTTAAGTTTCAATCTAAATGTCTCTTTGTGAAATCGTCTTTTACATAGAAACTACATATTCTTAATTTTTTTCTAATATATATATTGATTCTCAAATTTTTCTTTTCGTAAATTATTCAAATTGTGTTTTTCTTATTCTAGCTGAACAATTTTTGTTTGTAATCCAAATTGGATTTAGGATTTCTTGGAATTGAGCTTGAATCTTCGGAATTCATAATTTGATTTAGGGACAAAGCTTGTCATCATCATCTTTGCCACATGCTAAGTTCTACACAATAATGGCAGCTTCTGGAGCAAAAGCTAAGAACGTTACAGCTTCTGATGCGTGAGTTTTGTTTCACAGAAGCTAATTATCTCAAAATGGTTTATGAATTATGATCATTGTAAACTTTGTATCATCTCTTTGTGCAGACAATTGTGCAAACTTGGATCGCTTGACCCCAAAAAGGCAAAGGGGAAGATAATAGTGTGTCTTAGAGGACAGAACGGGAGGGTGGAAAAGGGTCGAGCCGTGGCTTTAGCTGGCGGCGTAGGGATGGTTCTCGAGAACACTAATGTCACCGGGAATGATCTAACCGCTGATCCGCATGTCCTCCCTGCCACACATCTCAGTTTCAAGGATAGTCTTGCCTTGTCAAGATATCTCAGTCAAACCAAGTAGGATGATGCTTCAGTCACATTTTTCCTAAACCCGTCTTGTTTCGAGCTCTGAAAGAAGCCTTTGTTTATGTATGTAGGAAGCCAATTGCGCACATTACACCTTCGAGGACAGTTTTGGGAACAAAACCAGCGCCTGTAATGGCTGCCTTCTCGTCTAAGGGTCCGAGCTCGGTGGCTCCTGAGATTCTGAAGCCGGACATAACTGCACCTGGTGTGAGTGTGATCGCTGCCTACACTGGAGCAGTATCTCCAACAAATGAACAGTTTGATGCTCGGCGTCTTCTGTTCAATGCTGTTTCAGGAACCTCCATGTCTTGTCCTCATATCTCTGGCATTGCTGGTCTTCTTAAAACCCGTTATCCTTCTTGGAGCCCTGCAGCTATCCGCTCTGCAATTATGACTACCGGTAAGAATGTATTTCGATTCTGGAGCTTATGCATTGCTAATTGTGGCCATTTGTGTTCTTGTTTTTGGGTTGGCAATAGGATTCGCTTTTTCTTAATCTTGTAGTTTATCTGTGAATCTGTGTATTGTAGTTTATTTGATTTTGTTTTTAATTTTCAGCAACAACAATGGATGACATTCCTGGACCCATCCAAAACTCAACCAACATGAAGGCAACGCCTTTCAGTTTTGGGGCAGGACACGTCCGACCAAATCTAGCTGTGAATCCTGGTCTGGTATACGATTCAGGCATCAAGGATTACTTCAACTTCATATGCTCCCTTGGATACAATGCATCACAAATCTCCGTCTTTTCGGGAAAAAACTTTACATGTTCAAGCCATAAAACCAGTCTTTCCAACCTTAACTATCCTTCCATCACAGTTCCAAACCTGTCATCAAGCAAAGTCACCGTCTCAAGGACCGTTAAAAACGTTGGACGACCTTCCACTTACACCGTCCAGGTGAATAACCCAGAGGGTGTTTATGTTGCGGTAAAGCCAACGAACTTAAAATTCACCAAAGTTGGAGAGCAAAAGAAGTTTAAGGTCACGGTTGTGAAGCGTAAGGGGAATGTAGCTAAGGGGTATGTGTTTGGAGAAATGGTTTGGTCAGACAAGAAGCATCGTGTGAGGAGTCCCATTGTTGTGAAGCTCTGACTTTGGTTGGATCCAAGTTTCTATTATCTATAAAAGTAAAAGGGACTAACTATATTTGTTTCATGAAATTTAGTTGCTTACGTTTGAATTTTAAGGTTTGAGAGAAATCATCATCAATTTAAAAGAAGACCACCAAAAATTCAAAGCAGAATTATGAATATAGCCTAAATTTATAGCACAGTTAGACTTATGACCAATAAACTAAAGCTGACTCCTCAATTTCTTCACCAAAGAAGACTCGGTCATATTCAGTCATCGAAGGAGAAATGGAAGAAAATATGGTTCCATATACAAAATATATTTCAAACTTAAAGTTAGAGAGAAAGAGAGAGAGAGAGAGAAAGCATGCAACAGATAAATTATGTTTCGTATATAAGACACAACAAATTATACATCAACACAATATGAAGGACTTACCACATCACACAATCGATACTGAATAGATTCACCTGAAAACGCAAAAAAAGAAGAAGAAGAGTAAGTCAAATGTATAATGTAATTGAAGACCGTCCATGTTACTTTCACACTAAGGAAAATGCAGAATCAGCAAATGAACAAAGTGGACATAATACCAAAAAGATTTACCTTATTCGTCGTCACAGTTGATAAATCGAACACTAGGAATGTGTTGGACTTTGTAGTAATGTTCCCCACCTGGTACCAATTTCTTCGTCCACTCCCTGTTCATTCTTTCAATGGTCAGTTCTTTTAAAGAAGTTATATACTTCAGCCCCTCCGGTAACTCCTTGAGCTTTTCGCATTTTATTATAGTCAAAGTACGAAGACATGGCATCGACCCTTCTTCTACGATCCACTCTTCCAACTCTTTTTGCTCAGATATTTTTAGATCATATAATTGAGGGAATCCACCTTTTGAGCACACCATTCTCTTCCCGGCGAAACCATCATCAAATAAGTCAACCGCATTTAAATGAAGCAAATTTTCCAAAATCGGCATTGGATCCTCCTCCATCCTGCAATGGAATAGACGTATGTGTGCAAGGTTGGGAGGGAATTGATATTGATCAGGAAACCTTGGCATACGTATGCCCAAAAATAATTCCTTTACATGAATGAAATCTCCACAATTATGAGCCACTTGGGATTCTTCCAAATTCAGTAAAGCAAACTTCTCGAGGTTTTTTAATTCACGGAGAGATGACGATAGAGTTTCAGAAGTACACTCGCCAGTGAAATTTACAGAGAGAGTCCTGAGCCTAATCATGCCGAGGAGGTCTGTGACACTACTGTGTTTCGTTGAGAAAGACCCCAATGTCTCCAGGTTCACTAGATCACCCAATTCCAACTTTGTTTTATCATCCATAACATAAGGTAGAAAAAGGAACCTCAACTCTAGCATCTCTTTCAAAATATTTGGCACATGAACTGCAGACATTGAGATTGATAAGTCCAGATAGAGCAGAAGCTTTAGATTCCGCAGAGAAGAAGGTAGATGAGATACGGAAGCCTCGTAAAAGCTCAAGAATCTCAAGTGAATGAGCTCTCCAATGCTGGAAGGTACCTTCCCTCCTTTAAACTTGGCTCCTGACAGATCTAACACCCTGAGTAATGGTAAACTTCGGAAACATTGAGCTGACTGATTCCACAAGTTTCCCTCGACTCCAAAACACAAAACAGATCTAGCTTTTTTGTTGTTTTTATGTCCCAACATATGTAGTGCATTCCCACCATACATAACGAGTCTGCGAGATCTACTAGAAGTGTGAGCATTGATAGTAGAGGTGGAAGTAGGGGCTTTGATGACTTGAAGAAAGTTCTCTTCTTTCGCTTTAGATAAACATACTTCTCTCATGATGTCATGCATATGACAGTACTCCCATAACGAACCCGGAAGGCCATAATCCTTTTCAACAGTAACCATATTTCTCCTTACTAACTCGTCTAGGTAGTCTTCTCCACTTTCTCGAATGGTTAATGCTCCATTGCCAACTGATGTTATTATTCCTTCTGAAGCCCATAAATGAAACAATCTCTCCGAATATATCTTGAAATCTTCAGGGAAATGAGCTAGGTAAAGGAAACAATGCTTTAACTGCATTGACAAATCTTCATAGCTCAGAGACAATACTCGGTAAACCGAATTGAGATTGTTGTCATCTAAGCCAGATTTTCCTACGATCTGAGTTTGAATATTGTCATGTAATCTTTTCCACTCATGAACTGTATCTTTATTGGCTAACAAGCCTCCCAACACTTCAACGGCTAACGGTAGTCCTCCACAATATGTGACCATTTTTTTACCCATGGCTTCTAGTTCTTCATTAATCATAAATTCTGCAAACCATCATCAAGAACTATATGTTAAGATTTGACCCTTGAAATCTTGAATTTGTAGGGTCACTAATATATGCTGTCTGGAATGCGTCAAAGAAATCACACTTTTTTTTTTTGCCTTACGGATTTATAAAAGAAAAAAAAGCCATAAGATTCTTATATGAATGCTTACCAGATTCACCTGTCTTAGGGAATACTATGCTCTCACATAGTCTCCAACTTTCTTGGGGAGTAAGGATTTTTGGGCTAAAGGCAAAACATGTTGGATCTGCATATAAACCAACACCTTCATTGCGAGAAGTAAGTAGCATCTTCGAACCTGCAAAATAATTTTCCTTTCCATGTTAGGGAATAAATTAAAAGGCATTTATTTTATGACCAATGTGTATCTGCTTGCTACTATCTCCCTCTCTATTTACAATCACTTTAAGTGTTGAAAAGGAAAGTACTTATCTAATTAATAATGTATGTATAATTAGAGAGCTCACCTCTCTTTTGGGGAAACACTTCTTTTATTCTGTCCCAATCTTCGTTTTTCCATACATCATCGAGGACAATCAAATATCTAGAAGTTTCCAACAATTGAAAGAGCTTACCATGGAGTGCATGTTCATCCATCTGTTTAATGTCCCCATCATTTGGTCTAAGATCTTGCAAAATCCTTTGCCAAATATTCTTTTGAGTAAACTCTTGCGAAACACATACCCATGCAAATCCATCAAAATGACGCCGGACAATGTCATGATTGAAAACTTGTCTGGCCAGAGTGGTTTTACCAATACCACCCATCCCGGATATAGAAACCACTTGGATGTTATTATTCACCAACTGGCCAACCAATTCTTCAACACGTTGTTCCACCCCCACAAGATTCTTTTCAGAACTGTTAGGAAATGTTTGTCGAATCTCCCTTTGCACCCTTTGTCTCTCTTGCAGCGACATCGAACGGCCACCATCCATAATCTGTTGTATTCCAAAACTCTGCATTCGCGCAATGACCTCAGAGATCCTCTTAGTTATGCCTTCGATATCTGTAGCAAATTTCCGGCGATCCACTAAGAAGCAAGAAAGTCTTTTCACACGCTTCTTGATCCCTTTTTCTTTTCCACTAAATTCTTTCAGAAGAAAGGATTCAATTATATCCTCAGCATCATCAACAATGTCCTGGACATCTTCCAAGAAGTTTCTCACTCTCTCACTCTCAAATTTCTTGGCATATGCATCTTTCATCAATGACTGTAACGTTCTCATCTGAGATTTTAGTTCAGATACTTGCTCGTGAACTCCCTGCAATCGCTCAGATTCTCGACCCAGGAGCTCCCAAAGTTTTTGCACTCCGAAGGACACAACTCCCTCAGCCATAACTACTCTCCTGTTCCACCGAAAAAAACATAAGCCAACAAAACACCAATGACAAAAATAATACAAACATGCAAAACAAACTTATATTAAGATTTGAATGCTTGTATTAGGAAGCAGATTCGAGTCACCAAACAAAGTGCAAAAGACGGATCAGAGCAGCGAAATGTTTTTTTAATATAAATCGATTGAACGATTTACCTTCTCTGGATCAGATCAGAGCAGCGAAATGTTCTTTGGAAGAAGAGAGATGAGTCTTTGATCAAAATCAAAAGTGGCAACGAGTTGACTCTAAGACACATTGCCTCAAGAGCCTCCACAAAATATAAAAACAATAACCCTAGTATTGTTTTTAATATTATTTTGATAATTATATGTTTTTGAGATATTATTTTGTATATAAATAGTGATTGTAATAATATATAAAAGGTATTGCAGTTTTAATTTTAGAAATTATATATAATTTATGAAGTTTCAAGAATTTTGTTTTGAATATATATATGTCACCTTTGAAAAACGAATTATATAGCCGAGCACTTATAAGTTAATATACCAAATTCAATTAAAAGTGTAATAAAGTAATCAAATACTGATATTAACACGAAGATAAAATATTATACATCACTTTTTCAAATATGGAAAATAAGTTTTTTTTCATTATTTTCACTTTCATCCTCGTTATTTATGTTTTCTAAAACAACAAAAAAGTAATAAAATTAAAAGTTATTATCTTTCTTTAACTAGTTTAACCAAAACAATTTCTGATTTTATCTACTATTTTTTTATAAAAAGAATAAACACAAATCTTGCTTTCACATCCGTAAAAACTTTAATTTTGAAATCAAAACGATAAATGAATATAAAATAAATTTTGAAACTAATTTAAAACCACAAAAGATCAATAAATTAAATATTTGTTTTTGCCAATTTTATCTTGAAGAAGTAAAGACATGACTTTTGTCTGGTAGTATATTGGTTATGATAACTATTAAATAATTCTTTCAATGATTATATCTCACTTTTTCCAATCAAAGTGAATAAGTTTTTTCTTTATATTCATTTTCATTCTTGTTATATCTGTGTTTTATTAACACAGAAACAACAACAAAAAGTAAGAAAGTCAAAAATTATTCAAATTCCTTAGCTACTTTAATCAATACAAATTTTCAATTTAATCTACAAATTAAAAAAAAGTAATAAGCACAACTCTTGCTCTCGTATCTATGAAAAAATAATTTTTAAACCAATACAATATATGACTATGGAATGAACTTTGAAACAAAATTATAATAACAAAAACTGGAAAAAGTAAATATATTTTTGTAATTTTTAACTTGAAAAGATAGAAGCCGAAATTTTTTCTGGTGACATATTGGTTGTAGTAATTTTTCAATGGTTATTCGATGAGATCATAAACCTAAGCGATGATGATTTAATTCTCATACTTTGGGGCATTTCAAATAATATTGAAATAACAAACATTATTTTATATATAAGAATATTGGTTTATATATGGTCATTTTTCTTTCATCATAGTCATCTTTCTCAATCCATGGTTGAATTCTTTCTCATGTCGCTTTTTTTTTTCATCAGAGCATAACTTTGATCAAGAAGACAATTAAGTAGGCAAAATCAATACAACTTACATAAAAATTCAGAAAAATGAATAACAAATAACTCATACATTGATATATGGCAATCCCAATCTGAATATAAACATGTAATTTCCTCGATCCTTTATGCACTATCTATTCAATGCAATCGTGTGGAAAAATTTTATGGACATGTGGCAAACATTTAGATGCTAATGTGGATTATAACTATTGGTTAATTAAAATCTTATGTGGAAAGTCTTAGAATAAAGTAACTTCAACTTTTATAAGTAATATATATATATATATATATATTGTAGATAATAAATAATTTTTGTAAAAAAATGATGGTAAAATGATTTCATCATAATAAACAAAATGCTCTATAAACATATGCGTATACACACATGTAAAGATATTTTACTATTTTATTTATTCTTAGTTACTTATATAATTGAGACCCTTATTGTAAAAATTTAAAATAATTAGACCTAGCCCATGTTTAAAAACAAAAATTAAAATAATGTAGTTGGTTCTAAAATTTGATAAGTCCAACTTATGTTCATATTTTTAATAAAGATCATAATGTATTAGACCTAATATTTGTTTTCATGTGTTTTATCAAATCTTGAGCATAATATTATATTAAAATTATAAATTATAATGGATTAACATCTTAAAAAGACATTAAAAATGTCAAAAACTAATCTCCGATTAATCTCTGATTTTTTCGCTAGGCGCTAGGCCCAGCTCGACTGCCCGACTAGGGCCTAGCGAAGTTTTGAACATTGATTGCAACTACTATTTTAAATTTTTTTTTTTTGTAATTTAATATCATGTTGGTTTTTTTTTGTTATTAATGAAAATTTTATACATAATTTTCTTATCTTTTATATATTTTACTAACAATAATATTAGAATTTGGAAGTTTTCTTAATTTTGAATATTGATGTGGACCAATAAAATTGATTTCCTATGTGGACACATTTAGATGCATATAACATGAACTTTTATTAGTAAAATAGATTGCCACATGTGTTATTTTTGAACAAAAAGAAAATTTCTCGGACACTAGCGTTTCTTCGAGGAAATTATGTTTTGAGAAATACCCTAAAATAGCATAAAATTTATATTTTTATTTCAAATCTAGAACCCTAAATTTAAAATTTCGTAAATAACACAAATAATTATGTAAAAATACATGTGTACCCAAAATAAATTTAAAATAAAATTAAACATTATATTTGAGTTCACTATTTCTAATTTATGGTTTATTTTTTTCCCATTAGAAACATATTTTAGGTCATTTTAATATTAAATTTGTGCTATTTTTGTTAAAGTTTTTTTTGTCAACTTATATTATAATAGGTTTTGCATCCACGCTACGCGTGGGTATTGTTTTTAATACTATTTTGATAGAAATCATATGCGAGCAATTATATTTATTGAGATATTATTTTATGATGGTGATTGTAATAATATATATTAAAAATATTGCAGTTTTAATCTCAGTAATTATATATATATATATATATATATTGTGAGGTTTCAACGGTTTTGTTTTGAATCTATATATGTCCCGTTTGAAAAACGTATTATATGGTCGAACATTTATAAGTTAGTATATCAAAATCAACTAAAAGTGTAACAAAGTAATCAAATGCTATTTTAATAACCATAGTATTGAAACGAAGATAAAATATTATATATCACTTTTTAAAATCAAGAAAATAAGTTTTTTTTAATCATTTTCAGTTTCATTTTCGTTATATATGTTTTCTATGCAAAAAACAAAAAAATATAAAGTAATTCTCTTTCCTTAGCTAATTTAACCAATACAAATTTCTGATTTAATCTACTAAATTGAAAAAACTAATAAACACAACACTTGCTTTCACATTCATGACAACTTTAGTTTTGAAACTAAGACAATAAATGAATATCAAATGAAGTTTGAAACTAATTTAAAATCACAAAAGATCCACAATTTTTTGTCAATTTCATCTTGAAGATGTAAAGACCAGACTTTTGTCTAGTAGCATATTGGTTGTGGTAACTTTTAAATGATTTTTCAATGATTATACCTTACGTCTTCCAATCAGAGTGAATAAGCTATTTCATCATATTCATTTCCATTCTCGTTATATCTGTTCTCTATAAAAACAACAAAAAAGCAAAAAAGTCAAAAATTATTTTCCTTCCTTAACTAATATAATCAATACAAAATTTTAATTTAATCTACAAATCGAAAAACAATGTAATAAACACAACTCTTGCTCTCATATCTATGAAAAAATCAATTTTGAAACCAAAACAATATATGAATATGATATGAACTTTGAAACAAAGTTATAATAACAAAAAAACCGACAAAGTAAATATACTTTTTGTAAATTTTACATTGGAGAGATAAAAGCATGAATTTTGTCTGGTGACATATTGGTTGTGGTAACTTTTCAATGGTTCTTCGATGAGATAATAAACTAAGTCTTAAGCGATGAGGATTTAATTCTCATACTTAGGGGTAATTGCAAATAATATTGAATTAACAAACATTATTTTATATATGAGAAGATTGGTTTACACATAATTATTTTTCCTTCATTATAGTCGTATTTCTCAATCCATGGGTGAATTCGTTTTCATGCCGTGTTTTTTTTTTTATTTCATCAGAGCATAACTTTGATAAAGAAGACAATTAAGTAGGGAAAATCAATACCCTTACAGGCATATAACATCAACTTTTATTAGTAATAGATTTTATTTTGACATACAATTTCATTTTTCATTTTTGTTTGTTAAGCTTTTTATGTTGATTTTTCATAGAGTTATCATAAATATCAAGTTAATTTCCTTTTAAATATTTTTTTCTTTTGTCAATTTAGCACTTTTGATATTTATTTCTATTTTTGATTTTTTTTCTTCTGTTAATTTAGCTCTTTTGATATTTATTTTCATTTTAAAAGATACAATTTTTTGGCATATAATTTTCTTTTTCTTTTTTTGTTTGTTAAGCTTTTTATGTTGATTTTTCGTATAGTTATCATAGATATCAAATTAATTTTTTTTTAAATAGATTTTTCTTTTGTTAATTTAGATTTTTTGATATTTATTTCCATTTTAAGAGACGATTTTTTGGATTTTTTATATTATTTAAGATTTAATTAAAATGTTGATTTGACATATTCTAATTGGTCATTTAAAATTCTATGTGGGCACCTTTAGATGCATATAGCATTAACTTTTATTAATAATCTAATTTATTTTGACATAAAATTTCCTTTTCTATATGTTAAGCTTTTTATGTTGATTTTCCATAGAGTTACCATATATATCAAGTTAATTTCTTTTTAAATGATTTTTCCTTTTGTTCATTTAGCTATTTTGATATTTATTTCCATTTTTGATTTTTTTTCTTTTGTTAATTTAGATTTTTGATATTTATTTTTATTTTAAAAACATGATTTTTTGGAAATCATGACATTAATTAAAAATTAATTAAAATATTAATTTGACATATTTTAACTGATCGTTTAAAATCCTATGTGTATGCCCTTAGAGGTCTATATCATCAACTTTTATTAGTAATAGATTAATAGATTTTATTTTGACATATAATTTTTTTTTTGTTAAGTTTTTTTTTTTTCCATAGAGTTAACATATATATCAAGTTAATTTCCTTTTAAATGATTTTTATTTTTATTTATTTAGCTCTTTTGATATGTATTTTTTATTATTTTTTTAATTGAGCTCTTTTGATATTTATTTCCATTTTAAGAGACACATTTTTTTTCGAATTGTTTACATAATTTAAAATTTAATTAAAATGCTGATTTAGCATATTTTAACTGGTTGTTTAAAATCATATGTGGACGCCCTTAGATGCCTATATCATCAACTTTTATTAGTAATAGTAATTTATATAATTTCTTTTTTTAATTAAGCTTTTATATTGATTTTTCATAGAGTTAACATCAATATCAAATTAATTTTCTTTTAAATGATTTTTTCTTTTGTTTATTTAGCTCTTTCGATATTTTTTTTTTTATTTATTTATTCTTTTGTTAATTGAGGTCTTTTGATATTTATTTCCATTTTAAAAGACACACTTTTTTAGAATTTGTTTTAGAATTTTTTTTAGTAATAGTAATTTATATAATTTTTTTTTGTTAAGCTCTTTATGTTGATTTTCCATAGCCTTAACATAAATATCAAGTTAATTTCCTTTTAAATGATTTTATCTTTTGTTTATTTAGCTCTTTTGATATTTATTTCCATTTTAAGAGACACAATTTTTTGAAATTTTTGACATTATTTAAAATTTAATTAAAATGATGATTTGACATATTTTAACTTGTCATTTAAAATCCTATGTGGATGCTCTTAGAGGCCTATAGCATCAATTTTTATTAGTAATAGATTAATCAGCAAACGTACAAATGATACAAATAGAACAAATTACATAAACAAACATAATACATAAAATAGAAATTTACAAGCAATAAAACAACGAAAGTGAAATTTGGTGATCCTTTTATCAGAAAAGTTTTACTCGCTGAAAGAGTGTCCATATCTCCCTTCCTCATATTCGCATTTGATCTGATGCGATATTTGGCTGTTATCCAATCTTTCTCATGTTGTATTACACTGACACATCCCCAAGTAAGAACTAAAAATATTCTTCGAATAAGAGTCCAATTTATTGATTCTTTCGATAGAAATAGTACCTGAGATTGCTAATTTTCAACGACTGTACGAATGTCGCCATAAAACAAATAAATTACGTTTTCCTCTCCAAACCCTTGTACCCTCCATGGCGGTTTCCATGGTGGTTGATTCCATAGAAATGCCATATATAGCAGAGTAAAAACACATATAAGAATCAACCTAGAATCATCCGATCCAAAAGATTCTTCCGTTGACGGAGTGCACTCATTAATTCCCCATATTCCAGTGATGCATGAGTCGAATATCCAAATTACATCTCCAAACCAAATGGTGGAGATGAATAGAATCTGAAAAATACTAAAATCTAGCATACAAGCATCCCTTGTACCCAAATTGATGTCATCGTGCAATAGGAAGAAGCCCACGCCGGAGATGTCTGTGTTGTGGATAGTAGAAAGAAACTGTTCCACACCACCGTGTAAAGAAACCCCCGTCAAAAGGGGTAGAAGAAATCGGACTAGTATCCGATAGAAAATATCCCAGAAAATACAATAAATGTGATTTAGATGTCCTCCGGTTAAGAACATCATGAATATCATGATTCCAATCATCTGCACCGGATCTATAACGTTTCTTCACGATTAGTGACAAAATCTTCGCCGTTTTGATCGCCCATCACTTGAGCGGCAGTTCTCCAATCAGTAACCTTTGATTGGATTTCAAGAGATGAAGGCTTTCACTGCGATTTGATCTCACTTTCTCCAACGAATTGATCTCAAGAGACAAAGGTCTTCAATGCGAATTCGCTTGTTTGATCTACAACTCTTTCGATCCAATCTCAACGAAGATCGAGTCAAATAGATCGTTCGTGATGCGGTCGAGTTCGAAAGGGAGTTTGTGTGCGACGCTTCGTCGTATAATTTGAGATTATTGTATGAAGAAGATGGCAATTACATATGAAGAAGAAAGGATCACCATCCTCATCGCATAACCGTTTGTGTGCGACGCTTTAGAAGATTTACAGTTATAAATTAAATAACTTCAAAAAAATAAAAAATAATAGATGGTTATTGTCGTTAAAATTTATGCTATTAATTAGTGATAAAGTTTGGAATAAAAATTTAAAATATGATATTTCAGTCAAAAGTGAAAAGTTGTTGAGCAAAAAGAAAATGGTTATTTATGTGAATATTAAAGGTTGACCAAAAAATTAGAAGTTGATTTGAAAATTAGGTGAGGAGAAAGAGAAAACCCAAAATATCCTTTGCTTTTTTAACAATCACAAAAATGCCATCCAGCGATACTGTTCATTTGACGTTCGCACTGTTCATTAAACAACCACTATTCATACCCAGAAAACATATTGTTATCATCGTTAACATTGTCATGTTAATTCAGTTATCAGTGTTAATATCGTTAACATTGTCATGTTAACCCAGTTATCATTGTTAACATCGTTAATATTATCATGTTAACTTAGTTATCATCGTTAACATTGTAATGTTACCCTAGTTATCATTGTTAACATCGTTAACATATAATTAGTATCGTTAACATTGTCATGTTAACCCCAGTTATCATGTTCATTTTTATGAAACTGTCATGTTAAACCAGTTATCATATTATAGATTATTGTGTTAATTCAGTTATCATATGATAATCCGGCGACACTGTTCATATCACCGGCATCACCAGCGTCGCCTCCGTCAGGTTCTTTTTCGCCGGCGTCGCCGTCCTTGCCTCCGTCGCCGGTGTCGGCTTCTTTTATTTCTTCTTGTTCTCCGTTCTTATTCTTCTTCTTATTCTTCTTTTTCTCATCGGCGTCGCCTCCGTCGGAGCTTTTTCCACCGCCGCCGTCGGTTTCTTCTTCTTCTTTTTCTTTCTTTTTTTCTTTTTTTTCTTTCTTTCTTCCTCTTCTTTTTCTTCTTTTTCTTCTTTTTCTTCTTCTTTCTTTTTCGCGGTGAAACAATGGAGGAGAAAGAAAAACAAAAGTAATTAGTTGGAAGAGATGAGAGTGAGAAAGTTTTTTTTTAATGTGAACAATAGTGATAAAAAAAGAAACTTAATTTTGCATTTATTTAATAGCATTTGTTGCAAATACTCAAAGAAAAAAAGGAAAAAAGTTTGTAAAATCTTGTTAAAAAAAACAAAAAAAAAGGAAAAATATGCAAGAAAATGTATATTTTACAAAATTTTGACTCCAGTTAGATCTCGCAGTATCTTAGGACAAGTGTTACGGATTTACACAAATATAACTCCACGTGGCATGTTTCTATCCGAATCATATTTAGGCTTAAAAATCATTCAGAGTCATGGAGGAAGAAGAAGACAAGTCGTAATATTTTTATTCTCTTCTCTCACAGAAACCCAAAAACTCTCCCAAGTCTCCCTCTTTTCTCCTTCCCGATTCCTCCGTTCAACAAATTTCCAATCTTTCCTCTTCTTCAACCCTCAAAACCCTAATCCGTGATCAGTAATCGGATCTGGGTCTAAACCCGAATCAGAATCTGCGAAATTCCCAAAATCTGATTATGAGGAAGAGAGAGAGAGAAAACCCTTGTTCCGTTTGTGGGCATTACCATAAGTACGAGGAAGGAGAAGTCTGTGGAATCTGTGGCCACCGTATGCCGGATTCCTCCGTTGTGGTGGCTGCGCAAGTCCACGTCAGCGCTTTTCCGTCGGAGATCCTGCCGGAGTTTCTTTACCTCGGGAGCTACGACAACGCCTCTCGCTCTGAGCTTCTCAAAACTCAGGGAATTTCTCGTGTTCTTAATGTGAGTTTTTCATGAATCTGTTCAATTCTTAAAAGGCGTATTAGTTGCGTATGATTGGTTTTTTTTTTTTTTATCTTAAGCTAATCATTGAATTGGTTTAGTCTTAATCGAGTTATTGAAACATTGACCCATAAGAGATTGTATGGTTTTGCCTTGTAGATGAATCTTCAATAATCTTGCTTACAGGCATATATGGTTTTGCTTTCTTACACTTTTTATGGTAATTGCAAAGGAATATGTTATTGTCTTATTGGTGGGTATTGACTTGTGCTTCCTGTTTTTGTTCTTTCTTCTGTTTCGAACAGACGGTTCCAATGTGCCAGAATCTCTACAGGAACTCTTTCACTTATCATTGCCTTTCTGATGAAAAAGTCTTACAATTTGATGATGCTATCCAGTTCTTAGGTTTGATTCCTATTTCAATGCTCAAAAGCATTGATCTTTTTCGTTTTTTTTTTACATTTATTATTTCGGGTTTAATCCATCTCTTGTGTTTTCTGTGTAGACCAATGTGAGAAGGAGAAGGCACGTGTTCTTGTGCACTGCATGTCGGGGAAAAGCAGGTGAGTATCATTTATCATTCTCGGTACTTATTATCTACTCCAACTATATAATGTGTGGTTTGCTTTCCTTTTTGTAACTTACTATGTCTCGTAGACCAATCAGGATATTGTTGAGTCTTTTCCTCTCTATTCTTAGAGATTTCGGAGCTTTTTTCAAGTTCAGTTTAGTGTTGATCCCTCGTGTATTTCGATTACGTGACAGATCACCAGCGATTGTTGTAGCGTATTTGATGAAACGTAAAGGGTGGAGACTCGCAGAGAGTAATCAGTGGGTTAAACAACGGAGACCTACAACTGTCATAGTTCCAGGCAAGTAACTCGCACTTTTAGGATTTAAGAAAGTGAGAAAACTTTATCATTCTTGAAACTGCTCTGCTTATTTGCTTTTCTTTCTTTCTTCTTATTCTTCTCCGCCGCGCAGAGTTCTACCAACAACTGGAGGAGTTTGAGCAGACGATATTCGGATCAAGAGATGGGATGATGTCCGCGATGAACATCAACGATGCACCAACATTTGGGTTTGGTTTCCCAAAGGTTAATAATCAAGCAGCGCAGGTCCCTGTGTTCAGCAATGCTCCTACTTTGTCTATATTTTCATCTCCTGCTTCAAGTATCCCTCCTCAAGAGTTCACTTTTGGAGCAGCTCCGGCGGAGCCAACAACCAGCGGTGATATTACCATGGATGGCTCTTAAAAACAAAATCTTCATACTCTGCAAGAATATCCACCAAAAAAACATACTGCTCTGGGGATTTTTTTTTTTTTTTTTTTGTAAATGGATATTGGTGCATGCTTGAGAGAGTTTGGGGTTTGAGAGATTAATTACATGAGATGAATCTTTGTTGTTTTGCATCTATCTCTCTTTGCTAAGGGAAGCATCTTTGTCTGGTTTTAGCCTCATTCTCCCATGATTCTGTATCTGTATGGTCTTGACAGCGAAGTACCATTACACCATTTAATGCAATCGACACCAGGCTGGGTCTTGTTTGTTTGTTTTAGCCGTCAAATCAAATAAGCTGAGACATTGAATACTTCCTTTGTTATCCTTTTATACTTTATGAAGCCCTTGAGATAATTTACTTAGCAAAATCTCTCTTCATTCATTGACATGAACCTTGGTATATGTATGTATAAATTCAAAGAACTTATATAGTGATGTGGAAGCGGATGCATTAACTTGGTGCCAAAATTGTCTTGTTATAATTTCTTATAATGCAACACAAACTTTGTATTCATGTGTATACAACACAAACTATCAATTTTAACTAATTCTACATATACAATTAAGGGCAATTCTACAAAATAGCATCAAAAACAGTTTTTGTGACTTATCAACCACGGACAAAAGTGACCAAAATAGTATTCATTAAAGTGCACAATAACTAAAATGCTCTATGTTTTAATAAACCATAACTCAAAAAAAAAAAAAAAGCCAATCTCATCGTCATCGTCATCGTCAGACTAAATTTTTGCTGGAATCGTTGCCAGGGATGCCATGATTCTCATCGCCAGCTTACTATACTTTAATAATATTGGGGATAAACATGATTTTATACGGATATTATCAAATCTAATAGATAAGGATTGCATTCCTAATAGGAATTGGTTTTGAATCTATCGCCAAGTCGACATGTGTTTGTATAAATACCTTTGTACATAATAAGCAAATCAATTCAATATCAAATCCTACATGGTAGCAGAGCATTGGATCCTAAATTCATCAAAATTCTTTGTTTTCTTTACTTGAATGATCGTTCTTATGGCTGTAGACGATTCTTCACCTATCGTAACAAAAGAGGATGAGACTGTGTCGATCTCACCTTTCACATTGTATTCTTCTGAAAATCCAGGAGCCATGATCACATCGGTTCAATTGAATGGAGAAAATTACAACGAGTGGTCTTCGGAGATGCTTAACGCACTCCAAGCTAAGCGTAAGATGGGATTCATCAATGGTACTTTGAAAAAACCCAGTGATGGTAGCCCTGAACTTGAAAACTAGTCGTCAGTCAATTCAATGATTGTTGGATGGATTCGTTCATCCATTGAACCAAGAGTCAAGTGCACGGTAACTTACATCTCCGATGCACATCAACTGTGGGAGAATTTAAAGCAGCGTTTCTCGGTAGGAAACAAGGTCCGAGTTCATCAAATCAAAGCACAGCTCGCGTCGTGTAGATAAGACGGGCAACCTATTCTCGATTATTATGGTCATCTTTCTAAGTTGTGGGAAGAATTGCAGGTGTATCGGCCAATCCATGTCTGTTCGCGTGTTGCGGCTTCAGCAATAGCGAAAGATCAAGAGGAAGAGAATATTCATAAATTTGTTATGGGTCTCGATGATACGAGATTCAGAGGAATTTGTACAACAAATATTGGAATGGATCCTCTTCCTTCTCTTGGTGAAATTTATAATAAGATTGTTAGAGAAGAACAGAGGGTTGCTTCTGCGCAAGGTCGTGAACAACAACATGAGGCTATGCGGTTTCTTGTTCGTCGCGACAATCAAGGATCATCGCACTCTTCTCAACAACAATCAGACGTGTCTTCTCAATCTGAAAAAGTGAGAATCAAACCAGAAATGAGAATTCAATTCTTCGATCGCGGATGCTCTGTTCTCACTGTGGAAGAACAGGACATGAGAAACACGAGTGCTGGCAGATAGTTGGGTTTCCAGAGTGGTTCTCTGATCGCACAAGTGGTGTTGGTGGTGGTCAGAATGGTGGTTGTCGCGGCAGAGGCAGTCGCAGTCGCAGTTCAAACAACAACATGGGCCGTGGCCGAGGTCAAGCTAACGTAGCTCATGCCACGAGCTCAAACTCATCGATGTTTCCTGAGTTCACTCATGAGCAATGGAAGGTTTTCACTCACATTAAAAAGAGAAATATGGATAATCTAACGTTTTGGATAAATTTTCCGGTAAGATTGATCTTGGTGATGTCATTCTCGATATGGGTGCTTCTCACCACATGACGGGAAATCTGTCTTTATTGACTGATGTTCGTATTATCTCGCCTTGTTCGGTGGGATTTGCTGATGGAAACAAAACCTTTGCGATTAACATGGGATCTTTGTATCTCTCGGCTAAGATCACTTTGTCTAGTTTTCTTTATGTTCCAGAATTAAACTGCACCCTTATCTCCGTCGCTAAATTGTTAAAACAAGCAAACTGTTTTGCAATGATTACTAATACGATTTGTGTTTTACAGGACCGTTCTTCGAGGACTCCGATTGGAGCCGGTGAAGAGCGAGCCGGTGAAGAGCGTGATGGTTTGTATTACTTTACGGACATTGTCTCGGCAAAGAGTCATCGATCAGTTGGTACTACTTCAGATCAAGCTTTGTGGCATCAACGTCTGGGGCATCCGTCTCTTTCTGTGCTTTCAGATTTGTCTTTGTTTTCTAATTCTGCAAAATCAGCTAGCTCTAGTCCTTGCCACATTTGTTTTAGAGCTAAGCAAACCCGTGATTTTTTTATGAAAGTTCGAATAAAACAACATAATGTTTTTCTCTTATTCATGTGGATGTATGGGGGCCTTATCGAGTACCTTCATCTTGTGGCGCATTATATTTTTTGAAAATTGTTGATGACTTCTCTCGCGCAGTTTGGACATACCTCTTACTTGAAAAGTCTGAAGTTAAGGATGTTTTGAAGCAGTTTTTGTCATATACAAAGAGACAATTTAACAAGCAAATAAAGACGATTCGAAGCGACAATGGTACTGAGTTCATGGTCTTATCGTCATTTTTCAAAGACAATGGTATAGTCCATCAAAGTTCATGTGTTGGGACGCCACAACAAAATGGACGGGTCGAACGCAAGCATAGACACATCCTTAATGTTTCACGAGCAATCATGTTTCAAGCTAGTCTTCCAATTAAATTTTGGGGCGAAGCTGTACTAACCGCTGCGTACTTGATCAACAGAACTCCCACTTCAATTCATCATGGGCGTTCTCCTTACGAGATACTAAATGGCATCAAACCGGATTATAACTTCTCCGCGTATTTGGCTCCGCTTGCTATGCTCATCAAATGGCTCGTGATAAAGATAAGTTTCGCGAACGAAGTCGTTTATGTGTCTTTGTTGGTTATCCATTTGGCAAGAAAGGTTGGAAGGTTTATGATATTAAACGCAATGAGTTTTTGGTCTCACGTGATGTCATATTTCAGGAAGACGTGTTTCCTTTTGCTGAGCCAGAGATAGTGAAACATGTTTCTTCTCCACAAGTTGTGGATTGTGATGATGATTGGTGCATTACTCCAGTCGTAAGGGGGAGCACTCAATCACCTTCACCACATGTGACTCCTTCGGCTGGGGTTCCCATGAAAACAGTGTCTTCCCCTATTCCAGAATCTACTCCGCTGCAAGCTCAGAACTCAGAACCTGTATCTCTAGAGAAAAACAAAAATCAATGATGTTGAAAGACTTTGTTTCGTATAATGTCACCAGTAATACACATCACACTCTTCCCCACTCCACGTCCTCGTCCACGGTCCAAGGTAACTCACTATATCCTCTATCTGATTTTGTAACGGATGCTCAGTTTTCTTCAGGTCATCGCGCCTACTTAGCTGCCATTGCCGCTGCGATTGAACCAAAACATTTTAAAGAATTTGTGCTAATTAAAGTGTGGAATGACGCGATAGATACTGAGGTTGTTTCTCTTGAGGGACAACACACTTGGGATGTCGTTGATCTCCCTCCAGGCAAATAGGAAATTGGTAGTCAATGGGTTTTCAAAATAAAGTACAATGATGATGGTACTGTAAAACGTTACAAGGCGTGTCTCGTGGTTCAAGGAAACAATCAAATCGAAGGGGAAGATTATATTGAAACGTTTGCTCCAATGGTTAAGATGACCACAGTTCGTACCTTATTGCAGCTTGTTGCTACTAATCAATGTGAAATGTATCAAATGGATGTCCATAATGCTTTCTTCCATGTGGATCTTGAAGAGGAAGTGTATATGAAGTTTCCTCCAGGATTTCACCATACTCATCCCGACAAGGTTTGTCGTCTTTGTAAGTCATTATATGATCTTAAACATGCTCCTCGTTGTTGGTTTAAAAAGCTGTCTGAGTGCTTCGTTTTGGTTTTGTTCAATCGTATGATAACTACTCAGTTTTCTCATTTTCGCGAAAGAACATTGAACTTCGGGTTTTGGTTTATATTGATGACCTTCTCATTTGTGGAAATGACGCGCATATGCTCAAGAAGTTCAAAGAGTATTTGGGTCGTTGTTTTGCAATGAAGGATTTGAGGAACTTGAAATACTTCCTTGGTATTGAAGTCAGTCGTGGCCGTGAGGGAATTTTCTTGTCCGATCGCAAGTATGCGTTGGATATAATTGCTGAGACCGGTAACTTGGGTTCTAAATCAGCTCCAACACCGCTAGAACAAAATCATGGACTCGCAAAGGCAATTGGTCCAGTTCTTGCGGATACGACAAAGTATCATCGTCTTGTGGGGCGTTTAATTTATTTGTTGAACACTCGGCCTCAATTAAGTTATGCGGTCCATATATTGTCTCAGTTTATGCAAGATCCCAAAGAAGCTCACGGGTTAGATGCATTATGTGTTGTTCAGTTCTTGAAGGGCAAGCCAGGGCAAGAGATTTTACTTAAATCAGATCATGATCTTACACTTACGATCTACTGTGACTCCGATTGGACGCCGTGTCCATTGACATGTTGTTTTCTCAGTGCGTTTGTGGTCATGTTTGGAGGTTCACCAGAAGACGAAGAAGCATAAAACGGTTTCTCATTCTTCGGCAGAGGCCGAATACAGGGCCATGGCAGTGGCTCTTCGTGAGATCAAATGGATTTGTCGTCTGGTGCAAGGTTTGGGAGTCGACCAGTCTACGCCAATTTGGTTCTTTTGTGACAGCAAGGCCGCTAATCAGATCTTCCATGAACGAACCAAACATATTGAAAATGATTGTCATGCGGTTCGTGATGCAGTTCAAGAAGGTATTATAACTACGGAACACATTCGTACAGACTCACAAATCGCATACATTTTGACAAAGGCTCTTGGACGTGATTCATTTCGTAACTTAGCTTCCAAGTTGGGTGTTCTCAATCCTCACGCTCCAACTTGAGGAGGAGTATTGGGGATAAACATAAGTTTATACGGATATTATCAAATCTCTATAATATTATTTAAGAAGACATTTTAAAAAGTAACTTTGTTTTATAAGTTATTACATGAAATGCCATTATAAATAACAAAGAATAATTTAAATAAGAAAGGATATAATAGTCTTTTAAAATTATTGATTAGAATATGAAAAATATATATTTTGCATTAAAGAGGTTATTTATTATTTAATTATGTAATTATTTTAATACTATATATATTCAAATAAAAAAATCTATTCAAAATCTGGCTATATTTTTCTCTATAATTTATTATATTTTATTTTATTTGAATATATATCAAAACAAAAATTGAAAAATATTTTACTAATTTTATAAAAAGTTAGACACAAGAAAACTGTTTTTTTAAGAGTTCGTAAACTAACCACAAAAATTAGAGTAATTTAACGGTGCATATTAGAGTTATGTTTTCAAGATTATAAGTTTTTGCGGGTTGACCCGAATAATATTTTAGGTCACTGTTAAACGGGTTAAATAGATAAATTATTACAAATTGACCACTTTATCTATAATATTATTTAGCTATATTCTAAAATTCAGATAAAAACAATTTTCTTAAATTTCAAAACAATTTTTTTTTTAAAATTACTCCGCGCTATAATTAACGCGGGTTAAATCCTAGTCTAGTATATAAGGATTGCATTCCTAATAGGAATTGGTTTTGAGTCTATCGCCAAGTCTGCATATGTTTGTATAAATAGCTTTTGTACGTAAGTCATAATAAGCAAGTCAATGCATATGTTTGGCAGCTGACTCAGCTCCCAATCGTTTCATTATGTCAGGTTGCTGAGAAAACAAAACAATTCATTTAGGAAGCTCTTCCTAAAACATTAACAAACCTTACTAAATTTTCAATTCGGGAAGGCCTTCCTAATTTTCAAGAAGGATTCGTAATGGTTTAGGAAGGTTTTCATGGATTGTTAAAAACCTTCAAAGATCACGTTTGAAATGTTTCTTAGCGTTTTCAAATATTTGAAATGTTTATGTATTTGTTGTTTTTATAGACAAACAAATTTCAACAGTTTGTTTTAATCTTTGTATCTTCGATTTACTTGACAGTTTTTATTATACATATGTTATAGGTACAAACATGGGTGACTCTTTCCCCGAGAAGATTGACATATATTAGAAGGAGAAAGATATGGAGCAGGACGCAAAAGATCAGCAGTCGAAAATGTGTTGTTGTTTGCTACATATGTTGAAATGTCACTTCCATTTGATCTATGAAATTCATACAAAAAGAAATAAAGATACATATGAAATAAATTTTGGTCGTGATTATGTGTTATTAGAACTAGATATTCGATGAGATTTTGGTGATTCTGTAAAAATATACAGTTATCTGTAAATATTTTGTCATACACATTTAGGAATACCTTCCTAAAACGTATAAATGAATTTTTTTATGTCCATTTATACAAAACTCAAATTTAAGAAGTCGTTATATACATTTAGGAATGTTTTCGTAAAGCGTATAAATGAGAACTTTTTTGTTAATTTATACAACTCTTCCTAATCATAACTAGATATAAACCCTTAAAATTAGCCAAAAACTTTAACATACAAATCACTAGTATTAATGAAAACATGTTGGTGTTTTTATGATATATTTATTAATCAAATTCAAGAATTTGAAAATACAAAACAAGTAGACCACAAAAGTATTATCTTTTCTCTCTGATAAAATCATGCTCACGTGACTTAATTGGAAATTGTCAATCTAGTTTTGTTTCATTATGTCAGGTTGCTGATAAAACAAAACAATTCATTTATGAAGCTCTTCCTAAAACATTAACAAATCTTAATAAATTTTCAATTCGGAAAAGTCTTCCTAATTTTCAGGAAGGATTCGTAATAGTTTAGGAAGGTCTTCTTGAATCGTTAAAAACGTTTAAAGATCACGTTTGAAATGTTTCTTAACGATTTCAAATGTTTGAAATGTTTATGTATTTGTTGTTTTTATAGACAAACAAATCTCAGTAGTTTGTTTTAATCTTTGTATCTTCGACTTACGTGACAGTTTTTTATCATACATGTTTTATAAGTACAAACATGGGCGACTCTTTCCCTGAGAAAATTGACCTATATTAGAAGGAGGAAGATCTGGACCAGGACGCAAAAGATCAACAGTCAAACATGTGTTGTTGTTTGCTATATTAGGAAGCTATATTAGGAAGCTTTTTAAATAATTCATGAATAATTCCTATTATTTTAGGAAGGCCGCCTTCCTAAATCGTTAAAAAAACCTTACTTTACAATAGTAAGAAGTTATGTGGCTTTATGTTATAATGAATTGTAATGTTTGAATGCAAGTAATGATGGTTTTAACATGAAAAGTTGTACTTAACGATTTAGGAAGCTTTTTAAAAAATCTAGGAAAATTCCTAATATTTTAGGAATGCCAAAAAAAACCATGACCTTTATTGTTTTTGCAAGAATACCCTTAACGTTTGGAAAATGCAGGTCAATCCCCTCACCTCCAAAGTCACCGCAATACTGCACATGGTCGTGTATAGATTTTTTTAAAACGTATATAGGCGTGTATCAATTAGTAAAACGACGTCGTTTTGGCTGTTTTTTTAAAAACAAGATAATGCAAAATCAAGATTCAAACTCATAACCTCCTATACACTTACCACATCTGCATTACCACTATGCCAAGATCGGTTTTGTTGTGCTAACCAATATAAGTATATTTATATATATTAAAACGATGTGTTTTGTCCTTTGAATATTATTGCCTTTCTTCTTCGTTTCATATGAATTATCGTTAAAATATACGTTTCTTGTCAAAATATCATTTACTTACCAAAACCGCGAAATCACATTTTCCCGCCAAAATCGCGAAATCACGTTTTCCCGCCAAAACCACGAAATCAAATAAGGTTCTAACCTTGGTAAAGTCCTCTACCCGACATGACTTCATAATGTAAGCAACTATTGCAGCACCATGATAAGTGGATGTTTATGATCATAAGAGAAGTGGTGAGCTGGCAAGAGAAGACCAATTGATTGCTGAGGTGGAGTAAGAGCTGATGACGTGGACTGCAAAAAGAAGTGAAGGTCGTTAGACGAAGGAAGAATAAATAGAACTTTAGATTGTTGTTTCCGGATCATCGAATTGTATTTTGATCATTTGGGTTGTTAGAGATTATTCTTTGCAATTGGGTGATTCTTAAGAGTTTTTCTTGAGATTCGAAGGATCGATCTTCTTGGAGAGTCTCCTTGGAGTATCGATATTGTAATTCCTTGATAAGTGAGATAAACATAGTTGTTTCTCTTATCAATTGGTGCGGTGAGCAGCGAACATGGCGACAAAAGTAATGGAGGTCTCAGAACAGGTCGCGTCGGAGTTAGCCGGCGATGTTGCAGCTATTCGTGGTGGTTGGAATCGATTGACGGAGGCGAAATTGGATCAGATCACGGTGGAGTTGAACGGTGAGTTCGTGGAGATTCCTGTGTTCAATGGTGTTGGATTGGGACCATGGATTGACTGGATGGAAAAAGAATTTGTACGGACTGAGGCGTCGGAGTTTCAGAAATTGCAATTGGCTCACAGTTTCATCGAGGGAGAAGCTGAATCTTGGCTCAACGCGAGACAATCGTTGTTTCCTTTTCGAAACTGGAAAGATCTGCGGGATGAATTGTTGATGGAGTATGGTGATGACACTGATTCAGAACGCTATTGGTTGCTTGCGGAACAAGATCGGGTGATGAGGAGATTGAGAACTTCTGTGATTCAGAAGGAGACATTTTCGCTCGAGCCAGAGGAAACAATATCATCGATGAGAGGGACATAAGCATGTTGTGTAACCGTATCGAAGAAGACGAGTTGTGGAAAAGAATCCTTGGCGAAAGAAAAGATTGAAGCTAATCATGTATAAAACTCTGATTCCGATCTTGATAAACCACAATTAGGTTATCGAGAAATCGATAGTGTATTAGAGAATCAGAATGGATTATTGAAGAAGATTGAGCTTCCGATTTTTGAAGGAACTCGTCCTTTTGGTTGGATTGTAATGGCGGAGAGATTTTTCAGTCTTGGTCAATATTCAGATTCGGAGAGATTGGATTTGATCTCTTTGAACTTTGAAGGATATGCTTTAAATTGGTATAAGGAGGAAATGTGTAGATTTAAATTTACAGATTGGTTGGAGTTTAAAACGAGATTGGTTTCTCGCTTTAGCACCGTTAAGCAACCATATCCAGCGGACGTGACTATACAGAAAGCATTTGTTGTAAGCAAGACTGAGACAGAAGTAGAACAGAAAATGGAATCAATTTCTGAGATTGTTGAAGAGACAGAATTGGTGCAGAAGATAGAATCTATAATTGTGGAAGAACTTCATGAGCAATCTGAGGAGATTAAAACTAAGAAGAACAAGATGAAGCTCTTTAACTCAGTGAGATTCAAGTCTAGCAAGAAGTCAATAATTTGAGAGGTTAAGAATTCAAGAGTCACTAAACATCATATGATCTCATCTACGAGGTGCTGGAAATATGAAATTTCTGTTTGGCATTGTTGGAGAAGCAAGAAATTACAAAAGATCTTGTTAGAATGTCAAAGGAGCCTGAAAAAAGTATTGGGGTGTGAAGTTGAGGCTGTTTTCGGAGATGGGATATGGCAGAGTGCTTCAGGTTGTGTGATGTTGGACCTGATTCAACATGAGATGACTCAACCAACTAGCTGCTTGAAACAAACGAAACAACAGAAAGCCATGTCACGGTCTGATCATAAGATGTCTGACAGAGGAAAAATCAGCCGGAAGACAAAAGACTGGAGACAGATAATGAATCATACTGTTTCTCAAGATAATGTTCCAAGTCATGCTGTATCTCAAGAACTTCAAACAGAGAATGAGCTTAACATTGTAGAGGTTCAAAGGTGTAAGAATTGGATTGGTACTGATGAGCTTCCTAATGCAGCAACAATAACAAAGATCTTCACAATATATGGGATTGAAAATGAATGGTATATTCCAGATTTTTTTGGTGTTGCCACATGACAGTAACAAATATATTCCTGCAACTCTTATATTACTTGAACAGAAACACGCTTTTTTTGGGAGCTTATACAACGATGAATAAAAATGTGCAATTATTACTCGATGAAGTTCAAAATCAAGCACAAATGGAGATATAAGCTTTTGCAATCAGTTTCAGAACTGGTGGTGTGTGGCGATAATGTTCTGTTGGACTCAAGAGATGGTGATATTAAAATGATTCTGATTCACCAACCCTCACATGTAGAAGATTGTGTTTCATTGTTGATGCACTGCTGCAGTGATGATAATTTGGTATCACATGTGGAGATACACATAATTAGTTCTTTGATTATCAAGGGTTATATGAAGAACAAGTTATTGTCTGTTGTTAATTCATCGGACAACAACATGAATAAACAGAACCAACTTGCTGAAAGGACACATAGTGGCTCAGTGACGCATATTTCAGTGCGGTTACTAGCGATTAAGAAGGATAAAATGTTCACTTCAGTATCAGATATTCATATCCAAAGAGTACAAATACAACAGAAGAAGAGAAAGCTTTTAAAGTCATGGAGGTTTAAGTACAAACAACTTGGACATAAACAGTGGGACAGGAAAGGAACAGTACAACACAAACTCGTTTACAACAAGAACCAATTTTTGCCTTGCCACATCATTTCTTTTTCTCCACAGCTTGAGGACAAGCTGTTGTCGAAAAGGAGGGTATTGATAAGTGGATGTTTATGATCGTAAGGAAAGTGGTGAGCTGGCAAGAGAAGACCAATTGACTGCTGAGGTGGAGTAAGAGCTGATGATGTGGACTACAAAAAGAAGTGAAAGTCGTTAGACGAAAGAAGAATAAATAGAACTTTAGATTGTTGTTTCCGGATCATCGAATTGTATTTTGATCATTTAGGTTGTTAGAGATTATTCTCTTCAATTGGGCGATTCTCAAGAGTTGTTCTTGAGATTCGAAGGATCGATCTTCGTGGAGAGTCTCCTTGGAGTATCGATATTGTAATTCCTTGATAAGTGAGATAAACATAGTTGTTTTTCTTATCAATTCATCGTTGGGAGGTGATATCAAAAGGGTGATCATAAACATCTTTACGATCAATTCATCGTCGTAACGATCAATTCATCATTACGATCAATAGGATCCTTACGATCAATATGATCCTCGTAACATAAACATCCTTACGATCAATATGATCCTTATGATCAATATGATCCTTACGATCAATATGATCTTTACGATCAATATGATCTTTACGATCAATATGATCTTTACGATCAATATGATCTTTACGATCAATATGATCTTTACGATCAATATGATCCTTACGATCAATATGATCCTTATGATCAATATGATCCTTATGATCAATATGATCATCCTTATGATCATATTACGATCAATATGATCCTTACGATCATATTGAACATATGAACATAACATATTACGATCAATATGATCCTTACGTTCATATTGAACATATGAACATAACATATTACGATCAATATGATCATATTATGATCATATAAACATAACATAAACATTCTTACGATCATATTACGATCAATATGATCATATTACGATCATATTATGTTGAACATATGAACATAACATAACATATTATTATGATCATATTATTACGATCATATTATTACGAACATATTATTACAATCATATTGAACATATGAGCATAACATATTACGATCAATATGATCATATTACGATCATATGAACATAACATAAACATCCTTATGATCATATTACGATCAATATGATCATAACATAAACATCCTTATGATCATATTACGATCAATATGATCATAACATAAGCATCCTTATGATCATATTATGATCAATATGATCCTTACGATCATATTACGATCAATATGATCCTTACGATCATATTACGATCACGATCATATTACGATCAATATGATCTTTATGATCATATTACGATCAATATGATCTTTATGATCATATTACGTACAATATGATCCTTACGATCATATGAACATAACATAAACATCCGTACGATCAATAAACATCCTTATGATCAATATAATCCTTGTGATCAATATAATCCTTACGATCAATAGGATCCTTACGATCATAAACATCCTTACGATCAATAGGATCCTCGTAACAATCAATTCATCGTTGAAGTATCTTATCAATTCATCATTACGATCATAAACATCCACTTATCACACCATCACCCATTGCCTGTTTTGGGAGGTGATATCAAAAGGGTGATCAAAATACTAATATCGGCAAGACATACAAACTAAAAACAATGAAGCTGTAACATCAAGGATCTCGAACTACATTTCTTACACTGTTTAGTTATGGCCTACAATTAGTACTTTCTTCAAATATACCATCTTATTTCTCAACTATAAGCATTTTCTAGTATAAGCCAGAACCGCCGTCAAGAGATACCTTTTTGTTCATGCTGCAGATAGTCATTGGCAGCTCTTTGAGGCTACGTATATGAAGCATGTTAGGATCCTCGCATGAACCACCTTTGACAACAATTAGAAACCCAAAAGAATCCAAGAAATTTTAGGCCTCATTAAAGATATCAATACAAAAGGAAAATCAAGACCTGGTGTGGTTGTGGTTTTCGTTCTGGTTCTGGTGTGGTTGACCTCGTCCTCGGCCCTTTCCTCTACCTCGGTTTCGCCCTTTTCTCTGCCCAACCGCTTTCTCATTCCCTTGATCCTCTCCCTGTTATGTGGCAAAGTTAAGAATCATCCATGGAGAAAAAAGCAGAGACCCAAGTACGTATTTGGTCTACTTACTATTGGCTGCTCTTGCACATGTGTATCCCATTCCCCAGAACACTCTTCAGATTGTTTCTCAATCGGCTGCTGCTCCGATGTTGTAGCATCATCTTCCTCATGTTCTACTTCTGCATCATGTCCATTTTTTCCTCGTCCTTGAGCTTGTTTTGGTTCCTTTGTCTTGTATGATAGAATAATAACACATAATCCAAGTGGAAGCGACATCAACTTTCACAGATCTTAACTCCGACCGATGACATATAAGTCAAATAATGTTCTAAACTACTTGATAGATATCTGGACTCTGATGATTAGAGTGAGAAAGGACGGGTAAAGGCACAATGTGTTTGTCAAACTTAAAATCACTTACTTGATGTTTTAGCATCAATCGGACTTTAAGACCGCTCCTCCAATTTTCTGCTTCATTTAACTCGGCAACCTGTACAGTAACCTGCCTTCAGTTTACCACATTAGCACATGAGGGTATCAACATATATTGTCTGAAAATCTGAGTAGGTGAGGCTTTACTGCTTTGTCAGCTAGGTCAACCATCTCATACTCGACAAAAGCATGTACCTATAAGAACATGTAACAGAGACATCAATCTTGCGACCAGTTAATCCAAAACTAAACGACAAAAACAAAGCCGCATGGATCGATCTAGTTACCTTGTTACTGAAAAGCGTACTATCCCTTTTCGCTGATCTTGCTGTGAGTGGAGCACCACTTCCATTGTTTTGTGTCTGGCAGGTACGGATGTTCTTCGCACTGAAGACAAACACTCATAATTTTAGAAAACCTCAACTGTATAAAAAAAAAGAAAAGAGTAGATTCTAGGTTTTATAACATCATCAAACAGTTAGGTACCTTCCAACAGTTGAAAAAATCTTCAGCAGATTTTGGTATCAATATCCTCAGGTAGATTTTCAGCAATAATAATGCGAGACTGGATATGATAACTTATTCGAAAATCAAATACACAATCCTTTATTCATAACTTTAAAAATTAGTATACATAAATATAGGAATATCATGAATGAGTTAAGTACCTGGAGCTCTTCTATAGCACACTCCATAATCAGATTTATGCGTCTCACTTTCTTTCCATTTTCACTAACAACCTATTAGGTGACACAGAAGTTAGAGCATAAAATCATATATAAAAGTTATTGACCAAAAACCACACACTAAATCACAAACTTTGCTGAGTTCTGTAGCACTGCGAAAAACTGAGAATTACTATTAATGACATTTATAATTATTTTGAAAGATGCAACAACATAAATAGGCACTGAAATCACATGAATCCCATTAAGAATTGGAACAAAAAGATTATGCTTTTATGCAAAACGTACTCACGAAGATGCATAGGATTTAGCAACATACATCTTACCATATCCTTCAAAATCCTTTCAAATGAATCTCATCAGATGATCTGTGGTCGCCAAGTTTAAGTCGCTGAAATAGTATTCAACCTGATAGTGATTTGAGTAGTCAAGAACTTCGAAACCAAAATTGGATGGATTTAAGATGTCTGTTGAAGACGAGTTCACTCACGACGACGACGAAGACGAGTTCACGACCATGAAACGAGCTCATGGAGGAGAAACGGACTAGGAGTAATGAACAACAACGAGTTCACAGAAGAGGAAGAAAATATTCTCTGGGTGGAGCAAATGCAACGTGCCGACAAGTTATGGACATATGAAAGCCAATACGATGCGGCGGTAATGAAGAACCGACTGTTGGTAGTTGAGACGAACAAGATTGAAGGACCCCCAATTCGAGGCGATGCCAAGAGACGAACCATCAATCCAAAGGACCGCCGAACAATCAACACAACTGATCAAAGGCAAGAGAGAAAGCTGAGAACCCCTTTTACAACAAGGAATACCGAGGCAATCCTCCCTAGCGAAGAAAGGGCCAGACTCTCGTTTTACGACGGATCAGCTGATCCTAAGGACCATATCAGAATTTTTAACATGGTAATGTGCTGAGCCGCGTTAGAGGAAAGTAAAAAGGACGTGAAGTTTTGCCGCCGATTCGCGGAACATTTAGAGGATGTCGTACTCGACTGGTTCTCAAGCCTAGAATGAAACTCGATCAGTAACTTCTGGCAATTGTCCACTCATATCCTAAAACGTTTCACCGCACTTATAGAGCAAGGATCCTCCGACGCCGACCTATGGAGCCTGTTCCAAAGAGCAACAGAACCATTGCGAAGTTTCATAGAATGAGTTGAAGCAACGGCCTCAAGGGCAGGGAATGTGAATGATCAAGTTGTGATGAACGCGCTAAAAAGGGGGCTATGCCATAAAACGAACTTTCGAATAGACCTTACACTGAGCGCGCCTCTGACATTCCATGATGCCCTGCACCGAGCCTCAGATTTTATTTCTAAGGAGGAAAAGTCGGAAGATGCAATTTTCCGGAGCTAGACCAATCCCTAATCGAGAACACACCTTAACGAGCAGAGCTAACCTCATCTAAAACGGTTATCCACCACCCGGGAAAGATCCCATTCTACAACGTATCGACAGATCCCGAAGCTTACATTACGGCTTTCCGCGCGATTTAGCTTATATCTCGCGATACACCTGAGGAGAGCCACCCTCGATTAGTTCTCAAAACTCGACCGGATCTCGATCCACAAATTTTGACAATTATCTGCCAGACTCACAAATCACTTTTCTGTGGTACAAGCCTACGATACTGATTTTTGGACTCTAAGTCAAGGCCCGACGGAATCGCTTCAGGTAAAGATCCAAAGATGTGTGAGCCGAAATCCACAAGGTTGATTTTTGTAGAATACTTTTAAGGGAACATAAGCTTTTGAGGAAAAATATAGGTAAAGATCCAAAGATGGTTGTTTTATTGTTGTTTAGTAAGCGTATGAGTACAAATTTGAATTGCTAAGAATTTTTTTTTGCTAGGGGTTTTTCTCAGTGATTATGAATGCTATTTATATGGGTTTATATTGGCGAGAATCTCGGAAGGAAAAGGAATATTTCCTTTTGCTTCCCGCAGCTGACTTAGGTTAGGGAAATCGATGATCAGGGCCTTCGACTCGGCCCACAAGCCAGTGAATGATTGGTATGTGGGCCCATAAGCGTCCTTCTCACCCCCACTTGTATCTGATGGGCTTGGTCTTGCAAGGTGAGTCGATCCGTCTTGTAGCGGTCTCAGTTCGGCTGAGAGAAGATATTGTTTCGGCCTCGGTTTGGCTTTATCCTTCTTTAGACAGAATCGGCGAGGTGGGGCCTTTGGGGCAGATCGTGCAAAGTCATCTTGATACGGCTCGGGTCATTTATTTTCCTTCGGGTCGGTATAACTTGTTTTGTTGAAATGTTAATCTCGGGTGGGTGGAAACCGACCCCAACACAACTTAACGAGCGCAGTGCAACCTCTTCTGAAACGATTATCCACCATCCGAGAAAGATCACATTATACGACAGATCGACAGATCTCAAAGCTTACATCACGGCAATGAGCCGAGCCGACCCCGAAGGAAACATGGTCGAAGATGGATTTAGCTTCTAGCTCGCGAAACACATGAGGGGAGCCGCCCTCAATTGGTTCTCGAAACTCGACCGAAACTCGATTTACAATTTTTGACGATTATCTACCATACTCACAAAGAACTTTTCTACGGTACGAGCCTACGATACTGATTTTTGGACTCTAAGTCAAGGCCCGACGGAATCGCTACGGGACTTCGTGAAACGTTTCAAAATGGCACTTTCAAAGGAAGAAGGCGTGAATGACCGAGTCGCATTGCGTACACTGAAGTTTGCACTATTGCACATATCCGACTTCCGAAGGAAAATTGCAATCAGAAAGTAATTGACAGTGGAATACGCCTTATACCTAGCCTTAGATTTCTTTTCCAAGGAGGAAAAGACGATAGGTGCTCCGTTCCAAAGTCAGGTCAACAGTCAACCAAACGTAAAAGATTCATTGCTAATTTGGAAAATAAACTCGAAGAATGCCCTAGCCCACCCCGGTTCGAAAATGCAAAACGTCTTTCAGTTCGGCGTACAAACCCGTCTTTTCAACACAAATTCGCTAAAGGAACATTCCAACCATGCTCCCTCAACAACGTCACTTTCTCCGTCAATACGTCCAAGAACGCAAAAGACAAGGAGTCAGCATCTCGCACATCTTGAGCCCATGACAAATGCACAACTCCCTCGCCACGACACCAAAAGGACTTACCAAAGACAGATAATATTTCATACATTGACTCCTTCATGTGCCATGATACCACATACTCATATTGCGAATCTTATTCAGCCTTCGAGACCGCACCTACCATGTCTGCATCGCAACGTTGGTACCCGAATAAGATAGGCACAAAGAAACTCAAAAAATTATTTCAAGTAGTTCACAGTCTGCCCGAAGAAATATCATTTACTACATCATTCAAGGAATTCCAACTCGGACGTTTCTTCCGCGACAACACTAAATCCACATCCGAAATAGAAGATCTCTTCACTTATGCAAAGCGAGGAAGACCAATTGAGATAATTTATGAGACTCGGGAGCAAGGACAATTTCTAATCTCGTGCAACATATAAGGCATTGATTTCACTAACATCATGTGCGACTCCGAAACTTGCCTTAGCATTATCTCTAGATCAACTGCCGAACGACTCGGGATCCAGCATATCCAACCAACCCGAACAAGGATCATCTTAACCAATCAGTCTCATACAACACCACAAGGGATAACACGTGATATACCTGTGAAGATCAAAGATTTCATAGCCCCCATCGACTTCTATATCTTCGAAGCACAGAAGATCTATCCGGCCCCGATAATTCTTGGATGTCCATTCTTAGCCACAATCGTAGCAATAATGGATTGTCCACATCAACGCCTTTCCCTTACCCACATCAACCGCAATGTCTTCTACCCAGCCACCCAGCTCAAAAGCGAAGAAGAAAGTTCCTCAGAATCACAGTGCGGAAATAACAAACCAACCAAGGAAGCCAAATGAAAACTCTTGAAGCCCCGTCTAATGAGAAAACTATGCTTCGACTAGAACCACCTCATCGCAATGAACTATGAGACGGCTTGATCCCTGCAAATGGTACGTAAGCAACCAATCTTCGGAAATGTGCAGCTGTCCCCCTTATTACAAAAATGGAGAATGGGTATGTGTATACATACTCCCATTTTTGTAAACGCAACTCATCTATCATACCTTTTAAGTTATCAATTCATATTGCATTTGCACTCAACATTCTTGTATGTTGTTGGCCACAACAACGAGCTCATACATCCTCTTAGGATTCTATCCCCCAACCTTTACGGATCACGGTTCTTTTACAATCTACCACGGATTAAAGAGCGCTATATAAATTAAAGGCGGGTATATCCATATCAGAGGAAAGAAAATATATACCTCGACCAAACCAATCATAATTTCACTATCGAAACAAGAATGTAAGTCGAATCTATATCGCAAGCCCTAAAACCGACGTGAAAGCTAAACCAATCATTAATCGCTATTTTGCACACTTGTCTTTAACATACGGTACGGGTCATCACAAGACATTCCACCTCGTACAAAATTTGAAACATTACATTTCACCTACTCTAACGGCTCGGAAATCAATCATCTTAAACTTCACCCCCATTAACTAATCAGTTAAATCTCCGGCGAAAAAATGATATAATACGGACTAAAAAGCCATATCGTATCAGTGGATAAAGTCGTCCAGGCACATGTTCAAAAAGTGAATTTGACGAACTAATAAGAAAAACATATCTCTTAGAACCTTACAAAAAAAAAAGAACTATCCAACTTGGTTCGCATCTACTCCGCCGCTAGCGATAATTTGGCAGAACCTTGAAATTTGGCAGAACCTTGAATGTGCTCGTCGGCCCCAACAAGCTCAGTCATAATAGCTTTAGTTGCACCAGGGTCATTCGGCTCGCCGCCACCTTCAAATTATTTGGAGATCGGAGATCGGGGAAAGCTTAAGCTCATCCCTCAACCAAGTCTCGATTCTCTCACATTCCTTGTCAACGCCAATCATATCGGTCTTCCAAGAATTCAGCTTATCCGCTTCAGCCTCTAGGGATGTGATTTTTCCCTGTTAGAGGTCTTCGATAAGTTGTAGGTTACAGCTAACATCTGTCAACTCAAACTCTCTGTTTTTGGCCTCATGCAATTTCTCGATGCCCTCCCTCGCCTTGGAAATCCGATCCTCATACTTACGAGCCGATTCACGCCTAGCATCCCTTTGAATTTTCTTGATCTCGGCTGCGTGCAGGATGTCCTTCTCCTTAATTTGACTCTTCAAAGAGGCCACCTCGGCCTCCAGCTTCTCCTTTTGTTTCTCCATTTGAATCGCGAGGTCTGTGGAGGCGGCATTCTCTTCTCTTAAAGCAATCTTCTCCGTTTTAAGGTCCACAACTTTGGTCGAGGACGAGACCAACTTCTTCTCCACCTCAGCAAGCTTGCCCCTCTCTGATGAAGTGTCTTTTCTCGCCTCGTCAACTTGGCGCTTGTTGCGATGGATCTCTGACTCGTAAGCAACCTCCATCTCGTTGATAGAAGAGATAAACTGCAAGAAAAGAAGCAATCAGCAAATATCCATACGTCTTTACCACATTTACCACATAATCTCACCTTAGTGCAGCGCAACGACATATTCGCATACGTCTTCTCTACGGAAAGCTTATCCAAGGAAGGGAGGTTAATACCATACCCTTTAATTTCGGAGAAAAGCGCAGCTGACATGGCATGATTAACAATTATCACTCCAGAGGCCAAGGGATCAGCAACCGAACGAGTAATCCGTTGTCGCTTCTCAGCGATGTTCTCACGGTCTCTCTACGACGAGTAACGCTTTTGATTCATCTCGTTCCCCCGTCCCGCTGAGGTCGAAGGAGGGTCGGAGGTCTGGGCCGACACCCCTCTCCTCTCCTTGGCAGAAGTTGGAAGATTAGAAGGAATAGCAGAATCTTTCCCAGCACCATCGGCATTCGTTGCGGCGGTTGCAGCATACGGGACCGTGTCCATGACAAGAATGCGATTCACCATCACCTCGGTGGATATGTCGTCGCGCATATTCACCTCGTTAGGAACCAAGTCTTGGGTCGTCTCCTCAATGGTAGGAGGATTCATGTTCGCCTCGGTAACCCACCTCGCCTCTTCCTCCGCTTCGGCAGCCTTTCTTTCAACCTCCCTCGCCTCGAGCTCCTTCTTTGCATGAATCGACATTCTCGCCATACTCGTCAAAGTAACTTTGGTTGGTAGAGGTTCTGGGTTCGTCGGAGTGTAGTCGCAAATAGTCCGAGCCCTCTTCACTCTCTCAAACGAGAAATCCTTTTTCCAATCGATTTTTTTGGCCGATAGAATCGTCCACACCTCGGGTAGATCGTTTGGGCATGGAGTAGGCGAGCTATGAAATACAAAAGATCAAAAACAAGAAGTTAATTAACAATGTTGGACAATACGCCAAACCACTAATGTACGAAATAACTACCAAGCGATCTCCAACTCGTCATGAATACTTGGAGGCAAGTCGGATCCACAGAGACGTCGGAAATCCGGACAAAGAATAAACGGTTCTCCCAGACATCCTTGCTCGGGAAACCACAGATGATTCTGAAATCAACCTTGTTGAAAATATATATGTTTCCCGAGTTTTGGACTCTTCAGATTTCCGGAAGATTCAGAATGTACTTGAGATTCATCTCGACACCACACTCCGCACATCTGGTCAAGATCCTTATCAGATGACGATGTTCCCAATGTGTAATTTGGCTCAGCGTAATCCCGTGTTTCCAAAGATATCAGATAACAAGCTTCAGCACGGGAAACCATAGAAAACACAAGGAAAAGAAGCCCTCATAGACATTGAAGCAGTCTGAAAGAGGTTTATCAAGTCGATCGGATGGACCAGGAATGACAAACTCAACCTCCTCGGGTATTTCGAAACATCGCCTCAACTCGGCGAGGGATTTCTCGTCGGACAAAGTTGATCCATGAAGAGCTTTTTCTTTTCTTCTCGGACGTTTGGACTCGGGTTTGTTTGAAGGACCCGCCTCTTGACCCGACATCGTATGCTCTAAGCCCTCGGCAAATTCAAGTAGCTCTGTTGATAAACCCACCTCGGGAGAACACAATTCCTTGGGTAACTTTCCTATATTGGGGTCGTATGCAGTCAAAGGGAGAACGACCTTGAGAGACTTATTCCCCTCATCATCATTTTGAGAATCAAGGCCGAGCCGCGCAAAAGAATTTTTTGAACTAGCCGAACCAGTTGGACCAGACATAGTGCTTCGGATGATTAGCTGACGAAGATGATAGATCGGTAAGTTCAAAGGCTCTCCGTGCTTCGAGTCGGAAAACTAAACGGCGTGGCGGTGAATTAGAAAACCCTAACCGGAAAAATAAATGATAAGGGAAAAGAAGAGAGAGAAGAGAGCTACCTGTTTTCGGAAGTTTAGCAAAACACGAAGAATAAAAGGAATGAGGAAGACATCTCGATATTTATAGGCAACTCGGCACGTGATCTCGGAAACGAACGGAAACGCTTATGATTCCCGAGGTATTTAAAGTAAAATGCATAAACACGTGTACAAACATCAATGAGCATGGGAAGCCGAGTAGAAAAATATGATCGGAAATATACCTAGGCGAAAGGACTGTTCGAAGTTCTATAAATCCTTGCCATAATCAAGAAACGGCTCGGCATCAACAAAGAAAGTGTTCATCTCGCCTCGACGGCAAACTTTAACAATCAGTTCGGCGTTACCCCAGCACGACTGTTAATCTCAATACCAATCCACCTCATCACAATCACTCCTTAAATCTAACGAGCTGGAGGGGGGGCAAACTGTTGGGGTCGGTTTTCGCCCACTCGAGATTAACATTTCAAGACAATAAGTTATACCAACCCGAAAGGACCCGAGCCGCGACAAGGTGACCTTGCACGATCTGTCTCAAAGGCCTCACCTCGGCGACTCTGTCTGAATAAAGATAAGACCGAACCGAGGCCGAAGTAATATCTTCTCTCGGCCGAACTGAGACCGCTACGAGATGGTTCGGCTCACCGTGAAAGGCCGAAGCCATCAGATATAAGTGGGCCGAGAAGAGTGTTTATGGGTCGAGATACCAGTCATTCATTAACTTGTGGGCCAGAGTTGAAGGCTCATATCATTAACTTCCCTAACCTAGGTCGGTGGCTGCGGGAAGCAAAAGGAAATATTCATTTTCCTTATGAGATTCTCGCGAATGTAAACTCATATAAATAGCATTCATAATCACAGGGTAACAACCCGAGCGAAAAATCTCTTAACAACTCAACTATGTACTCATACGCTTATTAAATAGCAATAAAACAATCATCTTTAAATTTTTGCCTGTATTTTCCCTCAGAAAATTCTGTTCCCTTAAAAGTCTTCAACAAAAATCAACCGTGTGGATTTCGGCTCGCACAGGAATTTAGAGGGAACAGAAGATTCAAAGTGTGAAACCCGAGAACAAAGATCCAAAGATGGTTTTTATTGCTGATTTGATAAGCTTTTTCGTACAGTGATTTTTGCTAAGGGTTTTTGCTAGGGTCCCCAGTTCCTCTTCTGTGAATGACTATGCTAAATATTTATTCAAGTTTCATAAGCGGATATCTCAGAGAATATTTTGGAATATTTCCTTTTTGCTTCGTGCGGCCAGCGTCTTAAATCTTCTTCAATGGTAATCGATGCACTGGGTCATTTTGATGGGCCTTTAGCTCGGCCCATAACGCAAGTACTGGATCTCGGCCTGTTAGGCTTGAAAGGTGATCTTCTTCTTGGCCCATAGGTGTTAAGTTCGGCTCGACTCAATTTTGGTTGGAACTTGGCCTCGTCTCAGTTTGGAGGCGTTGTTTTGGTTGGAACTATGCGCACAAAAAGGCCTTTTACTTGTAGAAACATGAAACATTGAGTTGTAATTTATATGGATATTATTTTATGTGTACACAAAACTAGTGTTTTGGTATTAGTCAAAACGAAAAGTTTTTGGTCTTTGTCTACTGAAACACATCATTGGCATATACTAGTTATTACAAGTTTGTCTAAAGAAATCAAACTATAAACACAAAAGTTGATTCATACATACTTTGCGAGCACACCAAAATGAAATCAAGTTTTAGGAGAAGTCGAATTGGAAAAGAATCTTGTGGTGTTCAACTAACAAGTAACTTAAAGCTGCAGTTATTGAAACAGAGTTTCTCTCATTCATGGCTGAAACTGAAACTTGTAATGTGCAGCATTTCAAAGGTCTAGAGTCTTTATAGGTAAATTGCAGGTCTGGAGTTTTGGATAGTAATTTAAAGGTAACATATTTTTTATATTCATATTATATTGTACTCAATTTCAGATCGATCAAAGAGCGGATCAAAATGTTGTTATTGAGTTCTATAACATGGTTGTGAATTTTTAGCATACAGAAGAGAAATCCATTAGGACAAAAAAAAACAAACGAACTTCTTTATAATAAAATCATTGTTGAAGTTAAGCGGACCTCTTACACTTTGCAGATGGATGTAAGATGCATAAGTTGACAACAACAAAAAAAATGTAAGATCCAAACGTAATTGATTTGCAACAAAAGTGGAGTACGATCAAGAATCGCCAGGACGAGAGCATCCAAAACGAGTAAAAAATAAACAATCTTTTTCACGTGGGACCTAATATAAACTGAGTACGATCAAGAATAGCCAGGAGGAGAGCATCCATTGCCACACTCTCTGGAAGTAGAGTCGCCGTGTCCAGAATTGTCAGGAGGAGAGCGTCCATTGCCAGACTCTCCGGAAGTAGAGCCACCGTGTCCAGAATTGTCAGGAGGAGAGCGTCCATTTCCAGATTCGCCGGAAGTAGAGCCTCCGTGGCCGGAATTGTCAGGAGGAGAGCGTCCATTGCCAGATTCGTAGAACCTCCATGGCCGGAATCTTTTGGGCCGAGCGCAAAACAAAGTTTTCCTTCTCCGGATCGAAAAGACCAGACAGATAAGACGTCGCCGACCTTAAACTTGTTGGCTTTAAGCACAGCCAACCAACCAGTAACAAAGACGTAAATCCAGTTTCCATTCACATCCCATTTCCTCAAATCAACTACATGTTTCTTCGATAGAGGATCCACAAGAACCACAATTAGGCCTGTTTTACGAATCTTCAAGTAATGTTCGTGTATGATTCTTTCCTCTTCCTCTGTCAAAAATTCCAAATTCACCATTTTGTTTAGAGGCATATGGAGACATGCTTGGCCTTTGTCGAGATCAGTCATAAACATTTTCCTCGCTATGACCAGCTTTGGCTCGTGTCCGTTATATTCTCTCATCACGTTCACGACCCACTCGGGCAGGGGCGGCTGTGGACTCGTCGTCTAGGGCTTATTCTGAAGTGAGGCCTTTCTAGCTCGGATCGGGTCGGAGGAGATGCGGTTCAGCTTGGCCTCACCTCTTCTCTTCCAGCTCGGCATTGTCTTCTTCCTTCTTCCAACTCGGCTCCTCTTCTTCTCCTCCTTGGCCCGAGGTGAGGTGATTTGAGTGGCTCATGACAAAGGGCAAGGTGGACGAACTGGTGGCGACGAGGTGCGAGGTGGACGAGCTGGTGGCGACGAGGTAGATGAGCTGGTCGTGGCAAGGGAAAAGTGGATGAGCTGGTCGGGATAAGGGGTGAAGTGGATGAGCTGGTCGTGATAAGGGGCGAGGTGGCCGAGATGAGACGTTCTAGGTGAGGTGAGACATCGTAGGTGAGTTGTTTTTAGCAGTTGGTCTCGGACGGGTGAAATCCGACCCTAACAATAAGAATAATTCGTGTTGAAACAAATAAGTCTTTGTGGTTCGACCCCTAAGTCCTACAACACACTTCTATGCACTTGCAGACACGATGCAATGATGTCTCTTTCATGTTTCCAGCAAGATCATAAATTTCCTTACAAAACACTTGAAATCACGTGTTAAATGTATACAAATTCCTAAAACTTGTGTTTGTGGGTCTAATTCTTTCAAAAATGAACTTATCAAGTTCTAGATCCAAGATGACATGAAATTATCCATAAAATCATATTTGGTTTTTGGGGAACCAAATCGATTAAAACAGATTAATCCAAGTGAAGTCATGTAATTGATGAAGGAGTACTTACCTTGACGTGAAGACAAAGTTTTATGTCTAAAAAGAGGATCCAAACATGTTGATGAAGTGTTTGTACCATTGTACAATGCTCTAGAGAGATTTTGAGATGCACTAAGTTGTGTAGAATGGCTTGGGATGAGGCGTGGTTGGGTTTGGTTGCGAGAAAGGTTGATTTGCTTGCTAGGAAGGCTGGCCGCGCTAGGAGGGCACATGATCATGGTGGAAGGGTGGTTTGCCGCGGGTCTGAAGAATCTCATTTGGTCGAAAAATCTTCCAAGGCCAGAAGGTGTTCTGCCACAGGTCGAGCTGGGTCTAGCTGGGATGAGCAATTCGAACCGAAAACCTATTTATTTGTTTTTGTTTTTAAAAAAAAAAAATTTGTGTGTTTTTGTGTTGTTTTTGAAAGCCTGAAACTAAAGAAAACCAAAACCAAAAATCAAAGGGTTAGAAGAAAACTAAAAAGAAAGAAGAAAAACTACCTAAGTGGGTTGCATCCCATAAGCGCTTGTTTAAATTCTTTAGCTTGCCTTGGTTTGGGAGATGAACTTAGTCTGAAGAAAAGTGTTTTTCGATCTCCTGGTTTCATCTTCTGTAGAAGACTCATCATACCATTCATCTCGGGATAGAGGAGGCTGGTAAAGTCCTTGAGAGTGGTTGATCGGGGCCGGTTTCCGATCAGAGTAGTGTGATCCGCAAAGTGAGGTGAAAGTAGGGAGCAACATATGGGTCAAAGTTACCCTGCTCCATAGTGTGATCTCTCTCTAGAGGCGGATCCATGTTTCAAAGACCTGAAACGAAGAAAAACAAAACTAAAAAGAAAAAAAAAAGAAGGTAGTCTTAGAGTTAATAACTAACCTTGACATTTTTGCAGGACCAAACGAATAGATTCTCTGGCAACGGCGCCAAAAACTTGATGTGCTCGGGTTTTAATTTTACTCTAGGTGTCTGCAAGTGCACAAATATGCGATGTAGTACATAGGGGTCCATCAACAGAGAATCTACGCCTGTCTGCAAAAATTTATAATGGGTTAGAGAAGAAGACTAAGACAAATATGTTTTGAGAGTGGGTTGTAACGATTTTAGTATGCAAGTAAAACAAAAATAAAAGCGATGTAAACTACGATAACTAGGCATTGGGTCTTTAGGGAAGTCGCAGGTTATCATGGATTAGCTAACAAGATAATCAAACGTAGAATTCCGATAGATATGTTCTATAACTCGAAACGAGACTAACCTTCTCCCGTTTAGATGAATCACAAAATCTAGCCATTTAGATTACTAAACTCTCACTTGTTCTCTAAGTGTCCAAACACCCTAGTTCGATAAGTTCATAAAACGCCTTAGATAAACTCCTGCAGTCTAAAGATATTTGCTCATCTAAATAAGTTCAGACAATTTAACAACAATTTCGGTGAGTGATTTAACCTAATCGCAGTAGCTAGGTTTTCAATCAAGCTTTAAGCGGTAAACACAAGTTTAGAAGAAGAACTCTAAAGATAAACCTTATCTAGCAACTTAGTAATCAATCCTTGAATCCCCTTTAAAAACTCTTAAACCCAACTATGAAACCACTCAGACAAAATTAAGCAAAGCAAAAACGAGATTAAAGTATGCATAATCATAATTCAGAACAAAAATAAAAAAGGTTCAAGAGAATCTCTATCTCTCTAGATCTAAGAACAAAAAGTAAAAGACTTTGGTGCCATAATTATCTAAAGGAGGCACTAAATGTTGTCCACGTTCTTAGAGACCTAAAACAATATATATATATAGGTCTTGAGCTTCTCTTTAGGCGTCTAGGGTTTTTTTCTTGTGAAAAATGGAGTTGGATTTAAAATGGGCTTGAAATGGGCCTGATCCGGGTCGAAACTGAGCTGACCGTGGGTAAACTGTCTCAGGTCATGGGAGAAGTGTCTCAGGCCACGAGGACGAGCCTCTGGGCCACGCTAGGGAGCTTTTCTGCTATTTGACTTATGCACTTGACAACTTCATATGGTGTAGAATTTCTAACGGTCCGAAACTGTCCAAAATCGAGATTTTGTTATAATCTGCATCCCTTTTGCCTTGATATCCTGAAAAGAGTCTTGACACTACAAATATGCTGAAATATTAACTAAATGCTCAAAACCCGAGTTTAACACTTATTAAAGTCCTCAAAAACCAAATGTAAAATGGGTAAAAACACAATTATATCACATATAAGATGATGTATGGTCGTCTCCAATACTGTCGTTCTTCCCTATGCTCCATGTGTTATCATTTTCACCGCCTAAGTAATTCACATACCTGGCCCGAATCTCTTAACACCAGGGATCGGGCTGTCGGAGTTGTCCAGTCATCGAGTGACTCGCTCCCAGTAACCTGTGTGGATCTTTCTTCCCTGGTCTCGTGAAATCCAGATTACTGGCACATCTACGAGGCTGGGAAGGTTGACCTCTCATCCTCCTGGCCACTCAGTTCCTAACCTCCTCATACCTAACAGTGTGGCATGCACTGTTAGATACGGGGAGCCCAGGGGATAGGTGGCCCATGTCGGATCTCTTGATTTCGTATATTCCAAGGCCCGATGCAAAAGCCTGGGCTACTTGGGTCGTAGGCTCAAGCAAGGCCCAATTTGACCTAGTGGGGTCATACTTGCCAAAACTCCATGAACGACATGTGGCAAAACATAATTCGTCTACGGCACGGAGTAGCGTAGCTAGTCTATGGAGTGGAAAATGTCCTTGCTGGGATCAATACTTTCCCCCCCCCCCCAAAGGTTGGCCAACCTTGAGTTGAGCATTGAATGCCTGATGCGCGTAACGCTTTTTCGATGAAGGCCGGAGCCTGAGTCCAAATGACCTGAGACGCGTAACGCCTTTTCAATGAAGGCTGGAGTTTGTGTCCGTAGGACCTGGGACCCGTGGCGCCCAAATGAGAGGTTGAGCCTGAGTCCGTAGAAGTTAGGCATGTGGAACCTATTGGCCGGAGCCTGAATCTATAGGACCGGAGACGTGTGGCTCCTAATGAAGACAGAAGCCTGACTATCAGAGTGACCCAGAAAGAGGGTGACGTCTGTCAAGCGTAGGGATTTTCTAAGAACGATATGCAAAGAGATTTATGACCCATATTCGCATTAACCAGTCATTAAGTCAGTTCACAGAGGATTTGTCGATCAAGGAACGTCTACAATCTATCAAGCCAATTCACAGAGGGGGGGTGCCGGTCCTAGGTTGCGTGACTCAATCCCAAAATGATCCGCAAAGGGACTATAAAGTGTAGCGCTATTCCAAGACCGATCCGAAATAGATTGCCAAACCAAAGCAGCTTTACCAGTCATTAAGTCAGTTCTTAAAGGGTTTGCCGATCAAGGAACGTCTACTAGCTATAAACCTGATCCGCATAGGGGTTATCATAGTGGGACTTTGCCACGTGATGTCGTTATCCACGCGAATTTTTTATTATTTTTTTAAAGAAAATATCGATCTTTTATTTAAGTTGATGAGATCGCCTTCATTTTCGCCTTTTTAGTTTCTAGCTTGGAGGGTCGTTTAATTCAGCTCCCTTCGTCAGTGCGTGTCTTCTACGTGTCATGTTTCTCCTTCGAAGACTAAACCTCTATCACCTTGGTGTCTTCCTTGTGCGCTGTAGTGGAGTGAGGCTTCTTCTTGCCAGATCGATGGGCACATTTCATAGAAAAATCTTTCTTCTTCTCTCACGAACCTGCCTGGACGTCTTCTTTCGGTAGTGCGTGTCTCCTACGTGCCTTTCTTCCTCTTTCATTGACTAACGTAAAGTTTACCCATTGGGTTTTCCTTTCCATTGTTATGAGCAGTAACACATGGTCATGGTGATGGTTACCCCTCCCTTCTCCGTCAGCTGGGATAGATTCCCCGTAGTCTATTCTCTTACGACTCGCCACTTTTTTCCTGGCAATGGCAGTGATGCCCTGCTTCAAGCCCCCAGGTGTGCTACATGATCCTATTATTTTTACTCCTAGTCACATATCATCCCTAGTCACACGCCCATATTTCTTCTGCTTCCTACTAGCTCTCCTCGGTTTGTGATTCTTTTCCAACTGATGTTCCGGCTTCGGCTCTTGACTTTCCGAGTTTTCCCTTTTTCTTTCTCTGATTGTTTTTAGGCAGTTGGTGAGTACTTCCTCTTGTTTCCCTTACCTCATGATGGTTTTCCCAGTTTCTTCCGAGCGCCGATGCTCCTCTCGAGTTTGACCATCGTGCCCTTGTATGGTTACCGTGGGGTTTCTAGTTGCTACCTTTTCCGACGTATTTCCCGCTTCGAACGACAAATGAAATGGGTCATATTCCTCTGCTTCAGTTTCCTCCATTATGATGTTGAATCTTATGAAATTTCCTCCCTACCGGATATCCTATTTAGTCACGCGCCCAGATTCCTTTTGTTTCTTGTCCTTTTATTTTGGTTTGCGACTCCGTGTTAATTGGTTCCCCATCTTTGGCTCTTGGCTTTCCGGTTTCATCTCTTCGAGTTCTCTCTTCTCCTTTTCACGATCGTTCTCGAGCAACTGATGGGTGCCCACTCTCGTCCGCTTCTCTATTCTCCTGCTAGACTCTCCGATATTTGCTGAACGTTGTTGTTCCTCTGGCCTTTGGCTTCTTTGCCCCCATAGGGTCGCCCTGTGACCTTCAGTCGCTATAATTTCCGACGCACTCCTTGCTTCCAAGCACAGGTGAAAGGGGTCATACTCTTCTTCTTCGATCTCTTACGATATGCCAGTGGAATCTACCTGGTTACGTTTCCTTCTCATCCCCGGGCTTATGGGTTGGAACACCATCGCCTGCGGCCATTGCTGCATCGCTGATGGAGCTGCCCCTCCTGGCGTCTGTTCTCGAACTAGATTAGATGAATATCTCTTTGCTCGTACTCGTCATAGAAACTCATTTTGTATGGCTGAGTGTGATCGTAGGCTCCCCATCTTGGCCCATATTCTCTAGTTGACTTTGATCTTTCATCTGCTACGGCGTCTAGCATCTACTGCAATCTTGCTCGCAGATGCTGATTCTCATCGACACTCCGCATGAGTTCCTCAGATATCGGTGGTGGGAGCGAGAAGTGAGTGTCCCCATGCGGCTCCTGGTACCTTATGTTGCCCTTGCTTGATCCTTTTTGCAGTAGGTTGTCGCTTGTCCTCATCGGGATTTTATCCGCCATTTCCCGTAAGGGCTCGATTGTTTAGGGGATTTTTCGTCTTCTCGGGGGCAAGTCACTACAAAACAAAAAATTACGTCAAAGCCCAAAAAATATGATGGGGTGTATTTTACGAAGGCTCTCCGACGCCCAATTCATAAAACGATAAAGAAAGATCACATAGTGGAAGATCAGAGAACGCAAAAAGTGTTCAGAAAATGGGGTAAGGAACGGTGTTGATTGTGTCCGAAAGAAAGGATGGATCCGTAATGGGCTTTGAGTGGTGGGCATTTTGTGGTGAAAACTAAGAAAACAAGAGTTTGAGTGAAAGAACTTCACGGTCTAGGAGCAACAGTGAAGATGACCAGAGAATGGTCGGAAAAGAGACTTGTAGTCTCGAAAAGGTATGAAAGCTAAGTGTTTAGAAGAGTTTTGCACGAAATATCTCAACGGACCATATGAAATATGAGGAAATCGTGAACCTCCTTCCCGCTAGGGAATGTGAAAATTTTATAGAAGTTTACCTGACCCGGGTTAGTATATCTTGTCGGATCCTTAGTCCTCAAGTTGTTAGGCCGGGTTTCTAATCCTTTGAATGGGTCATGTACCCTGTACTCGTCTGATTTATCACCTACTTTCCTTGGCTACATTCGCCAGCTGCTCGTTCAAGCCATCTTGCATCACTATCTTTCTCAATGTACGGCTCGAAAGCAACATATTAGACGCGGTATGGTCATCTCCCATACCATTGTTCATCCCTATTCTCCATGTGTTGTCACTTTCACCTATCAGATGTGACTATAAGGCATTAATGGCATGATCCAGAGGTGATATTCTCAAATTAATACCCTAACAGTACTAACGACGTTTCCAGCTTCATCAAGTCGCTGCCCTCTCTCATTGCACACTTGACCCTCTTGATCTCTCAGAACTCCAGCTTCATCAGGTCTTAGTACCACGGTGTTGTTCATCCCTGATGTTTGCTTTGTCTTTCTGTTTGCGCGTTCCAAACGTGCTAGCTTCTCTAACGATAGATTGACTAGCGGCGTGCTCTTGTTCATTCTGGTTTCACGAACAGGCATACACCTGAAAACAAAATACTAGGCAAGGCACGTAAGTAACCAAAAAAAATACGTTGAGTATCGACCGATACCAAGTGGTGTCGATCGATATCAACAAAAGAAGACGACGAGTATCGACCGATACTAGGTAGTATCGATCGATACCGACGAACTTAGTCGAAACTCGACAGTTAAAATCTAAAGGCGAAATTGAGTCCCCGGCAACGGCGCCAAATTTGATATGCTCAAATTAATACCCTAACAGTACTAAAGCAGAAGTTGTAATATAGTTAGGGGTCGAACACAAGGACTCACAGAAATCACACAATAGATTGTATAGTAAGCAAATCAGATGTAATTGAAAGCAAACATAAATTAAAAGAGTTGTAATTCGATTGGGAGAAAGATATGCTCAGTGTATTTCTCAGGAAATCAATGAATGCAAATTTACTAACTAGCAGGATTCAGATTTAGCGCAGTTCTTGAACTCAATTCACTAAAGTATAATTAACCAACTGTCGTTGCGAGAATTATCTAAATCTAAATCCTAGGAATTCTAAATCTCTTTGCAAATCCTAAAGCCTAAATCAGCTTTAATATCATGTTTGATGTGTTCACAAATCAATTAAACCAAATCTCTTTGCGAATAATCAATTGCTCACCTAAGGTTCTATCAGGTAATTAATCGCACTGTCGTGCCTAATCAATTATCCTAAGATTTAAGTTCCAGATTCGTCAACCTAGAATTATCTTTGAACACAACCTAAGGTGAAAAACTAATTCAGATGGTGAATCCTAATAAACTAATCAACCTAACATTCAGAGAAAACTCTTGTGAGAACCCTGAACCTAAAGTGGATCTACTCAGACATGGAGAATGAAACAATCAACATAACTGAATAAATCATCAAATAAATCAGAAAGAGTAACAAGAGGGTTCGAAATCTTCTCTCGGACGAAGGGAGTTTCAGACTTGTCTTCCTCACAAAGTTCTCTCTCAAACTAAGATAAAAATAAAGTATAACCTAAAAGTGGATGTAAAATCCCTATAAATAATCTAAATCACGTTCTGGCCTTTCTTGTAAATATTAAAGTCTTCTGGTCCAATTCTGCAATTCTTCAACTCTTTAATAAGTCGCGATCCTTCTGTTTCCTCGACGGGTATCGATCGATACTAGGCAGTATCGATCGATACTCAGGTGATTTTGATGTCTCAACTACACGGATCTTCTACTTCGCTCCAGAATGCTCCAGAAAGCTCCAATATCTCCAATTATGCTCCAAAAGTGCTATAACCTGTAAAATACTCTATAATAGAATAAAGACTCGATAAAACGGACTTATATCATGGCCTATAAGGGGTAAAAACCATGATATATCAACTCCCCCAGACTTAGCCTTTGCTTGCCCTCAAGCAAATAGAAGACTAAACCAGAGAAAGAGGTTTGAAAACACGGAGACTCACCTATCCAGGAACCATCGCAAAGATCCTTTTCCCAAGCACCCAAATGTCACCTAACCAGCTTTTGATCTAACCACCATGTACTTCTCCGTAGACATTCGCAGCTTTTCCAGGCTCCACACATTATCTCGCAGCATTGTTCAAATAAAACTCTCATCGCCAGTTTCATCGCTGTAGCTAATGTTCAAGAACTTTCTAGACTCTTTACCATACGATATCATGACAAAGAACCACCATTTTCACACTTTTTGTATCACTTTCTCTCCCCCAGACTTATTTCTTATTATGTTCTCCTTTTTTTTTTAGATTTGCATATACACATCAAGGTATGAGACGCGAGTATTGATGGTGTTTGCCACCAAATCCCCGGTTCTTCCCTCTCTATGTATCAAAGGTTTAGGCGAATAGTGGTATCACGAGAAATTTTCCTAACCTCGCTTTCAACCTTTGTGTGATCATTCCCTCTTAAGTAGAATAATGAGATCGCTAGAAATTTTCCTAGCCCTCTACTTAGAAGAAAATTATTTCATCTTTTATGCTCTTGTTTATCAACTTATAACAGGGGAGAGAGATACCATAACTCTAAACACATGGGTTACTTTATCAGATATGAATGATGAATCAAGCTCTATGAACACTAACCACATTGATGAAGTGCAAAAATTTGGCTCAGGCTTCAGAAGAACTCTGCTGGAGACATGGATGTTTTCTAGTCAACTGGTCAGTCTTTGGATTTTTCATTAGTCAATTTAGAACCGATCCTGTAACACTATGCACTCAAAAAAAAATTAAAACAACAATTCAAGCACAGGATCATCATCTCCAACAAGTTTTGACTCAATAAAACGTTTTGACTTGATAAAAAAATTGACTTTAAGAAAAACAAACACAATGTCAGCAGACACCTCCCCCAGACTTGAACAACACTGTCCCCAGTGTTATCTAGCCTAGAGTCAGTAAAAGAAGACAAATAAATAGAATATAATTGGGAAAAACAAGAAGTTACCTTGCTGGAACATCTAGTATCGATCGACACACAGCCTGGTATCGATCGATACCAGGCTTAAATCGACTTGATGAACTTTTCCATTCGCATAGGGTATCGACCGATACCAACAGGGTATCGATCGACACTGAGACGATTTCGAGTTTTGCTCCTTGTTTATCCTGACACAAACACAAAACGAAAAATACAAAGAAAAAGAATCAAAAGCAGACTCACCAGTGGGTTGCCTCCCACCAAGCCCTCGTTTTACGTCATTAGCTTGACTGTAACGTCCTTCAGGCAGGATAAGAATGAGAGCTTGCATCAAAACATGCTCCACAACTTGACATTGCTATCTTCAGAGTTTTGCGCAACATACTCTCCACAAACTCATGTCCTTTCTCTTTCAGCTCCGAAGTAAGAAGAATTCGAGCCTTAGAGAATGGTTTCGAAGTTCTTTTGCACTTCACCCTGTACTCAATCGATTCTCCATCACACCTTTGAGGAATCAATGTGACATGGGGATCCTCGACTCTTTTGATCTTAGCCTTCTTCTTTGCCGTAGCCTTCTTGACAACTTCCTTGGGTTTGCTGGGCGGTTCAACCAAAACGTCTATGACAGTTGGGTCGTCAGGAGGTTCTTCCAAAAGATCAACTGCTAATGTCTCTCTTGTGATAACAGTGAAGCACGAGACATGTGTGGGAGCACCTCTAGGGAGAAAGGCATCATAGTAGACATCTCCGTCAATGTAAGAGAAAGAGAGTCTCTTATTAGGTGTGTCTATGATCGCGCCAGCAGTAGCCATAAACGGTCATCCCAGGAGCAAAGAAACCTCAGATCCTTCGCTCATCTCCACAACCTGAAAATTAGTGGGCACCAGACAATCTCCTACTTTAACCAACAAGTCAGGGATTGTACAATATGGAGGTGAAGTGGAGGAATTCGCAAACGTGAGAAGCATCGTTGGGGGTCTTATATCAGCTTTCAATCGTTAAGCGATGTCCTGTGATATGAAATTAACGCTAGACCCTGAGTCAATAAGAGACGCATCGAATTCAACGCTAGAGATGGAGCATGGAACCGCGAATTTCCCTGGGTCTTCCTTCTGTGTCAACTGCCGCAGCGGTAGTGATTTGCGTCTTGTCTTGATAAAGAGTGTCTGCATCTGCGAGGGGTATCGACCGACACCAGGTAGGGTATCGATCGATACTCTCGCTCTTGAATCGTCCTTGGCAGATATATCATCATCAAAAGGAGGCTCCACAACCGATTTATCCAATAAAGCTTTGCATCTGGCGTCCTCCCATTCCTTCATTGTTATAATATGAGGCATAGGATAAGGTATCTTGGGTATATACACCCTCTCCTTGACAATTTCAGGTTCTTTCACGACATGCGTCTCGGTATCGATCGATACAGAAGGGGCATCGATCGATACACGTAATTTTGGATTCACTCGTGCAGATGTCTGGACTGGTATCGATCGATACAGGCTGGCATCGATCGATACTTGTGCGATTTCAGAATCCCAGTCGTCATCTTCAACAGCATCATCGAAAATTCCTGCATCAAATCCCTTTTCTACCACTACAGTGGCTCCTTTAGCACTTCCTATGGTGATTGCATTGACGTGTGCTCTCGGATCTTCAGTTCTTCCTGGAAGAAAGCCTTCATGCCTCTGCACAGCTGATGCGGTCTAAGCAACCTGAGTTTCCAGCTTCTTCTGACAAAGGTTGACAGCTTCGATCTTCCCATTCAGATGGTCAATCTTCCCATTGAGATCAGTGTAAAAATGATCAATCTTCCCATTGAAATCCACTTGCAGCTTTTGCTGTCCCTGAAAAATATGCTCAAGCATGGATTCCATCTTATTATCTGTAGACTTTGGAGAGATGGGCTGGTACGAAGAATTCCCGTAATTTCGAGTGTTGTTACTAAAGTTTCGGTTGTTATTGTACCCAAATTGCTGACCCTGAAATACAGAACCACCAACGTAGTTACAATCTTCCATTTCATCTCCACCGATATTATTGACTCCATCAGCAGAGTGTACAATCTTCTTTGACTTCCCAATCAAAATATCCAGCTTGGCTTGAACTGCAGCAATATGCGATCCATCAATTCCTCCAGTCTGCTTCTCCCGCTCAAAATCAGCATTCTTGGTGCTATTACTAGATGCCAAGTTCTCAATCAACACAACCGCATCATCTGGATATCTGGTGTTGAAGTTCCCATTACTCGCAGTATCCAAAGCCATCTGATACCTCCAATCGATCCCTCTGTAGAAAGTACCCAGCAGCTGAACCTGATTGAACCCATGGTGCAGACAATCTCTCTGATATGACTTGAAACGAATCCAAGCTGCTTTGAGTGCCTCGATTGGACCTTGAGAAAACTGGGAAATTTTGTTCCTGAGCTCTTCGGATCTCGCATCATCATAGAAATTGCACAGGAATGCATTTTTCGTCTCATCCCATGTAGTTAGCGAACCAGGAGCCAACTGCTTCAGCCAATAAGCAGCATCTCCACTAAGAGAGTATGGGAAAAGTTTGCAGAAGAGGAACTCATTGGGCACTCCATTGTACTTCATACCAGTGACTAAATACTCGAACTTCTCGATATGATCCATGGGATGTTCATGAGATAAACCATGGAAAGGACTCTGACTCACGAGAGCATAGTATGCAGGCTTCAGCTCGAAGTCATTCCTCTGAAAAGTTGGGATGCGAATCGCAGATCGATTGGCATAGAACTGATCAGGTCTGTTGTGCTCGCCAAGTGTCCTAACTCGATCACCTGCAGCATTCCCAACGTTGGCGCGCCCAGCTGGCGCGATAATCTCAATAACAGCAGCAGGGACAACGACGTTTCCAGCTTCATCAACTTGTTGCCCTCTCTCATTGCACACTTGACCCTCTTGGTCTCTCAGAACTCCAGCTTCATCAGGTCTTAGTACCACGGTGTTGTTCATCCCTGATGTTTGCTTTGTCTTTCTGTTTGCGCGTTCCAAACGTGCTAGCTTCTCTAACAATAGATTGACTAGCGGAGTGCTCTTGTTCCTTCTGGTTTCACGAACATGCATACACCTGAAAACAAAATACTAAGCAAAGCACGTAAGTAACCAAAAAAAATACGTTGAGTATCGACCGATACCAAGTGGTGTCGATCGATATCAACAAAAGAAGACGACGAGTATCGACCGATACTAGGTAGTATCGATCGATACCGACAAACTTAGTCGAAACTCGACAGTTAAAACAATGGATATGGCGGCGCATGCTTACGACAAGGCCGCAGCTGAGATTGTCGGGAGAATATCAGCGAGAGGTTGCACAAAGAATGGAGAATGAAAGGAGAGGGAAAGTTTTAGCGAGTTATTTTTACAGTTTACTACTGAATTCAAATTTATCCCTTACAGTTTTCTTTAATCATTTAATTTTAATATTGATTAGAAAGTAATGGATACATTAATCATAAAAATATATGAAGCTAACAAAAACATCATGTTTCCTTGATTCTTTTTTTTTGTTGTTGTCAACAATCTTCTGTTCCATTATAAATATATTTTCTTAAAGATTTTTCACACTTATTAATAAAGCTATTAAAATGTCAATTATATTCTTATTAATACAATAGATAATCTCAGAATATACGGAAATTCCTTTATTCATGGCTTATGGCCGATATATATATACAAGGGAGTTTAACCTAATAACCTGGAAAGGTAATTACAAGAAAAAAGACAATTATATATATGTGTACAATGTGAATATGAAATATCGAAATATTTTTTCCAATACTCCCTTTCAAGTTGGAGTATGTAAATTACTAATGTCCAACTTGATAAGAAGAGCTTCGAACTGAGCACGAACAAGAGACTATGTAAGAACATCGGCATGTTGTTGTTGAGTGGAAATATGTATGGGAAGAATTTGACCGTCAACAACTGCATCACATATAAAATGACAATCAAATTCAATATGCTTAGTTCGTTGATGTTGAACAAGATTTGATGCAAGCTGAATGGCAGAATTACTATCACAAAAAATGTGAATAGGATCTTTAGGAGGTGCGCCAAAGAAAGAGAGAAGTGCTCGCAACCACTTGAGTTCCCTGGTAGTATTGGCCATGCTTCGATTTTCAGCCTCAGCTGAATAAAGAGAAACAATGTTATGTTTCTCCAATTTCCAGCAAATAGGTGAACCACCGAGTAAGAAAGAATATCCTAACAAAGAACGACGCGTATTTAGACAAACTGCCCAATCTGAATCACAATAACCATCCAAACATAAATCAGTACCAGCAGAGAGAAAAATGCCTTGTCCCAAAGAACCTTTAAGATGACGTACAATACGCATTGCAACTTCCTAATGAGAAACATGAGGTTGTTGCATTAATTGTGATAAGATATGAACAGTGTAAGCAAGCTCAGGACGAGTTATAGACAAGTAAATGAGCTTGCCTATAACACGACAATATTGAGCCGGATTCAACTATGGAGCATCACTAGAAGAACCGAGATTGTGATTCAGTTCAATAGGAGTAGGTGTTGGTTAAGCCCCGAGAAGACCACATTCATAAACTTTGTCAAGACAATACTTTCGCTGGCACAAGAAGATTCCATCATTATGACGAGCAATTTCAATCTCCCCAAAATATCTCGGTGCACCTAGATCTTTCATGTGAAAACAACAATGCAAATAGTCCTTAAAATCGCAATAGTCGAAGCATCGTTTCCACCGATAATCCAAATAGACCATAACATAGAGATCAATGCCGTCTTTAATAAAGGCAAACAGCGAATAATCATGATTGAGTGAAACTGTACTTGAGAAGAGCGGTCCAAAAAGTAGAAAACCAACACCGTGGAGATGACGCAAACCATAAATAGTTTTCTTAAGCTTGCAAACTTTATTAGGCGAATCGGAGTAGAATCCCAGAGGAAGACGCATGTAAACTTCTTCGTCCAAAGTGCCATGAAGAAACACATTATGAACATCCATTTGGTGTAATTCCCACCTTCGGACGACATCAATATTAAAAAACAACGAACTGTTGCCATTTTAGAAACTGAAGCAAAAGTTTCTTTGAAGTCTACTCCTTCCTTTTGACAATTTCCAAGAGCAACAAGTCTCGCTTTATACCGTTCAATAGTCCCATCAGCGTTATACTTAATTTTAAATACCCACTTGCTACCAATAGCTTTCTTATTCGGAGGAAGATCAACAACATCCCAATAATCATGATCTTCAAGAGACTTAACTTCAATACCCATTGCATCACACCTCTTCATAAACTTCATAGCTTCTGCGAAAGAGACCGGTTCCTTTTCACTCATGAGTTTCGCCAAGAAGCATCTATAAATTTCAAAAAAGCGATCCCATGAGACATAATTAGCAATAGGATAAGGGATACCTTGAGGAGATTGGAGCGTTTTAGTGTGTGAGGATGAGTGTGTGGGAGCGACTACCAACTGCTTTGCTGAATAAGTATGATACGGTTATAGTAAAACATATTTATTCTTCTCTTGAAGTCCTCTTCAAAGAAATGTTTGATCCGTTGAACCAACCAAAGTGACTGGTTGGTATTAACTCCCCTCTTGATCAAAATTTTGATCAACTCCACCTTGATCAATACTTTCATATGCTCCCCATTGATTAAGTAATTCAGAAGCTCCCCCCTTGATCGATAGAGGAAGACGACAGAAGGGCTGATCAGAAACGACTAAGTCATCATTGTCATTTTGCGACACAGAAACATCGATACCTTCTCGTAACATCGTGATAGGAATGAGGAAAGGATCATTGGCCGCTAGAGATGAAGAGCCAACTTCATAGCTCGATGCAAAAGGAAAATCATCTTCATTAAACACCACGTCACGCTTAACAAAGTATTCACGCCGTTCAAGATCATAAACTCGCCATCCCTTCTGATTATATGGATAACCAATAATGACACACCGAGTATCTCTTTCATCGAATTTATCACGAGCTCTCGTTCTTTTGTGAGCATAAAAAAGGCAGCCAAATATTCGTAAGTGATCAAACGTCGGCGATTTGTCAAATAGAAGCTCAAACAGTGTCTTGTCGTGAAGCACAACCGATGGTGTGCGATTTATTAGATAGCATGCAGTAAGAACACAATCCCTCCCCCCCCCCAAAAAATTCAATCGTCAAGGAGCCTTGAAAACGTAGATACCGATCGAGCAACATTAAGGATATGTTTGTGTTTCCGTTCAACCCGACCGTTTTGCTGAGGTGTTCCAACACAAGAAGTTTGATGGATAATCCCTTGAGAAGCGAAATAAGGTTTCAAGCACATGAATTCCGTTCCATTATCACTAAGAACAACTCAAACTTTAGAACCAAACTGCCTATCGACCATAGCAAAAACATTATGCAAGTGTGTTGTTACTTCACTTTTAAACTTCATCATCAACAACTGTGAGAAAATAGGTCGAACCACTAAGAACCGATAATTTATATGGTCCCCAAACGTCACAATGAATAAGAAAAAATGCTTTCAGCTTTATTATCACTATCGAAAAATGAAAAACGAGCTTGTTTAGCTCGTACAAAAATGTCACAAAGAGAGTTTGATTTTGAACTAACTGATAACACCATATTTTACTTGTTTTTAGGACTTTGTTTTCATAGGTTTTAATCCCACATTGTATAGTTTTGGGATCTTTTCATGCATTTGAGTCTCATTTAGTTTTAACTTGCATTTTAGAAGTCCTAAATAGTTTTGTGTCGTTTTTGGCTTGCTGGAACCTTTTTCAGGTGTTTAGGAGTGCTTGGAGCAGCTTGGATCAAAGGAGATACTTGGAGTTCGAAGGAAGATCGAAAAAGAACCAAAATGAGCAAAATACACATCGGATCGGTTTATAACCGATCACGATAACCGATCAACATTCCTGATCAAGACGATGTGTCTGGAAGCTCTTCACAAAAGTTATTCGAAATTGAGTTAGCTTTCTACTGGAAGTGGTTTCATGTCATTCTCATCAGCGGTTCGCAAGATGCGTTTGATTTACTGAAGACATGTCATTACCGGAAAATGCAGCGGCAATCCGAAGCAGCTGAAAGATCATGTCGGATGGAAGCCTTTCCGTACCCAGTTTAATCTCAAATTTGGACACAAGATAGACAAGTGAGTTAGCTTCGCGTGAGCGTTGGATTCGTGTCATTCAGGGCTGTGGTTCAAGAGTTATGGCCAATATAGTGAAGACCTGTCAAGCGGAAATCGTCTAACCGATCGACAATACCGATGGCACAATTTTAACAAGCGGGATCGGTTATAACCGATCCCCGTAACCGATGCCGTCACTTTTACTGCCCATTTTTGTACTTAAGTCATTTTTACTCATTAAAAACATAAGTCTTCTTCATTATTTTTGTGTGTGCGACCCAAGAACTCTCTCTAGAGCTTCTTGGGTTGATCTTCATGTATAATCCAAACTTTTGAAGATTTCTTCACTCTTGTTTCATATTATATTTATTTGATTCTTCTTTTATCTTTTAATCGGTTTAAATTTGTGATTTTTGTTGTTTTTGTGAGTTGACTTTTATTTTCTGGGTTTGTGTTCTTCATGTTCTTCATGTTCTTAGTATGTTCTTGGTGTTCTTGTGAATAGCTTTTTGTTGGATCATGATTAGGTTTGATTTGGATGGTATGATGGTTGCTTGTTGATGTTTAGGCTTAGATACTCATTTGTTCACATGTTTAGAAGTGATCTTAATTTTAGAGTTGACTTGATCACTCAATTTATAGATCATGGTCGATTTACACTCGAGAGAAGTTCGGTAGATCGTCTAGAAGATTTCTAAACGTGCTTTTCATTCTTAACCGTTAGCCATCGTGATTAAGGTGAATTATTGGCTTAAAAAGGACTTATGTTTTATGCTTGTTGATAATTTGGTTGCAATTGAGAGATTAGCTAATTTGAATTATCAACAAAGGGTTTAGCATCACGAGAGTGAGTTAAGCTATTCTTGTGTTCCTTGCCAAAGAATTAATTTGCATTGAATGTTTATGCATCACTAATAATTTGTCTTGATGGTTTGATGATGGTGATTTTGGATGATCTTTGTTAATTCTTTCACTTAGGTTCTTACGTTGATTCTTAATGCTAGACTTGACTTGGTAAACCGAAGTTTAGAACTACACCTAGATTAGGTAGTTCTAGTTTGGCATGACAAACCGAACTAGAGTTACACCCTAGGATTTTTGGTCTCGTCCCATGCTTTAGCGAAGAGATTCGAGTAAACGGTGTTAGTGCTAGATTAGGTTAATTCATTCGAGTCTTGAACCTAGGCATTTCACACCCGAGAGGAGTTAGATGAATTGCTTGAACCGAATCTTTTGCGAGCTTTACGTATCATTCACAATTGGCAATTGTAGTTTGATGTGTTTAGTGAACTAAATGGACTTGTGTTTAATGCTCATCGATTATCATTGATTGCAAACGAGAGTTTAGCTTAATCGGGTAATCGATGAAGAGATTGATACCACGAGAGTGGATTAGTCTTATGTTTGTGTTCCATGTTCTAAGATAGCGTTTAATGCTTCCGAATTATTCATTGTTTAATTTTTAATCGTCTCTTTGATTGTTTAAGCATTGATCCAACGTTTTCTCTTTGTGTTTTATTTTCGTTCTTTTATTTTCTTTCGTTTATTTTCTTTCTTGCATTTTGATTTCTTTCTTCTCTTCTATCTTTTTGTATAAAAACGTTTTTGCTCTAGCTTAGTTTGTTTCTCGTATCTTTTATGTGTAATCTTTATTCTCTGTGGGATCGATCCTAAAGTGCTACATCGACATACCGTTATGATTGCGGTAGTGTGCGCATTAGGTTAATTGGTGCGGGTATAAAAACACACGAAATCACTAACAACATCCAAATCAACGAAACTAGATAAACTGGAAAACACATAATCAGTAGGGTGACCAAGACGCTTCTGCCACAACTCTTGTCGACGAACTGGACCCACGACATTGGAAAGACCACTGAAAACCTCTAGAAAATAGTACACCCCCTCACACTCATCACCCGCTCCAATCATTGTCCTCGTTATACGGTCCTGCACATAACAAAATTTGTCAGTGAACACCGTGATGCACGACTTTTCCTTCAACATTTTGGCCACAGACAACAAAGTATGAGTCAGATTTTCAATATAGAAAACTGATGAAAAGAGCACCGATCCACCGAGATATATTTTGCCAAGTTGGGTAGCCAAAATAACATCGCCATTAGGCAAGCCTATGGGACACGGTGATATGTTCTCAACATCAAACAATAACTCCAATGACTCTGTAAGATGGTGTGAAGCACATGTATCGATAATCATACCAGAGAGATGATCGGATGAAGTAGCTTTTAGTGCGTTAAGAAGTTGAACAAGAGTATTCCATCAGGACGTGGAGATACCATCGCAACAACCTTCTAATGACGCTCTTCTTGAATAACAATGGATAACGCCGTATTGAGAGATGGAGAAGGCATCATACACAGAATATTGGAGCGAGTCGTCGTGAAACGAGCACCATTAAGGCCGAAAAAGAACTCGTTTCTCTGATTCCTTTCTCTCTTTTCATGTTGGTCTTTGGTAACTTTTCATTTAGAGTTATCGCAACAACATATGTTCAAGGGTTCGTACTCCACAAGATCATCCCAAATAAACTTTGGATAGGGGATGAAGAATTGAAACCAGCACAAACAAGTTTTTTGAAGAGTATAAAAAAAAACATCGACTTTACTAAGCATATTTCCGATTTCGGATTTGTTCGGGTATAATAAAGGGGATTAATTGGCTAAGTTAGCTTCGTGTTTGTAGTTTAGGTTTCAGTTCGGCTCGGGTATTACCGAAAACCCAAAATACCAAGACACTAAGACCCATTCAGGTATTTCTCTAGTTCGGATCGGGTTCGGAACCGGGTTTTTCGGGTTGGTTTCGGGTTCGGGTTCGGGTATGGTTAAAACGTACAGCCCTAAACTATCTTATAAAATTCGAATTATATATATGCACAACATTTTTTCTTAATCCAAAGAGTGTGTAAGGGCCTGTTGGCCCAGCCCACCAAGGCAAACAAAATTTTAAACCTCAAGTGTTGTAGGCCCAAGAAAAAAAAACCCAATTACTAATTTAAAAGGAAGGTAAAATACTAAAATCCATATAGAAAACAAAATAATGGAGATATTTATACTTAACAAAGTAACAGAGTAGTTAAGACGGAAAAAATGCATGAAATATGATTGTACTTGATAATAAATTCAATTTACCCACGGTAGGTTATTTATCTTTAAAACAAATCCCAATCCAAAAGAAAACAAGAGTCTTGATAGCAAACTTTAATCTATATTTTGTAACGAAGCATTAGAAAGTTACACTGATAATTGTGGGAGTTAAAATTTTGGTCCAGTAAATTGGGTCATATAAACTTATAGTAAAACAGTTAGGTGAAGTAAAAGAAGACAAGAGAGGTCAAATGAGTAAACGAGGTGACTGGCCGAGCTGAAAAGCTCGTGGGAGTAAACACTTATATTTTCTTTGTTCTTGATCTTGTAAATCGCTCTTGAGAATCAAAATACTAAACCAATTTACTCCGCAAAACACTGTCCAAATCGCTATCAGATCCTGTCTGTTCTCATCGAGCAACAAACTTACTGTTTATTGTTCGATAATCCATCGGTTCTTCCTTTCTTAAAAATAAGCCAAAGTCCTCCGTTTATTCCTATTTACAAAATTTGACTCTTGTATTTCCAACTACAACAATAATATAGTCGCTCGAAAGAGAATCACTTTGATATATTCTTTCCTTCAGTGCTCGTTCCTCAAGAGTATCGATCATCTCTCAAAGTTGAGTAAGAAGCTCTCTTATTGTTGGCTCGCTTTCAGAGAGAGATAGAGTTCCACGGATTGACTTCCACCTCTGTTCTTCTACGTTCTTTTACCTCACACCATGTTATCTTGATAATATTGTAGAGCTCCTCACCATATTTTTCTTTGACGTCCAAAATATCTGGCATCTCCATCCGAACTAATTCGCCTCCTCTTTCTCTTCCTTGATCCGGACCCCATGATGTGAAGCTAGCATCCCATATCCATGTATTTTGTCTCTCCATTCCGATTTCAGAGCATCAGCCACAACGTCCGCTCTTGGCTCCCTTGTTGCTTCATTACCATGACTACTTGGATCCTTGAGGAACGTTTCAAGGTACGCCCTTTTAAAGAGTAAGGCAATTGTATCCTTTGCTTGACATGATTTGCGCTCAGCCGCTACCAAGCGAGATGAACGGTGTTGGAGGTGGGTCTAGCACCCCCAATTAGTTAGGCCCATCTTAGTGAGGACCCCTCTTCAGTCCGGTCACCGACCTGAAGGCCCCGCGCTCGTCACTCCGAGCTCCCGAAGACGCACCTTGGGCCCGCGCTGATACTCCGCCAGAGCAGGAAATGTCAGAAGAGCAGAAGGCACGTGGGAGTTGGTGAAACAGCACCCTACCCGCGTAGGGACGTGCCTTCGATCCGACGTCCCACCAACCCTGCAGAGTTGACAAAGAGGGAAAGGGCATGTGGAGCAGAGTTGGTGAAACAGTGCGCTGCCCTGTAGAGGTATGGCGCCGAGCTCATCATGACCTCCTGCCGCGAAAGCCGGAGCACGCCTCCTAGGCCACCTTACCCGCAAAACAAGCCGAAGACGACACGTGGCCCGAGATCCCGGGGAGCAGGAAGTCAACTGCCGGTATAAATACCCCTCGTTGTCATTAATGATCGAGATCTGGATTTTTTGGGCCTCTCACCTACTACAAGTCACCCGACCTCTCTCTCTCGTTTGTAACAAAGCGGTATATTTAGAACCCCGAACTGGACCCCTGTCGGAACCAGTTCGCAGCTCTAAATCGCCCACGTCTCTCTATCTTAAATAAAAGAATACGGTCCGCGACCTGTTCTCCAATTCCCGACCTACCTTAGTTGTGGTTAACTGTCTCTAATTAACGAAAATCTCACCTCTCATCACCTAATCACCTCGCAAAACACACTTAGTGATCCCCGAGATCAACAATTGGCGCTTCAGAGAGGGGTAAGAGATTCTTCTATACGCAAGGAGTAGTTCGACCACAACCACTACCGCAGATCCCGGCCCAAGCAACGGCCCAAGCAACGGCCCAGGCCCAGGCAACGGCCCCACCGTCAACTCAAGCAACGGCGACAACCCCGCCATCAGTCCAGGCAGCCACCAACCGGACGATTCCCCGAGAACAGTCCTTCAGGGCTCCGCCTCTGGCTCCAACGCCCACTCCTTCCGATGGCTCCGCCGCCCACAGCGCGCCCCAAGCACCGGAAGACCAGCCCACGCTATCCGCCGTAATGCAGACCCTGCTCGCCAGAATAGACGAGATGACGCGAGCTACCGATCAACGGTTCGCCGCGCTTGCAGCCACCCGTGACCGGTCAGACAACACCGGGTCCCCCGACGTCCATCTCAGAGAACCAGTCCCTCGGGAAGAAACCCCGCGCATCCGGAGAAGCCGGCCCGGCGACTCGCCGTCAGGATCCGAAGGCCCGGGCAGACGTTTCGCCACGGCCGTAGGAAGCTCCCCAGACGACGAAGCCCACCATCTCCGATCCAGCTCGGAGCGCGCCAGGGACGCCGAATTCGAAGCCATGAAGGAGACAATCCGTGCGATGTCCTCCAAAATCCACCAGGCCACCAGCGCGGCCCCAGAAATAGACCGCGTCCTCAGGGAGACGCAGAACACGCCGTTCACTCGCCGGATCGCCTCCGTCCCGCTCCAACACCTCGGAAAACTCAAGCTCCAGCCCTACGCGGGTGCCACCGACCCGGCCCAATATCTTACGGCATTCACCATCGCCATGGGCCGTGCCCACTTTTCTCCGGACGAGCGCGAGGCCGCCCACTGCCAGCTCTTCGTAGAGAACCTCACCGGCCCGGCCCTCACATGGTTCTCTCGGCTGAGGACGCATTCCATAGACAGCTTCAGGGACCTGTCAACTACCTTGCTTGAGCACTACTCCATTTACATCAGGCAGTCCGCATCCAGCGCAGACCTCTGGGCGATGAACCAGGGAGCAAAGGAGCCGCTCAGGTCCTTCATAGAACGCTTCAAAGCCACGGCCTCACAAAGCAATGTGACGGACGAGTCAGCGCTCCCCGCTCTGAGAAAGGGCCTCCGGGCTGATTCGGCTTTCAAGGACGACATGAAGCTCAACAAGCCGCGCTCGTTGGAAGACGCCTTGCACCGCGCTGGACTTTTCGTCGAGCTCGAGGAGGAGAAGGCGGCTGAATCGAGAAACAGCGCCTCGCACAGGGTCCCGGTCCCAAAGGAGCGGCACCAAGAAAGGTATCAGGAGCCTCGTCAACGGACCGCCCGCCGGCCTCCATATGCGTGAGCCCGTTTTTCCTCCCAACCCCGTGCCAAAACTGCCCTGGAACAAGTACGTGCGAGATCCCAATCAGCAGGATCGACGCCCCGACGAACCAGACAACAGGGACCCCCGACCGGACGAGCTGTATGATAGGTCGGCCTTCTGCGACTTCCACCAGAGAAAGGGGCATCCGACCTCACATTGCCGCGCGCTCCAGGAAGTCCTGCTGAACCAATTCTAGAGGGGGGAAATCCGCGTTCCAGAACGGCTGCGCCCGCGAGCCTGGGAGAGCGATCGAGTACAGCCCCGCGATAATCGAGGCCGCGAGGATAACCGGGCTAGGCCTCATCACCGCGCCCAAAACGACGATCGCCGGAGACGATCCCCCTCGCGAGACCGGGAGACAGGCAGATCGCCTCCCCCAGCCCGGACTCTGATAGGAATGATCATGGGAGGTCTCCTCTCGTGTAGCGATTCAGTGCGGTCCATCAAGCGTCACGAGAGGAAGACCGACGCCTCCCTGAAATGGCACTCCGGCCCAGAGATCGACGCGCAAGACACGAGCAAAAGGGGGATATGCTTCTCCGAGGCCGACGCGATCGGGGTCCACCAGCCCCACAACGACCCCCTCGTCGTACAGGTCCGTGTAGCCGACTGCGACGTCAACCGAGTCCTCGTCGATACGGGCAGCTCGGTTGATCTCATCTTCAAGGATACCCTGGCCAGGATGAATCTGAACGGGGTCGCAACAAGCCGCACTCAATCCCGCTGACCGGCTTCGCCGGAGACACCGTTAACAGGATCGGCACCATCGAGTTGCCGGTCTACGTAGGTCGGGTCATGAAAATCATCAAATTCGTGGTCTTCGACACCACCCCGATCTACAACATCATCCTCGGAACCCCTTGGCTGCATTCGATGAAGGCGGTTACTTCGACGTACCATCAGTGCCTTAAGTTCCCCAATCAAGCCGGGACGTACACTCTCAGGAGCAACCAGAGGGTCTCTCGCGCCTGCTTCGCCATAGAGCATAAGCTGCGCCACGCCGCGCCGGCCTGCTTAGCCGTCAGCGCGTATCAGCCCGGAGAAGCGATTGCTCGAGATCCCCCGGGAGAAGACCTTGTCACCCAGGTCAACATCGATCCAAGCGACCCCGCCCGTTGCGTCGGCATCGAAACCGACCTCGACGAGGGCATCAAGAAAGAGCTGGTCGATTTCCTGGGGCAGAACGTCTCCACCTTTGCCTGGTCAACCGACGACATGCTCGGCATAGACCCAGCGACGTGTAGCCACGAGCTCAACGCGGACCCGACCTCCCGGCCAATCAAGCAAAAGCGGCGAAAGCTGGGCCCTGAGCGAGCGCAGGCCGTCAACGACGAGGTGGAAAGACTCACCGCAGCCGGCTCGATCACCGAGGTCAGATACCCGGACTGGCTGCGTGGATTTCACCGACCTCAACAAGGCGTGCCCGAAAGACAGCTTTCCCCTCCCCCGAATCGACCAGGTCGTCGAAGCCACCGCAGGGAACGAGCTGCTCTCCTTCATGGACGCCTTCTCGGGATACAACCAGATCCCCATGCATCCCGACGACCAGGAGAAGACCGCGTTCATCACAGACCGAGGCATTTACTGCTACAAAGTAATGCCCTTCGGACTCAAAAACGCGGGGGCCACTTACCAACGGCTCGTCAACCGGATGTTCGCCGATAAAATCGGCCGCACTATGGAAGTATATATAGATGACATGCTGGTCAAATCCCTGGTAGCAGCCGACCACGTCGCTCATCTCCGATCTTGCTTCCGGACGTTGAACGAATACAACATGAAGCTGAACCCGGCCAAGTGCTCTTTCGGCGTCACGTCGGGAGAATTCCTCGGATATATCATCACACAGCGCGGGATCGAAGCTAACCCCAAGCAGATCCGAGCCATCACCGAGCTCAAATCCCCTGAGAGCACGCGTCAAGTACAGCGGCTCACCGGGAGAATCGCCGCGCTGAACCGGTTCATCTTCCGCTCTACCGACAGGTGCCTCCCGTTCTACCAACTGCTCCGAGCTAACAAGCGGTTCGAGTGGGACGACAAATGCGAGGAAGCCCTCCAGCAGCTGAAGGAATACATATCTACTCCTCCCGTCCTGTCCAAACCAGAAGAAGGCGAAACCCTCTACCTCTATATCGCCATCTCTGCATCAGCAGTCAGCGGGGTACTGGTGCGGGAGGATCGGGGGGACCAGAGGCCCATCTCCTACATCAGCAAGTCCCTAGACAACGCGGAGAGCAGGTACCCAACTTTAGAGAAGCTCGCCTTGGCGGTAGTTATCGCGGCCAGAAAGCTCCGACCTTACTTTCAGTCCCACACAATCGCCGTCCTAAGTATGTACCCCCTCAGGACCATCCTCCACAGCCCGAGCCGGTCTGGCCGGATAATGAAGTGGGCTGTTGAGCTAAGCGAGTATGACATCGAGTACCGAGGTCGGACCGCGATCAAATCTCAAGCTCTGGCCGACTTCCTCGTCGAGTTGGTTCCCGAGCTGGTAGTCGACGAGGTCCCCGAAGTCTGGAGCCTGCACGTCGACGGATCGGCCTCCAAGAACGGTTCTGGTGTCGGCATACGCCTCGAGTCCCCGACCAAGGAGATCCTCGAGCAGTCTTTCCGTCTGGCCTTCCCGGCGTCAAATAACGAAGCCGAGTACGAAGCTCTGATCGCCGGTCTGCGCCTGGCCAAGGAGGTCGGCGCGAAAAAAATCAAAGCTTACTGCGACTCCCAGCTCGTCGCCAATCAATTCAGCGGGGAGTACGAGGCCAAGAATGATCGCATGGACGCTTACCTCAAGGTGACCCAAGGCTTGGTCGCAGGCTTCTCCGAGTTCACCCTGACAAAGATCCCCCGAGGCGACAACACTTCCGCAGACGCCCTCGCCGCGCTAGCCTCCACCTCGGCCCCAGAACAACGACGGGTGATCCCGGTTGAAAGTATCGACTTCCCTAGCATCGAGCTGCCAAAAGGAGCCTACCTGATCGGTCCCCAGGTCGCGGACCCGGGCGAGGACATCCCACCCCCCGAAACCCTACTACCGCCCCCGGCCGAGCCCGAACTTCCAGACTGGCGAATCGACCTACTGCTGTACATCGCAGACGGCGTCCATCCCCCAGACAGGTGGGCCGCTCGCCGGCTAAGGAAGAAGTGCGCCCGGTACACGATGCTGGACGGTAATCTGTTACGATGGAGCGCCTCGGGAACCTTGCTCGCTTGCCTCCACGGGCAAGAAACCTTCGACGTGATGAAAGAGATGCACGAAGGTGCCGACAGAAACCACTCCAGCGGCCGGGCTCTCGCCCTGAGAATCCGGAACCAAGGGCACTACTGGCCAACAATGCTGCAAGATTGCGAAAAATTCGCAGCCCGGTGCGAGAAGTGCCAGCGTCACGGCACACTCATTCACTGCCCTACCGAGCTCCTCACCACTGCGGTAGCACCCTACCCCTTCATGCGATGGGCCATGGACATAGTCGGACCCCTACCCCGATCTCGGCAAAAGCGTTTCATCCTGGTCATGACCGACTACTTCACCAAATGGGTCGAAGCCGAAGCTTACGCCAAGGTCACGGCAGAGGACGTCCGAAAATTCGTCTGGAAGTTCATCATCTGCCGACACGGGCTGCCTTACGAGATCGTAACCAACAACGGTGCCCAGTTCACATCGGTTCTCTTCGAAGACTTTTGCGCACGGTGGAAAATCAGGCTGAGTAAGTCCACCCCGAGATATCTACAAGGAAATGGACAAGCCGAGGCCACCAACAAGACCATCCTCGACGGCCTCAAAAAACAGCTAGACGACAAGAAAGGGTCCTGGGCCGACGAGCTCGACGGAGTCCTCTGGTCCCATCGCACAACGCCGAAGACGTCGACAGGCCGCACACCATTCAGCCTCTCTCACGGTGCGGAAGCAATGGCCCCATCCGAAGTCGGGCTCCCCACTCCTCGTCGCGCTATGCTCACCCAGCAGCCCGCCATGAACGACGCCGTCCTACTAAGCGAGCTGGATTTCCTCGAGGAGCAGCGGGACCATTCCCTTCTCCGGATCCAGAACTACCAGCAGCTCGCCTCCAAGTACTACAACAAGAAGGTTCAAGGTAGGTTCTTTGCCGAAGGCGACCTGGTCCTCCGCAAAGTCTTCGAAAACACCGCCGAGCTGAGCGCAGGCAAGCTCGGTGCCAATTGGGAAGGCCCCTATCTTATCTCCAAGATCGTAAAGCCCGGCGTCTACGAGATGGTCACGGTGAACGGCGACGCAATCCCGTGCTCATGGAACTCAATCAACCTCAAACGCTTCTACCACTGATCACCCGGGCTCAGCCCCGCCATCTATCTCTGTAAGCAAATGAACTACGATTGGCTTGATCCCTTCTACTAAAGGGTACGTAGGCAACGCCTAACCAGGGCTCAGCTATTAATCTAATAAAACCTTTTCAAAAAAAAAAAAAAATTTTGAAGCCGAGCCCCAGCGCTCGCACTACTACAAGAGAAAGCCGAGCTACTACGCTCGCACCTAAAAAAAAAAAAAAAAAAAAAAAAAAAAAAAAAAAGACGAGCCCCAGCGCTCGCACTGCTACAAGAGAAAGCCGAGCTACTACGCTCGCACCTAAACAAAACAAAAAAAGGAGAAGCCGAGCTCCAACGCTTGCACCTCTACAAAAAAAATGGGACCGAGCTCCAATGCCCGCTCTCCTCGGCACACAAGTTATAAGTGCCAAAGCCGAGCTCCAAGGCTCGCACTCACATAGTACACAAGCAATAAGTACTAAAGCCGAGCCCAAGGTTCGCACCTCTACTAGACACACAAGCATTAAGTGTCTTTAAGCCGAGCTCGCTACTCGCACCAAAAAAAAAAGGTACACAAGCATTAAGTGCCTTAAGCCGAGAACACCTCGCACCCACGAAAAAATAAAGATACACAAGCATTAAGTATCTAAAGCCGAGTCATACCTCGCACCCTATACGAAGACACAAGGGCCCGGTCTACGACCTGCGCCCACGACATCGATTGATAGAATACGGTTTACGACCTATTCTACGAGACATACGAATTCGGAAATAACATCTTTATTACAAAAAAAAAGGCCTCGAAGCGGCTATTACATAAACGGCCTACGGCCCGGTCATTACAAAAAAAAAGGGGAGCCTCGAAGCGGCTATTACACAAACGGCCTACGGCCCGGTCCTTACAAAAAGAGAGAGAGAAAGAAAAAAGGATAAAAACTACGAACAGCAAAATTTTTACAAGGCCACATCGGCCGGAAAATCTCCACCCCCGTCAGCACGGGTACCTTCAAGATCAGCGAGGGCCTCCGCCCCCCCTTCCACGCCTTGCCCCCCAAGGACGGTCTGCTCGGCCAGCTCCTCCCCAACAGCGGCCTCACCTAAGACGGGTAGCTCGGCCCGCTCTTCCCCAACAGCGGCCTCATCAAGGACGGCCTGCTCGGCCCGCTCTTCCCCAACAGCGGCCTCAACAGGCGGCTCAGCAGTACCGGCTCCTTCAGCACCCGGGGCCGTTTCCTCCACGGGCACGTCCGCTGGAACGCCCTCAGCAGCTGGCGGAGCTTCCAAGGTCAGATCCACCACGGGGGTGTTGGAGGGAGCGACGGGCATGATGCGCTCAAGCTGGACTCCGTGAGTGCGGTCGAGAGGAATATCCAGATCTTCCGGGGTCAAGTCCGGAAAATCCATCGCATCCAGCTGAGCACCAAGCGCGGCCTCGTCTTCGTCCAACTTCTGGTACGGGTACCACGGCACCATCAGACCGTCCTCGGCCTCCATCCTCTGGAGGCACGCCTTGATGCCAACCACCTGGTTGTACATCAGATGAGGCTCCAGAGCCCGGCTACGACCGTCGAGGTGGGCACGGATCTTCTCCATCTTCGCGGACCACTTCCGGTTCCGCGCGTCCCACCTAACCGTAACCCGGTCGCTCTCCGCGGCCACGGCCACCTTCGCACGGCCTATAGCGGCCTCCAGCCCCCTGACCCTGGAGCGAAGTGTTTCCCGCTCCCCCTTCAGGAGCCCGACCTACTCCTCCAGGCCGGCCGCCCGAGCCCGCTCAACGGCAGACCGGGCCCTCTCGGCCTCCAGCTCGGCCTGCAGGCTACCCACCTCGACCGCCTGGGCTCTTACCCGCGCCGCTTCCTGTTCCAGCCCCGCTGATCGGGCCTTCTCATCCCTCAGCTCCTTCTCGAGCCCGCGGAGACGAAGGGACTGGGCCTGCGCGCTGGACTCCCGGCACGCCTTATGAAAGTCGAGCGACGCGGCCTTCTCAGCAAGCCTCTTCTCGTAGGCCTCCGCCAGATAGGCGGCAAGAGCCATCGTCTGCGTCAAAACCAGCCATCAGCAAAAACATACAACAAATCCCGATGAAACAGCAGTACGCGAAACAAACCCTTACCCGAGCTGCTGACCGCGCCGTCTGACGAAAGGCATCGGACTCAGCCATCTCCAGCGGCACGAAGTGCGGGTGCTTCTGCCCGAACATCATTGCCTGCGCCAGCTCGGCGCACTCGTCCTGGTCCACCATGATCTGGCTCTTGCCGTCCTCATGGGAGAAGTGGAAGATGTAGTCCCGCGGCTCAACATCGGAACCCTCCGAAGCGCCGCACCCATCAGCGCTTCGGTCCTCCGCCCCCTCCGCATCGGCGGGGTCCCGTCCCTCCTCCACGACGACGATCTCATCGCCGCCCTCGGTCGCCCGAACTGCGACCTCCTCGCCCCCCTGGGCCCAGGTCTCCTCGACCCCCCCTGCCGGCACCTCGGCCGCGGGCACCTCGGGCTCGGATCCGGGCAGTGTAGGCCGGTTAACCTCCCGACCTGAGGAAGAGGACCCTCCCACCTCCGTCCTCCTCTTCCTCTTCTTCTGGCCGGCCTCAGCTCCGGCAGCTCCGGCCGCCCTCTTCTTCGAGGGAGCCACGGCGGACTCCCCCCCAGCCCGTGGTGCCGGGTCTCGCTGGACCGGCACCTCAACCATTGGCGGCGGCGCCGCCACAAAAGAGTCCGCATACAGCGGACTGGCGAACCTTGCTCTTCCTGCGACAGGCCCACTCATCAGCAAAAATATATATATATATATATATAAAAAAAAAAAAAAAAAAAAAAAAATTTATATATATACACCGACCTCCGGCCATTGCAGCTTTTATCCTCCCCGAGGTGAATGACTTCCAGTCCCTTTCGCGCACCGACCTGAGCACTGCGACGATACCTGCGTAGTCCGGTAGCTTGAACCTGGAAGAGTGAGGACCTGAAAGCAAAACAGCAAAACATCAGTTAGACCAAAGCTGAGAGGAAGGAGGACAGTTCGGTCTGCAAACCCCTACCCGGGGAAAAATTTCAATCCCGGGTGTATCTCCCCTACGGATCGAGTCCAACCACTTCGGCAGCCCGGAGGTAGAAGTAGCTGCGTGACCAGTCCTCGACCTTGGACAGCTTGCTAGCCTTCCACCCCGAGTTGCTAGCCTCAAGGATGTTCGCCGCGGGCTTGAAGGCAGCGTAGTAGGTTCCCGGGATCCCAGGATTAGCCTTCTGCTGGGTGAGGGCCTCGAACATAGGCACCGTCACCGCCACGTCGCACTCGTGCCCCAGGGTCAGCAGCACGACCATCCCTTGGATCGTGGATGGGCAGACCTGTGAGAAGGCCAAGCCCCGTGCCCGGCAGTAGCTGACGAGCAGCTCGGGAAGAGGAAGACCCAGCCCGCACTTCAGGAAGAACCCCTCATACAAGCAGACGAAGCCAGCCAGAGGATTCCACGGGCGCTCATCCGGTCTGGGCAGTCGAAGCTCTGCGGCAGCGGGGAAGTCGCACAACTCCCTCAGTAGTCTAAGCGAGTCCGGCGTGCTCCAAGTCGCCGACCCGCCCTGCTCATAGGGAGCCAGGGAAGACCTCCTCGCCCTGACCACCCGTACTCCGCCACCGCGACCGCCCTGCCGACCGCCTCGGTCGCCCATACCCCCGGTTCCTCTCCTAACCTGGACAGCACCGCGACCGCCGGAGGAATATCGTATCACCGTCTTCTTGCGGAGATGGGTCCCAGGGAGCAGCGGGGCAGCCCTCGAAGTTGAAGGGGCAGACTGTTCCCCACTGTCTGCGCCTCGACACGGAGAGGAGGCATGCTCGGAGCCACCGGAAGAAGAACTCGGAGAGTCGCTGCGGTTGTCGCGAGATGCCGACTCGTCGCTCGACTCGGCCCTAATTCCGTCTAACATCGACGCCATCGCACAAGGGGAGGAAGAAATCGAAAAACAGAGAAAGGAAGGAATCAAAGGGTTTAGGAAGAGGGAGTTACCTTGAGAGTATGCGCGTAAAGCTCTAGCTGAAGGAGGACGAAGGGTTTAAATAGAGGAAGGGGACAACGAAGCGACGTCTGGACACGTGTCGAAGAGGGCACGGCCCCCCCAAAACCTAATGATGACGCCTCTTCATTATCCCCACGCCAAAAAAGCAAAGGACGCCTCGGTAAGCGTAAAACGTCTTTCACACGCCGCGCGTGGACAAAAAGTAAAGGACGCCTCGGTAAGCGTGAAACGTCTTTCACACGCCGCGCGTGGACAGTGCACGCGAAAAGGGAGGCGTCTTTTCGTTCTCCCACGTGAGGGGTACACGCCAACCACCTACGGATTTTTCGGAAAAGGCGACATGTGTGAGCGCGGTGGACCATCCTAAGATGCGCCGAACTAACATCAGATCAACTTCGGTATGCTCGCCTCGCCTCACGATACCGAACTGGGGGGGGCCTATTGTTGGAGGTGGGTCTAGCACCCCCAATTAGTTAGGCCCATCTTAGTGAGGACCCCTTTTCAGTCCGGTCACCGACCTGAAGGCCCCGCGCTCGTCACTCCGAGCTCCCGAAGACGCACCTCGGGCCCGCGCTGATACTCCGCCAGAGCAGGAAATGTCAGAAGATCAGAAGGCACGTGGGAGTTGGTGAAACAGCACCCTACCCGCGTAGGGACGTGCCTTCGATCCGACGTCCCACCAACCCTGCAGAGTTGACAAAGAGGGAAGGGCACGTGGAGCAGAGTTGGTGAAACAGTGCGCTGCCCTACAGAGGTATGGCGCCGAGCTCATCATGACCTCCTGCCGCGAAAGTCGGAGCACGCCTCCTAGGCCACCTTACCCGCAAAACAAGCCGAAGACGACACGTGGCCCGAGATCCCGGGGAGCAGGAAGTCAACTGCCAGTATAAATACCCCTCGTTGTCATTAATGATCGAGATCTGGATTTTTTGGGCCTCTCACCTACTACAAGTCACCCGACCTCTCTCTCTCTCTCGTTTGTAACAAAGCAGTATTTTTAGAACCCCGAACTGGACCCCTGTCGGAACCAGTTCGCAGCTCTAAATCGCCCACGTCTCTCTATCTTAAATAAAGGAATACGGTCCGCGACCTGTTCTCCAATTCCCGACCTACCTTAGTTGTGGTTAACTGTCTCTAATTAACGAAAATCTCACCTCTCATCACCTAATCACCTCGCAAAACACACTTAGTGATCCTCGGGATCAACAAACGGGCAAGATAAATTTCTGTGGAGACATACATCAGATAAGTTTAAATTTGTATTTTCCTCAGTCCACACATGGGATCAAGTTAGAGAGATTATATAACATCCCAATTTCTGGTATATGCGGAGATGCTTATAAGAATTAATATGGCTACCTATGCCACTAAAGTGCACTTATATTTTCGGTCACTTGTCCAGAGAGAACTCCAGAGTTAAGCGTGCTTGAACTGGAAAAATTTAAGGATGGGTGACATGCCGGGAAGTGATTCGCGGTACCGTGCGAGTGAGGACAAAACATGGGAAAAGATTACGTGTGATTTGTCGGGTCAGTAAACAAGATTTGCTAGCCTCCTGGACTAGCGTACCGACCGTCAGACAAGGGTGGGCCCACGGGCCGAGAGAGGACGTGGGGCCAACTGGTAAAGGCGGTCGGGGCGTTATAGATTATGCCACAAGTATTGTGGAGTCGAACTGTGTGGTTTGGACACGGAATACCGCGATGTGGTTTTATTAATTGGCTGGCCGTACGGAACAAACTATCCACCGGAGCGAGAATACGTATTTGGAGTCTTCACAACGCTTGTGTTCTTTTCAGGGAATGGAATGAGACGAGAGACCACCTATTTTTGTATGTCTATACTCTTTCAGAGTATGGTTTGATGTGGCAGGAATCTGCTCGGAAATATACTAAATCAAGACTAGTCTGAGACCTTACAAGGAATAATATCTTATAAAGGAGATCAACAACATGGTATCTTGATTCAACTTGCATTTCAGATGGAAGGAGCGAAAAGCTAGAATTCAAAAATCGGACTTCAATTCAGTAATTCAACTCACTCGATAACTGAAAAACCATCCGAAACACGATAACGTCTCTTGATTACGAGAAGAATCTGCGTCTTCAGGAAATCCTTCAACGCTGGTTTGCATCATCTCACATTCATGGCTAAATAGATTAGTTAACGATTATATGTTCCTCAATAAAGGGCTGCTCTGACTCCCTGTTAAACTAGAGTTGATTCTTTTGTCATCTTCTCCATTTTCACAACTTGTATGTACAATACTATTCTTTGATCAATGAATTTCATATTTAATCCAAAATATATTAAATGTAAACTAGCTAGATAAAATTCTTATGAATTTCTAGTATTGTTAAATTTGAGTTTTTTTAGAGATAAACTTTGAAATATTTCAAAATTTTTTTATCCAATTATAAATATTAAAATATTAAATAACTAATATATCTTTATCTCAAAAAAAAATCCTAATATCAATAATTTTAATTTTAATTATTAAATGATGTAATTCTCATTTAAACCAAGTCAAAAACATCTTATCTCATTATATAAACTTGAATGGTTGACACGTACGATAATTATAATTCACGAGATCATGACATGTGTTATCGTTAATTTAGATCATGACATGTAGCAATGCAATAATATAAACTATCTAATTTTTAGCTACTTATTTTTAAACAGACAAAATAAGAAAATGTGAAAAAGAAATTGTGCTTTTAATGATTTTAAACCTAATAAAATAAAATAAAGTAAAGTATGAGAAAAAAATAAAAACTACAAAAGAATATATAAACTTTTAAATCTATATAAGATAAATATATCAAATAACATTATATTGATAAATGAAAGTTTTACTTTAAAATTTAATTATATGGTTATGATGATTATCAATTATTTAAATATTTTTTTATCTTACCCGCGTATCACACTTGACCTAATCTAATATATATATATATATATATATATATATATATATATATATATATATATATTGGTTTGTAATTCCTCTTGCAAGGGTGTATATGAATGGTTCTTCATACCTTTTAAATGACAATAATATACTAAAATATGGATGCTTCTTGACATATCACATCATTCTGCTAAATGGTTACCAGCTGATCTAGGTCAACTTAAATGTAATGTGGATGCTTTTTGGCATATCAATTCTGACAGATATGAGATTGGATGGATATTGAGAGGTGAATAGGAAAGAGTGTGGTGGTATGGTGCCAAAGCTTATCCCTGATTTCAGTTATGCTTATATTCAGAAGCTACTACTCTTATTTTAAGGATTCTCTTTTTACAGACATAAAACGGACACGCCAGAACAAGGTGAATTTTGGGCGATTAGGGTTTCCGAAAAAAATTGATGGCATGCAAGATTTACTGCGGCGTCGCTGCCATCGGAATGGAACCGGAGGGGACGGAGCTTCCTTCACCTGTAATGGATTCAAAAAAAGAAGGGTTGAAGAAAGGTTCATGGGCGAACGTGATGAAAAATAAACCAAGTCTATCAAAACATGAGTTTCAAACTGAGGAGATTGAAGGATCGGATATGGTGATAGTTCCGGAGGATGTGTTAGAGGATACTCCATTTTGGGAAGATTTCTTACTCGGGAGGTTTTGTCGATAACATCATGTGGCAAAGGTTCACGTAATAGTGAACAAAATCTGGCCATCAGGAGACAAAACTTTGAAAATTGATGTCTTTGAAATGAATCAAACAACGCTGAAATTCAGGATCAGAGACTCAACAGTTCGCACAAGGGTTCTGAGAAGGGGCATGTGGAATACTGGTGATATTCCCATGATTGTATTGAAGTGTTCACCTATTGTCGAAGATACGCAACTAGAGATAAAGACTCTCCCAATGTGGGTAACATTGAAAAATATCCCACACTCGATGTATTCTTGGAAGGGCATGAGGTTTATTACTAGTGCAGTGGGAATACCCAAGAGGTTGCACCCAAAAACAGAGCTATGCACAAATTTCGAAGAAGCTAAAGTTTTCGTTGAGGCTGATCTGTCGAAGGAGCTGCCAAAAAAATTCCATTTCAAATTGAAGATGGATGAGGAAGCATTGGTTGAGTTTTCATATCCATGGCTACCGCCTCGTTGCTCTGTTTGTGAAAAATGGGGTCATCTTGATGCAGTTTGTGTCGTTAATTCGGGGAAGAACTCTGCAGAATTCAACAAAAAAGTCTAATAAAGAAAAATTAGATATGGGGAATAAAGGGACTGAAAAAAGGAGCAGAGTAAATTAGAATCTCCGTTGGCAATAACGGTTGTTGCAGATGTTGATGATTCTGCATCAAAAAATATATGTCACAAGAAAGAAGATGAATGGAACAATGTTGAAAAGACGGAGATGTCGGAGAGTGTGGAGAAAGCCGAGATGGGAGGCCTGTGCAAAATGGACTTGATCGCAGAACATAACCATATGGATGTAGAGAAATCATGGAATGAGGTGTCTCCAAATAAAGTTGGTAGACAAGTTCAGGACAAGAGATGTTCTGATTTCATCACCATATTGTTACTCAGATGAAGTAGCAATAGTGAGAACAGAAGTGAAGGATTTTGGAACCAAGGATGGTGAAGTCGAGGAAGGTGAAATTCAAATAGATGAACATAATCGAAACAATAAGAGTGTTACCGTGAAACCAGATGAACCGGGAACTCGTATCCCACTTCATAGAGCTTCAAATTCCACTCGCAAGAACGGATTTGGAAATTCAGCCTCGACAACGACGGAGCCAGCTCTAAGTTGTCAGACAAAAAAGAAATCTCAAAAGAAAAATTAGATGACGGGGTTCTTTTGGAATGTTCGCAGTTTCAACAAATTTTTTAAACATTCCATCGTTCGCAGTTGGGTAAATTCAAAGTCTATGCAGTTTGGGTGTTTGTTGGAGACAAGAGTCGAGGAAAGCAAAGCGAACCAAATTGTTGCTTCAGTTTTTCAGGGATGGTCATTTTTATCAAATTATGAACATCATCAGTTAGGTCGTATTTGGGTGGTATGGAAAGCAAGTGCGAGACAAACTCCAGTACTCAAGAGTGATCAAATGATCACATGCTCAGTTCTTGTAGAAGGAAAGGAAGACGAGTTTTTATGTTCATTCGTCTATGCATCTAATTTTGTGAAAGAGAGAAAGGTGCTATGGGAAGACATATGAAACCATCACGATTCGCCATTGTTTAAAAACAAGTTGTGGCCAATATGTGGTGACTTCAATGAAATCCTTGCGGGCAGGAGAAGAACACTCAAATTATGTAGATTCTCCATTTATTCCCATGGGAATGCGTGATTTCCAAGACACTGCTAGATATTGTTCTATAGTTGATCTTGGATATCATGGACCATTGATGACTTGGTGTAATAAGAGGGATGACGAGATGAATTGTAAAAAGCTCGATAGTGCACTGATTAATGAGCATTAGCTGTTGGCTTTCCCACAGTCATACACAGTTTTCGAAGTTGATGGTTGTTTAGACCACACGAGAGGAAGAATCATGTTTGAAACAGAAATGAGTCGACGTAGGAGACCATTTAAGTTTGTGAACATTCTTACAACTCTTACACAATTTCTTGAGAAATTGGAAAGTTATTGGAGAACAACGTATCCATTATACATTTCAACATCATCAATGTATCGACTCTCGAAGAAGTTAAAAGCGCTGAAACCTTTACTTCGAGAGCTGGGGAAAAAAATAAATTGGGAGACTTACTGCGTCGTACTAGAGATGCACATGCTGATTTATGTACTAAACAAGCTGTTATTCTTCTTGATCCATCTCAACAAGCGATAGAAGAAGAAGCTCAAGCGTATGGGAAATGACAAAAACTGGCCGATCTGGAGGAGAGATTTCTTAAACAAAGAGCAAAACTCCATTGGTTGAATGTAGGAGATGGAAATAATTCCTCTTTTCACAAGTCAGTCCAACTTAGGAAGATGGAGAATACGATTAGAGAGGTTATGGGTCCAGATGGTGAAGTGATAAAAAAAATGGAGACGAGATTAAAAATGAGGCTGGGAGATTCTTTCGAGAATTTTTAACTCACCAACCAGAAGATTATACAGGAATGTCAGTGGAAAGTCTTCAAGAGATGCTTCAATTTAGAGTCTCTGAAGCAGACCAGAATATGCTAATTAACGATGTTACTGAGGAGGAAATTCAGCGAGTCTTTTTTTCCATGCCGAAGGATAACACTACAAGAAAACAAGGGGTTTTCCGACGGGCAAAAAACCGTCAGAAATTTCCGTCGGCAATATGACGGATTTCCGACGAACAGAATATCCGTCGGAAATCCGTCGGATATGTGGTCCGTCGGAAATTTATCCGACGGATGTTGATCTTGCCGACATGATGGCGACGGTTTTCCGACGAGTGACATCCGTCAGAAAACTTCCGACGGATTTTCGATGATTTTCCGATAGATGCTGGTCTTGCCGACATGGTTACCGACGGTTTTCCGACGATTGCATCCGTCGGGTAATTTCCAATGGATTTCCGACGGATTTCCGATGGATTTCCGACGGATTAAACTTTGCCGACATGGTTGCCGACTACGTTGCCGACATCAATAATATATATTTATTCCATCGGAATTCCGTCGGAATGCCGTCGGAAAACTCAAAAAACTTTGGTTATAAAAACGTATCCACCCCTCATTCATTTAGAATCACAACAAATAAAAAAAAAACAAACACATATATAATGTCTTATTTTTGATCGTGGATGGACAAACCTCCGCGTGGTCCCGCGACGGGAGAATTGACGGATGAGTTCGCACAAGGTGTGGAAGAGTTCATGAACTTTTCATCAAACAATAGCATGACATCGGAATACGGTAAAATGTATTGTCCTTGTACTAAATATCGAAATTATATATTAGTCACAGTTAGGGATGTAAGGAAGCACTTATATAAGAATGCATTTATGCCTGGTTACAAGATTTGGTATACTCACAGAGAAACCGATTCAATGGTGCATTATTATGGTAGCACATCGGATAGGTTTGGTAGTACTTCGGGTTCTAGGTTAGAGGAACCAACACCGGATGTAGATGTTAACGCAGGTTACACTCAGATGGTGAATGATGCATTTGGTGAAAACATAGCATCTTTTCATCATGTTGAGGATAGTAACAAGGTAGAGGAACAAAATTTAGCAGCGCTGAATTTTTTTGATATGCTAGATGCATCTAAGCAGCCATTATACAGAGGATATAGAGAAGGACTATCGCCTCTATCAGCTACAAGCAGGTTGATGGCTATAAAGATGGATTTTAACTTGGCCGAAGATTGTGTTGATGCGATAACTGATTTTGTGAGAGATGTCTTACCTGAAGATAATATTTCACCGGCTTCATACTACGAGATTCAGAAGCTTGTAGATGGTCTTGGATTACCTTATCAGATGATAGATGTGTGCATCGATAACTGTATGATCTACTGGAGAAAGGATGAAAACTGGTTGAAGTGTTGGTTTTGTCACAAACCTCGGTATCAGGATACAGGAGGCAGAGTACATGTTCCACAAAACGGATGTGGTATCTTCCCCTAACTGATAGATTGAAGATGTTATATCAATCCCAGCGCACGGCTGGGCCTATGAGATGGCATGCAGAACATAACTCAGCTGGAGAGATAGCGCATCCTTCAGATACAGAAGCATAGAAACATTTTCTAGAGGTTTATCCTAATTTTGCATGTGAGCCAAGGAACGTATACTTGGGGTTATCTACGGATGGATTCAACCCATTTGGAAAGCATGGGAGAAAACATTCGTTGTGGCCAGTAATCGTCACACCGTACAATTTACCGCCATCTATGTGCATGAAACGAGAGTTTTTGTTCCTCACGATCCTCGTCCCAGGTCCAGAGCATCCTAAGAGATCGCTTGATATTTTTTTACAGCCATTAATTTATGAGTTGAAAATGTTATGGAAAGATGGTGTTGAAGCGTTCGATGTATCCCTGAAACAGAATTTTATGATGCGTGCGGTACTTATGTGGACCATAAGTGATTTCCCAGCATACGGTATGCTATCTGGATGGTCGGCGCATGGAAGGTTGGCGTGTCCGTATTGTCAAGATAACACTGATGCGTTCCAATTGAAGAACGGACGTAAGACTTCTTGGTTCGATTGTCATCGACGATTTCTACCGCATGATCATCCATTTCGTCGGAGCACAACATTGTTTAGAAAGAACAAAAAAGTTTTTGATGATCCACCTCCTGAGGTAGATGGAAATTATATTAAGAATCAGTTAAGAGATTTTGGTGCCGAGAAGACAGTTTCATGCGGGGGTAATGGGCATTATCCCGTTGACGGTTGTGGTGAGTACCACAATTGGCACAAGAAGAGTATTTTTTGGGATTTACCATATTGGAAAGACCAATTGCTTCGCCATAATCTAGATGTGATGCACATTGAAAAGAACGTTTTCGACAACATCATGAACACTGTTCTAAATGTGCAAGGAAAGGCGAAAGATAATTTGAAGGCCAGATTGGACTTGCCCGATATTTGTTCTCGTAAGGAGTTGCATGTAATGTCTAACGGGAAATCACTACATCCCCCTGTTTTCCGGATGAATGCGTCTTCAAAGGAGGAATTCTTCGATTGGATTAAGCATGGTGTCAAATTCCCAGATGGATACGCATCTAACCTTCGTAATTGCGTCGATAGTTCAGAAGGGAGGTTTTCTGGGATGAAGAGTCATGATTGTCATGTTGTCATGCAGCGCCTCCTTCCATTTGCATTTGAATGTCTTCTTCCTATAAACGTCCATGGAGCTATTGCAGGTTTACATACATTTATACTATCACGTATGGTGATTTTATATTTGTGATTACTAAACGGAAGTTATTTAATTTTGTCTGTGTACGTACGTACTATTTATGCAGGGATCGGTGCTTTCTTCCGGGATCTATGCACGAGATCACTTACACCAACCGGCATCCGAAATCTAGGGGAAAACATCCTGGTTCTCCTTTGCAACCTCGAGAAAATATTTCCTCCTGCCTTTTTTGATGTTATGGAACATCTTCCTATTCATCTCCCTCGAGAAGCAGCACTTGGTGGGCCTGTTCAATACCGATGGATGTACCCTTTTGAGCGGTATATGTTCCACCTAAAGAAGAAGGTGAAAAATCTTTCTAAAGTCGAGGGTTCTATTGTCGCACAGAGCATTAATGAAGAAACTTCCAACTTTGCTAGCTACTACTTTCCAGTGCAAGTCAAAACAAAAAGTAGACGCCACGCACGTCATGATGATAGAGGGAACAGAGTTAGTTATCCTGTCTATGTTCCCGATATATTTACTCAGATTGGACGACTAAGTGGAAAAAGCAAGGATCGACGACTATTAGAGGAGGAGCAAAGGCACTTGCATATGTATATTCTGACAAACTGCGATGACGTTTTAGAATATGAGAGGTACCTAATTAAATGTTATTTTGGTGTTGGTTAATGTTATTATAATTTTCTAATGCATTTGTTAATGCACAGGATGTTCATGACCCAAATACGCGAATGGTATCCAAATTACACAGAGGATGAGCTTGATGTCGTCAAGCAGAATGACTTTGGTGATTGGTTGAAATATCATGTAAGTGATAAATGATAATTTATTATTATATATTTAAATTCGAATAATAATTTTTATATATAAACATTGTGTCGATTATTGTCCACTTGAAATTTTACCAGGTTCGTCAGATGACTGCTCTCGGTAATGAGTTTCCGACCTGGTTAGTTGAGATGATGAAAGGGTCGACGTTTATTGCAAAGTCTTATCCGATGTATTGCACCCGAGGGTATGTTTTTAAGGCTCATCGGGAAGGAAGCTCAAAGACAACTTGTAATTCTGGTATATCAACTCAATCTGGAGAAATTGTGTACTACGGTGTCCTCGGCGAAATATTGGAGGTCCATTATCCGGGGATGCTCGACTTGAGGTGCATTGCGTTATATTGTGAGTGGTATAGTCCTGTAGGAGGTGTACGCCATGACGCATTTGGTGTTACATCTGTCCACTCTCGAAGGCGACTTCAAAAATACGATCCTATCATTCTTGCTTCACAAGCAGATCAAGTTTCCTACATTCGATACCCCCGGGTTAGGAACAAGCAAGACCCTTGGATTACAGTTACGTCGATACACCCAAGGGGAAGAGATTATGGTGTGGAAGAGCACGACCCTTTGCAGGTTCCGGCAATAGGTAACTTAGGTCCGATCGAGCATTCTCTTGAAGTTGATCTCGTGGTTGATTTCACCATGGACGGGAATGACGAGGTCTTTGAGGATTGAGAGGAAGAGATCGGTGAATTTGACGAGAACTCCGATTCAGCTACGTCAGATTATTCGTCGGATTCCGAATAATGAATTTTATGTAATATATTGTATTTATCTATCTTGTTTTAACATTTTTATGAAATAAAAACGTAGCTTTTTCCCGTAAATTAAACATAAATATAGTAACGCAATATTTACGGTTTTAGCCGGTGGATTTAAGGTTTTTCCGACGGCTTAGGGTCTTAGCCGAGGTAATCTTATTCCCCCGGCTAAAACCGTAATCCGAACAAGTTTTAGCCGAGGGAAAAAGATTACCCCGGCTAAAACCGTATCCGGACAATGTTTAGGCGGGGAAAAAAATTTACCTCGGCTAAAACCGTAGGCCATCGGAAATCCGTCGGAAATTTTTGACGGATTTCCAACGGCCTACGGTTTTAGCCGAGGTAATCTTTTTCCCCCGGCTAAAACCGTATCCGGACAATGTTTAGCCGGGGGAAAAACATTTCCTCGGCTAAAACCGTATTTGGACAATGTTTAGCTGGGGGAAAAAGATTTCCTCTGCTAAAACCGTAGGCCGTCGGAAATCCGTCGGAAATTTCCGTAGGATTTCCGACGGCCTACGGTTTTAGCCGAGAAAATCTTTTTCCCCCGCCTAAAAATTATTCCGGTGGTTTTTTCCTCGTCTAAATCCGTAAATCCCCCCGGCTAAAACATTAAATCTCCTCGGCTAAATCCGTAAATCCCTCGGCTAAAACCGTAAATTCCCCAGGCTAAAACCATAAATCCACCCCGGCTAAAACCATAAATCCCACCCGGTTAAAACCGTAAATCACCCCTCGGCTACAACCTTAAATCCCCCCGGCTAAAACGGTAAATCCCCTCGGCTAAATCCGTAAATCCCTCGGCTAAATCCGTAAATCACTCGGCTAAAACAGTAAATCCTCCAGGCTAAAACCATAAATCCCCCCGGCTAAAACTATAAATCCCCCCGGTTAAAACCGTAAATCACCCCTCGGCTACAACCTTAAATTCCCTCGGCTAACCGTCAATCCCCCCGGCTAAAACCGAAAATTCCTCGGCTAAAACCGTAAATCCCTCCGGCTAAAATAGTAAATCCCGAGCAACTTTTAGCCGAGGCACCGAAAATCGTAAATCAGGCGTATACCGTCTCGGCCAAAACCGATAGTGCCTCGGCTAAACCAGAAAATACTAGCATCCGTCGGAAAAAGATTTTCTCGGCTAAAACCGTAGGCCGTCGGAAATCCTACGGAAATTTCCGGCGGATTTCCGACGGATTTCCGACGGATGCTAATATTTCGGTTTTAGCCGAGGCATTTTCTGTTTTATACTTAACATTTTTTTTCAAAATATCATAAGCCGTCGGAAATCCGTCGGAAATTTCCGACGGATTTCCGACAGATGCTAGTATTTTCTGTTTTATACTTGGCATTTTTTATAAATATCATAAGCCGTCGGAAATCCGTCGGAAATTTTCGACGGATTTCCGACGGATTTAGGGTATAGGGTTTAAATTTACAATATTTTGAACACACTTGGTCTTCATTTGTGTAGAAGTAACAAATTTAAACTACTTTCTGTAAAAAAAATGCTAATAATCAAACATTTTAAACTTTTTAATTGAAACCGAAACAATCTCGTACATGTCCTTATATGTTCTATAAGTTTTTATGAATGCTTGATATCGTTCATCGATCGATTTTTACAAAAGCGTATATAACTTGTTCTGATTGGTTTTCAAAAGTTTTTCTTATAAGTAAATACCACAAATGGTATTTAAACATCAAAATTTATCTAATTTTTCATTTTTAAACCCTAAACCCCATATTTGTCATAAATCCGTCGGAAATTTCCGACGGCTTTTATATATTTTCCCCGGGAAATTGAACCGTGTAACGAAAATCGTTGAAAAGTGGAGCGGTTAATTTATTTCGATTTCCGACGGGAAACCGACGGGTCGGTCCGTCGGAAACGACGTAAATTTATTTCCAAAAACTGATTCATCTTCAATCTTCCATTTATTTCTCTATTCAATCTTCTTCTTCTCTCTGCGTATTCTCTCTTCATTCTTCTTTGCTCTTCTGCTCTCTCTTCTTCTTCTTCTTCTCCCCTCTTCTTCTCTCTTCTTCTCTCTTCTTCTTCTCCCCTCTTCTTCTCCCCTCGCCGAGCCTCCCTGTCCCTCGCCGAGCCTCCCTGCCCCTCGCCGCCTCGCCGGAGCTCACCCTCTCAGCCTCGCCGCATCGCCGCCGGAGCTCCTCCTTGATGTAAGTCCTTCTTTTTCTTTTGGATTTAGATTTGTTGATTTGGTGTTTGGGGAAGAGATTTGGTGTTTGTGGTTTCAGATATAAATGTAGATTAATATGTAAAATTTGATGTTTGTGGTTTGATTTGGTGTTTATGTTTTTAGATTTAGGTTGGATATAGATCTAGATTTATATATTTCTTGAAATTTTTCCATGTGGATTTAGATTAGGTTTTTAGCTTAGGTTATATATACACCAACATTTTTAAAAACCTTTTTAAAAATTATATATAAGAAAAACATTTATGAAAATTTATATATATGCAAAAAATTTATGAAAAACATTTAATCAAATTTAGATATATAAGAAAAACATTTATGAAAATTTATATATATGCAAAACATTTATGAAAAACATTTAATCAAATTTAGATATATGAAAAAAACCATTTATATATATATATATGTATTTCAAAAAACGTTTTTATATATAGTTATATATAAAAAAACGTATTTTGAAAAATTTATATATATATATGTATATAAAACGTTTTTTATATATAGTTATATATTAAAAATGTTTTTTGTAAATTTTATATATATATAATATGTATATACAACTTTTTATATAAATGTAAATTATAAAAAAAACTTTTTTATATAGTTATATATTAAAAACATTTTTTGTAAATTTTTTATATATTTAATATGTTTAGAAAACGGTTGTAATATATATGTAAATTTAAAAAAAAAACTTTTTTATATACTTATATATTATAAACGTTTTTTGTACATTTTTTATATATTTAATACGTATATAAAACGTTTTTTTATAAAAATGTTAATTTAAAAAACTTTTTTCTATAGTTATATATTAAAAACGTTTTTTGTAAATTTTTTATATATTTAATATGTATATAAAACGGTTTTTATATATATGTAATGCTACAATGTTTTTTTATGTAAGGTTTTGTCTTTTTTACATGTATTTATTGCTTATATAAATTTTCAAATGATTTCGTTTACTTTTTTTTAATTGTTGTAGGTCTTACGAGAATTTTGATAGTGACCGTGCCGGCGGTTCGAGGCAAGGAGAGCGGAGGCCCGCAGCCTCAAATCCGAACCCGGGTTTTGTTCCGCCTACGGCGCCTTCACCTACTCTCGATGCAGAGAGTGTAGGTCAACCGACGATCATGACCGTCGAGGAGCTGGTTCAACAGCCGGGACGAGAACTACTCATAGTTCTCGACCCGAAACGCCGCACCCCGAGATCTACTTGGTAATACTATGTCTTTTCTTAAATAATCTTTTTATATTTATTATTGATTTTTTATTTGTTTTTTTTCATAGGTTTGGATACTCTGGGAATGGCATTAGCAAGTCGATTTTGAGGATGTTGCACAGCCTCCTCAAACACCCGTACCCAACATATGCCTCTATGCCGTCGGACGACCAAGATATGTGGTTTCGTACCTTTGCGGTAAGTGATAATTTAATTACTTATTTGTATTATATTTTGAATTTTTGTTAACAAATTTTATTTCTATTTCTTTTGTAGCAAGAGTTTAATTGGAAGTATACGCTTACGAAGACGGTCGAGGCAGAATTTCACTCGGAGGCTGCCCGACAATTCTCTCGCCACATCTGCGATTGGAAGAAGGCTTGGAAGAAGGGGAAAGATAAGCCGAAAGGTTTGAACGAGGTTGTGTACAATGGGTACCAGCCCTACTGGAATTTGCCGACTACCGTAGCTGTTTCTGAGACTCACACCAAGAACCGGAGGAGTGACCGGAAGGGGAAGGGAAAAGCAGTTCACAACAACGGGGCAAAGAGCTACTTGACAACGGCCGACGAAATGGTAAGTACTTTTTCGGTTTTTAGTTCTTTTTTATTAAAAAACGGTTTTCTTTAACCGTTTTATATATTTCGTAGACGGCGGAATTGGGCGAAGAGCCGGATCACCTTGCATTGATGGAGAGGACGCACACCAACAAGAAGACGGGCCAAATTCAAGATTTAGAAGTGAGGGAGTACGTCGAAACCGTGAAGAGGACGAAAGACGATTTGCTCACCCAGAGATCGCAAGACGATTACACCGGATCCAACGAAGTCACTCAGGCCGAGCTTAACGAGCTAGTCCTCGCGGTAAGTAAAACTTATGATAATATTTATTAAGATAATTTTTATTTTTTTGAAATTCTAAACTTTTTAATTGTTTTTGTAGGAGATACCGGTTAGGAAAGGTCGTCGGCCGGGGTTGGGTAAGATTGCGACCCAATCCCCTTCTTTTTTGGTCGGTTTCTCGATGGATGAAGACCTTATCTAGCAAAACGAAGAGCTCACGGCGAAGGTCACGGTATTGGAGGACAAGCAAACCAAGTGGGTGGATTTCTTCAAGACGAAGTTCCCGGACTTGCCCCCGGATTTATTTTGATTATGTTTTTTTTAATGTAATTTCAACTATTTCTAAAACTTTTAAATATTTATGTTTTGTAAAATTTTATTTATATAATTTATTTTCGTTTTTAAAATCATTTAATTTATTTAATTTAATTAATTTATAATTTTAATAAATATTAATTATATATATATATTTTTTCTAAATATTAAAAAAATTACACATTACCGTCGGAAATCTGTCGGAAATTTCCGACAGATTTCCGACGGTTTGAGAACCTCATCGATGGATACATCGTCGGAAATCCGTCGGTAAATAATCCGTCGAAAATCCTTCGCTAAATTAACCGTTAGAAATCCGTCGGTAAACAAGTCGTCGGAAATCTGTCGGTAAACAAGCCGTCGAAAATCCGTCGGTAAACAAGTCGTCGGAAATCCGTCGGTAAACAAGCCGTCGGAAATCCGTCGGTAAACAAGCCATCGGAGTGGATTCTCAATCCGTCGGAAATCCCTCGAATTATCGTCAAAATTATTCCCGACGAAAAACTCGTCGAAAATCCGTCGGTAAATCGGCTGTCGGAATTCCATCGGAAATTTCCTACGAATTTTCTATTCCGACGAGATAGAACCGACGGAAAAATTCCGTCGGAAATCCGTCGTAAACGCCCATTTCTGACGGATTTCCGATGGATTTTACCGTCGGTTCTAGCGTGTTTTCTTGTAGTGTAAATCTTCGGGACAAGAGGCTACACTAGTGAATTTTTTAAGTCGGCTTGGCCGATTATTGGTAAGGATTCACCATAGCTATCCAATCATTCTTCATTAAAGGTTTTTTGCCGAAAGGATTAAATTCAACGATTCTTGCTCTTCTCCCGAAAAAGACGCATTGATAGAGATCAAAGACTACCGTCCAATCTCTTGTTGCAATGTACTCTACAAAGTGATCTCAAAGATTTTGGCAAATAGACTCAAGGGGATGTTACCAAAATTTATTGGGATTAACCAATCGGCATTTGTGAAGGAGAGGTTACTGATGGAGAATGTTCTCCTAGCTACAGAGTTGGTCAAGGACTACCATAAGGATTCGATATCCACTCGATGTGCGATGAAAATTGACATTTCGAAAGCATTCGATTCAATTCAGTGGAGGTTTTTACTCAACACGTTATCAGCCTTAAATTTCCTAGAACAATTCATTCATTGGATCAACCTATGCATCTTTACGGCATCTTTCTCGGTCCAAGTGAATGGAGAATTAGCTGGGTTCTTTAGAAGTGTAAGGGGTCTAAGACAAGGTTGTTCTCTATCTCCATATCTTTTTGTTATATGCATGAACGTGTTATAAGATGAGCGATAAGGAAGCGGTGGAAAGAAGAATCGGTTTCATCCAAAGTCTAAGGCTATTCAACTAACCCATCTATGTTTTGCAAATGATCTCATGATCTTTGTGGATGGAAAGAGACGTTCTATTGAATGGGTAATCAATTTTTTTTGACGAATTTGCTGCAACATATAGCGTAAAGATTAGTTTGGAGAAATCCACATTATATATGGCTGGTTTTACAGTATGCAGTCGAGAGAAAATTTTAGTGGCTTGAAGGAGTATATATTCAGTGGCTTGAAGTTAATACTAGCTGCTTCATTTTTCTTAATATGAAACGGAGGGGGTATATATTCAGTGGCTTGAAGTTAATACTAGCTGCTTCGTTTTTCCTAAGCAAGAGTCGAGCAATCATCATTCAACTAAGAAAAATTTAGTTAGTTGACCATTAAAATAAATGAGCCAAAAATAATTACTCCCTCTGTTTTTTTATATAAGGGGTTTTAGACATTTTGTTTTATTTTTTTTTATAAGCGGTTTTCTCACTTTTTGTCTCGGTATTATCAAGAAACATTAATAATGAACATTGATAATGTAAACAGTCCAATAAACAATTTTTTTTTTTGGTCAACTATCCATCTATTACATCACTGTTGGATTTGGATGAATGCTCCGTAGAGCATCCACCGCAAGCTCGTTATGACATACATGGGAAAATAAATAACCTCGTGCTCGAGCCCCTTTTGCAAAAGTATCGGCACGTACATTTAAAATTCGAGGGATGCGAGATAAACTAAAAGCATCGAAAGACCCTCTAAGGGTATGGAAGGAGTCGAGTTCTGAAATAAAGGCGGGCCAATCCGCCGAATTCTCAATCATGTTAACCAAGTCAGAAAAATTCGTCTCAAAATGTATCGAGAGAAACTGTCTTTCTCTTAGGCATTCCATAGTCCAAAGTAGACCATCCATCTCAGCATGGAGAGCCGAGAGGCTTTTGCGGCAACCCTGCTGTCCGAAAACCTCGTGCCTCCCGATTTTCAGACACCAGCCTACTCCAGCCCACTAATCGGTCCATGATCAATCCAAGAGGCATCTATTTGACAGGTCAAAGGCCGGGATTCCATCGAGGTAGCCCTCGTGCCGCTAAGTCCTTGCGAGATTAAGACCTCATCCTCATCAACTTCCTTCTGATGTGCAATCCTCCAGCTTTCCGCTTCCAGGGTAGCATGCTGGAGGGTGTCTTCAGGAGAAATTTCTTTCCCATTGGAAACTTTGTCATTGCAAACAATTTCTTTTTAACTGCAACATTTAATGTTTCAAGCAAAAGATAAGATTTTCTTAATTCCCGTGCTTTTAGGGAAAACCTCTTATAAAAAAAACAGAGGGAGTATATAACACCCAATAACCATCAAATTTAAATGGTGATATAATCTTCTATATATATAAAAAAAAAACTTTTCTCTCTTTTTTTTTGGCCACTTCATCGTCTACATGACATATTTTAATTAGTTTTATTTACATAATTAAGATAATTAGTAAATAAATTTATCTATACATGTATAAAACAAAGAGTATAAATAATAATTACAGATTTTAGTTTTAACAAAAACTAAAATCCATTGATATCTACCACATTATTTTTTAAATTTATCAAAAGTTATTTTCATTGATATATGTGGTAAAATATATAGTATAAAGTGAAAGTTGATATGTTTTGTGGTTAATTTTATTTTTAATAATTAAAAATATATAAACAAAAAAAAAGATATAAGAGAATGTGAAATCAAATTTTCTATTTATAAAAACAAAATCAAGTTATACCTACATGCAGTAATTCAAGACAAATACTTCATACTAAAGAACATCGGAATCATAAACATTGTCGGACCAGCGATTCGAATCACCAGACTGGAGCGTTTCGATCACAATCTGATCACTCCGTCTACTATCAATGCTCATTCGACGACTACTAGGATACTCTCTACAGTCATGCCAACCGCCAATTCTACCGCGGTCAACGGAACAATCAATTTTATATTCTTCAGTACGTCGGGCGCAAGCCTTTTATGTTTGATGCCAAAATAGAGAATTTTATGGTTGCCTCGCTTATCCAAGAAAGTGCTTAGTTACCAGGAACTGGAGTGTTGTAGCAGCTAAATTAGTGACTTATTATTTCGATTTAAATTATTTTAAGAAATTTTTGTAAATGCGTTAGCTAAAAAATTTATTGTTTAAAAATTTAATATTTTATTTTGTAAATTAAAGAAAATATGTATCATCTTTCCACACTTTAATCAGCATCTTTTACTTACACACAAAATACGAGATATATGATTTGTCTTAACCCATTTTAGTTCTAATTTTAATTTTTATATATATTTCAAATGGAGAGTGCAATAGTAGGAAGATGAGTGTATCAACAGAAACATGTCCATGTTTGACATAAACTGGGCAATTATACCCCGGTAACAATATCTTTCCTCACTTCAACTTCCACCACATCAGCGTCCACCTAGACATCCAACATATTTTTTAAAAACAACATGAAATTATCTTAAAATTAAATTATAATTAAAATTTATAAAAATAGCTTAAATTTTTAATTTCGTTAATAAAAAATAAATTAGAAACATATTTTATATGGGTTTCAACAATTAGACTTTACATGAAACAAAAGAAAAAACAAAAATTATGCAACAAAAACTTTTAAATATTAATATCTTTCTTTTAAAAACCCAACTAATTGCATAAAATTGACAATCGAAGAAAAAAGAAAACATGTAAAAATGTATATCATTCACTAAACAAATATATAGATGATCACAAATTTCAAAAAAATAGAAAGAAAAACCAAAACAAAAAAAAACAAATACATCAACTGACAATTCAATAAACTACGAAAAAAATAAAATAACATTAAATAATAAAAACAGTTTAGAGAATTGTTTACCACACCCTAGTTATACATATAATTAACTCAAAATGCCAAAATTGCTTTTCCCACTACTATCATTTTCTTTCTTATGTATATTTTTAAAATACGCTTTCCTTTTAATGTTTTTTGGCTTTGATCTTTTCTTATATATTGATTTAATCTAGATTTATTCCCGCACATACCATATTTTGAATTTTTAAATTAAACAAATTTAGTCGAAATTTTGATAAGTGTTACTACATAAAAACATATCACTCTATATAGACACAATTGAATATATCTTTCAAATCTACAGAAATACACCATTTTCAACCTTATAATTATTTTTTACACTTAAAAGTTATTTTTTATTAAATTTTAGAATTGTAGATTTAGTTTTTTGGATTTATGGTGTATTTGTCTTGTTACATTTAAAGAACATAAAAAATATATTATTAGTTTGTGTTATGTATAGAATGATGCGGTTTCACTTGCAATCACATATCTTTTTTTTTTTTTTTTGGATTTTCAAAAATATCATAAGTGGATGAAAATCTAAACTTTTTAGTAAGTTCACGATGATGAATCAATTTATATTAAAATATCTAAGAAATTTAAATATGGAAAGGGACACAAAAACATTTTGGTGCATAGGAAATAGAAAGATAGAAGGCACAACCATCTTCTTAGTCCACATAGAAAAAATAAATAGAGATTGAAGAAGAGAAAGAAATATGAACCGTCTTCATGTGATAAATCCCAAATATAACCCTAAATGTAAAAACATGATTTCCAACCTATAAAGTGAAACCCTAAGGGATATATGGAACTCATAATTATGAGAATTCATAGACATATTCACAATTAAATACATAACTCAAAATTTAACGTCTCCTCTATAGTTAACTAAACTATATAAACCGAATCGTAAACTATAATCTCTACAAATTTGTTTACCCTGAACCCTAAGCACAAAGCCCTAAACTATAATCCATTAGAACCATAAATCTATTTAGAATTTGGGATATATTCTTAAAATTATTAACCTAACCCAAAATTGTATCCCCTTATGTAAGTTTCTAATAAAAATAGACATTTCTATTCTCATCATCATACCAAAAATCCATTCGCGGGTTCAACACGTTCATCAGTACACGTGTGTTATTAAAAACAAACCCATCCGAGAGAATATCCTGTGGTATTAAAAAAAAAAGAGCCAATATCTTCTGATATTTATTATTTTATGATGTGATAAAATCTATTAGTACTAAATTCATATTACACGTGTGTTGAACGTGAGCTGTAAAAAGATTACGGAAAGAAGAATCACGTCACTTGTCTTATCTCGCACGAACCGTTCCTTTTCTTGAGACTATTTATAAGCAGCTTAGACGACAAAAGTTTAAGAAAGAGTTAAAAGAGGAAGACGTCTCGATTGTACATATCTCAAACATACACAAATTGTTCCTTCGTCTCATAACCAATGACAACATTTGAGAGATTCTCTCTCTCATGCGCGATTCCGAGACAGCGGCGTTCCACTCCCAGTCACCGGAGCTCCACCGTTCGGCTTCCCTTCTCCTCCTGAACGACACATCCTCTATTCTTCGGCGACCTCTCTCACAGTCACCGCCCGAGACAAGCTCGCCCACCATCTTCAGATCCATTCTCGGCGAAAAGTTGTCATTTTCTGTTTAGTTTCTGATTAGGGTTCTTAGCGTCAAGTCCTTAAAGTTGTCATGCTTCCTTAATTCTTGCCACTTCTTCCTTTCAAATTGAGCCTTAAATGTTGCAGTGCTCGGCGAAAAGTTGTCATTTTTTTGTTTAGTTTCTGATTTGGGTTCTTTGCGTCAAGTCCTTAAAGTTGTCATGTTTCCTTAAATCTTGCAGGGCTCGGCGAAAGTCTTCTTTTTGTTGTTGTTTAGTTTCTGATTAGGGTTATTTGCGTCAAGTCCTCGCAAGTCACCATGCTTCTGGTTTCACCTTCATGAATCTAGCTTTGAGTTCTGTATCAAGCTTTTCTGATAATACATAATTGTCCCTTTACAAAATGTGCTTAGCAAAAAAAAAAAAAAAAAAAAGTATTTTAACAGCATTAAGTGTTTGTTTTGTAGGACACACACTATCAAGTTGAAAAATTGAACACACCAAATCTAAAATGGATGAAGCAGAGAGCTTGTCCCGTTTCAGGGTATAAAGAATAATGTGAAAGGAAGACTCAACTGCTACAAGAAAGACAACAAAAATTATTAATGATTTCGCTCTGATTGGATCAGTGGTCTCAAAGCTGGATTTAGGTAAGTTCTTTTTCTGTTACATCAAGTGTTAATGCTTTAGCTCTGATTTGAACTTATAGGATCTTGACACCAACAACTTAATTACTGTTAATCACTTCCTGAAAATCTGTAAAAATGGTTTATATATTCAATGAAGATGGTGTACTAGGAAAGCTGCAGGACGTACACAATCTGATGTTTTGTATGGAAATTTAATAAATTTTGCCTGTGTGTCGTGCTTTTTGTAGCTCGGTGAATAGATTATAGAACATGATTTACGTCTATTAAATCATGGAAATCACTATGATAATGGGTTTACGTCGACTTAAGTTTTTTTTTTTTTTTTTTCATAAAACAAATTTCAGATACATTTTTCTATGATAATGGGTTTGTAAGAAATTAATGGAACCAAACCCTATTTATATGAGGAATTATGGAAGTTATGTGTTCTGGCTTGGATTTAGGGTGTAGTTTTTTCTTACATTTTAAAGAACATAAAACAAACAAAAAAAAAGATTATTAGTTAGTGTTATGTATAGAATCACGCAGTCTCATTTGCAATCACATAAGTAATTTAAACAGAAAAATGTAAAAAGAAATTTAAAAGGTCATAAATTTAGTTATTTATGACAACTGTGAGTCATTCAATTAATTAAATTTGGTTAGTTGACCAAAAAAAACAAATGGGTCAAACACAATTATACTACATCCAATGACCATTGAATCCAAATGGTCATATAACTATACATATAATTAACTCAAAAATGGCAAAATGCTTTTTCCAATACTATCATTTTCTTTCTTATGTGTATTTCAAAAAGAGAAGGATGGTAGTGGCAGAAGCATTTTTGGTATTTTTGAGTTAATTAGTTGTATAGCTACATATGACCATTTAGGTTTAATGGTGATTAACTGTAATATAATTGTTTTTGGGCCGCTTTTTTTTTTATAGTCAACTAATCAAATTTAATGGTGTCTCATTTGCAATCACATAAGTAATTAAAAAAAATGTAAAAAGAAATTTAAAAGGTAATCTCTATAATATTATTTAAGAAGACATTTTAAAAAATGAACTTTGTTTTTGTAAGTTATTACATGAAATACCATTACAAATAATAAAGAATAATTGAAATAGAAAAGAATATAATAGTATTTTAAAATTATTGATTAAAATATGAAAAGTATATATTTTGTATTAAAGAGGTTGTTTATTATTTAATTTTTTAATTATTTTAATACTATATATTTTAAAATAATAATTAATTCATATATATTCAAAAAACAAATATTCAAAATCTTGCTATATTTTTCACTATAATTTATTATATTTTATTTGATATATATATATATATATATATATATATATCTATATCAAAACTAAAGTTGAAATTTTTTTTACTAATTTTATAAAAAATTAGACACAAAAAACTATTTTTTTAAAGAATTCGTAGACTAACTACAAAAACTAAAGTCATTTAACGGTGCATATTTGAATTATGTTTTCAAGATTATAAGTTTTTGCGGGTTAGCCCGAATAATATTTTAGTTCACTGCAAAACGGGTTAAATTGACAAATTATTAAAAATTGATAACTTTATCTATAATCATTAGTTAGCCATATTGTAAAATTCAGATAAAAACAATTTTCTTAAATTTTAAAACAATATTTTTTTCAAAAATTACTCCGCGCTATAATTAGCGCGGGTTAAATCCTAGTAAATTTAGTTATTTATGACAACTGTGAGTCATTCAATTAATTAAATTTGGTTAGTTGACCAAAAAAAACAAATGGGTCAAAAACAATTATACTACATCCAATGACCATTGAATCCAAATGGTCATATAACTATACATATAATTAACTCAAAAATGGCAAAATGCTTTTTCCAATACTATCATTTCTCTCAGGCGTGATTCCGATTCCGAGTCACCGCCCGAGACAAGCTCGCCCACCATCTTCAGATCCATTGTTATTTGGAAGTAATCTCCATGGAATTCTTCTGTTTGTTTAAGATTTTTACTCTTTTTAAACATTTATTTGCGTAATCTACGAAATTTATGGTTTTGGGTGTATGGGTTCTCTTTGCTCTTACAGATTTTGGAACAGTTGTCATTTTTCTGTTTAGTTTTTGATTAGGGTTCTTTGCGTCAAGTCCTTAAAGTCATGTTTCCTTAAATCTTGCAGGGCTCGGCGAAAGTTGTCTTTTTTTTTTTCTTTAGTTTCTGATTTGGGTTCTTTACAAAATGTGTTTTAAGAGCATTAAGTGTTTGTTTTGTAGGACACTATCAAGTTGAAAATTTGAACACACCAAATCTAATAGGGGGAATTGGATTTATAATGGTGATTGATTTTAACATTGTCCATTTACTATTTTTTTTTGAAATTTATCATTTTTTGACCCAAATGACTTTTTAATTATTTAAGGCAATTTTAAATATAAATAAAATCGAATTTTTTAAAAACAAAATCCGAAAAAAACCAAAAAAGGAAATAAAAATATATTCCAAAATCATTTAAGGAATTAAAAATATATTTGGCAAAATCATTTAAGGAAAAATGAATATTTAAATACTATTTTTTAACTGGTTCTACGTAATGTTGAATGCGTATTCTACATTATACGTCTAGGTAAAATGCGTTTTCCCGTATTCCCTCATTAATCTAATAACATGTAGAATACGTTTTCTAGAATTTACACTATATTCTATCGAGAAGGTTAATACATATTCTATATGTTACACTATATTCTACATTTTTGTATAATACAACTTCTAGTGCTTACACAATATTCTAATTTTTCCCAGAATACAACTTCTAGTGCTTACACAATATTATACTTTTACCCAGAATACAACTTCTAGTGCTTATATGATATTCTACTTTTATCCAGAAGATAAGTTCTAATGTTCGGTCTTTGTTCTACGATATGTAGAATATGTATTCTATAAAATTTTAACAAAATCAGAGAAAATCTAGGAGAAGTGGTAACTTCCAAAACTGAATATTTTCAAAAATCTTTTAATTTGTTTTTTCTTTGCTCGGTTCTAATTTTTTTTAAGGGGTAAATCTAGGAGAAGGGAAACTTTTTTGTTTCTTTGCTCGGTTCTAATTTTTTTTTTTGCTTGTGTGTTATTAGTTTATGGATAGGGAATTTTTTTTTTTTGGGTAACGTGTGGCATTAATATTCAATATATCAATATTTTTTTTTTGTAAATCATATATCAATATTCAATAATTATATTTTAAGGGGTAAAAGAGGTTTAACATTAATATAAGTATTAAGGGGACAATATTAGGCAAGAAAATAGTAAAATGACAATGTTAAAGCCAATCACCATTATAAAACCAATTCCCCCAATCTAATATGGATGAAGCAAAAAAGTAACACACCAACCTATTTTTAATGCAAGCAACCTATTTTTATCGGATATAATATGTTTGTTTAGAAATTAGTTGTGCTTTGACTTAAGACACCAGTTTTTTCTCCAAAATATTTTAATCTCTAAAACTGTCTTTGCTGTTTTAGATAAAGACATGACAATGATGAGATGTACCATACAATGCACTTTGAGATTATGAGATTATCAAATCAACTATGGTATGTACTCTTCTAACTTTTATGTATGCGCAGTTCTAACTCTATAGGTAACACCAACATTAGAAAGAAAAAATAATTTTTTTTTGTACTGACAAAACCGTCAGATATCCGTTAGAAATAGTTTTTCCGATAGATTTTAACTGAATTTTTTCCATCGATGTCGAAACTTAATATTTGACGCAAATTAATATCTATAAAAAAATTTCTGACGGAATTTACAATATCTTGATATTAAATATAAATTTAATATATTAAATAAAAAAATGAAAAAATAAATTAGAAATACCGTCGGAAGATCTTTTCGAAAAAAATAGAATATTATTTGTGTTTCTATAATATATGATATTTTAAAAACTAAACATTTTGAATACAAACCTTATCTTACTATTTTTTAATATAAGATATACATTAGCTAATCTGAATATGTATATTTAGTATAATAACATTGCATAACACGTATTAGAAAAAGTAGATATTTAGTAAAAACTAATGTTTTATAAATTATAGAGTATTCCTCTAACTTTATTCTATTCATCATATATATTTATATAAATCTGTGAAGGGTCGGGCCTGTCCAAACATATAAATAGGGTTTGCTTCCATTAATTTTCTTATAAAAACCATTATCATTGAAAAATGTTCCGATTTTTTTGTGTCCAAATTTTTTATTTATGTCAAACATTGAAGGTTGTGCATTCACAACTTTATTACTCACCATTTTCAATATAGAATTGTAACGCAATAAAACCACAAAATCTTTGCTTTACAATCATTACAAAACCGTTTTGTCATTCTTCACTTTTTCTCTTTTATGGAGAACACAAAATAATACAGTTTTTTTTTCTTTTTTTTTGAATATTTCATTGCATTAATTTAAATGAAGCAAAAGTGCTCACCATAATTTTACACTAAGCCAACTTTAATTACACACATTAAAATAAAAAGAACCCAATCAAACCAAGAAATTAAAAGTTGTTGTAACCCTAGGATATTAGCCCAATAACTGAATTTTGCCCAATTTGTTGCAACTTGACCGGGCCTAAAAATAGAATGAGGTCGAGGCCCACACGATTTGCCCAAGGGGAAGATAACCAAAAACTCTGACCAGATGAATGTAGAGTTTCAAATCGCCGACAATAAGAAACTTGGAGAGAAACTTAGTTACTGATGGTGTTACTGAATCGACAACCAAAATTGCATGCACTCACTTGCCACCACTGGATTCTGACAACGAAAAGAAGAGATTTTGTTCTTAATTATTCTGGCAAGCTGCTTGAGGAGAGAATCAGGAGGACGATGTATGTTCCGATGGAGCCTGTTGTTTCGCTCCCTCCAGATTTCTGAGATCGAAGCTTGCCAGGATAGACGAGCAAGGTATTTTCGATGAGGATTACCAGGGATGGAGAGAAGAGAATCAACAACCGAAACCCAAAAGAGATTTGTGGTAACAATCCCGAGTTTGCTAGAGAGATGTCCCCAAATCGTTGAAGAGAAGCTGCATTCAAAATAGAGATGGTCTCTGGACTCTGAAGCCTGGTTGCAGAGTAGACATAATTGATCAACTTGAAGTGCCCAGGAAAGAAGTCGATCACGAGTAGGGCAACGATTGAGAAGAAAGAGCCAAGCCAATGTTTTGTGTTTTGGAATTCCTCTTTTAATCCAAATAATAGGGTGCCAAGAACCTTGAGGATAAGGATCTCTAATTCTGTCGTAGATGGTGCTTGAATTGTTACTAAAAGGATAAATAATCTCAGTAAATAAACACACACATAGTTTGAATTGTTCAAATCTTATGTTACGCCAATGCCACATCCTTCATTGCTTTGCTTTCCCATTTTATTCTTCAAAGAAAACATATTAACTATTGTGACTAAAAATATTTAATTTAATTAAAACATTTTAACTTTTTATGTAATTAGTCGTTGTTACAAAAGCCTTGATTTTTTTATTTATTAATATATTCGCAAATAATTTTTTATATAAATAACATATTCGAAAATGTATACTTATTATTAATAACATGTTCTTGTAGTGATTTACAGAAAAAATACTAGTATAGGAATTTTAATTTACTTTTGAAAATGTTTATTATAATTTTCAAAAAGTAAAACTAACTTTTCAATCACACTTAATTTTATTTTGCATATTCATATATAAATACATAAAAAATTAACAGTCAGGAATTCAAAGAACAACAAAAATGTTTTTAATATGTCCCTCCTCAAACGTTTGTTATTATGTTAGATGGAAGAAATGTAAATGTTTTTTATGAACCTTGTAAAAATGAAGAATCGTAATTAATCATAATATAATATCATAAAAGTAGATAATTAGCATAACACCAATGTTAATTTACGGAACTTGAAACAAATTTTTGATATTGCTGAAAGTTATTCTAAACAAATTCATCTTTTCTTGCTCAATCGATTTTTATTTATTTTGTTTTGTTATGAATTTTATACATAACGCATATGCATTCATTTCTAAGGTGAAACAATACCTTAACTCTACATTTAGTTTTTTTTCAGACTTGCACAAAGCTAAAATCTATTTGTGTTTATTGAAACAAGTAAAATTATTGTGCTTTTTCTATATATAATAGTATTTTTGTGTTTACGTGATGAAAAAACAAAATAAATAATAGAAGAACGGTGCCGAAAAAAAAAAAAATAATAGAAGAACGGTTTTATAGTGGTCGCAAAATAAAGATTTTGTGGTTTTTTTGCGTTGCTATTCCAATTTGGATATGGTGAGTAACAAAGTTCTGAATGTACAGCCCGAAATGTTTAGAAAAAGTGAGAAACTTTGACTTGAGTTATTGTTTTTTGAAATTTTTGAAAATATTGTTCTATGATAATGCTTTTTTCTTTGAAATTTGATGGAACCAATTCCTATTTATAATAGGATTTATGAAAGTTATGTGTTGGGCTAGCCCCACCCCTTAGGTCTGGAAACGGAGCGGATATCCAGGTTTTTCAAGGTATCCGGATCTGTATCCATATCCGCCGGATAATCGATTTTATTATCCGAATCCGGATCCGAAATCTCTGGATATCCGGGTTCTGGATATCCGTGGAAAACCCGGATATTCACGGATATCCGGATCCGATCCGGTAAATATTATTAAAATAATATATGCTCACTCGAGATCGCTCACGGAATTTTTTTTGTTCATGGGATTTTGCCGGAGGCGGAGGGTTTCGAATCGGAGGCTAGAGATCGTGGGATCGTGATTCCTTGGTGTGGTCAGATGGCGGTTTTGTCGCATCCGAGTATCAGAGGTTGGTGATACACTTCATCCCGGCGAGCAGGAGATGGTGAGTCGGAGGCTGAGACGAATTAGGCATGAGGACATCGATGATTTGCTCAGGGGCTGAAGCGGGAGAAGGGAATTGCGGAGAGGAAAACGGATCTGGAGGAATTGGAGGCTCACGAACGGCGAGCGAGAGGCTCACGAACAGCGGCGGCGGCGGCTAGGGTTCATCATAAAACAAATGAGTACATAAAACCATATCGAAAGTCGACTTGAAGAAGATGACGACGTGTCACATTGCTTTATTAGTTGGGTTTCTAATATGTTTTCAAGCCCAATTACAATTTACGTTAGGAGACTTAGTTTTTGTTTTGTTTTAAACATCTGAACCTTTTATTAAAAAATATTATTACATCAAACGGATATCCGATATCCGGTCCGAAAATTGCCCATTATCCGTATCCGTATCCGGCGGATATGCAATTTTACTATCCGTATCCGTATCCGGCCCAAATTTTTTTTTTTTTTTTTTGACTAAAAACGGGTTTAGTATAATTCCAGCCCAATTTTTTTCGTACCCAGAATAATACATTAACTATTTTTTTCCATTTTAATTGATCAACTTTTAACCATCCATCCATTTTATAATAGAGCAGGAAATTTTAAAAAAATAGGCATACAATAGATACTATTTACGACCCCAAGAAGAGCATCATGTTAGGAAATTCTGAAAAGAATTTTAAATAAATTTATTAAAAAAAGAAAAAAAAAATACATAAACTATAAATTTAAATAAATTCTCCCATAAAGAAAATAATATTATAGGAATATCCTATTATTTAAAGAGCTTTCATTTTAACTAAATATATAATATTGTCTAGTATTTTTTTAAAACATAGTTTTATTATATTTGATTTATATTGTTCTGATCCCTTATATATTAATTGGAAGGACTGATAAAAAAAACTTTGGCTTGAAATGTGATTTACAATTGTGCCATGGTGATGTGTCATTACCATAGAGCATCTCATGATATTTTTGAAAAAAGGTTTCACTTACTAGAATAATTACATTCATGTCATTCATATTAAACTTATGTTTCACTTGATTAATATGCATAATCATTCTCTCAATATATTTTAGTAAAAATATTTCACTTACTAGAATAATTGCATTAATTTCATTTACATTAAACTTATGTTTTACTTGATTAATATTCATAATCATATAAGTTTTATTATGAAATTTTATATACACTGTTAAATCAATATTATTTTATAAGTTATTTCATTTCTAAAAAAATTGTGTTTTCGATTTTTTAATGTGAAAATATTAATTTTACAAATTTCATATTTACCAAAACTATTTATTTATAATTGACAAAATATTTAACGAAAACTACGTATTCAATATTTCTATCGATTATTTTGTATTTTTTATAATTTTGGAAAAATCATTGTAGTTTAACAATTTAAAAGAACCTTCAAAACAACAAACAAAAATCTATATCAATATCGTTTAAATTACGCACATATTTCATAATATAAAACCGTATTTCCATTTCTTCATTTACCAATGATTATAAAATTCTGCAAAAATAATTTCATATCATCACTCCAAAGAAATATTGCAATAAAAAAATAAACAAAATATATTTATGTGCTTTGAAATTGGAATTCATTTTAAGTTTTGGCACTATAAATATCATCAAATCATCATTTAATTATATTGAAATTAGAAGAAACTTAAGTTAGAAAATGATACGACAAAAATATCAGTCACAAAAATTTGCAAATATAATGCAGATGGAATTTGGTTGTTACCTAATATAGTTATCAAACATATTTTGCATTTATTTCTGTTCATTATTGATTATTTAACAATTTTTCAAAAATTTTTAAAATCTATATAACATTATTTGGAAACCCTACGATTAGACTCTATATAAGATGAAATGTCTTCCATAAACATTTTACTCATCAATTTTTAAAAAGTAGCATTTCTGATCTAATTATAATCTTTGTTTCTCATGATTCTTTTTTTTTAATTCAATCTCTGATTTGAAAATTTTGAAAAATATGTGAAAAATAAAGGTGAATATCATAAGACTTTACAAAATAATACCATTTTGTTGTTGGTACTAACGATTGAGATGGTTCTAAATCGACTCAAAAGTTAATTATTTGTTTTATTTAGTTTTATCATTCCTATTATTTATGCTAAATCTTATTCACATGTAGTTTTATTTCCATAACTGTAGAGTTAATTTATTTTAATAGTGAAATGCACTATATATAACATTATATTTACCTTTTCTATCTCTACACTGTTATAAAAAATGGTTTTATTTCTATATAACAGTATATTTTACGCCAATACATTATCTTTGTTTGCAGTAAGTCCAATTTCGGGATGTTTGATTCACAATTTTTTTAATTAATTTCTATTATTCCATTTTTTAATATGTAAAACACTCTCAGAAACTCTTAAAATCAATCACATATTAAGATAATATGTTAAATTTTAGAAAATACTACAAGGACGACATAAAAAAAATGTTTATACTACCATTGTATTTTATAATTTTATTTATTTATAGAGTTTTTCGATTATCTTTTTCATATTATTTGATTTTGACACACAAATCCCATCAAATTTAAACAATATCTATTATATCATTGTGGTTTTAATGGTTTACAAAATATATTTGTATTAGATTCAGAATTTTAAATTCTTATGGTCTATATTTTCATTTCAAACTCGGATATTACAAAAAATCTATAGATATTTCACTTACAAAAAAAATCAGTAACTTTTTTTATAGCAAACCATATGTATAGTGACACAAATTTTAGTAACTATACATATAAGTTGTATTTTTTTTAACACTGATTTATTATTCTATTACAAATTATGAGAATTGTTACATTAATGATTCTACAACGGACAATTCTACCGCTTTATGAACATCCACACCACACGGTTCTACATGCACCACGTGGAATATCTCATGTAAGGTTGTCTCCATTAATCTGCATAAATGATATAATAAATCGCATTCCCTAAAATTCGAAACCCATATTTTCTATTGTAGAAATACTAGTGAACCATTGATCAACTACGGGGTCAAAGAAACTTCCACTACAGGTTGTATTTAGAATTCCCAGAAATTTCGAGATCGTGTCGATTTTGAGTTTCCTTGACCATTTTTCTTAACCCTTTTCTCATAATGTACTCAAATTGTATCTCAGAAACGATTCGCCTTTAGTGGGAAGTAAGATGAATAAAGTGGCAATTAAAAAAATGACATATCAATACCATATAAATTTAGACATGTGTTATTTTGCGGGGGGGGGGAAATTTCATTTAAATGTTTCAAAATAAATAGTAAAACAGTAAAAATACGGTGTTATCATTATCCTATTTATATTTATCCCACTAATTACAGTTTATCTTATTCATAGCATTCCCAAAAGTAAATACCAGTTAGAGCCAATGTTTGCTATTGTGCCTTTGTCGTCAATGTCATATCCACGCCTTTTAGTATCTTTAGACCTATTGTAGAAGTGACTCATGACTGAAAACTGGTTCTGGAAGATAAACTTTAACCTTAACACTTTTATTAATAGTCATTGTATAACAGAGTCTAATTGGAAATTGTCGTCGTCTTAGAATGAACCGCCATTCTGTATCTGGTGGAGCTAAAATTATTCGTGGCATCAAAACTTTATTTCCGATACTATAGCTTGTCAATATCTCAGCTTCAATGACTCGAGTTCCATTGCATAGTCCTTTTCTTGACACCAAGACAAATGCTGCAACCAATGCATCAAACATTTGTCCATGACACCAAAGAAAATTCCTTTAGCCCAAACCAAATATAAATAAGAATCTGAACCACATCTAAAACCACACCAACCAGATTTTTAGTCGTTGCTTCCTGAGCCATAGTGATGTGTCGGCATGAGAGTTTTCCCTATTACAAAGATAATCGCCATGATAAAAGTAATCTTTGAAGCCCAGCAGAATCATTTGACAATCTCACTTCCCTTTGGCCCTAATCTACATTTTGGGTCACTTTTCCAAAATCAGCCTCTCCAGCTATATGAGATCATTACTTTAGTACCAAACAAAGACATCATATTATTTGAAAAAAGAACATTGGGTTTTGCTGGTATTTTGAGTAAAGTTTCCAAAAGCTTAACAACGTTATGGAAAATGTAAAAGTTTCCCTATCCATACGTTTTTAGGACACTTTTTATTTATATTTTAATAAATTGCATTACATTTTTTTTTGAATAACTCAGTTTCATATTACTTCAACCATTTATAAAATAGAGAAGCTGGTTCTGGATCTGGGCTATATCCATAAATATCATATTTCTCTGCCTTCCATTCCATGTACACTTTATGCATCTTAGGTAATCCCTAGGCATTTTTTAAATGTCGAACCCGCCTTTGTTTATTTCTCACTGACTAAATCCACAAAAATAGAATGTAGTATCAAAAAAATTAACATGAAATTTCAAACTATATAATTCACCTTTTTTAAGAACATGAAGGCCTAAATCGGCATCTCCTGATTTACAATAGACTCCAAAAAAGTAGTCATTATCATTTTGAATCGTGATTCTTGTATACGGTCTTATTATCGGTACTCTTGGTTCTACAAAACATATAAATTGATGTAGGAGGGATTTTATATATATTTCCTTTTATTTTCTTTAGTTTTTCTTTTTGGGTTTTTGGGTGTTTTCTTTTATTTTTATAGGTTTTACTTTTTCTTATTTTCCTTATTTCTAAGTATTTTCTATTTTCTATTTGGGTTTTCGCTATATACAGAGGTCCTAGGTGATCTATAATAGCAATATCTTATTATTATTAATCAAAGCTTAGAGCTTTTCTCTTTTCTAGTGGATTGTAGACCCTTTTCTGGTGGGTTCCAGAGTTTTATCTTTCAAGTTCGTCGCTTGCGAACTTGATTTCGTTCTAGGTTTAGTGCTTGCTATTCCTAAGGATTTACGACTGCGTCAGGTGGTATCAGAGCATGCTTTTCCTGTTTCTTTTTCAAAGCTTGATCAGCCATGGGAGATCAACCGTGGACCAGAGCAGATTTTCAGGGTTTTACCGTGGCTATTACCATGGCTCTAACTGCTTTGATCGACCATGTAATGACTTTGACGACTCAGAATAACAATGCCAACAACATCAAAAATCAACAAAAGAACAGGAGAGGAGAACTTCCAACGATTGGAACAATGGTGTTGTAATTGATTTTACCAGTAAAATGGAGGCGTTAATAAATCAAATTAACAACGCTAGCAAAAATCAGCAAAGAGATAGAGGAGAAGAACCAATTAGGGTTCCAAGGGATGGAAACAATCGTGCTGCTGTTGTTGAAAATTCAATTTCTGATGAAAAACAACCCATAGAGAAAGAGATTGATCAAAAGAATCTACATAATAATCACAATTTTTTCATAAAGACAAATGTTCTATTATTTTACAGATGTTCAGAAGAGGAAAGGACAATAATTCCAGAAGGGGTGCTAGTGATCCAAAAAGATTGCAATGAGTTGATTTCAGTTGAATTCGAGAAGAATACAGATGATGCTGAAAATCATAAGAGAATCAAAGTTTCCAAAAAAGATGATGATGTGATGGTGTTCTTCAGTAAGAAGAGGTTCCCAGTTGGTACGTGCAATAAGTTGCAACATAGCCAATATGGTCCATTCAAGGCAGGTGTGGTTCTTTATCTAGAAAAGAACTCGAGGTACAACAAACAACAACCTAGCAACTATGGTCTATGCAAGATAGATGTGGTTCGTTATCAAGAAAGGAACTCGAGGACGAGTTCTTTGGAGGTGGAGGAGATTGATGTAGGAGGGATTTTATATATATTTGCTTTTAATTTCTTTAGTTTTCTTTTTTGGGTTTTTGGTTGTTTTCCTTTATTTTTATAGGTTTTACTTTTTTTATTTTCCTTATTTATTAGTATTTCTTATTTTTTGTTTGGGGTTTCGCTATATATAGAGGTCCTAGGTGATCTGTAATAGCATGATCTTATTATTATTATTAATCAAAGTTGAGAGCTTTTCTATTTTCTGGTGGATTCCAGACTATTTTCTGGTGGATTCCAGAGTTTTATCTTTCAAATTCGTCGCATGCGAACTTGATTTCGTTCTAGGTTTAGCGCTTGCTATTCCTAGGGTTTTTCGGCTGTGTCATAAATGATTATGAAGACATGAAACATTGAGTAGAAAATGGATATGAGATTTGTTTTAGATAATTTTATCATAACGATTTGTTAGTGATGATGTTATTTTTTCAAGAATTTATATATAGTAAGATAATAAATTCTAGAAAATATAAATTACATTAATTTATTTCAAATAATCTAAATTAGTCAAAAAGCTAAAAGAACCCAAAATATTATAGAAATAGCCAAAATAATCATTTAAAATAACTTTCCTCATTGAAAAAGTTATGATCAGTCAAGATTCCATGATTTTGGTGCGTTATGTATTTTTTTTTAATATAGGCACTCAAAATTTTAGTTTCTATTTTTTTTTTACTTTAATGGTTCTTTGAAAACTCAAAATGTGGAGACGTACGTATCAAGGTTAGCTTAACTGAGAAAAAACTATTATTTTATTATTACCGTTTTGCAATGAACTAAAATATCATTCGGAGTCATTCGAAAAAACCTATAATCTGAAAATATAATTCTAATATGCACTGTTTACCGACTATGGTTTTTGTGGTCAGTCCACAAATTTTTAAAAAATTAATTTTCTCGTGTCTAACTCTTTATAAAATTAGTAAAATATTTTTCAAACTTTTGTTTTGATATATAGTCAAATAATATATAATAATCATTGTGAAAATATTGCAAGATCTCAAATTTTTTTTTTAATATGTATGAAATGATTATTATTTAACAAAATATCATAATACTTAAGAAATTAAATAGTAAATAACCTCTTTAATGGGCATCAATAATTTTAAAAAACAACTATATACTTTTCTATTTCAATTATCTTTTTTTATGTGCAATGTCAATATGTAATAATTTACAAAATAAGAGGGTGTTATTGGTTTGTATATTTTAATGGATTTGGATATATTTTAATGGATTTGGAAATCCAAACCAAATCTAATGTTATTGGTTCTATGATTTTAAAATCCATATTCAAATCTTGTGTTATTGGTTCTATGATTTTTAAATCTAAGTTAAAATTAAGTGTTATTCAATAGTAAGGATTTGTATACATATTTGATTTTAATTTGGATTTGAATAGATTTACAAGTGTTTTTAAGAGTAAAATACAAATGAACAAATATCGAATAGAACTTTGTTATTTGGTGAATTTGTATTACTGAATTTTTTAAAAAAGAAAAAAAAATAAGTAAAGAGGAAAACGTACAAAAACAATAATAGAGAGACAATGTCACATATATCTCTAGTTTTCTCTCAATTTATGTCGTCCTAATCTTCTATCTCAGCGCTATCATCAATATCTGTCGTCCTAAGAATCCAACACATCACTTTCCTCCACAGCGAAAAAGGCAGTTTCAAGATGGCAAGAAGACAAAGGATTACTGTATATAATAATCACCTGGCTTTCAAGCCTTCTACGGAAGACGAGTGCACATTCGTTATGTGCAATATATAGAGTTCTATATCTGCATAAGCTCCTCGGATAAAGCCAATTCGTGACCTCAGCTTTGGATGCTGTTAGTAGAAGCAGCTTCTTTACTCCTAGCTATCCTAGGAATATCCACAGAAGAATCCAACACATCACTAATCTTCTATATCTCGTCGTATCTCTGTATTATTTAGGGTGGATTTTCCTCAATTTGTTTTCTCTGATTTTATGCAGAATTTTTGTGGACTAAAAAACCAATTTCATCTTGATTTGAAATAGTAAAAAAGATAGATAGAAAAAGCCAATTAATTGAGGGCAATAATTACAACAAATATGTGAACATATTCTATACGTTAGAAGAATAATAGTTGATTAGTAAAAGAAAAACAATGAAAAATCTTTTTTATTTATTTTGAGTTTATTATAAAACCAAAAAATTATTTTAAATTAATTTGGTTGATTTATAATAATCCGCTTATTTGATTTTAAAATCAACTTATTTTGATTTTGAAATCCACTTGTCTGATTTTAAAATCAATGGATTCATTAAAATTTTCAAATATGAATTTTTTTCTAAATTCATTAAAATGCAAGAACCAATAACATCCACTAAAGTTTGTTTTTCTAAATCACTTTTAAAAAATATATATATATAAAGTAAGCTTTTCTCTCTTCTCATGCTGGCACCTCATCATCTTAAAAGTTTAATACACATATTAAATACATATATTAATTATAAATTTGGTTCTAACATTATGAAATTTTTTTGAAAAGACATTATTCATATTCTAAATTAAACCAGAAAATAATAAACTTATATGAATTATATGAATATAGTTCTTTGAAATAATAACAAGTTTAATAAATTTGGTTATCATAATATATTTCAACTTTTATAAATATTTAATTAGGTTAAGTTGTATTGCAAATATTATAACAAAACTAAAATATCAAACAAGTCCTAACAATTAAATAAATAATTTAAATATGTAACTAAATTCATAAAGCAAAATATAAGTTGGCAAGTTTTACATCTAATAAAGAGACAAATAAATAAATTAAGGTATACTTAACATAATAATTGCAATTATACATAACTATGAAAAAGAGAATAAGAGCCAAAAAAATTAAGAAACATTTTAAAAATATTTACACGAAAATATAAATTAAGTTTGAAAATTTAAGATCGTTGTGTTTTGTGATATTATTTTTTTAAAAAAATGTAACTACAACTGGAGAAGAAAATAAAAGCTTTGTATATGCAAAATATATATCATGTGATGTAAATATATTTCAATTCTCATAATAATTACCATCCATTAATACAATAGTTTTCCCTAAAATTTGAAAAGACATTTACTTAATAGAAGATAGATTATATTGAATTAATCTAAGGAAATTTTAATTTAATAATTTACTTTTATCAGTTTATTTATATAGTTTAGAAAAACTATAAAATTTAGTGTTTATAAATTATGAATTAGATTTATTCTAAATAAAATCAAACAAATGTTGTGACTTCAAACAATCAATTATATATAGAAATCTTTTTCAACAAAAATAAAAGAAAAATAGATTTAGGAATCACAAACATATTGCACACATAAATAGGGTTAAAATCATATAAATAGGGTTAAAATCATACATGAAACACTCCAAAAATAATAACTTCACATGAAACAAAATTAAAAAAAAATTATTATGCAACTTTAAAATGTAAATATCTTCCCTTTAAAATGTAAATATCTTCCTTTTAAAAAACTCAACTAATTGCATAAAATTGATGACCAAAGAAAAAAAAGAGGTAAAAATGTGTATCATCCAACAAATAAACACATAGATGATCATAAATTTAAAAAAAAAAACAAATACACAGATCTTAAGCTGATAGAGATAATTAAATTAACTACGAGACCAAATAAATTAAAATACCATTAGATTAAAAAAATAGTTTATCACGTCCGCGCGGATCACACGCTTTGTGATTGAAATTGAAAGTGAAATCTCACCGGCGATGGGGAAGATATCGGAGAAGACGATGGTCTTCGAGCAGTCGGTAATATTTTTTACAAGATAATCCTATTCACAAGAACTTTCTCTCTCTCTCTCTCTAAATGTTTGAATCGACGTTCGACCCCATATTTCTTATATTTTTCCAAATCGGTCCATATTATCTCAAATGTTCCCATTAACCTATACATCTACGATGATTTTGATAGTAAATTAGTGATAGAAATTAAATCATTTTTCAAATAAATTAAATTCATTTTGTAGTCACCAACACTGGATCATCGAATATGAATAATAGTAAATTCTGAACATTTTATTAGTATTCGGTTTTAGGTAAAAATAGATAAAAATACAGTGACTTATTTCGAAGTTTTTTTTTAAAAAAGTTTGGAGAATTATAAATTCACATAACTAACTTTCCTTTTATTAGTAATCGAAGTAACTTTTGGACTATACAAAACTAACCATATTTCGAAGTATTTATTTTATTTGTATTCAGTTGGGTTAAAAAATATACAATTCCCTAAACTTTAAAATGACAAAAACTTAACTTTTAAAAACCAACTAATTGAATAAATAGTCAAACAAAAAAAAACAAATTGTGGATCACTCACTAAACAAATACATAAATAAACATAAAATTAAGAAAAAAAAACTTAAGAATAAATAATCCACATTTCTTAAGCTAATAGAGACAAATCCATTAACAATAATACTAATAAAACTAAAATAATATTATATCAAATTTTTTAAAAACAAAATTGTGTTTACGTCCGCGCGTAGTAAAGATAACTATAAAGTATTCTCTCAGCAACCCACTAGTTGCCGGATTAGCTCGTAACAAGAATCCAAAACCGGTAGCTTATACGTTACTACTTTTATAACAAAATATTCATCAGATCCCTCCAACAAGAAACTTAATCTCTGGTCCTAATATTTTAAACCGACCAGCTAGCCCATAAGGAGTTAAATATAGTGGTGTTTGCACTTTGAAGCAAAACTTAACTTTTAAAAACCAACTAATTGAATAAATAGTCAAACAAAAAAAAACAAATTGTGGATCACTCACTAAACAAATACATAAATAAACATAAAATTAAGAAAAAAAAACTTAAGAATAAATAATCCACATTTCTTAAGCTAATAGAGACAAATCCATTAACAATAATACTAATAAAACTAAAATAATATTATATCAAATTTTTTAAAAACAAAATTGTGTTTACGTCCGCGCGTAGTAAAGATAACTATAAAGTATTCTCTCAGCAACCCACTAGTTGCCGGATTAGCTCGTAACAAGAATCCAAAACCGGTAGCTTATACGTTACTACTTTTATAACAAAATATTCATCAGATCCCTCCAACAAGAAACTTAATCTCTGGTCCTAATATTTTAAACCGACCAGCTAGCCCATAAGGAGTTAAATATAGTGGTGTTTGCACTTTGAAGCAAAACTTAACTTTTAAAAACCAACTAATTGAATAAATAGTCAAACAAAAAAAAACAAATTGTGGATCACTCACTAAACAAATACATAAATAAACATAAAATTAAGAAAAAAAAACTTAAGAATAAATAATCCATATTTCTTAAGCTAATAGAGACAAATCCATGAACAATAATACTAATAAAACTAAAATAATATTATATCAAATTTTTTAAAAACAAAATTGTGTTCACGTCCGCGCAGAGTAAAGATAACTATAAAGTATTCTCTCAGCAACCCACTAGTTGCCGGATTAGCTCGTAACAAGAATCCAAAACCGGTAGCTTATACGTTACTACTTTTATAACAAAATATTCATCAGATCCCTCCAACAAGAAACTTAATCTCTGGTCCTAATATTTTAAACCGACCAGCTAGCCCATAAGGAGTTAAATATAGTGGTGTTTGCACTTTGAAGCAAAACACATTTTTTTGCAACAAGAATTAACAAAGAAAATGGCTCAGAATGAGCTTCCTATGAATTTGAGAGAATACAACGTAAGTGAAGAAACGAAGAAACTGATCTCTTCACTTCCTTCAGACAAAGGTTCTCAAGGGAAGCTCTGCAAGTACCAAGGATGTTGGTATCACTACAACACTCTCCAAGGAGTCATCAATTTCCAGAAAAATTTCCAGCCCCAAAATACCGATATAGTTCTCGCTTCTTTCCCACAATCCGGCACAACTTGGCTCAAGGCCCTCTCGGTCGCACTCATGGAGAGATCTAAACATGATGATCCTCTGACCCATCCTTTGCTATCTGATAATCCTCATGGCATAGTACCGTTCTTTGAGATCGATATGTATCTCAAAAGTTCAACACCGGACCTAACCAAGTACATCATCATCTCCGAGGCTGTTTTCGACTCACATGCCTTTGCACACCATGAAAGAGTGCCTCAAGGATTCTCCTTGCAAGATTGTGTACTTGTGTAGGAACGCAAAGGACGCATTGATATCGCGTTGGTATTTTAGGTGCAAGTATCAGAAGAATGAAGTAGATAGAAGCATTCTAGAGTCAATGTTCGAGTCGTTTTGCAGCGGAGTTAGCTTCTATGGTCCCATTTGGGACCATGCCCTCAGGTATTGGAGAGGCAGCTTGGAAAACCCCAAGAATGTCCTTTTCATGAGGTACGAGGAATTGAAGACGGAGCCTTGCGCTCAGCTCAAGAGGCTTGCTGAGTTCTTGGGTTGTCCTTTCACTAAGGAAGAAGAAGAGAGCGGATTGGTTGAGAAGATCCTGGAACTATGCTCTCTTGATAACTTGAGCGGTTTGGAGGTCAACAAAACCGAAAAAACGTGGATGAACGTGGATTACAATTGTTATTTCCGAAAAGGAGAGGTTGGAGACTGGAAGAATTATCTAACTCAAGAAATGGAGAACAAAATCAACATGATCATTGAGGAGAAATTGAAAGGTTCGGATTTGAAGTTGTAAGGTTTTATATCTGATTTCTCGTATGCATTGTAATAAGAATTCCCTCTGTTGTTATGTCTCTTTGATGCATTATTAGTGACTATCTTTCAGATTGTTAATTACTTCGATTAGATTACCACTTTTCTTTAACTGCAAACCGGAATTTTTATGATTCACCAAGGACTGTATGCCATGCCAGTTTCGTGTTATGAGTCGACAACAAGAAGAATATTTCATAGTCGATAATTTTCATTTTTTGGTATGCGCACCCATAACCTATATGAAAATGCAACAGATTAGAGAGGGTGAGACTAAATATGGTAAAGAACACAAACAAAAAACAAAATTTGTTTTTACAAGGATTGAGCTTAATCCAGAGAAAAATGAAGAGGAGAAGAAGCCAAAGGATAGTAAGAAAACCGGAAAAGCTAAGGTCAAAGTAGAGAAACCTCAGACTGTGGCAGAAGCTTAAGCCAGTACCACAAAATCAAACTGATTATTCCTCTGATCTCTTCACTTGTATGCTTCTTTGTCAGCATCATCCATTTCCAAGATACTGTAAGTTTCATGGTTTTGTTTGTAACTTGAAAGTTCTTCATAGTTTTGATTCAACAAATCATACCGAGTCTCATCTTTGATAAGAAAACGAAGAAATTTAATGTCAAAGTAGAGTAACCTCAAAAGCTTAAGAGGTAAGACCTCTCATGGTTCAGTTCATTCTAAGCTACATCCATTTATGAGACACTGTAAATTGAGACATCATAGTTCTGATTCAACAACAAATTTTATCTTCTTTTTAATTGATACTTTATATATATGGTAAAGTTTTATAACACATCAACTCCACAAACAAATGTAAGAAAAGACTCTGTTTTTTTTTTTTTTACATTAACAATCACTAAAGGTGAAAACGAGAGCCTCTAATGAGGAAACATGAGACTCGAAAACAGGAGAAGCAAGAAGAGAAAGCGAGGAATAGATAAGCGGCAAAGCCTAAGCCAATGGCTACATCTGATTACAAGCAGAAGGCTTTGTTAGCCGTACACGTGTCACCTCCCCACATCGTTCTAGCTAGTGCTGCTGCTGCCGATCTTGCCGACAGCAACAGGTAAGAGAACACCTGCCGATAGCAATTTGGAGTTATATCAAATTAATTTCTTGTCTTTTTTTTATCTCAACCTGAACATCACAGATATTGCTTTTGAAATCATCATTCTGCTTAGTGATATATCATATTTTTATCTTGTTTAGGCCATGATATAAATCCTTTTTATAGAGTTTTTATAGTATTTTGGAATCTTTTAGAGTCTTTTACAGGTCTTAGCACGTTTGGAGCATTATTGAAATTATTGGAGCTTTCTGGAACGTTTTGGAGCAAAAGCTGAAGTCGTGTTGCTGAGTACCTGATTTCACGACAAGCATCGATCGATACCAGGGGGTATCGATCGATACTCATCGCAGCAAGACACGACCCGCGAGTTTTCCAAGACTTGAAGAATTGCAAAAGTGCCCAGAAGTCTTTAATAATTACAAGAAGACCTCAATTCGTGTTTTAGGTTATAAATAGGATTTTACAGCCACTTGTTTAGGCTATGCTTTATTTTGCTTTGGTTTAAGAGAGAATTTGGTGAGAGAGACAAGTCTGAATCTCCCTTCATCCGAGATCAGATCTCAAAACCTTTGTTCTTCTTTCTGATTTTATATTGAGTATTTATTCAAACATGTCTATTGATTCAATTTCCATGTATGAGTAGATCTCTTGTTAGGTTTGGGGATTCTCATAAGGGATTTATTTGAATGCTAGGTTGATTAGTTATTTAGGGTTCATAATCTGAATTAGTTCTTCGCCTTAGGTTATTCTCAAAGCTAATTCTAGATTGATCACCTAGAACTTAGATCTTAGGATAATTGATTAGACACGACAGTGCGATTAATTACCTAACAGAACTTAGGGTGAGCAAATTGATTATTCGCAAAGAGATTTGGTTTAATTGATTTGTGAACATATCAAACTTGAAATTAAGGCTGATTTATTCTTAGGGATTTGCAAAGAAATTTGGGATTCTGAAGTTTAGATTTAGATAGTTTTCGCAACGACAGTTGGTTGATTATACTTTAGTGATTTGAGTTCGAGAACCGTGCGTAACCTGAACCATGATTAGTTAGTTTATTTTGCATTCATTGATTTCCGGAGAAATATCCCTGAACCTATCTTTTTTCCATCGAATACAACTCGTTTAATACTTTCTGCTTTCCGTTAAACCTGAATTGCTTAGCTTAGCTTGATACTATACAATTTATTGTGTGATTTCTGTGAGTCCTTGTGTTCGACCCCTAACTATATTACAACTACTGCTTTAGTACTGTTAGGGTATTAAATTGAGCATATCAATTTTGGCGCCGTTGCCGGGGACTCAATTTCACCATTAAATTTTAGCTGTCGAGTTTCGACTAAGCCCGTCTGTATCGATCGTTACTACCTAGTATCGGTCGATACTGAGGCGATTTTCTTTGTTGATATCGATCGATACCATTCAGTATCGGTCAATACTCATCGTGTCTTTGGTTACTTACGTTCTTGATCTTGGTGTTTCAGGTGCATGCCTAATCGTGAAACCAGAAGAAACAAGAGCGCTCCGCTAGTCAATCTATCGTTAGAGAAGCTAGCACGTTTAGAACGCACAAACAGAAAGATCAAGCAAACATCAAGGATGAACAACCCAGTGGTTTTAAGAACTGATGAAGCTGGAATTCTGAGAGACCAAGAAGGTCAAGTGTGCAATGAGAGAGGGCAGCGACTTGATGAAGCTGTAAACATCGTTGTCCCTGCGCCAGTTGTTGAGATTGTCGCGCCAGCTGGGCGTGCCAAGGTTGGGAATGCTGCAGGTGATCGAGCTAGAACACTTGGTGAGCACAACATACCTGATCAGTTCTATGCCAATCGAGCTGCGATTCGCATCCCGACTTTTCAGAGGAATGACTTCGAGTTGAAGCATGCGTATTACGCTCTCGTAAGTCAGAACCCATTCCATGGCCTACCGCATGAGCACCCCATGGATCACATCGAAAGGTTCGAGGACTTGGTCACTGGTATGAAGTACAATGGAGTGCCCAATGAGTTCCTTTTCTGCAAATTCTTCCCGTACTCTCTTGGTGGGGATGCTGCTTATTGGCTGAGGCAGCTAGCTCCTGATTCACTAACTACATGGGATGAGACGAAGAATGCGTTCCTGATTAATTTCTATGATGATGCAAGATCCGAGGAGCTCAGGAACAAGATCTCTCAGTTCGCTCAGGGTCCGACAAAGGCATTCAAGGCTTCATGGATTCGTTTCAAATCTTATCAGAGAGATTGCCCGCACCATGGGTTCACTCAGGTGCAGCTGCTGGGCACTTTCTACAGAGGAGTTGATTGGACATACCAGATGGGTATGGATGCTGCAAGTAATGGGAACTTCTTGACCAGGTATCCAGATGATGCGGTTGTGCTGATCGAGAACTTGGCGTCTAGTAATAGCACCAAGAATGCTGATTTCGAGAGGAAAAAGCAAGCTGGAGAAATTGATGGGTCGCAGATTGCTGACGTGCAGGCCAAACTGGATTTCCTGATCGGAAAATCAAAGAAATCTATGCATTTTGCTGATGAAGTCGCTAACGTGGAAGAAGAAGAAGAGGATGTTAACTACGTTGGTGGTTCTGGTTTTCAGGGTCAGCGATTTGGGTACAACAACAACAGAAACTTCAACAACAACAATCAGCAAGGTGGGTACAAGTTAGAGGGGAACCAATCTGGTTTCGGAGCGAAGCAATTTACTCAGAAACCACTTCAGAGCAGCGATTTCACTCGCAATTATGGGAACTCTTCGTACCAACCAACATCTCCCAAGTCCACAGACAACAAAATGGAATCCATGATGGAACATATTCTTCTGGGACAGCAGAAGTTGCAAGTGGATTTCAATGGGAAGTTTGACTCTCTGTACATCGATTTGAATGGGAAAATAGAAGCCATAAACCTTTCCCAGAAGAAGCTGGAAACTCAGGTGGCTCAGACAGCAGCAGCTGTAAAGAGGCAGGATGGTTTTCTTCCAGGGAAAACTGAGAATCCAAGGGCACACATCAACGCCATCACCTTGAGGAGTGGAAAAGAGATGCTTACAGGAGTGAAGAACAACCCAATTGCAGGAAATCTCGTCGATCTTGCTGGAGATGACGATTGGAATTCTGAGAATCCACAGGTATCGATCGATGCTAGACAGTGTCGATCGACACCAGCCCAGACATCTTCCCGAGTGAATTCAAAATCCCGTGTATCGATCGATACCCCTGAAGTATCGATCGATGCTGAGACACAGCCAGAGAAGGAACCCGAGATTGTCAAGGAGAGGGTGTATACACCCAAGGCACCTTATCCTATACTGCCTAAGCTGACAAGGAAGGAATGGGAAGACGCCAGATGCAAGGCCATGCTGGATAAGTTGGTTGTAGAGCTTCCTTTTGTCGATGCTATTAAGACTTCTCCAGCTTTCAGGAGATATGTGAAGAAGATGGTCTCTAGCAATGTGAACATAGAGGAAGGTGTCATGATGATCACAGCTGAGTGCAGTGCGATCCTGCTCAACAAAATTCCTAAGAAGCTACCAGACCCATGGAACTTTGTTTTGGACTGCACTATCTTCACAGAGAGATTTGAGCGAGCTCTCTGCGATATTGGGTCGAGTGTGAACCTTATGCCACACTCAGTTGCCAAGCGAATGGGGATGACAGATTTCCAATCTACAAGGATTTCGCTGGTACTTGCTGATCGCTCAGTGCGACTTCCAGAGGGACTACTTGAAGATGTCCCAATCAATATTGGGAATTGCTTGATCCCAACGGATTTCATCGTCCTGAAGTACGATGTTGAGCCTAAGGATCCTATTATCCTAGGCAGACCATTCCTTGCAACTGCTGGAGACTTAATTGACTGCAGGAATGGACAGATCGCTCTTAACATCGGTGACTTGGTGATGTCCTTTAACATGGAGAAGATGATGAAAAGGCCAACCATCGATGGGCAGACATTCTATGTGGACACCTTCAGTGACATAGCTGAAGAGTACTTCCTGGAGATGCACCCTGAGGATCCACTGGAGAGAGCATTGGTTTGTTCGGCCACTTCAGAAGTCCGTTCATGTGACGAAACTGCTGGATACTCGAAGATGCTTGATTCAGCATCACCAGTATCGATCGATACCCCCTGGTATCGATCGATACCCTACGGCCAGAAAGAGAGTTGGTCGATGGTTCTAAGCAAGCTGTTGGGCTTGGAGATTGGAGTACAGAGAATGCTCCTAAGGTGGAACTAAAACCACTTCCAGCGAATCTGAGGTATAGTTTTCTTGGTCCTAATTCCACATACCCAGTAATCGTTAATACTTCTTTGAATACCACATAGGTTGCTTTACTGCTGAGCAAGCTGCGCAAGTATCGCAAAGCTCTTGGCTATTCTCTTGCTGACATTTCAGGTATAGCACCAGACTTGTGCATGCATCGGATTCACCTGGAGGACGAGTCAAAGTCTTCGATTGAGTGTCAGATGAGGCTGAATCCAAACCTGAAGGAAGTAGTCAGGAAGGAAGTGATGAAGCTGTTGGAAGCAGGGATTATCTATGACATCTCGGATAGTTCTTGGGTTAGTCCAGTTCACGTTGTGCCTAAGAAAGGAGGCATAACTGTGGTGAAGAACGAGAAGGACGAGCTGATCCCTACAAGGACAATCACTGGTCACAGGATGTGCATTGACTACATGAAGTTGAATGCAGCTATAAGGAAGGATCACTTCCCTTTGCCATTCATTGACCAGATGCAGGAAAGGTTAGTGAGTCACCCATACTACTGTTTTCTTGATGGGTACTCAGGCTTTTTCCAGATTCCTATACATCTAGAGGACCAGGGAAAGACGACCTTCACATGTCCCTACGGCACATTCGCCTACAGAAGAATGTCGTTCGGATTATGTAACGCTCCAGCGACCTTTCAGCGATGCATGATGTCGATTTTCACAGATATGACTGAGGAATTTATAGAGGTTTTCATGGATGATTTTTCTATGTATGGATCATCGTTCAAGGATTGTCTGGATAACTTGTGCAAGGTACTGCAAATATGCGAGGAGAAGCACTTGGTTCTTAATTGGGAGACGTGCCACTTCATGGTACAAGATGGCTTTGTTCTTGGGCACAAGATTTCTAAGGCAGGGATCGAAGTCGACAAGGCTAAGATTCAGGTCATGACAAGTTTGCAACCTCCACGATCTGTTCCTGAGATACGAAGCTTCTTTGGTCATGCTGGGTTTTACAGGAGGTTCATCAAAGATTTCTCTAAGCTTGCACGTCCACTCACAGCCCTGTTATGTAAGGAAGTCAAGTTTGATTTCACATCTGATTGCCTTGTAGCCTTCGAGGAAATCAAGAAGGCATTGGTGAGTGCTCCTGTAGTCCAACCACCTGATTGGAGCTTGTCTTTTGAGGTGATGTGTGATGCCAGTGATTTTGCTGTTGGAGCTGTGTTGGGTCAGAGGAAAGACAAGAAACTCCATGTTATTTATTATGCCAGCAGGACGTTGGATGATGCTCAGAGAAATTACCGCACCACTGAGAAGGAGTTGCTGGCAGTCGTTTTCTCTTTTGAGAAATTTCGGTCCTACATGATTGGGAGCAAGGTCATTGTTCACACAGACTATGCTGCTCTCAAATACCTGCTGAAGAACAAGAAAGGAGTTGAGAATGGCGTTGCTGATCACTTATCGCGATGGGTATCGATCGATACTCACCTAGTATCGATCGATACCCGTCGCGACCTACACCTGTTTTGTCCTTAGAGCACTTGAACTCCTTTGATGTCTATCTAGCTGCTGACTCTAGTGCTGCACGTCCATGGTACGTAGACATCGCCAACTACCTTGTTGTAGAGACTGAGCCAAAGTATCCCACAAAATATGCAAGGAAGAAGTTTATGCGCGAGATAAGGAGATTCTTCTGGGATGAACCTTACCTATACAAGCATTGTTCCGATGGTATCTACAGAAGATGCGTTGCAGAGTCTGAAATGCCAGCTATTCTTTTTCATTGTCATGGGTCTGAGTATGCTGGTCACTTTGCTACTTTCAAGACGGTATCCAAGGTTCTTTAAGCAGGCTTCTGGTGGCCTACTATGTTCAAGGATGCTCACGCCTATGTCTCACGGTGTGATGTCTGTCAGAGGAGAGGGAAGATCAGCAAGAGACATGAGATGCCACAGAGTTTCATCCTTGAGGTTGAAGTTTTCGATTGCTGGGGCATCGATTTTATGGGTCCTTTTCCATCGTCACACAAGAAAAACTACATCCTGGTTGCTGTGGACTATGTGTCCAAATGGGTGGAAGCGATAGTTAGTGAGAAAAATGACTCTGCAGTGGTTCTTAAGCTGTTAAGACCATCATTTTTCCTCTCTTTGGAGTACCTCGAATTGTGATAAATGATGGTGGCTCTCACTTTATCAACAAGGTTTTCGAGAGGTTGTTGAAGAAGTATGGTGTGAACCATCGTGTAGCTACTCCATATCACCCTCAGACGAGTGGGCAAGTTGAGGTCTCCAACAGGCAAATAAAGGAGATTCTGGAAAAGACAGTGGGTGCTTCTAGGAAGGATTGGTCTACAAAGTTGGATGATGCGGTATGGGCTTACAGGACTGCTTTCAAGAAACCACTGGGTACTACACCATTTCACTTGATGTATGGGAAAGCATGTCACCTTCCAGTGGAGATTGAGCACAAGGTAGCATGGGCGACGAAGTTGTTGAACTTTGACATCAAGCCTGCTGCAGAAAGGAGGTTGATTCAGCTGAACGAGCTGGATGAGATTAGGCACCACGCCTACGAGAACTCAAAGCTGTACAAGGAGAGAACAAAGGCTTATCATGATAAGACGATCATCTCCAGACACTTCGAGCCAAATGACCAGGTACTTCTGTATAACTCTCGTTTGCAATTGTTTCCTGGTAAACTGCGTTTTCGTTGGTCAGGTCCCTTCACAATCAAAGAGGTCAGACCACATGGAGCTGTCGTGCTGATTAGTCCTACAGGCGATGAGTTCACTGCCAATGGACAGAGGATGAAACACTATTGGGCAAAAGCCGAGATTCCAACAGGGAAGATAATGCCTTTGGATGATGCACCAACAGCCTGAATGGCGTTACAGTCAAGCTATTGACGTTAAACGAGCGCTTGGTGGGAGGCAACCCATTGGTGAGTCTGTCTTTGAGTCGTTTTTCCTTTTATTTTCATTCGTTTTGTGTTTGTGTCAGGATAAACAAAGAGCAGACTCGAAATCGCCTTAGTATCGATCGATACCCCATTGGTATCGATCGACACCAATCGCGAATGTACGGTTCATCAAGTCGATTTAAGCCTGGTATCGATCGATACCAGGCTGTGTGTCGATCGATACTCGATGTTCCAGCAAGGTAACTTCTTGTTTCTCTTCGTTTCTTCTATTCTTTTGTCTTCTTTTACCTACTCTAGGCTAGATAACACTGGGGACAGTGTTGTTCAAGTCTGGGGGAGGTGTCTGCTGACATTGTGTTTGTTTTTCTTAGAGTCAGTCGTTTTATCGAGTCAAAATTGTTTTATTGAGTCAAAACTTGTTAGAGACGATGATCTTGTGCTTGAACATATTGATTTGATTTTATTTTTGAGTGCACAGTGTTACAAGATCGGTTCTAGATCGACTAATGAAAAATCCAAGGACTGACCAGTTGACTAGAAAATATCCATGTCTCCAGCAGAGTTCTTCTGAAGCCTGAGCCAAATTTTTGCACTTTATCAATGTGGTTAGTGTTTTTAGGGCTTGATTCATCATTCATATCTGATAAAGGAACCCATGTGTTTAGAGTTATGGTATCTCTCTCCCCTGTTATAAGTTGATAAATAAGAGCATAAAAGATGAAATGATTTTCTTCTGAGTAGAGGGTTAGGAAAATTTCCAGCGATCTCATTATTCTACTTAAGAGGGAATGATCACACAAAGGATTGGAAGCGAGGCTAGGATTTTCCTATAATGCCATTATTCGCCTACATTCTTTGATACATTGAGAGGGAAGAACCGGGGATTTGGTGGCAAACACCATCAATACTCGCGTCTCATACCTTGATGTGTATATGCAAAGCTGAAAAAAAAAAAAAGAACATAATAAGAAATGAGTCTGGTAAAGAATCTAATAAGAAATGAGTCTGGAGAGAAATTGATACAAAAAGTGTGAAAAAGGGTGGTTCCTTGTCATGATATTGTCTGGTAAAGAATCTAGAAAGTTCTTGAATATTAGCTGCAGCGATGAAACTGGCGAGGATGGATTTATTTGAACAATGCTGTGAGATAATGTGTGGAGTCTGGAAAAGCTATGAATGTCTACGGAGAAGTACATGGTGGTTAGATCAAAAGCTGATTAAGTGACATTTGGGTACTTGGAAAGAGGGTCTTTTCGATGGTTCATGAACAGGTGAGTCTCTACGTTTTCAAACCTCTTTATCTGTTTAGTCTTCTATTTGCTTGAGGGCAAGCAAAGGCTAAGTCTAGGGGAGTTGATATATCATGGTTTTTACCCTGTTTAGGCCATGATATAACATCACAGATATTGCTTTTGAAATCATCATTCTGCTTAGCTACATTCACAAATTCTTCTAATTTTTCAGGCAACTTAGAGCATCTGCAAATTTTTTTTTGTTTTTTATTAAATAATAAAATAAAAAAAAAACAAATTTGGACCAATCCAAGTGTGACACATCAGCGCGAGAGTGTCTCAGTTTTTGTCAAAAGTGTCTCTCTCTTACTTTTTCAAATTTTTTTATTTTTTTTTTAAAATTGAGACACCCACTTTTTAGCACTGATGCATATGCTCTTAGCATCATCTTCTCCATTATTTGAATAACATGACTCTTTATTCAAATCAATGTTTTGTACTCTTTTGATTGTTAACTATAACTGTAAATGTTACTCACAATATGGAGAATTTTATCGGCCAAAGACTCTCTTTGGGTGAATTGGATACACAACTACTTGATCAGGACCAGCTCATTTTGGGCTCTGAAAAACACAACGTCTCACGGATCTTGGATCTGGAAAAAGATACTGAAGTACCGAGAGTTGGCTAAGGACTTCTATAAAGTGGAAGTGCATAATGCAAAGAGAGTATCTTTCTGGTTCGATAAATGGAGTACAATGGGCTGTCTATTTGATGCTTTTGGATTACAAGGCTGCATTGATCTTGGGATCTCCATCAACGCCACTCTTGGAACGGTGATGGAGGAAACTCGACGACGAAGGCACCGTAACCAACAGTTAATTCAGGTGGAGGAGGAAATCAGAGAAAAGCAGAGGAGCCGAGTGCGTGACAAGGAAGACTCACTTCTATGGCGTGCCAAGGAGGACGATTATAAACCTCGGTTCATCACAAAAGAGACCTGAGAATTACTGAGAACTCCAACTGCAGAGTGGGTACCTCATTCGGGCATATGGTTTTCTTTTGCTACACCAAAGTTCTCCTTTATTACATGGCTAGCTGCAAGAAATATATTGTCGACGGGGGATAGAATGGAGAAGTGGAACATAAATGTCGAGACCGGTTGCTCATTCTGCAACGAACCGCTAGAGAGCTGAGACCACATTTTCTTCCTCTGTTCCTATACCGCGAAAGTTTGGAAAACACTAGTAGGTGGGCTAATGGGGCAAGATTTCACAACGGATTGGTTGAAGATCTTACAACACACGTCAACCCCAACGATGAATGCAACAAAATCCTTCATATTGCGGTACGTCTTTCAGGCCTCAATTCACGCAATATGGTGCGAAAGGAATGCAAGGAGACATGGAGAACATCCAATTCCAAGTGAACTCCTCACAAAGCAAATTGATGTAAGGGTTCGAAACAGGATGAGCACAGCCCGTAGCCAGGGGAGAAAGAAGTATGAAGACGGTCTACGGACTTGGCTTGCAACGAAAATGAATTCATAGTCACTCAAAAAAATAGTTCTTTCTTTTGAAAGTTAAAATCAGTTTGTAAAAAACGTTTATTTTTTCTTTGAATATAATTTAGCAGTTATTCAAAACAAAAAAATGTCACTCACAACTGTATCGATCGATCAATTATTCCTTGCATATCCAACAATTTTTTATACTTGATGTTCATAACTATAGCTGTAAATGTCCTCAATCTATGGTTTTTCAGTTTTGGAAATTAGCCTAGATCCTAAATTTTCTCAGATATCTTAACTATTTAGGCAAAGACATAACGTAGAATATAGAGAAATAGGTAGAAAATGTATTCAAAACTTGGTAAAATATACACAAATTTAAGAAAACATATACTAACACTTAATAGAACATAGAGCAAATGGTAGAATATATATTTTAAATTCGGTAGATTATAAATTAAATAGCAGAACATATAATCTACCAAAATCATATAACAAAAATCGAATTCTGGATTTCGTAGAACAAATAAAAAAATATTTTTTCAATCTTGATTTTTCTAAAAACGATTTTTTTCTAGATATTTTTTTCTCTTTGTTGTATTTTTCGAAGATTTTTTTAGAAAATTATTTTGAATTTATTATATTTAATTAATGGTAATTTAGTAAAAAAAAATAACAAAAGTCAAGAAAGTATTATTGGGACTATATGTGATTTTTTGTCCTATATTTTAATTTTCCCTTTTTATAATATAGGCACCCAAATTTTTAATTTTTATTTTCTTGACTTTATTGGGTTCTTGAAAACTCAACGTGTGGAGGAGACGTGTATCAACGAAGAAAAATAGCCTTTGACTTGCTGAAATGTCTAATCACGGTTAGATTAATTGATAAAAACGTTTATTTTACTATTACCAGATGTGTTTTAAGTTTTAACCAAAAAGTATTACAAATATTATTATAGACCGATCTCTGACATTTCCTACATGTATAAAAAAATTAATCTCATCAATATATATAAAGTTGGATTTTTTCTCCTCTCATGAAAATATTTATCTTCTACATCATTGCTACATCATATTTTTTTTATTTAATATTTTTTTAATTTCAAATTTAATACACAATTTTTTTGATAAAAATTTAATACACATACTAATTATAAATTTAGTTTTAACATTATGAAAAAAATTTGAAAATGCATTGTTCATATTCTAAATTAAACAAGAAAATTATAAACTTATATGAATATAATTCATTGAAATAATAACAGGTTTCATAAATTTAGTTATCCTAATATATTTCAATTTTTATAAATATTTAATTAGGTTAGATTGTATCGAAAATATTATAAAAAAACTAAAATATCAAACAATTCATAACAATTAAAAAAAAAGTTAATCTGTAACTAAATTCATAAAGCAAAATATAATTTGACAAGTTTTACATCTAATAAAAAGATAAATAAATAAAATTAAGGTATACTTAAAATAATAAGTGCAATTATACATAACTATGAAAAAGAGAATAAGAGCAAAAAAAATTTAAGAAACAGATTAAAGTATTTACAGGAAAATATAAACTAAGTTTAAAAATTTAAGATCGTTGTATTTTGTGATATTATTTTTAACAAAAAAAAAATGTAACAGCAAGATGAGAAGAAAATAAAAGCTTTGTAAATGTAAAATATATATCATCTGATGTAAATATACTTCAATTTTTTTTTTTCAACAGTCTAAATACCTATACCAATTTGGTAAACCAAACCGGGGTATTGAGTTTACATAAATAAAATCTGATGGGTAGACTCGCTCCTCGCGAACTCATGGGATATGTGTGATAGAGAAAAAGGTGAATTCCTCCTTGCTCCTCGCGAACTCCTGCAAGTGTAGTGTAAAAGCCGGCCACTCCTTGGATGTAGACACCATCTTCACCAACTCTGAACAGTCTGTTGCAAAAGTTATCGCCGTCTTCTGATTTGCAATCATGCAATGCATCGCCCAGATGAGCGTTTCCAATTCTACGTGTAGCGAGGAGAGACGTCTTCGCAAATTTCGTGATCCCATTATGGCTCATTCGACTCCCTCCTGAAAACAGTGTCATCCTAAACCAGAATAGTTATCCGTTTCCTTCCACGAGCCATCAATATAGCATTTCAGTCCATCGTATTCATCATATTGGGCCATCACCGTATTAGGACCGATTTGTTGAGAAATTATGCCTGGTTCACTAATTTGTGCCGTTTCCCAAGTTATGGCCTCCGTTTCCGCTATCCTTACTATCTCGTGTGGGTTTCTGTCCACATTTGAGAAGACCTTATCATTCATTGCTTTCCAAATATTCCACACAATCCAAGGGAAAATTGCGTTCTTACCCTCTTTTGGGAGTCTCCAAAAGAGATGATCAAAATTCGAGAAAACCGATGTCATCAGAAAAACTCCCGGGGCCGATGGAATGTGAGAGATTGCCCATGTTTGTAATGCCGGTGGGCATTCAAAAAGTACATGATTAATCGTTTTCTCTTCTGCTCCACACCGTGCACATTGTGTATCACAATTTATTCCTCTAGCGCGTAAATTCGCTGAAACCGAGAAGCATCCCGAAATGGCCTGCCAAATGAAATGTCACAGTTTCTGTGAGCAGTCTAATTTCCATGTATGTGCCTGTAATATCTTCACGTTCGGACCATATTCCCGTCGTTGTCTGGTTTTTGTTGCTCGATCTGGTATCCCGACCTAACCGTATATTTTTCCTGTTTTTGTATAATGCCAACCAAGGATATCCGGTCGATAAGTGCTACTGATAGGTATACTGCGAATAATTACCACATCGGCCGGGTCGATAATTGTATTTATCAACTCCATATTCCACTTATGTGTCGCTGGATCAACCAAATGATTAACCCTGAGATTTGGGTAATATTTATACCCCTTACATGTTGCTGACCTCGGGGAAGAAGATGGTATCCATGGATCGTTCCATACTGAGATAGAACCACTTGAACCAACTCTTTTAATGAGCCCTTTTGCAACCAGATGTCTAGCCGAAATAATGCTCCTCCATCCAAAAGTCGGGGAGTATGATCTTATAGGATCTAATGGGTCTGTGTTCTGAAAGGAACGACCCTTAAAACCCCGAGCAAATAACGATTACGGTTTATCCATTAGCCGCCATAGTTGTTTTGCCAGAAGTGTTGTGTTAAAATCCTCTATTGTTTGAAACCCAATTCTACCGTCTGATTTACTCCGACACATCTTCTTCCATTCTATCCAGTGCATTTATTTCTGTTGTCCGTCGGAATTCCACCAGAACCGCGCTGCCGCACTAGTTAGTTTTGCGGTAATGGACTTGGGGAGATGAAAACATGACATAACGAAAGTGGGCATAGCTGAAGCTACCGATTTAATTTGAACCTCTTTACCCCCTTTGGTTAGTAACCTTGATGTCCATCCATTAATTATATCATTGTGTCTCTCGACGACAAAATTAAAAATCTTACTCTTTGCTCCTCCGAGACTTTCCGGGAGACCCAGATAAGAACCCATTCCTCCCATATTTGGGATTCCTAACAATTGTTTAATCTCGTCTTGTACCGCATCTTGTACTGTATGTTCAAAAATTAACGATGATTTTGAAAATTTGATTTGTTACCCTGAGACCGTCGTACTGTTTAAGTATATAAAGATGGTTTGACATTCTTGTATCGTAGCCTTGCAAAAAAGCATACTATCATCCGCAAAGAGTAAGTGTGAGACTGTTGGGCCCCGTAAGTGATTTCTCCCTCTCTGCTTTATGTATATTGGCTATCAAGACCTCCGTACAAAGTATGAATAAGTAGGGTGTTAATGAGTCACCTTGCCGCAGCCCTCTGTGTGGAGTTATTTGGCCTTTGTGTTGACCATTAATAAGTACCTTGTATTGTACCGATTGGATGCACCGCATCATCCATGAAATCCACTTTCCGCGAAACCAAATTTTCTCAAGAGATGTTCAATAAATGGCCACTCTACCCGGTCATATGCTTTGCTCATATCCGTCTTAATTGCCATAAATTTACTTTTGCAAGATTTATTGGTTCGTAGGCCGTGAAACATCTCCTGGGCGATCAAAATATTATCGAAGACTAGTCTCCCTGATACAAAGGCTAATTGAGTCTCTGAAATCAGGTCCGGTAACAATCTCTTTAAGCTCTGACATAAAACTTTTGAAATAATCTTATAGCCCACATTACACAGACTTATAGGTCTTAATTCCGTCATATGAGTGGGGCGTCCTGTCTTCGGGATTAGACAAATATTTGTCATATTTAGCTGTTGATCAAAAAACCTTGTTGCCAGGAAACCTTTAACCAATCCTACTACATATGCCTTTATAATTTGCCATGATCGTTGGAAAAAATAGTGTCGTCATTTCATCCGGGCCCGAAGCCTTTTCTGGGTGCATCATAAAAAGAGCCTTGCGAACCTCCTCTTCCGTGGCCATTGCCGTGAGCATATCATTATTCTGTTCCGAAACTAGAGCCGGAATATCGCTTAGCGCATTCTCAAATTCGTCGGAGAAGTTGAGGTGAATAATTCCTCGAAGTAATTAACCGCCACTTGTTCCACCTCTTTATCCGAGGTGACCCAAGATCCTGATGCATTATGTAGGCCAGTAATCTATAAAGAATGACCGATTGCCACCTGGATTGATTTCCCAGCTCTTTGAAATTTTTTTCTATTAAGCCGTCCCGTCCAATCCACCGTTTATCGAACCAAAACTGGCTCCGTTTCCGTGGGATTTTATCCTCTACAGTAGCAACAATTTATCTATGGTCCGACCCAATCATTGCTAAATATTCGACATATGAATGTGAAAAAATGTCATGCTAATCTTTATTTGCTAAGGCCCTGTCCAGACGACACCGAATAATTTTTGAGTTTCGTCTTCCCCTCCAGGACATGGTATTACCGAAACACTGAAATTCCAAAAAATCGCAGTGTTGTATCATGATATTAAAGGATATAAAAGAGGATGCGGGCCTTAAATTACCTCCTTGCTTTTCATTATTTCCGGTGATTTCATTTAAGTCACCAATTATAAACCACGGTTCCAATCGTGATAAACTTGTCTGTGTTAAACGTTCCCAAACTTGATCTCGAAATTTCGGTACCGAGTCACCATAAATAAACGATAAGAAGACTTTTTTTTCTTGTATTTTCGCCTCAATATCAATTATCCGATTACTTGAGAATAAAACGTTTACGTCCAATGAATCATCATAAAATAAAGCGAGTCCACCACTCGCACCACGCGGTTCGACCGTGTACAATTTATTATAACCGAAATGAAATTGAAAATTTTGCATAAAAGAAAATTCTTGCTTGGTTTCTGAAAGAAATAAAAACTCTGGTTTATGTTTCTTCCAAACCTCCCTTAGATAACCTATTGTGTACTTATTCCCGAGACCCTGACAATTCCAACTCATAATTCTCATAAATTAACTAATATATTTTTGCTGAACCGATCTTCAGGTTTGATGAAGCCTTCGAACCTATCCCCTTCGCCTCCTCCCCAATACGAATCGAAGCCTTCGCCGCCATCTTCTTCCGCGGAGAAATCATCGCTTGGACCATCCTCTTCTTTGATCCAGCGCCATAAATCATTGAACCTATTTTATTGAATTTTTTCCTTGCACCTTGGTTCATCTCATTAACAGCTTGTGTTTCCTCATGTAACATTAACTCCTTCATCACCTCATCAACATTACCGTCGCCAACATTACCTTCGGGACCACTTGCTGGCTCCGTAGTTTGTGTGCACATCAAGTCATGCTTTTCTTGTGAATCATCCACATGTCCTTCAGTTGCACCAATATCTCCTTCCTCACTCACCTGTTCCATTATATTACCCGCCATCCCGACCAATTCTCCTTCCTCACTCGCCTGTTCCAGTATGTTACCCCCAGTCCCAACTTCCATGTCCTCCATAACCGCATCAGCTACCGTTTTTCTCTTCTTCCCTTGCATAATTCTCTGCTTCTACACTCTTACCGTTCTCTGGAAAAATATCCTCAATATCAAATATTAGCTCCTTACGCACCTTACTAGATGATGGAGTAGCCCTATTCCTAGCATCCTTCGTAGACATGTTCCTCCCTGGGCCAGCGTCAGCCATATCCTTCTCATTAACAGAGAGCTCCTCACCCATATCTCTGAGCTTTAAGTCGTTAGCTCCCTTGTTGGAGATCGCATACCTGTGCTTGAGCTCATGTGGAGGGACATACCCTGAGAATTTGTTGTACCTTGACGTTCCTTTCCCAAATCTCCATTTTGTTCTACCCTTGTGTGTCCGATGTTCCTTTCCTGCCCGAAACTGTTTTGTGTTTTCCCTGATATCTTGAATTATTTATTTCCCTTTGTAACTCCCCTTGAACTCTTTAGAGACTTGACCATTATGATTCCTCTCATTATACCGTTCTCCGCCCGAAGCAACCATCGCTCTAAAACTCGCAGCATTTGGACCTTGCCAAGGATCCTTGAAATTTGTAATATCACTCTCTGTTTTCACCTCTGTTTCACCTCTAGACGTGCATTTGAAATGATCATGGCATAAACTATGACAATTCCGACAGTAGCCAAAGAGTCTTTCATACCTCAATGACATTGTTGTCTCTTCACCGCTATCAAATTCCATAATAGTTGAGAAGACAAGCGGTTGATAGCCATATACCGTCATTTGAACTCTCCCTTCCTCCAAATCCACCGCCTTAACCGTCCCAAGGGCCTCCCCAATGCTTTTGAAAGTTGGGTCTGCCCAAAAGTGGAGACGCAACTCCAACACTCGAATCCAAAACGTAATGGCTGATGGATAGTTACGGTCCACCACCGGTTCCCATCGAACCAAAGCTAGCATCCAGTAATCAAAATTGAAAGGCTTCATTTTCATCACCTCCTTTATGTCCTCCTCCTTGTCGAAATCAAATTGAAACCGTCCAAGCCCCAATTCTGCACCAGCCACTCGTTCCTCCACATTCCATATGCTTGGCAGCATGAACAACATGGTCTTCATATCTTGCATATGCGGGTTCATACATCTGCCGATTAGAGTCCGATAGTAACCCGCAATGAGGCTCGAGTTGTCGAATTTGGGGACAACTATCTTTATCCTCTTCACATTGATTTGTCCCTTGTTTCCCGAACCAGACTTAATCATCAGATTGCTCTGCGGCATTCTTTGGCTTGTGATGACCGAGAAAAGAGTAGCAAGTTATAGAAAAGAATTTGTGAGTATGATTGTGCCACCATAGATTGTCCTGCCTTGCCTCTTTATCCTCTCCAAGTGAATATTGTATCAGCCCAGTAATAAATTGGTTCACCTTGTTCCCTTGATTGATTTGATTGAAGATCCCGCTCCGTATTGATAGACCAAGCCATATACGACCCCATAAATCTTATATTGATATCCTCGTGTTGATATCAAACCCAATCTTGCGTATCCGTAATTGATTCGAGATTTGAAACTCTAGCTTGATGGAGAGTTTCATGTAGTGTGCTAAACCAGATCGCTAAAGCATAAAATCCACTCTGTTTTCCTTTCTCAGAACCCCGATCCGCATTCTCTGTCGCGACCTCAGAATCCCTCGTAATCTCCACAAGAGAAGATTTTGATTTGCCTCAAAAATCCCTTCCAAAACACCAAGGAGGCGATATCCGACAGTAAAGAACCATAGACAAACCGATTTCCATAACATAATCCCGGAAGATACACCCATTGATTTCCGGATTTTCTCACTGGAGAATCCCGTGAATAGATCCCCGGAATTGGAACCTCTGCTATCCTGATTCCATATCCGAACAAGAAGAAACCGTAGTGTAGACCATATTACCAAAATTCCTCTGGATGGTTCAAATCCCATCGCTTACAATATCGTCGTCGCCATCGCCAGGCTATAGAGAATTTTAGATTAAATTACTTGTTATAAAATAATTAAATATGTCATATACTTCAATTCTTATAATAATTATCATCTATTAATATAATAGTTTTCTCTAAAATTTGAAAAGACATTTACTTAAAAAATATAGATTATATAGAATTAATCTATAAAACTTCAATTTCATAATTTAGTTTTATTAGTTTATTTATATAGTTTAGAAAAACTATAGAATTTAGTGTTTATAAATTATAAATTAGATTTTTTCTAAATAAAATAAAACAATTGTTGTGATTTCAAACAATCACTAAGGATTAATTACAAATGAAATGTATAAGAGTTATAAATCAATTTCTTAAAATATTTATAATTTGAATAAAATAAAATTACTAATTGATTGTTTTTATGATAAATTTTCTGGATATGTTAGTTGATTTTAAGTGAGTTATAGAAAATAAAATAAATTATTTTTATGGTTATTAATTAGTGTTCGAGAATGGAAACAAATATTCATTCAATAAAAGAATACTCACATGAGTTTACAGAAACTCGAATGACAACTCAGAGTCTTTGATGGGTATGCAATAATGCATGTCATGATAGTCGAAATGTGGTATCCCAAAATGATAATATTTTCAAGCCAACCATTAAGAGGATGAATGGTTGACGTCCTTATGAAAATTCTCTAATGTTCAAGTCAGAAAAGAGATATCGAAATTCGAAAATGGTAAAATGAGAGAAAGATAGTGAATATTATATTTAAATCATATCAAAATGTGGTATATGATTCAATTTTCAGTGTTGGTGAGAGAGAGAGAGAGAGAGAGAGAGAGAGAGAGAGAGAGAGAGAGAGATATTATGAGTGCATCGCGGAAACACGTCAGATGTTTCCGGAATGAGATTAATGTCAAATGAATAGAAATTTGATCCATATTTGAGAATAGTGAATTATATTTAGTAATTATTCTCTAATGTGGGTTTTGAACCCTTAAACTTCATTCTAATTTTCTGTTGTGTGAAATATAAGGATTTTCAAAAAAATTGACTGATATAGATATGTAGACCGAATTTGGTGATTGGTTTTCGTTGTACTTAATTATGACTTATGATAATTAGATGTCAAAGTGTAAGATGTTTCGGTGGATATGACTGGACGCCGATAACTCCAACAAGGTTGAGTATTTTTTATGCGCGTCTCATCTATTTTATAACTACATAAAAATAATGATATAAAATGATGAGCGAAGCGCGGCTAACCCATTAGTATATATATATATATATATATATATATATATATATATAAAAGAGTAATATGTTTCAATTGTAACCAAATTTAATCAAGTAATTGATTCGAAACCACTTAATTTACTAAGCGTTTGATAAATCGGTTAGATTTTCAGTTCTAGTAATAATCAGTCAAACATCTATTTAATTAATTGGGAAAATGAAATATTTCCACTTCAAGTTTATAATATAGTTGTAGATCCACCCGAAGTTTGAACCTCAATACAGATCCCCCAATTCAAAATTTTAAGACGTATTTCCCTCCAATTCGAAACATTGAAACCTATTTACACACAAATGTTGATTTTCTTGGTTTATAACCTAAACCGAAACCAATACAGCTAAACCGAGATTTATGATTTTGCAAATCAGCACCTAGAGTTTATGAACTCTCTCTCTTTATTTCTTCATGCGGAGTTCATCGAATATTGAGGAAAACAAGTTTTTTTTTCTTCAGACATTTCCAGAAAATCAGAAAAAGGAAGAAGAAATATGTATTGATCCATTTTAGAACTTGTATTCGTCGTGTAACAGCACAATTTTATGAAATGGGATTAAGAAATTACAATCGAACCAAAGATTTGCACAGTATTAAATAATCAAAATTCATATTTTTGAGAAGATTCTGGGTTTGTTTCCATCTTCCTCGCAATCCATACTTTGTTTCCATCTTCCTCGCAATCCGAGTTGAATTTGGGAGGCAAATCGGAATATGAGCTGCTGATGGAGTGAGCCAAGGAAGAGGATTCCAGCGAAGATGGGAAGTGGGGAAGAAGAATTGAATACATCGGAAAAGACGAAGGTGGGTATCTCCGCCGGCATCGAGTGCTCTCAGGTTTGCGTCTTTCATCTCGTTCTCGACGGTGTCGGACTACGAGGACATTTCTCTCCGGTTCGATTCCAGATCTATCTCCTCTCGTCAATCTCAAACCCCTAATCCTAAGCAGAAACGATTTCTCTGGTACTCTGCCTCCTTCGATGCTCTCGCTTCTCCGGTTAATCGTGCTCGATCTCTCTTACAACAACTTCTCCGGTTCGAGTCGACTCAGTTCCTTAAATATCGAGTTTAATCGACTCAGTTCCTTACACCTCCACGATTATCACTTGAAACGGCCATGGCCAATTTCGATGTGTTGGTGATTGGTGCAGCCTGAGACGGCGGCGACGATCGTGGTGGCGTGGAGGAGGATGAATCCACATATCGAAGGGATTAGGCGGAGAGAGAGTCTGAAAAAGATGCAACAAGAAAAATAAAATAAAATAAAAAGAGAAAGAAGAAATCGGGTGAAGAAGAAAGAAAAATCGGGTCGGATTGGTTTATTTTTTTAATCGGTTAATAAACCGGTTTAATTTCGATTTTAAGTGATTAATTATCATTTGGTAAACAGTAAACCGATCTAAATCATGATTCGAGTGGTTTTACGCTTCGAACTTCAATCTTATATGTAAATAGGTTTCGATATTTCGAATTGGGTGGAAATACGTCTTAAACTTTCGAATTGGGAGATATGTATCGAGGTCCAAACTTCGGCTAAATCTACAACTATATCATACACTTGAGGTGGAAATACGTATTTTTCCCTCTTTCTACTTTTGTTTTTAAACCTACGAATGCTTCTCCCGTCCTATATTCCCTCTTTCCATTTTTTTTTTGTTTTTTTGTTTTTTCTTTTTTTTGAAAGAACTTTTGTTTATGTTCAAAACCAAAACTAAATTTGCTCAAATAACTCAAAATATTATAGAAATAGCGAAAGTAGTCCCTTAAAATAACTTTCCCATTGAAAAAGCTTATAATCTTACGAGACTACTTTGGCTAGTTTATAGAAACAGTTTTGTTGGTCTGGATTTTCGTATAGTTTTCAAAACAAAATGCCACCATTGCCCTAGTTTCGAACCTGAAATCTATGCATGCAACTCCCCATTTGGAGAAAGAAGAACCAGATTTCAATCTATTTTTATTGAGAATTTTATTCAACATTAACTATCTGAATTATGAGGTTTATTTAACAACAAACGTTTAAAGCTAATTAAAGGCTAATCAACCAAGGGGTATTAAATTAAGCAAACAGTTGTGAAATATTTATCCTATCTTCAATTATCAGCCTATATACCACATATTTTATATTTCTTTAAAAACTGAACCATTTACAGGACCACAGTCATCCAGAATGAAAAAAACTTGAGATCTAGTTGCTGACCAAATCGGCTCATGTTTTCAAAGACAGATAATGAAACGGGGTGTTTTTCGGAACCTCTTGCACCTAAAGCAAGAATCATATCACTAGACCATACACATATAAATACCTATTGACTTGTTATTTTACATATTTTCCACTTAAAAAATGAAACATTTTTAAAAAAATTGATATGAGCTTCCGCTGCCTAGATTTTGACCATTGGGGGTGTAGAAACAGAATTAAAAGGCACAATTAAATTAATGTAACTGATATATCTAATTTATTAAAACAGAGTACTATTTTATGTCTAAACAGGAAAAAATAAAAATAAATCTATTCTTATCATGGATAACTTTTAAAATTTAGATTTTTGTGGATAACTATTCACTGTTTCCAAACAGTTGAATTTTGTTCAATTAAAAATTCATTTAATTAATCTGATTCAATTAAAAATTAATTAATTTAATTAATTAATCTCATTATTATATTAATTTAAATTCGTAATTATAAAAATTCAGACTATGCCAGAAATTAAATAAAATATTTAAAATTATAAATAAAATCTATTATTTCAAAAATATGTAAATTAAATATTTCAAAAATAATTTAAATTTTTATTAATATTTTGTTACGAAAATAGTATTAGTTTTTTTGAATTTTTGAATTTCGATTATGCCAAATAATTTAATAATCAATTTTTTTTTGAATGATACATATTCAAAATTAACAATTTTCATTAAAGGATAATATTAAATTTTGAATATTTTTTTTGTTTGTCAACAATCCATTTAATTAAAATCAAGTTGTGCCGGTAAGGTAGAAATACCTCACCGACAGGGTCTGACTTATATGGTAATTGGGCCACAAAGGCCGACTCAGTAGCCAATCCCTTACATAAGAAAACTACCTTACCAAAGTTAGATACCTTCTTGAATGGCTCATCACGAAGGGAAAAGCCCAACGCATAGGAGGGTGGAGACGAAACTCCACACTGTGGGATGGCGGCGCAGGACAGGTGGTCACCGTGCTCCTTCCCAATTGAATCTTGTAACACCGATAGCACGAGCCATCTTAAAAACCTGTAAATAACAACAATAAACTAAGCCGGGCTTGCAGGAAAAGGTTTCACCGGGACGGTTAACTCCGCCGGAACCTGGAATTCCGTCCCGCTACAATGTCACGCGCCGATAAAACGAGAAGAGGTCGCTGTAGAACAAGGAACACCGTATGTAGAAACACCGTTTCATAGATCCGCATTCCTATGGCTTCACCGTTACAACGACCGATTTGGTCTGACGTTCCTCATATCTACAATCCCCCGAGAAAAATACCAACGCGGACCGCAGAACTATAAGCCGATGGTAGGTAAAGACTCGTGGCAAGCCTTTGAGGAAGACGAGAGAGTGACGAGCAAGCCAGCCCCCGCACCACCAAGAGACATCTATGAAATCCCACGAGCCGAGAAGAGACGAAACACCACCACTCCGAGGCCAGCCCCGAGACAAAGCCTCAACCTAAATTTCCGGCAGATGAACATGTCCTCTAGGTCCAAACACCATCGTCGAGGTCGAGAAACTCAGATCTACAAGGCACCACACTCCCTTGTCTCTGGGCTATGAGACCGAGCTCTAGTAGGAGAGAAGCCAAAAGCCTAACTCCACAGTAGATGATGTTTTCTGGAGAGTGAGGATCTCCGATGTCCTCTGTCGAAAATTCCACCCTCGCCTTTCAACAACCTTACTGCCACGCTAGATGTCTCCAAAACCAAATCGAGAGGAGGAGGTATGAGACAAAACTATACCAGTGGGAAGAGGCCATGTCCTCAAAAGCCTTTCCTTCACCATGGAAGACGTCTAGACCACGCTCAAGATCAGCCCTTCAACACCCATCGCGGACTAGAAGCTTGGACTGCAGAACCCCACTCCGATCCGTCGTCAAAATCCTCAAAAACCACCAGCCACCGACCGCAAATAGAAACTAAAAGACAGTGGAGTCCTCTCCTGCCGGCGGTGCGAGCCCACGCACGCCGGAGAGGCAGATCTGAAGACTGAAAAGGAGGGGCGGCTAGGTTTTGTCTTAGGAGAGAAAAAATTAAATTTTGAATTTAATATAGATTTTCTGAGATTTCATCAACAGTTACAAACAAAATAGTCAGAATTAATAACAAAATATATTTACTTCTAAATTTTAATCTTATTAATACAATCAGATTTATAATTGAATATTTTTCAAACTGAAAAATGAATATATTATTAATTAGATTTGCACAACCATAAATTTGATCATGCATATGGACAACATTCGGTTACTAATACAGATTCAATATTTGTTATTTACATATATAAAATGATTAATATTTTAAGAATCACACAATTTTAGGAATTGTTAATTTAGAATTAAATTCAAAATGCAAATCTAATTAATCTTGGTAAGAATGTCCAAATTATGTTAATATTATTTTATATTAATAAAAATTTATTAAAAAAATTATTATCATAAAATCTAAACCAGAAATGGTTATTCTATTCAAATTCAAAATTAATAATTCTACCACAAGTAAAATTAAAACATATACATTTTTTGTGTCCAAACATGAAAACCTTCATATTAGGCTATTCTTTACTTGGATAACTACTATTCAAGTTACCAAACAAGTCAATTTAGTACAATATTAATAAAAAAAATTATTTTAATTTATATTTAAAAATAATTCTAAAAATTCAAATTTTAATTTAGATTAGTTTGGATTTCATTAAATATATGTTAGATTAATTATCAAAAATCACAAAACCAATTGTTTCTTTACAAAAATAATAAACCCGATATTAATTTAAATATTCAAATTTAAATAATGTTATCATAATAACGGACATGATAAACGATATGTTATTGTATATTTTTATCATAATCAATCAGTCTAAAATTTCAAATATTTCAAATTAGTAAATATTTATATTATACGGTAATATGAACGGGCGGATTAGAATTATGTTTTTATAATCGCGATCATTCTCGGATTAATATGAATGTACAATTTAGAATTATGTTTTTATAATCACGGTCATATTTAATACTATATTTAAACTGCAAAAATAAACTATATTTAAACACAAAAATAAATCTTTGTAACTTATTAAAAATATTTATATCTATAAAATGAATATATTATTAATTAGATTTGGGAGGCAAATCTGCAAAAATAAACTATATTTAAATACAAAAAAAAATTACAAAATTTGTAATATTTTTCAAACTGAAAAATGAATATATTATTAATTAGATTTGCACAAATATAAATTTGATCATGCATTCGGTTACTAATACATGTTCAATATTTTTTATTTACATATATAAAATGATTAATATTTTAAGAATCACATAATTTTAGGAATTGTTAATTTAGAATTAAATTCGAAATACAAATCTAATTAATCTTGGTAAGATTATCCAGATTATGTTAATATTTTTTTATATTAATAAATATTTATTAAAAATTTTATTATTATAAAATCTGATCCAGAAATGGTTATTCTATTCAAATTCAAATATATACATTTTTGTGTCCAAACATAAAAACTTTCATATTAGGCTATTCTTTACTTGGATAACTACTATTCAAGTTGCCAAACAAGTCAATTTAGTACAATATTAATAAAAACATTATTTTAATTTATATTTAAAAATAATTTCAAAATTTTTAATTTCGATTACTTTGGATTTCCTTAAATATATGTTAGATTAATTATCAAAAATCACAAAACCAGTTGTTTATTTTCAAAAATAATAAACCGGATATTAATTTAGATTTAATTTAAATATTCAAATTTAAATAATATTCTCATAATGACGGACATGATAAACGATATGTTATTGTATATTTTTATCATAATCAGTCATCCTAAAATTTTAAATATTTGAAATTAAAAAATATTTATATAGAATTATGTTTTTATAATCGCGGTCATTCTCGGATTAATATGAATGGACAAGTTAGAATTATGTTTTTATAATCACGGTCATATTTAATACTAGAAAAGCTTAAATATACAAAAACAAACTATATCTAAACACAAAAATAAATTTTTGTTACTTATTAGAAAAATATATCTATAAAATAAATTATATCTAAATATAAAAAATATATTACAAAATTTGGTAAAAAAAAAAAAAAATTCGGATAGAATATAGTATTCAAATTAAAACCCTAATTGCCTTTTTTCCCTTACTCTCAGTCTCAGGCTTTCAGCGAATCTTTCTATCTTTGACGATTTGGCGGTTTCCGATTTGACGATGAATGAGATGAACGAAAACGAAGAAGAAGCCATGGAGGGATTGCTCATGGTGGAGGCCCATCATGCGGCGATTCCACCACCTCCGGCGAATCCGCCGCCCCCGGACTCGCCGCTTCCGATTCAAAATGGTCAGTACTCTTCGCGTATCAAACTAAGGTGTGCACTTTTCTCCTGTAACCATGCAGTAGCATTGGATTCCAGATATTGCTCGCCTTCCCATGTCGAAATATCCGATCGACTAGGAAAGGGCAATCTTCCTCTCGTGATCTTTGATGGATGCTCACCTGATCACGACATGATTAGTAGTATCGCTTTTTGATCAACAAATCTTTGGGATATAACGTTGAAGTTTCTACGATCGCTAATGATTCTTTTTTCAAAACCATTCCTTGGACCCTGGAATTCACACGGCGAGACCTCCCTCTCCTCGCTGCTGAAAGTGCAAGAAGCTGGCTATTCTTCTCGAAGTTCGAACCCAAACTTCCGGTTTTCCAGAATAAAGGTTGTTCTTATAATTGGTCACGAAAGATCAATCATAAGATCTCATATTGCCTCCAACAATTTGCTAACGTTTTCCGAGTGTTATTATTTCCTTCGATCATGGAAAAATAGGACGTGCTGCTGTTCATCTCATATTGCAGATGAACAACAGCACATCCTATTTCTCCATGATCGAAGGAAATAATAACACTCGGAACACGTTAGCAACTTGTTGGAGTCTCGATGAGCTCTGCGATCCTTCAAGTGGCCAATTGTTGTTTACTTTGAACTTCAAAAGGCCCTTCTAAGAGGGCCATATCATCTTTAGAGGAAAAAGCCCCGTCTCAGAGGAGAGACGTTTTGGCTCTTAGCTTACAGAAGAATGGTAGTCGTGTTATCCAAAAGGTAATGTCTAAATTCTCACATGTTCTACATCTTTCTTTAGCATGTCTTCCATTCTCAGGTAACAGCTTTGTTATGGTTCTGTTGTTTTACCTCTTTAGGCAATTGAGGTGGTTGATCTAGACCAGAAAATGAAGATGGTAAAAGAACTTGATGGACATGTGATGCGATGTGTACGCGATCAGAATGGGAGCCTTGTGGTTCAGAAGTGCATCGAATGTGTGCCTGAAGAAAACATCAAATTCATTATTTCAACTTTCTTTGGTCAAGTTGTGACCCTCTCCACTCACCCACACGGCTGCCATGTTATTCAGGTTCTTACTCGTAGTACTGATGAAACCTCTCTTGGCTTTTATGCTTCTTTCTAAATACGCCTTTTCCTCTCCTGCTGCAGAGGGTATTGGAGCACTGCCATGACCCGGATACACAGAGTAAGGTCATGGAAGAAATCCTGTCCAATGTTAGTATGCTGGCCCAAGATTAGTATGGAAACTATGTTATTCAGGTTTGTAAAAATATTAATTTTCTTTGCAACTGGTGGTTTTAAATTGTTTGCTCAAAACTGATGCAAGTTTTGTTGGCAGCATGTTCTGGAGCATGGAAAGCCTGATGAGCGTACTGTGAGAATCAAAGAATTAACAGGAAAGATTGTTCAGATGAGCCAGCAAGAGTTTGTGTCGAACGTTGTTGAGAAATGTTTGACTTTTGGATCCCCAGAGGAACGTGAAGTGCTTGTGAATGAGATGCTGGACACAACTGATGAAAACGAGCCTCTTCAGGTTTGTCAAAACACATACTTTTAGATGATTGTCCGAGATAACAAAAGAAACTAATAAGCTCATTGTTATATGCAGAGAGGAGAATGAGTATGTCGTCCCTAAACCTGCCTTTGGTGGATGGCTCTGCTGTAGCGTTTGGAGAATTAGGTAGATCTAAACCAAAAATCTGCGGGAAATTGTGAAAGAGAGCTTTGTTTGATCTCCCCGCAAAATCTGTACATTGTGTAGTTTCTTTCTGTTTTTACTATACATAGAACCAAGTATCCCCTTTTAGGCTGATGAGTAAGTGAAAGCAGAGAATGGTGTAAATAAAATGGTGTCAGGATTTTAGAGTTTCCCTTGCATGTACAAAAAGAATGACTTTCATGCCAATGTGTATGCTTTTAGGACAGTCAAGGGTTTCATCAAACTCTTATTTCTTATTTCACGACAAATCTTTCGTTTCTGGAATTTTCATTTTTGCTGTTGATGTTGGTCTAGTTAGTTGTTAGGCAAGAAACATATGTTATATTTAACAATCGCAGAGCCTTGCGAACAAGTTCGAATTCTTCTCTCTAACATTGGAACCAAATTTTTTACACCTGTTTTCTATATCTAAAAGCTAAATCCTCTCCTCTCTCAAACTTCTCTCACTCCAATGTAGACAATCTGTAAATTCTGTACCAGAGTCCCACTCTGCGAGTTTGGTAGTCCAGCAGTGATACATGTTCAGTACTTAAATCGTCTTGCACATAATGTTATACTTCTTTCACCTGAAAACCATGCAGAGGAGAGAATGCGTATCAGATTAAGAGTATTCCCAGCGGATCTGTAATCACTTCAAAGTAAGCATTAATATGAGATCTAATATATTAAAACAGAGTCCTATTTTGTGTTCAAACAAGAAAAAATGAAAATAAATATATTCTTATCCTGGATAACTTTTAAATTTTAGATTTTTGTGGATAACTATTCTCTGTTTTCAAACAATTGAATTTTGTTCAATTAAAAATTCATGTAATTAATCTGATTCAATTAAAGATTAATTTATTTAATTAATTAATCTCATTATATATATTAATTTTAATTCGTAATTATAAAAATTCAGACTATGCCAGAAATTAAATTAAATATTTAAAATTATAAATAAAATCGTTTATTTCAAAAATATGTAAATTAAATATTTAAAAAATAATTTAAAATTTTATTATTATTTTGTTACGAAAATAGTATTAGTTATTTTGAATTTCGATTATGCCAAATAACTTAATAATCAAAAAATTTTGAATGATACAAATTAAAAATTAAAAATTTTCATTGAAAGATAATATTAAATTTTGAATTTAATGTAGATTTTCTGAGATTTCATCTACAGTTACAAAAAATTAGTCAGAATTAATAACAAAATATGTTTACTTCTAAATTTAAATCTTATTAATACAATCAGATTTATAATTGAATATTTTTCAAACTGAAAAATAAATATATTATTAATTAGATTTGCACAACCATAAATTTGTTCATGCATTCGGTTACTAATACATATTCTAAAAAGAACCTCCTAATATCGGCACAAAGAAGCTGGATTTCGATGAGATGGAGGCAGAAGTATTGCGGAAGAGACTTATGGTTTTGAGAGAGAGAGACGGTGAAGATGTTGCCAAGCAACGATTCGATCTCATGAGACAAGAGAGATTTTCGTGGCTGGATTTTGATAAGAGAAAGTTTATTTGATAAATGTTTGATGATCCATTCCAGGATGAGTTGCCACAAAGAAAACAAAGAGTTTAAATAGAAAACAACAAAGAAAAACCCTAAAACAAATGGGCCTTGTTACAAAAACGAAAATAGAAATAGATGGGCCTTGCTTTCTTCATGTCACCCACGAAATTGTTGTTGCTGGGCCAAGGCATGAAATGTGAACCCACTTGCCTCATTAAAAACCTTCCTTGGAAAACCCATTGGGATAAAACCAAAGGTAAGGGAAAAAGAGTGCAAATGGGTCACATACCCATTTGTGTAATCATCTTGGGCTTGATTAAAAATCAGAAAGATTTTAATCACATCTTTATCCAACAGCTTAGCCTTAGCTCTCTTCGTCGCACACAAGTATCCCTCGGCTATGAGCTGCTTCCCCTCGACTACAAGCTTTCCCTCGGATACAAGCTTTGGTTCTGGTGGCTTCTTCTTGATACTGCTCAATATCACATCATCCTCCCCCAGTTGAAAAGGATTTGTCCTCAAATCAGGACCATCTGCACGCAAACAAGCCAAGTTAGAATTCTTAAAGATTAAAATGAAAGTATACTCACCTTGCAATCTTGTTTTGTAGGTTTTGGAGGTGATATGTGATGGGATATGAATTGGTTCGTCCTTCATAGCATCTGCATAATCAGCATAGTAAGGTTCCACCAGCTTCAAAGGTTCCTCAGTTCTTATTCTTCCTCCATGGCCGATTTGATCTCTTTTGGCTCCGGTTTGTAATTTGTGAAGCGAAACATAATTTGTATGTCCTAAAAGCAAAGTAACAAGATCATTAGTCATAAAATATGTGTTTGGCTGAGAAAACTTACCTGCCTCAAAAGAGGTTAGACGATTCTGATGCTTTTTTAGCTCAACAAGCTTCATTTCGAAGGTAAGAAAATCGGATGGGATTTTCAAAGGAAGTATGTCAAATACTTGTCCAAATCGAATTCTGTTTCGACCAGAATCTTTAAAATGGTCACTTGGTCGATGAAAAACATTTCCTTCAGTGGAAATTCGAAGTTTTTGCTCATCCCTCAGCCTTTGCAAGTAATTCACCATTTTGTACTCGGAGAGAAAGGATCGATAGATCAAATTTTTTTGACATATTTTAAGCTGATTTTCTTCTTCACGGATGGGTGCTAGCTCCTTTGGATCATCTCCTGTGTCAGCCTTCACAACAGAGATAGAAAGAGTAGGAAAAATTTCTTTGCTTTGCACGCCTTTATTCTGAACCGTAAGACTCTTGCTTGAAATCTGTTTCAGCTCATCACACACGTTAATCTCCTTATTTCCAGAATGAGTAGAGTTCAAACTCGTTTTTCCTGTATCATGAGCAAACATATCAGTTTTATAAAGTGAAACTGAGTTTAGACACTTACCTTTCTCATTGCTGCTCGTTTTAGAGTTGTTGTGTGGTTGTGATTTTTCTTTCGGTTTACACAACATGTCTTGGTTGAGAACGCTTTTCTTCTCCACTGTTTTTAGCACATCTTTCTTCTGTTTTGGCTGAGAAAACAATGTGGAAACGTAACCCTTTGGCTGTTTCAGCTTGTCACTCATAGGTTCTCTCGGCTTGCTTCTCCATGGTTCGTACTTCTGTTCTGCCTTTGCATGTGCCTGCTGTTGCATTTTTGCTTCAAACCGTTGGTTCCTGGCCTTTAATCTTTTACACATCGTGCGAGCTTTCTCAGCTAGCTCAACCTCAAGTTGCCTTTGATGTCGTTCTTCGCTTTGTTGTTTCATCATCCGATCTAGGCGATCCATCATTGATTCCATAAACACTTTGTCGATGTTGTTGTTGATGTTCCCTTGCTGATTATCCATGCTGTACCTGAAAAGAACACAACAAACAAGCCAGTAACTAGTTCCCACAAAAATAACACACACAAACTGATCTAGAACACACAGAAATAAGACAAACTAACACAAAACGCTTGAAACAGAAACTAAAAGATACTCAACACACAAACTGAAACAAACTCAAACTAGAACACACTGACAATGACCTAAACACAGCAAATCACGTCACACATAACACAGATAATGAAGAGACACACTTCTAAGAACAGATCGACACTAAGAACCCTAAAAAAAATGTTGTTTTGTTTTTTTTGATTTTTTTTTGGATAGATCTACACGAAAACAACCTAAATAATTAACTAGATGCACGAAAATTACAAAGAAAAATTATGAACAGACTCGACACAGCAAAAGAAGATGAACAGTCACGAAAATGCAAAGAAAAAAATTTAAGAACAGATTCGAAAATGATAAAGGATAGAGATTACCAAGCTTCGATGTGGTGCTCTGATACCACTTAATAAGAAACTCCTAAGATCTGCACAAAGAAGCTGGATTTTGATGAGATGGAGGCAGAAGTATTGCCGAAGAGACTTCTGGTTTTGAGAGAGAGAGACGGTGAAGATGTTGCACAGCAACGAACCGCTCATAATACAAGAGATAGATGAGACGAAGAAGATGTTGCAAAGCAACGATTCGATCTCATGAGACAAGAGAGATTTTCGTGGCTGGATTTTGATAAGAGAAAGTTTATTTGATAAATGTTTGATGATCCATTCCAGGATGAGTTGCCACAAAGAAAACAAAGAGTTTAAATAGAAAACAACAAAGAAAAACCCTAAAACAAATGGGACTTGTTACAAAAACGAAAATAGAAATAGATGGGTCTTGCTTTCTTCATGTCACCCACGAAATTGTTGTTACTGGGCCAATGCATGATCACAACAAGATGGGCTTTATGAAATGTGAACCCACTTGCCTCATTAAAAACCTTCCTTGGAAAACCCTTTGGGATAAAACCAAAGGTAAGGGAAAAAGAGTGCAAATGGGTCACATACCCATTTGTGTAATCATCTTGGGCTTGATTAAAAATCAGAAAGATTTTAATCACATCTTTATCCAACAGCTTAGCCTTAGCTCTCTTCGTCGCACACAAGTATCCCTCGGCTATGAGCTGCTTCCCCTCGACTACAAGCTTTCCCTCGGATACAAGCTTTGGTTCTTGTGGCTTCTTCTTGATACTGCTCAGTATCACATCATATTCAATATTTGTTATTTACATATATAAAATAATTAGTATTTTAAGAATCACACAATTTTTGGAATTGTTAATTTAGAATTAAATTCGAAATATAAATCTAATTAATCTTGGTAAGACTGTCCAGATTATGTTAATATTCTTTTATATTAATAAATATTTATTAAAAAAATTATTATCATAAAATCTAAACTATAAATTGTTATTCTATTCAAATTCAAAATTAAGAATTCTACCACAAGTAAAATTAAAACATATACATTTTTTTGTATCCAAACATGAAAACCTTCAGATTAGGTTATTCTTTACTTGGATAACTACTATTCAAGTTTGTACATCTCTCATTTGGGCAATACAAGCAGCATGGGCTCTCGGATATCGTAAATTAGAGTTTGAAGGCGATAATCTGAATATGAATCAAACTATCAATACGAACACTACTAACCTCAAACTACAACATCTTTTGGAGGAAATCAAACAATGGAGCAGTAAGTTCGAAATGATTAAGTTTTCATATAGGAACAGAACGGCAAATGCTTGTACTAATATATTAGCCAGGAAAGCAATATTAGATACATTACAATGGTCTTTGTATAATTATTGCCCAAAATTTCTTCATATTCTTGTAAACAATGATTGTGATTAGCAAAATCAATAAATGTATTTTGTCGGGAAAAAAAAATACTATTCAAGTTGCCAAACAAGTCAATTTAGTACAATATTAATAAAAAATTATTTAAATTTATATTTAAAAATAATTCCAAAAATTCAAATTTTAATTTTAATTTAGATTAGTTTGGATTTCCTTAAATATATGTTATATTAATTATCAAAAATCACAAACCAGTTGTTTCTTTACAAAAATAATAAACCGGATATTAATTTAGATTTAATTTAAATATTCAAATTTAAATAATATTCTCATAATGACGGACATGATAAACGATATGTTATTGTATATTTTTATCATAATCAATCAGTCTAAAATTTTAAATATTTGAAATTAAGAAATATTTATATTGAATTATGTTTTTATAATCGCGGTCATTCTCGGATTAATATGAATGGACGAGTTAGAATTATGTTTTTATAATCACGGCCATATTTAATACTAGAAAACTTAAATCTACAAAAACAAACTATATCTAAACACAAAAATAAATCTTTGTCACTTATTAGAAAATTATATCTATAAAACAAATTATATCTAAATACAAAAAAAAATATTACAAAATTTGGTAACAAAAAAAAAAAAAAAATTCTCGTGCGAACGCACGGAGTATAATCTAGTATATATATATAAGAGTGATATTTGGAATTTTAGTAATCATAGATGATATGATGAGATGGATCTCCTTAATATTATCAAGTTAAGTTGTGTATGGGAGAATTCAATGAAGAGAACCGCTATGAGATCATTTACTATACAACCAAAAAAAGACATTATATTATTTGAAAAAAGAAAAAGAAAAAATATATATATATATATATATATATATTCTTAGAATAGACGTTTTATTTATATTTTAATAAATTGCACTACATTTTTTTGAATAACTTATATAGTTTCGAACTACTTCAACCATCTATAAAATAGAGAAGCTGGTTCTTGATCCCCGCTGTATCCATAAATACCATCTTTCTCTGCCTTTCATATACACTTTACACATCTTAGGTAATCTCTAGGCATTTTTTAAATGTCGAACACGCCTTTGTTTACTTGTCCGTGACTAAATCCACAGAAAAAGATTGTAGTGTGAAAAAAAATAATAATGTGAAATTGCCAACTATATAATTCATTTTTCTTAAGAACATGAAAATATAAATCGTCATCTGCTGATTTACAATGAACTCTCATATAATACGGTCTTATTATCGGTGTTCTTGGTTCTTCAAAACATATACATGATACAATAAAAAATGAGCAGAAAATGGATATGAGGTTTTTTTTAGATAATTTTATCATAATGATTTGTTAGTTGGTGATACTGTTTTTTCAAAAATTCATAATTTATATATAACAAGATAATAAATTCTATAAGATATAAATTATATTAATTTATTTCAAATAACCTAAATTAGTAAAAAAAAAACCATTAGAGATATTTAAGTAATTATAATAAAGTAAACTTTTCTCAAATAACCCATAATCTCTTAAAAGAACTTTCCTCATTGAAAAAGATTATAATCACTCGATTTCTTGATTTTGGTGCGTTATGTATTTTTTTAATATAGGCACTCAAAATTTATGTTCCTATTTTCTTGACTTTAATGATTTCTTGAAAAATCAAAGTGTGGAGATGTGTATCAACAAAACAAAGGAGCATTTGATTTGCTGAATTGTCTAATCACGGTTAGCTTAATTGATAAGAATACTATTATTTTACTATTACCGAATGTGTTTTAGCTAAAAAGTACTACAATTATTATTGTAATCGGATCTCTGATATTTCCTACATGTATAAAAAGCAATATTATATAAAATAAATAACTTCCTATATGTATAAGAAAGTAATCTCATATAAAAAGTAATATGTTTCAATTGTAACTAACTTTAATAAAATAATCGACCCGAATCCACTTAATTTACATATTGTTTGATAAATTAGTTAGATTTTCAGTTCTAGTAACAAAGTATTATCACTATATATCCTTCATTAATAATTAAATTAGTTTTTAAAAAAAGTTAATTGCAAAATCAGGTAAGTAGAAAGAGAAATAAAATTACACCATAAATATTTTTCACTTTTTAAATAATTACAATAATGTCATTGACTGAAAAATGTTGAAAACTGTGTTAGCAACTAATAAAGTCGGCGACACTGTTCATCAACCATCTCGTCAACACTGTTCATCCCGCCGAAAATGTTCATTTACTAAAATAATATATGGTACTTGTTAACGTGCTATCCAACATTTGTTATCGTACTAAAAATAATAACAAGTATCATATATTATTGTTATCACGTTACAAATATCATATATTATTGTTAATACGTTAACATACTATGTTAACACATTACAAGTATTTGATATTATTGTTAGCACGCTAACAAGTATCAGTTAGCACGTTAACAAGTTTTAGATATTATTGTTAACATGTTAACAAGTATCGAATATTTTTGTTAACACGTTACAAGTATCATATGCCATTGTTAATACGTTAACATACTATGTCAACACATTACAAGTATTTGATATTATTGTTAGCACACTAACAAGTATCGGATAACACGTTAACAAGTATCATATATTATTGTTAACACGTTAACAAGTATCATATACTTTTGTTAGCACGTTAACAAGCATCATATATTATTGTTAATACGTTAACATACTATGTTAACATATTACAAGTATTTGATATTATTGTTAGCACGCTAACAAGTATCGGATAGCACATTAACAAGTATCAGATATATATTGTTAACACGTTAACAAGTATCATATACTTTTGTTAGCACGTTAACAAGCATCATATATTATTGTTAGTACGTTAACAAGTATTGGATATTATGTTTTCCGGTGATGAATAGTATCAGCAATTTCGGATGAACAGTGTCAATCGGAGGCGATGAACAGTACCATCGGTATATACTCCTATTTTTAGATCAATGGCATTAGTGTAATAAAGAAAAAGAATAAGGATGTTTTGGTCTAAAATTTTTTCTCTTTCACCTTCACCTAATTTTCAAATTAATTTTACCATTCACCTAATTAAATGGTCAACTAGGTATATACACTAAAATCACTCATAAAATCGGTCAAACATCCATTTAATTATTTAGGCAATCGATTTTACATTTAGTTTAATGTTTTCTTTATCCTTACAACTTGTAAAATTTATTCATGGGTCATTTAGGTGTATATGGTCTGTTGACCATATATTTAAGTAAATAACATTTGACAAACATTTTTTAGGTTTGACTTTGGTGGAAGAAAAAAATTGTCCGAATTGCCCCTATCGAGATGACGTCATCATCTCCTTGCGTTACCCCAATTGGCATTAAAGGACCGACAAGCCCATTTAATGCAGACAGTAGAGATATCTTCATTAGGGGTGCCGCCTGCAACGGAGATTTACAGAATCTAACAGTTTGTGTGGTTGGAATGAACTTAGAGATCTATATTCATCGGTTGTGGGAAAAGCGATATATCTTTGTGCAGTAGTAAAGCTAAAAATATTTCGTTTCCTTCCCTATTTATTACGGTATACTTACGTTGGACTGCCCAAAGAAAACATTCATCTTCACTTGCTTCAATACTCCAAATTTGTCTGCAGAGAATTAACTGCAGTGTCCACCGGATCTAGAAGCGGCGTACAAAGAGGAGAAAGGAGGTAGGTTATATAGATTCGTTTGGTAATTGTTAACCGAATTGACAGTTTCAACTGTAACATTATATGCCGTTAATAAAGTTATATGTTACAAGGATAACGCAATCCACACTTACAACTCACAGGATCCTAAACGATGTCGCTAGTTGTTCGCGTAGTCCGTGGAGAATGAAAAAAGCAGGATGACGGTACATGGGTTCACGAAGCCACTATGAGCACTTTTAACTATTCAGTCCGCATGAAGGAAGGCGACTCGTTTAAGTCCATCGAGGATGCAATCCGGGTGGGGTTGAACCTTAGTCCGACACTCAAAATGGATTTAACATACCAATGGCCCCATAGGATGCTAGGTCCTGATTGGAGAAAATCACCACCTATATATGTTTTGGATGATGATGATGCATCTCTATTCCTAGCAATTAGAGCCGATTTACACGAGATGTTTCTGCGGGTTAGGGTTAGGGAAACGAGAAATGTGAAAAAATTAACTCATTTCGCAGTGTAATGGACTTAAACGCTAATTGCGAAGTTAATCAAGAAGGCTCTAACTCGGTTATATCTTTCGGGAAGATAATCCAGTTGGCAATGACTCCCGGACCAAGTTTGCAAACGGGCTTAAAATGTGATGGACCTTCACGGGACAAAGGGAAAGGTATTACACTTACATAACAAATAGACTCTCCAATGGTTGTTAAATAGTGTGCTCTATTATTTCAATTTAACAATAAAATTCGTTCTGAATGTGCGCGCAGGTGTAGCCCCAGAAGACCGAGGCAACAACGTGGAGGTCTGCCGACGGTTGGACTTTGACCCTTTGGACAGGGTTAGTTTGGGAGGTGATATATCAGTTATCCCGTTTGGCCACAGCAGACAGTTATCACGGAAAACAATGCGGGATCCACCAACAAATCTTAGTAGGGGAGAGTCATCGAGGGACAAGGAAAAAGGTATATGAGAAACGAACTTAGCTCTTGTGAAAAGAACTTCCTCGGCCTGAGTTCTATGTTTCTAACTTATTTGATAACCTCATGAAATATTGAACTCCCAGGAATACTGAGGGGAGAAGATACAAACTTTTCAGACGTTATGGGGGGTGATGACCGTTGTCAGAAGCAGACAGATCTCCCGCAGAATATTTCGGAGCTTTGGCGGTTATTCCATGGCCCTCCTAGCCCATCGGAAGGGCGATAGAAGTTGGTGTCAATACTGATCAACCCCGACAGATAGAAACAGTAGACCTAATGGATGTTGATGGACCGGGGGTGGAAACCGGATCTCGTCCGCATACAGAGATGCCAGATTGCAGCGTACCCTTGCAGGGTCGTACGTGGAAACAGAGAGGGATGACGACGTCGTCCTAACACAGCCCATAGTCATATCAGTCAACTCATCGTCGTCGTCATCTGACCCTCCCCCAACAAGTGTAAACAATATGTCGCAAGCTGACCTCACTATCTCGCAAGAGGAAATGGTGATGCGAATATCCCTAATAGGTAAAAAAAAGACTCAACTAGAACTAATTGTTAAGAAACATATAAAATGTCAAAATCTGACATACACATTAACTGTTTGGACAGGAGAGGACCTCATAAGCTGTTTATTTGCGGATCCCATACCAGACCCGGCGGTTCCTGAGGCATTTCAAACAAGAAGGGGGGGGGGGGGGCAGTTATCGTTCACTGGAGGTTTCTCCATTAGACATGGGGGCTCCGTTGCGGACAGAAATGGGGAATCAGAACGTGGATATTGGGTCATCTTCGAGGGACCCCCACCAAGTTCCGTTGCTGGAGCGACTAGGCGTTACCCACTATCACTATCCGGTAGCCCAGTGATAATGACCTATCAGCCTAATGTTGACGGAGAAACGAGGGTGGAACCAGCATTGCACGAAAGGGATGCCCCTCCATACTTTGACGATCCCATAAATGAAGGTAAAAAGGACTTGTTTGGCAAGAATGTTTATATGGATTATGTTAACAAAAGAGCATGTAATTGTGATAAGTTAGCCGCTATTTGGTTTATGTTAGCGAACTAACTAAGAATTTCTTCCTTGACAAGAAGATGCGGTTGCGCGCGGGGTTCAAGACATAGATTACGAAGGGGATGAATTATTTGTTGGTCGCATTTTTAAGACACAGGATGACTGCAAGCTAAAACTAGCTCTACATGCAATTAACTGCATGTTCCATTTTACGTACGTTGCCTCCTATCCCGGTAATATCATCGTGGTCTGCGTGGGTAGTAAGTGCCCATGGAGAATATACGCCGTCAGGATGGAGAATAGTGAAAGGTACGAAATAAGGACAGCGACCCAACAACACATTATATGCAGTGTGGACGCACATGGGGGATTTTTACCGCGTAGCCACAACAGCGGTAATTGGGGAAATGGTCCGCGAACGTTATGGTCTAGGCGTCAAGGGACCACGAGCTTGTGATCTTCGCCGCTTGCTCCGTCAAAATTACAGCCTACACGTGAGTTACTAGGAAGCATGGAGGGCAAGGGAGATTGCTATGGATAACGCTATGGGTAGCGCAGCTGGAAGTTTTGCATTGGTAGAGCCTTATTTTGAAAAACTACTTTCAAGCAATCCAAACTCAGTGGTGGCCTTAGAGACTGAAACAAGTCCAACAGGTGTTGTGCGTTTCAAATACCTGTTCTTATCGCTGGCCGCCTGCGCTAGCGGTTACCGTTACATGAGGAAAGTTATCGTCATCGATGGTACTCATTTGAGTGGACGCTATGGGGGATGCCTACTAGCGGCAAGTGTGTTTCCTTTGGGATTTGCCATTGTTGACAGTCAGAACGACAACTCTTGGGAGTGGTTCCTCCGGAAACTAAGCGCAGTAGTCCCGGACGAGCATGATCTTGTCTTCGTATCCGATCGACACAGTTCAATATACGCTAGCATTAGGAAGGTAAAGATGTTGATCACTGATGGTTGGGTATTATGCTTGTATTGACTAATAATATTAACGGATAGGAAACTGTTAACGTTGTTATCATAGGGAATATGTTAACGTCGTTATCAGACGGTTAAACGTCGTTATCATAGAGAAACTGTTAACGTTGTTATCATACGGAAACTGTTAACATTGTTATCTTGTTAATTTGAATGCAGGTTTACCCGTTGTCTTCACACGGGGCCTGTGTGGTCCATCTCCAGCGTAATATCGTCACCCTTTCCAAGTCAGACCATTTAATCCAACTCGTGTCCCAGGCTGCCCGTGCATACCGCTTTCGTGAGTTCGACATAGCTTTTGCCGAGATAAAGGCTATTAATAGTGAGTGCGCCAAATATCTTGAACGGGTTTGTTTCGAGCATTGGACAAGGTCTCACTTTGTTGGAGAGCGATACAACGTCATGACAAGCAAAATTTCAGAGGCTTTAAACAAAGTTATGATGATGTGTCGCGAATACCCCACGATTTCCATTTTAGAAACAATACGTACAACTCTCGTTTCGTGGTTTGCCCTACGGAGGGAGTCTGCCGAGAAGGAAGGGGATATGTTGAATCCAAAGGTTCAAGAAATGCTCATTGAAGGCTTCCATAAGTCCTCAGGCTACTTTGTTATGAAGATAGGTAATCTCATTTCCCCTTACATATACGAGCATTTTCCCATATATAGCTAACAACGTATTGTTATTTTGTTTAACAATAAGGTGATAGCTTGTACGATGTGCGGGATGAATATGCAAAGCCGCCCTCCCGGTAAAACAATGTATTTCCATATTTTTTTATTCGAATACATGAAGGAGAGGATTGAATCTTAACAATTGTCCATAAAACTATGCAGGGGGTGTAGCATCTTCAGTGGGAATAACATCGCGGAATGTTTTGTGTAAATATATGGCTATATGCGAAGATGGTGAAGGATGGTTAAAGTCATCTCATGTTTTATAAAAATGTAAATAAATAATGTAGGTAGGCGTCCTCTTTTGATATGTTTATAGTGACGGCTACATAGAGCTCCAGATAAGTTTGTTTTAAAACTTTACCACCATCAGTGCACACTGTAAAAACCATTGCTTAAGAAGTTTGTAAGATATGAATGTAATATGTCCTCCTTTAATATGTGTAACTGCTAACATAGTTGCACCCTCTACTAACGTAATCAGTATGTTATTGACAATTACGAATATCGTAAAATGGTAATTTGAGTCCAAGTATTTTTGCAATTATGGCAGTTGTAAAGGATTTATGTAAAGGATTTTTCTGTAATCGGTAAGGGATTTAGGTAAATCATACAGGAACATGAACCACAAAACTCTACGAAAACGAGTAACAATGTTAGCAGTTTAATGTAAAAGACCGCTACCGTTGCTAACTTAGTGGTGAATAGATAAGCATATTCACGCTGACAATTTAAAGTGACACCATCCAAAAAAGATTGCAAGAGGTAAGCATACTAAGCACATAAATATGTTCAGAGGTAATCAAGATTTCTCGGTTACATAACAAGATAACATCCACAGTAGATTGCAAAAGATACCGTATTACACATAAGTTTTGACTTCATCGCCTTAGACATAGTTGGTTGTGATCACAAATTACACATACGTTGCTTGTGATTGAAGTCTGGCCTGATAGATTTCAGCGATTGTATTGGTGAATGAGGACAACCATCAGTTTCTTGGCCTCTATATCCAGCCTCGCAAAATCATACTCCAAACAGCCCTCCATTCCAAAGATGGCATGATCAAGCATTAGGAAATAGGCGGCCAGACCAGAGTCGGTGGGAGACTTGAGTTGTGGGACTGTCGTGATACAATCAACTGCATACTCACTCGTCGGCAGATCTCTCATCTGGTTGTTCAGCGCCACCTGCCGGAACAAGTAAGGCAGCATGACTGCGAGGGGGTAGATTTCAGATACCATTCTAGAATCAGACCTTAAGTTGGCATTGCAGTCAAGTACGAGAATCTTGGACGAAAGTAGGTCAACCACCTGAAAAACCCATTGCTTGATGTCAAGGTTAAATGACATGTATAGGTAATCAGCATCAGTGAATAATGTTATTGCGTATGCAACCCCCACCCATGCCAATTTATCAACAGCGGCTTTGGAGAATTTATACTCACTCTTGTTGACAGCCTTCTTAAATTTTGGGTTCAACTTCATTAGCTATGAGACGAACTTGGTATCCAACACTTCAGCCCTCGGATTTCGCGAATGTACTCTGAGAAAGTGCCTCCCAAGAGTACATAGAGCATCCATTACCTGCTAGGACAATAAAATGAAACTGAATACATAATACATAGGAACCATTTATTACGTATCATGTGAACAAATCTAAAGAAATGACAAACCTTTGCGGGCATTGATTTATGCCTGGCCACTAATCTTTGATGTCTTTAGCAGTTAACTGGATTCCCTCTCCAACAAAATTTTTCCTGCTAACAATAATACCGTACACAAACATGAGATGAATTATTATTGAAACACTTTTCGGAATTAACATGAACAGTTCATATCTGACCCCTTCAATTACTTAATAGCCTTCTCGTATAGTAAGTCGCCATCATCAGGAATGGCCGAATTTAGAGAAGTGCCCGCAAACATGGCCTTCATTCGTTGGTCACACTGAAATGGACTCTCAAGATTATGAGAAATCGTGTGCGGGCGTTGGCTTTTCCTTGTCAATCCTGCATTGAAAGTATCCACTGCTGGGGGTTTCCCTTCCCCTGGAGTAGCTGTTTGGCCATTGAAATTCTAGTATATAAAAGTAAGTTATCAGTAGATACGGTAACTTGGTTGTCAATATGAGGTATATGAATGATAACTAATTTATCCGGTATGCGATAACTAGAGTATCGGCCTATACTACTATTGACATCCTATTATATAAAAATAAGCTAGCAGTTGGTACGGTAACTTCGTTGTCAATATGAGGTATATGAATGATAACTAAGTTATCCAGTATACGATAACTAGAGTATCAGAGCTCGTCTCTTGCCTTTGGCTCTGCGAGTGGAGCTTCTGATGACGTGCCCTGCATTACTAATGGAAGTTAGTTGTGGCACAATACCTTAAAAATCAAAACTTTTAACGACGCCTACGAATGAGTAAGGTCAGGGCACTTCTAACATGTTGACAGGGTTTAGTACATTAAATTGTTAATGAGTACTATGATTTGGTTAACCTTGTTATCGATTGTATTTAGGTATATGTAAACAACGTTATCCTTGGATCTGTAATTTTTAATAAGTGATAACTTTCCTGTTAACAAAGTGGAACAAATTTACCTCCCCCATTGGCACGTCCATGGCATAATGATCATCTCAGCACTCACTCTCTCTCTGGGAAAGTGATGTCCCATCCATATTTGCCATACCTTCCCCAGAAGCCTAACAAAGGGAATGTATATTTTTCACCCTATTACATTCATTTAGTGAATTGTAAGATATTATTGAAATTGTAAAATTTGAATACCTTCTTTTGATTGTCCACTTCGTTTGTAACCTCTTCATCATCATTTGTTATCTCCTTGGGGGATACGTTAACTGTTTCGTGCTCATGTGTAGTAAATAAGCTAATATTAAAATGAAACCTACTAAATTGAAGACAAACTCAATTGTACCTTATCTGGGGTGACTTATTCTGTTGAAATATCGTCGGTATCTTCTGAATGACTAACTACTGGACGCTTGGTTATGTCTGCGCCAGCAGCTACTGAAGCACCTCCATAAGTGGCTGCAATCTCCTCAACTGAGGGATATGTTCTTGGACTGACCGGTGGATTATATTCTCCGGGGTTATCTCCTCCGAAGGCACCAGGCAAGGGTGATGAAGGATAATTCGAGTCTGAGAACTTCCTACGACGGGTAGAATGGCTCCCATTTGGCTGCCGAGAAATGGGATGGCGTCTTTTCTTTCCCTTGTTAATACCACCAATATCGCTAACTTCGTTATCCTCGCAGTTGCTAAACCAGCTGCTGATTCCATCTACAACCTTGTTGTTGTTTGCGGCTAACAGTAACTCTATCTTCTTATTATTCTCATTTAGTAGGTGTGCTACAATCGACCGGATTTTATCCTTAGACACCACGCCAACTCTGTCATCCACGAGCCGAGAGGTGTACGATGGTTGCCCGGCTTGAGGAATTGGGACAGACTTCCTCAACTTCCCTTTCCCCTTCTTGATTGGCCCTGCCTTCGCCTTCCTACCTCCTCTTCTACTCCTTGTTTGCCCAACAAGCTGGTCTGGTTTAAGGCCAGCACCAAACATTTCACTTTTGAACTCAAAACCTTGATTTACAAGCCTGATCATATGATCCACCCTCTCATCATCATCGTCATCAGTCCATGTGAGGTCTTCCTCTTTGAGGTTAAATTCAACATCAGGACGTATGATAGTTACCACATCAACCTGCATAATAGTTAGGCATTAGTCCCGACGTATGGGTGGTCAAGCATGACGTCTGCATCTCAAGCTCACGCAATTATCATATATACTGTTACAATAAATTATGTCCAATTAGAATAACACTGACAAGTGCAACTCATTTAATGAGGGAATACGGAATATTCAACACCTCATGCAATCCTAGAAAATGAGATTTTTACAACCAGCAACAATCTATTCAGCTAACAACGGCACCGCCTACTAACTGAGTTGCATTGTATTGGTCTAACACTTAACATACCTTCTCCTCCAAGTCCAGCACCCTGGCTTTGTTTATCTGGAGTGCATCTGCCATGAACACACCACCAACAGTGTTATCCTCCTCATCCGAGTAATCACTTTTCTCCTGTATAGCTGGGACAGCCTTTAGGACAACCAATTGTAGAGCCAGGAAAAACCCTGATACGACTACATTGGCAAATGCAATCTGCGCTAAATCCCGCTCCTTGAGAGAAGTCATCATGACATCAAAGGACCGCCTCCCCCAGGGAAATGTAAGAAATGAATCAATGTCTTCTACCATCTGCACATGCACCAAGCTCACCTTAGCACGGGTGAAATGAACGGAAGGGACAAGTACAGCGTCGACAATGGCCAGGCAGGCATAACGTAGTCTCATTTGGGGGTCCGGAACTGATCTGTTTTGAAGTATTTGGATTACACGTTCTACGGACGCATCCTCCTCCTCTCCAAACATAGTCTTGTAGAAATCATGAATGACATGCGCTTTTTTCTTCTTCTTCTTGATAACTGGGAATTTACCGCAGTTGAGTCCAGTAACAATCTTGAACTCCCGGAGGGAAAAAGGATGGGTTTGCCGGAAAATACCAACCAAATCTCATTTTCTTTTTTTACATCCAACAACCTAGTCAGCGTGAACAACCTAAACGCACCTGACCACCCGGGCTGAGCAGAGAATTCGAAAAGTTTTCCGAACTGTGTTTTGTTCAAGATATCTCTCTCGCCGACGTCAAGGGCAACTTCAATATCAAATAGAACCGTCAATTTCTGGTAAATGTTAACACGGTTTCCACCGGGTACTTGCCCAGGAGGAAGGATCCTCTGTGGGAGATCGAGATCTGCCATCTGAGAAGGAAAATTAAAAGTTTAGAACTACTGATGTTACAAATCTGTAATTTATAATCCCAAACAAAGCGAATAATTTATACATGCAGGTAAAATAGCATGAATGATTGTACTCACAACTATTGTGTTACTAAATTATTTAAAGAAATTACGAAGAAAGCTTTGCACCTGTTCTTCGGGTCGCGGTATAGAAAGTTTATGGGCGAAGAAAGGGGTTTGAGTTTACGGAACAAATTATGGACCACCGTCGCCGGGATTTACTTGGAAACGGTTGCTGCTTGCCGAAATAGTTAGAGAGAAGGAGAGATTGAATAGAGAAAAAAAATTGAAAGATCTACTTCTCCCCTTTTCATAAACCCTAAATTTCGTACCTTTCACTATCCTCTTCTCTCTTTTCGTTTTGTCGTTTGAATAATGCCCAAAAAAACACAATATCTTTGTTAGATTTTATTAACTGACATAAATACAACTATGGCCCACACAGAGATTATGTCATCCGCGGAAGAAGGTGGAACTACAAATCGAGATTCATAGGGGATTTAACGACTTTCCACAATAAACAGTAGTGCATGTACAGTGGAAAAAAGTGACGCTTAATTCCCTCATCATTCGTTGACATTCCGTGCAATTACTCTTTATTCAAATAAGAAAGAGAGCTAATTTGAAATAATACATCATCGATTGACAATTTACCAAAAAAAATCTCCAATGCATGTTAACAATAGCCAATCTGAGATTCTTTTTTGAGATTCGTTATGCTATTTTCCTACAAATTATCATAAATTTGCAAATTATTATTTCTGGAAAGAGATTGATAGATCCTATATATAATTAAAGGCATATGAATCAAAGTTATAATTTATGGTCTATCGTGTTCAAAAACAGTTTTGGTATCCTTCTGTGATACCTCTTCATCGTCTTCCTCTTCAGACTATCCTTTATCATCCAAAGAACCCTATTTCAAACCAAACTTTTTCTCACTCTTATTCTCTTCCTCTCATTGGACCTCGCTAGATCCTGAGGAAATTTGGCAGCGTTTCAAAGTTTTGATACAGTCTTCCCATTTCAATGATTCAGTTATCAGTGGCCATTACTGATAAGCTCAAATTAATACCTTAAAAGTACTAAAGTTTTGTTGATTGTAATACTTAAGGATCGAATCCACAGAGACTCAAAAAAACACACAATAGATTGTATAGAAAAAAATCAAGCTAAGTGATCAATGTAATTGAAAGCAAATACGTAAATTAAACTGTTGTAAATTCAATTGGAGAAAAATAGGTTCAGGGTATTTCTCAGGAAATCTATGAATGCAGATAAACTAACTAATCAGGGTCTTGAACTCAAATCACTAAATTATAATTAGCCAATTCTCGTTGCGAGAATTATCTAAGTCTAAATCCTAAAATTCCAAATCTCTTTGCGAATCCTAAAGTCTAAACCAGCTTTTAGTTCAAGTTTGATTTGTTCACAAAATAACTAAACCAAATCTCTTTGCGAATAGTTATTTTGCTAACCCTACGTTCTTTCAGGCTTCTCAATTGCACTCTCGTGCGTAATCGATTAATCTAAGATCTAAGTTCTAGGTGATCAATCCAGAATTAGCTATGAGAACAACCTATGGTGAATAACTAATTCGGATTATCAACCCTAAACAACTAATCAACCTAGCATTCAAAGAGATCCCTTATGAGAACCCTAAACCTAACATGAGATTTACTCAGACATCGAAATTGAAACAATAAACATGACTGAATAAATACTTGAATAAATAAGAAAGAGTAACAAGAGGGTTCGAAATATTCTCTCGGACGAACAGAGTTTCAGACTTGTCTCCATTCCAAAGCTCTCTCACAAAACCAAAGTAAAATAAATCATAACCATCAAAGTGGCTGTAAAATCCTAATAAATAACCTATGTCACGTTTTGGAGCTTCTTGTAAATAATAAAGTCTTTTGGGCAATTTTGCAATTCCTCAACTCTTCATAAAAGTCGCGAATCGCGTCTTGCTGCAGTGAGTATCGACCAATACTAGTCCGTATCGATCGATACTGAAGCTTCAAATCGGGTACTCAGCTACACGAACTTCTGCTTTGCTCCAAAATACTCCAGAAAGTTCAAATACCTCCAATTATGCTTCAAACGTGCTAAAACCTATAAAAGACTCTAAAACACTACAAAATAGTAGAAAGACTCTATAAAATGGATTTATATCATGGTTTAAAAGGGGTAAAAACTATGATATATCAATTACTCATAAAAAATTGTGGTTTATACACCGAAATCTAGGGTTTCACATCTGAAATTTGAATCTCTAATGCTGAAGCTTTTATTTGAATCATAGAAACAAAAAACAAAAGAGGAGAAGAGAACGTTTTGGACACATGTCCTCTTATGAACTGCTGATGTGGCATAAACTGGAGAGATTAATTGGACATGAAGCTTGTTTCTTATGTGTGTCGACACCAAGTAAGCCGCCATTTACATTGTTGATGATTCAGAGAAAACCAAGCATATCAAGACAAAAGGAATATTCAACAAGAAATTTTTTTGGAGAACATTTTTTGTTTGTCCGAAACAAATTACCCATACCACTACAAGAAAATAAATCCATTTCTGACGGACTGTGTCCCGTCGGTAATCTGTCGGCAATTTCTGATGGCGTTCCGATGACACTCATCTGTCAGTAGATTTTCGACAGATTTCCAACGTGTATTAGACGGATGTTGTAGCCATTTGAAAATAATATAGATGTTACATAGCCGTTTGAGTATTGTCGTCGGAAATCCATCGAAAATCCGTCGAAAACCGCGCACGCTTACATTATAAAACGTCTCCACCCCCCCCCCCCCCCCCCCCCCCCTCATTTACTACAATTACAAAAAATACTCTCATCTCAACTTTACCAAAATGCCTTCTTCATATCCTGATAATTATTTTCGATCAAGATGGACAAGCCTCATCAAATTCCGGAGACGGGCCTAATTACTGAAGAAGTTAAACAAGGTTTGCAGCAATTCATGGTATTTGCGGGTACGCAGAAGAAAGCAAAAACCCCGATAAAATCTATTGCCCTTGTACCAATTGTCGGAATCGTAGATTAACCGTGATAGATGAAGTATGGTCACACCTGTATTGTAATAGGTTTGTGCTGGGTTACTGATATATCATAGTTTTTACCCCTTTTAGGCCATGATATAAGTCCGTTTTATAGAGTCTTTCTGCTATTTCGTAGTGTTTTAGAGTCTTTTACAGGTCTTAGCACGTTTGGAGCATATTTGGAGATATTGGAGCATTCTAGAGCATTTTGGAGCAAAGCTGAAGTTCGTGTTGCTGAGTACCCGATTTCACGTCAAGTATCGATCGATACCCCCCTGGTATCGATCGACACTCATCACAGCAGACACGACCCGCGACTTTAATGAAGAGTTGAAGAATTGCAACTTGGTCCAGAAGTCTTTAATATTTACAAGAAACCCCAAAACGTGATTTAGGTTATTTATAGGGATTTTACAGCCACTTTGTTGGCTATGCTTTATTTTACTTTGGTTTAAGAGAGAGCTTTGTGAGGAAGACAAGTCTGAAACTCCCTTCGTCCGAGAGAAGATTTCGAACCCTCTTGTTACACTTTCTGTTTTATTTGATGATTTATTCAAACATGTTGATTGTTTCATTCTCCATGTCTGAGTAGATCCACTTTAGGTTCAGGGTTCTCATAAGGGTTTTCTATGAATGCTAGGTTGATTAGTTTATTATGATTCATCATCTAAATTAGTTCTTCGCTTAGGTTGTGTTCAAAGCTAATTCTAGGTTGACGAATCTGGAATATAGATCTTAGGATAATTGATTAGGCACGACAGTGCGATTAATTACCTGATAGAACCTTATGTGAGCAAATTGATTATTCGCAAAGAGATTTGGTTTAATTGATTTGTGAACATATCAAACTTGATATTAAAGCTGATTTAGACTTTAGGATTCGCAAAGAGATTTGGAATTCCTAGGATTTAGATTTAGATAATTCTCGCAACGACAGTTGGTTAATTATACCTTAGTGATTTGAGTTCAAGAACCGCGCTAAATCTGAATCATGTTAGTTAATTTATCTGTATTCGTTGATTTCCTGAGAAATACCCTGAGCCTATATTTTTCCAATCGAATTACAACTCGTTTACTGCTTATTGTCTTTTGTTTCATCTTATTTGCTTAGCTTGATTTGACACTATACAATCTATTGTGTGATTTCTGTGAGTCATTGTGTTCGACCCCTACACTTACTACAACAACTGCTTTAGTACTGTTTAGGGTATTAATTTGAACATATCAAATTTGGCGCCGTTGCCGGGGACTCAATTTCGCATTTAGATTTTAGCTGTCAGGTTTTGACTAAGTTCGTCAGTATCGATCGATACTACCTAGTATCGGTCGATACGTATGCGATTTCTTTGTTGATATCGATCGATACCATCAGTGTCGCTCGATACTCAACATATTTTTTTGGTTAGTTACGTGCCTTGTCTAGTGGTTTGTTTTCAGGCGCATGCCTAATTGTGAAACCAGAAGAAACAATAGCACTCCGCTAGTCAATCTATCGTTAGAGAAGCTAGCACGTTTAGAACGCGCAAACAGAAAGACAAAGCAAACATCAGGGATGAACAACCCAGTGGTTTTAAGAGCTGATGAAGCTGGATTCTTGAGAGACCAAGAGGGTCAAGTGTGCAATGAGAGAGGGCAACGACTTGATGAGGCTGGAAACGTCATTGCCCCTCCTGCTGTTGTTGGTCAGATTGTCGCCCCAGCTGCGCAAGCCAACGTTGGGAATGCTAGAGTTGATCGAGGTAGAACACTTGGTGAGCACAACAGACCTGATCAGTTCTTTGCCAATCGATCTGCGATTCGCATCCCAACTTTTCAGAGGAATGACTTTGAGCTGAAGCATGCGTACTACGCTCTTGTAAGTGAGAATCCTTTCCATGGGCTATCTCATGAACATCTCATGGATCATATCGAGAGGTTCGAATATTTGGTCACTGGTATGAAGTACAATGGAGTGCCCAATGAGTTCCTTTTCTGCAAATTTTTCCCACACTCTCTTACTGGGGATGCTGCTTATTGGCTGAAATAGTTGGCTCCTAGTTCGCTAACTACATGGGATGAGACGAAGAATGCATTCCTGTGAAATTTCTATGATGATGCGAGATCTGAAGAGCTCAGGAACAAAATTTCTCAGTTTTCTCAAGGACCAACAGAGGCACTCAAGGCTGCTTGGATTCGTTTCAAGTCATATCAGAGAGATTGTCCGCACCATGGGTTCAATCAGGTTCAACTGCAGGGTACTTTCTACAGAGGGATCGATTGGAGGTACCAGATGGCTTTGGATATTGCGAGTAATGGGAACTTCAACACCAGGTATCCAGATGATGCGATTGTGCTAATTGAGAACTTGGCGTCTAGCAATAGCACCAAGATTGCTGATTTCGAGCAGAAGAAACAGGCTGCAGGAATTGATGGATCTCAGATTTCTGAAGTTCAAGCGAAGCTAGATATTCTGATTGGGAAGTCGAAGAAAATTGTACACTTTGCTGATGGAGTCGATAATATCGATGGAGCTGAAGTGGAGGATGTTAACTATGTTGGTGGTTCTGGATTTCAGGGTCAGCAATTTGGGTACAACAACAACAGTAACTTCAACAACAACACTCGCAATTACGGGAACTCTTCGTACCAGTCAATCTCTCCAAAATCCACAGAGAATAAGATGGAATCCATGCTTGAGCAGATTCTTCAGGGACAGCAAAAACTGCAAGTGGATTTCAATGGGAAGATTGACCATTTGTACACTGATCTGAATGGGAAGATTGACCATCTGAATGGGAAGATTGAAGCTGTCAACCTTTGTCAGAGGAAGCTAGATACTCAGGTCGCTCAGACAGCAGTAGCTGTGAAAAGGCAGGAAGGTTTTCTTCCAGGGAAAACTGAGAATCCAAGAGCACACGTCAATGCAATCACCATAGGAAGTGCTAAAGAAGCCACTGCAGTGGTAGAAAAGCGTATTGATGCAGGAATTTTCGACGATGCTGTTGAAGATGACGACTGGGATTCTGAAATCGCGCAGGTATCGATCGATACCAGCCAGTGTCGATCGATACCGGTCCAAACACCTGCACGAGTGGATGGACAATCACATGTATCGATCGATGCTGAGACGCAGGTCGAGAAGAAGGCTGAGATTTTCAAGGAGAGGGTGTACAAACCCATAATACCTTATCCTATGTCTCGTATTATGACAAAGAATGAATGGGAGGACGCCAGATGCAAAGCTTTGTTGGATAAATCGGTTGTGGAGCCTCCTTTTGATGATGATATATCTGTTAGGGACGATTCAAGAGCGAGAGTATCGATCGATACCCTACCTGGTATCGGTCGATACCCCTCGCAGATCGAGCCAAAAACTATAAAAATGCCTGAGTTGATTGAAGAAAGAGTTCGCAAGCCCAAGAAGCTGAATTCTATTCCTCAACATCTCAGAGACCCCATCACTCCAAAGCAGCTGCTTGGCTTTGAGAAGAGAGTATGAAGGATACCCCACTCATTCACTTTTGAAGAAGCTCTAGAGGGCTGGCCTCTGCTAAGTCACTTCAAAGATTGCAGAGAAACTGAGGAAGAAATTAAGGCACTCTTTATCGAGGCAAGACGCAAGTCACTACCGCTGCGGCAGTTGACACAGAGGGAAGACCCAGAGAAATTCGCGGTACCATGCTCTATCTCTGGAGTCGAGTTTAAAGAGTCTCTCGTTGACTCAGGGGCTAGTGTCAATGTCATGTCAATGGCAATTGCAGCGCGGTTGAGAGCTGATATTCGATCTCCCACGACATCTATCACATTCGCGAACTCTTCAACCTCAATTCCATATGGTACAATCTCTGATTTGATGATCAAAGTAGGAGGTTGTCTGGTGCCCACTAATTTTCAGGCTGTGGAGATGAGCGAAGGATCTGAAGTGTCTTTGCTCATGGGACGGCCGTTTATGGCTACTGCTGGCGCGATCATAGACACACCTAATAAGAGAATCTCTTTCTCTTACATTGACGGAGATGTCTACTATGATGCCATACCTACTAGAGGAACTCTCACACGCGTCTCTTGCTTTGAAGTTATCATAGGAGAGACATTAGCAGTTAATCTTTTGGAAGAGCCTCATGACGAGCCAATCGTCATAGATGATTCGGTTGAACCGCCCAGCATCCCCAAGAAAGTTGTCAAGAAGGCTAAGGCAACAAAGAAGAAGGTGAAGAGAAAAAGAGTCGAGAATCCCCATGTCACTTTAATCCCTCAGAACTATGATGGAAACTCGATTGAGTACAAGGTGAAGTGCAAAGGAGCCTGGAAACCATTCTCTAAGGCTATAGTTCTTCTTACTTCTGAGCTGAAAGAGAAAGGAAAAGAGCTTGTGGAAAGTATGTTGAGCAAAACTCTGAAGATAGCGAGGTCAAGTTGTGGAGCCTGTTTTGGTGCACGTTCGCATTCTTATCCTGCCTGAAGGGCGTTACAGTCAAGCTAATGACGTAAAACGAGCGTTTGGTGGGAGGCAACCCACTGGTGAGTCTTCTTTTGATTCTTCTTCTTTTTCATTTTTCGTTTTGTGTTTGTGTCAGGATAAACAAGGAGCAAAACTCAAAATCGCCTTAGTGTCGATCGATACCCCATTGGTATCGATCGACACCAATCGCGAATGTACGGTTCATTATGTCTATTCAAGCTTGGTATAGATCGATACCAAGCCTTGTGTCGATCGACACCAGATGTTCCAGCACGGTAACTTCTTGTTTCTCTTCGTTCTATTCTGTTCTTTTAAAGTAATATTATCTCTCTCCCCTGTTATAAGTTGATAAATAAGAGCATAAAAGATTGAAATGATTTTCTTCTGAGTAAAGGGATAGGAAAATTTCCAGCGATCCCATTATTCTACTTAAGAGGAAATGATCACACAAAGGTTGAAAGCGAGGTTAGGAAAATTTCCCGTGATACCACTATTCGCCTAAACCGTTGATACATAGAGAGAGAAGAACCGGGGATTCGGTGGCAAACACCATCAATACTCGCGTTTCGGACCTTGATGTGTATATGCAGATCTAAAAAAAAAAAGAGAACATAATAAGAAATAAGTCTGGAGGAGGGAAAGTGATACAAAAAGTGTGAAAATGGGTGGTTCCTTGTCATGATATTGTATGGTAAAAAATCTAGAAGGCTCTTGAACATTGATTGCAGCGATGAAACTGGCGATGAGGGTTTTATTTGAACAATGCTGCGAGATTTTGTGTGGAGTCTGGAAAAGCTGCGAATGTCTACGGAGAAGTACATGGTGGTTAGATCAAAAGCTGGTTAGGTAACATTTGGGTACTTGGGAAAAGGATCTCTGCGATGGTTCCTGAATTGGTGAGGCTTCGCGTTTTCAAACCTCTTTCTCTAGTTTAGTTTTATGTTTTGCTTGAGGGCAAGCAAAGGCTAAGTCTGGGGAAGTTGATATATCATGGTTTTTACCCCTTTTAGGCCATGCTATAAGTCTGTTTTATAGAGTCTTTCTGCTATTTCGTAGTGTTTTAGAGTCTTTTACAGGTCTTAGCACGTTTGGAGCATAATTGGAGATATTGGAGCTTTCTGGAGCATTTTCGAGCAAAGCTGAAGTTCGTATTGCTGAGTACCCGATTTCACGTCGAGCATCGATCGATACCCCCTGGTATCGATCGACACTCATCACAGTAGACACGACCCGCGACTTTAATGAAGAGTTGAAGAATTGCAACTTGGTCCAGAAGTCTTTGATATTTACAAGAAACCCCAAAACGTGATTTAGGCTATTTATAGGGATTTTACAGCCACTTTGTTGGCTATACTTTATTTTACTTTGGTTTGAGAGAGAGATTTGTGAGGAAGACAAGTCTGAAACTCCCTTCGTCCGAGAGAAGATTTCGAACCATCTTGTTACTCTTTCTGTTTTTTTTGATGATTTATTCAAACATGTTGATTGTTTCATTCTCCATGTCTGAGTAGATCCACTTTAGGTTCAGGGTTCTCATAAGGGTTTTCTCTGAATGCTAGGTTGATTAGTTTATTAGGATTCATCATATGAATTAGTTCTTCGTTTAGGTTGTGTTCAAAGCTAATTCTAGGTTGACGAATCTGGAATATAGATCTTAGGATAATTGATTAGGCACGACAATGCGATTAATCTGATAGAACTTTAGGTGAGCAAATTGATTATTCGCAAAGATATTTGGTTTTATTGATTTGTGAACATATCAAACCTGATATTAAAGCTGATTTAGACTTTAGGATTCGCAAAGAGATTTGGAATTCCTAGGATTTAGATTTAGATAATTCTCGCAACGATATTTGGTTAATTATACCTTAGTGATTTGAGTTCAAGAACTGCGCTAAATCTGAATCCTGTTAGTTAATTTATCTGCATTCATTGATTTCCTGAGAAATACCTTGAGCCTATCTTTCTTCCAATCGAATTACAACCTGTACTGCTTATTGTCTTTTGTTTCATCTTATTTTCTTAGCTTGACTTGACACTATACAATCTATTGTGTGATTTCTGTGAGTCCTTGTGTTCGACCCCTACACTTACTATAACAACTGCTTTAGTACTGTTTAGGGTATTAATTTGAGCATATCAGTTACAAGATTTGGTATTATCATGTAGAAAATGATACAATGTTGGATTATGCTAGTGAATAATATATTGGGGATATCGCTAGCTTAGAAGAATCTGCAATGGAAGTAGAAATTGTAGGTCATGTTCAGATGGTGAATGATGCATTTGTGAAAGTATCCCTCAGATGCAGGATCATGGAAACATTTTCAATCACTGTATCCTAGTTTTGCATATGAGGCGAGGAACGTATACCTTGGATTATGTACAGATGGTTTCAACCCTTTTGGGAAGCATGGTAGACAATATTCTTTGTGGCCAGTAATTGTAACACCTTACAATTTGCTGCCACTTTTGTGCATGAGACGAGAGTTCTTGTTCCTTAACATTCTCGTTCCTGAACTAGAGCATCCAAAGAGATCACTCGATGTGTTTTTGCAGACAATGATTTATGAGCTGTAAATGTTATGGGAGCATGGTGTTGAGGCGTTTGATGTTTTTTGTCAACAGAATTTTGTCATGCGGTCTGTACTTATGTGGACAATTAACGATTTTTCAGCATATTGCATGTTATCTGGATGGACAACGCATGGAAGGTTATCGTGCCCGTACTGTCAAGATAACACATATGCGTTTCAATTAAAGCACGGATGAAAAACGTCGTGGTATGATTGTCATAGGCGATTTCTACCAAGCGATCATCCTTATCATCGGAGCACCACATTGTTTAGGAAGATCCGTCGAGTATTTAATGCTCCACCTCCTGAGTTAGATGGACATTATTTGTTGACTCAGTTCAGAGATTTTGGTGCAGAGAGGACCGTTGATTGTGGTGGTAATGGGCATCATCATGTTGATGGTTGTGGCAACCTACATAATTGGCACAAGAGGAGTATTTTCTGGGATTTACCTTATTGGAAGGACCATCTGTTGATGCATAATCTAGATGTCATGCACATTGAGAAGAACTTTTTCGACAACATTATGAACAATGTTCTCAATGTCCAAGGGAAGACGAAGGAAATTAAAATCTGAAGTCTATATTGGACCTGCCATATATTTTATCTCGTAGAGCACTATATGTGACAGCGAATGGGAAGCCTACGGTCCTGGCTTTTCGGTTGGATGAACCTTCAAAGGCCGAGTTTTTAAACTGGATTTTCGATAGTGTTAAATTTCCGGACATATACGCATCTAACCTTTGTAACTCAGTTGATCATGGAGAAGGAAGGTTTTATGGGACGAAGAGTCATGATTGACATGTTGTGATGCAGCGCCTCCTTCCATTTGCTTTTGCATGTCTTCTACCACGTAATGTCCACAAAAACAATTGCAGGTACAATCATTATATTAATTTTTTACTATTGTATACAATAATTTTGTGCATATTTTATTCATTTGTTATGCATATTATGCAGGGATTGGTGTATTTGTTTTAGATATATACTCCCAGTCTCTTACATCAAACGGTATCCGAAACCTTGCGAATAATATACCCGTAACCCTTTGCAATATAGAGAAGATATTTCTACCTTCCTTCTTTGATGTTATGGAGCATCTACCAATTCATCTCCCTCGAGAAGCAGAACTTAGGAGCCATGTTCAGTACCGTTGGATATATCCTTTCGAACAATATATGTTTCATCTAAAAAATAAGGTGAAAATATTGAGAAAAGTGGAGGGTTCTATTGTCGCATAGAGAATCAATGAAGAAATCTCAAATTTGGCCGAGTTCTACTTTCTATCACAAGTGAAAACGGAGAGTCGTAGACCAGCTCGACATGATGACGGAGGCGAAATACCTTTTTATTAGGTCGATGTTCCTCATATATTCTCACAGATTGGACGACTTAGTTGAAAAGGCAATAAGCGGAGGCTTTCAGCACAAGAGCGGAATTATTTGCTTATGTATATTCTTACAAACTGCCACGGAGTTGAAGAATATGAGAGGTATTATATTAAACCAAATTGTTACTTATTGGGTCATTGATTATATATATTGGCTAGTTTGATTTTCAGTTATATATATGTTAACGTGACAATCACTTCAATCTCACAGGATTTATATGGTTTATCAACGTTTTGCATTTCCGGACAAAAAAAAAGACGAACCAATCGAGCTCAAACAAGAAGAGTTCGGACGTTGGTTAAAAAATTATGTAAGTGTTTTAATTGCCTTGATTTTAACTATCATATATAATGAATGATTAAATTAAATTAATTTTAATTTGATTCATGCAGGTCACGACAGAGTCGGCTAACGGTCAAATATTTTTCACGGGGATGAGATGATGGTATCAAAAATTAGAGGAATAATTACTGATTATTTTATAACCATTAAAAAATTTACGATTGTATCAATAATTATTACGAGAAACTAATTACGAAAGTTTAATTGATTCTGCAACAAAAATACAAATATGATTATTATTTTTTTGCAGAGTCTTGCTTAATCAAGTATGTATAATTTTAAGTCATACTATAGTTTAAAAAATGTTCGCGTGAGACATAATTTTATCTATATTTATTTTGCTTTCTATAATATAAAATAATTTTAAAGTTTTTGCGCAAAATAGAAAGCTAAACAGACTTCGCATCAAGTCCTTAAAAGCTAAACATGTGAAGTCTGCACCTAAACTCTAAATAGATTTCACCAACTGTTTGCTATACCCAAAACTTTAAATAGATTTCACGTGAAGTTTCAAAAGCTAAACATACTTCACACCCTAAACTATATAAACCAAACCCTAAACTATAATGTCTACAAATTTGTTTACCCTAAACAATAAACAATAAGCACTAAGCCCTAAACCCTAACCCGTTAGAACTATAAACTCGTGAAACTTATAAATACGAAACAACAATAACTATACCAACACATGACCAAATGAATATTTAAACATATGGTTATGCATAAGATTATTTGGTATGTATTATGTATTCATTTCATTAGTAGTATGTATGAGACTATAACATAATTTATCTGTGTTGGTTTAATTTGATTCAATTGTATGAAATTTTAATTTATATACAAGGGAAATAATTGTAATTTTCCTACTCATTTGAGTTACTTTCTTTTTTAAATTGAATAAAGGGTATAATTTAAATTGTAATTTTTAAAAAAATATCAAAAAGTAAAAAACAAAAACAAAAGGATATAATTTCATTAAAGGGAAATACAAATTTAGAATAAAGTTTATTTAAGTAAATAAACATATAGATAAAACTATATTGTTTTATAAAATGATAAATATATATATATATATATATTTTTTTTTTTGACAGCGTATAAAATGATATAATATCAAACAAAAATGGAAAACATAAGAAAAAAGGAAACCAAAAAGGAGAAAATAAAAATAACATGATATAATTACATTAAAGAGAAATAAAAATATAGATTAAACTATCTTATTACATAAAAATGATATAATATCATACAAAATGGAAAAAAATTTAAAAAGGAAACTAACATATAAAAGAAAAATATATTATTTCATTAAAAGGAAATAAAGTATATAGATTAAAATATAATTAAGTTAATTTTAAACTATCTTATTATATAAAATTAAATAATTTCATACAAAAACGGAAAAAACTTAAATAGGAGAAACATTTGACAAAATTTGATTAAAAATTAAATAATAGAAGAAAGTATGATAATGAAAATAAATAAATGATTATTAGGCTTTTCTATCAGTCGTTTCGCGTTGGTAATCACAATCTTATATAATTTACTAGATAAGTATCCGCATATATACAGATTTATAATTTAATATTTTATAACCCGTGCAAAAAATTAAAGACGATAAAATAGATAACAAAATTAGATCTCCCGTGAAAATATCTTATACATAAATTTAGAAGGGAAAATTGTTGTTCTTACCCCCAAAATTTTGTTTTTATGACAAAAATACACTGTCCTTTCGATCAAATGCTGCGCTACACTTTCGGGGGTGGAAAATTATATTTACCCCCTTATGACCAAACAAAAAACGCGAAACCGCTATTACTATTTTAACATTCGCGACATGTCAGACTTCTATAGAGGTCTGATACAAGTTAAAATATTGATTTCTCTTACCAGACTTCTCTCAGACGTATTCGAGAAGTCTGATACAGGTTAAAATAGTAAATTTAAAAAATTTAAATTTTTTTTTTGTTAAAACATTTTTCTAAAATAATTAAATATAGACTATTTTGATGTATATAAATTAATATTTCATAAAATTGAATCAAATTAAACAAGGTTAGTTAATTATGCCTATACCTCAATAAATATCAGACTTTTTGAAGAAGTCTTATACATATTTAATTAGTAAATTTAAATTTAAAAATTGTAAAAACATATTTTATTAAAAATTTCTTATACATAAATTAAATATAGACAATTTTGAAGTATTAAAATTAAATTTCGTAATATTGAATCAAATTAAAAACATGTAAGGCAAAGTAGGTTGTAAACCTCAAAACATGCTTTGTAATGAAAACAATTACATATAACTTTAGGGTTAGATTCATGGTTTACGAAATTTACATTTGAAATTTTAAATTTGCACATATGTGTTGTAATGTGCATATATTTCACGAATTTGATGCTTCCTAGAAATTATGTTTTAATATTATCACTCATAAGTGCTAAATATTAGATTTAGGGTTACTCGGACTTATCGGAGAAGTCTGAGAGAATCGGGATTTTTCAGACTTCTCAGAGATTACCAGACTTCAGTTTTAATTTGATTTTTTAAAAGTCAATTGAAAAACTACCCTCTCGTTGACCATATGAGTTTCATCAGACTTCTAAAGCACTCTGAGTATACAACTCAGGTCTAATATCACCGAAATCCCACAAGCACAGTCGTGTTTTGCCGTTTTTATGCCATAATTTCCGATTTTGGTACGTTTGAATCAGAAAATCAGTGGGAAAATGGGAGAAATCGGAGAGAGAAGTCGCGAAAAGTGTTTACGAGCTATATTCTTGAGCTTTAATGGCGGAAAAACGGGTTAGTTACTGCATTAACTCGTCGACGATGGTGGTTGTCTTGGTTTCTCAGACTTCTCAGAGAATTGGGGTTTCTCAGACTTCTCAGAGAAGTCTGAAACGTATTTAATTTGAAAATTTAAATTTAAAAAATATTAAAAATTTAGTTTTCAGAAATTTTTACTACATAAATTACACATATTCATTGTTACTGTATATAAATTAAAAGTACATAAAATTTAATCAAATTGAATAATTGGAGATGAATTTGGATCTAAACACAAGTTTGCGGTTTCTCAGATTTCTCCGAGAAGTCTGAATTGTATTTAATATGAAAATTTAATAAAAAAAATAATTAAAAAAATTCATACAAATTGATACATAAATTAAACATAATCATTGTCGATGTATATAAATTTAAATTACATAAAAGTTAGTCAAAATGAGTGAGTATGATATAAATTTGGATCTAAACACCATGTAGGTAAGAGTTTACGGTTTACGGGCTCAATATTTGTTGGATTAGGGTTCAAAGTTTTCCCTTGGAGTGTAATTAACTATAAAAGAGTGTGAAGATAAAGAAGAGGAAGCAGATGAATAAGAAGTAGAAGAGAAAGAAGACGTAGAAGAGATAAGTAAGAATAAGAGAAAGCGGAAGCGGAAGATTCAGGAGAAGAAGATGAAGAAAAAAAAGTCAAAAATGATAAAAAAAAAAGAAGAAGTAGAAGACGAACACGATAAAGAGGAAGATGAAAAAAGAAGAGGTGTAAAAATTGGAAGAAAAAGAAGAAGAAGAAACCAAGGAATACGAGGACAAAAACATTGAAAATGAGGAAGGAGACCGAAAGATGAAGATGACAAAGTATGAGAATGTGAAGATGCGAAAAAAGACTAAGAAAAACCAGGAAAATTAAGAAGACGAAGAAGACAAATACGATGAATCGGAAAAAGATGGATAACACAAAATAACTAAGAGGAATAATGATAAGAAGATGATGAGGAAGTTGAAGAAAATGAAGAAAATTGGATAATGAAGAAAAAGAAGTATAAGACGAAGAAATTCAGAAGAGGATGTAGACAAAGTAGAAGAAGGTGAATATGAGGAATTAAGCTAAGAAAAACTAGGAAAAATAAGAAGATCAAGAAGACAAATACGATGAGTTAGGAAGAAGATATATATAACAAAATAGCAAAAAAAGGATAAGAAGATGATGAAGTTTAAGAAGAAAAAGAAATTTGGATGATAATGTAGACAAAGTAGAAGATGAGAAATCAGAATTTAAATAAGTTAAAGAATATGAATAATAAGAGGAGACAAAATTGGAAGACAAAAAAAGAAGAAGATGCCATATAATACGAGGATAGTGAAAAAGAAGTAAAAACGATGTAAAAGAAGAATAAAATAAAATTAATGCATGTTTATGTGATCATGTCAAAAACATGAATTTTTCTGATGTTATGAAGAGTTGCAATGTTTACTTATTAATTTCTATGAATCTAGAAAAAAGAAATATATACAGTTACAAATATAATTTAATCAATATCCATCTTTATATCATAAATTCTGCTTATATATATACACGATCGACCAAAAGTTTTTTTAAAAAAGACTCTTATCACTACAAGAAAACTGTCTTTTTACAACAAACATAATCGTCGTAAATCGGTCGTAAAACATGATTTACGACCGATTAGCGACGATTAACAATTCGTCGTAATTTGATCGTCGTTAATCGCAAATCGTCGTAAATTGGTCGTAATATTAAGGAGGACAAAAAATCGTCGGAAAATCGATGTAATATATTCGTCGTAAAATCGTTGTATATTTACATCGAATGTACGACAAATATATTACATCGATTTTACGACGAATATATTACATCGATTTTACATCGATATAACGATAAAAATTTACATCGATTTTACATCGAATTATACAGTTTTTTTTTCCGACAAATCGTCGTAAATTCGTCGTAATAGGATGAAACATTACATCGAATTTACAACGAATTATAAAATTTCTGTTTTTAAGGATTCGTCGTAAATTCGTCGTAATCTGTAGATGTAAATTCGTCGTAACTTATGAACGATGTAAAATCGATGTAAAACTATTGATGTAAAATCGATGTAAATTATGGAACGATGTAAAATCGATGTAAAATATTCGATGTAAATTCGTCGTAATTTAAATATAATTTTTATATAAATTAAATAAAATTAAAAAAATTAGATTTAAAAAATTATATTTAAAAATTAAATTTTATAAATATAAAATAAAATTTAAAATACAAAATACTAAATAAAATTTTTAATACAAAATACAAAATTAAATTTTTAATACAAACTATTTCCTAGCCGAAAAACGTAAATTATCAAAAATTTCGTCGTCTGATCCATTCTGCTCCATATTCGCTCGTTCTTGCGCGAGCGGATCAGTTGGCTGGCCCGATGTCGATCCTTCCTGCTGCCTTAGTGCAGCCGCCAAAGTCGGGTTAGTCAAGGCAATAATATCGAAGAGAGTGTTGTATCCTTGGATTGTTTTATCGTATCCTTGGATCTTCTCATCGTATAGCACCTGCTTCGCCCGCAAATTGTTGATCTCGGAGTTGGCGGTGTTTAACTCCGTCCGCAAATTAACCAGATCGTCGAAAAGATGACGACGGGACGACGCGGCGGCACTATCTACGATCGATCCCATCCCTAAAACTCTGCCCTTTTTCTTCGGGGCAACCTTTAAAAAGGAAACGTAAAATTGAATAAATTGTATAAAAAAAACATTAACTTTTGTAAAAAAAAAACGTTAAATTACCTCTGCGTATATGTAGTCCATCTGGGCAACCGTCAAAGTCGCAGTGGATTGGACCGAACTACCGCCAGGTGATAGCTGCTGAGAAAGCTGAGTTTGACGCTCGCCGATCCTTGCATGCGCGTCATTGTAGATTGCCTCAGCTCGAGGATCTACAAAAGATCCGTCTTTCTTCTTGTGAGTTTCCGCAAAAACTCGGGTCATTGGAGGAAATTCGCCTCCATTTGCCTAACAAAAAAGACATTAAAAAAGAAATCAAAACGTTGATGGATAATATAAATTAATAACAAATTAAAATTACATAAATAAAATTATAAGCGAAAAAATTATTACCATTTGAAGGCGTCTTCCCGCAAAAGATGTTTGACCCGACGTATGAGGCATAAGCGCTGGAAGACCGTATGGACCCATAGTGTTTCGAGAAGCCGAACACTTAGCGGCCACTTGCTGCGCATGTGGATCTCTCCAGTATGCCGTCAAGCCGTTCCAAACATCGGAAGACATGTATGGCGGCTTTCCATGATCGCCTTTAACCTCCCACTTCCTCTTCCAATCGGAAATGGTATTGTTGAGCCGCAATTTTCCCTTATTTTTGAATTCCGCCTTCACCGTCTCGTTGATCGTAACGTCCCAATGCCATTTTTGCTATAAAAAAAAAAAAAAATTAGAAACGATATATTAAAGATAAAGAATTTCCAAAATAATATTGAATTAAAAAAAAAAAAAATTACCGCGAAACATTTAAACCATGTCTCGACAACGTCTTCCGGAACCGAAGACCAATTGCGGTGAGGCTCCATGAAATAGGCTTTAATGGTGTCAGCCACACTCCGTCCAACTTTGTTATCTTCCGTAAACCTGAGAAATAAAACAAAAATTATTAGTAAAAAAAAAAATTCATAATGTAATTAAAAAAAAAAAATTTTAGGTACGTACCAAAAAGTATTCGGGAGCCGTCGCGGATCTAACCGGTCTAAAGAATCATGCCCCGGCGACTGCAAAATATCTTCGACCGTCAATCCTGCATACAACAACGGCGGTCGAGCAATTGCATCTGGAGGCGGCGCTGGTCCGGAAAAAGAATCCGGAACAGCGGACTGTGTCGCAGAAGATGACGGGAGTTGCTGATTTTCACTAAGTCCCGTCTCGAGAAACTGCCGATAGTGTGACTTACGTGGTGCCATATCTAAAAAATATTTAAAAATAACTCAATTTTAGTATCATATAATTCCATTCCTAACTAATAATTCCAATCCCTAACTAATAAATATTACAATCCTAACTAACAATTCAAAATTCTTAAAACGATAATATAATTTATATAAAAATAAAAAAATGTAACCTTTTGTTTTAGAGAGAGGGCAGAGATTTTAGAGAGAGAGAGTTGAGAGATTTTCTAGAGAGAGAGAGAGATTTGAGAGTTGTTAGGCAGGGGAAAAAATCGTTCGCGTATATATAGATTTTAATGTCGTCGTAAAATCGTTGGTAATTTACGACGAATTTACGACGAATTCGTCGTAAATTCATCGTAAAACTGTAACCAAAAATTCAACCTATCGCAAATTTCCCTCCACGCGGTAAATTAAATATTGGGGTATTACAACGATTTTACGACGAATCCGTCGTAAAATCGTCGTAATACCTAAAATCTATACCCTAAACCCTAAATCACAATACACATATCCCGGATGTAACACCCGTAATCCATTAATTGGGTTTAATTTGACTTTTCAGTAGTTAGGGGGGGGTTAAATTGAATAAATCAATTTTTATGGGCGGGTGTGATTGATAATCTTGAAAGTTTGGGGTCAACTTTCGGAAGGGGAGGAAGGGCGAGGACCGGTTGGTGTAATAAGAAAACTTGAAAAAAACCTATGTATATATGTGTGTACGTATCGCCGTTTTGGGAGGATGATCGAACCCTAGCCGTCAAGGAGGAAGATTTGCGCTGGTTTTCGGCGTGGAAGCAAGGAGAAGCTTCGAGCCACGCCTCCCTCTTTCTCGGTAAGGCTCTTGCCCCTTGTCGTTTTGGTTTGGTCGTAGTGTGGGTTCGGTGGGTTGGCGGCGTTGGGGTCGCGGTAGCTGTCCTAGGGTTAGTCGTGTGTTAGCGGGTCTTGTGGTGGTGTCGGGAACGGTGTGATAGTGCGGGACGCCGTGGGGTGTGGTCGGGCGAAGCGTAACGGAAGGGCGTGACGATCGGCGTTGCCATTGGGGTTCGGTGGATCGGAGTGTCCGTGTCGTCAGAGCGCGAGAGAATGGTTCGTGATCGGTGGTTGGATCATGGTGGTTCCGGTGGTGAGCTCCGGTGGTGTAGTTGCGTCGGCGATGGGAAGAGGAAGACGAACGCGTAACGTACGTAACGTGTAGGGGGTTTGAACAATTGAAGTTTGGTTTTTTTTTATTATTTGATTATTTTTATTTTTAGGTGGATTAATAGAAGGTTATTCATCCCGGGGAGTTCTAGAAAATTGCTGAATTTTCTCGTGAAACTTTCTGTGCGGGAATAAGGTGAGTGCAGGACCATGGGCGTAATTAAATAATTTTGATAATTGATGTGATTTCGTGATTATAGGCCGTTTACGATCTCGGAGGGTCTAGATCGAGTGTTTCATGAAATGTTTGATTTATTCGGTATTTTCGTGATAGTCTATATTAATTATCTTAATTATTTGTTAGCCTGTAGATGGGAGGATTGTCTCACTAAGTATTTTTCGAAATACTTATGCATCTCTTATATTTTAATTGATGCAGGAAAAGAGAAAGTGTGACCGTGGGATCAGGGCGAGGAAGAGGGGGTGATCTAGACTTGTCGTTTATTTGGTGATTTTATCTAATAATTTATGCTCTTGATTATTCGGATTTTTAATCTTGAACCGGAAATTAATTGGTGAGGTTCAATTATTATTATTTATGGGATTTTAGCAAAAAAATAAAAAAAAAATGGGTGCGGTTGTTTCAATTTGGTATCAGAGCATTTACGGTTCTAGGACGGTTTAAAAAAAAAAAAACAAAATTCCGCTATTAGAACTGTTTATGTGAGTTAGTCAATTGTTGAGCTTGAAGTTCTAGATCATCCTCTTCGAGCCTTCAATGAGATTCCACGGTAAGACTCGTGTTTGTTTTACTATTGCTGTTGTCAATTAGTAACAAGTGGTTATTGCAGATGGTTTATTCTGATAACGTTGGGCAAGGTCTCAGAGGTCGTGGTGGTCGTGGCGGCCGTGGTCGGGGTGGCAGAACAGGCCGTGGCGGCAGATGTGGTAGAGGTGGCAGAGTAGCTGCGAATGTGACGCAGAGTGTCACAGTGGAGCAGGGGACGTATGATCACGCCGAGGGGGAAGATCAGTCGGAGCCAGCGGCCGTGTATGGTGCGATGCCGGCGCCGGGTGGTGCTCAGGCGGGTGCGGGCCCGAACCCGATGGGGGCTGTTTTGGGCATGTTGGCCCAGCTCTTGGAGAGGTTACCTGGTGTGGTACCGGCTCCAGCTCCAGTGGCGCCACAGGGAGTTGCCGCGATGCCGGGTGTTGTTGCTCCGGGAGTTCCGGGAGTGGTTGCTGAGGCCGAGCCAGTGGTTCCGTCATACCTGAGGGTGATGGAGCATATGCAGAGGTTGGGCACCAAGTTTTTCAGTGGTGGTGCTCGACCGATTGAGTCTGATGAGTGGAGGTCCAGGTTGGAGAGGAACTTCCAGTCGATCAGATGCCCTGAGGAGTATAGGGTTGACTTGGCGGTGCATTATCTGGAGGTAGATGCACATGAGTGGTGGCAGGGTGTTGCTGCGAGGAGGGCGGGAGTAGTGTGGTCTTGGGACGAGTTCCGGAGGGAGTTCGATCTCAAGTATTTCCCGCGGGAGGCTCGCGACAGGTTACAGGGGGAGTTTCTGTACTTGTCACAGGGGATTCGTTCGGTTCGGGAGTACGAAGCCGAGTTTAACCGGCTGAAGCGGTTTGCTGGTCGGGGTGCAGATACCGAAGATGAGTTGATTTGTGCTTTCATGCGAGGTATGCGTATCGATCTCAGAAACCGATGCATAATCCGCAAGTTCGAGTCGGTGTCCGAACTGGTGGAGTGTGCACCGCAGCTTGAGGAGGGGATGAGGCAGGAGGCCAGTTTAAAGGCTGCAGTACCAGAGGTTCCGCGGCGGCCTCAAAGTCAGGGTGTTGCTCCGAGCAAGGGCGGTAAGTCTGGTCTGCAGCAGGGACAGAAGAGGAAGTGGGATGATACTTCCAAGGCAGCGGGTTCTGGACCACGTTGTTTCGGGTGCGGAGCCTATGGACATCGCGTGGCGGATTGTTCTCGAGGGGGTCAGGTGTGCTTCCATTGCAAGGAACCCGGTCACATCAAGAAGGATTGTCCGAAGTTGGCTCAGCCATTTATGAGGATCGAGGCACCGCCTCCGAAACGGGCCGCAGTGGCACCGAGGGTGTTCACCATAGGCGCGGAGTCAGGCGAGGCGAGCGGCAGCAGACCGATTACTGGTTAGTTACCTTAATTATGTTCTTGTTTGATTGTTAATTTCAGTTACTCGCTCTATAATTGGTGCTTGCTGTTTGCCTTAAATCCTTTTTGTGCTTAGGGACCCTTAGTGTGGCTGGGGTAGAGTCACATGTGTTGTTTGACTCCGGAGCGTCCCACAGTTTTGCCACACCGGGTTGGGTGTCGGGGAGCGGTATCCAAGAGGGGTTTGGGGACCACTCGGGTGTGGTGAGAGTTGCTGGGGGTCGTTTGTTGAGGACTCAGGGCTGTGTGGAGAATGTCGACATTCTTATCGCCGGAGAGCTGATGCCAGCGGATTTGATAGTGTGCCCAGTGGAACTCTATGACATCATTTTGGGTATGGACTGGCTGGGAAAGTTCAAGGCGCATTTGGATTGTCACCGGGGTCGTGTTGTTTTCGAGCATGCTAACAAAAGACTGGTTTATCAGGGGGTGAGACCGGTGCCGGGAGGTATCGTCGTTTCCGCGGTTCACGCGGAGCGTTTGATCGAGCAGGGTTGTGAGGCCTATTTGGCTACCATTTCGATACCTGGTGAGGTTGGGGAGTCAGCGGTGCGGGATATTGAGGTGGTCTGGGAGTTCGAGGATGTGTTCCAGCAGTTGAGCGGGTTACCACCATCCAGGTCGGATCCTTTTACCATTGAGTTAGAGCCGGGAACGACGCCGTTGTCTAAGGCTCCTTACAGGATGGCTCCAGCGGAGATGGCTGAGCTTAAGAAGCAGCTTGAGGAGTTGTTGGAAAAGGGTTTCATTAGACCGAGCAGTTCTCCGTGGGGTGCACCAGTACTGTTCGTCAAGAAGAAGTATGGGAGCTTCCGGTTGTGCATTGATTATCGGGGGCTGAACCGGGTTACTGTGAAGAACAAGTATCCATTACCGAGGATCGATGAGTTGCTAGATCAGTTGCAGGGTGCTTCGTGGTTCTCTAAGATTGATTTGGCATCGGGTTATCATCAGATCCCGATAGCGGAGTCGGACATCAGGAAGACGGCTTTCAGGACGAGATACGGGCACTACGAGTTTGTGGTGATGCCGTTTGGGTTGACGAATGCACCGGCTGCGTTTATGAGGTTGATGAACGGCGTGTTCCAGGAGTATCTGGATGAGTTCGTCATCATTTTCATTGACGACATTCTAGTGTATTCGAAGAGTCCTGAGGAGCACATGGTTCACCTGAGGAAAGTTCTGGAGAAGCTACGGGAGCAATAGTTGTTCGCTAAGCTGAGCAAGTGTAGTTTCTGGCAGCGGGAGATCGGATTTCTGGGGCACGTCGTATCTGATCGTGGTGTTTCAGTGGATCCGGAGAAGATTCGCTCGATTGAGGAGTGGCCGAGACCGAAGAATGCCTAGGAGATTCGCAGTTTTCTGGGTCTGGCGGGTTATTACAGGAGGTTCGTCAAGGGGTTTGCTAGTATGGCGCATGCCATGACCAAGTTGACCGGGAAGGACGTTCCTTTCGTGTGGTCGGACCAGTGTGAGGAGAGCTTTGTGAAGCTCAAGGAGATGCTGGTGAGTACTCCAGTGTTGGCTTTGCCAAAGCAGGATGAGCCATACGTCGTGTTCACAGACGCGTCCAGGGTGGGGCTCGGTTGTGTATTGATGCAGCAGGGTAAGGTGATTGCATATGCTTCCAGGCAGTTGAGGAAACATGAATGCAATTATCCTACTCACGATCTTGAGATGGCTGCCGTGGTGTTTGCATTGAAGATCTGGAGGTCTTATCTGTATGGCGGTAAGGTTCAGGTGTTCACAGACCACAAAAGTCTGAAGTACATCTTTACCCAGCCCGAGCTGGGGTCGCGGTAGCTGTCCTAGGGTTAGTCGTGTGTTAGCGGGTCTTGTGGTGGTGTCGGGAACGGTGTGATAGTGCGGGACGCCGTGGGGTGTGGTCGGGCGAAGCGTAACGGAAGGGCGTGACGATCGGCGTTGCCATTGGGGTTCGGTGGATCGGAGTGTCCGTGTCGTCAGAGCGCGAGAGAATGGTTCGTGATCGGTGGTTGGATCATGGTGGTTCCGGTGGTGAGCTCCGGTGGTGTAGTTGCGTCGGCGATGGGAAGAGGAAGACGAACGCGTAACGTACGTAACGTGTAGGGGGTTTGAACAATTGAAGTTTGGTTTTTTTGATTATTTTATTATTTTTATTTTTAGGTGGATTAATAGAAGGTTATTCATCCCGGGGAGTTCTAGAAAATTGCTGAATTTTCTCGTGAAACTTTCTGTGCGGGAATAAGGTGAGTGCAGGACCATGGGCGTAATTAAATAATTTTGATAATTGATGTGATTTCGTGATTATAGGCCGTTTACGATCTCGGAGGGTCTAGATCGAGTGTTTCATGAAATGTTTGATTTATTCGGTATTTTCGTGATAGTCTATATTAATTATCTTAATTATTTGTTAGCCTGTAGATGGGAGGATTGTCTCACTAAGTATTTTTCGAAATACTTATGCATCTCTTATATTTTAATTGATGCAGGAAAAGAGAAAGTGTGACCGTGGGATCAGGGCGAGGGAGAGGGGGTGATCTAGACTTGTCGTTTATTTGGTGATTTTATCTAATAATTTATGCTCTTGATTATTCGGATTTTTAATCTTGAACCGGAAATTAATTGGTGAGGTTCAATTATTATTATTTATGGGATTTTAGCAAAAAAATAAAAAAAAAATGGGTGCGGTTGTTTCACCGGACGTAAGAACGAAGTATATTTGTGCATCTTATACTTCTAATATTTAACAATAGATTCAATAACGACGATTGAATCTATATCGTCGTCGATTTCCTTATTTTACATAATAATGTATAGCATTCGTTCTTATAAGTATATTCGTAACATGCATGACTTAAATAATGTAAATGATTTTGTAAAAATATAAATTTGCTTAAACTATGATTAGAACTTACGTAAAACAAGATATAAGATAAAAAAAACTAAAAAAAAAATAAACAAGTACATCAAACCCTAAACCCTATATTTTAGATATTACAACGATTTTACGACGAATCCGTCGTAAAATCGTCGTAATACCTAAAATCTATATCCTAAACCCTAAATCACAATACACATATCGTGGACGTAAGAACGAAGTATATTTGTGCATCTTATACTTCTAATATTTAACAATATATTCAATAACGACGATTGAATCTATATCGTCGTTGATTTCCTTATTTTACATAATAATGTATAGCATTCGTTCTTATAAGTATATTCGTAACATGCATGACTTAAATAATGTAAATGATTTTGTAAAAACATAAAATTGTTTATACTATGATTAGAACTTACTTAAAATTGTTTAAACCAAACAAGTAAATCAAACCCTAAACCTTATATTTTGGGTATTACAACGAAATTACGACGCTAAATGATGTAAAATCGTTGTAATACTAATCTACGTAAAATCGTTGTAATGCTAATCGATGTAAAATCGTTGTAATGTTAATCGATGTAAAATCGGTGTAGTGTTAATCGATGTAAATCCGTTGGTAATGTCTAAATCGTCGTAAACCAGTCGTAAATGAGTGACATCGGTAGAGTTAGGTGAAACACGGTTTTTATAGGTCACCTAATTATTTACATCGCATTTTGTCGACGTAATTTCGTCGCATATTCGATGTAAAATCGTTTTAATTCTATTCGATGTAAATTCGTTGTAAATTTTCGTTGCAAATCTGTTGGTAATTTCTAAAACATTTCTATAAATACCTTCCACACCTTCAATGCAAACTCAAAAAAATATATTCATATCCACTTTTCTTTAAGTTTTTACGTTGATCATTGTGTTCCCGCTTCTTGATGATATGGCCAATAAATAATCATGTAGGATCTTGTTTTCAAGTAAAGACAGTCTTCAACTACCATAGGTGAATGATTCATAGAATTGGACATCTATGTAAATCCTTCATAATATAAAGATGTCCAATTCTATGTATCTTTCACTTATGGTGGTTGGTCTTTATGAATATAGAAAACTTGATTCCCAGAATTCTTTGTTGGCCAGATCATCAGAAGCGGGTATACAACTTTCAATCGTCGTAAAATCGTCGTAAAATCATCGTCATACTGGAACCGAAAATTCAACCTATCGAAATTTTGGGTATTACAACGAAATTACAACGAAATTACGACGGATTCGTCGTAAAATCGTTGTAAGTTTACAACGAAATTACGACGAATCCGTTGTAAAATCGTTGTAAGTTTACAATGAAATTACGACGAATCGTTGTAATAAAATAAATCAATACCCTAAACCCTACATCACAATACACATATACAAATAAATATATTTACATTAAATAGCTGTATATTTAGAGTTTAGCATTATGTAATAAAGTTAAATTAACCCTAATCTACGTGTTTCATTCACAAAAACTGTTAATTCATCAATGTTTCGTCGATTTTTTATTAGTTTAATATATAATTTTACAAAAAAAAATTTAACATCTAACAAACCGAAAATTACATATATATATATATATATATATATATATAAGCTTTCAATCAGAATCATCATCTTCGTTGGGCTCATCATCTTGATTGGGTTCATCATCTTCAGGTCCATCATCATCGTCAGTTTCTTCAAACTCGTCGGAATCGCCTTCTTCTTCTGTGTCGTCAGGTAGATATTCAAGTTGCCTGTTTCGTGGATCAATTAAAAAAACGTTATCCGTAATCTCTGGTTCTGTAATATCAAGGCAAGAATCTTGTTGCATTGGAAGATCATCAACACCAGCAATTTTACCCCTTGGAGCTATTTTAATAACCGATAACCATGAGATCCCAGATGTTCGAACTCGCGGATATGGAACTAACGTTACTTGTTCTGCTTGTGATGCTAGGATGAATGGCTCAAACTTGTTGTAACGTCGTGCTTTGTTGACGTCAACCACACCAAATTTGTTAATTCGCACCCCTCGACCGACTGTTGGATCGAACCAATCACATTTGAAGAGAACACATTTCAACCTAACCAATCCGGGGTACTCCACTTCAATTATTTCCTGCAAAACCCCATAAAAATCTATTTCACCCCTAACACATACTCCGTAGTTGGTAGTTGCTCGACGAACGCCATACTTGTATGTATGAAACACATAACCACGGGTAAAATACATGGGTGCGGTCGTTATCTTCCCGATGGGGCCTAGGAGTAACTCATGAAACCAAAATGGATATGCGGGATCGCCATGATCAACCTATGATAAGTGTAAAAGTTAGATTGAAAGCCGATATCATTAAATGAAATATTTATAACTATATTAACTTACTTGCGTCTTCAACCACTCAACAAAGTGACGATCTTTACGGTCGTTTATTTCATCATCTGAAACCCCTTCAATGCATTCTCGTACCTGGGTAACAAATAAGCTGCAAAATACATATATAGACATAAAAATTAACACATTTAATTATAATTATATTAATTATTAATTATTAATGACTGATTAATTAAATAGTTTTGTTATTATACCTTTCGAAAGGACTCACTTCATCACAGTTTAGGAGGATGTACGTATGTGCGCTGTGCCTGTCATGCTCGTTATCCTACCAAACTTCCTTCAATTTTCCACTAAGACGACCAATTGGTGAGAATATATCTGGGACACCCTCTACTGCATAAATTCGTCCCACACCGCCATCATCGTATCGTCGGGGAGCCCGTTTGCGTGTGCGGACTTTTGGAGCGAAATAATATGAAGTGAAGTGTGACGTTTCTTCTGTCAAACTTCCCGCAACAATTGATCCTTCAACCCTTGCTAGATTTTTTGCCTTTCCCTTTAAATGTTTCATGAAGCGCTCGAATGGGTACATCCACCAAAACTGAACAGGGCCTCCTAGTTCTGCTTCGTGGGGGAGATGAATGGGAAGATGTTCCATAACATCAAAAAATGCAGGGGGGAATATCTTCTCCAAATTGCACAACAAGATTGGAATATTAGCAGCCAGTTGTGCAATTACATCTTCTGACAACGTCCGTGTACTAAGATCCCGGAAAAATGCTCCGATGCCTGCAAAGACAAAATTATATACATTGTAACATATATATATATATATATATATATATAATTAATCTCAATAATTTTATATGTGATGAAGTATCTTACCTCCAATTGCTTCATGAACATTTTCTGGAAGGAGTTCGGCAAATGCGAAAGGAAGTAAACGTTGCATAAACACGTGGCAGTCATGACTCTTCATCCCTGAAAACTTTTCTCCTTTCTCAACAGATTTAGCAAGATTGGATACATACCCATCAGGAAACTTCACGTCAGATGAAACCCAATTGAACAACGATGCCTTTTGTTCTGCACCCAACCGAAATATAGGAACTGGTGATTTTCCATTGCTCATTATATGCAACTCATTTCTGTTGCAAATATCTGGCAAGTCCAACCTTGACTTTCCGATGTCTTTGGTTCTTCCTTTCACGTTTAACACTGTATGCATGATGTTATCAAAAAAGTTTTTCTCAATGTGCATGACATCAAGATTGTGTCTCAGTAGATGACTTTTCCAGTACGGAAGATCCCAAAAAATGCTTTTCTTGTGCCAATTGTGATTAACCCCGTATCCATCAGGCATATTAGCTGGAGTGTGCCAATTTCCCCCACGATTAACAGTTTCTAGTCCCCCAAAATGATCTATTTGCGCTTCTAGATCTTCCCCAGATAGATACACTGGTGGGGGGACACGCACGATTTTGTTCTTCATAAACAACCGCCTGTTTCTCCTATATGGATGATTGATTGGTAAAAACCGGCGGTGACAATCAAACCAGCATGTTTTTCGACCATGTTTCAGTTGAAACGCATCTGTCCGATCGAGGCAATAAGGACAAGATAACCTCCCATGCGTCGTCCAACCTGATAGCATTCCGTATGCAGGGAAGTCGCTTATTGTCCACATAAGCACCGCACGCATCGTAAAATTTTTTTTCCTCGAACAATCATATGTCCGCACTCCTGTATACCACAACTGTTTCAACTCATGAATGAGAGGCTGCAAAAACACATCAAGGGACCGCTTCGGATGATTGGGACCAGGGACTAAAATATTCAGGAAAAGAAATTCCCTTTGCATGCACATATCTGGGGGAAGGTTATAAGGAGTTACGATAACTGGCCACAAAGAATATTGCCTACCAGACATACCGAATGGACTAAATCCATCAGTGCAAAGACCAAGATACACATTTCGCTTAGAGTTAGCAAAATCAGGGTGTACCGTGTTAAAGTGTTTCCAAGCTTTTGCATCTGACGGGTGAGTCACTTCTCCTTCTCTCTGTGAATGTTCTGCATGCCACCTCATCGATGCAGCTGTCCTTTCAGATTGATACAATCGTTTCAACCTATCAGTTATAGGAAGATACCACATCCGTTGGTATGGTATCTTTTTACGCCCAGTTGTTTGGGGCCTAAATCTCGGTTTTTGGCAAAATCGACATTCCTGCAGCTTATCATCATCTTTCCAAAAAAGCATACAATTGTCAACACATACATCTATCATCTCAGAAGGCAACCCAAGACTAAACACCAACTTCTGTATCTCATAGTATGTTTCGGCAGCCAAATTATCCTCTGGCAAATACTCTTTAATAAGATCAGCCCAATCATCCATGCAAACCTCAGCTAAGTTATGATCAGTTTTAATTGTCATCATCCTAGCAGCTAACGACAATTTAGACAGACCTTCTCTACATCCATCGTAGAGTGGCTGGTTTGCAGTGTCTAGCATATCATAAAATCGCTTCGCATCTACGTTGGGTTCCTCAATAGTACTATTATCAGCATTTGTTTCATGAAATGCATCATTAACCATGGCATGCATCCTATCATGATCTGCACCCTGATAAAATTGATGTTGACCATGATCATAACTACCTTGATAATTTGATTCTACTTGACCTTGATAATTACTACTACTATCTGTTGCTTGAGTTCTTTCAAAACCCTCTCCATGTTGATACCAAACATAATATTGCGGCATAAACCATCTATTTAGTAAATGCTTCCACACCGTCTCAATAAACATATATCTCGTATTCTTGCATTTACGACAAGGACAGAACATCTTACCACTTTCCAGGGTTGTTTGCATATTTCCGGCCTGATACATGAATATTTCAAGCCCTTCTTTGAATTATTCCGTCAAATCTCCCTCTGAATCATTTTGCGTATACATCCATTTTCGTAGTTCGTATATAGACATTTATATATATATATATTTTTTTATTCTGTTTGTTTTTTTTTTTTTGATTCTTTCGTTTAAAGTTAGGCTGTATTTATAGAAATTTTTTCAGAATTACCAACGATTTTCCAACGGATTTACAACGAATTTTACGATGTAAATTCGATGTAAATTTAGTAGGTGGACCTATTAAAAAACGTGGTCTACCTAACTGGGAACATGTGACGTCAAATCGTCGTAATATCAACGTAATATACAGAAGAAATATTCGTCGTAATATCGATGTAAATTTACGACGAGTTTACGACGAGTTTACGACGACATTACGACGACAATATAAATCGTCGTAATGTGGTCGTAAACTCGTCGTAAATTTACATCGATATTACGACGACACATATTTACGACGATTTTACATCGAACACATATTTCATCGTAAATTCGTCGTAATGTCGATGTAAAATTACATCGATTTAAAACGGTCGTAAATTTTCGTTGGAAATAGACAGTTTTCTTGTAGTGTATAGATTCAAACACTTTCTCGCTTCGACACTGTTTGTTTAATAATGGCCGATTATCCGTTCATTTATGAATTGCTCCCCAAGTTAAAGATGCATAATCTAATATTCCTTTTAAAACGTTTAGTAGTAATGTCGTCTTACTTTTATTTGTGTTGTGTTTTGTGTTTTCGCTATTGTTCTTGAATATTTTAATTTGGTATGTTTACGAATGTGGTAATTGTTTTATACATTTATTCAAAATTTGTTTTGTTTTAATGTAGATTAAATTGTTATTACTGTCTAAATTTACGAGTGAACTAAGACAAATGAAATTATTTGTTTTATAGTTTTTTATAACTCAATGTTCAGTTAAAATAATTACAAAACTAAGTACGATGTTAATTTTGGATCATAAATTTAAGAAAAAGTATGTCCGCGCTTGGTGTGGACCACCACCTAGTTGTTTCTCTATTTTACCAGTGCATAAATGACCACTCACTCTATTTTTATTATTTTCTCTAGTGTTCAAAAAACCAATTTAGGCAGCCGTCTAGGCGTTTTAAAACATTAGACATTTGAGTGTGAAAACAAAAAATATGTTGATTGCGTTTAAAAATACGAAAAGATGATGGCGAAAACAATGAATGGATAAAAATTATTGAAAATCGGAGAAACTATGACGAGATATATATGAATTGATATAAAAATAGATATTTTTAAAAGGTAATTTGAACAGAAAAAGCTAAAAAGAATATTGAAAGATCATAAATTTAGTCACTCATGACAATTGTTAATCATTCAATTATGAAAAATTTGGTTAGTTGACCATTAAAAAAATCGGCCCAAAAACAATTATATTACACCCAATGATCATTAAATCTAAATGATCATATGTAACTATCCCAATAAACAACTCAAATACACCAAAAATGCTTCTGCCACTACTATCCTTCTCTTTTTGAAATACACATAAGAAAGAAAATGATAGTATTGGGAAAAGCATTTTGGTATTTTGAGTTGATTATATGTATAGTTACATGACCATTTGGATTCAATGGTCATTGGGTGCAGTATATTTGTTTTTGGCCCATTTGTTTTTACGATCAACTAACCAAATTTTTATTAAATGAATGACTCACAGTTGCCATAAGTGACTAAACTTATGACTTTTTAATTTTCTTTTTACATTTTTCTGTTTAAATTAGTTTTAAAGAATATAATTTTTCTATCATTTCATATATATATCGTCCTAGTTTCTCCGACTTTCAAAAAATTTCATTAATTCATGGTTTTTGCGCCGTATTTCCAAACGCAATAAAAATATTTTTCGAATTCATATTCAGATGTCTGATGTTTAAAAACGCGTAGACGGTCACCTAAATTAAAATTTTGAACACTAGAAAAAATAATAAAATAGAATGATTGGTCATTTATTCATTGGTAAAATACAGAAATAATACATACAAAAATATTTCTGAAATTTGTTTGTTCATATGTGGACTAAGAAGATGGTTACGTCTTCTATTTTTCTATTTCCAATGCACCAAGAAATTTTGTGTCCCTTTTCATATTTAAATTTCTTAGATATTTTAATATAAATTAATTTATTTTCGTGAACGTACTAAATTTTGTTTTTCTTTCCACTTATGATATTTTTGAAAAACCAACAAAAAAATAATCGAAAAATAGTTATGTGATTGCAAATGAGACCGCATGATTCTATACATAACACTAACTAATAATCTTATTTTGTTTGTTTTATGTTATTTAAAATGTAAGAAAAAACTACACCCTAAATCCAAGCCCCAACACATAACTTCCATAATTCCTCATATAAATAGGGTTTGGTTCTATTAATTTCTTATAAACCCATTATCATAGAAAAATGTATCTGAAATTTGTTTTATGAAAGAAAAAAAAAAAAACTTAAGTCGACGTAAACTAAGCACTAAGCCCTAAACCATAATTCATTAGAACCATAAACTCATGAAACTTATAAATATGAAACAACAATAACTACCAACACATGATCAAATGAATATTTAAACATATGGTTATGCACAAGATTATTTGGTATGGATTATGTATTCATTTCATTAGTAATATGTATGAGACTATAACCTAATTTATCATTGTTGGTTTAATTTGATTCAATTGTATGAATTTTTAATTTATATACATCACAATTGTTAATATTTAGTTTATGCAAACAATTTAATATTTTTATTTTTTTTTTAAATTTAAATATAAGATTTAAGTACATATCAGACTTTTTTACCCAGACTATAAAGTAGACTTCTTTAGTACTTTAAGACTTCACAAGGTTACAACCGTAATTGAAACTTCTGTTTTTTTGCTTTGTCATAAGGAAGATAATTGTAATTTTCCTACCCCTTTGAGTTACTTTTGCTTTAAATTGAATAAATTGTCTACTTTTAAATTTAAAATCAAATTATATGTCGTTTTTACCAATTACCGCCAGATTTAAACACATCAATTTAGATTTATACACATGTACATAAATTTAAATTTTAAAAAATTATCAAAAGTTTAGATTTTTAAATTAAGTTTATATAATTTCATTAAATATAAATAAAAATTTCGAGTAACGTTTATTTAAGTAAATAAACATATAGATAAAACTGTATTATTATATAAAATGATATATATATTTTTTGACAGCATATAAAATGATATAATATCAAAAATGGAAAAAAAATAAAAAAGGAAACCAAAAAGGAGAAAAGAAAAATAAAATGATATAATTACATTAAATAGAAATAAAAATATAGATTAAACTATCATATTACATAAAAATGATATAATATCATACAAAATGGGAAATAAAATTAAAAAGGAAACTAAAATATAAAAGAAACATATATTATTTCATTAAAAGGAAATAAAGTATATAGTTACAAATATAATTAAATAAATTTTAAACTATCTTATTATATAATATGATATAATTTCATACAAAAACGGAAAAAATTCTCAAATAAGAGAAACATTTGACCAAATTTGATTAAAAATCAAATAATAGAAGAAAGTATGAGAATGAAAATAAATAAATAATTATTAGGGTTTCTTTTGTGAATTCTCCTTTTGTATTACACTTTAGATAATTATATATGAATCACATTAAGACACAAGAGCTTTAAGTTTTGTGTCTTGTTCGCTTAAAATCTTTCCTTGGTTTTGTGTCTTCTTCGTTTAAACTCTTCTCCTGGTTTTATATCTTCTTCGCTTAAAATTTTTCTTATTCAACGTTTCCATCTTTTTCATTTATTTCGATTTGTCTATTTCTCCACTCCCCAACGCCTCATCTCTCATTCATCCCTCATAATATCAATGGTTCTGGTTCTGATTTTGCTCTCTTTTAGATACGATTGTTTATGATTCAGGTAAATAATACGATTGTTGGAATGGCTCAGGTAAATAAGCAACTATGAATGTATATATGAATCCATGGAATGTATTGCAGTCTTCAAATAATGGTATCGTTTTCTTAATACAATCGTTTTTTGCATCATGTTCTTCGCAGAGTTTCTCCATGAGATGTACACTTACCTCATGAAGGACATGGAAATTTAGGCTCGATTGATGCAGACTCGACGTGAGTGACTTTCAGCAAATTGATATGTTCTTTATGCAATCTTTTTGTTTCATTTTGTTGAGCTTTTCCTATACTCTTTAGTGCTTCTCTCACCCTCTGCGTTTCATCTTTTCATGAAATGGTCATGTATTTTGTGTAGTATCTTCTCTTTCAGGGCATACTTTGATCGAAAAGTTTGGATTCCAATTTTTAAAAACTAAATTTGATGGAAGAACGTAAGATTGTTTAAAAATACTCTTATTTACAGTACATACAATGATTTTGAAAGTCGTGGACCCGTGGTAACGAGGTTATTAATGCAGGCAACCTATTTTTAACGGATATAATATGTTTGTTATAGAAATTAGTTGTGCTTTGACTTAAGACGCCAGTTTCCTCTCCAAAATATTTTAATCTCTAAAATTATCTTTGCTGTTTTAGATAAACAGGTGAGGATTATCATTCTTCATTACAAAAGACATGACAATGATGAGATGTACCATACAATGCACTTTGTGATTATGAGATGATCAAGTCAATTGTGGTATGTACTATTCTAACTTTTATGTATGCAGTTCTAACTCTATAGGTAACACCGACATTAGAAAAAAACAGTTAATTTTTTACGGACAAACCCGTCATATATCCTTTATAAATGGTTATTTCCGATGGATTTTAACCAAAAATTTTTCATCGATATTGAAACTAAATATTTGGCGTAAATTACTATACGTCAAAATTTTCCGATGGAATTTACAATATCTTGATATTAAATATAAAGTTAACATATTAAATAAAAAATAAAAATAAATAAAAATACCTTCGGAAGATCCGCCCGAAACTTCCGACGGGTTATATCCCTCAGATGAAACCATCAAAATTCTAATAAAAAATTGTGAAGGGTTTATATCTATTGGAATTTCCATTAGAATTTCTCTTGTTTTCTTGTAGTATAAGATTTTCACAATAAGATTAAAGCTCCAAAATTACTTTTCCTAACAGCATAGATAAATATAATATTTTATAATTTATAAGACTATGATCAAACTTTTTTTCTTATTGCCATTTTTTTGGATTAAGCCACAATTTTCCAGTCATGATTTATGAATTTTATATATAAATATAAGCAAAACATACATGAATTCAAAATTAAAATAAATAAAAATTTATCATGATAATCAAGTTTTGGAAGTCTCAAAGGTCCAAGACAGAGTCGATCGGTGTCCGAAAATGTTTGTGGCATAAAGCAAAAAAATAGAATATTTTTTTTTTCTATAATATATGATATTTTTAAAACTAAACATTTTGAATACAAACCTTATCTTACTAATTTTTTTAATATAAAATATACATTATCTAATCAGAATATGTATATTTAGTATAATAACATTGCAGAACACATATTAGAAAAAGTAGATATTTAGTAAAAACTAATGTTTTATAAATTATAGAGTATTCCTCTAGTTTTATTCTATTCATTATATATATTTATTTAAATCTGTGAAGGGTCGGGCCTGTCCAAACACATAACTTCCTTAACTCCTCATATAAATAGGGTTTGGTTCCATCAATTTCTTAGAAAAACCATTATCATTGAAAAATGTTCCGAAATTTATTTTTGAAAACAAAACAAAAGTCAAGTCCAAATTTGGTTTTTTTATGTTAAACATTTAAGAACTTTACTACTCGCAATTTTCAATATAGAATAGTAACCCAAGAAAGCCACGAAATATTTGCTTTACAATCATTACAAATCCGTTTTGTCATTCTTCACTTTTTCTCTTTTATCTAATCTGTATATGTATATTTAGTATAATAACATTGCAGAACACATATTATAAAAAGTAGATATTTAGTAAAAACTAATGTTTTATGAAGGGTTGACTCTGGTACAGTATCTCTAGTATACATCTTCCTCGATATACACCCTAGACTGTTCGCTTCTTTTTTACATATCCCGAACAAATTTATTTTTTATTAAACATCACGAATTTAACATTCTCTTATAATTGAAACATAACGACTGAAAATTTTGATTGAGTTTAATAAACTGATAATCGTGTTTAAAAAACCGCGTTTAAAATAATCCGACCCGTTTAATCCCTAACCCGACTCCCTAACCCAAACTTATTAAAAATCAAAATTAATTTGGAGACAGAATTATGGTTCTATAGACGAGAGAGAAAGAGAAGGGAAAAAGAGATTTCATCAATATTTTCTCCTAACAAAATCTAAGGTTCGTTTATATGAGAAAACAAAATAAATAAGCACCATCATGGAGGTTTATGAATGAAGTTTAATAGTTCTTTGAACTTGAGTTCTTTTAGTTTCGTTTGTTATTTTCTGGTTTTGTAAACGTGAATGGCGGTTTTTGTGATTTTGAAATCTTTGAACAGTAAGAAGATTGATTTCTAAGAAAATTCTCCTTGAGCTCCACAAACCAAAATCCTGACAGCAATCTGAGTATCTTTTGTTTCGACTCTTTCTCTCTCTCTCTCACAGACTGTAAGAAAAAGAAGAAGAAAAATCAAATCTTTGAAATCAATTTTTGATGAAGAACAGCATTCGATGAAATCAATTAGACGATAACATCTAATTAAGGACTTTAAAGCAAAATTAAATCTAAGATGAAATCTAATTTGATGTCTAGTGATACCTTATTTGATGTTCTGTAATTTTTGTTTTTTTACATCTAACGGGTCGGATTAGAGGTTAAATGGGTCGGATTATTTTAAACGTGGTTTTTAAACGCGATTACCGGTTTATTAAAGTCAATCACAATTTTCAGTCGCTATGTTGCAATTATAAGAGAATGTTAAATTCGTGATGTTTAAAAAAAAATAAAAATTTGTTCGGGGAGTGTAGAAAAGAGACGAAAAAACTAGGATGTATATCGAATAAGTTGTATACTAGAGGTAGTGTACCAGAGTCAACACTTTTATAAATTATAGAGTATTCCTCTAGTTTTATTCTATTCATTATATATATTTATTTAAATCTGTGAAGGGTCGGGCCTGTCCAAACACATAACTTCCTTAACTCCTCATATAAATAGGGTTTGGTTCCATCAATTTCTTAGAAAAACCATTATCATTGAAAAATGTTCCGAAATTTATTTTTGAAAACAAAACAAAAGTCAAGTCCAAATTTGGTTTTTTTATGTTAAACATTTAAGAACTTTACTACTCGCAATTTTCAATATAGAATAGTAACCCAAGAAAGCCACGAAATATTTGCTTTACAATCATTACAAATCCGTTTTGTCATTCTTCACTTTTTCTCTTTTATCTAATCTGTATATGTATATTTAGTATAATAACATTGCAGAACACATATTATAAAAAGTAGATATTTAGTAAAAACTAATGTTTTATGAAGGGTTGACTCTGGTACAGTATCTCTAGTATACATCTTCCTCGATATACACCCTAGACTGTTCGCTTCTTTTTTACATATCCCGAACAAATTTATTTTTTATTAAACATCACGAATTTAACATTCTCTTATAATTGAAACATAACGACTGAAAATTTTGATTGAGTTTAATAAACCGATAATCGTGTTTAAAAAACCGCGTTTAAAATAATCCGACCCGTTTAATCCCTAACCCGACTCCCTAACCCAAACTTATTAAAAATCAAAATTAATTTGGAGACAGAATTATGGTTCTATAGACGAGAGAGAAAGAGAAGGGAAAAAGAGATTTCATCAATATTTTCTCCTAACAAAATCTAAGGTTCGTTTATATGAGAAAACAAAATAAATAAGCACCGTCATGGAGGTTTATGAATGAAGTTTAATAGTTCTTTGAACTTGAGTTCTTTTAGTTTCGTTTGTTATTTTCTGGTTTTGTAAACGTGAATGGCGGTTTTTGTGATTTTGAAATCTTTGAACAGTAAGAAGATTGATTTCTAAGAAAATTCTCCTTGAGCTCCACAAACCAAAATCCTGACAGCAATCTGAGTATCTTTTGTTTCGACTCTTTCTCTCTCTCTCTCACAGACTGTAAGAAAAAGAAGAAGAAAAATCAAATCTTTGAAATCAATTTTTGATGAAGAACAGCATTCGATGAAATCAATTAGACGATAACATCTAATTAAGGACTTTAAAGCAAAATTAAATCTAAGATGAAATCTAATTTGATGTCTAGTGATACCTTATTTGATGTTCTGTAATTTTTGTTTTTTTACATCTAACGGGTCGGATTAGAGGTTAAATGGGTCGGATTATTTTAAACGTGGTTTTTAAACGCGATTACCGGTTTATTAAAGTCAATCACAATTTTCAGTCGCTATGTTGCAATTATAAGAGAATGTTAAATTCGTGATGTTTAAAAAAAAATAAAAATTTGTTCGGGGAGTGTAGAAAAGAGACGAAAAAACTAGGATGTATATCGAATAAGTTGTATACTAGAGGTAGTGTACCAGAGTCAACACTTTTATAAATTATAGAGTATTCCTCTAGTTTTATTCTATTCATTATATATATTTATTTAAATCTGTGAAGGGTCGGGCCTGTCCAAACACATAACTTCCTTAACTCCTCATATAAATAGGGTTTGGTTCCATCAATTTCTTAGAAAAACCATTATCATTGAAAAATGTTCCGAAATTTATTTTTGAAAACAAAACAAAAGTCAAGTCCAAATTTGGTTTTTTTATGTTAAACATTTAAGAACTTTACTACTCGCAATTTTCAATATAGAATAGTAACCCAAGAAAGCCACGAAATATTTGCTTTACAATCATTACAAATCCGTTTTGTCATTCTTCACTTTTTCTCTTTTATCTAATCTGTATATGTATATTTAGTATAATAACATTGCAGAACACATATTATAAAAAGTAGATATTTAGTAAAAACTAATGTTTTATGAGGGATTGCAGAAAATTTCCGAGGGATTTCCGAGGGATTTTGTTTTCCGACAAACTAGAACCGACGGCCAACATTCGTCGGAATCCCGTCGGAAATGGCCATTTCTGACGGGATTCCGACGGATTTGACCGTCGGTTCTAGCATGTTTTCTTGTAGTGTAAATTTGTGTTGTAGACTCTCTTGGGAAGCTTCTTGAGCTCTCACCAATCAAAGCTCGTCATGGAAAATCCCAACGGCTAGATTAATAGGAGAAAATGGAATCCATCGATCGGATCATTTAATGAACATATTACATACTCCCAAAAAAAGGAAATTAAAACCTTACTCCAATTTCTATTATATATACACAACCCTAAACCTTAATTTGTTGTCTTCACTATTATTCATATAGATTTTACTCACGCAACAATGGATTCTTCTTTTTCTTCTTCGAGAAAGACAAAAACCAAATTGTCTGTGAGAAATCAAACCCGTTTCAAGAAATCATCCTTTTCTTCCACGAAGAACACGAATATTTCTATGAGAGAACGTACCATGCTCAACAAAGCTTATGAGCTCTCGACTCTATGCGACATCCAAGCCTGCGTTCTCTATTACGGTCGTGACGGCGAACTCATCAAGACATGGCCCGAGGATCAATCCAAGGTCAGAGACATGGCCGAGAGGTTTAGCAAGCTAAGCGACAATGAAAAACACAAGAAAAGCACCAACCTTTCTCAATTTCTGAACAAGAAGATGAACGACGAAAAGAAGAGATCTCTCGATAAAAACGACAACAAATTCTCAGATAAAGTCTTAGAGATGGAGCATTCGTTGGAGACTCGTTTACGGATATTCCAAGACAAGCTTCGACGGCTTCTTCCAAATCAGAGCCTTGCGGTTTTATCCGATTGTGGTGCATCAAGGACCAAACAAAATCACAACTTTACAGATTCTTCAAGGACCGAACAAAATCACAAAATCACAATGGATTTATCAACTTCGCTGATTGACGATCAGAGCCTTGCGGCTGATTCATCCGGCTTCACAACACATTTATCTCCGTCGCTTTCTCATCATCAACAGTGGACAGAAGAATCATTAACGAATCATCATCTCAGTGGCGGATTCGCAACTGATTCGTTGAATCATCATCAGAGCAAGTTTTCAATCTTTCTCTATAACCATGACAACGGCAACTTCTCTCAACTCGCTGACTCTGTCTCAAGCTTTGACCAAACGACGGCTCCTTACAACATGGTGATTCCTCCTCAGATGCAGACACCAAACCCACTTCTCCACTACGATCAGTTCGCGGTCTGGAATCAGACACCATCTTTTGGTATAATTAGGTCTTGCACACAAGATATGATCTTCTGACTAGGTCAGCAATTTTTTTGTATTTCTATTTGCCATTGTTCTTCTCGAGCCTGGAATTTGTTATTTGTTTATTTTCCATATATCTTAAATTTAAGCTTAAATTTATAGACATAATGATAACATAAGTAAACACTTAAATCTGGCTGACTCTAATTTGCCACATAACCAAAAAAAATGAACACAGTTTGTATCGGAACAAAATTTAAAACATGAATTTTACGAGTCGGATCTCATTGATATTCGGCAGTCTTGGTCTTGAATTCTTCCAGCAAATCCTCGATGCTCTTCACCGAGTGGGCTGCACTGTCTCTCAGCCGAACATTCACCTCAAAATGTTGAGTCCAACAAAACAAATGGTCTTGAAATGTTCAGACAAAACAAATTAGTTAAGCACGAGAGACTCTATATAAGGAATAGGCCAATCACTAACATGTCCTGTCTTAGCCTAAGTTTCACCCACTACCAGTATGTAGTTGTACTGCGCAAGCTGAGCTTCTCGCACCACAACCGTCACTCAACTCAATATTAGGAATCGCCAGCCAACCACAGAACAAAACTTAAACATGAACCCCAAAATTGTTACCTTTTTATCAATCTTCATGTCTGTTATGTCCGCATCAACATAGTACTCAGCTTCATGAATTCGTTTTTTCACCTGTTTAAATGTATATGACAAAAGAAAAGCAAATAAGTTGATAGGAACCAAAGCCAGAAGGGCCATTTTCCTTTGTAATGCTCCAACAATATGGCAAACATACGTTCCACATATCCAAACACAGCTCTATGTATCATTACAGGTCAGTTGAGTATTCCAATTTGAAGCGATCCGGAAGTTGAAAATCAAGCTGATATGAGGCGACAAGAAACAGACAATCAACTCCTGCACTGACTATGCAAGAAAAAAAAAAGGAAACAAGGAAAGCTAAAAAGAGTTTGGGAGCACACTGGAATTTCCTATTCATTGCATCAGAAACTGTGATGTCTATCTTTGGGCCATAAAATGCTCTGTCTCCTTCGTTCTGCTGCCATTTTTTTCCCAAAACATTTAACGCTACTTTGAGATCATTTTCAGCTTTATCCCATGTTTTTAAAGATAGACATCACAGTTTACAATGCAAAAATTAAACTTTGGAGCAAGTTCTTCTGTCATAGAAAAAATCAGCACCGAATAATCTACTAGAGAGTTTTGATACTCTGTTATCCAGTGAACTTTAATTTCTACTACTAATATCATTCGTAGATCTGTTTTTTGATGATATCAAACTAGATAATTGACAGCAGAAAAATGAGGCCAAACAACAAATTCAAAGAGGACATATATGAATGAATGGTGGTTAGGGGGGCATAACAAATTCAATGATATCTATACACAGCTTAACCCACCTTAAAATCATTATCAGAAAACATCTTGAGTGAATTATTATCAGAAAACATCTTGAGTGAATTAATATCTTTCAAATCTACAGAAATACACCATTTCCAAACTTATAATTATTTTTTACACTTATAAGTTATTTTTTTGCTAAATTTTAGGATTGTAGATTTAGTTTTTTGGATTTAGGGTGTAGTTTTTTTGCTACATTTAAAGAACATAAAAAATAGATTATTAGTTTGTGTTATGTATAGAATGATACGGTTTCACTTGCAATCACATATCTATTTTTCGATTAATTTTCTGTTGGATTTTCAAAAATATCATAAGTGGATGAAAATCTAAGCTTTTTAATAAGTTCACGAGAATGAATCAATTTATATTAAAATATCTAAGAAATTTAAATATGAAAAAGGACACAAAATTTTCTTGGTGCATAGGAAATAGAAAGATAGAGGGCACAATCATCTTCTTAGTCCACATAGAAAAAAATAAATAGAGGTTGAAGAGGAGGGAGAAATATTTTCGTTTGTATTGTTTCTCTATTTTATCAGTGCATAAATGACCACTCACTCTATTTTTATTATTTTTTCTAGTGTTCAAAAAACCAATTTAGGCGGCCGTATGTGCGTTTTAAAGCATTAGATATTTGAGTGTGAAAACAAAAAATATTTTGATTACGTTTAGAAATATGAAAAGAAGAATGCGAAAACAATGAATGGATGAAAATTATTGAAAGTCGGAGAAATTATGACGAGATATATAAAAAAAAAATTTAAACGTAATTTAAACAGAAAAAGCTAAAAAGAAATTTAAAATATCATAATTTTAGTCATTCATGACAATTGTTAATCATTCAATTAAGATAAATTTGATTAGTTGACTATAAAAAAAAGCGGCCCAAAAACAATTATATTACAGTTAATCACCATTAAATCTAAATGGTCATATGTAGCTATACAACTAATTAACTCAAAAATACCAAAAATGCTTCTGCCACTACCATCCTTCTCTTTTTGAAATACACATAAGAAAGAAAATGATAGTATTGGAAAAAGCATTTTGCCATTTTAGAGTTAATTATATGTATAGTTATATGACCATTTGGATTCAATGGTCATTGGATGTAGTATAATTGTTTTTGACCCATTTGTTTTTTTTGGTCAACTAACCAAATTTAATTAATTGAATGACTCACAGTTGTCATAAATAACTAAATTTATGACCTTTTATATTTCTTTTTACATTTTTCTGTTTAAATTACTTATGTGATTGCAAATGAGACTGCCTGATTCTATACATAACACTAACTAATAATCTTTTTTTGTTTTGTTTTATGTTCTTTAAAATGTAAGAAAAAACTACACCCTAAATCCAAGCCAGAACACATAACTTCCATAATTCCTCATATAAATAGGGTTTGGTTCCATTAATTTCCATTAATCATAGAAAAATGTATCTGAAATTTGTTTTATGAAAAAAAAAAAAAAAACTTAAGTCGACGTAAACCCATTATCATAGTGATTTCCATGATTTAATAGACGTAAATCATGTTCTATAATCTATTCACCGAGCTACAAAAAGCACGACACAGGCAAAATTTATTAAATTTCCATACAAAACATCAGATTGTGTACGTCCTGCAGCTTTCCTAGTACACCATCTTCATTGAATATATAAACCATTTTTACAGATTTTCAGGAAGTGATTAACAGTAATTAAGTTGTTGGTGTCAAGATCCTATAAGTTCAAATCAGAGCTAAAGCATTAACACTTGATGTAACAGAAAAAGAACTTACCTAAATCCAGCTTTGAGACCACTGATCCAACCAGAGCTAAATCATTAATAATTTTTTTGTCTTTCACAGATCCAGTCTTGCTTGTAGCAGTTGAGTCTTCCTTTGACATTATTCTTTATACCCTGAAACGGGACAAGCTCTCTGCTTCATCCATTTTAGATTTGGACAATTATGTATTATCAGAAAACACATTTTTGACGGAAATCACATGTTAAACACACATTTTTGACGGAAATCATGAGCTGGCGAGAACAAAAACTAACAAAAAGAGAAAAAACGAAACAGATAAGTAAAGGGACAATTATGTCTTATCAGAAAAGCTTGATACATGGAGGTGAAACCGGAAGCATGGAGGACTTGACGCAAAGAACATGACAACTTTAAGGACTTGTGTCTTCCTCTTTTAACTCTTTCTTAAACTTTTGTCGTCTAAGCTGCTTAGACTAAGCACCGTCGGCTCATAAATAGTCTCAAGAAAAGGAACGGCGCGTGCGAGATAAGACAAGTGACGTGATTCTTCTTTCTGTAATCTTTTTACAGCTCACGTTCAACACTCGTGTAATATGAATTTAGTACTAATAGATTTTATCACATCATAAAATAAATATCAGAATATTCTCTCTTTTTTTTTTTAATACCACAGGATATTCTTTAGTCTATAAATGTTAAAATCAAATTTGCTTCACATATATATATTTACCGTTGGACGACAAACAAATAATATATATTTGTTCTTGATAAACGTGTTGAACTCGCGGATGGTTTTTTGGTATGATGATGAGAATAGAAATGTATATTTTTATTAAATTATTTACAAGTTGTTTACAAATTGTAAGTTTCTTTTATTTGAGTGGATAAAATTTTGGGCTAGGTTAAATTTTTTTAGTTTAGGTGACTTTATGTGAAATTTTCTATACCTTAAACTCTAAATAGACTTCAATCGAAGTCTGTTATATCCCAAATTCTAAATAGACTTTACGTTAAAGTCTCAAAAGCTAAACAGACTTCGCATAAAGTTTGTAAAATGGTACATAAGTCTGCTAAACATAAACTCTAAAACAAATATTTCCCATTTAATAGTCAAAACCCTAAATAAAAATTTATATAAAAAATTAAAATCATTTAATATGTTCATAATTTAACACTTATATGCAAATTTAACATTTTAAATAAAAAGTTTATAAACCTGAAATCTAACCATAAATGTAAAAACATGATTTCCAACCTATAATGTCAAACCCTAAGCGATATATCAAACTCATAATTATGAGAATTCATAGACATATTCACAATTAAATAGATAACTCAAAATTTAACGTCCCCTTTATAGTTAACTAAACTATATAAACCGAACCCTAAACTATAATCTCTACAAATTTGTTTACCCTAAACCCTACGCACTTTGTCCTAAACCATAATTCATTAGAACCATATACTCATGAAACATATAAATATGAAACAACAATAACTACCAACACATGACCAAATGAATATTTAAACATATGGTTATCCACAAGATTATTTGGTATGTATTATGTATTTATTTCATTAGTAATATGTATGAGACTATAACATAATTTATCGTTGTTGGTTTAATTTGATTCAATTGTATGAAGTTTTAATTGATATACATCACAATTGTTTATATTTAGTTTATGTAAACAATTTGTTATTTTTATTATTTTTTAAAATTTAAATATAAGATTTAAGTAATTTAAATATAAGATTTAAGTACATATCATAATTTGTTACGCATACTATAAAGTAGACTTCTTTAGTACTTTAAGACTTCGCAAAGTTACAACCGTAATTGAGACTTTTGTTTTTTGTTTGGTCATAAGGTAGATAATTGTAATTTCCCTACCTCTTTGAGTTACTTTTGCTTTAAATTGAATAAATTGTCTACTTTTGAATTTAGAATCAAATTATATGTCATTTTTAGAAATTCCCGCCAGATTTAAACACATCAATTTAGATTTATACACATGTAAATAGATTTAAGTTTTAAAAAAATTATCAAAAAGTTTAGATTTTTAAATTAAGTTTATATAATTTCATTAAATAGAAATAAAATTTTAGAGTAACGTTTATTAAAGTAAATAAACATATAGATAAAACTATATTATTATATAAAATGATATATATTTTTTGACAGCATATAAAATGATATAATATCCAAAAATGGAAAAAATAAAAAAGGAAACCAAAAAGGAGAAAAGAAAAATAAAAGGATATAATTACATTAAAGAGAAATAAAAATATAGATTAAACTATCATATTACATAAAAATGATATAATATCATACAAAATGGGAAATAAAATTAAAAAGGAAACTAAAATATAAAAGAAAAATATATTATTTCATTAAAAGGAAATAAAGTATATAGATAAAATATAATTAAATAAATTTTAAACTATCTTATTATATAAAATGATATAATTTCATACAAAAACGGAAAAAATCTTAAATAGAAGAAACATTTGACCAAATTTGATTAAAAATCAAATAATAGAAGAAAGTATGAGAATGAAAATAAATAAATGATTATTAGGGTTTCTTTTGTGAATTCTCCTTTTGTATTACACTTTAGATAATTATATATGAATCACATTAAGACACAAGAGCTTTAAGTTTTGTGTCTTCTTCGCTTAAATTCTTTCCTTGGTTTTGTGTCTTCTTCGCTTAAATTTTTTCATATTCAACGTTTCCATCTTTTTCATTTATTTCGATTTGTCTTTTTCTCCACTCCCCAACGCCTCATCTCTCTTTCATCCCTCCTAATATCAATGGTTCTGGTTCTGATTTTGCTCTTTTAGATACGATTGTTTATGATTCTCTTGTTGGAATGGCTCAGGTAAATAAGCAACTATGAATGTATATATGAATCCATGGAATGTATTGCAGTCTTCAAATAATGGTTTCGTTTTCTTAATACAATCGTTTTTTGCATCATGTTCTTCGCAGAGTTTCTCCATGAGATGTACACTTACCTCATGAAGGCCATGGAAATTTAGGCTCGATTGATGCAGATCCACATAATGCAGACTCGACGTGAGTGACTTTCAGCAAATTGATATGTTTTTTATGCAATCTTTTTGTTTCATTTTGTTGAGCTTTTCCTATACTCTATAGTGCTTCTCTCACTCTCTACGTTTCTTCTTTTCATGATATGGTCATGTATTTTGTTTAGTATCTTCTCTTTCAGGGCATACTTGGATCGAAAAGTTTGGATTCCAATTTTTAAAAACTAAATTTGATGGAAGAACGTAAGATTGTTTAAAAATACTCTTATTTACAGTACATACAATGATTTTGAAAGTCGTGGACCCGTGGTAACGAAGTTATTAATGCAAGCAACCTATTTTTAACGGATATAATATGTTTGTTTAGAAATTAGTTGTGCTTTGACTTAAGACGCCAATTTCCTCTCCAAAATATTTTAATCTCTAAAATTATCTTTGATGTTTTAGATAAACAGGTGAGGATTATCATTCTTCATTACAAAAGACATGACAATGATGAGATGTACCATACAATGCACTTTGTGATTATGAGATGATCAAGTCAATTGTGGTATGTACTCTTCTAACTTTTATGTATGCAGTTCTAACTCTATAGGTAACACCGACATTAGAAAAAAAACAGTTAATTTTTTACGGACAAAACCGTCATATATCCGTTATAAATGGTTATTTCCGATGGAATTTTCATGGATTTTAACCGAATTTTTTCCATCGATGTTGAAACTAAATATTTGGCGTAAATTAATATACGTCAAAAATTTCCGATGGAATTTCCAATATCTTGATATTAATATAAGTCAATATATTAAATAAAAAACAAAAAAAAAATAGAAATACCGTCGGAAGATCTACCCAAAACTTCCGACAGGTTATATCCGTCAGATGAAACCATCAAAAATTTGTGAAGGGTTTAATTATATCTATTAGAATTTCCCTTTTTTTCTTGTAGTATAAGATTTTCACAATAAGATTAAAGCTCCAAAATTACTTTTCCTAACGGCATAGATAAATATAATATTTTATAAGTTATACGACTATGATCAAACTTTTTTTCTTATTGCCATTTTTTTTTGATTAAGCCACAATTTTCCAGTCATGATTTATGAATTTTATATATAAATATAAGCAAAACATACATGAATTCAAAATTAAAATAAATAAAAATGTATCATGATAATCAAGTTTTGGAAGTCTCAAAGGTCCAAGACAGAGTCGATCGGTGTCCGAAAATGTTTGTGGCATAAAGCAAAAAAATAGAATATTATTTGTTTTTCTATAATATATGGTATTTTTAAAACTAAACATTTTGAATACAAAGCTTATCTTACTAAATTTTTTTATATAAAATATATATTATCTAATCTGAATATGTATATTTAGTATAATAACATTGCAGAACACATATTAGAAAAAGTAGATATTTAGTAAAAACTAATGTTTTATAAATTATAGAGTATTCCTCTAGTTTTATTCTATTCATTATATATATACATATTTTTATGTCAAATATTTAAGAACTTTACTACTCGCAATTTTCAATATAGAATAGTAACGCAAGAAAGCCACAAAATCCGTTTTGTCATTCTTCACTTTTTCTCTTTTATGGAGAACACAAAATAACACAGTTACTAAAAAGATAAATAATCTCAGTAAATAAACACACACATAGTTTAATCCTTCATTGATTTGCTTTCCCATTTTATTCTTCAAAGAAAACATATTACTAAAAGTATTTGACCTCTTTATGTAAAAGTATTTGTTCAAAAAAACCGTTATTATTAATATATTCTCAAATTATTATTTTTTATATAAATAACATATTCGGAAATATTTACTTATTATTAATAACATGTTCTTGTAGTGATTAACAGAAAGAACACTAATATAGGAATTTTAATTTACTTTAGAAAATGTATATTATAATTTTCAAAAAGTAAAACTAACTTTTCAATCGCACTTGATTTTATTTTGCATATTCATATATAAACACATAAAAAACTAACAGTCTGGAATTCAAAAAACTATAAAAATATTTTTCAATAAATGTTTTTGAGGATCTTAATATTTCCCTCCTTAAACGTTTGTTATAATGTTAGATGGAAGAAATGTAAATTTTTGTTATGAACATTATAAAAATAACGAATCGTAATTAATCATAAAGTAGATAATTAGCATTATACCAATGTTAATTTAGGGAACTTGAAACAACTTTTTGATATTGCTCAAAGGTATTCTAAACAAATTCATCTTTTCTTGCTCAATCTATCTTTATTTATTTTGTTTTGTTATGAATTTTATACATAACGCATATGCATTCATTCATATGGTGAAACAAGACCTTAATTCTATTTCGTATATTTTCCTTGGTAACCTAAATAAATTGGTATTCAAACATTTTAAATCTAAAAAACTCTTAATGTAGAATTTAGGTCTTAATACACCAATAAATACATGCATATATTATGTATCAAATTCATGACAAAACGAAATAAATAAAGATCCACTAAGGGAGAAAAAGTCAATTTGTTTATAGTAGCTTTTAACAATATCAATTAGTTCTTTCAAGTTTCATTAAACATTAATGGTATAATAATGATTATCTAATTTTATGATTTTAATTTATGACTTAATCATGATGTCTCACTGTCTTAGGGTTCACAAAAAGGTTCATAAAATCTAAATTTAGATTTCTTTCATTTATGGATTTTTTTTTAAATTTATATATAATGCGCTTATGTGAAATATTGTTTTAGGTTTTTTAAATTATAAACTTTTACTTCTTTATGTATATACTAGTTGGTGACTGCGCTTCACGCGGAATTTTGTATTATTGTTTATTGATGTGGTTATAAGAATTTGATATTGATAAAACTATCACCATTAAGTTAAATTCACATAAATCACGATAAAGCTAATCATCTAATGTTCATTAGCTAAATACGACATGATCCAATTGTCCAACAATCCGATTTACAAACATAGAGTTAACTGATCCATGTTTGTAAATCGGATTGTATGACGATTATCATGTCGTATTTAGCTAAGGAGCATTAGATGATTAGCTCTATCGTGCTTTATGTGAATGTAACTTAACGATGATAGTTTTGTCAATGTCGAATTTTCTTATAACCACATTAATAAACAATAATACAAAATTTCGCGCGAAAAGTGGTCACCAACTAGTTTTAATATAAATTAATTCATTCTCGTAAACTTACTAAAAATTTTAAAAAATTCCACTATGATATTTTTGCTATTTTGAGAATTTCAATAAAAATTTAATCGAAAATAGTTATGTGATTGCAAATGAGACCACATCATTCTATACATAACACAAATTAATAGTCTTTTTTATGTTCTTTAAAATGTAACAAAAAACTACACCCTAAATCCAAGCTCAACCACATAACTTCCATATAATTCCTCATATAAATAGGGTTTGGTTCCATTAATTTCTTAAAAACCCATTATCATAAAAAATATATATGAAATTTGTTTTATGAAAAAAAGAAACTCAAGACGAAATTTTTCATCTATGCCAAACATTTCAGATTTTGCATTCATAACTTTGTTACTGGCCACTCCAATATGGGAACGTAATGCAAGAAAACCACCAAATGTTGCTTTAAAGTCATAAAAAAAATCGTTTTCTCACCTAAATTTGTTTCTCTCTTCTCCACAAGAACGCGAACCCACACAGTTACTGAGAAGGAAAATAATCTCATTAGCTTAACTAAACACACAAAGTTTGGATTGCTTGAGTTTTATGGTGTTTTATGTAGGGGTGTCAAAATGGGTCATGGATCATGGGTCGACACGACTTGATCCATGATCCATGACCCTAATGAGGGTCAATTTTTTATTTTAATGGATTGATAGGTCAAATGGATCATAGATCAATTGTGTTATGTGTCAAATGGGTTATGGGTCAAACGGGTCATGTGTCAAATGGATCATAGGTCAAATGGATCATAGGTCAAGTGAATCAATTTGTAATAGATCATGGGTCAAATGGGTGACCAGTTAGATCCATCATCATGTCATCATCATGACATCATTATGACATCATCATCATAACATCATATCAATATTATCTATCATACCATCATTTTTTCTGAAAAAGCAACAATCCATTATAGCTACTAACTCTTATGTTACGCCAGCATCATACACTTTCATTGCTTTGCTTTTCGATTCTGTACTTGATTTTCTTATTTCTTAATATATTCTCAAATTACTTTATATATATATATAACATATGCATAAATGTTTAGTTATTATTAATAACAAGTTACCCAAAAACATACGAATATCTTTATAGATCCCACTACAAGAAAATGACTATATTGTGCCAAAATTTTCCATCACAATAAAAACATTGTGACGTATATGTGACGATTTACAAACGGTTGCAATAAAATCATCACAAATTGTTTTTGGTAACAAAAGCGTCACAACATTGGGACAAATTTAAATAGTAACTATTCCGTCACAAGCCATGATGATACACGTCAGTAACAAAACAATCACAATTACCAACTAATAATAATGTAAAAAGTTTTAAGGTAAAAACCGTCATTTCATATGTTTTTGGTAACATAAAAAAATAAAATATGTATTAATGAAGTTTCGTTTATTTCTCAGTTAAACTGATAACGACCGAATATAGCTAAATAGTAGGACAAAATGTTATTTTTACCCCAAAATTTCGTTTTTATGACAAAAATACATTGTCCTTTCAATCAAATGATGCGTTACACTTTCGGGGGTGGAAAATTACAGTTACCCCCTTATGACCAAACAAAAAATGCGAAACCGCTATTATAATTTTAACCTTTGCGACATGTCAGACTTCTATAGAAGTCTGACATTTAGACTATAATAGAAGTCTGATTGATTTCTATTAACAGACTTTTATCAGAAGTATTCGAGAAGTCTAATACATATTAAAACCGTAAATTTAAATTTAAATTTAAAAATTTAAAAAAAAAATTTAAAACTGTTTTCTACATTAATTAAATATAGACGATTTTGATGTATAGAAATTAATATTTCATAAAATTGAATCAAATTAAAAAAGGTTAGTTAATTATGCATATACCTCAATAAATATCAGACTTCTGGAAGAAGTCTGATACATATTTAATTAGTAAATTTAAATTTAAAAATTGTAAAAAATTATTTTGTTAACAATTTCTTATACATAAATTAAATATAGACGATTTCAAAGTATTAAAATTAAATTTCGTAAAATTGAATCAAATTACAAACATGTAAGGAAAAGTATGTTGTAAACCTCACAACATGCTTTGTAATGGAAACATTTACATATAAAATTAGGGTTAGATTCATGGTTTACCAAATTTACAATTCAAATAATAAATTTGCGCATATGTGTTGTAATGTGCATATATTTCACGAATTTGATGCTTCCTAGAAGCTATGTTTTAATATGTCACTCATAAGTCATAAATATTAGATTTATGGTTACTCGGACTTACCGGAGGAGTCTGAGAGAATCGAGATTTCTCAAACTTCTCAGAGATTACCAGACTTCAATTTTAACCTGATTTTTTAAAAGTCAATTGCAAAACTACCCTCTCGTTGACCATATGGGTTTCATCAGACTTTTAAAGCAGTCTGAGTATACAACTCAGATATGAAATCGACGATATGTTTTCACCCTCGTCGAGCACCCAGAACGTCTAATATCACCGAAATCCCACAAGCCCAGTCGTCTTTTGCCGTTTTTATGCCATATATAATTTCCAATTTCGGTACGTTTGAATCGCAAAATCAGTGGGAAAATAGGAGAAATCGGAGAGAGAAGTCGCGAAAAGTGTTTACGAGCTCTATTCTTGAGCTTTAATGGCGGAAAAACGGATTAGTTACTGCATTAACTCGTCGACGATGGTGGTTGTTGTGGTTTCTCAGAATTCTCAGAGAATGGGTTTCTCAGACTTCTCAGAGAAGTCTGAAACATATTTAATTTAAAAATTTAAATTAAAAAAATATTAAAAATTTAGTTTTTAGAAATGTTTACTACATAAATTACACATACTCATTGTCACTGTATATAAATTAAAAGTACATAAAATTTAATCAAATTGAATCATTGGAGATAAATTTTTATCTAAACACAAGTTTGCGGTTTCTCAGACTTCTCCGAGAATTCTGAATTGTATTTAATATGAAAATTTAAATTAAAAAAAATAATTAAAACAATTTTCATATAAATTTTTGATACATAAATTAAATATAATCATTGTAGATGTATATAAATTTAAATTACATAAAAGTTAGTCAAAATGAGTGAGTATGAGATAAATTTGGATCTAAACACCATGTAGGTAAGAGTTTACGGTTTACAGGCTCAATATTTGTTGGATTAGGGTTCAAAGTTTACCCTTGGAGTGTAATTAACTATAAAAGAGTGTGAATATCGAGTTATATATTGCATTGTGCAAATAACAAAGAAAACAAGAGTTTTGTCTATGTTCGAAATATGAAGTTGGATATCCTGTTCTTATTTGTAAGGTTAGATTGAGAGTTTCTAAATTTTTAATTCATAATGTTTTTTTTACATATACTTGTTAGTTTGTGACTAAGTTAAACGAGTTTTATGTTTGTTATAAGTTTTCTATATAATATGATGGTATTTAAGTAGTAATTATCATGTTTATGATTTATCAGACTGCCATTTCAGTCTGATCATGTTCATAGTTTATCAGACTTTTTGATGGAAACCTGTGAATTAACCTGAAATAGGTTATCCTACTCGTGATTTTACCCCATATATAAACTAAAGTTACCAACCCTAATCTGTAAAAGTCATTATCGATTCTCTCTCTCTCTCTCTCTAAAACAGGAAGAATCTCTCTCTCTCTAAACTCTCTCAAACATCTCTACGGAAACCCTCGTCGCCACCGCCACCGCCACCACCACCGCCACCGCCACCGCCACCGCCACCGCCACCGCCACCGCCACCGCCACCGCCACCGCCACCGCCACCGCCACCGCCACCGCCACTGCCACCGCCACTGCCACCGCCACCGCCACCGCCACCGCCGTCGTCAGCTTCTTCAGTCTGGTAATTACCTCTCCTTTTTCGCCTTCTACTCTACTTTTTTCTGCAAAATGTTTTTAGATCTATACGAAATAAGACCATTTTCCATGTTCTTTGCATAGATCTAAACAAACAGATGGGTTATTTGCCTAGATCTAATTAATTCCGTTTTAGATCTACTTGAAAATTACTATATTAGAATTCTGAAAGTGAATTAGACTCGATACGAAGTCTGATACTTGAACTGATCTGAATTAGACTCTATTAGAAGTCTGAAATTATACTTTCATTTAATTAGACTCTGTTAGAAGTCTGAAATTATACTTTCATTTAACTAGACTCTGTTAGACTCGATTAGAAGTCTCTCACTCTCTCTGTGTTCTTGCATGTTCATCAGCTCGAAATCTCACTCTTTGTCTCGATTTCGCATTTTTTCACTCGATTTCTCAGTGTTCCTGTCCAACCGAAAACCCTAATATGACTCTCAGCTGCCTGGATAGCTCGGGTTCTCGCTAATTTCTCAAATATGAAGCAGAAGCAGACATCGAAGGTATGGCCCTTAGATCGATCCTCACAGTGAATTAGGGTTTGTATCTCAGTTTTTGAAGCCGTTTCTTATTCTTCTCTATCTTTGTATCTGACCCTTATCTCAATTTCTGACCCTTATCTCAATTTTTGAAGCCGTTTCTCACTCTTCTCTATCTATGTATCTCTCGCACTATCGCTCTCTGGCCCTTACATCAATACTCACTATGAAGTAGGGTTTGTCTCTCAGGAATCTGATTCGTTTTCGGAGCCTCTAGAAGCAGCCACCCATAAGGTTAGGTCTTTCTCTTGCTCTCTCCTTTAAAAAACCTAGATGAGACTATTTCTAGAAAGCAGCTGATGCACTTATCTGTCTGCAGGTTCATAATTCCGGGTTTTTGCTTCGATTCAGGATTTCATATCAGGGTAATATTTCTTAACTGATTTACTATCACATAGAACTATCTAGAATTCACTAGTCATTTGAAACAGATATCAAGAAGAATCTTTCTCCCTAATCTCCCAAAGGTAATTGACATATTTGTTCTGGTTTTAATTCAATTTTTCATTGTTTTCGAGATTTAATACTAATTTTAGTGTTGCTTTACGTTTTGATTCAGAAATGGAAGCAAGGAAAGGCATAATCTGCGGACTCCCGGCAAACGGAGTCATACCACATCTCCACCCACAACCACCACAAGAAGCAGATGATGATCGAGGAAGTGATGTGGTGGAGCTCACACGAATAGATAACCGGAGAGCTATGGGATACTTGATACGGGTTGAGGAAGACGAAGAAGACATTGAACCTAAGTTCCGAAGACTTGTCCAAAACCTCAGAAAGGAAGAACAAAGGCTCATAAACCAAGAACTCAACTCCGCTGCAATGAAAAGATCAAAACAAGAACAAGGAGAGTCCTCAAGAGGAAAGGATCAAAACAAGAACAAGGAGCATAAGCTGAAGGTATTAGTGAATTTACTTATGAACTTGGTTTAATTTATCACTATGTAATTTGTAAGTTTAGTTTAAACTATGCATTTTGTATTTGAGGTGTGTTTGATAGTATCAACAATTTTTTGTAAACCTCAAGTTAGTTAATGTGAATCTATTTTTTCCATGGAGACAATACAAGGGGTATTTCCACAACAACACGTTTCATTTAGTGTATAATGCATAAGAGTTTGATGTTTGTTATAAGTTTTATATATAATATGATGGTATTTAAGTAGTAATTATCAAGTTTATGGTTTATCAGACTGCCATTTCAGTATGATCATGTCCATGGTTTATCAGACTTTTTGATGGAAACCTGTGAATTAACCTGAAATAAGTTACCCTACTTGTGATTTTACCCCATATATAAACTAAAGTTACCAACCCTAATCTGTAAAAGTCATTATCGACTCTCTCTCTCTAAAATATGAAGAATATATCTCTCTCTAAACTCTCTCAAACATCTCTCCGGAAACCCTCGTCGCCACCGCCACCGCCACCGCTACCGCCACCGCCACCATCACCGCCACCGTCACCGCCACCGCCACCGCCACCGCCGTCGTCAGCTTCTTCAGTCTGGTAATTACCTCTCCTTTTTCGCCTTCTACTCTACTTTTTCTGCAAATTTTTTAGATCTATACGAAATAAGACCATTTTTTCATGTTCTTTGCCTAGATCTAAACAAACAGATGGGTTCTTTTGCCTAGATCTAATTAATTCCGTTTTAGATCTACTTGAAAATTACTATATTAGAAGTCTGAAAGTGAATTAGACTCGATACGAAGTCTGATACTTGAACTGATCTGAATTAGACTCGATTAGAAGTCTGAAATTATACTTTCATTTAATTAGACTCTGTTAGAAGTCTGAAATTTGAGTTTGTACGAATTAGAGAAGAAGTCTGAAATTAGACTTTTCCTAATTAAACTCTTTTAGAAGTCTGAATTTCGACTTGATTTTAAATTAGACTTTATTAAAAGTCTGGCTTTAGACTTGTTTTAATTTCTGCGACTGTTTTCTGGTACACATGATGAGGCGATTCAATCACCTTCCAACGCCGAGTAGTTCATGTTCAACAGGTCGATGTTGATCCGGATCATCCTACGGATTCCCTAAGAAATGCTTCTGTGGTCCGGAGCCCGTCATGCGAACATCCACTACTGCCGATAATCCGGGAAGAAGATTCTTCGGATGTCGTAACTATGATGTAATTGCCTCTATATGTCATGTGGTTCGTTTGTTTTTTTCCTGCTTATTATAATTTGGGATCTTAATATGATTGTATAAATGTGACTGTGTAGGATGGTGGTTACCATATAATGAAGTGGTGGGATGAGGCTATGACTGAGGAGTTTAACGATGTAAAGTTGTATGTTGACCAACATGGTGAACTAATTGATGGCATGTTCGTTTCTAATGCTCAAAGCGACAAGTATTTGTCCACGTTTCTCGATGACGTCAAGGTAACGAAGGCAGAGATAGCTCAATTGAAGGAGCGGTTGACGGAGAAGCCATGTGGCCAGATAATGTGTGGCGTCGAGTTGAAGAGTCTGACGTTCGATGGTGCTATTATTATCGCCCTGATCATGTTTATCTGTTTTGGTTTCTTGTAATATGTGACAATTTGTACCAAATTTTGTATTTTTTCCATGGAACGAGATATTTGATTATGAATTCGGTTTAATTTATATGTGTCCTTCTTTACTATGTCAGACTGTTTATGAAGTCTGAATTTATTAGAATTCTTTCGAAGTCTGAAAAACTTAAACTTTTGAAAACTTTCACAAGTCTGGTCCTGAAAATATCACCATTTCAGACTGCAAAACGAGTATGGCAATAGAAGTATTTGAAAAAATACTTCTAAGCGGCAATTAAAAATATTAGAAAAAACCGCAGAAAAAGAGGGAATTTTGCCGCCCAAAATTTACAGACTTCTCGCTCAATCATCTCATCACTATCAGACTGCTAAAAGAGTCTGATATCAGACTGCGTTAAAAAGTCTGACATAAGATTGCGAAAGCGGTATTTTTATGTGGTAAAACCGTTTTTTTTAACCGCCGCTTAGGACACATATAAAAATGTTTTTTTATCTTAAACTTCTGAAAACTTAAATTTTTGAAAACTTTCACAAGTCTGGTCCTGAAAATATGACCATTTGAGACTGCAAAACGAGCCTGGCAGTAGAAGTATTTGAAAAATACTTCTAACCGGCAATTAAAAATAGGCCTTAAAATATTAGAAAAAACCGCAGAAAAAAGGCGAGAATTTTGCCGCCAAAAATTTCAGACTTCTCGCTCAATTATCTCATCACTATCAGACTGCTAAAAGAGTCTGATATCAGACTACGTTAAGAAGTCTGACATTAGATTGCGAAAGCGGTATTTTTATGTGGTAAAACTGTTTTTTTAACCGCCGCTTAGGACACATATAAAAGGGTTTTTTTATCCCCTCATTTTTATAGTTAACGAAGAAAAAAACAAAAAAAAAAACACTGATTCTCTCTTGGAGAAACTGAACCGACATCTTCGAGAGACAATCAAAGGTGAATTTGCTTTTCGGTCTGCAGCTGCGAATTCGTCGCCTCGACGGTAAGATTCTTCTACTCCTCTCTTCGCCGCAAACCGTCACCTTCTCGATACTGATTTCTAGAACTCAGCGCTGAACTCTTGTCTTTTTTTATTTCCAGATCTGGTTTCTCTCTCCTCGATGTTGTCACCGCTCTTTTAAGTCTTCCATAGAGGGTAAAAGATTCAAATTGAGCAATACTGTTTAGATCTTTGGGTTTGAGTTGTATTATGTTCTGTGGATTTTTGGGATTCGTCCGATTGCGTCAGACTGCAAATAGAGTCTGACTATATTTCGTCAGACTGCAAATAGAGTCTGAATTTGAGTAGTCAGACTGCATATGACGTCTGACTTTAAGTTTTCAAACTACTAATGGAGTCTGATTGTAGTTGATGCAGGTTTTAAACATAATGGCAGAACGTGAATTCCCTCCAAGGATGTTCACAACCAGGTATGAGTCTCAACCAGACAAAAGCATACACTACTTCAGCGGTAAGAGAGATCTCATGAACGCTCTCAAAGAAGCGCTGGATGATGATGAGTGGGAAGAGCTTCGCAACTCATCCTTTGGTGTTTTTGTGAAGTGGCATGAGCTGAACTTCGTATGGTGTTCAAGGATGGTGCACTACATGCTTACTATGCAACTAGAGGTATACAGTCGATATGAGAGCAATGTGGGATCTTCTTGGGTTGGATTTTGAGGTAGGGCCAAGTTATTTTCACTTACTAGACGCTTGCAATAGATGTCGAGGCTGGGAACGGCAAGATAGGATTTGGTTGGGCTACCTAGCCATCTACACGAGCTTCATTGAGGCTCAACACTGGTCAGTTTCCGCAAGGGCTGACATGACTAAGTTACTGCTGTCTCCAGGGGCGTTAGAAGCATACCCATGGGGAAGACTGGCCTTCAAAATCTTGGTAGACTCTGTCAAAACAGAGGCAAACAAAAAACTCCAAGATGACAAAAACTATCAGGTTGAGGGCTTCGCTGAGGTCTTGAACGTCTGGGTATATTGGGCATGTCCCGGGATTGCTACGCTTTATGGAATGCACTTGCAAGATAACCCAGCCCCACCGCTCTTGGCTTACAAAGGATCAAGGAATCGGAAGAAAGTCGATTTAGAGTTGCGCAAGCAGGTATTTTACTGACCTTTTTTCCTTAAAATTCACCTTTGATTGCTCTATATTAGACTACAAATTCAGTCTTATAAGTTATCAGACTAATTTTGAAGTCTGAATTTTTCCCCGACTTAATTTGCAATCTAAAAGTTATTGCCAGACTGAATTTGCAGTCTGAAATATTGAAGTCAGACCTTTTTTGAAGTCTGAAACTTTGTACCATACGAGATATGCAATCTGGTAGCTTTTATTTATTTTTTACATACTAATATACATTTTGCTCGTTGACTCGTACTTCCATACCCACGTCAACAACTTCGTCGTCAAGGAGTTTGAGGACATGTTCCCATGGTGGGACGATGGTGAGGATGATGAGAAAGTTGTGAACATTGTGAAAGCAATGTTGGGTGAGTTTGAGCGCCCTTGGAGGTGGAGTTTTAAACACTGGAAATCTGAAGGTGTGTTGGCCATTGTCAAGAAAGAGGTGCCGCTTATTAAGTCCGCGGTGGTTAAGTCTGAGGGTGGTCTGAAGAAGGCCAAGGGAAAGGGTGTTAAGAGGAAGGTTATTGATGATGATGGTGAGGATGTTGATGATGATAAGAAGCGAGTAAAATCAGGCGGTGATGATGGTGGTGAGGTTGTTTACTTGATCAAGTCGGTGGGTGAGAAGATGAATGAACTTTTTCGTCTTGTTAAAGAAGGTTTTGAGCAGGTGAATGAGAAGATAATTGAACTTGAGAAGGAAGTTAGGTTGTTAAGGGGAGAAAAGAGGAGGAAATCTGGTGTTGAGAAGTCTGATGGTGGTGATGAGAAGAAGTCTGATGGTGGTGTTGAGAAGAAGTCTGATGATGGTGGTAAGGTTGATGATGGTGGTGAGGCTGGGGCGGGGAAACGCAAAAAGGCTCCGCGGAAGAATATTACACCCAAAAAAATTATTGTGAAGCCTCCTAAGCATGCCGCGATTGTTGAAGCTGTAGACCAAAAAGGACCTGAAAAAGAAGCATCAGCGGTAGAGGATGCAAAGGAAGCCCTGGCTGAAGACAACTCTGTCCAACCGTCTGAGGCCAAGATTCAGACTGTGGTGGATGTTGGGGTTAGTGTCCCAAATCCTCTACCAAAAAATGTTCAAGAAAGGAGAAGTAGTCGAAGACTTAAGGACAATGCCGTTGCTTAATATGCAGTATAAGTGTGATAGTTGTTTGTAAAAACCTGAACCTATGTGCAACTAAAAACTAGTTATTTTGCTTTGTTGTTGTGTTTGATGTGAACATCGTTCTCTGGTATTAGACTGAGATTTAGGTCTGATTTTGGTGTTATTTTAATATCTGTCAGACTTCTACCGAAGTCTAATTGTGTTTTGGATTTATATTGCAGTCTGTAGGTGTCGTGGATAGTGTTAGATTATTTGTCTTAGACTTTTATTCCAGTCTGACGGAGGTGGTTTTTTTATTTTGTAAATGCAAAGTAGTGTCGTGGGCAGCGGACAGAGTGTTCTTATCGTCGATAAGGCGGCCACGGGCGTAAACTTCGATGCTGCATATATGTCGAAACAAGACACTAAGCAGGCAGCTACTGGAGCTTATGTATAAGTGAAGGATCAAGAACTCAAACAGAAAGAGCATGATAAGAAGGAGAGAAAGAGCTCAACCCAAATGCAGATCACACCGACATATGATCCTTGTGCTCCGGCAACCACGACGGAAGTGAAGATACTTAATGATCACGCCAAAAAATAGCCGTATGTTGTCACACTCTACCTATATTCTATAATAATTAGCTCGATGTTTAACACGCGTAATATATTCTGTAGGGGTTATCCGAAGAGGGAGGCGAACACATCCCTAGCTTGGTACTATGATATGCGGACCCCCAAGGAATGGCTGCATGAAACGGTTATTATATAATCTAGTCGGGTTTAATGATTTTTTGTTCTCAGACTTGATTTGCAGTTTGACATTGTTGTTATCTCTTTTAGACTTCCTTCAGACTTCCTCAGAGGTCTGGTGTCAGACTTATTTTCAAGTCTGGTGAAAGAATTTCTTTTCTCAGACTTGTTTTGCAGTCTGACATTGGTGTTCTCTCTTTTAGAGTTTCTTTAGACTTCTGTTTAAGTCTGACATTTTTTGCACAATGTTGACTGAATGCAGCAAATAGATGATGGGATTGATCTGATGAGGCTTCGACAACACGAACACCCGGAATGGTTCTGGTCCGAGAGGCTGACCTTCATTGACACACTGCTGGGTAATTTGTGGAAGAAAAATTATGATGATTTTGTGAAGAGCGGCGAAGGAGAAAATGTGATGCCCACGGCAAAGAGACTGCCACCTGGTGTATGAGATTACCATACTGGTGAACTACCCTTATTCATGAAATCAAACAAGACTTGGGGCTGGAAATTGATTACATCTACACTGCCTTGCACGTTGGGGGAAATCATTGGATAGCTATTATGATTTCTATCCCGGATAGACACATAACGATATGGGACATCATCATTGGACTGAAAACCGACGAGGTGGTAGGAGCGGCAGTGGCACCTACATGTGAGATCTTTCCCTTCGTGATGTGTTGTTTGGCCCCAGTAGATGATAGGTGGAATTATCCCTTTGAGCGATACAGCTACAAGATCGTAAGGAGCCCGAAATTTCCCCAAAACATCCAGACAGGTGATTGTGGGGTCTTTTGTTTGAAGTTTATTGAGTTCCATTCTCTTGGGATGCCGTTTTCGAAGTGGATGTGTGATAAGAACATGAAGACTTGCAGAGAGAAGCTTGCGTATGAGATATTAACTAAGCTCTGCCGAACAGGTGAAGAGGCTCGTACTGACACCGAGAATGAATTGCTAGACGTCTACGAATAGGTGAAGTAGAGTTCCTCTTTAACTTTTGGATTCCCGAGAACAATGGATTCTTGCATATATTTATCTTTTGTAGATGTAAGAAAAACTCATCCATCTTTTGGCTTACAGGTGAGTGTAAGGTGATTTAACTTACACAATTTGGTTTTTTGTTTGCCTGGTTGTTTGCAATTAGAACAAGTATATTGCTTGGGAAGCTTCCGTGGTTTATTGCCCTTTGTCTTGGCAATTTCTAGCCAAGTTTGCCACCTCGACTTCTGAGGTCTTCCAGAAGGACGAGGATTATGCGGGGGAAAGACACGTACGGTGTCAGGAGATTTCATAGTACAGTTCTTCGGAAGGATGTTCATTGCGTATGCTTGAAACAGATAGTCCTTACCGTATGATGGGCATGGCAGCGTATATGGGTTTAGCTCAAGTTCTGGTGCAGCGCAGATTGCATGTGAGCAAAGAATCTTTTTGTAATCCCACACACCACATTCACACGTTCGGTTGTGCAATTCGACCACACAATCCCTATATCATCCCTTAACAACGAATCGATACCCATCAATGAGTTCCGCCGTCATGAAGTCCTCATAATATTCACAAATAGCCATCAAATATTCAACTCATCGGCTAAATTTTGTTGTGAGACTCAATGCATCTAGCCGCCTTTTATAAAACCACGTCACTAGCTTCTCTTGTATGAACTCCAAAAGGAAAGAGATAGGATATCCTTTTGCCTTCTTGACTACAAAGTTTATAGTTTCGGCAATGTTGCTCGTCTTTATGTTGTACCTTTCTCCAACAAAGTGAATGCGGTCAACGCAAGTGAAAACAAGACTGCAATAGAAGTCTGATAAAGACGAATCAGAATGCACAAGAAGTCTGATAAGAAAAATGCATTTTCAGATTATACATGTCTCCATAGAAATGAACGCGTGACCTCCAAGTATCTAGCAAGGTCAGGATTTATCGCTCGTATGGAGGCCATGTATCGGTTAAAATCGTACATCATATATGCGTACACCGCGTTTTTCACCAAGTACAAAAGATGTTTTCCCTTGAACTTTGTGACTACGCTATTTTGTAGATGGTAATAACAAATCCCTCGCTTTGCCCAAGGAAGAACCTTTTCAATAGCATTCTTGATGGATGTGTGCCTATCTGAGACTATGACCAGAGGATATTGGTCTGAAATGCAGTCTCTAAGCTTTGTGAAAAACCACTACCACGAGGCATCATTCTCAGAGTCTACAATGCCAAAAGCCAACGGAAATATTTGAAAATTGGCGTCTTGTGAGGCCGCCACTAGCATAACACCTCCATACGACCCCATAAGATGCGTACCATCTACAACAATGACTCTTCTAAGATACTTAAATCCCTCTATGGAAGCTCCAAATGATAGAAATATATATTTAAATCAATTATCCTCATCTAGTTCTAGAGCAGTCTGCGTTCCCGGGTTGGTTTGCTCGATTCCATGCAATAAAGCAGGCAGTCTCTCATAGCCGTCTTCCACTGATCCTCTCACCAACTTTTGAGCATGTAACAACGCTCTGTATGCGATTGTGTAGCTCATCTTAATCCCATACTGCTTGTTCATTGATACTAAGACATGCTTTGGTGTAATCTTCTCAATTATTCCAAAGCATTCTAGAAACAACCAACCAATATAACGCGGAGTATGACGTTTTTTCTTAGCCTTCCGGTCCAGCGTTGAAAATGTATGGGCTCTATTGTAGATCATCACCCAAAACTTGTTTGGTTCGTCCTTGACAGCCGCTCGAAGCTTCCAGTTGCATCCTTCCACAAGACATTTAGCGACAAACAGGCTCTTATCAGACTTATCTACTGTAAATTCGTATTTCCTCATTATCGCCGTCAAACACAGCTCTGATATAAGATCTTGCTTGCTATCAAAACACTTTCCGAGAAAGATGCCGTCGGACCAATTTCTTCCTCGACCAGCAAATCGTTCAGCCACACGCTGCAACTTGTAAGTCTTATTATCTTCATCTTCTTTATCATCTTCATCTTCATCTCCCATTTTCCCATACATGATATAATCTACACCATCATAGTAAGACTCAGCGTGTTTCTTGAAAACTTGCTCTGGCCCATCACCACCACCACCAACACCACCATCATCACCACCACCACAAATAGAATCATCTGATACTGAGCCCACATCTTTGTCTTCCCCGTCTTTGTCTTCGTCATCTTCATCTTCATATTTTACATCGTGATTCCCCGCATCTTGATATGCCAAACCGGATCAGCTCGAGACACAAAGACGGATTAAATGCGCACTAGCTAACTCGACCATGCTCCTTACTTGCCTATATCATTTGTGACATAAATAGGAGGGCTATCCGGACCGATCTGTTGCAAGAGTGGTTCCGGTAATGGATATGATAACTCCACCAACTCGGTTTTCTTGTCCAGCATATAATCATCTTGTAACATCTCAACAAGTTCAAAATATGTAGAACGATCGCCCAAAGTGATAAACCGCCCTCTTTTGAGAGTATCCACCACAAAATACCAAATCTGGTCTCTCACAACCCATTCACCAAAATTAATAGGTAGATGCACCATTATCTGTAAAAACAATCATGGAAAAACAACATTAGCGATCTTAATGGAAATATCAGACTTCTTCGCGAAGTCTGATTCTATTAGCTACATTGACAGAATTATTAAAAGAATTATTTTAAAATAATTATCGAACATAAGCATGTAAGACTAACGTAGGAGGAACATATACAACTAGCACACATATAAAAAAAATTAAAATCAATGAAATTCATCACAAATATACAAAACAAAACGGTTTTAAAAAATTTGTCAATCCAGACTGCCACAAAAGTCTGAAAAACAGTACGTCAGACCTCTATGGAAGTCTGAAAAAGAGGGTATTTTTGCAATTAGAATGTTACAAAGCAGACTGCGGATGCCGTCTGACGAAAAGTTATCAAAGCAAACTTCTATCGCAGTCTGACAAAAATGGTATTTTTGCATTTGACCCAAACTTTGACTTTTTTGTCAGACTGCATTAGATGTCTGAGAAAAAAGAAAAAGGTATTTCTGCATTTGACCAAAAATTTGACTTTTTGTCAGACTTCACGGAGAAGTCTGAAATTTGTCAGACTTCACGGAGAAGTCTGAAATTTGTCAGACTTCTCCTGCAGTCTGAAGAAATTATGGGGTAGTTTTGCAATTAACCGAAATTTGACTTTCGTTCCCAGACTTCCAGGGCAGTCTGAAGAAATCGTTCAGACTGCGATAGAAATCCGACAAAAATTGGTGTTTTTTTGCGTTGACCAAAATCTTCGATATCAGACTTCTTTAGCAGTCTGAAAGATTTCATCATTTTCAGACTGCCATAGAAGTTTGAAAAAAATTTCCCTCCTATTCAGACTGCCAAAGAAGTCTGATACTTTTTCCCTCATTTTGGTCAACTTTTGAAAAATTTCGGTCAATTACTACCAGTACCCTGTTTTTTTTCAGACTTCTGATTCCGTCTGAAAAAACAGTCAACTTTCGGTCAAAGCCGCTCATTTTTCCTTCATATTGGATATGAAGTCTGAATAAAAAGTGAAGTTTTCGGCCAATTGCAAAACTACCCTATGCCTCGATTAGAGGATTTTTCTTGATTTTTTTGTTTTCAAAAGAAATTACCAGACTTCAATTTTAATCTGAGTATTTAAAAGTCAATTGCAAAACTACCATTTCGTTGACCATGTGGGTTTCATCAGACTTCTAAAGCAGTCTTAGTATACAACTCAGATCTGAAAATCGACGATATGCAAAAAAAGTGTTCCTATATCCGTTTAGAGTTTGTTTTCACTCTCGTCGAGCGCCCAGAACGTCTAATATCACCGAAATCCCGCAAGCCCTGTCGTGTTTTGCCATTTTTATGCCATAAAAAATGATTTCAGTAAGTTTGAATCGGAAAATCGATGGGAAATGGGAGAAATCGGAGAGGAGAACTCGCGAAAAGGAAGTCCGAGCTCTATTCTTGGGCTTTAATGGCGAAAAATGGGTTAATTACTGCATTAACTCGTCGACGATGGTGGTTGTCGTGGAGGTTGAGAATTGATGGTAATGGCATTTCCGTAATTAAGTTAGATCAGAAATTTTTTTTTGTCTTTTGAAAAAAATGTTCGACTCTAACAGCAGTCTGAGAAATGGCATTTGCGTGAATAACCAGATTCTTAAAGAGTAATTCTTAGGATTCTGAAAAAAAGGAGAGGAAGGAGGCATTTTTAGCTTTGACTTCAAATTGTAGGGTATTTTTGTAAATATGCCTAAATAGTATTGATTCATTAAGCACTTTAAGCTTTCTTACGATCATATTTCTAAACGGTTTTTTTAACCCCCAATATTAATTTATGTTAGGTTAATATTGTAGCCTTATTTCCGTATAATTTTCTTGGTAACCTAAATAAATTAGTATTCAAAAAAATTAATCCTATAAAAATATTAATCTAGATATTAGTTCTTATTTTACCAAAAAAACATACGAAATATCTCTGTTTAGGGGATTTTTTGTTCTCTCGGGGGCAACTCTCCTACAAAACGAGGAATAACGTCACGACCTGGAAAACACGATTGTGGTGTATTTTCTGAAGGCTCTCCGACGCCCAAGTCATAAAACGGTAAGTAAAGATTGGGTCTGAAGGAAAGGATGGATACGCAATGGGATTTTTAAGGCGAAAGAGAAGAAAACAAGAGTTTGGATGAGATAACTCCACGGTCTACGAGTAACCGTGAAGATGACCGGAGAATGGGCGAAAATGAGACTTAAATCCTGGAAAGAACTAAAGCTAAGTGTTTAGAAGTATCATGCACGATATCTCTCAATAAACGATAAGAAATATGAGAAAAATCGTGAACCCTTTCTCGTTGGAGAAAGGGAAATATTTATATAGTTTTACCTAACCAGGGTGGGTATATCGGGTCGGATCCTTAGTCGTAGGGTTATCGAGTCGCATTTCGAATCCGTTGAATGGGTCGCGTACCAAGTACTTGTCTGACTTCTCACCTACTTTCCTTGGCTGCATTCTGCAGTTGCTAGATCAAGCCCTTCTACGTCGCTATATCTATCAGAGTACGACTTGGAAACAATGAATCAGACGCGGTATGGACGTCTCCTGTGTTGTCACTTTCACTTATCAGAGGTAAGAAGAGGGCATTAATTGCATGATTCGTATGTTATTAGTAGCATGGGCACTGATTTGATTATATTCATATTGCCAATTGGAGGGAAAACTACACGAATTGAACTGTTTATTCCCGCCTATGTAATTTACATACATGGCCCGTGTCCCTTGATACCAGAGATCAGGTTGTCGGGTTGTCCAGTCTCCTAGTGACTTGTTCCCAGTAACCTGTGAAAGTCATTCTTCACAAGTCTCGTGAAATCCATATCACTGGCACCTCTGCGAGGTTGGGAAGGATGACATATCCTCCTCATGTCCACTCCGTCCTTAACCTCCTTGCATCTGACAGTGTGGACTACATTGCCAGATACGGGGAGCCCAAGGACCGGTGGTCAATGCCGGTTCTTTTGGTTCCGTTGATTCCCAGGTCCGGTGCAAAATCATGGGTTACTTGGGCTGTAGGCCCAAATAAGTAAGGCCCAATTGATAGTTGCATTATTTGTTCCATTATTGCATTCATTTAGGATATTTTTGTGTCTTTTACATGCATTTGTATAGCTTTTCTTTGGTTTGCATCCATGTTTTGAGTTCATTGAGTCTTAGAGAAGTTATACGGAGTCTTGGAGCATATTTGGTGTTATTTAGGTACCTTTTGGAGCTTGGAGCGTTTGAGGAAGCATGGATGTTCGACCAAGGCGTTGGAAAGCAAAGGATGGAGATAGGGCAGTTCTGATCGACCAGAACGTCGATTGGGTGGTCGATCGTGGTCGGCAGGATAAAGCAATCGACCGTGCTGGTCGATCAGGCGGTCGATCAATATTGATATGATGAAGCAATCGACCAGGATGGTCGATCATAAGCTATTTCGATCAAAAACCACCGGATCAATACCCGGTTTGTTCCAGGTTGACCTGATTCGACCCACTTGTCTATAAATACTATTTGACCTACAATTTTAGATTATCTTCTTTTCTCTTTGAAAATTTTTCCTTTTGAAGGTTCTTAAACACTTTTGCAATAGATATCTTGAGTTTAATTCAATTTCTTAGGTTATTTTCTTGAATCTATCTTTTCTTAATCACTTATGATGATCATTAACATTAGTGTTATGGGTTTTGTTGTTTTCATCATGATTAGTGAGTAGATTCCTTGGGATTCTTGGGATGAGGTAGATTATGGTGATTTTTATGTTGATCCATGATGTTAGGATTTTAGATTGTTTGCTTTCCTTGCTTATTAGGTATTCTTAATGCTAGATTAGTCTTGATCAAGTTGATTGTGAACATATGGAATTTTATGCCCGTAAGGTGTTCGATGAAATTCCTCAATGAACCTAATGAGTTATTTACATTCTTAGCCTATGAGAATAGATGTCTAAAGATTTTATTGGTTATTTGATCTTGTTTTTAATGCTTGTTGATTGCTTAATTACAAATAAAAATTTGTCTTTAATTAGGTAATTAGTAAAATGATTAGTGCCACATAAGTAGAAACATTTCTTTGAGTAGCTTCATTGCTTTGGAAAATATGGGGATTCTCCAATGTAATGATCCACTTGACTATTGGATGCGACGTGGATGAGCGTTACTAGTTTTGGAAACGGTTCTTTGAGTAGCTTCATTGCTTTGGAAAATATGGGGAGCATTCTTTCAACTTCTTGTAATCTGCTCCCAGGTAGAACTGAAATGACCGTGGAGTCCTCTGTCATAAAATGTTTGGCAAAACAGGAGGAGAACAATGAGAAATCAACAAAAGTAGATACTAATCAATTTATAAAAAAAACAGGTTAATCATTTAGATAAACTTCACATTTTTTTTTTGAATTGCTGAGGTTCCGGGTCCGTAGGTCCGTACATCTCTAGAGCATTTTATATTAAAGTCACTTCTTTGGAGGACACCCCTCCCAACGGGAATCGAATCCAAGGCCGGTAAGAGAGGCACATACCCACTCCTCTTTAACCATTAGGTCAATTAAACGTTGATCTGCTAAAAGGTAGTGAGTATCTGCTAAAACTTAAGCCTTCAAGCTTCGATTCCTGAGGCTTCCACGTCCTCACCTGCGTCAACAAAGAGTGCCATTGCAATAAGGAATCTGAGAGTGTGTCATAGAAACTGAAGTAATCCAAGAAGAGGAAGAAGAAGAAATTGCGTACAAGATTAAACTCAGAAGCATCCTCAAGAATGGGATGTCCAACAAAGGTTGCTTCCACCCCATGTTCCCTACAAATCACTTCCTCGTTCGGGAGAATGCAGAAGAGATGATCAACGAACTCAGACAGACCTCCAAGTCTTGATTTTCCTCCTCTCCAAGCCCAGAACGACGGTGCCACATAATGAAAATGCAAGGGAGAATTTTTCAAGCACTGCCGATTGTATCTAGCTGCAAAGACAAAAAGCATTCCTCCATTGTCCTACATGATATATGAGAATCCATTCAGGAGTTCTTTGCTCTTAAAATCCACTTATAATGTTCGCATTTCTTCAGTTTTTACATTTCTACCACATAAAAAGGGCATAAATCCTAGAGATTGTGATCAGATTAAGTTCCTACTGGTGAAGAAGTTGTCATACATAAAAATGTTTTATAAAATTTTATTTATAATTATATTTTCAAAAAAATTATATAAATTCTATTTATAATTATAATCACAAATTCAACAAAATAACATAATTAATCTAATTAAATATAATAATTATAAAAATTTCAACAAAATCTAATCTAAAATCTAACCTAAAATCTAATCACAAATTCAACAAACCTAATTTCAATCACAAATAAAATCTAACAACCTAATATAATTCCTAACAATATAAAATTCCAAAAATTCTAAAAAAACCTAATTAACAATCTAACAAACAAACAAAAAGTTAAGAAATTCTTACATTGGGAGGCGGCGGCAGCAGTGTGGAGAGGCGGCGGCGACGTTTAGAGGCGGCAGCAGCGTGTATAGGCGGCGGCGGAAAGTGGAGAGTAGAGGACGAGACAAGAAGAGAGAAGAAGTAGAGGATAGGAGAGGAAGAGAGAAGAATAGAGGGTTTCGCGGAGAGGAGAGGAAGAGGAAGAGAGAAGAAGACATAATAAAATGAATTGAGAAGAAGAAGAATCCCAAATATATGATTAACGATTTTCGACAGACGATTTCCCTCGGGAATCCGTCAGAAATTGTATTAATTAACTGCTTTAATTTTCGTTTGGCTGTTTAAATTTAATTAAAAACTACAAAATGTTTGATTCGTAAAAATATTTCACAAAAAGTAGTTTTAATTTTATACTTCTACATTTATCAAGAACAAACATGTTCAAAATCCGACAAATTTGAGGATTATTACATCTTGATCGGTTTGGGGATCGGTTTCAAACCGATCCCACTTGTTAGGTTCTCCCCGGCTAAAACTGAAACTGAAACACCGGCTAAAACAATAATCCCCGGCTAAAACTGAAACCGTCTGAATCTGTCAGAAATCCTTTGGAAATTTCTGAGTAATTTCCGACGGATTAAGTGTTAGCACATCTTGATCGGTTTGGGGATCGGTTTCAAACCGATCCCACTTGTTAGTTTCTCCCCGGCTAAAACTGAAACTGAAACCCAGGTTAAAACAAAAATCTGGGGATTTTTCAAGGGATTTTCGACGGATTCAAACAATTTCAGTTTTAGCCAGAGATTTTTGTTTGAGCCGAGTAGAATCTAACATGTGGGATCAGTTTGAAACCGATCCCCAAACCGATCAAGATGTAATAATCCTCAAATTTGCTGGATTTTGAACATGTTTGTTTTTGATAAATTTAGAAATAACAAATTAAAACTACTAGCAGGGAAAAAGATTTAATTTGAGGATTTCCATTCTAGCAGGGAAAAATCTAGCCGGAAAAAGTTTATTAAAATGTCAAGTATATTAAAATTGAAAAACATGAGATAGTAATTCAAAAAAAGTTTATTAAACTCGGTTTTGAAATATATTAAAAAGTACATAGAGAAAACAAATTTATTATATAAGTTATTACTCCGAATCCAATGATAAATAATCTGACGTAGCTAAATCGGAATCCTTGTCAAATTCGTCGATCTCTTCCTCGGAATCCTCAAATACCTCATAATCCCCGTCCATGGTGAAATCAACCACGAGATAAACTTCAAAAGAATGCTCGATCAAACCTAAGTTACCAATTGCGCTTTTCTGCAAAGGGTCGTGCTCGGAAATACCATAAACTCTTTTCCTTTGGTCTATCGACGTAACAGTAATCCAAGGGTCTTGCTTATTCTTAACCCGTGGGTATCGAATGTAGGAAACATGATCCGCTTGTGAAGCAAGAATGAAATGATCGTATTTCTGAAGTCACCTTCGAGAGTGGACATATATAACACCAAATGCATCCTGACGTAGACCTTCCACTGTATTATGCCAATCGCAGTAGAACGCAATGCACCTCAAGTCGATCATTCATGGATAATGGACCTCCAATATTTCGTAGAAGACACCGTAGTAGACAACTTCTCCAGATTGAGACGATATACCAGAATTACAAGTTGTCTTTGAGCTTCCTTACTGATGAGCCTTAAAAAGCATACCCTCGGGTGCAATACATCATATAAGACTTTGCAATAAACTTCGGGCCTTTCACCATCTCAACTAACCACGTCGGAAACGATTCCCCTCTAGCAGTCATCTGACCAACCTGTAAAAATTTCATGTCGACAATAATCGACACATTAATGTTTATGTAAGGAAGTTATAAAATTTAATTATATTATAAAGCATCATTTAACACTTACATAATATTTCAACCAAACACCAAAGTCATTCTGCTTGACGACAGCAAGCTCATCCTCTGTGTAATTTGGATACAAATCGCGTATATGGGCCATGAACATCATGTGCATGAACAAATGCATTAGAAAATAGCATTAGTAAACTTTGTTAACTAATTAAAAAAAAATATTTAGGTACCTCTTATATTCCAAAACGTCGTCACAATTTGTCAGAATATACATATGCAAGTGCCTTTGCTCCTCCTCTAATAGTCGTCGATCCTTGTTTTTTCCACTTAGTCGTCCAATCTGAGTAAATATATCGGGGACATAGACATGATAACGAGTTCTTTTCCCTCCATCATCATGCCATGCGGGGCGTCTACTTTTTGTTTGGATTTGCGCTGGAAAGTAGTAGCCGACAAAGTTGGAAGTTTCTTCATTAATGCTCTGTGCGACAATAGAACCTCGACTCTAGCAAGATTTTTCATCTTCTTCTTTAGGTGGAATATATACCGCTCAAAAGGGTACATCCATCGGTATCGAACCGGCCCACCAAGTGCTGTTTCTCGAGGGAGATGAATAGGAAGATGTTCCATAACATCAAAAAAGGCAAGAGGAAATATTTTTTCGAGGTTGCAAAAGATAATCGATATGTTTTCCCCCATATTTTGGATTTCGGCTGATATAAGTGATCTCGTGCATAGATCCCAGAAGAAAGAACCGATCCATGCTAACATACATAATAGTATAAATGTATGTAACTCCAATAGCTCCATGGACGTTTATAGGAAGAATACCTTCAAATGCAAATGGAGGGAGGCGATGCATGACAACATGACAAGTATGACTCTTCATCCCAAAAAACTTCCCTTATGAACTATCAACGCAATTACGAATGTTAAATGTGTATCCGTCTGGAAATTTAACACTGTGCTTAATCCAATTGAAGAACTCCTCCTTTGACGTCGCATCCAACCGGAAAGCAAGGGGCAGTGATTTCCCGTTCGCCAGTACATGCAATTCCTTACGGGAGCAAATATATGGCAAGTCCAATCTGGCTTTCAAATGATCTTTCGTCTTTCCTTGCACATTTAGAACAGTGTTCATGATGTTGTCAAAAAAGTTCTTTTCAATGTGCATTACATCTAAATTATGGCGCAACAAATGATCATTCCAATTTGGCAAATCTCAGAAAATACTATTCTTGTGCCAATTGTGGTACTCGCCACAACCGTCAACGGGATAATGCCCATTATCCCCGCATAAAATTGTCCTCTCAGCACCAAAATCTCTCAGTTGAGTCATAATATAATATGGAAAATTGCATTTTTAACCTTCAAAGTATAAGTCGCTAGCACTTTAAACCTCGGGAGAATTTCACTATCACTTTAAACTATCAAACTAATAAAAATCACACATAAAACCATCAAACTAGATCTCTAGTTTGTACCGCCAAATAATTTAACAGAACCGTTTACTTTCCGTGACAAAGTTTTAATTTTTTTTTAATAAACAGAAACTTAAGGCAAAAATAGAAAGAACTTTTTTCAATTCTCGCTTAACTTTAGCCAAACCCATAATTTTCTTTGACACAAAACCTAACGCTAAACTTCTCGCTTAACTTTAAAATCTCCGCCGCGGTGAGTGCCATGTCTCCGTGAACGGAGTTTAAGACTCCACCCATAATTATCCCACACATTTGCATCAATCGATCATAATTTAACGATGTCCAATTATCATGCCAAAATGTTGGTTGTTAACATTTTCATTCACACTTCGATGTCAACATTTCTAAACAAATATAAAACATATGGGAAACAAGATCTGGCAAGCAGACTCAAATTCCATGCGACGAACGAATGATGTCCAAATTGAAATACTAATTGATAATCATTTATTATATGTACAGTCTACAATCAAGCAGATCTCACGCTTCTGTATACAAATTATCAAGGGGATTCGATCTGAAATGGGAAAGACAAGTAATTGCGATTCGAGAGGATGTATTTGGCGCTAGCGGAGATAGCGAAGGAGACACGTAGCAGGAGAAGTGAAAGATTAAATCATTCAAATCGGAGACGATTGGGTCAACCTTGAATTGGGTATGAGATTTCGATCGATTTTTAAATTGGTGAATTGGTATTGGTGGATTCTTTGTGGTAGGTTTAATTTTTCGAAGAAGATGACGAGAAAAGATGGTTGGAAAGGAGTCGGAGAAGAAGAGGTGGGATTACAGGAAGAAAGAGAAGGGAAGAGAAAAAAATGATTTAATTTTTGTTTTTTTTGATTTTTGGATTTTTAATTATCATAACAATAAATTAATAATTAAAATTAATTTAGTTATTAAAAAATAAAATTATAAGCCACATCATTATTTTTTTTAACAAAAAGTAAACAGTTCTGTTAAATCAAACTAGAAAGCTAGTTTGATGGTTTTATGTCTGAGTTTTATTAGTTTAATGGTTTAAATTGAGAGTGCAAATTTTTTCGAGGTTTAAAGTGCTAGTGACTTATACTTTGAAAGTTAAAAATACAATTTTCCTAATATAATTCCCATCTAACTCAGGAGGTGGACCATCAAAAAAAAATTGTTCTTTCTAAACAATATTGTGCTCCGACATATCAAAGTATAAGTCGCTAGCACTTTAAATCGTCGATGACAATCGAACCAAGAGGTCTTACGTCCGTTCTTCAATTGAAACGCATCAGTGTTATCTTGATGATACGGACACGCCAACCTTACATGAGTTGACCATCCAGATAGCATACCGTATGCTGGGAAATTACTTATGGTCCACATAACTACCGCAAGCATCATAAAATTTTGTTGCATGGAAACATCAAACGCTTCAACACCATTTTTCCACAACATTCTCAACTCATTAATTAATGGCTGCAAGAAAGTATAAAGGGATCTCTTACGATGATCTAGACCGGGGACGAGGATCGTGAGGAACAAAAACTGATATAACCTCTTCAACCTATCAGCTAGGGGAAAATACCACATCCGCTTATGTGGAACATGTACTCTGCCACATGTATCCTGATACCGAGGTTTGTGACAAAAGCAACACTTCAACCGGTTTTCGTTCTTTCTCCAGTATATAATACAGTTGTCGATACACACATCTATCATCTGATACGGTAATCCAAGACCAGCTACAAGCTTTTGAATCTTGTAGTATGAAGCCGGTGAAATATTATCTTCAGGTAAGATATCTCTCACAAAATCAGCTATCGCATCAACACAATCATCGGCTAAGTTGAAATCCGTCTTTATAGTTATCAACCTGCTTGCAGTTGATAGAGGCGATGTTTCATCTCTACATCATTTGTATAATGGCTGCTCAGACGCATCTAGCATATAAAAAAACTTCCGCGCTTCCTCTATCATGTTACCATCCTCAACATGATACGATGCTATGTTTTCACGAAACGCATCATTCACCATCTGAACAATACCTGCGTTTACATCTAGTTCTGGTGTTGGTTCCTCTAACCTACCCGAAATACTACCAAACATATCTGATGTGCTACCATAATATTTCACCATTGAATCACTTTCTCTGTGGGTATACCAAATCTTGTAACCAGGCATAAATCCAGTCCTATATAAGTGATTCCATACTTCTCTAATAAAGACAAATCTATGATTACGACATTTAGTACAAAGACAATATATTTTACCGTATTCCGAAGTCATGCTATTGTTTGACGCAAAGTTGATGAACTCCTCCACACCTTATGTGAACTCATCCGTTAATTCCCCCGTCACGGGATCACGCGGAGGTTTGTCCATCCACGATCGAAAATAAGACATATTGTGTAAGTATTTTTGCGGTGTGTATGTTGTGAATGTTATGAATGAGGAGGATAAATATTTATAGAGAAATATTCAGCGACTTTCCGACGGATTTCCCACGGATTTCCGACAGATATAACGGCTACTACAACGGATACATTAATGGATACATTCTTCGAAAATCAGTCGGAAATCGGTCAGAAACAACTGGAATCGATCAATTCGATCAAGATTTGCTTAAACGGAATCCGTCGAAAATCCCTCGGAAATTCTCCACCGATTTCCGACAGCCTTGAATTGATCAGAATTTTCCGTCCAATTTCCGAGGGAATACCGGCGAATATAAATTCGTCGGAAATCAGTCATAATTTTATGACGGATTTCCGAGGAATTTATAATCGCTGGTATTCCCTCGGTAATCCGTCGAAAATTTTCGACGGATTAATATGGCCACCGAAAATGGCAGTGTTTTCTTGTAGTGATAAATATATCAAATAACATTATATTGATAAATGAATGAAAGTTTTACTTTAAAATTTAATTATATGGTTATAATGATTATCAATTATTTAAATATATTTTTTATTTTACCCGCGTATCATGCATGACTTAATCTAATATATATATATATATTGGTTTGTACCTCCTCTTGCAAGCGTGTATATGAATAGTTCTTCATACCTTTTAAATGACAATAATATACTAAAATATCATTAAGTTTCAAAATTATTTGTAATATGTGCTTCTTGGCATATCACATCATTCTGCTAAATGGTTACCAGCTGATCTAGATAAACTTAAATGTAATGTGGATGTTTTTTGGCATATCAACTCTGACAGATATGAGATTGGATGGATATTGAGAGGTGAATAGGAAAGAGTGTGGTGGTATGGTACCAAAGTGATATGCTTAAATTAATACTTTAAAAGTACTAAAGCAGTAGTTATAGTATAGCTAGGGGTCGAACCACAAAGACTCACAGATATGCACAATAGATTGTATAGTATCGAATTAAGCTAAGCCAATAGATGTAATTGAAAGCAGAGCAGAAATTAAAAGACTTGTAATTCAATTGGAGGAAATATAGGCCCAGAGTATTTCTCAGAAAATCAATAAATGCAGATAAACTAACTAGCAGGATTCAGATTTAGCGCGGTTCTTGAACTCAAATCACTATGGTTTAATTAACCAGCTGTCGTTGCGAGAATTATTTAAATCTAAATCCTAGGAATTCCAAATCTCTTTGCGAATCCCAAAGTCTAAATCAGGTTTAATATCAGGTTTGATATGTTCACAAATCAATTAAACCAAATCTCTTTGCGAATAATCACTTTGCTCACCTAAGTTCTATCAGGTAATTAATCGCACTGTCGTGCCTAATCAATTATCCTAAGATCTAAGTTCCAGATTCGTCAACCTAGAATTAGCTTTGAACACAACCTAAGCGAAGAACTAATTCAGATGGTGAATCCTAAACAGATAATCAACCTAGCATTCAAAGAAATCCTTTATGAGAAAACCCTAAACCTAAAGTGGATCTACTCAGACATGAAGAATGAAACAATCAACATAACTGAATAAATCATCAAATAAATAATCAGAAAGAGTAACAAGAGGTTTTGAGATCTGATCTCGGACGAAGGGAGATTCAGACTTGTCTATCTCAAACCAAAGTAAAATAAAGCAATATAAAATAAAGTATAGCCTAAACAGGTGGCTAAAAACCTAATTTATAAGGTAAAACACGTTCTGGGCCTTTTCTGTAATTTATAAAGTCTTCTGGACCAAGTTGCAGGGTCTTTAAAATTGTAAAATCACGTTTTTCCCCGCCTGCAGTTGGTGTCGGTCGATACTGTATAGTGTCGGTCGATACTGTACAGTGTCGATCGACAGACTGGACTGTCTCCATGAAAACTGGCATAACTTTCGATCGCACCGTTGGAATGGCCTCAAATCACTCCAAATGAAAGCTAATCTATTGATCTGTCTTGTGTCCAAATTTGAGCTCAATCCATCGGTGGGAAGTTCTTCAACGAATGCAAAACTTCTGACGTCTCTGCATGACTCTGCTCATTTTCTCCCAAAATGCTTCAAAATCCTCCAAAAACTCCAATTAAGCTCCAAACGTGCTAAAACCTGTAAAAGACTCTAAAAGACTCTATAATAGAATAAAAACTCGATAAAGCAGACTTATATCATGGCTTAAACGGGGTAAAAACCATGATATATCAACTCCTCCAGACTTAGCATTTGCTTGTCCTCAAGCAAATAGAAGACTAAACCAGAGAAAGAGGTTTGAAAACGTAGAGACTCACCTGTTCACGAACCATTGTAGAGATCCTTTTCCCAAGTACCCAAGTGTTACCTAACCAGCTTTCGATCTAACTGATATGCTCAAATTAATACCCTAACAGTACTAAAGCAGTAGTCGTAGTATATCTAGGGATCGAATCCACAAAGACTCAAGGAAACACACAATAGATTCTAGATGCTGAATTACGCTAAGTGATCAATGGTATTGAAAGCAATTACGTAAATTAAAAGTGTTGTAAATCAATGAAGAGAATATAGGCTCAGGGTTTTTCTCAGGAAATCAATGAATGCAGCTAAATTAACTAACAGGATTCAGATTACGTACAGTTCTTGAACTCAAATCACTAAAATATAGCTAACCAACTCTCGTTGCGAAAACTATCTAAATCTAAATCCTAGGAATTCCAAATCTCTTTGCGAATCCTAAAGTCTAAATCAGCTTTAAAGTTCAGATTTGATATGTTCACAAATCAATTAAACCAAATCTCTTTGCGAATAATCAATTTGCTCACTATAGATTCTATCAGGTAATTAATCGCACTCTCGTGCCTAATCAATTATCCTAAGATCTAAGTTCCAGAATCGTCAACCTAGAATTAGCTTTGAGAACAACCTATGGTGAAGAACTAATTCAAATAGTGAATCCTAAACAGATAATTAACCTAGCATTCAAAGAAATCCTTTATGAGAAAACCCTAAACCTAAAGTGGATCTACTCAGACATGGTGAATGAGACAATCAATATAACTGAATAAATCATCAATAAAATAATCAGAAAGGTTTTGAGATCTGATCTCGGACGAAAGGAGATTCAGACTTGTCTCTCTAAAACCAAAGTAAAATCAAAGTATAGAAAATAATAGCTTAGCCTAAATAGGTGGCTGAAAACCTAATTATATAGCTAAAACACGTTATGGGCCATCTTGTAAATATCAAAGTCTTTTGGGCCAATTCTGCAATTCTTCAACTCTTAAATAAGTCGCTATCCTTCTGTTTCCTCGACGGGTATCGATCGATACTAGGCAGTATCGATCGATACTCAGGTGATTTTGATGTCTCAGCTACACGGATCTCTGCTTCGCTCCAGAATGTTCCAGAAAGCTCCAATATTTCCAATTATGCTCCAAACGTGCTATAACCTGTAAAAGACTCTAAAAGACTACAGAACACTAGGAAGACTCTATAAAAAGGACTTATATCATGGCTTAAATAGGGTAAAAACCATGATATATCAACTCTCACAGACTTAGCCTTTGCTTGCCCTCAAGCAAATAGAAGACTAAACTAGAGAAAGAGGTTTGAAAACGCGGAGACTAACATGTTCATGAACCATCGCAAAGATCCTTTTCCCAAGCACCCAAATGTCACCTGACCAACTTTTGATCTAACCACCATGTACTTCTCCGTAGACATTCGCAGCTTTTCCAGACTCCATACATTATCTCGCAGCATTGTTCAAATAAAGCCCTCATCACCAGTTCCATCGCTGCAGCCAATGTTCAAGAACCTTCTAGATTCTTTACCATACGATATCATGACAAGGAACCACCCTTTTCACACTTTTTGGTATTAATTTCTCTCCCCAGACTTATTTCTTATTATGTTCTTTTTTATATATTTTCAGCTTTGCATATACACATCAAGGTATGAGACGCGAGTATTGATGGTGTTTGCCACCAAATCCCCGGTTCTTCCCTCTCTATGTATCAAAGGATGTAGGCGAATAATGTCATCATAGAAAAAATCCTAGCCTCGCTTCCAATCCTTTGTGTGATCATTCCCTCTTAAGTAGAATAATGGGATCGCTGGAAATTTTCCTAGCCCTCTACTCAGAAGAAAATCATTTCATCTTTTATGCATTTATTTATCAACTTATAACAGGGGAGAGAGATACCATAACTCTAAACATATGGGTTCTTTTGTCAGATATGAATGATGAATCAAGCTCTGTGAAAACTAGCCACATTGATGAAGTGCACAAATTTGGCTCAGGCTTCAGAAGAACTCTGCTGGAGACATGGATGTTTTCTAGTCAACTGGTCAGTCTTTGGATTTTTCATTAGTCGATCTAGAACTGATCCTGTAACACTGTGCACTCAAAAACAAAATCAAATCAATAGGTTCAAGCACATGATCATCATCTCCAACAAGTTTTGACTCAATAAAACGACAAATTTTTTTTTATTTTATGACTCTAAGAAAAACAAAAACAATGTCAGCAGACACCTCCCCCAGACTTGAACAACACTGTCCCCAGTGTTATCTAGCCTAGAGTCAGTAAAAGAAAACAAATGAATAGAATATAATTGGGAAAAACAAGAAGTTATCTTGCTAGAACATAGAGTATCGACCGACACACAGCCTGTATCGATCAATACAGGCTTAAGTCGACACATAATTTCATCATTGCCCGTAGGGTATCGACCGATACCAACACGGTATCGATCGATACCCTGGCGATTTCGTCAAGGCCAGTTCAGCTTCTCCTCGTTTGCTCCAATCTGATTCACTCAAGACACAAAAACGAAAAATAAAAGAAATAAAAGACTCACCAGTGGGTTGCCTCCCACCAAGCGCTTATTTTACGTCACGAGCTTGACTTTACGGGCGATCAGTCAGGAGAAAAATGAGAACTTGCGCTGAAACAAGCTCCACAATTTGACATCGCCAGCGTCAGAGTTCTGCTCATCATGTTTTCCACAAACTCCTGTCCCTTTTCTTTCAGCTCTGAAGTGAGAAGAATTCTTGCTTTGGAGAATGGTTTCGAAGTTCCCTTGCACTTCACCTTATATTGAATTGAATCTCCATCGCACTTCTGAGGGGTTAAAGTCACAGAGGGAGTACCCTTTACTTCTTTGCTCTTCCCCCTCTCCTTTGTTTTAACTGTTTCGATGTCTTCCTTGATGAGGACATAAGGACTATCTAGAACGTATGTGACAGTTGGCTCGTCAGGAGGTTCTTCTAAAAGATCAGTTACCAACGTCTCTCCTGTGACAATGGTGATGCAAGAGATATGTGTATGAGTTCTTCTAATAGGGATGGCTTCGTAGTACACCTCCTTGTCAATGTATGAAAACGAGATTCTCTTGCTTGGCGTATCCATAATCGCTCCAACCGTGGCCATAAATGGTCGTCCAAGAATCAGATGCGTAATAGATTTTGCACTCATCTCAACAACTTGAAAATCAGTAGGGACCAGACAACCTCCTACTGTGACAAGTAAATCAGCGATTGCGCCATATGGAGTTGAGGTCGAAGAGTTCGCGAATGTGATAGATGTCTTGGGAGATCGAATATTAGCTCCCAATCTCTCTGCAATTGCCCTTGACATGACATTAACGCTAGCCCCTGAGTCGACGAGAGACTCTTTGAATTTAGCTCTAGAGATAGAGCATGGAACTGAGAAGATTCCTGGGTCTTCCCTCTTAGTCAGCTGCGTCAGTAGAGGTGGTCGAGGGTATTGCACTTTAGGCTTGTAGCCCCTTTTTCAATCAACTCAGGTGTTTTAATCAATTCTGGCTCGATCTGCGAGGGGTATCGATCGACACATGGTAGGGTATCGGTCGATACTCGGGAGTCTGACACGTCTCGAGAAAGGATTTGGACTGGTATCGATCGATACTCGGGTGTGTCGGTTGATACCTTGGTGATTTCCGAATCCTCATCGTAATTTTTGGGAAAATCGGCCAAAATCTTTGCAGTCTGGGCTAACTGTGTATCAAAAATCGTTTGACGAATACTGAGAGCCTCGATTTTACTATTCAGATCAGTGTACAAGGTATCTATCCTCCCGTTGAAAGTCGCTGTCATCTGCTGCTGTCCGTGAAGAAGCTGTTCAAGCATGGATTCTATCCTGTTTTCAGAAGTTCTGGGTGGTGTGGATGGATATTGATACCTTTGATCTTGAGATCCAGCTCCACCAACGTAGTTAACATGTTCCACTGCATTTTCTTCAGCAAAATGAACAGTCTTCTTATGCCTGCCCATCAACAAATTATGTACTGAATCCAGCTTCGCATGTACCTCAGCAATCTGCAACCCATCCATGCTCCCAGCCTGCTTCCTTCTCTCAAAGTCTGCATTCTTGGCGCTATTGCTAGATGCAAAGTTCTCAATCAACTGATAAGCATCGTCAGGATATCTGGTAAAGAAATTTCCATTGCTAGCAGAGTCCAATGCCATCTGCTACCTACAGTCAATCACTCTGAAGAAAAAATTCAGCAACTGAACCATATTGAACCCATGATGCGGACAATCCTTCTGATAAGATCTGAATCGCACCCAAGAAACCTTAAGTCCCTCAGTTCCTCCCTGAAAAAATTTAGAGATCTTGTTTCTGAGCTCCTCGGATCTCGCATCATCGAAAAAATTGTTTAAGAAGGCCCTCTTAGTCTCTTCCCAGGTGGTCAGTGATCTAGGAGGTAACTGCCTCAGCCAGTAAGTAGCTTCCCCACCAAGAGAGTATGGGAACAGCTTACAGAAAAGGAATTCATTGGGCACTCCATCGTATTTCACGCTAGTGACCAAATCTTCGAATTTCACAATGTGGTCCATAGGATGTTCATGAGGAAGACCATGAAAGAGATGCGATCCCACAAGAGCAAAGTCATTCCTCTGGAACGTAGGAATGTGGATCGCTGATCGATTGGTATAATACAGATGAGGCATGTTGTACTCACCAATCGTTCGACCACGATTAATGACTGCATCATTTCTAACGTTGGCGTGCCCAGCTGGCGTGACAATCTCATCAACAACAGTAGGAGGAATAACGACGTTTCCAGCTTCATCAAGTCGCTGCCCTTTCTCGTTAAATACTTGACCCTCTTGGTCTCTCAGAACTCCAGCTGCATCAGGTCTTAATATCACTGTGTTGCTCATCTCTGATGTCTGCTTCGTCTTCCTGTTTGCACGTTCCAAATTCACACCTGAAACACACTAGGTAAAACACGTTAGTAACAAAAACACGTTGAGTATCGATCGATACTGATGGTATCGATCGATATCAACAAAGAAATCGCCCTAGTATCGACCGATACTGGTGAGTATCGATCGATACCGACGAACTTAGTCGAAACTCTACAGCTAAAATCTAATGGCGAATTGAGTGCCCGGCAACGGCGCCAAATTTGATATGCTCAAATTAATACCCTAACAATACTAAAGCAGTAGTCGTAGTATAGCTAGGGATCGAATCCACAAAGACTCAAGGAAACACACAATAGATTCTAGATGCTGAATTACGCTAAGTGATCAATGGTATTGAAAGCAATTACGTAAATTAAAAGTGTTGTAAATCAATGGAGAGAATATAGGCTCAGGGTTTTTCTTAGGAAATCAATGAATGCAGCTAAATTAACTAACAGGATTCAGATTACGCACGGTTCTTGAACTCAAATCACTAAAATATAGCTAACCAACTCTCGTTGCGAAAACTATCTAAATCTAAATCCTAGGAATTCCAAATCTCTTTGCGAATCCTAAAGTCTAAATCAACTTTAAAGTTCAGGTTTGATATGTTCACAAATCAATTAAACCAAATCTCTTTGCGAATAATCAATTTGCTCACTATAGATTCTATCAGGTAATTAATCGCACTCTCGTGCCTAATCAATTATCCTAAGATCTAAGTTCCAGATTCGTCAACCTAGAATTAGCTTTGAGAACAACCTATGGTGAAGAACTAATTCAGATAGTGAATCCTAAACAGATAATTAACCTAGCATTCAAAGAAATCCTTTATGAAAAAACCCTAAACCTAAAGTGGATCTACTCAGACATGGTGAATGAGACAATCAACATAACTGAATAAATCATCAACAAAATAATCAGAAAAGTTTTGAGATCTTATCTCAGACGAAGGGAGATTCAGACTTGTCTTTCTAAAACCAAAGTAAAATCAAAGTATAGAAAATAATAGCTTAGCCTAAACAGGTGGCTGAAAACCTAATTATATAGCTAAAACACGTTCTGGGCCATCTTGTAAATATCAAAGTCTTCTGGGCCAATTCTGCAATTCTTCAACTCTTAAATAAGTCGCGATCCTTCTGTTTCCTCGACGGGTATCGATCGATACTAGGCAGTATCGATCGATACTCAGGTGATTTTGATGTCTCAGCTACACGGATCTCTGCTTCGCTCCAGAATGTTCCAGGATGCTCCAATATTTCCAATTATGCTCCAAACGTGCTATACCCTGTAAAAGACTCTAAGAGACTACAAAACACTAGGAAGACTCTATAAAAGGACTTATATCATGGCTTAAATAGGGTAAAAAACCATGATATATCACTAACCTCCATGTACTTCTCCGTATACATTCACAACTTTTCCAGACTCCACACATTATCTCACAGCATTGTTCAGATAAAGCCATCTTCGCCAGTTTCATCACTGCAGCCAATGTTCAAGAACCTTTTAGATTCTTTACCATACGATATCATGACAAGGAACCACCCTTTTTCACACTTTTTGGTATTATTTCTCTCCCCCAGACTTATTTCTTATTATGTCCCTTGCATTTACATATTAAGGTTCGAGACGCGAGTATTGATGGTGTTTTCCACCGAATCCCCGGTTCTTCCCTATCTATGTATCAAAGGTTGAGGCGAATAGTGATATGACGGGAAATTTTCCTAACCTCGCTGTCAACCTTTGTGTGATCATTCCCTCTTGAGTATAATAATGGGATCGCTGGAAATTTTCCTAGCCCTCTACTCAGAAGAAAATCATTTCAATATTTTATTCTCTTATTTATCAACTTGTAACAGGGAGAGAAATACCATTATTTTTAAACTCATGGGTTCCTTTATCAGATATGAATGATGAATCAAGCTCTTTAAAAACTAACCACATTGATGAAGTGCAAAAATTTGGCTCAGACTTCAGAAGAACTCTGCGGGAGACATGGATGTTTTCTAGTCAACTGGTCAATCTTTGGATTTTTCATTAGTCGATCTAGAACTGATCCTGTAACACTGTGCACTCAAAAACAAAATCAAATCAATAGGTACAAGCACATGATCATTATCTCCAACAAGTTTTGACTCAATAAAAACAATTTTGACTCAATAAAACGACTGACTCTAAGAAAAACAAACACAATGTCAGCAGACACCTCCCCCAGACTTGAACAACACTGTCCCCAGTGTTATTTAGCCGAGAGTCAGTGAAAGAAAACAAAAGAATCAGAACAAAATTGGGAAAAACAAGAAGTTACCTTGCTGGAATATTGAGTATCGACCGACACACAGCCTGGTATCGATCGATACTAGGCTTAAGTCGACACAAGAGATTTCATAGCCCGCAGGGTATCGACCGATACTAACAGGGTATCGATCGATACCCTGGCAATTTCGTGATTGCCAGTTCAGTTTCTCCTTGTTTGCTCCAATCTGATTCAAAACACAAAAACGAAAAAAAATACAAAAATAAAAGACTCATCAGTGGGTTGCCTCCCACCAAGCACTTGTTTAACGTCAGTAGCTTGACTGTAACTGCCGCTCAGGCAGGATGGGAATGAGAGCTTGCACCAAAATAGGCTCCACAACTTGACATTGCTAGCTTCAGAGTTTTGCTCAACATGCCTTCCAGAAACTTCTGTCCTTTCTCTTTCAGCTCCGAAGTAAGAAGAATTCTAGCTTTAGAGAATGGCTTCGAAGCTCATTTGCACTTGACCTTATACTCAATCGAATACCCATCACTCTTCTGAGGGATTAAAGTGACATGGGGATTCTCGACTTTTTTGCTCTTGGCTTTCTTCTTCTTTGTTGCCTTAGCCTTCTTGACAACTTCCTTGGAAATGCTGGGCGGTTCAGCTGAAATGTTTGCGACAGTAGGCTCATCAGGAGGCTCTTCCAAAATATCAATTGCTAGCGACTCTCCTGTGACAACCTCGATGCTAGAGACAGGTGTGGAGCACTCCTAGGAGGAATGATATCATAATAGACCCCTCCGTCAATGTAAGAGAAAGATATTCTCTTATTAGGTGTATCTATGACCGCGCCAGCAGTAGCCATAAACGGTCGTCCCAGGAGTAAAGGCATACGAGATATTGCATTCATCTCCACAACCTGAAAATAAGTAGGCACCAGACAATCTCCCACTTTAACAAGCAAACCAGAGATTTCACCATATGGAAGTGAGGTGGAATCGTTCGCAAACGTGATAGATGTCTTGGGAGATCGAATATCAGCCCCTAACCGCTCTGCAATTGCCCTTGAGATGACATTGACACTAGCCCCTGAGTCAACGAGAGACTCTTTGAACTTAACTCTAGAGATAGAGCATGGAACCGCGAATTTCCCTGGGTCTTCCCTCTGGGTCAACTCCCTCAGCGGTAGTAACTTGCGTTTAGCTTCGATAAAGAGCACTTCGATATCTTCCAGAGTTTCTCTGCAATCTTTGAAGTGACTTAGTAGAGGCTAGCCCTCTAGAGCTTCTTCAAAAGTGAACGAGTGGGGTATCCTTCGTACCCTCTTCTCAAAGCCACGCAGCGGCTTTGGAGTGATGGGATCTCTGAGGTGTTGAAAAATAGGATTCAGCTTTTTAGGCTTGCGAACTCTTTCTTCGATCAACTTAGGTGTTTTCACAATTTCTGGCTCGTTCTGCGAGGGGTATCGATCGACACTAGGTAGGGTATCGATCGATACTACTGCAGTTGAATCATCCCTGGCAGATACATCATCATTAGAAGGAAGCTCCACATTCTGCTTATCCAGCAAAGCCTTGCATCTAGCGTCCTCCCATTCCTTCTTTGTCATAATACGAGGTATATGATAAGGTATCCTGGGTATATACACTCGTTCTGCAGCTACTATAGGCACCACAGTTGGAATCTCAAGCACCTCCTCAGAAATCGCCTCAGTATCGACCCACACCTTGGGAGGATCGATCGATACACAGGTTTTTGGATCCATTCGAGCAAGTGTATGGGCTGGTATCGATCGATACAAGGGTGTGTCGATCGATACTCTGGTGATTTCAGGATCCTTATCGAAATTTTCTGCAGTTGAAGTGATTGCATTGACGTGAGCATTGTGTGAATGAACCGTCTTTCCCTTGGCATTTGCTGTAGTCTGAGCTACTTGCGTTTCCAGCATCCTGTGACTCGTATTTAGAGCCTCGATCCTTCCACTCAAATCGGTGTACACAGCATCCAATTTCCCATTGAAGGTTAATGTCATCTTCTCCTGCCCTTGAATCAGCTGTTCAAGCATAGCCTCAATCTTACTCTCAGGAGCTTTGGGTGGTGGGGATTGGTACCCTCCTTGCTGAGCATAGTTGGTGAAGTTTCGATTGGTGTTATACCCAAATCGCTGACCCTGAAAACCAGAACCACCAATGTAGTTAACATCTTCCACTTCATTCTCAGCAGCAAAGTGGACCGCTCTCTGATTCTTCCCGATCAGGAAATCCAGCTTGGCTTGAACTTCAGCAATCTGCGAAGCGTCGATTCCTCCAGCCTGATTCTTCCGCTCGAAATCAGCATTCTTGGTGCTATTGCTAGACGCCAAGTTCTCAATCAATATAAACGCATCATCAGGATATCCGGTGTTGAAGTTCCCATTACTCGCAGTATCCAAAGCCATCTGGTACCTCCAATCGATCCCTCTGTAGAAGATACCCAGCAGCTGAACTCTAGTGAACCCATGGTGCGGACAGTCTCTCTGATAGGACTTGAAACGAATCCAAGCAGCTTTGAGTGCCTCTGTCGGACCTTGAGAAATCTGAAAGATCTTGTTCCTAAGATCTTCAGATCGTGCATCATCGTAGAAATTGATCAAGAAAGCTTTCTTAGTGTCCTCCCAGGTAGTCAGTGATCCAAGAGGTAGGTGTCTCAGCCAGTAAGTCGCATCTCCACCCAGAGAGTAAGGGAAAAGCTTGTAGAAAAGATAGTCGTAGGACACTCCATTACTCTTGATGCTAGTGACCAAGTCCTCAAACTTCTCGATATGATCCATAGGATGATCATTGGGAAGACCATGAAAGAGATGATGTCCCACAAGAGTGTAGTATGCAGGTTTCAGCTCAAAGTCATTCCTCTCAAATGCAGGAGGACGAATCGCTGATCGATTGGCGTAAAACTGATCAGGCCTGTTGTACTCACCAATCGTTTGACCACGATTAACCACAGCATTCCTAGCGTTCGCGTTCGCAGCTAGCGCGACAATCTCACCGACAACAGCAGGAGGGACCATGAAGTTCCCAGCTTCATCAAGTCGTTGTCCTCTCTCATTACACACTTGACCCTCTTGGTCTCTTAGAACTCCAGCTGCATCAGATCTTAATATCACAGGGTTGTTCATCTCTGATGTTTGCTTTGCCTTCCTGTTTGCACGTTCCAAATTCACACCTGAAACACACTAGGTAAGACACGTTAGTAACCAAAAAATACGTTGAGTATCGATCGATACCAATTGGTGTCGATCGATATCAACAAAGAAATCGCCTTAGTATCGACCGATACTGGTGAGTATCGATCGATACCGACGAACTTAGTCGAAATTCTCAAACTAAAATTTAATGGCGAATTGAGTCCCCGGCAACGGCGCCAAATTTGATATGCTCAAATTAATACCCTAAAAGTACTAAAGCAGTAGTTATAGTATAGCTAGGGGTCGAACCACAAAGACTCACAGAGATGCACAATAGATTGTATAATATCGAATTAAGCTAAGCCAAGAGATGTAATTGAAAGCAGAGCAGAAACTAAAAGAGATGTAATTCAATTGGAGGAAATATAGGCCCATGGTATTTCTCAGGAAATCAATGAATGCAGATAAACTAACTAACAGGATTCAGATTTAGCGCGGTTCTTGAACTCAAATCACTAAGGTATAATTAACCAACTGTCGTTGCGAGAATTATCTAAATCTAAATCCTAGGAATTCCAAATCTCTTTGTGAATCCTAAAGTCTAAATCAGCTTTAATATCAGGTTTGATATGTTCACAGATCAATTAAACCAAATCTCTTTGCGAATAATCAATTTGCTCACCTAAGTTCTATCAGGTAATTAATCACATTGTTCTGCCTAATCAATTATCCTAAGATCTAAGTTCTAGATTCGTCAACCTAGAATTAGCTTTGAACACAACCTAAGCGAATAACTAATTCAGATGGTGAATCATAAACAGATAATCAACCTAGCATTCAAAGAAATCCTTTATGAGAAAACCCTAAACCTAAAGTGGATCTACTCAGACATGAAGAATGAAACAATCAACATAACTGAATAAATCATCAAATAAATAATCAGAAAGAATAACAAGAGGTTTTGAGATCTGATCTCGGAAGAAGGGAGATTCAGACTTGTCTCTCTCAAACCAAAGTAAAATAAAGCAATAGAAAATAAAGCATAGCCTAAACAGGTGGCTAAAAACCTAATTTATAAGCTAAAACACGTTATGGGCCTTTTCTGTAATTAATAAAGTCTTCTGGACCCAGTTGCAAGGTCTTTAAACTTGTAAAATCACGTTTTCCCCGTCTGCAGTTGGTGTCGGTCGATACTGTACAGTGTCGGTCGATACTGTACAGTGTCGATCGACAGACTGGACTGTCTCCACTAAAACTGGCATAACTTTCGATCGCACCGTTGGAATGCCCTCAAATCACTACCAAATGAAAGCTAATCCATTGATCTGTCTGGTGTCCAAATTTAAGCTCAATCCATCGGTGGAAAGTTCTTCAACGAATGCCAAACTTCTGAGGTCTCTGCATGACTCTGCTCATTTTCTCCCAAAATGCTCCAGAATCCTCCAAAAACTCCAATTAAGCTCCAAACGTGCTAAAACCTGTAAAAGACTTTAAAAGATTCTATAATAGAATAAAGACTCGATAAAACAGACTTATATCATGGCTTAAACGGGGTAAAAACCATGATATATCACAAAGCTTATCCCCGATTTCAGTTATGCTTATATTCAGAAGCTACTGCTCTTATTTTAAGGATTTTCTTTTTCCAGACATAAAAACAGACACGTCTGTACAAGGTGAATTTCGGGCGATTAGGGTTTCAATTTTTTTTGATGGCACGCAAGGTTTCCTGCGGCGTCGCTGCCATCAGAATGGAACCGGAGGGGACGGAGCTTCCTGCACCGGTAATGGATTCAGCAGAAGAAGGGTTGAAGAAAGTTCATGGGCGAACGTGGTGAAAAATAAACCAAGTCTATCAAAACATGAGTTTCAAACTGAGGAGATTGAAGGATCTTATATGGTGATTGTTCCGGAGGATACTCCATTGTGGGAAGATTTCTTACTCGGAAGGGTTTGTCGACGGCTCCTTATGTGGCAAAGGTTCACGTAATAGTGAACAAAATCTGGCCATCAGAAGACAAAACTTTGAAAATTGATGTCTTCGAAGTGAATCAAACAACGCTAAAATTCAGGATCAGAGACTCAACAGTTCGCACAAGGGTTCTGAGAAGGGGCATGTGGAATACTTCTGATATTCCTATGATTGTATCGAAGTGTTCACCTATTGTCGGAGATACGCAACCAGAGATAAAGACTATCCCAATGTGGGTAACATTAAAAAATGTCCCACACTCGATGTATTCTTGGAAGGTCATGAGGTTTATTACTAGTGCAGTGGGAGTACCCAAGAGGTTGCACCCTGAAACAGAGCTATGCACATATTTCAAAGAAGTTAAAGTTTTCGTTGAGGCTGATATGTCGAAGGAGCTGCCAAACGAATTCCAATTCAAATTGAAGACGGATGAGGAAGCATTGGTTGGGTTTTCATATCCATGGCTACCGCCTCGTTTCTTTATTTGTGAAAATGGGGTCATATTGCTGCAGTTTGTGTCGTTAATTCGGGGAAGAAGAGCACTCTTTAGAATTCAACAAAAAAAAGTCTAATAAAGAAAAATTAGATATGAGAAATAAAGGGACTGGAAAAAGGAGCATAGTAAATCAGAATCTCCATTGGCAATAACGGTTTTTGCAGATGTTGATTATTCTGCATCAAAAAATATATGTCACGAGAAAGAAGATAAAAGGAACGATGTTGAAAAGACGGAGAAGCCGGAGAGTGTGGAGAAAGCCGAGATGGGAGGCCTGTGCAAATTGGACTTGATCACAGAACAAAACCATAAGGATGCAGAGAAATCGTGGAATGAGATGTCTCCAAATAAAGTTAGTAGACAAGTTCAGAACACGAGAACAAGGGATGTTTTGATTTCATCACCATATTGTTACTCAGTTGAAGTAGCAATACTGAGAACAGAAGTGAAGGATTTTGGAACCAAGGATGGTGAAGTCGAGGAAGGTAAAATTCATATAGATGAACATAATCGAAACAATAAGAGTGTTACCGTGAAACAAGACGAACCAGGAACTCGTATCCCACTTCATAGAGCTTCAAAGTTCACCATGATAGTAGACTTTTCGGTCTTTCTAGATATCAATTACTCTTGGTACTGAGTAGTATAAGAGGTATCGAATCCAATGGGTTAAGTTCCAAAACACCAAAAATACATAGAACTACTTAAGTTAAGCAAAAAAATTGGTTTAGTTTCAATTCTAGCAATCCTAATTCAATTCAAGCAAGGCAAATAAGTAAACAAGTACTAATCGAGATTTAACAAATGATTAAAGCAAGCTCTAAAGTGAAGTTATTGACTTAGGTGAATTCATTGATTGATCAAGGATGTTAAACAACACAAACAAGCATTTCTCCCTAGGCTTAAAATATCAAAACAAGATTAACCCACTTCCATGGTTTTAATCACTTTGTTAATTAGCAAATCAAGAACAAACTTCCATTTGTGGAAAACTAATTAACAAGCATGAATATCCAATTCCAATGGCCATAATACTCTTTAGGCATCTAATTCCTTAGGCTAAACAATTAAAATCTCTTATCTAACTTGTATGGGCATTTCATCAAACACCTTATGTGCATGAAATGCCCTAAGATCTAAACTAGCTTTTCCAAGCTTAATCCATCATTAAGAGTCTTAGATAAGAGAGGGAGAAGATGATCTAGGTCTTAAACATCCTTAACCAATCAAGAAGACACCTAATCTACCTCATCAATGAACTTTAAAGCAAACTACTCACTAATCATCATAGAACCCTCAAATCTCATAAGAGAAATTAATGATCATATGATTAAGTGATTATGGAAATGCAGGATTAAAGAAAGAAAGATGAAACTTCATTAATAAAACTTAGGTTGCATAAATAAAACCAAGATCTCTTAGAAATACTTAGCAAATCACCAAAAAGGGGTTCTTTGCCTTAGAAAATAGGATAGATCTAAGAAAATTAGGTTTAGGGGTATTTAAAGGAAAAAGGGGGCGGAACGGGTCGACCCGACCGGATTTGGATCTTGACTGGCCGAAGGCTCCACACCGGGTGAGGGCCAGTTGGTGTTGCCAGCCGGTGGATCTTCGGTCTTCGGACGTCTTCATTCGGCTTCAGCATCGGGTAAGGGCACCGGGTGGGAAGCTAGCCGGTGGGACGCGTTTCTTCGGTGTCCTGAACCTCCACACCAGGTGAGGGACAGCTGGTGATGCCATCTGGTGGATCTTCGGTCTTCGGGATGAGCTTTCACGCCTCGGGTGAGGACCAGCCGAAGATTCCAGCCGGTAGAATCTCTGTTCGTGATGGTCCAAGATCGGTGATGCGGGATTGGCTCGATCAGACAGACATCTCCTTAGTTATTTTGCAATAATTCCTGATTCTCATATGATAATGATCTGATTCCAACTCATATGGAAAGCTAACTCACTCCTCTACAACTTCCTTGAAGATCATTGAAGCTGATTCAGATCGCAAGGCCTTCGTCCTGCCAGTTCTTTCAGACGCTACGAAATTGTCTTTTTTGCTACATTTCTCTAAACTTCTCCAAAATGACTCCAAGCACCTATAAAACACTTTAAATGCATTCAAGACTCATAGGACCTAATGAAAACACCTTAGACTCTATTTTAGATCAAAATGCTATGAAAATTATGGAATACACATGCACGAGATCCGAAACACTAAATAATATGCATGCTTAAAATATATAAAATGTGGGAATATCACACTCACAAGAATGAAATTAGAAATTCAGCCTCGACAACGACGGAGCATGCTCAAAGTGGTCCGACAAAAAAAGAAATCTCAAAAGAAAAATTAGATTACGGGGTTCTTTTGGAATATTGCGGTTTCAACAAATTTTCTAAACATTCCATCGTTCGCAGTTGGGTAAATTCAGATCTATGCAGTTTGGGTGTTTGTTTGAGACAAGATTCAAGGAACGCAAAGCGAACCAAATTGTTGCTTCAATTTTTCAGGGATGGTCATTTTTATCAAATTATGAACATCATCGGTTAGGTCGCATTTGGGTGATATAGAAAGCAAGTGCGAGGCTAACTCCGGTATTTAAGAGTGATCCAATGATCACATGCTCAGTTCTATTAAAAGGAAAGGAAGACGACTATTTTCTGTTCATTCGTCTACGCATCTAATTTTGTGGAAGAGAGAAATGTGCTATGGAAAGTCATATGAAACCATCACGATTCGCCATTGTTTAGAAACAAGTCGTAGCCAATTTGTGGTGACTTCTATGAAATCCTTACGAGCCGGAGAAGAGCACTCAAATTATGTAGATTCTCCATTTATTCACATGAAAATGCGTGATTTCCAAGACACTGCTAGATATTGTTCTATAGTTGATCTTGGATATCATGGACCATTGATGACTTGGTGTAATAAAAGGGATGCCGGGATGATTTGTAAAAATCTCGAAAAAATACTGATTAATGAGCATTGGTTGTTCGCTTTCCCACAGTCATACACAGTTTTCGAAGCTGGTGGTTGTTTAGACCACACGAGAGGAAGAATCATGTTTGAAGCAGAAGTGAGTCGAGGTAGGAGACCATTTAAGTTTGTGAACATTCTTACAACTCTTACACAATTTATTGAGACAATGGAAAGTTATTGGAGAACAACGGATCCATTATACATTTCAAAATCAGCAATGTATCGACTCTCGAAGAAGTTAAAAGCGCTGAAACCTGTACTCCGAGAGCTGGGAAAAAATAAATTGGGAAACTTACTGTGTCGTACTAGAGAAGCACATGCTGATTTATGTATGAAACAAGTTGCTACTCTTCTCGATCCATCTCAACCAGTGATAGAAGAAGAAGCTCAAGCGTATGGGAAATGGCAAAAATTGGCCGATCTGGAGGAGGGGTTTCTTAAACAAATAGCAAAACTCCATTGGTTGAATGTAGGAGACGGAAATAATTCCTCTTTTCAAAAGTCAGTCCAACTCAGGAAGATGAAGAATACGATTAGGGAGGTGTTGGGTCCAGATGGTGAAGTGATAAAAAAAATGGAGACGGGATTAAAAATGAGGCTGGAGATTCTTTCGAGAATTTTTAACTCAACAACCAGAAGATTATACAGAAAAATCAGTGGAAAGTCTTCAACAGATGCTTCAATTTAAAGTCTCTGAAACAGACCAGAATATGCTAATTAATGATGTTACTGAGGAGGAAATTCAGCGAGTCATTTTCTCCATGTCGAAGGATAAATCTTCGGGACCAGAGGCTACACTAGTGAATTTTTTAAGTCGGCTTGACCGATTATTGGTAAGGATTCACCATAGCTATCTAATCATTCTTCATTAAAGGTTTTTTGCCAAAAGGATTAAATTCAATGATTCTTGCTCTTATCCCGAAAAAGACGCAATGAGAGAGATGAAAGACTACCGTCCAATCTCTTGTTGCAATGTACTCTACAAAGTGATCTCAAAGATTTTGACAAATAGATTCAAGGGGCTGTTACCAAAATTTATTGGGATTAACCAATCAACATTTGTGAAAGAGAGTTTACTGATAGAGAATGTTTTGCTAGCTACAGAGTTGGTCAAGGACTACCATAAGGATTCGATATCCGCTCGATGTGCGATGAAGATTGACATTTTGAAATCATTTGATTCAGTGGGGTTTTTTACTCAACACGTTGTCAACCTTAAATTTCCTGGAATCATTCATTCTTTTAATCAACGTATGCATATTTACGGCATCTTTCTCGGTCCAAGTGAACGGAGAGTTAGATGGGTTCTTTAGAAGCGGAAGGGGTCTAAGACAAGGTTGTTCTCTATCTCCATATCTTTTTGTTATATGCATGAATGTGTTATAAGATGATCGACAAGGAAACTATGGAAAAAAGAATCGGGTTTCATCAAAAGTGCAAGGCTATTCAACTAACCCATCTATGTTTTGCAGATGATCTCATGATCTTTGTGGATGGAAAGAGACGTTATATTGAAGGGATAATCAAAAATTTTGATGAATTTGCTACAACATCTGGCCTAAATATTAGTTTGGAGAAATCCACACTATATATGGCTGGTTTTTCAGTCTGCAGACGACTTGTAACCGCCACGGGTCAACTTCTGGTGCATTATCTTGGATTACCTTTGCTAACAAAGCGGATGACTGTGGCAGATTACGCTCCTCTTCTAGAAACTATCTGAACTCGGATCAGCTCTTGGACAACTAGGTTCTTATCTTATGTCGTAAGACTATAATTGCTCCATTCAGGCAGTTCGGTTACCAAGTGGATGTATTAAGGAAATTGAGAAGTTGTGGGCAGCCTTTCTATGGCCAGGCCTGGAACTAAGCACAAAGAAAGCGAAGGTAGCATGGGCTGATGGAGGGTTAGGAATTCGATCAATAAAAGAAGCGAATAAAGTTTGTTGCTTGAAGCTAATCTGGCGAATTATCTCGTCACATTCTTTAATGTGGGTGGATTGGGTTAAAATAATTTTTCTCAGGAAAGACACATTATGGTCCGTTAAATAGAAAGCTCATGATGGTTCATGGATGTGGAAGAAGATTATAAAGTACAAAGAAGTTGCAAAACAAATTCACAAGGTGGATATAAATAATGGTCGCTGAACTTCTTTCTGGTTTGATGTGTGGTCTCCGATGGGTAGAATTTATGATCTTCCAGGATCTCGTAGCACCATTGATTTGGGTATCCCTTCTCACGCCACAATGGCTATGGCTCTGTCGTGGAGGAGGAACAATCGTATAACAGAGCTTTTAAATAATATCGAAAAGGAGCTAGACAAACACCGATGGAGAGAGTGAAGTCTGGAAGAAGACACATTTCTTTGGAGATTCTCAGATGATAAATTTAAGCGGCGTTTCTCTACTCAAGGTATATGGAACATGATTCGGACACCAACCCCAACTCTGTATGGTACAAATGTATTTAGTTTTCACAAGCTACATCGAAGTACTCATTTCTCTCATGGTTAGGGTGCGGAAACCGGCTGGCCACATGAGATCGAATATAAAACATGGAACCAGGCTTACAATGGATAGTGTATCCTTTGCGGAAATGAGAAGGAATCAAGGAATCATTTTTTCTTTGAATGCCACTACTCAACAGAAATATGGACGAATCTCACGAGTATGCTCTTCCGTGGTGAATTCTCTACGAGTTGGGACCAGATCACAATGCCTCTCTGCTGCTCAACTCAAGACCGGCAGACGCTATTTCTCCGATATGTTTTCCAAGCCTCGATCTATCGCATTTGGCGAGAGAAAAATGGCAGGAAGCATGGTGATTCCCCGAGGCCGTCTTCCCGCATCATAAAGCTCATCGACAAAAATGTGAAGAGACGAATAAACTCAATCCGTAGAATAGGAAACTATACATATGATGAAGGAATGCTCTTGTGGCTCGCCACACACTCGTGATCTTCAATCTTCAGCTCACTTATTGATCTCTATCTCAAACTTCTCTCTTTCAAATCATGTTAAACTAATCAACATATAGCCTTCATTGTACAAAAGTTTTTTATTAGTTTTTTTTTGTTTGAATAAAATTTACATTCAATTCCAAAAAAAAAAAAAAAACCTATTGCTCTTATTTGAGCACTGCCATGTCTTGACAATTTTGGATTTAAGGAATCAATTTTGAGAGCGATTTAAATGTTCAAATACAAAATATTATAGATCCCAACTAATTATCGTTAATTTTGAGAGCAGATTTTCGACGGCGTTTCCGACGGGTTATAAACCGTCGAAAATTTCCGACGGAATACCGATGGATTTCCGAGGTTATTGCGACGGACTAAAAATGATCGGAAATCCGTCGGAAATTTCCGACGGATTTATTTCTCTCGAAAATCGGTCGGAAATTTCCGACGGTATTCCGAGGGACTGCCGATGAATCTATATTCCCTCGGAAACCGGTCAGAATATTCCGACCGATTAACGACCGTCGGAAATCGGTGGGTAATTTTCGACCGATTTCCGACGGATATATTACTTGCTTTGTAAATACTTCTTCTCTTGCATATATGTTCGCTTTGTTTGTAAACATATATATATATATATATATATAACTTTCCTGGCTATGGTATTTTGAAGATTCGATATATATATGTGTATATATAGTTGGAGAGAACATGCAATCTCTATAAATACTACTTTTCCCCTCATTCACAACAAATACGCCCGTCTTTTGTCACATTTGCGAAATTATTTTTTTAAAACCTTTTTCAAAACGATGTCTTTCAAGTGCGAAACTGCTCGTAAGAGAGTCATTTGTCCATCTACGGTCAAGATTAAGTCCACCCCTTGGATTTGTGACGAGGTTGAAGAGGGAAGGGCCCGCAAGTGTCAGCGAAGTTCTTCTGGCCCCAAAAAGCCAGACGTGACTTCAACCAGCAGTGGTAACTGGGGGCTAGGCTTGGCAAGGCAAGGGAACCAGACTCTGCAAGAATACCATAAGGAGTTCGTGCGGACTATGGGACTCTTTGGGCTTCACCGATACACAGAAGAATTGGCGATGATCTTTTTACAAGGACTCCGACCTGACCTTCGACTGCAGCTTACCGAGATGGGACTACATGACCGTGGAGAGCGCATCAACATTGCTTACGGAAAGCTCGCCTCGCGGAGACCGAGCTCAGCCGAGTGGTTATAGACGACTAGTTCGGTAGTGAAATGGAAGTCGACCCATCCTTGTAGTCTATTTTTCAAATAATGTTCAACTCCGATCCTCCTTTACATTAATAAAGAGCTTAATTAATTTGGGTTTTTAACTTGAACTTGTTTAATTTGGCAAATCCCAGGAATATATACTTGATATTCTAATAAACGTTTTCCCGGCTATTATACTAAAACGTCGGAAATCCCTTTGGAAATTTCGGAGGGATTTCCGACGACGGTGTAGAACAGAGAAAAACTGAATCCTCGGCTAAAACTGACACCGGGCAAGTTATAGCCGACGGTTTAGGATTTTAGCCGAGGTAAACTGAATCCCCAGGCTAAAACTTGCTCGGTATCAGTTTTAGCCGGGAGAATCAGATTTTCTCAGCTAAAACCATAATCCGTCGAAAATCCCTCGGAAATTACGACGGATTTCCGACGAATTATGGTTTTAGCCGAGGAAATCTGATTCCCCCGGCTAAAACCTGCCTGGTATCAGTTTTAGCCGGGGGAATCAGTTTTTTCTCGGCTAAAACTGATTCCCCCAGCTAAATCAAGAACAAACTTCCATTTGTGGAAAACTAATTAACAAGCATGAATATCCAATTCCAATGGCCATAATACTCTTTAGGCATCTAATTCCTTAGGCTAAACAAGTAAAATCTCTTATCTAACTTGTATGGGCATTTCATCAAACACCTTATGTGCATGAAATGCCCTAAGATCTAAACTAGCTTTTCCAAGCTTAATCCATCATTAAGAGTCTTAGATAAGAGAGGGAGAAGATGATCTAGGTCTTAAACATCCTTAACCAATCAAGAAGACACCTAATCTACCTCATCAATGAACTTTAAAGCAAACTACTCACTAATCATCATAGAACCCTCAAATCTCATAAGAGAAATTAATGATCATATGATTAAGTGATTATGGAAATGCAGGATTAAAGAAAGAAAGATGAAACTTCATTAATAAAACTTAGGTTGCATAAATAAAACCAAGATCTCTTAGAAATACTTAGCAAATCACCAAAAAGGGGTTCTTTGCCTTAGAAAATAGGATAGATCTAAGAAAATTAGGTTTAGGGGTATTTAAAGGAAAAAGGGGGCGGAACGGGTCGACCCGACCGGATTTGGATCTTGACTGGCCGAAGGCTCCACACCGGGTGAGGGCCAGTTGGTGTTGCCAGCCAGTGGATCTTCGGTCTTCGGACGTCTTCATTCGGCTTCAGCATCGGGTAAGGGCACCGGGTGGGAAGCTAGCCGGTGGGACGCGTTTCTTCGGTGTCCTGAACCTCCACACTGGGTGAGGGACAGCTGGTGCTGCCATCTGGTGGATCTTCGGTCTTCGGGATGAGCTTTCACGCCTCGGGTGAGGACCAGCCGAAGATTCCAGCCGGTAGAATCTCTGTTCGTGATGGTCCAAGATCGGTGATGCGGGATTGGCTCGATCAGACAGACATCTCCTTAGTTATTTTGCAATAATTCCTGATTCTCATATGATAATGATCTGATTCCAACTCATATGGAAAGCTAACTCACTTCTCTACAACTTCCTTGAAGACCATTGAAGCTGATTCAGATCGCAAGGCCTTCGTCCTGCAAGTTCTTTCAGACGCTACGAAATTGTCTTTTTTGCTACATTTCTCTAAACTTCTCCAAAATGACTCCAAGTACCTATAAAACACTTTAAATGCATTCAAGACTCATAGGACCTAATGAAAACACCTTAGACTCTATTTTAGATCAAAATGCTATGAAAATTATGGAATACACATGCACGAGATCCGAAACACTAAATAATATGCATGCTTAAAATATATAAAATGTGGGAATATCACACTCACAAGAATGAAATTAGAAATTCAGCCTCGACAACGACGGAGCATGCTCAAAGTGGTCAGACAAAAAAGAAATCTCAAAAGAAAAATAAGATTACGGGGTTCTTTTGGAATATTGAGGTTTCAACAAATTTTCTAAACATTCCATCGTTCGCAGTTGGGTAAATTCAGATCTATGCAGTTTGGGTGTTTGTTTGAGACAAGATTCAAGGAACGCAAAGCGAACCAAATTGTTGCTTCAATTTTTCAGGGATGGTCATTTTTATCAAATTATGAACATCATCGGTTAGGTCGCATTTGGGTGATATAGAAAGCAAGTGCGAGGCTAACTCCGGTATTTAAGAGTGATCCAATGATCACATGCTCAGTTCTATTAAAAGGAAAGGAAGACGAGTTTTTTCTGTTCATTCGTCTACGCATCTAATTTTGTGGAAGAGAGAAATGTGCTATGGAAAGTCATATGAAACCATCACGATTCGCCATTGTTTAGAAACAAGTCGTAGCCAATTTGTGGTGACTTCTATGAAATCCTTACGAGCCGGAGAAGAGCACTCAAATTATGTAGATTCTCCAGTTATTCACATGAAAATGCGTGATTTCCAAGACACTGCTAGATATTGTTCTATAGTTGATCTTGGATATCATGGACCATTGATGACTTGGTGTAATAAGAGGGATGCCGGGATGATTTGTAAAAATCTCAAAAAAATACTGATTAATGAGCATTAGTTGTTGGCTTTCCCACAGTCATACACAGTTTTCGAAGCTGGTGGTTGTTTAGACCACACGAGAGGAAGAATCATGTTTGAAGCAGAAGTGAGTCGAGGTAGGAGACCATTTAAGTTTGTGAACATTCTTACAACTCTTACACAATTTATTGAGACAATGGAAAGTTATTGGAGAACAACGGATCCATTATACATTTCAAAATCAGCAATGTATCGACTCTCGAAGAAGTTAAAAGCGCTGAAACCTGTACTCCGAGAGCTGGGAAAAAATAAATTGGGAAACTTACTGCGTCGTACTAGAGACACACATGCTGATTTATGTATGAAACAAGTTGCTACTCTTCTCGATCCATCTCAACCAGTGATAGAAGAAGAAGCTCAAGCGTATGGGAAATGGCAAAAATTGGCCGATCTGGAGGAGGGGTTTCTTAAACAAATAGCAAAACTCCATTGGTTGAATGTAGGAGACGGAAATAATTCCTCTTTTCAAAAGTCAGTCCAACTCAGGAAGATGAAGAATACGATTAGGGAGGTGTTGGGTCCAGATGGTGAAGTGATAAAAAAATGGAGACGGGATTAAAAATGAGGCTGGAGATTCTTTCGAGAATTTTTAACTCAACAACCAGAAGATTATACAGAAAAATCAGTGGAAAGTCTTCAACAGATGCTTCAATTTAAAGTCTCTGAAACAGACCAGAATATGCTAATTAATGATGTTACTGAGGAGGAAATTCAGCGAGTCATTTTCTCCATGTCGAAGGATAAATCTTCGGGACCAGAGGCTACACTAGTGAATTTTTTAAGTCGGCTTGACCGATGAATTCACCATAGCTATCTAATCATTCTTCATTAAAGGTTTTTTGCCAAAAGGATTAAATTCAACGATTCTTGCCCTTATCCCGAAAAAGACGCAATGAGAGAGATGAAAGACTACCGTCCAATCTCTTGTTGCAATGTACTCTACAAAGTGATCTCAAAGATTTTGACAAATAGATTCAAGGGGCTGTTACCGAAATTTATTGGGATTAACCAATCAACATTTGTGAAAGAGAGTTTACTGATAGAGAATGTTTTGCTAGCTACAGAGTTGGTCAAAGACTACCATAAGGATTCGATATCCGCTCGATGTGCGATGAAGATTGACATTTTGAAATCATTTGATTCAGTGGGTTTTTTTACTCAACACGTTGTCAACCTTAAATTTCCTGAAATCATTCATTCTTTTAATCAACTTATGCATATTTACGGCATCTTTCTCGGTCCAAGTGAACGGAGAGTTAGATGGGTTCTTTAGAAGCGGAAGGGGTCTAAGACAAGGTTGTTCTCTATCTCCATATCTTTTTGTTATATGCATGAATGTGTTATAAGATGATCGACAAGGAAACTATGGAAAAAAGAATCGGGTTTCATCAAAAGTGCAAGGCTATTCAACTAACCCATCTATGTTTTGCAGATGATCTCATGATCTTTGTGGATGGAAAGAGACGTTATATTGAAGGGATAATCAAAAATTTTGATGAATTTGCTACAACATCTGGCCTAAATATTAGTTTGGAGAAATCCACACTATATATGGCTGGTTTTTCAGTCTGCAGACGACTTGTAACCGCCACGGGTCAACTTCTGGTGCATTATCTTGGATTACCTTTGCTAACAAAGCGGATGACTGTGGCAGATTACGCTCCTCTTCTAGAAACTATCTGAACTCGGATCAGCTCTTGGACAACTAGGTTCTTATCTTATGTCGTAAGACTATAATTGCTCCATTCAGGCAGTTCGGTTACCAAGTGGATGTATTAAGGAAATTGAGAAGTTGTGGGCAGCCTTTCTATGGCCAGGCCTGGAACTAAGCACAAAGAAAGCGAAGGTAGCATGGGCTGATGGAGGGTTAGGAATTCGATCAATAAAAGAAGCGAATAAAGTTTGTTGCTTGAAGCTAATCTGGCGAATTATCTCGTCACATTCTTTAATGTGGGTGGATTGGGTTAAAATAATTTTTCTCAGGAAAGACACATTATGGTCCGTTAAATAGAAAGCTCATGATGGTTCATGGATGTGGAAGAAGATTATAAAGTACAAAGAAGTTGCAAAACAAATTCACAAGGTGGATATAAATAATGGTCGCTGAACTTCTTTTTGGTTTGATGTGTGGTCTCCGATGGGTAGAATTTATGATCTTCCAGTATCTCGTAGCACCATTGATTTGGGTATCCCTTCTCACGCCACAATGGCTATGGCTCTGTCGCGGAGGAGGAACAATCGTATAACAGAGCTTTTAAATAATATCGAAAAGGAGCTAGACAAACACCGATGGAGAGAGTGAAGTCTAGAAGAAGACACATTTCTTTGGAGATTCTCAGATGATAAATTTAAGCAGCGTTTCTCTACTCAAGGTATATGGAACATGATTCGGACACCAACCCCAACTCTGTATGGTACAAATGTATTTAGTTTTCACAAGCTACATCGAAGTACTCATTTCTCTCATGGTTAGGGTGCGGAAACCGGCTGGCCACATGAGATCGAATATAAAACATGGAACCAGGCTTACAATGGATAGTGTATCCTTTGCGGAAATGAGAAGGAATCAAGGAATCATTTGTTCTTTGAATGCCACTACTCAACAGAAATATGGACGAATCTCACGAGTATGCTCTTCCGTGGTGAATTCTCTACGAGTTGGGACCAGATCACAACGCCTCTCTGCTGCTCAACTCAAGACCGGCATACGCTATTTCTCTGATATGTTTTCCAAGCCTCGATCTATCGTATTTGGCGAGAGAAAAATGGCAGGAAGCATGGTGATTCCCCGAGGCCGTCTTCCCGCATCATAAAGCTCATCGACAAAAATGTGAAGAGACGAATAAACTCAATCCGTAGAATAGGAAACTATACATATGATGAAGGAATGCTCTTGTGGCTCGCCACACACTCGTGATCTTCAATCTTCAGCTCACTTATTGATCTCTATCTCAAACTTCTCTCTTTCAAATCATGTTAAACTAATCAACATATAGCCTTCATTGTACAAAAGTTTGTTTTTAGTTTTTTTTTGTTTGAATAAAATTTACATTCAATTCCCAAAAAAAAAAAAAAAACCTATTGCTCTTATTTGAGCACTGCCATGTCTTGACAATTTTGGATTTAAGGAATCAATTTTGAGAGCGATTTAAATGTTCAAATACAAAATATTATAGATCCCAACTAATTATCGTTAATTTTGAGAGCAGATTTTCGACGGCGTTTCCAACGGGTTATAAACGGTCGAAAATTTCCGACGGAATACCGATGGATTTCCGAGGTTATTGCGACGGACTAAAAATGATCGGAAATCCGTCGGAAATTTCCGACGGATTTATTTCTCTCGAAAATCGGTCGGAAATTTCCGACGGTATTCCGAGGGACTGCCGACGAATCTATATTCCCTCGGAAACCGGTCAAAATATTCCGATCGATTAACGACCGTCGGAAATCGGTGGATAATTTCCGACCGATTTCCGACGGATATATTACTTGCTTTGTAAATACTTCTTCTCTTGCATATATGTTCGCTTTGTTTGTAAACATATATATATATATATATATATATATATATATATATATATATATATATATATATATATATATATATATATATATATAACTTTCCTGGCTATGGTATTTTGAAGATTCGATATATATATGTGTATATATAGTTGGAGAGAACATGCAATCTCTATAAATACTACTTTTCCCCTCATTCACAACAAATACGCCCGTCTTTTGTCACATTTGCGAAATTATTTTTTTAAAACCTTTTTCAAAACGATGTCTTTCAAGTGCGAAACTGCTCGTAAGAGAGTCATTTGTCCATCTACGGTCAAGATTAAGTCCACCCCTTGGATTTGTGACGAGGTTGAAGAGGGAAGGGCCCGCAAGTGTCAGCGAAGTTCTTCTGGCCCCAAAAAGCCAGACGTGACTTCAACCAGCAGTGGTAACTGGGGGCTAGGCTTGGCAAGGCAAGGGAACCAGACTCTGCAAGAATACCATAAGGAGTTCGTGCGGACTATGGGACTCTTTGGGCTTCACCGATACACAGAAGAATTGGCGATGATCTTTTTACAAGGACTCCGACCTGACCTTCGACTGCAGCTTACCGAGATGGGACTACATGACCGTGGAGAGCGCATCAACATTGCTTACGGAAAGCTCGCCTCGCGGAGACCGAGCTCAGCCGAGTGGTTATAGACGACTAGTTCGGTAGTGAAATGGAAGTCGACCCATCCTTGTAGCCTATTTTTCAAATAATGTTCAACTCCGATCCTCCTTTACATTAATAAAGAGCTTAATTAATTTGGGTTTTTAACTTGAACTTGTTTAATTTGGCAAATCCCAGGAATATATACTTGATATTCTAATAAACGTTTTCCCGGCTATTATACTAAAACGTCGGAAATCCCTTTGGAAATTTCGGAGGGATTTCCGACGACGGTGTAGAACAGAGAAAAACTGAATCCTCGGCTAAAACTGACACCAGGCAAGTTTTAGCCGACGGTTTAGGATTTTAGCCGAGGTAAACTGAATCCCCAGGCTAAAACTTGCTCGGTATCAGTTTTAGCCGGGAGAATCAGATTTTCTCAGCTAAAACCATAATCCGTCGAAAATCCCTCGGAAATTACGACGGATTTCCGACGAATTATGGTTTTAGCCGAGGAAATCTGATTCCCCCGGCTAAAACCTGCCTGGTATCAGTTTTAGCCGGGGGAATCAGTTTTTTCTCGGCTAAAACTGATTCCCCCAGCTAAATCAAGAACAAACTTCCATTTGTGGAAAATTAATTAACAAGCATGAATATCCAATTCCAATGGCCATAATACTCTTTAGGCATCTAATTCCTTAGGCTAAACAAGTAAAATCTCTTATCTAACTTGTATGGGCATTTCATCAAACACCTTATGTGCATGAAATGCCCTAAGATCTAAACTAGCTTTTCCAAGCTTAATCCATCATTAAGAGTCTTAGATAAGAGAGGGAGAAGATGATCTAGGTCTTAAACATCCTTAACCAATCAAGAAGACACCTAATCTACCTCATCAATGAACTTTAAAGCAAACTACTCACTAATCATCATAGAACCCTCAAATCTCATAAGAGAAATTAATGATCATATGATTAAGTGATTATGGAAATGCAGGATTAAAGAAAGAAAGATGAAACTTCATTAATAAAACTTAGGTTGCATAAATAAAACCAAGATCTCTTAGAAATACTTAGCAAATCACCAAAAAGGGGTTCTTTGCCTTAGAAAATAGGATAGATCTAAGAAAATTAGGTTTAGGGGTATTTAAAGGAAAAAGGGGGCGTAACGGGTCGACCCGACCGGATTTGGATCTTGACTGGCCGAAGGCTCCACACCGGGTGAGGGCCAGTTGGTGTTGCCAGCCGGTGGATCTTCGGTCTTCGGACGTCTTCATTCGGCTTCAGCATCGGGTAAGGGCACCGGGTGGGAAGCTAGCCGGTGGGACGCGTTTCTTCGGTGTCCTGAACCTCCACACCGGGTGAGGGACAGCTGGTGCTGCCATCTGGTGGATCTTCGGTCTTCGGGATGAGCTTTCACGCCTCGGGTGAGGACCAGCCGAAGATTCCAGCCGGTAGAATCTCTGTTCGTGATGGTCCAAGATCGGTGATGCGGGATTGGCTCGATCAGACAGACATCTCCTTAGTTATTTTGCAATAATTCCTGATTCTCATATGATAATGATCTGATTCCAACTCATATGGAAAGCTAACTCACTTTTCTACAACTTCCTTGAAGATCATTGAAGCTGATTCAGATCGCAAGGCCTTCGTCCTGCCAGTTCTTTCAGACGCTACGAAATTGTCTTTTTTGCTACATTTCTCTAAACTTCTCCAAAATGACTCCAAGCACCTATAAAACACTTTAAATGCATTCAAGACTCATAGGACCTAATGAAAACACCTTAGACTCTATTTTAGATCAAAATGCTATGAAAATTATGGAATACACATGCACGAGATCCGAAACACTAAATAATATGCATGCTTAAAATATATAAAATGTGGGAATATCACACTCACAAGAATGAAAATAGAAATTCAGCCTCGACAACGACGGAGCATGCTCAAAGTGGTCAGACAAAAAAGAAATCTCAAAAGAAAAATTAGATTACGGGGTTCTTTTGGAATATTGCGGTTTCAACAAATTTTCTAAACATTCCATCGTTCGCAGTTGGGTAAATTCAGATCTATGCAGTTTGGGTGTTTGTTTGAGACAAGATTCAAGGAACGCAAAGCGAACCAAATTGTTGCTTCAATTTTTCAGGGATGGTCATTTTTATCAAATTATGAACATCATCGGTTAGGTCGCATTTGGGTGATATAGAAAGCAAGTGCGAGGCTAACTCCGGTATTTAAGAGTGATCCAATGATCACATGCTCAGTTCTATTAAAAGGAAAGGAAGACGAGATTTTTCTGTTCATTCGTCTACGCATCTAATTTTGTGGAAGAGAGAAATGTGCTATGGAAAGTCATATGAAACCATCACGATTCGCCATTGTTTAGAAACAAGTCGTAGCCAATTTGTGGTGACTTCTATGAAATCCATACGAGCCGGAGAAGAGCACTCAAATTATGTAGATTCTCCAGTTATTCACATGAAAATGCGTGATTTCCAAGACACTGCTAGATATTGTTCTATAGTTGATCTTGGATATCATGGACCATTGATGACTTGGTGTAATAAGAGGGATGCCGGGATGATTTGTAAAAATCTCAAAAAAATACTGATTAATGAGCATTGGTTGTTGGCTTTCCCACAGTCATACACAGTTTTCGAAGCTGGTGGTTGTTTAGACCACACGAGAGGAAGAATCATGTTTGAAGCAGAAGTGAGTCGAGGTAGGAGACCATTTAAGTTTGTGAACATTCTTACAACTCTTACACAATTTATTGAGACAATGGAAAGTTATTGGAGAACAACGGATCCATTATACATTTCAAAATCAGCAATGTATCGACTCTCGAAGAAGTTAAAAGCGCTGAAACCTGTACTCCGAGAGCTGGGAAAAAATAAATTGGGAAACTTACTGTGTCGTACTAGAGAAGCACATGCTGATTTATGTATGAAACAAGTTGCTACTCTTCTCGATCCATCTCAACCAGTGATAGAAGAAGAAGCTCAAGCGTATGGGAAATGGCAAAAATTGGCCGATCTGGAGGAGGGGTTTCTTAAACAAATAGCAAAACTCCATTGGTTGAATGTAGGAGACGGAAATAATTCCTCTTTTCAAAAGTCAGTCCAACTCAGGAAGATGAAGAATACGATTAGGGAGGTGTTGGGTCCAGATGGTGAAGTGATAAAAAAAATGGAGACGGGATTAAAAATGAGGCTGGAGATTCTTTCGAGAATTTTTAACTCAACAACCAGAAGATTATACAGAAAAATCAGTGGAAAGTCTTCAACAGATGCTTCAATTTAAAGTCTCTGAAACAGACCAGAATATGCTAATTAATGATGTTACTGAGGAGGAAATTCAGCGAGTCATTTTCTCCATGTCGAAGGATAAATCTTCGGGACCAGAGGCTACACTAGTGAATTTTTTAAGTCGGCTTGACCGATTATTGGTAAGGATTCACCATAGCTATCTAATCATTCTTCATTAAAGGTTTTTTGCCAAAAGGATTAAATTCAATGATTCTTGCTCTTATCCCGAAAAAGACGCAATGAGAGAGATGAAAGACTACCGTCCAATCTCTTGTTGCAATGTACTCTACAAAGTGATCTCAAAGATTTTGACAAATAGATTCAAGGGGCTGTTACCGAAATTTATTGGGATTAACCAATCAACATTTGTGAAAGAGAGTTTACTGATAGAGAATGTTTTGCTAGCTACAGAGTTGGTCAAGGACTACCATAAGGATTCGATATCCGCTCGATGTGCGATGAAGATTGACATTTTGAAATCATTTGATTCAGTGGGGTTTTTTACTCAACACGTTGTCAACCTTAAATTTCCTGGAATCATTCATTCTTTTAATCAACGTATGCATATTTACGGCATCTTTCTCGGTCCAAGTGAACGGAGAGTTAGATGGGTTCTTTAGAAGCGGAAGGGGTCTAAGACAAGGTTGTTCTCTATCTCCATATCTTTTTGTTATATGCATGAATGTGTTATAAGATGATCGACAAGGAAACTATGGAAAAAAGAATCGGGTTTCATCAAAAGTGCAAGGCTATTCAACTAACCCATCTATGTTTTGCAGATGATCTCATGATCTTTGTGGATGGAAAGAGACGTTATATTGAAGGGATAATCAAAAATTTTGATGAATTTGCTACAACATCTGTCCTAAATATTAGTTTGGAGAAATCCACACTATATATGGCTGGTTTTTCAGTCTGCAGACGACTTGTAACCGCCACGGGTCAACTTCTGGTGCATTATCTTGGATTACCTTTGCTAACAAAGCGGATGACTGTGGCAGATTACGCTCCTCTTCTAGAAACTATCTGAACTCGGATCAGCTCTTGGACAACTAGGTTCTTATCTTATGTCGTAAGACTATAATTGCTCCATTCAGGCAGTTCGGTTACCAAGTGGATGTATTAAGGAAATTGAGAAGTTGTGGGCAGCCTTTCTATGGCCAGGCCTGGAACTAAGCACAAAGAAAGCGAAGGTAGCATGGGCTGATGGAGGGTTAGGAATTCGATCAATAAAAGAAGCGAATAAAGTTTGTTGCTTGAAGCTAATCTGGCGAATTATCTCGTCACATTCTTTAATGTGGGTGGATTGGGTTAAAATAATTTTTCTCAGGAAAGACACATTATGGTCCGTTAAATAGAAAGCTCATGATGGTTCATGGATGTGGAAGAAGATTATAAAGTACAAAGAAGTTGCAAAACAAATTCACAAGGTGGATATAAATAATGGTCGCTGAACTTCTTTCTGGTTTGATGTGTGGTCTCCGATGGGTAGAATTTATGATCTTCCAGGATCTCGTAGCACCATTGATTTGGGTATCCCTTCTCACGCCACAATGGCTATGGCTCTGTCGTGGAGGAGGAACAATCGTATAACAGAGCTTTTAAATAATATCGAAAAGGAGCTAGACAAACACCGATGGAGAGAGTGAAGTCTGGAAGAAGACACATTTCTTTGGAGATTCTCATATGATAAATTTAAGCAGCGTTTCTCTACTCAAGGTATATGGAACATGATTCGGACACCAACCCCAACTCTGTATGGTACAAATGTATTTAGTTTTCACAAGCTACATCGAAGTACTCATTTCTCTCATGGTTAGGGTGCGGAAACCGGCTGGCCACATGAGATCGAATATAAAACATGGAACCAGGCTTACAATGGATAGTGTATCCTTTGCGGAAATGAGAAGGAATCAAGGAATCATTTGTTCTTTGAATGCCACTACTCAACAGAAATATGGACGAATCTCACGAGTATGCTCTTCCGTGGTGAATTCTCTACGAGTTGGGACCAGATCACAACGCCTCTCTGCTGCTCAACTCAAGACCGGCATACGCTATTTCTCCGATATGTTTTCCAAGCCTCGATCTATCGCATTTGGCGAGAGAAAAATGGCAGGAAGCATGGTGATTCCCCGAGGCCGTCTTCCCGCATCATAAAGCTCATCGACAAAAATGTGAAGAGACGAATAAACTCAATCCGTAGAATAGGAAACTATACATATGATGAAGGAATGCTCTTGTGGCTCGCCACACACTCGTGATCTTCAATCTTCAGCTCACTTATTGATCTCTATCTCAAACTTCTCTCTTTCAAATCATGTTAAACTAATCAACATATAGCCTTCATTGTACAAAAGTTTTTTTTTAGTTTTTTTTTGTTTGAATAAAATTTACATTCAATTCCAAAAAAAAAAAAAAAAACCTATTGCTCTTATTTGAGCACTGCCATGTCTTGACAATTTTGGATTTAAGGAATCAATTTTGAGAGCGATTTAAATGTTCAAATACAAAATATTATAGATCCCAACTAATTATCGTTAATTTTGAGAGCAGATTTTCGACGGCGTTTCCGACGGGTTATAAACCGTCGAAAATTTCCGACGGAATACCGATGGATTTCCGAGGTTATTGCGACGGACTAAAAATGATCGGAAATCCGTCGGAAATTTCCGACGGATTTATTTCTCTCGAAAATCGGTCGGAAATTTCCGACGGTATTCCGAGGGACTGCCGACGAATCTATATTCCCTCGGAAACCGGTCAGAATATTCCGACCGATTAACGACCGTCGGAAATCGGTGGGTAATTTCCGACCGATTTCCGACGGATATATTACTTGCTTTGTAAATACTTCTTCTCTTGCATATATGTTCGCTTTGTTTGTAAACATATATATATATATATATATATATATATATATAACTTTCCTGGCTATGGTATTTTGAAGATTCGATATATATATGTGTATATATAGTTGGAGAGAACATGCAATCTCTATAAATACTACTTTTCCCCTCATTCACAACAAATACGCCCGTCTTTTGTCACATTTGAAAAATTATTTTTTTAAAACCTTTTTCAAAACGATGTCTTTCAAGTGCGAAACTGCTCGTAAGAGAGTCATTTGTCCATCTACGGTCAAGATTAAGTCCACCCCTTGGATTTGTGACGAGGTTGAAGAGCGAAGAGCCCGCAAGTGTCAGCGAAGTTCTTCTGGCCCCAAAAAGCCAGACGTGACTTCAACCAACAGTGGTAACTGGGGGCTAGGCTTGGCAAGGCAAGGGAACCAGACTCTGCAAGAATACCATAAGGAGTTCGTGCGGACTATGGGACTCTTTGGGCTTCACCGATACACAGAAGAATTGGCGATGATCTTTTTACAAGGACTCCGACCTGACCTTCGACTGCAGCTTACCGAGATGGGACTACATGACCGTGGAGAGCGCATCAACATTGCTTACGGAAAACTCGCCTCGCGGAGACCGAGCTCAGCCGAGTGGTTATAGACGACTAGTTCGGTAGTGAAATGGAAGTCGACCCATCCTTGTAGCCTATTTTTCAAATAATGTTCAACTCCGATCCTCCTTTACATTAATAAAGAGCTTAATTAATTTGGGTTTTTAACTTGAACTTGTTTAATTTGGCAAATCCCAGGAATATATACTTGATATTCTAATAAACGTTTTCCCGGCTATTATACTAAAACGTCGGAAATCCCTTTGGAAATTTCGGAGGGATTTCCGACGACGGTGTAGAACAGAGAAAAACTGAATCCTCGGCTAAAACTGACACCGGGCAAGTTTTAGCCGACGGTTTGGGATTTTAGCCGAGGTAAACTGAATCCCCCGGCTAAAACTTGCTCGGTATCAGTTTTAGCCGGGAGAATCAGATTTTCTCAGCTAAAACCATAATCCGTTGAAAATTCCTCGGAAATTACGACGGATTTCCGACGAATTATGGTTTTAGCCGAGGAAATCTTATTCCCCCGGCTAAAACCTGCCTGGTATCAGTTTTAGCCGGGGGAATCAGTTTTTCTCGGCTAAAACTGATTCCCCCAGCTAAAACCAGCCTGGTATCAGTTTTAGCAGGGGGAATCAGTTTTCCTCGGCTAAAACCGTAAATTCCCCGGCTAAAACCGTAAATCCCCCTGGCTAAAACCGTAAATATCCCCGGCTAAAACCGTAAATCCCCCCGGCTATAACCGTAAATCTCTCCGGCTAAAAACGTTAATTCCCCCGGCTAAAACCGTAAATCCCCCCGGCTAAAATCGTAAATCCCTCCGGCTAAAACCGTAAATCCCCCGGCTAAAATCGTAAATCTCCCAGGCTAAAACCGTAAATCCCTCCGGCTAAAACCGTTAATTCCCCCGGCTAAAACCGTAAATTCCCCCGGCTAAAACCGTTAATCCCCCTGGCTAAAAACGTTAATTCCCCCGGCTAAAACCGTAAATCCCCCCGGCTAAAACTGTTAATCCTATCGGCTAAAAACGTGGCAAAAACGTTAACCCCCGGCTAAAACCGTTAATTCCCGGTCAAGTTTTAGCCGACGGTTTAAGATATACCGGGAAAAGTTTAGCCGACGGTTTAGGATTTTAGCCGAGGTAAACTGAATCCCCCTGTTAAAACTTGTCCGGTATCAGTTTTAGCCAGGGGATTCAGTTTTCCTTGGCTAAAATCATAATCCCTCGGAAATCCCTCGAAAATTTCCGAGGGATTTCCGAGGGATTAGGGTTTAAAACCTCAAATTTGCTAGATTTAGAAAATGTTTGGTCTTGGAAGATGTAGAACTAACAAATATACACTAGTTTATATGAAATGTTTTTAAAATCATACCTTTTAAACTTTTTATTAAAAACCCATAGCGAAAACGTAAATGTCCTTAGATGTTCTATTTGTTTTTATGAATGGTTAAACTCGTTCATCGATCGATTTTTACAAACTCTCAAATAACTTGTTTGGATTGTTTTTTAAAAGGTTTTTCTCCTTATTATATAACACTAATGATTATTAAACACTAAAATTATTTTTTTTAAAATTTTTTTTTATAAATTATATTTTTTTAAACGTTTTTATAGATATTTTTTATAAAAATTTTTTTTATATTTTTATTTATTAAAATAGTTTTGAGAAATCTTTTTTTAATAACCGATTTTTATTTAAGTAATTTTTTTAAAAAATTTTGGTTTTTTAGAAAATTGTTTATGATTATTTAAATGTTTTTAAAATGATAGCGTTTTTATTTTTTGTAGGTCTTATGGTGGATTCGATCAAGACCGTCAGAGGGGTACTGACGCAGGTCCTAGCCAGAGCACTGTTCGGGACACAGAGAGTGCGGCTCAACCGAGGATCATGACTATCGAGGAGCTCGTTCAACAGCCGGGACGAGAACTACTCAAAGTTCTCGATCCGGAACTCCGGATTCCGAGATCTACTTGGTAATAATTTTTTTTTATTCTTAATTATTTATTTTTAAATTTTATAACCGTTATTTAATTATTTTTTAATAGGTTGGAATCTCCGGGAATGGCATCAGCAAGTCGATTCTCAAGATGTTGCACAGCATCCTCGACAAACCATACCCGGAATTTTCGGAGGTTCCGACTGACGAACAAAACATGTGGTTTCGTACGTTTGCGGTAAGTACGTAAATCTTTATTTATTTTTTGTAATATATTTTGAGATTTTTTTAACATCTATATTTCTATTTCTTTTATAGCAAGAGTTTAATTGGCACCATACGATCACAAAGACGGTGGAGACGGAATTTTTAAAGGAGGTTAGGACGCAATTCTCGCGCCACATGAGCGAGTGGAATAAAGCTTAGAAAAAAGGGAAAGATAAGCCAAAAGGCTTGAACAAGGATGTGTTTATGGAATACATCCCGTATTGGCAAAAGGAGAAGACCATAGCTCTATCTCAGACTAACTCCCAGAACCGGAAGAGTGGCCGAGGCGGAAAGGGAGAAGCTATCCACAACAACGGGGCAAAGAGCTTCTTGACAACCGAAATCGAAATGGTAAGTATTTTGCGGTTTTTAGTTCTTTTTTTTATAAGAAAACGATTATCTTTAACGGTTTTAATTATTTTGTAGACGGAGGAAAACTGTGAAGCTCCCGATCTTCTGCAAGTGATGGTGATGACGCACACCAAGAAGACGGGCCGAATTGACGATGGAGCCGTCAGGGAGATGGTCGAAAAGATGACGAAGGTGCAAGAAGAGATTCTCACCCAGAGATCGCAGGATGGCTACACCGGATCCAACGAAATCACTCGGCCCTAGATGAACAACCTAGTCCTCGAGGTAAGTAAAAAATATAGAATATTATTTCAATTTAGATAATTATTTGTTAATAAAAAATCTAATGTTTTTTTATTGTTTTCGTAGGAGGTACCGGTTAAAAAATATCGTCGGCCGGGGTTGGGTAAGCTTGCGACCCAACGTGCATCGTCTTCTTCGGTCGGTTTCTCGATGTATCCAGAACTCATCCGTCAAAACGAAGAGCTCAAGCAGAAGGTCATGGTTTTGGAGCGACAAGATGGATGTGTGGTTCGCATCGAAGTTCGATGATTATCCGTCGTTTTGATTTGAATTTTTTTTTTTGCAATTTTTCAACTTTCATAAACTTTTAAACATTATTTTTTTTGGAATTTAATTCTATAATTAATTTTCTATTTATGTTTAAAATTATTTAATTTAATTAATATTTCATTTTAAAATTATATTACAAATTAAATAAATTAATTTTATATTTTCGTTTTAATTATTTAATCCGTCGAATATCCCTCAGAATTTAGTATCGATCGATCACAGTTTAGAATCGATCGATCCTCAATCCGTCGGAAATCCCTCGAATTGTGTATCGATCGATCACAATTTAGGATCGATCAATCCTCAATCTGTCGGACATCCCTCAAATTGTCCTCCGAAATTAGTCGGATTATCCCCGACGGATTGTGCCTCGGAAAAGCCGTCGGTAAATTTCTCCCTCGGATATCCGTCAGAAATTTCCGAGGGATTTCCGACGGATTTTGTTTTATGACAAACTAGAACCGACGGCCAACATTCGTCGGAATCCCGTCGGAAATTGAATCCCGTCGGAAATGGCCATTTCTGACGGGATTCCGATGGATTTGACCGTCGGTTCTAGCATGTTTTCTTGTAGTGTAAATTTGTGTTGTAGACTCTCTTGGGAAGCTTCTTGAGCTCTCACCAATCAAAGCTCGTCATGGAAAATCCCAACGGCTAGATTAATAGGAGAAAATGGAATCCATCGATCGGATCATTTAATGAACATATTACATACTCCCAAAAAAAGGAAATTAAAACCTTACTCCAATTTCTATTATATATACACAACCCTAAACCTTAATTTGTTGTCTTTACTATTATTCATATAGATTTTACTCACGCAACAATGGATTCTTCTTTTTCTTCTTCGAGAAAGACAAAAACCAAATTGTCTGTGAGAAATCAAACCCGTTTCAAGAAATCATCCTTTTCTTCCACGAAGAACACGAATATTTCTATGAGAGAACGTACCATGCTCAACAAAGCTTATGAGCTCTCGACTCTATGCGACATCCAAGCCTGCGTTCTCTATTACGGTCGTGACGGCGAACTCATCAAGACATGGCCCGAGGATCAATCCAAGGTCAGAGACATGGCCGAGAGGTTTAGCAAGCTAAGCGACAATGAAAAACACAAGAAAAGCACCAACCTTTCTCAATTTCTGAACAAGAAGATGAACGACGAAAAGAAGAGATCTCTCGATAAAAACGACAACAAATTCTCAGATAAAGTCTTAGAGATGGAGCATTCGTTGGAGACTCGTTTACGGATATTCCAAGACAAGCTTCGACGGCTTCTTCCAAATCAGAGCCTTGCGGTTTTATCCGATTGTGGTGCATCAAGGACCAAACAAAATCACAACTTTACAGATTCTTCAAGGACCGAACAAAATCACAAAATCACAATGGATTTATCAACTTCGCTGATTGACGATCAGAGCCTTGCGGCTGATTCATCCGGCTTCACAACACATTTATCTCCGTCGCTTTCTCATCATCAACAGTGGACAGAAGAATCATTAACGAATCATCATCTCAGTGGCGGATTCGCAACTGATTCGTTGAATCATCATCAGAGCAAGTTTTCAATCTTTCTCTATAACCATGACAACGGCAACTTCTCTCAACTCGCTGACTCTGTCTCAAGCTTTGACCAAACGACGGCTCCTTACAACATGGTGATTCCTCCTCAGATGCAGACACCAAACCCACTTCTCCACTACGATCAGTTCGCGGTCTGGAATCAGACACCATCTTTTGGTATAATTAGGTCTTGCACACAAGATATGATCTTCTGACTAGGTCAGCAATTTTTTTGTATTTATATTTGCCATTGTTCTTCTCGAGCCTGGAATTTGTTATTTGTCTATTTTCCATTTATCTTAAATTTAAGCTTAAATTTATAGACATAATGATAACATAAGTAAACACTCAAAAATACCAAAAATGCTTCTGCCACTACCATCCTTCTCTTTTTGAAATACACATAAGAAAGAAAATGATAGTATTGGAAAAAGCATTTTGCCATTTTAGAGTTAATTATATGTATAGTTATATGACCATTTGGATTCAATGGTCATTGGATGTAGTATAATTGTTTTTGACCCATTTGTTTTTTTTGGTCAACTAACCAAATTTAATTAATTGAATGACTCACAGTTGTCATAAATAACTAAATTTATGACCTTTTAAATTTCTTTTTACATTTTTCTGTTTAAATTACTTAAGTGATTGCAAATGAGACTGCCTGATTCTATACATAACACTAACTAATAATCTTTTTTTGTTTTTTTTTATGTTCTTTAAAATGTAAGAAAAAACTACACCCTAAATCCAAGCCAGAACACATAACTTCCATAATTCCTCATATAAATAGGGTTTGGTTCCATTAATTTCCATTAATCATAGAAAAATGTATCTGAAATTTGTTTTATGAAAAAAAAAAAAAAAAACTTAAGTCGACGTAAACCCATTATCATAGTGATTTCCATGATTTAATAGACGTAAATCATGTTCTATAATCTATTCACCGAGCTACAAAAAGCACGACACAGGCAAAATTTATTAAATTTCCATACAAAACATCAGATTGTGTACGTCCTGCAGCTTTCCTAGTACACCATCTTCATTGAATATATAAACCATTTTTACAGATTTTCAGGAAGTGATTAACAGTAATTAAGTTGTTGGTGTCAAGATCCTATAAGTTCAAATCAGAGCTAAAGCATTAACACTTGATGTAAAAGAAAAATAACTTACCTAAATCCAGCTTTGAGACCACTGATCCAATCAGAGCTAAATCATTAATAATTTTTTTGTCTTTCACAGATCCAGTCTTGCTTGTAGCAGTTGAGTCTTCCTTTGACATTATTCTTTATACCCTGAAACGGGACAAGCTCTCTGCTTCATCCATTTTAGATTTGGACAATTATGTATTATCAGAAAACACATTTTTGACGGAAATCACATGTTAAACACACATTTTTGACGGAAATCATGAGCTGGCGAGAACAAAAACTAACAAAAAGAGAAAAAACGAAACAGATAAGTAAAGGGACAATTATGTCTTATCAGAAAAGCTTGATACATGGAGGTGAAACCGGAAGCATGGAGGACTTGACGCAAAGAACATGACAACTTTAAGGACTTGTGTCTTCCTCTTTTAACTCTTTCTTAAACTTTTGTCGTCTAAGCTGCTTAGACTAAGCACCGTCGGCTCATAAATAGTCTCAAGAAAAGGAACGGCGCGTGCGAGATAAGACAAGTGACGTGATTCTTCTTTCTGTAATCTTTTTACAGCTCACGTTCAACACTCGTGTAATATGAATTTAGTACTAATAGATTTTATCACATCATAAAATAAATATCAGAATATTCTCTCTTTTTTTTTTTAATACCACAGGATATTCTTTAGTCTATAAATGTTAAAATCAAATTTGCTTCACATATATATATTTACCGTTGGACGACAAACAAATAATATATATTTGTTCTTGATAAACGTGTTGAACTCGCGGATGGTTTTTTGGTATGATGATGAGAATAGAAATGTATATTTTTATTAAATTATTTACAAGTTGTTTACAAATTGTAAGTTTCTTTTATTTGAGTGGATAAAATTTTGGGCTAGGTTAAAATTTTTTAGTTTAGCTGACTTTATGTGAAATTTTCTATACCTTAAACTCTAAATAGACTTCAATCGAAATTCTAAATAGACTTTACGTTAAAGTCTCAAAAGCTAAACAGACTTCGCATAAAGTTTGTAAAATGGTACATAAGTCTGCTAAACATAAACTCTAAAACAAATATTTCCCATTTAATAGTCAAAACCCTAAATAAAAAATTATATAAAAAATTAAAATCGTTTAATATGTTCATAATTTAACACTTATATGCAAATTTAACATTTTAAATAAAAAGTTTATAAACCTCAAATCTAACCATAAATGTAAAAACATGATTTCCAACCTATAATGTCAAACCCTAAGCGATATATCAAACTCATAATTATGAGAATTCATAGACATATTCACAATTAAATAGATAACTCAAAATTTAACGTCCCCTTTATAGTTAACTAAACTATATAAACCGAACCCTAAACTATAATCTCTACAAATTTGTTTACCCTAAACCCTACGCACTTTGTCCTAAACCATAATTCATTAGAACCATATACTCATGAAACATATAAATATGAAACAACAATAACTACCAACACATGACCAAATGAATATTTAAACATATGGTTATCCACAAGATTATTTGGTATGTATTATGTATTTATTTCATTAGTAATATGTATGAGACTATAACATAATTTATCGTTGTTGGTTTAATTTGATTCAATTGTATGAAGTTTTAATTGATATACATCACAATTGTTTATATTTAGTTTATGTAAACAATTTGTTATTTTTATTATTTTTTAAAATTTAAATATAAGATTTAAGTACATATCATAATTTGTTACGCATACTATAAAGTAGACTTCTTTAGTACTTTAAGACTTCGCAAAGTTACAACCGTAATTGAGACTTTTGTTTTTTGTTTGGTCATAAGGTAGATAATTGTAATTTCCCTACCTCTTTGAGTTACTTTTGCTTTAAATTGAATAAATTGTCTACTTTTGAATTTAGAATCAAATTATATGTCATTTTTAGAAATTCCCGCCAGATTTAAACACATCAATTTAGATTTATACACATGTAAATAGATTTAAGTTTTAAAAAAATTATTAAAAAGTTTAGATTTTTAAATTAAGTTTATATAATTTCATTAAATAGAAATAAAATTTTAGAGTAACGTTTATTAAAGTAAATAAACATATAGATAAAACTATATTATTATATAAAATGATATATATTTTTTGACAGCATATAAAATGATATAATATCCAAAAATGGAAAAAATAAAAAAGGAAACCAAAAAGGAGAAAAGAAAAATAAAAGGATATAATTACATTAAAGAGAAATAAAAATATAGATTAAACTATCATATTACATAAAAATGATATAATATCATACAAAATGGGAAATAAAATTAAAAAGGAAACTAAAATATAAAAGAAAAATATATTATTTCATTAAAAGGAAATAAAGTATATAGATAAAATATAATTAAATAAATTTTAAACTATCTTATTATATAAAATGATATAATTTCATACAAAAACGGAAAAAATCTTAAATAGAAGAAACATTTGACCAAATTTGATTAAAAATCAAATAATAGAAGAAAGTATGAGAATGAAAATAAATAAATGATTATTAGGGTTTCTTTTGTGAATTCTCCTTTTGTATTACACTTTAGATAATTATATATGAATCACATTAAGACACAAGAGCTTTAAGTTTTGTGTCTTCTTCGCTTAAATTCTTTCCTTGGTTTTGTGTCTTCTTCGCTTAAATTTTTTCATATTCAACGTTTCCATCTTTTTCATTTATTTCGATTTGTCTTTTTCTCCACTCCCCAACGCCTCATCTCTCTTTCATCCCTCCTAATATCAATGGTTCTGGTTCTGATTTTGCTCTTTTAGATACGATTGTTTATGATTCTCTTGTTGGAATGGCTCAGGTAAATAAGCAACTATGAATGTATATATGAATCCATGGAATGTATTGCAGTCTTCAAATAATGGTTTCGTTTTCTTAATACAATCGTTTTTTGCATCATGTTCTTCGCAGAGTTTCTCCATGAGATGTACACTTACCTCATGAAGGCCATGGAAATTTAGGCTCGATTGATGCAGACTCGACGTGAGTGACTTTCAGCAAATTGATATGTTCTTTATGCAATCTTTTTGTTTCATTTTGTTGAGCTTTTCCTATACTCTTTAGTGCTTCTCTCACCCTCTGCGTTTCATCTTTTCATGAAATGGTCATGTATTTTGTGTAGTATCTTCTCTTTCAGGGCATACTTTGATCGAAAAGTTTGGATTCCAATTTTTAAAAACTAAATTTGATGGAAGAACGTAAGATTGTTTAAAAATACTCTTATTTACAGTACATACAATGATTTTGAAAGTCGTGGACCCGTGGTAACGAGGTTATTAATGCAGGCAACCTATTTTTAACGGATATAATATGTTTGTTTAGAAATTAGTTGTGCTTTGACTTAAGACGCCAGTTTCCTCTCCAAAATATTTTAATCTCTAAAATTATCTTTGCTGTTTTAGATAAACAGGTGAGGATTATCATTCTTCATTACAAAAGACATGACAATGATGAGATGTACCATACAATGCACTTTGTGATTATGAGATGATCAAGTCAATTGTGGTATGTACTCTTCTAACTTTTACGTATGCAGTTCTAACTCTATAGGTAACACCGACATTAGAAAAAAACAGTTAATTTTTTACGGACAAAACCGTCATATATCCTTTACAAATGGTTATTTCCGATGGATTTTAACCAAAATTTTTTCATCGATATTGAAACTAAATATTTGGCGTAAATTACTATACATCAAAATTTTCCGATGGAATTTACAATATCTTGATATTAAATATAAAGTTAACATATTAAATAAAAAACAAAAAGAAATAAAAATACCGTCGGAAGATCCGCCCGAAACTTCCGACGGGTTATATCCCTCAGATGAAACCATCAAAATTCTAATAAACAATTGTTAAGGGTTTATATCTATTGGAAATTCCATTAGAATTTCTCTTGTTTTCTTGTAGTATAAGATTTTCACAATAAGATTAAAGCTCCAAAATTACTTTTCCTAACGGCATAGATAAATATAATATTTTGTAAGTTATAAGACTATGATCAAACTTTTTTTCTTATTGCCATTTTTTTGGATTAAGCCACAATTTTCCAGTCATGATTTATGAATTTTATATATAAATATAAGCAAAACATACATGAATTCAAAATTAAAATAAATAAAAATGTATCATGATAATCAAGTTTTGGAAGTCTCAAAGGTCCAAGACAGAGTCGATCGGTGTCCGAAAATGTTTGTGGCATAAAGCAAAAAAATAGAATATTTTTTTTCTTCTATAATATATGATATTTTTAAAACTAAACATTTTGAATACAAAACTTATCTTACTAATTTTTTTAATATAAAATATACATTATCTAATCAGAATATGTATATTTAGTATAATAACATTGCAGAACACAAATTAGAAAAAGTAGATATTTAGTAAAAACTAATGTTTTATAAATTATAGAGTATTCCTCTAGTTTTATTCTATTCATTATATATATTTATTTAAATCTGTGAAGGGTCGGGCCTGTCCCAACACATAACTTCCTTAACTCCATATATAAATAGGGTTTGGTTCCATCAATTTCTTAGAAAAACCATTATCATTAAAAAATGTTCCGAAATTTATTTTTGAAAACAAAACAAAAGTCAAGTCCAAATTTGTTTTTTTATTTCAAACATTTAAGAACTTTACTACTCGCAATTTTCAATATAGAATAGTAACCCAAGAAAGCCATGAAATATTTGCTTTACAATCATTACAAATCCTTTTTATCATTCTTCACTTTTTCTCTTTTATGGAGAACACAAAATAACACAGTTACTAAAAGGATAAATAATCTCAGTAAATAAACACACACATAGTTGAATTGTTCGAATCCTCTGTTTCGTCAATGCCACATCCTTCATTGATTTGCTTTCCCATTTTATTCTTCAAAGAAAATATATTACTATTTAATTAAAACAATTTAACCTCTTAATGTAACTAGTCGTTGTTCAAAAAAGGCTTGTTTTTTTTTATTAATATATTCTCAAATTATTTTTTATATAAATAACATATTCGGAAATGTTTACTTATTATTAATAATATGTTCTTGTAGTGAGTAACAGAAAGAACACTAATACCGGAATTTTAATTTACTTTAGAAAATGTATATTATAATTTTCAAAAAGTAAAACTAACTTTTCAATCGCACTTGGATTTATTTTGCATATTCATATATAAACACATAAAAAACTAACAGTCTGGAATTCGTAAAAATAAAAATATTTTTCAATAAATGTTTTTAAGGATCTTAATATTTCCCTCCTTAAACGTTTGTTATAATGTTAAATGGGAGAAATGTAAATTTTTGTTATGAACCTTATAAAAATAACGAATTGTAATTAATCATAAAGTAGATAATTACACTACAAGAAAACATCCAATTTCCGACGGCCATATTGGTCGGAAAACCGTCGGAAAACGGCTTTTCCGACCAATTTCTGACCGATTTGGCTCGTCGGGACTATCGCGTCGGAAATCAATATTGGTCGGAAATTGGTTTGGAATTTCCGACAAATTCCCGACCATTATTTTCCCGACTAATTACCGACGTTATAAAGCGTCGGTTATTACCCGACGAGTTCCCGACAACAGTCCGATTAACTTATTTCTGACCAAATACCAACCATATTCCGACCAATTTAACTTCTGACCAACTTCCGACTAAAAAAAATCCCGACCAGAGTCCGACCAACCGAAATTCAGACAAAATTCCGACCAAGCTAAATTCTGACCAAATTCCGACTAACTTAAAGTCCGACTAAATTCCGACCAACCTAAATTCCGACTAAATTCCGACCAATTGTAATTCCGACTAAATGCCGACCAATCTAAATTCCGACCCAATTCCGACCAATTTTAATTCCGACGAAATTCCGACCAACCTAAATTCCGACCAAATTCTGACCAATTTGAAATATTGGATTTAAATTCGAAATTATTTTAAAATTTTTTGAATTTTGATTAATTAATTTAATTTAATTTGAAATTCGAAAATGAAAATTTAATTTAATATTAAACATTAAAATATTATAAAATAAAATAGTTTTGAAAATAAAATAACAGAAAGTGTTTTTGAAACATTAAACATATTAAACATTTGCGGATCCCGATCCCGTTCCCGGGTAATCCGGAAACTTTGCTCTCATCCAAGACGACATGGTAGCGATATCTGACCTCGCCTCCGAAAGCTCATCTTGCGTGGCACCTAACTTGAATTCGGTGTCCGTTTTCGCCGCCTCCAAAGCTTCTACTTTGGACTTGAGCTCTTCATTCTGCTGGATGAGATCTTCAGAGAAAAAAGAACCAGAAGAAGACCCGTCGTCCATAAACGGGATCGTACCCAAACCCCCGCGACGCCGCCCTTTTTTATCAAGGGGAAATTCCTGTATAAAATATAAATAAATTAGAACATAATAAAATTATAATGTAAAACTATAAGAAAAAATAACTTACGTTCATAACGAGACGGTTGACCGCTTCCCGCGACATTTCGAAGGAGGAAGAGGAGTCACCTTGTGACTGTTGGGTCAGCTCGATGTCGGTCTTCTGCTTCGTCACGTTCTCGTAGATCTCCCTTATGAGGGGATCCTGAATAAGCCCGGTTGTCTTGTTCTTGTGGCACCTCTTCATTAAGTCCAAGTGATTCGGACGCACACCTCCGGCCTCATTAGTCTATAAAAAGAATAAAAAAATATGAATAAATAATTTAATAATTAATTAAAAAGAGAAAACAATGTCAACAATAAAAGATTACCATTTGAATTTCTCGGGTCTGGAAGCTGCTAGAACCGAAGTTGTAGATGTATTTGCCCTTCCCGTTGCGCTCACTCTTTCGGTTTCCCGAATTAGTCTTCGAGAGTTTCTCTGTCGCCGGCTGTTGCCAATATGGTCTGTAGTTATTCCAAACCTCCACATTCAAGCCTTTCGGCTTGTCTGCCCATTTCCTCCACTTTTTCTTCCACTCGTTCATGTGTCGCTTGAACTGCGTACCCGCTTCCTTCATAAATAACTTTTCCACCATGACACAGTGAGAGGGATGCCATGTAAACTCTTGCTACGAAAACATAAATAAAAATGCTTAGCAAAATATTAAAAAAAATACTTATAAATATAGGAAAAATATAGTAATTGACAACTTACCGCAAATTGTCTAAACCAAATTTGCTTCTCATCATACGGGACTTCTGAAAACTTCTTGTACGGTTTGTCGAGGATCGAATGAAACATCCTCATAACGGCCTTGCTAATCCCGTTGTTCGATATACCAAACCTACAAAAAAAAGATAAACTATAAACAATTTGATATTAAATATATATGAACTAAGGGTTTTTACCATGTCGATCTTCCAACGAGATGTGGATCAAGCCGGATGAGCAAGTCCCGGCCCGGTTGTTGGACTAACTCCTCGATGGTCATGATTCGAGGAACTTGACTCTGCGACTCCGGGATATTCGATGTGGCCGGACTTGGTGGTTCTGCCCCTCGAGTCGAACCATCGCTACGTGGAGGTTGTTGCATCCCTTGAGACGAACCACCGATGCACAAGTTTGCGAAACCGTCGTAAGACCTTAACAAAAAACGCAAAATTTGTTAGATATTAAACGCAAACGCAAACTATAAATAAAACGCAAACTTTGTTAGATATTAAATGCAAACGTATTAAAATGATTTGAAATGATGACTCATGAGTTGTTGTTGTTATCAAAGATTGGGCTTAGTAGTTTGATATTTTGAAAATGTGATATGCTCAATTTAATACCCTAAAGTACTAAAGCAGTTGTAATAGTATAGCTAGGGGTCGAACCACAGAAGACTCACAGAAACGCACAATAGATTCTATAGTGTCGAATTACGCTAAGCCAAACAGATGTAATTAAAAGCAGTGCAGAAATTAAAGGAGTTGTAAATCAATTGAGAAATATAGGCTCAGGGTTTTTCTCAGGAAATCAATGAATGCAGATAAACTAACTAACAGGATTCAGATTTAGCGCAGTTCTTGAACTCAATTCACTAAAATATAGCTAACCAACTCTCGTTGCGAAAACTATCTAAATCTAAATCCTAGGAATTCCAAATCTCTTTGCGAATCCTAAATTCTAAATCAGCTTTAATATCAGGTTTGATATGTTCACAAATCAATTAAACCAAATCTCTTTGCGAATAATCAATTTGCTCACCTAGGTTCTATCAGGTAATTAATCGCACTCTCGTGCCTAATCAATTATCCTAAGATCTAAGTTCCAGATTCGTCAACCTAGAATTAGCTATGAACACAACCTAAGGTGAAGAACTAATTCAGATGGTGAATCCTAAACAGATAATTAACCTAGCATTCAAAGAAATCCTTTATGAGAAAACCCTAAACCTAAAGTGGATCTACTCAGACATGGCAATTGAATCAAAAGACATGTTTGAATAAATCATCAATAGAATAGAAAGAAGGGTTTAGAGATCTGATCTCGGACGAAGGGAGATTCAGACTTGTCTCTCTAAAACCAAAGTAAAATCAAACTATAAAATAAAGCATAAAAAGGCATAGCCTAAACAGGTGGCTGAAAACTCCTATTTATAACCTAAAACACGATCTGGGGTCTTCTTGTAATTATTAAAGACTTCTGGGCACTTTTGCAATTCCTCAAGTCTTGGAAAACTCGCGGGTTGTGTCTTGCTGCGCTGAGTGTCGATCGATACCAAGGGGTATCGATCGATGCTCGACGTGAATTCAGGTTCTCAGCGACACGATCTTTAGCTCTGCTACAAACTGCTCCAGAAAGCTCCAATACTTCCAATAATCCTCCAAACGTGCTATGACCTGTAAAAGACTCTAAAAAGACTCCAAAATACTATAAAGACTCTATAAAAAGGACTTATATCATGGCTTAAATAGGGTAAAAACCATGATATATCAACTCCCCCAGACTTAGCCTTTTGCTTGCCCTCAAGCAAATAGAAGACTAAACCAGAAAAAGAGGTTTGAAAACGTAGAGACTCACCTGTTCCTGAACCATCGAAAAGACCCTTTTCCCAAGTACCCAAATGTCACCTGATCAGGTTTCGATCTAACCACCATGTACTTCTCCGTAGACATTTGCAGCTTTTCCAGACTCCACACAAAATCCCACAGCATTGTTCAAGTAAAGCCCTCATCGCCAGTTTCATCTCTGCAGCTAATATTTAAGAACCTTCTAGACTCTTTACCAGACAATATCTTGACAAAGGAACCACCCTTTTCACACTTCTTTTGTATCAATTTCTCTCCTCCAGACTTATTTCTTATTATATCCTTATTATTATTTTTTTTATTTTCAGCTTAGCATATACATATCAAGGTAGGAGACGCGAGTATTGATGGTGTTTGCCACCAAATCCCCGGTTCTTCCCTCTCTATGTATCAAAGGATGTAGGCGAATAATGGCATCATAGGAAAATCCTAGCCTCGCTTCCAATCCTTTGTGTGATCATCCCCTCTTAAGTAGAATAATGGGATCGCTGGAAATTTTCCTAACCCTCTACTCAGAAGAAAATCATTTCAATCTTTTATGCTCTTAATCTATCAACTTATTTCAGGGGAGAGAGATACCATAATTCTAAACACACGGGTTCCTTTATCAGATATGAATGATGAATCAAGCTCTATGAACACTAACCACATTGATGAAGTGCAAAAATTTGGCTCAGGCTTCAGAAGAACTCTGCTGGAGACATGGATGTTTTCTAGTCAACTGGTCAGCCTTTGGATTTTTCATTAGTCGATCTAGAACTGATCCTGTAACACTGTGCACTCAAAAACAAAATCAAATCAATAGGTTCAAGCACAGGATCATCATCTCCAACAAATTTTGACTCAATAAAACAGTTTTGACTCGATAAAACGACTGACTCTAAGAAAAACGAAAACAATAACAATGTCAGCAGACACCTCCCCCAGACTTGAACAACACTGTCCTCAGTGTTATCTAGCCTAGAGCCAGTGAAAGAAACAAAGAAAAAGGATAGAACGAAGAGAAACAAGAAATTACCATTCTGGAACAGTCGGTGTCGATCGACACACGGCATGGTATCGATCGATACCATGCTTAGATCGACTTTGTGAATTTTCATCCGCGATTGGTGTCGATCGATACCATAGGGGTATCGATCGATGCTTAGGCGATTTCGAGTTGCTCCTTGTTCATCCTGACACAGACTCAAAACAAACGAAAATAAAAATAAAAACGAATCAAAAACAGACTCACCAGTGGGTTGCCTCCCACCAAGCGCTCGTTTAACGTCAATAGCTTGACTGTAACGCCCTTCAGGCTGGATAAGAGTGAGAGCTTGCACCAAAACAGGCTCCATCACTTGATATTACTAGCTTCAGAGTTCTGCTTAGCATGCTGTCCACAAATTCCTGCCCTTTCTCTTTCAGCTCAGAAGTAAGAAGGACTATGGCCTTGGAGAATGGCTTCAAGGCTCCCTTGCATTTGACCTTGTAATCAATCGAATTCCCATCACACTTCTGAGGAATCAGAGTGACATGGGGATTCTCGACCTTTTTGTTCTTGGCCTTCTTCTTCTTTGTTGCCTTAGTCTTCTTCTTGGGGATGTTGGGCGGTTCAGCTGGAACGTCTGTGACAGTAGGCTCATCAGGAGGCTCTTCCAGAAGATCAATTGCTAGCGACTCTCCTGTGATAACCTTGATGCTAGAGGCACGTGTGGGAATACTCCTAGGTGGAATGACATCATAGTAGACATCACCGTCAATGTAAGAGAAAGATAGTCTCTTATTAGGTGTGTCTATGATCGCGCCTGCAGTAGCCATGAACGGTCGTCCCAGGAGTATAGGCATACGAGATATCGCACCCATCTCCACAACCTGAAAATCAGTAGGCACCAGACAGTCTCCTACTTGGACTAGCAAACCAGCGATTTCACCATATGGAAGTGAGGTGGAATCGTTTGCAAACGTGATAGATGTCTTAGGAGATAGAATAGTAGCCCCCAACTGCTCTGCAATTGCCTTTGAGATGACATTGACACTAGCCCCTGAGTCGACAAGAGACTCTTTGAAATCAACTCCTGAGATGGAGCTTGGTACTGCGAATTTCCCTGGGTCTTCCCTCTGTGTCAATTTCCGTGGTTGTAGTGAATTGCGAACTCTTTCTCCTATCACCTCACGTGATTTCTTGGCTTCTGGTTCTTTCTGCGAGGAGTATCGATCGATACCAGGTAGGGTATCGATCGACGCCACGCGATTTGAATCGTTTCTGACAGGTACATCTTCATCAGAAAGAAGCTCCACGTTCGGGTTATCCAGCATATACTGTAGTCTAGCAATCTCCCATTCCTCCCTTGTCAGCTTAGGAACCATAGGATAAGGCATCCTGGTTACATACACTCGTTCTGCAACGACCTTAGGCACCACAGTCGAAGTTTCAACTGTTTCCTCAGAAATCGCCCCGGTATCGACCGATACCAATGGGGTATCGATCGATACACGGGTTTTCGAATCCATTCTAGCAGGCGTCTGGGCTGGTATCGATCGATACTGGGAAGTATCGATCGATGCTTGTGCGATTTCAGGAATGGCTTCGAGATTTTCTGCACGTAAGCTGATGGCATTGACGTGTGCATTGTGTGATTGAACCGCCTTTCCCTTGGAATTTGCTGCAGTCTGAGCTACTTGCGTCTCCAGCATCCTGTGGCTCGTTTTTAGAGCTTCGATCCTTCCACTCAAATCGGTGTACAAATCATCCATCTTACCATTGAAGGTGGCTGTCATCTTCTCCTGCCCTTGAACCAGGTGTTCAAGCATAGCCTCAATCTTACTCTCAGGAGTTTTGGGTGGTGGGGATTGGTACCCTCCTTGGTGACCATAGTTTCGATTGGTGTTGTACCCAAATCGCTGACCCTGAAAACCAGAACCACCAATGTAGTTAACATCTTCCACTTCATTCTCAGCAGCGAAGTGGACGGCCTTTGTTGTCTTTCCCAGCAGAAGACTGTGCATAGAATCCAGCTGAGCTTTCACTTCAGCGATCTGCGACCCATCCTGATTACCAGCCAGCCTCTTGCGCTCGAAATCTGCGCTCTTGGTGCTACTACTAGAGGCAAAGTTCTCGATCAACACAATAGCATCCTCAGGATATCTGGTGTTGAAATTACCATTGCTGGAAGAGTCCAGACCCATCTGATATCTCCAATCTACTCCTCTGAAGAAGATACCCAGCAGCTGCACATCAGAGTATCCATGATGTGGACAATCTCTCTGATATGATCTGAATCTTGTCCAAGCAGCCTTGAACGCCTCAGTAGGTCCTTGAGAAAATTGGGAGATTTTATTTCTCAGATCTTCAGATCTTCCATCATCGTAGAAGTTAATCAGGAAGGCTCTCTTGGTGTCCTCCCAATTAGTTAGCGATCCAGGAGATAGCTGCCTCAGCCAGTAAGTAGCTTCTCCACCCAGAGAGTAGGGGAAGAGCTTGCAGAAGAGATAGTCGTAGGACACTCCATTGCTCTTAATGCTAGTGACCAAGTCCTCGAACCTCTCTACATGGTCCATTGGATGTTCATGAGGAAGACCATGGAAGAGATGCTGTCCTACTAGAGTGTAGTAAGCAGGTTTCAGCTCGAAGTCATTCCTCTCATAAGCAGGAGGACGAATCGCTGACCGATTGGCGAAAAACTGCTCTGGCCTGTTGCATTCACCAATCGTCCTTCCACGATTAACCACAGCATTCCCTGCGTTGGCGCGCCCAGCTGGCGCGACAATCTCAACAACCGCAGCAGGGACAACGATGTTACCAGCTTCATCAAGTCGCTGCCCTCTCTCATTACACACGTGACCCTCTTGGTCTCTCAGAATTCCAGCTTCATCAGCTCTTAAAACCACTGGGTTGTTCATCCCTGATGTTTGCTTGGTCTTTCTGTTTGTGCGTTCCACAAACGCTAGCTGTTCCAGTGACAGTTCAACTAGTTGTGTGCTCTTGTTGCTTCTGGTTTCACGAACAGGCATACACCTGCAAACAAAACACTAGGCAAAGCACGTAAGTAACCAGAAAAATACGTTGAGTATCGATCGATACCAAGTGGTGTCGACCGATACCAACAAAAGAAGACGACGAGTATCGACCGATACTACAGAGTATCGATCGATACCGACGAACTTAGTTGAAATTCTAAACTAAAATCTAATGGCAAATTGAGTCCCCGGCAACGGCGCCAAAATTGATATGCTCAATTTAATACCCTAAAGTACTAAAGCAGTTGTAATAGTATAGCTAGGGGTCGAACCACAGAAGACTCACAGAAACGCACAATAGATTCTATAGTGTCGAATTACGCTAAGCCAAACAGATGTAATTAAAAGCAGTGCAGAAATTAAAGGAGTTGTAAATCAATTGAGAAATATAGGCTCAGGGTTTTTCTCAGGAAATCAATGAATGCAGATAAACTAACTAACAGGATTCAGATTTAGCGCAGTTCTTGAACTCAATTCACTAAAATATAGCTAACCAACTCTCGTTGCGAAAACTATCTAAATCTAAATCCTAGGAATTCCAAATCTCTTTGCGAATCCTAAATTCTAAATCAGCTTTAATATCAGGTTTGATATGTTCACAAATCAATTAAACCAAATCTCTTTGCGAATAATCAATTTGCTCACCTAGGTTCTATCAGGTAATTAATCGCACTCTCGTGCCTAATCAATTATCCTAAGATCTAAGTTCCAGATTCGTCAACCTAGAATTAGCTATGAACACAACCTAAGGTGAAGAACTAATTCAGATGGTGAATCCTAAACAGATAATTAACCTAGCATTCAAAGAAATCCTTTATGAGAAAACCCTAAACCTAAAGTGGATCTACTCAGACATGGCAATTGAATCAAAAGACATGTTTGAATAAATCATCAATAGAATAGAAAGAAGGGTTTAGAGATCTGATCTCGGACGAAGGGAGATTCAGACTTGTCTCTCTAAAACCAAAGTAAAATCAAACTATAAAATAAAGCATAAAAAGGCATAGCCTAAACAGGTGGCTGAAAACTCCTATTTATAACCTAAAACACGATCTGGGGTCTTCTTGTAATTATTAAAGACTTCTGGGCACTTTTGCAATTCCTCAAGTCTTGGAAAACTCGCGGGTTGTGTCTTGCTGCGCTGAGTGTCGATCGATACCAAGGGGTATCGATCGATGCTCGACGTGAATTCAGGTTCTCAGCGACACGATCTTTAGCTCTGCTACAAACTGCTCCAGAAAGCTCCAATACTTCCAATAATCCTCCAAACGTGCTATGACCTGTAAAAGACTCTAAAAAGACTCCAAAATACTATAAAGACTCTATAAAAAGGACTTATATCATGGCTTAAATAGGGTAAAAACCATGATATATCAAAATGCTTAACTATATTTGTAAAAGCTATCATCTCTTTTGGTCATTCTATTTCCATAATTACAATTACAGGTCAAGGATGCAATAGCAAAACCAACGTTAATGGTCATTATGGGTTTAGAATCATGAATGAAGGGATAAAGAAACAATGTCTACACAATCAACAGTGACAAACAATAGCAAAAGTATTAGGATACCATATAATATACAACTACCTACTCTGCTTGGATAGTTGTCTATCTATTTCAATATATGTCTATAGTTGTCTATATGTTTGGATAGTTGTCTATTGTATAGTATCCTAATAAAAAGAATATACAGACCCTGACAAATGTTAATATTTGCTTTTAAATTAGTGTTTGAATCTTCTTCTCAAACATCATTGAAAATTAAATCATCGACTCACCATTACAAATTTCTGTTAAATGTGGCTATGGTTTCGAGTCGAGAGTATGCTTCAAGTCTCTCACGCTATGTGCCTCTATATATGTTGCTATTTGGACTCTTGAGATTCAGTGTAGCCGTGTAGGTTATTTAGGAGTATGAAACCGTTTAGTTGGGACAAAAGCTTTCACAAGTTTAACCCGCGAAACGCAAAAAAATCAATGAATAAGCCATTTCACACCAGGCAAAGGATCTCGTTAGGAAGATGCTAAACTCTGATCCAAAACAAAGATTAACCGCTGCTCAAGTTCTCAGTAAGCAACTCCTATTTTCAAAGACAAATGAATGAAGAAGCTCCTATAATTTCATTGAAATCATTTCTGATTTTTTGTAAAAGACCATCCATGGATCAAGGAGGATGGAGAAGCTACTTTTATCAGCAGTGAGTGAAACTTAATTCCCTTTCCATATAGTTTTGTTTTCTATCTACCGTTTAAGCTCTGTGTTTCACTCTCTTGCTTTTGCTCTCTCATTAACCAAACAATCCAACCCACACTTTTTTGAATCAGTGCGTGCGCTATCCAACAAACAAACATCTTAGTTTCTATAGGTACTTGAAAAGTTCCAATATAGATCCAACTATGCAAAATTTCATACAAATGGTAGAGGTATATTCTTCATCACTTCCAGCATATACTCAAATGTCTGCAATTTCAGAGAAAAATTACTTACATGGTAAGAAGAAGTCGGCGGCGGAGGAGGGACGGCGGCGGAGGAGGGACGGCGGCTAAACAAACTTAGTTGGGAAATCTACAAAACAAGAGACGGAAAAAAATGAGGATAAGAAAACGGGTTGAGAAGAGGAAGAGAAGAGGGAGAGAAGAGAAGGAAGAGGAAGAGGAAGAGGGAGACTTACCAGGGAGAGGGACGGCGGTGAAGATCGGCGGAGAGACAGAATCGGCCGTTTGAGAGAAGAGAGATCGAACAAACGAAGAAGAAGATGCGTATGTGGTATTTAGATCTAAGAAATTTCGACCACCTAATCGGTCGGAATTTGGTCGGGTTTGAAAATATCAAACCGCCAAAATATTTCATTTAGCGGCTAATTTCTGCGGGTTTTATTTCGGGTTGGTCGGAAATCAGTCGGTATTTCCGACGAGATTCCGACTAACCCATAATATTGCATGTTTTCTGATTGGTGGATATATTGTAAACACTCAGCATTTTTTCAGAAATATTCATATTGGTCGGAAATTGGTCGGAAATTCCCGACCAATTTCCGACCAATATGAATATTTCTGAAAAAAATGCTAAGTTTTATAATTAGAGGACATTTTCTAAGTATTAATATTGGTCGGAAATTAGTCGGAAATTGCGACCAAATTCCGACCATTTAGGGTTTCGAGTATAAAATACTAAATTTTCAAATTGTATACTGTTTAATAAACATGTAAACATCTTATGTCTAACAAATATGTGGCAAAGTAAACATATAATAAAATATATGATGTTTTTATAAATTGAAAGTATATCGAATTAAACCGTTCATAACGAAACATTCACTTTATATTTATACTTTTCGGTTTCTTTTAGGTTTTATAGGATATGCCCCAAAATTGGTTTAGTTAAGATATAAGGACATTGAATTCTTTCAAAATATCATATCTAACCATATTAAACATAGTCCAAATCAGATTTATGCTATTTGAGGTTTCGAAACCCCAAAGGGTCGGAATTTGGTGGGAAATGTCGAGGAATTCCGACCAGTTTCCGACCAAACCATTCCGAAGTGTTAAAAATTTAATCAAGAAACAACGTTCTTGTAATTAAAAAAAAAAGAAGCCATGATCAAAAACTATATATATATATGTGTAAAACAAAGGATGATCAAAAAACAACTTTAGCGCACAAAAAAAAAACAATTTAGCGGTTAATTTAGTCGGGTTTGAAAATATCAAACCACCAAAATATTGGTTTTATTTCTGGTTGGTCGGAAATCAGTCGGTATTTCCGACGAGATTCCGACTACCCCATAATATTGCTGGATATATTGTAAACACTCAGCATTTTTTTCAGAAATATTCATATTGGTCGGAAATTGGTCGGAAATTCCCGACCAATTTCAGACCAATATGAATATTTCTGAAAAAATGCTAAGTTTTATAATTAGAGGATATTTTCTAAGTATTAATATTGGTCGGAAATTAGTAGGAAATTGCGACCAAATTCCGACCATTTAGGGATTCGAGTATAAAATACTAAATTTTCAAATTGTATACTGTTTAATAAACATGTAAACATCTTATGTCTAACAAATATGTGGCGAAGTAAACATATAATAAAATATATGATGTTTTTATAAATTGAAAGTATATCGAATTAAACCGTTCATAACGAAACATTCACTTTATATTTATACTTTTCGGTTTCTGTTAGGTTTTATAGGATATGCCCCAAAATTGGTTTAGTTAAGATATAAGGACATTGAATTCTTTTAAAAGATCATATCTAACCATATTAAACATAGTCCAAATCAAATTTATGCTATTTGAGGTTTCGAAACCCCAAAGGGTCGGAATTTGGTCGGAAATGTCGAGGAATTCCGACCAGTTTCCGACCAAACCATTCCTGACCATTTTCCTCCTCTTGTTCCAATTGTGGTACTCGCCACAACCATCTACGGGAAAATGACCATTACCACCACATGAAACCGTCTTCTCAGCACCAAAATCTCTCAACTGAGTGATGATGTTATTCCCATCCGGCTCAGGAGGTGGACCATCAAATACTTTATTGTTCTTCTTAAACAATTTCGTGCTCCGACGACATGGATGATCATGCGGCAGAAATCGTCGATGACAATCGAACCAAAAAGTCTTTCGACCGTGCTTCAATTGGAACGCATCAGTGTTATCTTGACAATACGGGCACGCCAACCTTCCATGAGTCGACCATCCAGATAGCATACCAAATGATGGAAAATCACTTATGGTCCACATAAGTACCGCACGCATCGTAAAATTCTGTTGGACAGAAACATCGAACGCTTGAACACCATCTTTCCATAACATTTTCAACTCATAAATTAATGGCTGCAAGAAAATATCAAGGGATCTCTTAGGATGCTCCGGTCCGGGGACAAGAATCGTGAGGAACAAAAACTCTCGTTTCATGCACAAACTATGCGGCAAATTGTAAGGTGTGATGATTACTGGCCACAATGAATATTGTCTCCCATGTTTCCCAAAAGGGTTGAATCCATCTGTAGATAACTCGAGGTATACGTTACTTGGCTCAGCCGCAAAACTAGGATACACCTCTTGAAAATGTTTCCACGCTTCTGCATCTGAAGGATGCGCAATCTCTCCATATGAGTTATGTTCTGCATGCCATCTCATAGCTCCTGCCGTGCGCTCGGATTGATATAACCTCTTCAACCTATCTGTTAACGGCAAATACCACATCCGTTTATGTGGAACTGGTACTCTTCCACCCGTTTCCTGATACCGAGGTTTCCCACAAAAACGATACTTGCGACGGTTTTCGTCATTTCTCCAGTATATCATACAATTGTCGATGCACACATCTATCATCTGATACGGCAATCCAAGACCAGCTACAAGTTTCTGAACCTCGTAGTATGAAGCCGGTGAGAGATTATATTCAGGTAAAATATCTTTCACAAAATCAGCTATCGCATCCACACAATCCTCTGCCAAGTTGAAATCGGTCTTTATTGTCATCAACCTGCTTGCAGTTGATAAAGGCGATATTCCTTCTCTACATCCTTCGTATAGTGGATGCTTAGCTCCATCTAGCATATCAAAAAACTTCCGAGCTTCTAAATTAGGTTCCTCTATTCTAATACCATCCGGAACATACGATGCTACGTTTTCGCGATACGCATCATTCACCATCTGAACGTTTGCATCTACTTCCGGTGTTGGTTCCTCTATTCTACATGAATAATTAAAACCACTACAGTGATGTTGCACCATTGCATGAGTTTCTCCATGCGTATACCAAATCTTATAACTCGGCATTAACCCATTCCTATAAAGATGCTTCCATACTTCCCCAACAGAGACTAATCTATGATTCCGACATTTAGGACAAGGACAATACAATTTACCGTATTCCGACGTCATGCTATTGTTTGTCGCAAATGCCATGAATTCCTCAACACCTTGTGCATACTCATCCGTCAGTAAATTCGTCGCTGGACCTTGCCGTGGTCTATCCATCCACGATCGAAAATAATCTCTAGTGTTTGGATTTGAAGAAGACATTTTCTATTTTTTTGGTGTAAATTGTGAATGAGGGTGGTGTTGTATTTATAATTAAAATTTCCGCGGATTCCCGACCAATTTCCGACCATTGTAAAAATCCAAACGGCTAGTGCAACGGGCAGAAATTTAATCTAATTTCCGACCAATTTCCGACCAGTAAGGAATCCAACTAAATTCCGACGAAATATATACGTTAATATGCCTGTTGCACTAGCCGTTTCATAGCCGTTTGAATTTTTACAATGGTCGGAAATTGGTCGGGAATCCGGGAAATTTCCGACCATACTAATAACGAATATTTTGTCGGAATTTAGTCGGATTTCGTACTGGTCGGAAATTGGTCGGAAAGTTAATCCCAGTTCCGACCAATTTCCGACGCGTGTTAGTCGGTCTCCAATACGTCGAAAATCCGTCGGTATTTCCGATAAATTTCCGACCAACTTAAAATTATCGGGAATTACCGACCAATTTCCGACGGGTGTGTTTTAATCGGAATGTGGTCGGTATGTGGTCGGAAATTCCCGACCATTTTAAATTGGTCGGAAATCGGGATGTTTTCTTGTAGTGTTAGCATTATTATATCAATGTTAATTTAGGGAACTTGAAACAACTTTTTGATATTGCTGAAAGGTATTCTAAACAAATTCATCTTTTCTTGCTCAATCTATCTTTATTTATTTTGTTCTGTTATGAATTTTATACATAACGCATATGCATTCATTCATAAGGTGAAACAAGACCTTAATTCTATTTCGTATATTTTCCTTGGTAACCTAAATAAATTGGTATTCAAAAATTTTAAATCTAAAAAACTCTTAATGTAGAATTTAGGTCTTAATACACCAATAAATACATGCATATATTATGTATCAAATTCATGACAAAACGAAATAAATAAAGATCCGCTAAGGGAGAAAAAGTCAATTTGTTTATAGTAGCTTTTAACAATTAGTTCTTTCAAGTTTCAATAAACAATGGTATAATAATGACTATCTAATTTTATGATTTTAATTTATGACTTAATCATGATGTCTCACTGTCTTAGGGTTCACAAAAAGGTTCATAAAATCTAAATTTAGATTTCTTTCATTTATGGAAAAAATATTAGAATACTCAAATGCGCTTATGTGAAATATTGTTTGAGGTTTTTTTTAATTTTAAACTTTTACTTCTTTATGTAAATACTAGTTGGTGACCGCGATTCACGCGGAATTTTGTATTATTGTTTATTAATATGGTTATAAGAAAATTTGATATTGATAAAACTATCACCAAAATTCACATAAAGCACGATAAAGCTAATCATCTAATGTTCATTATCTAAATACGACATGATGCAATTGTCCAACAACCCGATTTACGAACATAGATCAATTAACACTTATAAAATTTTATACGCTAATTAGAAAACAACTCATACTTGTATGGGTTAAATGTTCATTCATTTGACATTATATGATTTTTGAAGCGTTCGACCTTATTTGAAATGTCCACATTCCTCTATCTCCTTTTAATTACACCAACACGACATATTGAAATATAAACCACCGTTTAGCTTGATTTAAACCTGACATCCATTTTTTATCTCGCTTCTCGTTTCTCCGGTTAGTTATGTGTTCTTTTATCTGATTTGAGCGTTCGATATAACTGGTTTATATTTTAATATGTCGTGTTGATGAAATTAAAAGGAGATAGAGGAATGGAAACCTGTCAAAAAAAAGTCGAACGCTTCGAGAAGCATATAATGTCAAATGAATGAACATCTAACCCATACAAGTATGAGTTGTTTTCTAATTAGCGTAGGGCATTTTATAAGAGTTAATTGATCCATATTCGTAAATCGGATTGTATGAAGATGGGATCATGTCGTATTTAGCTAAGGAGCATTAGATGATTAGCTCTATCGTGTTTTATGTGAATGTAACTTAACAGTGATAGTTTTGTCAATGTCGAATTTTCTTATAACCACATTAGTAAACAATAATACAAAATTTCGCGCGAAACGCGGTCACCAACTAGTTTTAATATAAATTAATTCATTCTCGTAAACTTACTAAAAAAATTTTAAAAAATTTCACTATGATATTTTTGATATTTTGAGAATTTCAATAAAAATTTAATCGAAAATAGTTATGTGATTGCAAATGAGACCGCATCATTCTGTACATAACACAAATTTATAATTTTGTTTTTATGTTCTTTAAAATGTAACAAAAAACTACACCCTAAATCCAAGCCCAACCACGTAACTTCCATAATTCCTCATATAAATAGGGTTTGGTTCCATTAATTTTTTAAAACCCATTATCATAAAAAATGTATCTGAAATTTGTTTTATGAAAAAAGAAAATCTAAAGTCAAATTTTTTTCATTTATACCAAACATTTCAGATTTTGCATTCATAACTTTGTTACTCGCCACTCCAATATGGGATCGTAATCAGGAAACCCACCAAATGTTGCTTTAAAGTCATAAAAAAAACGTTTTCTCAACTAAATTTGTTTCTCTCTTCTCCACAAGAACACAAACCCACACAGTTACTGAGAAGGAAAATAATCTCACTAGCTTAACTAAACACACAAAGTTTGGACTGCTCGAGTTTTATGTAGGGGTGTAAAAATGGGTTATGGGTCATGGGTCGACAAAACTTGATCCATAATCCATGACCCTAGTGGGGGTCAATTTTTTTAATCTTAATGGATTGATGGGTCAAATGAGTTATGGGTTAAATGAGTTATGGGTTAAATGGGTTATGAGTCAAACGGGTCATGTGTCAAATGGATCATGGGTCAAATGGATCAATTTATAATAGGTCATGTATCAAATGGGTGACCAGTTGGACCCATCATCATGACATCATTATGACATCATCATGACATCATCATAACATCATATCAATATTACTTTTCATACCATCATTTTTTCTCAAAAAGCAACGATCCATCATAGCTACTAACTCTTATGTTACATCAGCACCATACACTTTCATTTCTTTGCTTTCCGATTCTCTACTTGATTTTCTTATTTCTTAATATATTCTCAAATTACTTTCTATATATATAACATATGCAGAAATCTTTAGTTATTATTAGGAAAATTGTTCGTTAGCTACACGAACTATACGAGAATGCATGACTACACATCCGAACTAAAATAATGTGTTGATAACTACATAATCTATTGATATAGCATAGATACACATCCGAACTAACATGACTCATGTGCCCAACACCATGACCATCATTTTCTTTGCTTTCCCGGTGCACTGGTCGACAGAATCCAGCGCTGACCCGCATTAACTCATTAAATCCGACTCAAATTAAATAAAAACTTAAAAATGAAAATATAAAAACATAAAAAAATGACCTCCTCAGCTTCTTCTTCCTCGTCAATTCTGATTTACATATAGGATTTTGATTCGGTAGGTTCTCTCAATTTCATTGAATTCGATTCTTCCATTCATTTAATTTTTTAGTTTTGATGAACATCAAAATAGTGTGTGGTTAGGGTTTACGAAATTCCCAAAATCGTTTGCTAATTTGGGTGATAAGCGAATTAAGAAAATCAAATTCAAGCGAACCGCCATTAGCCCTTCTCGTCACTCACAATCATTTCTCGAACTCTCTTCTTCTCTTTCTCTTCGTCCCATAAACTTTCTGGTTTAAATTTTTCTAAAATCTACACGAAGTTCTTGGACGAATCACTCTGAAATCTCTTAACTAAAGATGTATTTTCCTCCTCTTATTCCAATTTTCTTTGATTTCCATCGGCGAGGCATCTCTTAACCACCACCATACCCACCACATCTACATTCATGCTTCGCCGTAGCTCATACAGCGTCGGTGTATTTCACAGGATGCGTGCTCGTTTTAGACGACAGAGTCGGAGTTTGGGTCTAGAGAGCAAACCACTGAACTTTTTTTTGCGTATAAGTAATGATTTGATCTTTGGGAAACCGTTTGAGATGTATTGTGGAACTTGTGGTGGTGGTGCTGATGCGGTAGCTGTTTTCGGTGAGAATTGATCGGAGCTTGGTGAAATTTTCAGTGAGAATTGATCGGAACTTTCTTCAAACTTTCGCTTTGGACCCTCATTGAAAGCGAAACTGATACAAATCGACTAAGGACCGTCTTGCTCCTCTAAAGGTGATGATCGGATAATCCTTGACTTCGAAGGATTCAAGAAGAAAGATGCTAAGGCGTGGAAATTAATCCGAAAATCTTTAGGCCCAATCTTTCGAGAAACACTTAGAAACGAGGCGGTGGCAATGCCGATGGGAAAATTCTGGAAAGAAGATGATAAGGCGTGACCGTAAGGTCGAAATTCCTTATGCCCTACTTTACGAGAAGAACGCTCACGATCAACGGATTGAAGATTACGTCAAAGAGTCGCGGAACACTCTAAGATTTAATCGAAATTGTTTCAAATAATAAAGCCTTCTATGAAACGAAAAGAAGAGTATAAAACTCGACAATGAAGAGAGAAAAAGATTGATAATTTGATTGATTGTGAAATGAGATTACAAGGGGGAGTTTATATAGAGAAGAGAAGAAAGAGAAAAATGAGTCAAAGTGAATTAATCACTTGCCTCGAAAATACAAAGAAGCAAATTACAAGAATTTGACCAAAGACTAGAATTACATAAAGGTTGAATTTCGAGAATGACCCATGGAATTCCCACCGAGAATTCCACCGAAAATTCCCGCGGAGTTCCCTTTCGGAAACGGACCGTTAGCGGAGTAAGCCGGTTGCCTCGTTAAAACCTCTTACGGAAAACCCATTGGGACAAAACCGTAACAGGAAAAAGAGTACAACGCAACTTACTCAACGGCCGAACCTTAAGAAGAACTCGATGATAAGGAGTTAAGGATCGGATGCGTAAGTTGATCCTCCTTGATCCGGATATCGCCAAGTAAGATCTGAAATGCTTCCGCCAACTTCCATGCCTTTGCGCGGGTGATTGTTCCTTCCGGTACGTGCAATGCCTCGGCTTGAACCTCCGTGTCCGGAATCATATCATCCTCCCTCTCTTGAAAAGGATTTGACCCCAAATCTATTTCATCTGCAAAATAAGGAATGATATCAGCAATGTTGAAGCTTGAATTAACGGCGTACTTAACTTGGAGATCAAGTTTGTAGGAGTTGTCGTTGATCTTTTCCAAAACGGTGAATGGTCCATCAACTCGCGGTTTGAGTTTGGAATTCCTTTCGTTCGGAAACCGTTCCTTCCGAAGATAGATCCACACAAGATCGCCGGGTTCGAACGTCTTTTTCTTCCGTCCTTTGTTGGCGTGTTTGCGGTATTGTTCCGTCTTGTGTTCGATGTTCGCCTTCGCCTTTTCCTGCATCTGCTTTACCAATTCAGCTCTTTTCTTTCCGTCCAAACTCACAAATTCACTCAAAGGAAGAGGAGTTAAATCAAGTGGAGTAAGCGGATTAAAGCCGTAAACAAGTTCAAATGGCGAAAACAAAGTAGTAGCATGTTGCGCATGATTGTATGCAAATTCTAAGTGCGGCAAACATTCTTCCCATGCTCTAAGATTCTTTTTAACAACAGTTCGCAAGAGAGTGCCTAAAGTCCTATTGACTACTTCAGTTTGCCCATCGGTTTCCAGATGACAAGTTGTAGAAAAACAAAGTTTTGTTCCTAATTTCGACCATAAGGTCTTCCAAAAATAACTTAAAAACTTTGTTTCCCTATCTGAAACAATGGTTCTAGGCATGCCATGCAATCGAATTATTTCCCTAAAGAATAAATCAGCTATGTTCGATGCATCGTCGGTTTTATGACATGGAATAAAATGTGCCATTTTTGAGAACCTATCAACAACCACGAAAATAGAGTCACTACCTTTCCTAGTCTTAGGCAAACCCAAAACGAAATCCATAGAAATATCAGTCCACGGTGCACTAGGAATGGGTAAGGGAGTATACAGACCTTGGTTTTGGCGTTTGGACTTAGCGTACTTACAAGTCGTGCATCGGTTGCAAATGCGTTCCACATCACGTTTGATATGTGGCCAATAGAAATGGTCTTGCACGATGTGAAGGGTTTTAGCAATACCGAAGTGACCCATGAGTCCACCGCCGTGAGCTTCCCTAACAAGTAAATCTCGCAAAGAGGAATTAGGAATACAAAGACGGTTCTCGTAAAACAAGAAACCGTCGCTTTGAAAATATTTCCCAAAAGCGAATTTAGAAGAGGAAAGAAAGACTTCCTGAAAGTAGGAGTCGGTTGCGTAAACATCTTTGATCATTTCAAACCCGAGAACCTTAGCGTCGAGTGTAGAGATTAGCGTGTATCTCCGGGACAAGGCATCGGCGACCACGTTTTCTTTTCCTTGTTTATATTGAATAACGTATGGAAACGTTTCAATAAACTCAACCCAACGTGCGTGCCTTTTGTTAAGCTTTTGCTGGCTCTTCAAGTATTTGAGGGATTGATGATCGGTGTGAATGATGAATTCCTTCGGCCATAGGTAATGCTACCATGTTTGGAGTGCGCGGACCAAGGCGTAAAGCTCCTTGTCGTAAGTCGGGTAATTGAGTGTTGCACCTCCAAGTTTCTCGCTGAAGAACGCCACGGGTTTCTTCTCTTGCATTAGAACAGCACCTACACCAAAACCGGATGCGTCACATTCAATCTCAAAAGCTTTAGCAAAATCAGGTAAAACAAGTAAAGGGGCGTGAGTAAGTCGGTTTTTGAGTAGTTGGGAGGCGTCCTCTTGAGCTTGCTCCCAACGGAATCCCACGTCTTTCTTGATGACCTCGGTTAAAGGCGCGGCAATAGTACTGAAGTCACGGACGAATCATCGATAAAATCCGGCTAAGCCGTGAAAGCTTTGCACATCGCCAACGGTTTTTGGAGTCGGCCAATCGCGGATGGCCTTGATCTTGTTCTCGTCAACCTGTATGCCCTGAGAACTCACAACAAAACCTAAAAAGACCACGTTATCTGAACAAAAAGAGCATTTCTTAAGATTGCCAAATAAACGTTCTTTCCTAAGCACATCTAGAACTAATCGCAAATGTTCAACATGTTCGTCTAGGTTCTTGCTATAAATTAAGATATCGTCAAAGTAAACTACCACAAAAAGACCTATATACGACCTAAGAACATGGTTCATTAAACGCATAAAAGTACTAGGCGCATTAGTTAGACCAAACGGCATTACAAGCCATTCATACAAGCCATGTTTAGTTTTAAAAGCAGTTTTCCATTCATCACCTTCATTCATACGAATTTGGTGGTAACCACTTTTTAGATCGATTTTAGTGAACACGCTAGACCCATAAAGCTCATCTAACATGTCGTATAACCTGGGGATCGGATGGCGGTACTTTACCGTAATGTTATTGATTGCTCGGCAATCCACGCACATTCGCCACATTCCGTCCTTCTTTGGTACGAGTAAAACGGGTACGACACATGGGCTAATACTTTCCCGTATATGTCCCTTGGCCATCAGCTCGTCAACTTGACGCTGAAGTTCCTTTGTCTCAACAGGATTGGTACGGTAGGCCGGACGGTTTGGAAGTGTTGCGCCGGGTACGAAATCTATTTGGTGTTCGATTCCGCGAATCGGTGGCAAACCGATCGGACCGTCTTCCGGGAAAACGTCGGAAAAATCCTGCAAAAGAGAAGATATGCTTCTCGGGATTTCCGGCTCAGGATTAGACATACTCGAAAGAGAATCCCTAAAGACTAATAAAACAAACGGTTGCCTAGAAATAAGAGCATGCTTAAGTTCACTTGGTTTGATAAGTAAAGATTCATTCACGAGTGGTTTATCATTTTTTTGGGATCCATCACTTTTGATTTTAAGAAAAGAAGTGGGTGAGGGATCACTTACAATTCTTTTACCTTGATTTTGTTCGAGCTTGAATTGGTCGAGAAATACCTCACGTGGAGATAATGGTGCCAAAATGATTTTTCGACCCTTATGCTCAAACGAATGCTTGTTGGTGAAACCGTCATGAACGGCTTTGCGGTCATACTGCCACGGACGTCCAAGTAAGATACGGCCAGCCTCCATAGGCAAAACGTCGCACACGACCTCGTCCTCGTATCGGCCTATCGTCAACGGAACCGAAACTTGCCGGGTAACTTTGAGTTGACGTTGGTTGTTCAACCACCGAAGATGATATGGTCGGGGATGTTTCTTTATCTCCATACCTAATTTTTCTACTAAAGTAGTACTCGCCACATTAGTACAACTACCACCATCAATAATAAGAGAGCAAACCTTGCTTTTAATCATGCAACGGGTGTGAAATAGATTCTCTCGTTGCTCGTTCTCAACGACCGGTTCTTGAGTAAGAAGGACTCGCCTTGCTACTAATAGCTCACCATCAACCGCATGCTCCTCATAATCATCGAAGATCGGGGCGGTTTTGGGTTCGTATTCCTCCTCGTCGTCGGTAACGATATCGCCGTTGGCAAGGATCATCATTGCTCGCGGATTTGGGCACTTGTTCGCCAAATGTCCTTTGCCTCTGCATTTAAAACATTCAATGTCACGATTCCGAACAACATTTGACTCACTCTTACCTTTGAAGTCATTTCCGGGTGAGCTCGGCTTATAATCGGCCTTTGGCTTCGAATCGATCCGGGGAGGGTAAGTAGACTTTTCTCCTTTCGGGTAACTCGGTTTAGAGTTGAATGTTGGGCGTGTGATGCCTTTGCGTTTGAGCTGCTGTTAGAATAAGACGGCTTTGTGTAACATCTCCTCGATGTTTTCGTAAGTCTCTATTTCAACACGGTCTTGTAGGTCGCGATTCATGCCGGCGATGAACCTTGCCATCGTAGCGTCTCTTTGCTCCTCGATATCAGCCTTTAGCATTAATTTTTCCATCTCCTGGAAATAATCTTCAACGCTCCTACTACCTTGTGTCAAACGTCTCAACCTTTGATGAAGATCGCGGAAGTAATGACTTGGTACGAATCGTTTATGCATTAGATGCTTCATTTCGTTCCACGTTTCCACCGGGTTTTCTCTATTTCTCCGACGGTTGGTCACGATTTGGTCCCACCAATCTACGGCGTAGTCGTGAAACTCCGTTGCGGCCAAACTTACCTTCTTTCTCTCGGAGAAATGTTGACAATCGAAAACAAGTTCGATTTTCTTTTCCCATTCTAGGAAGGCATCCGGGTCGTTCTTTCCATGAAACGCCGGGATCCGAAGTTTCATTCCACCTAAGTCGTCGTTTCGCCTTCGGTTTGGCAAACGCTGCTGCTGGTTTTCATCGAACGATCCGCTATAATCGTAGTACGGATTTTCCACGGGTTCGTGACGTTGAGGTCTATCTCGTCTATTTCTTGCCGGTTCGCGGCCAATGCTGCGATCGGATCGGTTTCCTCCGCCATGATTTCCGGGATTTTGTGCGGGTGTATGCACTTCTAAAGCGGCCATGCGATCACGCATTTCTTGAAGTAGCTGGGTGATGCCGTCGACCTTGTGGTCCATTCCTTCGACCTTTCGGTCCATGCCTTCGACCTTTCGGTTTATGGCTTCCTCTCGTGCTCTCCTTGACCGTGATGTCGCGGATTCGATTTCTTCGTCCATGGTACCTCGTAAGAAAAGAAACAAAGGGGTGAATGACAAATTCAAGAGAGATTAAAGAACAAAAAGATGATCTTTAAAAATTCTGAATTTTCGAAAACAAAAGGTGCTAATTAATTTTTTTTTTTTTTTGAATTTTAATTTTTTTTAAATTGCGGAAATTAAATAAACTAGGATCTAAATATTATATATATATATTTTTTTTTTTTGACTATGATTTAATTAAAAACGAAATTGCAGAAAATAAAAAAAAAGAAGATGAAGAGATAGAATTGATATCACCGATTTTGAAGCAAGTGTCTCTGATACCACTTGATACGAATCGACTAAGGACCGTCTTGCTCGTCTAAAGGTGATGATCGGATAATCCTTGACTTCGAAGGATTCAAGAAGAAAGATGCTAAGGCGTGGAAATTAATCCGAAAATCCTTAGGCCCAATCTTTCGAGAAACACTTAGAAACGAGGCGGTGGCAACGCCGATGGGAGAATTCTGGAAAGAAGATGATAAGGCGTGACCGTAAGGTCGAAATTCCTTATGCCCTACTTTACGAGAAGAACGCTCACGATCAACGGATCGAAGATTACGTCAAAGAGTCGCGGAACACTCTAAGATTTAATCGAAATTGTTTCAAAGAATAAAGCCTTCTATGAAACGAAAAGAAGAGTATAAAACTCGACAATGAAGAGAGAAAAAGATTGATAATTTGATTGATTGTGAAATGAGATTACAAGGGGGAGTTTATATAGAGAAGAGAAGAAAGAGAAAAATGAGTCAAAGTGAATTAATCACTTGCCTCGAAAATACAAAGAAGCAAATTACAAGAATTTGACCAAAGACTAGAATTAAATAAAGGTTGAATTTCGAGAATGACCCATGGAATTCCCACCGAGAATTCCACCGAAAATTCCCGCGGAGTTCTCTTTCGGAAATGGACCGTTAGCGGAGTAAGCCGGTTGCCTCGTTAAAACCTCTTACGGAAAACCATTGGGACAAAACCGTAACAGGAAAAAGAGTACAACGCAACTTACTCAACGGCCGAACCTTAAGAAGAACTCGATGATAAGGAGTTAAGGATCGGATGCGTAAGTTGATCCTCCTTGATCCGGATATCGCCAAGTAAGCTCCGAACTGCTTCCGCCAACTTCCGTGCTTTTGCGCGGGTGATTGCTCCTTCCGGTACGTGCAATGCCTCGGCTTGAACCTCCGTGTCCGGAATCATATCAGAAACATTTCGCTTGCCCCTCTTGAAATCGATGGTGGTCTTCTTCGCCGGAGAAGATGAAGCAGAGAACGTGGCCATGTAGATCTAAAGGATCTCGATCTCCACGGCAAGCTCTAGTGGCGGATGTGTATTTTAATTTCAATCGAGATTTTTGGAATCGAGCTTGTGAAATTGTTGACCCAAAGAATGAGGTGAACGAGATTTAGGATGTTGATTGTGACTAGACAGAAAGAGTCGGAGAATTTGTTATTGCTAAGATCAAATTCTTGAAGAGAATCTATGGTTTTGAAGGAATTTGAGATTTGACCAGAGCAGTATGAATTTTCGTTGAAAAAAAAAAAAAGAGTCAACGCGGGTCAACGCCGGAGTCAGTCGACCAATACACCGGAAAAGTAAAGAAAGTGATGGCGTTTTTTAGAAAATTGTTTATGATTATTTAAATATTTTTAAAATGATAGCGTTTTTATTTTTTGTAGGTCTTATGGTGGATTCGATCAAGACCGTCAGAGGGGTACTGACGCAGGTCCTAGCCAGAGCACTGTTCGGGACACAGAGAGTGCGGCTCAACCGAGGATCATGACCATCGAGGAGCTCGTTCAACAGCCGGGACGAGAACTACTCAAAGTTCTCGATCTGGAACTCCGGATTCCGAGATCTACTTGGTAATAATTTTTTTTTATTCTTAATTATTTATTTTTAAATTTGATAACCGTTATTTAATTATTTTTTAATAGGTTTGGAATCTCCGGGAATGGCATCAGCAAGTCGGTTCTCAAGATGTTGCACATCATCCTCGACAAACCATACCCGGAATTTTCGGAGGTTCCGACTGACGAACAAAACATGTGGTTTCGTACGTTTGCGGTAAGTACGTAAATCTTTATTTATTTTTTGTAATATATTTTGAGATTTTTTTAACATCTATATTTCTATTTCTTTTGTAGCAAGAGTTTAATTGGCACCATACGATCACAAAGACGGTGGAGACGAAATTTTTAAAGGAGGTTAGGACGCAATTCTCGCGCCACATGAGCGAGTGGAATAAAGCTTAGAAAAAAGGGAAAGATAAGCCAAAAGGCTTGAACAAGGATGTGTTTATGGAATTCATCCCGTATTGGCAAAAGGAGAAGACCATAGCTCTATCTCAGACTAACTCCCAGAACCGGAAGAGTCGCCGAGGCGGAAAGGGAGAAGCTATCCACAACAACGGGGCAAAGAGTTTCTTGACAACCGAAATCAAAATGGTAAGTATTTTTGCGGTTTTTAGTTCTTTTTTTTATAAGAAAACGATTATCTTTAACGGTTTTAATTATTTTGTAGACGGAGGAAAACGGCGAAGCTCCCGATCTTTAACGATCCGTCGAAAATTTCCGAGGGATTTCCGACGGATTTTGTTTTCCGACAAACTAGAACCGACGGCCAACATTCGTCGGAATCCCGTCGGAAATGGCCATTTCTGACGGGATTCCGACGGATTTGGTCGTCGGTTCTAGCATGTTTTCTTGTAGTGTAAATTTGTGTTGTAGACTCTCTTGGGAAGCTTCTTGAGCTCTCACCAATCAAAGCTCGTCATGGAAAATCCCAACGGCTAGATTAATAGGAGAAAATGGAATCCATCGATCGGATCATTTAATGAACATATTACATACTCCCAAAAAAAGGAAATTAAAACCTTACTCCAATTTCTATTATATATACACAACCCTAAACCTTAATTTGTTGTCTTCACTATTATTCATATAGATTTTACTCACGCAACAATGGATTCTTCTTTTTCTTCTTCGAGAAAGACAAAAACCAAATTGTCTGTGAGAAATCAAACCCGTTTCAAGAAATCATCCTTTTCTTCCACGAAGAACACGAATATTTCTATGAGAGAACGTACCATGCTCAACAAAGCTTATGAGCTCTCGACTCTATGCGACATCCAAGCCTGCGTTCTCTATTACGGTCGTGACGGCGAACTCATCAAGACATGGCCCGAGGATCAATCCAAGGTCAGAGACATGGCCGAGAGGTTTAGCAAGCTAAGCGACAATGAAAAACACAAGAAAAGCACCAACCTTTCTCAATTTCTGAACAAGAAGATGAACGACGAAAAGAAGAGATCTCTCGATAAAAACGACAACAAATTCTCAGATAAAGTCTTAGAGATGGAGCATTCGTTGGAGACTCGTTTACGGATATTCCAAGACAAGCTTCGACGGCTTCTTCCAAATCAGAGCCTTGCGGTTTTATCCGATTGTGGTGCATCAAGGACCAAACAAAATCACAACTTTACAGATTCTTCAAGGACCGAACAAAATCACAAAATCACAATGGATTTATCAACTTCGCTGATTGACGATCAGAGCCTTGCGGCTGATTCATCCGGCTTCACAACACATTTATCTCCGTCGCTTTCTCATCATCAACAGTGGACAGAAGAATCATTAACGAATCATCATCTCAGTGGCGGATTCGCAACTGATTCGTTGAATCATCATCAGAGCAAGTTTTCAATCTTTCTCTATAACCATGACAACGGCAACTTCTCTCAACTCGCTGACTCTGTCTCAAGCTTTGACCAAACGACGGCTCCTTACAACATGGTGATTCCTCCTCAGATGCAGACACCAAACCCACTTCTCCACTACGATCAGTTCGCGGTCTGGAATCAGACACCATCTTTTGGTATAATTAGGTCTTGCACACAAGATATGATCTTCTGACTAGGTCAGCAATTTTTTTGTATTTCTATTTGCCATTGTTCTTCTCGAGCCTGGAATTTGTTATTTGTTTATTTTCCATATATCTTAAATTTAAGCTTAAATTTATAGACATAATGATAACATAAGTAAACACTTAAATCTGGCTGACTCTAATTTGCCACATAACCAAAAAAAATGAACACAGTTTGTATCGGAACAAAATTTAAAACATGAATTTTACGAGTCGGATCTCATTGATATTCGGCAGTCTTGGTCTTGAATTCTTCCAGCAAATCCTCGATGCTCTTCACCGAGTGGGCTGCACTGTCTCTCAGCCGAACATTCACCTCAAAATGTTGAGTCCAACAAAACAAATGGTCTTGAAATGTTCAGACAAAACAAATTAGTTAAGCACGAGAGACTCTATATAAGGAATAGGCCAATCACTAACATGTCCTGTCTTAGCCTAAGTTTCACCCACTACCAGTATGTAGTTGTACTGCGCAAGCTGAGCTTCTCGCACCACAACCGTCACTCAACTCAATATTAGGAATCGCCAGCCAACCACAGAACAAAACTTAAACATGAACCCCAAAATTGTTACCTTTTTATCAATCTTCATGTCTGTTATGTCCGCATCAACATAGTACTCAGCTTCATGAATTCGTTTTTTCACCTGTTTAAATGTATATGACAAAAGAAAAGCAAATAAGTTGATAGGAACCAAAGCCAGAAGGGCCATTTTCCTTTGTAATGCTCCAACAATATGGCAAACATACGTTCCACATATCCAAACACAGCTCTATGTATCATTACAGGTCAGTTGAGTATTCCAATTTGAAGCGATCCGGAAGTTGAAAATCAAGCTGATATGAGGCGACAAGAAACAGACAATCAACTCCTGCACTGACTATGCAAGAAAAAAAAAAGGAAACAAGGAAAGCTAAAAAGAGTTTGGGAGCACACTGGAATTTCCTATTCATTGCATCAGAAACTGTGATGTCTATCTTTGGGCCATAAAATGCTCTGTCTCCTTCGTTCTGCTGCCATTTTTTTCCCAAAACATTTAACGCTACTTTGAGATCATTTTCAGCTTTATCCCATGTTTTTAAAGATAGACATCACAGTTTACATAGCAAAAATTAAACTTTGGAGCAAGTTCTTCTGTCATAGAAAAAATCAGCACCGAATAATCTACTAGAGAGTTTTGATACTCTGTTATCCAGTGAACTTTAATTTCTACTACTAATATCATTCGTAGATCTGTTTTTTGATGATATCAAACTAGATAATTGACAGCAGAAAAATGAGGCCAAACAACAAATTCAAAGAGGACATATATGAATGAATGGTGGTTAGGGGGGCATAACAAATTCAATGATATCTATACACAGCTTAACCCACCTTAAAATCATTATCAGAAAACATCTTGAGTGAATTATTATCAGAAAACATCTTGAGTGAATTAATATCTTTCAAATCTACAGAAATACACCATTTCCAAACTTATAATTATTTTTTACACTTATAAGTTATTTTTTTGCTAAATTTTAGGATTGTAGATTTAGTTTTTTGGATTTAGGGTGTAGTTTTTTTGCTACATTTAAAGAACATAAAAAATAGATTATTAGTTTGTGTTATGTATAGAATGATACGGTTTCACTTGCAATCACATATCTATTTTTCGATTAATTTTCTGTTGGATTTTCAAAAATATCATAAGTGGATGAAAATCTAAGTTTTTTAATAAGTTCACGAGAATGAATCAATTTATATTAAAATATCTAAGAAATTTAAATATGAAAAAGGACACAAAATTTTCTTGGTGCATAGGAAATAGAAAGATAGAGGGCACAATCATCTTCTTAGTCCACATAGAAAAAAATAAATAGAGGTTGAAGAGGAGGGAGAAATATTTTCGTTTGTATTGTTTCTCTATTTTATCAGTGCATAAATGACCACTCACTCTATTTTTATTATTTTTTCTAGTGTTCAAAAAACCAATTTAGGCGGCCGTATGTGCGTTTTAAAGCATTAAATATTTGAGTGTGAAAACAAAAAATATTTTGATTACGTTTAGAAATATGAAAAGAAGAATGCGAAAACAATGAATGGATGAAAATTATTGAAAGTCGGAGAAATTATGACGAGATATATAAAAAAAAAATTTAAACGTAATTTAAACAGAAAAAGCTAAAAAGAAATTTAAAATATCATAATTTTAGTCATTCATGACAATTGTTAATCATTCAATTAAGATAAATTTGATTAGTTGACTATAAAAAAAGCGGCCCAAAAACAATTATATTACAGTTAATCACCATTAAATCTAAATGGTCATATGTAGCTATACAACTAATTAACTCAAAAATACCAAAAATGCTTCTGCCACTACCATCCTTCTCTTTTTGAAATACACATAAGAAAGAAAATGATAGTATTGGAAAAAGCATTTTGCCATTTTAGAGTTAATTATATGTATAGTTATATGACCATTTGGATTCAATGGTCATTGGATGTAGTATAATTGTTTTTGACCCATTTGTTTTTTTTGGTCAACTAACCAAATTTAATTAATTGAATGACTCACAGTTGTCATAAATAACTAAATTTATGACCTTTTAAATTTCTTTTTACATTTTTCTGTTTAAATTACTTAAGTGATTGCAAATGAGACTGCCTGATTCTATACATAACACTAACTAATAATCTTTTTTTGTTTTTTTTTATGTTCTTTAAAATGTAAGAAAAAACTACACCCTAAATCCAAGCCAGAACACATAACTTCCATAATTCCTCATATAAATAGGGTTTGGTTCCATTAATTTCCATTAATCATAGAAAAATGTATCTGAAATTTGTTTTATGAAAAAAAAAAAAAAAACTTAAGTCGACGTAAACCCATTATCATAGTGATTTCCATGATTTAATAGACGTAAATCATGTTCTATAATCTATTCACCGAGCTACAAAAAGCACGACACAGGCAAAATTTATTAAATTTCCATACAAAACATCAGATTGTGTACGTCCTGCAGCTTTCCTAGTACACCATCTTCATTGAATATATAAACCATTTTTACAGATTTTCAGGAAGTGATTAACAGTAATTAAGTTGTTGGTGTCAAGATCCTATAAGTTCAAATCAGAGCTAAAGCATTAACACTTGATGTAAAAGAAAAATAACTTACCTAAATCCAGCTTTGAGACCACTGATCCAATCAGAGCTAAATCATTAATAATTTTTTTGTCTTTCACAGATCCAGTCTTGCTTGTAGCAGTTGAGTCTTCCTTTGACATTATTCTTTATACCCTGAAACGGGACAAGCTCTCTGCTTCATCCATTTTAGATTTGGACAATTATGTATTATCAGAAAACACATTTTTGACGGAAATCACATGTTAAACACACATTTTTGACGGAAATCATGAGCTGGCGAGAACAAAAACTAACAAAAAGAGAAAAAACGAAACAGATAAGTAAAGGGACAATTATGTCTTATCAGAAAAGCTTGATACATGGAGGTGAAACCGGAAGCATGGAGGACTTGACGCAAAGAACATGACAACTTTAAGGACTTGTGTCTTCCTCTTTTAACTCTTTCTTAAACTTTTGTCGTCTAAGCTGCTTAGACTAAGCACCGTCGGCTCATAAATAGTCTCAAGAAAAGGAACGGCGCGTGCGAGATAAGACAAGTGACGTGATTCTTCTTTCTGTAATCTTTTTACAGCTCACGTTCAACACTCGTGTAATATGAATTTAGTACTAATAGATTTTATCACATCATAAAATAAATATCAGAATATTCTCTCTTTTTTTTTTTAATACCACAGGATATTCTTTAGTCTATAAATGTTAAAATCAAATTTGCTTCACATATATATATTTACCGTTGGACGACAAACAAATAATATATATTTGTTCTTGATAAACGTGTTGAACTCGCGGATGGTTTTTTGGTATGATGATGATAATAGAAATGTCTATTTTTATTAAATTATTTACAAGTTGTTTACAAATTGTAAGTTTCTTTTATATAAGAGGATAAAATTTTGGGCTAGGTTAATAATTTTTAGTTTAGCTGACTTTATGTGAAATTTTCTATACCTTAAACTCTAAATAGACTTCAATCGAAGTCTGTTATATCCCAAACTCTAAATAGACTTTACGTTAAAGTCTCAAAGGCTAAACAGACTTCGCATAAAGTTTGTAAAATGGTACATAAGTTTGCTAAACATAAACTCTAAATCAAATATTTCTGATTTAATAGTCAAAACCCTAAATAAAAATTTATATAAAAAAAATAAAATCGTTTAATATATTCATAATTTAACACTTATATGCAAATTTAACATTTTAAATAAAAATTTTATAAACCCCAAATCTAACCCTAAGTGTAAAAACATGATTTCCAACCTATAATGTCAAACCCTAAGCGATATATCAAACTCATAATTATGAGAATTCATAGATATATTCATAATTAAATAGATAACTCAAAATTTAACGTCCCCTTTATAGTTAACTAAACTATATAAACCGAACCATAAACTATAATCTCTACAAATTTGTTTACCCTAAACCCTACGCACTTTATCCTAAACCATAATTCATTAGAACCATATACTCATGAAACTTATAAATATGAAACAACAATAACTACCGACACATGACCAAATGAATATTTAAACATATGGTTATCCACAAGATTATTTGGTATGTATTATGTATTCATTTCATTAGTAATATGTATGAGACTATAACATAATTTATCTTTGTTGGTTTAATTTGATTCAATTGTATGAAGTTTTAATTGATATACATCACAATTGTTTATATTTAGTTTATGTAAACAATTTGTTATTTTTATTATTTTTTAAAATTTAAATATAAGATTTAAGTAATTTAAATATAAGATTTAAGTACATATCATAATTTGTTACGCATACTATAAAGTAGACTTCTTTAGTACTTTAAGACTTCGCAAAGTTACAACCGTAATTGAGACTTTTGTTTTTTGTTTGGTCATAAGGTAGATAATTGTAATTTCCCTACCTCTTTGAGTTACTTTTGCTTTAAATTGAATAAATTGTCTACTTTTGAATTTAGAATCAAATTATATGTCATTTTTAGAAATTCCCGCCAGATTTAAACACATCAATTTAGATTTATACACATGTAAATAGATTTAAGTTTTAAAAAAATTATCAAAAAGTTTAGATTTTTAAATTAAGTTTATATAATTTCATTAAATAGAAATAAAATTTTAGAGTAACGTTTATTAAAGTAAATAAACATATAGATAAAACTATATTATTATATAAAATGATATATATTTTTTGACAGCATATAAAATGATATAATATCCAAAAATGGAAAAAATAAAAAAGGAAACCAAAAAGGAGAAAAGAAAAATAAAAGGATATAATTACATTAAAGAGAAATAAAAATATAGATTAAACTATCATATTACATAAAAATGATATAATATCATACAAAATGGGAAATAAAATTAAAAAGGAAACTAAAATATAAAAGAAAAATATATTATTTCATTAAAAGGAAATAAAGTATATAGATAAAATATAATTAAATAAATTTTAAACTATCTTATTATATAAAATGATATAATTTCATACAAAAACGGAAAAAATCTTAAATAGAAGAAACATTTGACCAAATTTGATTAAAAATCAAATAATAGAAGAAAGTATGAGAATGAAAATAAATAAATGATTATTTGGGTTTCTTTTGTGAATTCTCCTTTTGTATTACACTTTAGATAATTATATATGAATCACATTAAGACACAAGAGCTTTAAGTTTTGTGTCTTCTTCGCTTAAATTCTTTCCTTGGTTTTGTGTCTTCTTCGCTTAAATTTTTTCATATTCAACGTTTCCATCTTTTTCATTTATTTCGATTTGTCTTTTTCTCCACTCCCCAACGCCTCATCTCTCTTTCATCCCTCCTAATATCAATGGTTCTGGTTCTGATTTTGCTCTTTTAGATACGATTGTTTATGATTCTCTTGTTGGAATGGCTCAGGTAAATAAGCAACTATGAATGTATATATGAATCCATGGAATGTATTGCAGTCTTCAAATAATGGTTTCGTTTTCTTAATACAATCGTTTTTTGCATCATGTTCTTCGCAGAGTTTCTCCATGAGATGTACACTTACCTCATGAAGGCCATGGAAATTTAGGCTCGATTGATGCAGACTCGACGTGAGTGACTTTCAGCAAATTGATATGTTCTTTATGCAATCTTTTTGTTTCATTTTGTTGAGCTTTTCCTATACTCTTTAGTGCTTCTCTCACCCTCTGCGTTTCATCTTTTCATGAAATGGTCATGTATTTTGTGTAGTATCTTCTCTTTCAGGGCATACTTTGATCGAAAAGTTTGGATTCCAATTTTTAAAAACTAAATTTGATGGAAGAACGTAAGATTGTTTAAAAATACTCTTATTTACAGTACATACAATGATTTTGAAAGTCGTGGACCCGTGGTAACGAGGTTATTAATGCAGGCAACCTATTTTTAACGGATATAATATGTTTGTTATAGAAATTAGTTGTGCTTTGACTTAAGACGCCAGTTTCCTCTCCAAAATATTTTAATCTCTAAAATTATCTTTGCTGTTTTAGATAAACAGGTGAGGATTATCATTCTTCATTACAAAAGACATGACAATGATGAGATGTACCATACAATGCACTTTGTGATTATGAGATGATCAAGTCAATTGTGGTATGTACTATTCTAACTTTTATGTATGCAGTTCTAACTCTATAGGTAACACCGACATTAGAAAAAAACAGTTAATTTTTTACGGACAAACCCGTCATATATCCTTTATAAATGGTTATTTCCGATGGATTTTAACCAAAAATTTTTCATCGATATTGAAACTAAATATTTGGCGTAAATTACTATACGTCAAAATTTTCCGATGGAATTTACAATATCTTGATATTAAATATAAAGTTAACATATTAAATAAAAAATAAAAATAAATAAAAATACCTTCGGAAGATCCGCCCGAAACTTCCGACGGGTTATATCCCTCAGATGAAACCATCAAAATTCTAATAAAAAATTGTGAAGGGTTTATATCTATTGGAATTTCCATTAGAATTTCTCTTGTTTTCTTGTAGTATAAGATTTTCACAATAAGATTAAAGCTCCAAAATTACTTTTCCTAACAGCATAGATAAATATAATATTTTATAATTTATAAGACTATGATCAAACTTTTTTTCTTATTGCCATTTTTTTGGATTAAGCCACAATTTTCCAGTCATGATTTATGAATTTTATATATAAATATAAGCAAAACATACATGAATTCAAAATTAAAATAAATAAAAATTTATCATGATAATCAAGTTTTGGAAGTCTCAAAGGTCCAAGACAGAGTCGATCGGTGTCCGAAAATGTTTGTGGCATAAAGCAAAAAAATAGAATATTTTTTTTTTCTATAATATATGATATTTTTAAAACTAAACATTTTGAATACAAACCTTATCTTACTAATTTTTTTAATATAAAATATACATTATCTAATCAGAATATGTATATTTAGTATAATAACATTGCAGAACACATATTAGAAAAAGTAGATATTTAGTAAAAACTAATGTTTTATAAATTATAGAGTATTCCTCTAGTTTTATTATATTCATTATATATATTTATTTAAATCTGTGAAGGGTCGGGCCTGTCCAAACACATAACTTCCTTAACTCCTCATATAAATAGGGTTTGGTTCCATCAATTTCTTAGAAAAACCATTATCATTGAAAAATGTTCCGAAATTTATTTTTGAAAACAAAACAAAAGTCAAGTCCAAATTTGGTTTTTTTATGTTAAACATTTAAGAACTTTACTACTCGCAATTTTCAATATAGAATAGTAACCCAAGAAAGCCACGAAATATTTGCTTTACAATCATTACAAATCCGTTTTGTCATTCTTCACTTTTTCTCTTTTATCTAATCTGTATATGTATATTTAGTATAATAACATTGCAGAACACATATTATAAAAAGTAGATATTTAGTAAAAACTAATGTTTTATGAAGGGTTGACTCTGGTACAGTATCTCTAGTATACATCTTCCTCGATATACACCCTAGACTGTTCGCTTCTTTTTTACATATCCCGAACAAATTTATTTTTTATTAAACATCACGAATTTAACATTCTCTTATAATTGAAACATAACGACTGAAAATTTTGATTGAGTTTAATAAACCGATAATCGTGTTTAAAAAACCGCGTTTAAAATAATCCGACCCGTTTAATCCCTAACCCGACTCCCTAACCCAAACTTATTAAAAATCAAATTTAATTTGGAGACAGAATTATGGTTCTATAGACGAGAGAGAAAGAGAAGGGAAAAAGAGATTTCATCAATATTTTCTCCTAACAAAATCTAAGGTTCGTTTATATGAGAAAACAAAATAAATAAGCACCGTCATGGAGGTTTATGAATGAAGTTTAATAGTTCTTTGAACTTGAGTTCTTTTAGTTTCGTTTGTTATTTTCTGGTTTTGTAAACGTGAATGGCGGTTTTTGTGATTTTGAAATCTTTGAACAGTAAGAAGATTGATTTCTAAGAAAATTCTCCTTGAGCTCCACAAACCAAAATCCTGACAGCAATCTGAGTATCTTTTGTTTCGACTCTTTCTCTCTCTCTCACAGACTGTAAGAAAAAGAAGAAGAAAAATCAAATCTTTGAAATCAATTTTTGATGAAGAACAGCATTCGATGAAATCAATTAGACGATAACATCTAATTAAGGACTTTAAAGCAAAATTAAATCTAAGATGAAATCTAATTTGATGTCTAGTGATACCTTATTTGATGTTCTGTAATTTTTGGTTTTTTACATCTAACGGGTCGGATTAGAGGTTAAATGGGTCGGATTATTTTAAACGTGGTTTTTAAACGCGATTACCGGTTTATTAAAGTCAATCACAATTTTCAGTCGCTATGTTGCAATTATAAGAGAATGTTAAATTCGTGATGTTTAAAAAAAAATAAAAATTTGTTCGGGGAGTGTAGAAAAGAGACGAAAAACTAGGATGTATATCGAATAAGTTGTATACTAGAGGTAGTGTACCAGAGTCAACACTTTTATAAATTATAGAGTATTCCTCTAGTTTTATTCTATTCATTATATATATTTATTTAAATCTGTGAAGGGTCGGGCCTGTCCCAACACATAACTTCCTTAACTCCTCATATAAATAGGGTTTGGTTCCATCAATTTCTTAGAAAACCCATTATCATTGAAAAATGTTCCGAATTTTATTTTTGAAAACAAAACAAAAGTCATCAAGTCCAATTTTGTTTTTATGTCAAACATTTAAGAACTTTACTACTCGCAATTTTCAATATAGAATAGTAACGGAAGAAAGCCACAAAATATTTGCTTTACAATCATTACAAATCCTTTTTATCATTCTTCACTTTTTCTCTTTTATGGAGAACACAAAATAACACAGTTACTAAAAGGATAAATAATCTCAGTAAATAAACACACACATAGTTTGAATTGTTCGAATCTTCTGTTACGCCAATGCCACATCCTTCATTGATTTGCTTTCCCATTTTATTCTTCAAAGAAAATATATTACTAAAAGTATTTAATTTAATTAAAACAATTTAACCTCTTAATGTAACTAGTCGTTGTTCAAAAAAGGCTTGTTTTTTTTATTAATATATTCTCAAATTATTTTTTATATAAATAACATATTCGGAAATGTTTACTTATTATTAATAATATGTTATTGTAGTGAGTAACAGAAAGAACACTAATACAGGAATTTTAATTTACTTTAGAAAATGTATATTATAATTTTCAAAAAGTAAAACTAACTTTTCAATCGCACTTGGATTTATTTTGCATATTCATATATAAACACATAAAAAACTAACAGTCTGGAATTCAAAAAACTATAAAAATATTTTTCAATAAATGTTTTTAAGGATCTTAATATTTCCCTCCTTAAACGTTTGTTATAATGTTAAATGGAAGAAATGTAAATTTTTGTTATGAACCTTATAAAAATAACGAATCGTAATTAATCATAAAGTAGATAATTAGCATTATTATACCAATGTTAATTTAGGGAACTTGAAACAACTTTTTGATATTGCTGAAAGGTATTCTAAACAAATTCATCTTTTCTTGCTCAATCTATCTTTATTTATTTTGTTTTGTTATGAATTTTATACATAACGCATATGCATTCATTCATAAGGTGAAACAAGACCTTAATTCTATTTCGTATATTTTCCTTGGTAACCTAAATAAATTGGTATTCAAAATTTTTAAATCTAAAAAACTCTTAATGTAGAATTTAGGTCTTAATACACCAATAAATACATGCATATATTATGTATCAAATTCATGACAAAACGAAATAAATAAAGATCCGCTAAGGGAGAAAAAGTCAATTTGTTTATAGTAGCTTTTAACAATATCAATTAGTTCTTTCAAGTTTCATTAAACAATGGTATAATAATGATTATCTAATTTTATGATTTTAATTTATGACTTAATCATGATGTCTCACTGTCTTAGGGTTCACAAAAAGGTTCATAAAATCTAAATTTAGATTTCTTTCATTTATGGAAAAAATCTTAAAATACTCAAATGCGCTTATGTGAAATATTGTTTGAGTTTTTTTTTTTAATTTTAAACTTTTACTTCTTTATGTAAATACTAGTTGGTGACCGCGATTCGTGCGGAATTTTGTATTATTAATGTGGTTATAAGAAAATTTGATATTGATAAAACTATCACCATTAAGTTAAATTCACATAAAGCACGATAAAGCTAATCATCTAATGTTCATTATCTAACTACGACATGATCCAATTGTCCAACAACCCGATTTACGAACATAGATCAATTAACACTTATAAAATTTCATACGCTAATTAGAAAACAACTCATACTTGTATGGGTTAAATGTTCATTCATTTGACATTATATCACTACAAGAAAACAGACATTTTGCAACGAATTTTTGCGACGATTTTATTTCGTTGCAAATTGCAATCGTTTTTACGACGACTTTACGACGATTCTTAAAGACGTCGTAAAATCGTCGCAAAATTGGGACGAAAATTTTCGTTGTAAAATCGTCGCTAATTACCGACGACATTACGACGATTATCAAAATCGTCGTAAAATCATTGTAACTTAGCGACGATTTACCGAGGTTTATATAAAACGTTGTAATATCGTCGTAAAATTACCCACGAATTAGCAATGATTATTATAAGTTGAACTTTACATCGATTTCCCAACGATTAATTAGTTAGGTGAGCACGTTTTAAGTTCACGGTGTTCGGTTAGGTAAACATGTTTAATGTCGTTGTAAAGTCGATGTAAACATTTTTAGATTCGTTGTAAAATCGTTGTGAAATCGATGTAAAATCGTAGGTAATTCGATGGTAATGAAAATAAAAATCTATATATAGTGGCCAACTTCATAATAAAAATTTCATATTCAAAAACATTTACTTCTTTCTGACCAACAAAAAATGTCAATATACGAAATTAGAAGATGGATGTATAATCGTCTTAATTCAGAGGGATCGCTAACAAAGGAGTTCAGTGATGGGGTGGAAGGATTCATGCATCAGGCATGAAGTATACATAATACGATTATCAGTGGTAAGATGTAATGTCTTTGTGCCAGATGCTTGAATAGGAAATTTATCATTATCTCGAAGGTGTGGTCGCATATATTAAATAGAGGGTTTATGCCGCATTACTATATATGGTATTATCATGGAGAGGGTCATGGTGGAAATGCAGCTAGTAGTAGTAGCAATTATCAAGCATCGAATTTTGATGAGTCAAATAATTTTAATCAATTTGATGATCATGCGGAGCAGCATGGTGAAGATAATGATAGGATTCATGACATGGTTACGGATGCATTTCATAAAACCGTAAGTACATTTGCACATGATCATCATGATGAGGAACCCAATCTAGATGCAAATTTTTTTTATGATATACTAGATGCTGCAAATCAGCCACTCTACGATGGATGTAGAGAAGGACATTCTAAATTATCGATGGCGGCTAGGATGATGACTATTAAAACTGATCATAACTTAGCTGAGGTTTGCATGGATGATTGGGCTGATTTGATTAAAGAGTATTTGCCAGAGGACAATTTAGCTGCTGAAACTTACTATGAGATACAGAAGTTGGTTTATAGTCTTGGGTTGCCTTCTGAGATGATAGATGTATGTGTTGACAATTGCATGCTTTTTTGGAAAGATGATGATAAGTTGCAGGAATGTCGATTTTGCCATAAGCCAAGATATAAGCCGCAAGGTACTGGTCGGAGTAAGGTACCGTTCCAGCGGATGTGGTACCTTCCTATAACTGATAGATTAAAAAGAATGTATCAGTCTGAGAGGACAGCTGCATCGATGAGATGGCATGCATATCATTTGCAAACAGATGAGGAGGTTACTCATCCTTCAGATGCAAAAGCATGGAAACACTTTAAGACGGTACATCCAGACTTTGCTAGAGAGAAACGTAATGTGTATCTTGCTCTTTGCACAAATGGATTTAGTCCATTTGGTATGTTTGGTAGGCAATATTCTTTATGGCCAGTAATCCTAACGCCTTACAACCTTCCCCCAGATATGTGCATGCAAAGGGAATTTTTATTCTTGAGTATTTTAGTACCAGGTCCGAAGCATCCGAAGCGTTCCCTTGATGTGTTTTTGCAGCCTCTGATAGAGGAATTGGAGCAGTTGTGGTATACCGGGGTTCGGACATATGATTTTTCAAGGAAAAAAAATTTAACAATGCGTGCGGTGCTTAGTGGACAATAAGCGACTTCCCTGCTTACGGGATGTTATCAGGTTGGACTACGCATGGGCGATTGTCTTGTCCATATTGTCTCAATCGGACAGATGCGTTTCAATTGAAACATGGTCGGAAAACAAGTTGGTTTGATTGTCACCGCCGATTTCTACCGATTCATCATGCATATCGAAGAAATAAGCGGTTGTTTAGAAAGAACAAAACTGTTCGTGTTCCTCCTCCTGTTTATATTTCCGGGGAAGATCTAGAAGCAGAAATTGATCATTATGGTGCATTGGAAACAGTCAATCGTGGTGGAAATTGGCACACTCCAGCTAATATGTCGGATGGATATGGGCAGCATCACAATTGGCATAAGAAAAGCATATTATGGAAGCTTCCGTATTGGAAGGATCATTTGCTTAGACACAATTTGGATGTCATGCACATTGAGAAAAACGTTTTTGATAACATCATGCATACATTGTTAAACGTGCGTGGAAGGACTAAAGACAGCGGTAAGTCAAGGTTAGACTTGCCTGATCTTTGTTGTCGGAATGAGTTACATATTACAAGCAATGGGAAAGCACCTGTCCCCATATTTCGAGTGGGTGCGGAAGAAAAGTCAGCTTTGTTCAAATGGGCGACATCTGATGTGAAGTTCCCGGACGGGTACGTATCTAATTTAGCTAAATGTGTTGAGAATGGCCAAAACATTTCCGGGATGAAGAGTCATGACTGTCACGTCTTTATGCAACGACTACTTCCTTTTGCATTTGCTGAACTTCTACCAGGAAATGTACACGAAGCAATTGCAGGTATATAAATTTAAACTAATCACATATTAATTGCGAATTTAAGATTTTATATAATTAATATATATATATATATATATATATATATGAAATGGAAAATTAACATTATTACCTTATATATCATGTGATTGTTATTGTAGGCATTGGAGGGTTTTTTCGGGATCTTTGTACCCGTACTTTGTCAGAAGATGTTATTGCACAACTTGATTCTAGTATTCCTATTTTGTTGTGCAACATGGAGAAAATATTTCCCCCAGCTTTTTTTGATGTTATGGAACATCTACCTATTCATCTACCTCACGAAGCAGAACTTGGGGGACTTGTGCAGTATCGATGGATGTACCCATTCGAGCGATTCATGGGACATTTGAAGCGGAAGGCTAAAAATCTAGCCAAAGTTGAAGGCTCAATAGTAGCAGGAAGTTTAACAGAAGAAACTTCTCACTTCACGGGGTACTATTTTGGCTCGAAGGTTCGCACACGGAAAAGGGCAGCACGGCGATATGATGATGGAGGTGTAGGCCGAACATATGCTAATGAAGGTGTCCCATATATCTTTTCTTCAATCGGTCGATTATGTGGAAGAGTGAAGTCAGTTTGGTTTGCCAATGAAAAATATCATCATAGTGCACAAACGTATATCCTCTTAAATTGCGAAGAAGTTAGTCAATTTGAGACGTAAGTGTATAAACATACGTCTTATATATGGCTAAATTATATATATGCTAGCTTTGTACCAATTACAAATACTTTTGTATGCAGTGAATTTGTTAGACAAGTCCGAGAAGTCATTGAAGGAATCTCAGACGATGAAATCAACAAGCGTAAAGATCAACATTTTGCCCCGTGGTTGAAGACGCAAGTACGTAAAATTTTAAGTGATCTGATTAATTACTAACTTGGACAATTAACCTAATACATATTTTGATTACTTTTTTAATTAAATTAATTAATGATATAGGTCGAGTATGGGGATACCGCATATCCACTCTGGTTCCATGAGTTAATAAATGCCCCATATCGAAGATAACGAGTGCTACTGCCAACTACGAGGTATGTGTGCGGGGCGAAATAGATTTTTATGGAGTGTTGCAAGACATAATTGAAGTTGAGTACCCTGGTTGCTTAGGTTTGAAATGCGTTCTGTTCAAATGCGACTGGTTCGATCCAACAGTTGATCGAGGCGTCCGTACAAACAAATTTGGGGCAGTAGATGTTAACCAATCACGACGTTACAATAAGTATGAGCCATTTATCCTAGCATCACAAGCAGAACAAGTCAGCTTTGTTCCATATCCGCGAGTTCGCACCACCCGTATCTCATGGTTATCAGTTATAAAAGTTTCTCCGAGGGGTCGAATTGTGGGGGTTGATGAGGAACTACCAATGCAGCAAGATCATTGCTCTGATATGCCAGAACTAAATGAGAGCAATGAAGACATCCTTTTGATAGATCCTCAAAACAGGCAAGTTGAATATCTCCCCGACGATACAGAGGAAGAAGATGAGGAAGATGAGTTCGAAGAAAGTGATGAACCAGATGATCAAGAAACGGATGTGTACTACTCTTCGTCCGAAAATGAATCAGAGTGACAGCGCTAGCTAGTAATTATTGTGAATTTAATGTATTAATATAATATTGTGATCGAGTAATTATTGTGAAATTTAAGTGATATGATTTCTATGAAATCCCCTAAACCCCAAACTAAATTCCATCTCCAATCTCCACTCATTTTCCGCCGTAGGTGCGGCGATTAATAAATTACGAGACATATGTGTCTATGTGTCTTGTAATTTATTAATTGCCTCAACAACGGCGGGAAATGAGTGGTGATCGGAAATGGGATTTAGTTTGGGGTTTAGGAGATTTCAAAGGAATCGTCGCTAAATCGTCGCTAATTGTGATTGTCACAAAATCGTTGCAATAGTTGCGACGATTTAGCAACGAATTAAGACTAATCGTGGCTAAATCGTCGCAAAATAAGAATGTTACAAAATCGATGCAAATTTGCAACGATTTAGCCACGATTCGTCCATAAACCCTAAACCCTAACCCTTTGCCCTAAACCCTAAACCCTAAACCCTAATTAACCTATTACCATCTCATTGTATTATGAATCTTTCAATGAAATTGATCGTGACTTTAGAGAATTGTTCGAAAATGAAAACTCGGTCAATCACAGTAATATCCACAAACTGAATCATTATATTAATATAATCTAACATGTACGTAAACTCTCTGTTTTACTTATTTTTCAATCTCGATGAATTTATTGATAATTTCATTATTTTGGATTTACGGTAAACATGTAAAGTTGTTTCTGGAATGTTGCAATCGACGTTACAATTTTGTACCTATACCCTAAACCCTAAAACAGATTTTACAAATTTCCTCACTAATTCGTTGCAACATTAGCGACAATTTAGCAACGAATTAAGACTAATCGTGGCTAAATCGTCGCAAACTATGAATGTCACAAAATCGATGCAAATTTGCGACGATTTAGCAACGAATTGTCATAAACCCTAAACCCTTTGCCCTAAACCCTAAACCCTAAACCCTAACATATTACCATATCATTGTATTATGCATCTTTCAATGAAATTGACGTGAGTTTATAGAATTGTTCGAAAATGAAAACTCGGTCAATCACAGTAATATCCACAAACTGAATCATTGTATTAATAATCTAACATGTACGCAAACTCTCTGTTTTACTTATTTTTCAATCTCGATGAATTTATTGATAATTTCATGATTACGGATTTACGGTAAACATGTAAAGTTGTTTCTGGAATGTTCCAATCGACGTTACAATTTTGTACCTATACCCTAAACCCTAAAACAGATTTTACAAATTTACTCACTAATTCGTTGCAACATTAGCGACGATTTAGCAACGAATTAAGACTAATCGTGGCTAAATCGTCGCAAACTATGAATGTCACAAAATCGATGCAAATTTGCGACGATTTAGCAACGAATTTTCATAAATTATGAATTTAATTAACCGCGTGTCGGTCAATTAAAATCCCGTGTGTGGGTCAAAGCATCGTCACAAAATCGTTGCAAAGTTAGCGACGAATTAGCCACGGTTTGATTACCTCGATTTAGCGACGACAACTAATCCTATATATTACACGCTAAGAATTTCTTCATTCACTTTCAAACCATTCCTCCTGATTTCCTTGCGAATTCCTTGCGAAAAAGGTAAATTTTTTTTTAATGTTTTTAATTAGTTAGTATAGATAGGAATGGAACAATTTAGGTCGGTAGAAACGGAATCAAATTAGGAAAAATAGCAGACTACCCGGATGTTTATAGATAGTAATTTTTTTTCATTTTTATGCAGATGGGCCAGCGTCGTTCACATTACGCTCAGTTTTTGAGAGAGATTGGTGATGCTTCGGGTACCGGGTTGCCCGTGTCTTCTGAGGCTACAGAGACAGATTTCGTTCCGGTGACTCAAACACAGAGTGCTCCGCCGCCACAACCACCTCAGATTCCGCAACCTGGAGGCCGTGCCCCGGCCCCATATGCACACATGACGGTTCTTGATTTGCTTGCACAGCCGGGCCGTCATAGGCTTACGAGATTAGATCCGGATCATATCGACGGGTCGGAATGGTAATATATATATTTATTTTTTTTTACATTTATTATTACATATTTATATTTATTTCTAACAATTCATAATTTTACAATTTTTTGTTTCAGGTTTGGAGTTGAATCCAAAGTTGGACGCACCGTTTCTGACATCATCAAGTCGTATTTTATCGAGCCTCATACCAATTTTACCCAGCTCCCTCCACACGTCAAGGAGACATGGTTCAAGATGTTTGCGGTACGTATGAAAAAATATTTTTTTCTCCCATAATTATTTTAATTATATTTAAATATATATTTAATTTTATTTTATAAAATATGTAATTATTTTTGTTTCTCATGCAGCAAAAATATCACTGGGATCTTTCGATTCATGGCGAGGTTGAAACTTTGTTTCTCGAGAGGGTGAAGTTTCGTATCCAAGGCGTGGTTGGTGAGTGGAAGAAAGCATGGAAGATTTCTGGCGATTTAGAAAAGCCCCTGCACATGGATAAAGCCGTTTGGGACGGCTTGGTGCGGTATTGGCTGGATCCGAAGTCCATCATAACTGCTGAGAAGTGTTCGGCTTTCCGCAACACCGTTGGTTCGGACGGAAAACTGAAGGTTTTGCCTCATACAGCTGGGCAACACCTTTTGCGGGTGTTCGTCTACAGATGGTAATTAAATTTATTTAAATTAATTTATTTATTTAATTTACTTCGTCAATAACATAGTTTTTTTCCTTAGGCCACCGAAGACGGAGGTGTACTCCCTCCGATGACCAAGGTTTTTGAGCGGACGCACCGAAAGAAGGATGGTTCCTTTGTTTCCGAGACGGCCGAGCACATCTTCAATGAGGTGACTTCCAAGGTCACCGAACGAGAGACACAACTATCTCAACAGCTATCTCCAGGTGGTTCGTCGGTCATGTCTGGAGGGTTGACCACACCCGATATTGACCGGATCTTCGAGCAGGTATATAGAATAGTTAGTACTTATTAATTTTTAGTTTTTGATTTTTTAAAAATTTCTAATTGTAAATTTAAATATAGATTACCCCTAAGAAAAAGGGGAAGGTTGTCGGGATGGGATCTATTCGAGATGTCTCGGCTGCTTCTTCATATGCTCCGCGACGATGATCGCCAGAAGATGATCCAGTCGTGTTACGTGCCACGATTACGAGTCTTCAGGAGCGGGTTGAGACCGAGGCTATTCGGTCTACGGCATATCAGGCGAAGATTGCGAGTCTTCAGCAGCGGGTTGAACTGGATGCTACGCAGAATGACGAACTCTTCGACATATTGGCAACAGGGAACCCGACAATGCAGGCCATGCTACGGGAAAAGCGAAGACTCCGAGCAGAGGCAGCGGCAGCGGCAGAGGCAGCGGCAGAGGCAGCGGCAGAGGCAGCGGCAGGCGCATCCGGTTCGTCGAGACGTCCCGAAGACGATGTGAATCTCGACGATTACGATATAGTTATTTAGATTTAGTATTTCGAATTCTAAATTTTGTTTTTTTTGTAACAGATTATAATATTTTTTTTTTCTAATAAAATATTATTATATATTATTTTTAAAATTTTCATTTTATAATTTCGAAATTAATAAAATTTCAAAAATAATAATAAAAATTATATATAGAAAATCGTCGTTAATTCGATGGTAAACAATAGTCCTCGTTGATTCGTTGCTAAATTAATCGTCATAAAATCGTGGCTAATTTACAACGATTGTATGACGAGTTGTTTCGTTGCTAATTAATCGTCATAAAATCGTGGCTAATTTACAACGATTGTACGACGATTTATTAGCGACGATGTTGCGACGATTATTTAGCAACGATTTTATGACGATTTATTAGCAACGAATTCACGACGACAATTGTTTGCCATCGAATTAACAATGAAATATTTCCCTTCGAATTTCCATCGTTTTTACGACGTATTTATATTCGTCGTAATTTCAATGTAATAGTTACGACGATTTTACTACGCAAATTTACCGACGATTTAGCGACGAATTTTTGTCCCTCGTACTTTCCCGACGAATTTACGACGATTTGTGGTTTGCGACGATCACTTAACGACGATCTCTTTTTCGTCGCAAATTCGATTCAAACCCTCTTTTGCAACGATTTAACAATGATATCGTTCGTTGCAAAAAGGGTGTTTTCTTGTAGTGTATGATTTTTGAAGCGTTCGACCTTATTTGAAATGTCCACATTCCTCTATCTCCTTTTAATTACACCAAAACGATATATTGAAATATAAACCACCGTTTAGCTTGATTTAAACATGACATCCATTTTTTCTCTCGCTTCTCGTTTCTCCGGCTAGTTATGTGTTCTTTTATCTGATTTGAGCGTTCGATATAACTGGTTTATATTTCAATATGTCGTGTTGGTGAAATTAAAAGGAGATAGAGGAATGGAAACCTGTCAAAAAAAGGTCGAACGCTTCGAAAAGCATATAATGTCAAATGAATGAACATCTAACCCATACAAGTATGAGTTGTTTTCTAATTAGCGTAGGGCATTTTATAAGAGTTAACTGATCCATATTCGTAAATCGGATTGTATGACGATTGGATCATGTCGTATTTAGCTAATGAGCATTAGATGATTAGCTCTATCATGTTTTATGTGAATGTAACTTAACAGTGATAGTTTTGTCAATGTCGAATTTTCTTATAACCACATTAGTAAACAATAATACAAAATTTCGCGCGAAATGCGGTCACCAACTAGTTTTAATATAAATTAATTCATTCTCGTAAACTTACTAAAAATTTTTAAAAAAATTTCACTATGATATTTTTGATATTTTGAGAATTTCAATAAAAATTTAATCGAAAATAGTTATGTGATTGCAAATGAGACCGAATCATTCTATACATAACACAAACTTATAATTTTGTTTTTATGTTCTTTAAAATGTAACAAAAAACTACACCCTAAATCCAAGCCCAACCACATAACTTCCATAATTCCTCATATAAATAGGGTTTGGTTCCATTAATTTCTTAAAAACCCATTATCATAAAAATTATATATGAAATTTGTTTTATGAAAAAAAAGAAACTCAAGACGAAATTTTTTCATCTATGCCAAACATTTCAGATTTTGCATTCATAACTTTGTTACTGGCCACTCCAATATGGGAATGTAATGCAAGAAAACCACCAAATGTTGCTTTAAAGTCATAAAAAAAATCGTTTTCTCACCTAAATTTGTTTCTCTCTTCTCGACAAGAACGCGAACCCACACAGTTACTGAGAAGGAAAATAATCTCATTAGCTTAACTAAACACACAAAGTTTGGACTGCTTGAGTTTTATGTAGGGGTGTTAAAATGGGTCATGGATCATGGGTCGACACGACTTGATCCATGATTCATGATTCATGACTCTAATGGGGTCAATTTTTTATTTTAATGGATTAATGGGTCAAATGGATCATAGATCAATTGTGTTATGTGTCAAATGGGTTATGGGTCAAACGGGCCATGTGTCAAATGGATCATGGGTCAAATGGATCATGGATCAAATGGATCAATTTGTAATAGATCATGGGTCAAATGGGTGACCAGTTGGACCCATCATCATGACATCATCATGACATCATCATGACATCATTATGACATCATCATCATAACATCATATCAATATTATCTATCATACCATAATTTTTTCTGAAAAAGCAACAATCCATTGTAGCTACTAACTCTTATGTTACGCCAGCACCATACACTTTCATTGCTTTGCTTTTGGATTATGTACTTGATTTTCTTATTTCTTAATATATTCTCAAATTACTTTATATATATATAACATATGCATAAATGTTTAGTTATTATTAATAACAAGTTACCCAAAAACATACGAATATCTTTATAGATCCCACTACAAGAAAATGACTATATTGTGCCAAAAATTTCCATCACAAAAACAAATAATTCATCACAATAAAAACATTGTGACGATTTACAAACGGTTGCAATAAAATCATCACAAATTGTTTTTGGTAACAAAAGCGTCACAACATTGGGACAAATTTAAATAGTAACTATTCCGTCACAAGCCATGATGATACACGTCAGTAACAAAACTGTCACAATTACCAACTAATAATAATGTAAAAAGTTTTAAGGTAAAAACCGTCATTTCATATGATTTTGGTAACATAAAAAAATAAAATATGTATTAATGAAGTTTCGTTTATTTCTCAGTTAAACTGATAACGACCGAATATAGCTAAATAGTAGGACAAAATGTTATTTTTATCCCAAAATTTCGTTTTTATGACAAAAATACATTGTCCTTTCAATCAAATGCTGCGTTACACTTTTGGGGGTGGAAAATTACAGTTACCCCCTTATGACCAAACAAAAAATGCGAAACCGCTATTATAATTTTAACCTTCGCGACATGTCAGACTTCTATAGAGGTCTGACATTTAGACTCTAATAGAAGTCTGATTGATTTCTCTTAACAGACTTTTATCAAACGTATTCGAGAAGTTTAATACATGTTAAAAACCGTAAATTTAAATTTAAATTTAAAAATTAAAAAAAAAAAAATTTAAACTTTTTTCTACAATAATTAAATATAGACGATTTTGATGTATAGAAATTAATATTTCATAAAATTGAATCAAATTAAACAAGGTTAGTTAATTATGCATATACCTCAATAAATATCAGACTTCTGGAAGAAGTCTGATACAGATTTAATTAGTAAATTTAAATTTAAAAATTGTAAAACATTATTTTGTTAACAATTTCTTATACATAAATTAAATATAGACGATTTCAAAGTATTAAAATTAAATTTCGTAAAATTGAATCAAATTAAAAACATGTAAGGCAAAGTATGTTGTAAACCTCACAACATGCTTTGTAATGGAAACATTTACATATAAATTTAGGGTTAGATTCATGGTTTACCAAATTTACATTTGAAATTTTAAATTTGCACATATGTGTTGTAATGTGCATATATTTCACGAATTTGATGCTTCCTAGAAGTTATGTTTTAATATTGTCACTCATAAGTCATAAATATTAGATTTAGGGTTACTCAGACTTATCGGAGGAGTCTGAGAGAATCGAGATTTCTCAAACTTCTCAGAGATTACCAGACTTCAATTTTAACCTAATTTTTTAAAAGTCAATTGCAAAACTACCCTCTCGTTGACCATATGGGTTTCTTTAGAAGTATAGATTACCAGACTTCAATTTTAACCTAATTTTTTAAAAGTCAATTGCAAAACTAACCTCTCGTTGACCATATGGGTTTCATCAGACTTCTAAAGCAGTCTGAGTATACAACTCAGATATGAAATCGACGATATGTTTTCACCCTCGTCGAGCACCCAGAACGTCTAATATCACCGAAATCCCACAAGCCCAGTCGTGTTTTGCCGTTTTTATGCCATATATAATTTCCGATTTCGGTACGTTTGAATCGGAAAATCAGTGGGAAAATAGGAGAAATCGGAGAGAGAAGTCGCGAAAAGTGTTTACGAGCTCTATTCTTGAACTTTAATGGCGGAAAACGTATTAGTTACTGCATTAACTCGTCGACGATGGTGGTTGTCGTGGTTTCTCAAAATTCTCAGAGAATGGGTTTCTCAGACTTCTCAGAGAAGTCTGAAACATATTTAATTTGAAAATTTAAATTAAAAAATATTAAAAATTTAGTTTTTAGAAATTTTTACTACATAAATTACACATACTCATTGTTAATGTATATTAATTAAAAGTACATAAAATTTAATCAAATTGAATCATTGGAGATGAATTTTGATCTAAACACAAATTTGCGGTTTCTCAGACTTCTCCGAGAATTCTGAATTGTATTTAATATGAAAATTTAAATTAAAAAAATAATTAAAACAATTTTCATATAAATTTTTGATATATAAATTAAACATAATTATTGTAGATGTATATAAATTTAAATTACATAAAAGTTAGTCAAAATGAGTGAGTATGAGATAAATGTGGATCTAAACACCATGTAGGTAAGAGTTTACGGTTTACAGGCTCAATATATGTTGGATTAGGGTTCAAAGTTTGGATCTAAACCCATTATCATAAAAAATGTATCTGAAATTTGTTTTATGAAAAAAGAAAATCTAAAGTCAAAATTTTTTCATTTATACCAAACATTTCAGATTTTGCATTCATAACTTTGTTACTCGCCACTCCAATATGGGATCGTAATGCAAGAAAACCACCAAATGTTGCTTTAAAGTCATAAAAAAACGTTTTCTCAACTAAATTTGTTTCTCTCTTCTCCACAAGAACACAAACCCACACAGTTACTGAGAAGGAAAATAATCTCACTAGCTTAACTAAACACACAAAGTTTGGACTGCTCAAGTTTTATGTAGGGGTGTAAAAATGGGTCATGGGTCATGGGTCGACAAAACTTGATCCATAATCCATGACCCTAATGGGGGTAAATTTTTTTGATCTTAATGGATTGATGGGTCAAATAAGTTATGGGTCAAATGTGTCAAATGGATCATGTGTCAAATGTGTTATGGGTCAAACGGGTCATGTGTCAAATGGATCATGGGTCAAATGAATCAATTTGTAATAGGTCATGTATCAAATGGGTGACCAGTTGGACCCATCATCATGACATCATCATGACATCATCATAACATCATATCAATATTACTTTTCATACCATCATTTTTTCTCAAAAAAGCAACGATCCATCATAGCTACTAACTCTTATGTTACATCAGCACCATACACTTTCATTGCTTTGCTTTCCGATTCTCTACTTGATTTTCTTATTTCTTAATATATTCTCAAATTACTTTCTATATATATATAACATATGCAGAAATCTTTAGTTATTATTAGGAAAATTGTTCGTTAGCTACACGAACTATACGAGAATGCATGACTACATATCCGAACTAAAATAATGTGTTGATAACTACATAATCTATTGATATAGCATAGATACACATCCGAACTAACATGAGTCATGTGCCCAACACCATGACCATCATTTTCTTTGCTTTCCTGGTGTACTGGTCGACGGACTCTGGCGCTGGCCCGCATTAACTCATTAAATCCGACTCAAATTAAATAAAAACTTAAAAATGAAAACATAAAAACATAAAAAATGACCTCCTCAGCTTCTTCTTCCTCGTCAATTCTGATTTACATATAGGATTTTGATTCGGTAGGTTCTCTCAATTTCATTGAATTCGATTCTTCCATTCATTTAATTTTTGAGTTTTGATGAACATCAAAATATTGTGTGGTTAGGGTTTACGAAATTCCCAAAATCGTTTGCTAATTTGGGTGATAAGCGAATTAAGAAAATCAAATTCAAGCGAACCGCCATTAGCCCTTCTCGTCACTCACAATCATTTCTCGAACTCTCTTCTTCTCTTTCTCTCCGTCCCATAAACTTTCTGGTTTAAATTTTCCTAAAATCTACACGAAGTTCTTGGACGAATCACTTTGAAATCTCTTAACTAAAGATGTATTTTCCTCCTCTTCTTCCAATTTTCTTTGATTTCCATCGGCGAGGCATCTCTTAACCACCACCATACCCACCACATCTACATTCATGCTTCGCCGTAGCTCATACAGCGTCGGTGTATTTCACAGGATGCGTGCTCGTTTTAGACGACAGAGTCGGAGTTTGGGTCTAGAGAGCAAACCACTGAACTTTTTTTTTTTGCGTATAAGTAATGATCTGATATTTGGGAAACCGTTTGAGATGTATTGTGGAACTTGTGGTGGTGGTGCTGATGCGGTAGCTGTTTTCGGTGAGAATTGATCGGAGCTTGGTGAAATTTTCAGTGAGAATTGATCGGAACTTTCTTAAAACTTTCGCTTTGGAACCTCATTGAAAGCGAAACATTTCGCTTCCCCTCTTGAAATCGATGGTGGTCTTCTTCGCCGGAGAAGATGAAGCAGAGAACGTGGCCATGTAGATCTAAAGGATCTCGATCTCCACGGCAAGCTCTAGTGGCGGATGTGTATTTTGATTTCAATCGAAATTTTTGGAATCGAGCTTGTGAAATTGTTGACCCGAAGAATGAGGTGAACGAGATTTAGGATGTTGATTGTGACTAGAGAGAAAGAGTCGGAGAATTTGTTGTTGCTAAGATCAAATTCTTGAAGAGAATCTATGGTTTTGAAGGAATTTGAGATTTGACCAGAGAAGTATGAATTTTCGTTGAAGAAAAAAAAAAGAGTCAACGCGGGTCAACGCCGGAGTCAGTCGACAAGTACACCGGAAAAGTAAAGAAAGTGATGGTCATGGTGTTGGGCACATGACTCATGTTAGGTCGGATGTGTGTCTATACTATATCAATAGATGATGTAGTTATCAACACATTGTTTTAGTTCGGATGTGTAGTTATGCATTCTCGTATAGTTCGTGTAGCTAACGAACAATTTTCCTTATTATTAATAACAAGTTACCCAAAAACATACGAATATATTTATAGATCCCACTACAAGAAAATGACTATATTGTGCTAAAATTTTCCATCACAAAAAAAAATATATTTCATCACAATAAAAACAGTGTGACGTATATGTGACGATTTACAAACGGTTGCAATAAAATCGTCACAAATTGTTTTTGGTAACAAAAGTGTCACAACATTGGGACAAATTTAAATAGTAACTATTCCGTCACAAGCCATGATGATACACGTCAGTAACAAAACTGTCACAATTACCAACTAATAATAATGTAAAAGCTTTTAAGGTAAAAATCGTCATTTCGTATGTTTTTGGTAACATAATAAAAAAAATATGTATTAATGAAGTTTCGTTTATTTCTCAGTTAAACTAATAACGACCGAATATAGCTAAATAGTATTGATTCATTAAGCACTTTAGGCTTTGTTACGATGATATTTCTAGACAGTTTTTAACCCCCAATATTAATTTATTTTATGTTAATATTGTAGCCTTATTTCCGTATAATTTTCTTGGTAACCTAAATAAATTAGTATTCGAAAAATTTAATCCTATAAAAAATCTTAATGTAGATATTAGTTCTTATTTTACCAAAAAACATACGAAATTTATCTGTTTAGGGGATTTTTTGTTCTCTCGGGGGCAACTCTTCTACAAAACGAGGAATAACGTCAGGACCTGGAAAACATGATTGTGGTGTGTTTTCTGAAGGCTCTCCGACGCCCAAGTCATAAAACGGTAAATAAAGATTGGGTCCGAAGGAAAGGATGGATTCGCAATGGAATTTTTAAGGCAAAAGAGAAGAAAACAAAAGTTTGTATGATATAACTCCACGGTCTAGGAACAACCGTGAAGATGACCGGAGAATGAGCGGAAATGAGACTTAAATCCTGGAAAGAACTAAGAGCTAAGTGTTTAGAAGTATCATGCACGATATCTCTTAACAAACGATAAGAAATATGAGAAAAATCGTGAACCCCTTTCTCGTTGGAGAAAGGGAAATATTTATATAGTTTTACCTAACCATGGTGGGTATATCAGGTCGGATCCTTAGTCTTTGGGTTATCGAGTCGCATTTCGAATCCGTTGAATGGGTCGCGTATCAAGTAGTTGTCTGACTTCTCACCTACTTTCCTTGGCTGCATTCTGCAGTAGCTAGACCAAGCCCTTTTACATCGCTATATCTATCAGTGTAAGACTTGGAAGCAATGAATCAGACGCGGTATGGACGTCTCACATACCGTCGCTCTTCCCTATGCTTCGCGTGTTGTCACTTTCACTTATCAGAGGTAAGCAGATGGCATTAATTGCATGATGCGTATGTTATCAGTAGCATGGGTATTGATTTGATTATATTCATATTGCCTATTGGAGGGAAAACTACACGAATTGAACTGTTTATTCCCGCCTATGTAATTTACAAACATGGCCCGAGTCCCTTGATACCAGAGATCGGGTTGTCCAGTCTCCGAGTACCTTGTTCCCAGTAACCTGTGAAAGTCATTCTTCCCAAGTCTCGTAAAATCCATATCATTGGCACCTCTGCGAGGTTGGAAAGGATGACATATCCTCCTCATGGCCACTCAGTCCTTAACCTCCTTGCATCTGACAGTGTGGACTACACTGCCAGATACGGGGAACCCATGGACCGGTGGTCAATGCCGGTTCTCTTGGTTCTGTTGGTTCTAAGGTCCGGTACAAAATCATGGGTTACTTGGGCTGTAGGCCCAAATAAGTAAGGCCCAATTGGTAGTTGCATTATTTGTTCCATTATTGCATTCATTTAGGATATTTTGTGTCTTTTACATACATTTGTATAGCTTTTCTTTGGTTTGCATCCATGTTTTGAGTTCATTGAGTCTTAGAGAAGTTATAAGGAGTTTTGGAGCATATTTGGTGTTATTTAGGTACCTTTTGGAGCTTGGAGCGTTTGAGGAAGCATGGAGGTTCAGCCAAGGCGTTGGAAAGCAAAGGATGGAGATAGGGCAGTTTCGATCGACCATAACGTCGATTAGGAGGTCGATCGTGGTCAGCAGGATGAAGCAATCGACCGGGCTAGTCGATCAAAACTGGGCACGCGATCGACCGTGCTGGTCGATCAGGCAGTCGATCAACCGTGATATGATGAAGTAATCGACCAGGCTGGTCGATCAGAAGCCATTTCGACCCAAAACCACCGGGTCAATACCCGGTTTGTTCCAGGTTGACCTGATTCGACCCGCTTGTCTATAAATAATATTTAACCTAAAATTTTAGATTATCTTCTTTTCTCTTTGAAAATTTGTCCTTTTGAAGGTTCTTAAACACTTTTGCAATAGATATCTTGAGTTTACTGCAATTTCTTAAGTTCTTTTCTTGAATCTATCTTTTCTTAATCACTTATGGTGATCATTAACATTAGTGTTATGGGTTTTGTTGTTTTCATCATGATTAGTGAGTAAATTCCTTGGGATCCTTGGGATGAGGTAGATTATGGTGATTTTTATGTTGATCCATGATGTTAGGATTTTAGATTGTTTGATTTCCTTGCTTTTTAGGTATTCTTAATGCTAGATTAGTCTTGATCAAGTTGATTGTGAACATATGGAATTTTATGCCCGAAATGTGTTCGATGAAATTCTCCAATGACCTAATGAGTGATTTACATTCTTAGCCTATGTGAATAGATGTCTAAGGTGTTTATTGGTTAGTTGATCATGTTTTTAATGCTTGTTGATTGCTTAATTACAAATGGAAATTTGTCTTTAATTAGGTAATTAGCAAAGTGATTAGTGCCACATAAATGAATTAGTCTTCATTAGTGATATATACCTAATGATTAGCATTGATTGTGTGAATTGGCATAATGGATTAGATTAGAATAGCCCAAGTCAATAACTTTACCCAAAGATTCGCTTGATTTATCTTTGTTTAATCGTTTTTAAGTTCTCTGGCTAGTTTACTTTCTAGCTTTGTTTGAACTTGAATTGTCTTAGTGCTTCTATTGTCGTGTTTTGTGCTTTTGATCTAGTTTGCTTGAATTTTATTTTTATTAGGATTTGTTTGGAAAATCTTCTTCTTATTTGCTTAGCTTAAGAAGTGTCTCGTATTCTTGGTGAGCAACTCTTAACCTCTACGATTTGATCCCTAATTAATGCAATGATATGAGCATTTTAGGATAATTAATTTGTCGTCGTTTCCGGGGAAGTTTAGCAATATCGATTGAGATTATGACTCTTTTTGAGACTAAGTTTTATTTTACCTTGTTATCTAATCATTTTACCTTGTTTACTCTCTTCTCTCTCAGTGTGTATGAACTTAAGCAGCCAGATCTTGCTATTGTTTGATGGAGAAAACGATCTTCACCGGGCGGAAGTCGTCCCATCTTTTGGTCCCCGCTCTCAACTTTTCAAGGAGAGTTACGAACCGGGGAGACTCGGCGAGAGTCGGGGTGAATACTAAGCATGAATAAAAGTAAAGGCATCAGTAACCAAAGTGAAGCTCGACAAAAAGGGTGTTACAGGATGAAACATGTCTCTCTCACCCTCTCTCTCTCTCTCTCTCTCTAGTTCAAAAGAAGAGGACGAAAATTTAGCTCCATGGAGGTAGCGTTAGTCCGGAAGTAAAAATATGAATTCCACCATCTACCTTTCCGTCTAGGAAGGTTCGAAATCACTTTTCTTTCGGGGCGATCCGCAAACAGTAGTACTCCAAGACGATTATAATGCTTCTTCGGAAAGCCAAGATGGTAAATATCACGTAAGTGCAGGGAAATACCCGAGTTGTGAGCAACGACAATAAGACCAAGCACTTGGCGAAGAAAATTCGGGGAAAGTTGAAAAAGGCAAAGACCCGTCTCAGAGAGATACTTAGTTAGGAGTGTCGGAATAGGAAAACGCAAACTGCTGAAGAAGATTTCGTAAGCACAACAGTATCCCTCCGGAACCCTCTCTGGATTCTCTCGCGGCGAAGGGATGACAATTTCGACTTCTTCGGGAGTATTACAGTTTTCACGAAGAGCATTTATGGATTCTGAAGTACAACTAGTCCTCGGCCAAGGATTAAATTTACCATTGGAAGAATAATCAAACGCCATTGAATCAAGAAAGGATATGAATGATCAACATAAAGGAAAATGAAACGATTAATGCCGGATTTTTATCTACCGAAAGCGATTGCAAAGTAAAATTCCTGAAAAGGGAGTTGATCTCCGCGTTTAAGGAATTTGAGGGGGGGGGGGGTAACTGTGGGGGTGAAAATCTTGACGACGAAGTCGAAGACAATGATGAGGTGACGAGCCGAACTAAAAGACCCACTGGGGTGAAGTTTACTGTCAAAGGGGAATAAATGCAAATCCGTTAGTCAACCCCGACGAGACCAAACACTCATTCAAACCGGTGAATTGAGGTTCTTGAACGTAACGATCATAACCTCCGAATTAAAGACCATTCATGGTGAATCAGACGGAGTAAACAGTAACGTTAAACACGGACTCGGGGTATAAAGAAATGACGGGAGCAAAGAGTAACACAACTTCTCCCATCTGCAACTAGCTCTACACTTAAAACTTGGGAATTCTTTATTCTTGTTATTGTAAAATCACTCTTGAGACTGAAATACTAATCCCAATTTATTCCGCAAATCTTGTTTAAATCCGCTTCTTGATTCAGTTTGATCCTCTCGAACAACAAGCTTTCTATTAATTGCTCGATAGTTCCTTGGCTCTTTTGTTATTAAAGATAAGTCAAAGTTCTTCTTTATTCCTATTTACACATTTTGACCGTTGTAATTCCAACTACAACATTTAGCTACAACACTTATCTCATACAAATTGTGATGCCTTAGATTCAATCCTATCTCTGGACTCCTACATTGAGTTAAGACCAAGAAATTGGACAATCACGCATAAGCTCACCAATGGGTGTTCCTCGGCTTGGTTATCACGATGCAATCAAAGATTTTAACATTTCTTTTGGTTTATCTAATGAGCAGCTATTCAGTCCCAACTATAAGATAAAAAAATGGATTACAAAATCTACACATAAACACATAGATAATGTACTCATCTATAAGATAAGATAGGGGTAAGACCATAAGCTGGTGAAGTATTAAACAAGGGAGGTCCTTTCATTTGAAGGATGGCCTACTTAAGTAACCAGCGATGACAATGTATGCCCAAAAATAGTCGAAGCAAGGAACATTCTTCGCGACAAGCTTCATGGCTTGGCATAACTAAGAATAGTCGAAGCTGCTAAAATGCTTGGTGTATATCGATGAGATTCCAAATCACTGCAACGAATCGAGTTGCTCATTCCGCTTTCTAATGGATGCAAGAGGCGTATCAACTTTTCAGCAGCAACAACTTGTTTTTCTCTCATCTTTTCATCCAAGAGCAGTCTCCTACAATTTTCACACAACATCTCATATCATTATCATGCCCACTTCTCGATAGCCATATAACATAAAATATAGTTACGGTGGGCAAAATGAAATAAGTATACTCAAGTATCGAGGCGAGATTCGAAGGGTTGCAGGCTTGAAATAAGGCTTCAGGAATGATTGGGAAGTCTAGGAGAATGTTTGGGAGAGAAATGTAAGGTATCTTGGCTTTGTAACGGATTAGGAGCTCTGTAAGAAAATGTGCTCGGTAAGCGACAAGGGAAGGTAGACGGGCAAGCTGCAACTCAACAGCAACTGTTCCTGAAGTGCATAACGCAGCCTGACTCGCCTGTTATTATGGAAATCCGGACAATGAGAGGAGCAAGACAGAAGAGACTCCGAGAGAGAGAGAGAGGTTTTGGAGACTTACGCCAAAGGCATCATATTTAAGCTGAGTGGATCCACTAGGGACAAGTATTGCTGGAGCTGGCCACTCACGGAGGGATTCTCCAATGTAATGATCCACTTGACTGTTGGATGCGACGTGGATGAGCGTTACTAGTTTTGGAAACGGTTCTTTGAGTTGCTTCATTGCTTTGGAAAATATGGGGAGCATTCTTTCAACTTCTTGTAATCTGCTCCCAGGTAGAACTGAAATGACCGTGGAGTCCTCTGTCATAAAATGTTTGGCAAAGCAGGAGGAGAACAATGAGAAATCAACAAAAGTAGATACTAATCAATTTATAAAAAAAATTAGGTTAATCATTTAGATAAACTTCACATTACCAAAAGGTAGTGAGTATCTGCTCAAACTTAAGCCTTCAAGCTTCGATTCCTGAGGCTTCCACGTCCTCACCTGCGTCAACAAAGAGTGCCATTGCAATAAGGAATCTGAGAGTGTGTCATAGAAACTGAAGTAATCCAAGAAGAGGAAGAAGAAGAAATTGCGTACAAGGTTAAACTCAGAAGCATCCTCAAGAACGGGATGTCCAACAAAGGTTGCTTCCAGCCCATGTTCCCTACAAATCCTTTCCTCGTTCGGGAGAATGCAGAAGAGATGATCAACGAACTCAGACAGACCTTCAAGTCTTGATTCTCCTCCTCTCCAAGCCCAGAACGACGGTGCCACATAATGAAAATGCAAGGGAGAATTTTCCAAGCACTGCCGATTGTATCTAGCTGCAAAGCCAAAAAGCATTCCTCTATTGTCCTACATGATATATGAGAATCCATTCAGGAGTTCTTGGCTCTTAAAATCCACTTATAAGGTTCGCATTTCTTCTGTTTTTACATTTCTACCACACAAAAAGGGCATAAATCCTTAAGTTCCTACTGGTGAAGAAGTTGTCATACATAAAACCGCGCTTTTTCTAATACTGCAATCAAGGTCTGAATAGACCATATTCACTAAAGCTCAATCATTCCTAGGCAGTGATTCTCTCTGACAAGTTTGATTCAAAAAGTTTGTGTTGTTTACCTCTTAACTCCTTAAGTAGACGAAAGGAGAAGCCTTTCGAATCAACAGTCACAACAACGTGTGGCTTAAACTTAACTGCAGCATCAATGGTCTCCTTTAACTTCACCTGGAATCTCAAAAACTAGACTTGTAAATCAAAGAGACTAAATTGGATTATATCAAAACATTTAACTCAATTCCAGATTAAAGTACTCACACGGAATTTATACAAATGCGGCAAGAGCTCCCAAAAACCCATCACAGCCAAATCCTCCATAGGAAACAACGAAGTCAATCCTTGATTGCACATTAATGATCTTACCGTATAAAACATCAATTTGTTAGAAGCAAAGATACAACTTTTCCATTGAAGAATCAAAATTTTAAACAGCGTCTCCTTAGTCGGGGCAATACCCAAGTGCTTACCCTCCAACTCCATGGAAACGAAGGGGTAAAGGAGAGAGCTTTTTGAGTGAAGCCATAAGACGAGATCCGATGTTATCGCCTGAGACTTCGCCGGAGACGATGAAAACTCTCAGCTCCCCATCGATTGCCGCTTTATCGATCACCGATTTAGTAGCTTGAAATGAGGAGAATCTCTTGGTGAATGTTGAGAGAGGGAAATAGAGTTGGATCTTTGAAACCCGAAACATCTTCCGACAAGATACAGAACAAAGACAAAGACTTTGACGTTGTTGAGGTTAAAGGACGAACAGTGAGCAGCGGTGAAGCAGGTGGCCGCCATTTATCGTGGACTCTTATGGGCCTGCTAAGCCCAATTTGTTTTTTTGTTTGTTTGCAGTTTCCTTCACAAAAAAAAAAAAAATTGTGATATAAGAGTATGAGAAAATAATTTATATAGGCATGAAGAATTTATATATGGTCAGTTGACCATAAAATTAAGAAAATGATAATTGACAAACCCAAATTAGTTTTGACTTTTCACATTTGATTTTTTTGCCTGTTTTGTCTCTATATTAGATCATGTCATGTGAATTGGGGAGAGCATTTGTACATTAAATGGCTCGGCAGGGCATTAAATACAAAGCAAAATATATATTTTTCTTGGGGGACGGGGCGCAGCAAACCAGATTTGGTGAATCTGAGTATTTTGTGGGGGATAATTATCTTAATTAAGTAATGCATCGGTAAAACAAAATATTGATTAAAAAAATTGATGGCTCCCCCTCTATTTATGATGCCATAGTTAAGTCTACAAAAAAACTCAGAAATTTATCGCCATATAATTAATTGCACCGTCGTCGGGGTGTAGAAGGGTGGTTAACCAGAATCTAGGAGAGGACAAACGAGGTGAGTTCTATTGATTGTTATTTCTGTTATCAAGTAATCTGGCTTGTGGTGACTCTTCGAGTAACAAAGAGAAAGGTAATACGGTTAACAAGTGGACACATGCTATTAAATTGTTGCCTTCACGAAGTTTATGTGCTTTAGTGAATCGCTAACCTAGTTAACGAATGACTCAGCATGGGTAGTATCGGAGGAACAAAGCAATCTAGGAAATTATGGGAGAGGTCGCATACTGGACTTTAATATCTCGATATAACTCTGATAGGAAGTTCAACTTGCTTTATGACGCGTGTTAATCCAATTATTGTGTTAACCCAATTCTCATGACGCGTTAAGTTTATGTTTATCGTGATAACATAGTTATCAAATCATACAAAATATAAAAATTAAAATAATCTCAATTACTTAATCTAAAATTATATTAGTTAGATAAAATATTAAAATAACTCAAAACTAATCTCCGATTAATTCCTGATTAATGTTTAATGTTTCTCTTACGTAATTGACACAATAACAATTATAACAACATATTATGTAGAAGTCAAGTTAATAATTTGAATTAACGTATAACATTGTTAACAAGTGAAGTTAACAATTCAATTTAGCATATGACATCGTTAACAAGTAAAGTTAACATGTAAACATCGTTAACAAGCCAAGTTAACAATTCAGTTTAACATATAACATTGTTAACAAGTAAAGTTAACATGTAAACATCGTTATTAAGTCAAGTTAACAATTCAATTTAACATATAGCAATGTTAAATTAACAAGTAAAGTTAACATGTTGACATCGTTAACAATAGTACTAAAAATGTTTAAAAAATAAAAAAAAATAAAGCAATTATTATACGGACAACAGAAAAAACAAAAGAAATTAGTAAAGTTTTTTATGGTTGCACCTGGCTCCGTCGCCTTAGCTTCCGGTGCCAGTTTCGCATCCTTCCACGGCGTAACCGCCGTTCCGGTGAGCTCCAACGACAAATCAGAAATACGATAAATGCTGCTTCCAAGACGAACAACGAGAAAGGATTAATAAATTAGTGTGAAATCCAGTTCTCGAGAAGCAAATTCAAGTCAAAGCGAAAGAGAATTTGGGAAATCTAGGGTTAATGCTAACTTGCATTGCCAACAATAGGAAAAATTTAATATTAGATAGCTAAATTAGTTAGCTATTAGGATGCTAACATCGTTCGCAACTCAAAATTTTATGAGTCTTACCCCTGGATCTACGTGCTCATCAATCGCCTCATCAAAACCATGTATGGTGAAAACACAAACGAGCACTTGACCTGCAACGAGTATCCTCTGAGGGAGATCGAGATCAGCCATTTGTTGAAAAATTAATCGAAATCAGAACTACGGAACCGATTATGCCATGAATCTGGGGGACAAAAAATATTACAGACATCGATTGACCCATTAGAAGTATTAAAAGGAAAGAATCTCAGAGAATATACTATAATAGAACTGGATTAACGATTTCGAAAGGCATATTGCTGAAAATCAACCTTACCAGTTCGTTCGTCGATTCCGTTTAGATGAGCAACCGCTTCAGCGAAAAATCAGTAAAACACCACGATATCCGATGAGGTTGGGACGGGATTTGTCGACCGCAACAGTGAGATTGACAAGGGCTTTTGAGGGAAAGGGGAGACCGGCAGAAATTGTCGACAAGTGTGTGAGAGGATCGGGAAAAGACGATCTGTTCTTGCCAGAATTGTTAAAGAAACGGAAAGATCGGAGACGAAAAAAAAAACTGAGAGCAATTTTGTTCAGTCGTCGAGAGGAGACCAAAACCCTAAAAGTGAAGATATTTCCCTTTCCCGTCTTTTTCCATGTTTAATTTAGTAAAAAAACATTTGTTTTTTTTAACAACATAATCTAACCAAGATTTTTTCCTTTGACATGGGTTACGATGGGCCCCATAATAAGTAACGTAATGAGGCTAAAGTTGCAAAACAGTTTCTCGTAGCAACATAGGGGTCTGTAAGATTTTTCCTTATAAACAGTATCCGTTGCATAATTACCAAAAGCTAGGCTTAATTTCGATATTAACAATTACTAGATCTTGCAATTACTCAACAATTTTTTAGATGTTAATGGAACCTGGGTTGTGAATTTGTGATTTCTAACAAATCAAATTAAATTCTAATATATATTCAAATATAATAGAACCCCATTTTCCTAAGTTCACATATATAATAAAATTCGTAAAAGTTATGGTAAATAGTATAGTATGCTCTATTATCGAAGTTTTTTTTTTATTGTGATATGTTTGCACATGCCAAACACAATTTTAATGGAATGTAATTTGAATAGAATGTAGTATGTTGATTTCACATAAAGTGCACTTCGTTGCAACTCATTCCTATGTTGATTTTTTTTATTTTTTTTTTGTAATTTACAGTTTGAATTCTATGTAGTATTATTAATTACTTATCAATCTATTATATTTTCTCAACGTGTTGGTTTATGCATTTGTTTTCTGAATGAATTTGATTTAAGTATGTTTTATGTTTGAAAACTAGTAAAGCATTGCATTCTTCTATGTTACCTGAGTTAATGTATTGTACTATTTACTTGTTGCGTAGCTATTTAACGCAGTATGTATGACATCCCGATTTCCGACCGCCATATTGGTCGGAATACCGTCGGAAAACGGCTTTCCCGACCAATTTCCGTCCGATTTGGTTCGTCGGGACTATCGCGTCGGAAATCAATATTGGTCGGAAATTGGTCTGGATTTTCCGACGGATTTCCGACCATTATTTTCCCGACAAATTAGCGACGATATAAAGCGTCGGTTATTACCCGACGAGTTCCCGACAACAGTCCGACTAACTTATTTCTGACCAAATACCGACCATACTTTTTTCGACTATATTCCGACCAATTTAACTTCCGACCAACTTCCGACTAAACACAATACCGACCAGATTCCGACTAACCTCACTTCCGACCATATTCTGACCAAACTAAATTCCGACTAGATTCCGAGCAACCTAAATGCCGACTACATTCCGACCAAACTAAATTCCGACTGAATTCCGACCAACCTAAATTCCGACCAAACTAAATTCCGACTGAATTCCGACCAACCTAAATTCCGACTAAATTCCGACCAAGTTGAAATACTACAATATAATCGAAATTATTTTGAAATTTTTTGAATTTTGATTAATTAATTTAATTTAATTTAATTAATTCGAAAATTTAAATTTAAATTAATATTAAACATTAATAAAATATTTTTGAAAATAAAATATTTTTGAAAATAAAATAACAGAAATTGTTTTTAAAACATTAAAAAAACATATTAAACATTTGCGGATCCCGATCCCGATCCCGTTCCCGGGTAATCCGGAAACTTCGCTCTCATCCAAGACGACATGCTAGCGATATCTGACCTCGCCTCCGAAAGCTCATCTTGCGTGGCACCTAACTTGAATTTGGTGTCCATTTTCGCCGCCTCCAAAGCTTCTACTTTGGACTTGAGCTCTTCATTCTGCTGGATGAGATCTTCAGAGAAAAAAGAACCAGAAGAAGACCGGTCGTCCATAAACGGGGTCGTACCCAAACCCCCGCGACGCCGCCCTTTTTTATCAAGGGAAAATTCCTGTATAAAATATAAATAAATTAGAACATAATAAACTTATAATGTAAAACTATTAAAAAAAAAAAACTTACGCTCATAACGAGACTGTTGACCGCTTCCCGCGACATCTCGAAGGAGGAGGAGGAGTCACCTTGTGACTGTTGGGTCAGCTCGATGTCGATCTTCTGCTTCGTCACGTTCTCGTAGATCTCCCTTATGAGGGGATCCTGAATAAGCCCGGTTGTCTTGTTCGTGTGGAACCTCTTCATTAAGTCCAAGTGATTCGGACGCACACCTCCGGCCTCATTAGTCTATAAAAACGAATAAAAACAAATATGAATAAATAATTTAATAAATAATTAAAAAGAGAAAACAATGTCAACAATAAAAGATTACCATTTGAATTTCTCGGGTCTGGAAGCTGCTCGAACCGGAGTTTTGGATGTATTGGCCCTTCCCGTTGCGCTCACTCTTTCGGTTTCCCGAATTAGTCTTCGAGAGTTTCTATGTCGCCGGCTGTTGCCAATATGGTCTGTAGTTATTCCAAACCTCCAAATTCAAGCCTTTCGGCTTGTCTGCCCCTTTCCTCCACTTTTTCTTCCACTCGTTCATGTGTCTCTTGAACTGCGTACCCGCTTCCTTCATAAATAACTTTTCCACCATGACACTGTGAGAGGGATGCCATGTAAACTCTTGCTACGAAAACATAAATAAAAATGCTTAGCAAAATATTAATAAAATACTTATAAATATAGGAAAAATATAGTAATTGACAACTTACCGCAAATTGTCTAAACCAAATTTGCTTCTCATCATACGGGACTTCTGAAAACTTCTTGTACGGTTTGTCGAGGATTGAATGGAACATCCTCATAATGGCCTTGCTAATCCCGTTGTTCGATATACCAAACCTACAAAAAAAAGATAAACTATAAACAATTTGATATTAAATATATATATATATATATATATATATATATATGAACTAAGGGTTTTTACCATGTCGATCTTCCAACGAGATGTGGATCAAGCCGGATGTGCAAGTCCCGGCCCGGTTGTTGGACTAACTCCTCGATGGTCATGATTCGAGGAGCTTGACTCTGCGACTCTGGGATAATCGATGCGGCCGGACTTGGTGGTTCTACCCCTCGAGTCGAACCACCGGTACGTGGAGGTTGTTGCATCCCTTGAGACGAACCAACGATGCTCAAGTTCGCGAAACCATCGTAAGACCTTAACAAAAACACAAAATTTGTTAGATATTAAACGCAAACGCAAATTATAAATAAAACGCAAACTATAAATAAAACGCAAACTTTGTTAGATATTAAATGCAAACGTAAACTAAAATTAAAACGCAAACTAAAAATAAAACGCAAACTATAAATAAAACGCAAACAAAAAATGATTACTATGAAAATATTCACAAAAACACAAAACAATTACCAAAAACCCGGAAAAATTACCAAAAACAACCCAGATAAGATGAAACAGGGCTTCTCGTCAGATTTTGAGTGGAAAAATGAAACAAGTTTTGAATTGCTAAAGTTTCTACTCGTAGATCTGACATTTGTTTCATCTTTCAACTCGAAACTGAAACCACACAAATTGAAACATAGCCCCTAGCTAGATTCAATAAATTCTATGCCACAAAAGATCAAAGCCTGCCACTTTATAAAGTACTATTTGTAGTGTGGACAAAATATGGTAATATATATTTGTACGTAGTTTAGTAATAAGTTTTAGATTTATTGCTTCACTTTTTTTTATACTGATCAACTAGATTTACTGGTTCACATAACAGCAATAATATATGAGTTTTTGTTTATCATATATTAAATTATTTTCTCTAATTTTTTTAAGTATTAATAATAAAATTTATAAATATATTAGCGGTGTTTTGAGTGTTTACCATCTTCTGTATTTCATTTTAATTTTTTCCTCAAGATTAAGTGATTTATAAGTAAAATGTATCTTCTTTTTCTTCTTACCACAAATTTGTATCTTCTAGAAAACAATAAAATTGATTGTCATGATACATTTTTGTTACGTCTATGAACAAACCCATTAAACATTTTGATGTTGACAGAGAACTAATTAACAAGTATACTAATAAAAACAATACAGTTTTATAATATGAATGGTCAGTTTCTTTTTATACATTGGATTCGCTTAGCAGTACTCGGAACAAATTTTCTGATTGTTTGTTTTATTTTCCTTCAAAGAATTCTAACAATTCTTCAAACTAAAATCTAACAACAAATCCAAAAAATCCCACAACAAATCCCAAAAATCTCACAAATCTAACCTCAAATCACAAGCTAAAACAACTACACATCTTAATCTTCAAATCCAAACAACAACAACCACAAATCTCAAAATTACTTACATGGTAAGAAGAAATCGGCGGCGGAGGAGGGACGGCAGCTGCGGAGGAGGGACGGCGGCTCCGGCGGACGGCGGTTCCGGCGATCTACAAAACAAGAACGAAAAAAATTAGGAGAAGAAAAGAGGATGAGAAGAGGAAGAGAAGATGGAGAGAAGAGAAGGAAGAGGAAGAGGGAGACTTACCAGGGAGTGGGACGGCGGTGAAGGTCGGCGGAGAGAGAGAATCGACAGTTTGAGAGAAGAGAGATCGACCAAATGAAGGAGAAGATGCGTCTGTGGTTTTTAGATCTCGGTATTTCCGACCACCGAATCGGTCGGAATTTGGTCGGGTTTGAAAATATCAAACCGCCAAAATATTTCATTTAGCGGTTAATTTCCGCGGGTTTTATTTCGGCTTGGTCGGAAATCAGTCGGTATTTCCGACGAGATTCCGACTAACCCATAATATTGCATGTCTTCTGATTGGTTTAGATATATTTTAAACACTTAGCTTCGAAAATATTCATATTAGTCGGAAAATGGTCGGAATTTCCGACCAATTTCCGACCAATATGAATATTTCTGAAAAAAATGCTAAGGTTTGAGGTTTCGAAACCCCAAATGGTCGGAATTAAGTCGGAAATGTCGAGAAATTCCGACCAGATTCCGACCAAACAAAGAAAAATATTAATATTGGTCGGAAATTAGTCGGAAATTTCGACAAAATTCCGACCATTTAGAGTTTCGAGTATAAAATACTAAATTTTCAAATTGTATACTGTATAATAAACATGTAAACATCTTATGTCTAACAAATATGTGGCAAAGTAAACATATAATAAAATATATGATGTTTTATAAATTGAAAGTATATCGAATTAAACCGTTCATAACGAAACATTCACATTATATTTATACTTTTCGGTTTTTTTATAGGTTTTATAGGATATGCCCCAAAATTGGTTTAGTTAAGATATATGGACATTGACTTCTTTCAAAAGATCATATCTAACCATATTAAACATAGTCCAAATCAAATTTATGCGGTTTGAGGTTTCGAAACCCCAAATGGTCGGAATTTAGTCGGAAATATCGAGAAATTCCGACCAGTTTCTGACCAAACAAAGAAAAATATTAATATTGGTCGGAAATTAGTCGGAAATTCTGACCAATTTCCGACCATTTAGAGTTTCGAGTATAAAATACTAAATTTTTAAATTGTGTACTGTATAATAAACATGTAAACATCTTATGTCTAACAAATATGTGGCAAAGTAAACATATAATAAAATATATGATGTTTTTATAAATTGAAAGTATATCGAATTAAACCGTTCATAACGAAACATTCACATTATATTTATACTTTTCGGTTTTTTTAGGTTTTATAGGATATGCCCCAAAATTGGTTTAGTTAAGATATATGGACATTGAATTCTTTCAAAAGATCATATCTAACCATATTAAACATAGTCCAAATCAAATTTATGCGGTTTGAGGTTTCGAAACCCCAAATGGTCGGAATTTAGTCGGAAATGTCGAGAAATTCCGACCAGTTTCCGACCAAACAAAGAAAAATATTAATATTGGTCGGAAATTAGTCGGAAATTCCGACTAATTTCCGATCATTTAGAGTTTCGAGTATAAAATACTAAATTTTCAAATTGTATACTGTATAATAAACATGTAAACATCTTATGTCTAACAAATATGTGGCAAATTAAACATATAATAAAATATATGATGTTTTATAAATTGAAAGTATATCGAATTAAACCGTTCATAACGAAACATTCACATTATATTTATACTTTTTGGTTTTTTTTTAGGTTTTATAGGATATGCCCCAAAATTGGTTTAGTTAAGATATATGGACATTGAATTCTTTCAAAAGATCATATCTAACCATATTAAACATAGTCCAAATCAAATTTATGCAGTTTGAGGTTTCGAAACCCCAAATGGTCGGAATTTAGTCGGAAATGTCGAGAAATTCCGACCAGTTTCCGACCAAACAAAGAAAAATATTAATATTGGTCGGAAATTAGTCGGAAATTCTGACCAATTTCCGACCATTTAGAGTTTCGAGTATAAAATACTAAATTTTCAAATTGTATACTGTATAATAAACATGTAAACATCTTATGTCTAACAAATATGTGGCAAAGTAAACATATAATAAAATATATGATGTTTTTTATAAATTGAAAGTATATCGAATTAAACCGTTCATAACGAAACATTCACATTATATTTATACTTTTTGGTTTTTTATAGGTTTTATAGGATATGCCCCAAAATTGGTTTAGTTAAGATATATGGACATTGAATTCTTTCAAAAAATCATATCTAACCATATTAAACATAGTCCAAATCAAATTTATGCGGTTGAGGTTTCGAAACCCCAAATGGTCGGAATTTAGTCGGAAATGTCGAGAAATTCCGACCAGTTTCCGACCAAACAAAGAAAAATATTAATATTGGTCAGAAATTAGTCGGAAATTCCGACCAAATTCCGACCATTTAGAGTTTCGAGTATAAAATACTAAATTTTCAAATTGTATATTGTATAATAAACATGTAAACATCTTATGTTTAACAAATATGTGGTAAAGTAAACATATAATAAAATATATGATGTTTTTTTAAATTGAAAGTATATCGAATTAAACCGTTCATAACGAAACATTCACATTATATTTATACTTTTCGGTTTTTTTTTAGGTTTTATAGGATATTCCCCAAAATTGGTTTAGTTAAGATATATGGACATTGAATTCTTTCAAAAGATCATATCTAACCATATTAAACATAGTCCAAATCAAATTTATGCGGTTGAGGTTTCGAAACCCCAAATGGTCGGAATTTAGTCGGAAATGTCGAGAAATTCCGACCAGTTTCCGACCAAACAAAGAAAAATATTAATATTGGTCGGAAATTAGTCAGAAATTCCGACCATTTAGAGTTTTGTTTCCCCTCTGGATGGTCCGAATTTATGGCCTTTCTTATTAAGGTTTAGGCATTTGTTGTGTTCTGTTTTTGGTTCTTAGTAGTTTTTTTCTCTTTCTCTTTTTTTTTTGTTTAATCTAGGAGTGATCCCATGCAGACTAATCTCCCAAAGGTCCAACGAACCGGTGCATACCCACAATTTATGAAACAAATCATTAGTGGCCAAGTGCACTCGAACCCAGGGAATGACAAATACCCATCCCAACCAATTTGACTACTACCACTAGACCGAATGCACTTGGTTTTTTCTCTTTCTCTGTTTCATGTATTCCTCTGTAAACTTTGGTCAAACATCAAAAAGGGTATTAAACTTAACATTCATACCCAAAAAATAAAATATATTCATATTCACATTCTAAACAATTTGATTGAAATAGAGCATATCTAGAATCCTTCATGGATTCAAGAATTTTAATTACAGAAACTTCATATTTTTTAATAAATGGGGATCATGTGTAAAAGTACAAACTAAACTTCAGAATGTGTGAAAAGTTTGGTATTAATGTCACTTAAATCATTCACAATGATCAACATGATTAAAATTGCAGTCTCCGAACTCTGTAATCGATCGACCATGTGTTGGTTCGTCAGAAACCTTATATATTTTAGTTTTCTTATTCTTTAAAACCCAAAACATTAATCTTGAAAAGTTTTTCAACGATTGAACCAATTTGATTTGATGGGATAAGTTATGTAGACCCTAATCCACTATAAATGTTATTTATAGGGTCGTCTAATCATTCCTTTCATAACCTGAGACCTAACTTCAGAATAAATTAGCATATCCCTAACCATATAACTAAAACATTTTGAGAGTGAATAACGATAGAAGTCCAACGGTAAAAGAGTGTAGTATTGATGGAGCGGCAAACGACCAAACAACAAATCGTGCTGAAAATAATAATGTCTCACCAGAATTTCTCAGCATTAATTGAAACACACAACAAACCTCTCTTTATTCAATGAAACCATATTTTTCAAACACTCATGTTTTCTTATAAAGAGAGACAGCTCATGGAATCACACAATCACAATCAAAACCACAACAATTCCCAAAACACTATGGGACACCTCAAAAGTCTCTTCACACTTCTCTTTCTCATGATAACTATGTCCCCGGCCGTAACGATCGCCGGTAAAATACCAGCGATCATCGTTTTTGGCGACTCAACTGTTGATGCCGGGAACAACAATTATATCCCAACGATCGCGAGAAGCAACTTTGAGCCATACGGAAGGGACTTTGTTGGTGGGAAGCCGACCGGTCGATTTTGTAACGGAAAGATCGCGACGGATTTTATGTCGGAAGCCGTAGGGCTTAAACCATTAATTCCGGCATACTTGGATCCTTCTTACAACATTTCAGATTTTGCAACTGGTGTCACCTTTGCTTCTGCTGCTACAGGCTATGACAACGCTACTTCTGCTGTTCTGGTATAGACTTTTCTTTCCCTTGTATTTATGGCATCTACTATTTGGTAGTATGTTACACGTCTTTATAGACATTTATGATTCATGAGATAGAATATACATAATATTTATAAGAAAAAATTACAAATAAAAAGAATTTTAACAAATCCTTGTATTTTTTATAATGTATATATATATATATATTTTTTTTGGATAACTTGTCTTTGTTTATTTTACCAAAAAAAAAACTTGTCTTTTTTTTTGGGGGTCTAAAGATGTTTATATATATTTTTTTTGGTCTAAAAAAACTTGTCTTTGTTTATATAGATGTTTAAGATTATGCGTACAAATTAAGAAATTTTTTACAACACCTAATATACCTTTATTCTATCATTAAACAGTATTAGTTATTTTAACTCTAGTTAATATGGAGAAAATATGAAATGTTGCACACATTTTACATAGGAAATACAAAATATTTATTTCTATGAAACATTTACTATTTATTAAGAAAGAGGGAGTATAATTTTTATTAAAAAAGTAACACTTAATACAAACAGATAAATCTTTTTTTCATATAAAATAATTTCGTCTGTAAATAAGATTTTGATAAATAACAATTTTCGGTAGTGTTATTTAATAAAAGATGTTATGTTTGGATATTTTCCCTACAATTTATTAATTACATTCCATTGATGATGGCGATTCTAGTCGGTACTACCTCTATGGAAACAACTCGACTACTACAAAGAATACCAAACAAAACTAAAAGCATACCAAGGAAGAGACCGAGCCACAGAGACCATAACCAACTCTCTCTACCTTATAAGCGTAGGGACCAACGATTTCCTCGAGAACTACTTCGCCTTTCCGGGCCGTTCTTCTCAATACTCGGTCGGTCTTTACCAAGATTTCCTAGCTGGAATAGCCAAAGACTTTGTGAAGAAGTTGTACGGGCTTGGTGCTAGGAAGATCTCACTAGGTGGATTGCCTCCAATGGGGTGCATGCCTTTAGAGAGAGCCACTAACATTGGCACGGGAGGTGAGTGCGTTGGACGCTTCAACGACATTGCGGTCCAGTTCAACGGCAAGCTTGAGAAGCTTGTTGAGAAGTTGAGCAAAGAGCTTCCTGGTTCCATCCTCGTGTTCTCAAATCCGTATGAACCATTTATGCGAATCATCAAGAACCCTTCGTCTTTCGGGTTTGAGGTTGCGGCAGCGGCTTGCTGCGCCACCGGGATGTTCGAGATGGGATATAGTTGCCAAAGGAATAACCCATTCACATGTACAAATGCTGATAAGTATGTGTTTTGGGACTCATTTCATCCAACACAGAAGACTCATCGCCTTATGGCTAATTTTCTCATGAACAGTACATTTTCTCACTTCCTCTAAAGATCTCTATGTGTGTGCGTGTAATATTATTATTAGTGTGACTATAATGCTTGCTTCCCATATTTTTGATCCAATTATGCACTTTGTATGTATTTAAACTCTTTGCTTTTGTGTTAATTAGCGAAACCATGTTTCTTTTCTAGATTATGGCGTGCCTATATAGCTTATTTGTTTTTCTTTAGCTATTCTCAATATATTTATGTTTCCATTATGAAAGTTTTGCTAAGAAATTTGGTTTTAGTTTTTTTTTTCTTTTTTTCAGAAAGGTTCAACTTGGTTTACGATTAGTTATTTATGGATTTGATATGGCTGGATAATATTTTCCATTCCTATCAACAAACAATTGGAACTGAATTGTCAACAATATTCGTAATAATATACGCATAAAACCATGATACGTTTTAACAAATATATATATATATATATATATATATTTATATCTATGAATACTTTGTTCTATAACAAAAAAAAATATTTATGTCTATGAAACTAAGAACAAAGTATTCATACGGATTTATTTCTCCGATCAAACCGAAAAAGTTGACAATTTGTCCCAAAGTTACAAACTTTAATTTCACTAAAAAGAGGGTATGGAATAAAAGTATATATGTTAGTAGTTCAATGTGAACGCGAAGAAAGAAAAATGCGTTCCAATATTATCTATTAAAAAAATTCGAGAAAATCTGGTTTAATTTTGGAAATATTTGGTAGCCCTACTAATTACTATCATCTCAACCAATTTAGTTGACTCGAAACACTATGAAAGTGACCTTTTGTAGAAGAATGATTGTATTAAAAAATTATGTGCAATCACGATCCGAAGTCATGCAAGGTTATAGTAAGTTGTCTAATAATTTTATACATGCTTTTGTTCTTACTTGTTATCGTTGTTTTTTCCTAGCTCCATATTACCCAGACATTAAAGTTTTTTCCAAAAAGTTTTCGGAAATAAACATAATCGTTCTACCATATATTCCTCATAAATCAATGGCTGCAAAAACACATCGAATGATCTCTTCGGATACTCTGGTACAGAAACGAGAATGCCATAGAACAAGAACTCCCTTCGCATGCACAAAGATGGGGGCAAATTGTAAGGTGTTACAATTACTGGCCACAAAGAATATTGCATGCCGTGCTTCCCAAAAGGGTTGAAACCATCGGTACATAATCCAAGGTATACGTTACTCGCCTCATACGCAAAGCTGGGATACGTAGATTGAAAATGTTTTCATACTCCTGCGTCTGACGGATGGGCGATTTCTCCATCCGTTGTATGCTCCGCATGCCATCTCATTGCTCACGTTGTGCGCTCTGACTGATATAACCTCTTCAATCTCTCTATTAACGGCAAATACCACATCCGTTTATATGGCACTGACACTCTTCCACCTGTTTCTTTATACCGAGGTTTGCGACAAAAAACGACATGACAAACGGTCTGCGTCCTCTCTCCAGTATAACATACAGTTGTCGATGCATACATCTATCATCTGATATGGCAATCCTAGACCTTGAACAAGTTTCTGTATCTCATAGTATGATGCCGGTGCAAGATTATCTTCTGGCAAAATGTCTTTCACAAAATCAGCTATTGCATCCACCCACTCCTCACTCAAATTGAAATCCGTCTTTATACTCATCATCCTAGTTGCAGTTGATAAAGGGGAATGTCCACCTCTACACCCATCATATAACAGATGTTTAGTAGCGTCTAGCATATCAAAGAATCTCCGAGATTCCAAGTTAGGTTATTCTCCTCTATCTCCATACTCAGCAACCGATGGTATACTTTCACGAAATACATCGTTCACCATCTCAACATGACCTACAGTACTTTCTACTTCCATTGCGGGTTCTTCTAAGTTAGTGTTATCCCCAATATAATGTTCACTAGTACTAGCATAATTATCTACCATTGTATCATTTTCTCCATGATAATACCAAATCTTGTAACCCGGCATAAACCCATGACAATAAACGTGTGACAATACTTCCTCTATCACGATTAATCTACGATTCCCACAATTCTAACAAGGGCAGTATATTTTACCGGTTTTTTTTGCTTTCTTATGATTACCCGCAAATGCCATGAATTCCTGCGGACCTTCTCTGAATTCTTCCGTAACTAGGCCCGTGTCTGGAATTTGATGAGGCTTGTCCATCCATGATCGAAAATAATTATAAAGATATGAAGAAGACATTTTCGTAAGGAATTAAATAGGAGAACTTTTTTTGTGTTTGTAAATGAAAGGGTGGATACGTTTTTATAAGGAAATTGTGCGTGTTTTCCGACTGATTTCCGACGGATTTCAGAATATATTATCGATGTCGGCAACCATGTCGGCAACATTAGAATTTGTCAGAAATCCGTCGGAAATTGTCCGACGGATGGCTGTCGTTGGAAATCCGTCGTTAATGATGTCGGAAACATCAGCATTTATCGGAAATCCGTCGGAAATTGTCCGACGGATAGCCATCGTCGGAAACCTGTCGCAAAAATGTCGGCAACATCATCATTTGTCAGAAAGTCGTCGGAAATGTCCGACGGATTGTTGGCGATGGAAATCGGTCGGAATTTTCTGACGGGTAATGTTTTCCGACGGATAATACGTTCGTCCAAATCCCGTCGAAAATCTGTCGGAAATTTTTGACGGAATTATTGCCGTCGGAATTTATGTCGGAAATCGCCCTGTTTTCTTGTAGTGTCATTTTCTAGAACTTAAGCATTTCATGCACACAAGGTGTTCGATGAAATGTCTAGGAAACTTCTAAGCATGCTTTTCATTCTAAGTGATCGGTGGATGCTGACTTTATGATGAATTGTTGATTAAAATGGACTTGTGGTAAATTATGGATTATCTAAGTGATCGGTGAATGCTGACTTTAGATGATTCGTACAATGATTAGTGTCATGGAAGTGAACTAATCTACTTGAAAGTGTTCCATGTCATAAGAATAAATGTGCATTGAATGTTTAGGCATCGTTAGTCAATTGTCTTGATGGTTAGATGATGATGATTTAGGTTGCATCTTGTTAGATCCTTTACCTCAGAGAGACGCAAAACACGCCGTTCACCCCCCGGATCGCCTCCATCCCGCTCCAGCACCTCGGGAAGCTCAAGCTCCAGCCCTACGCGGGCACCACCGACCCGGCCCAGTATCTTACGGCGTTCACCATCGCCATGGGCCGCGCCCACTTCTCACCGGATGAGCGCGAAGCTGCCCACTGCCAGCTCTTCGTAGAGAACCTCACCGGCCCGGCTCTCACATGGTTCTCTCGGCTGAAAACGCACTCCATAGACAGCTTCAGAGACCTGTCGACCACCTTCCTCGAGCACAACTCCATCTACATCCGGCAGTCGGCATCCAGCGCGGACCTCTGGGCGATGAACCAAGGAGCGAAGGAGTCGCTCAGGTCCTTCATAGAGCGCTTCAAGGCCACGGCCTCCCAAAGCAACGTGACCGACGAGTCAGCGCTCCCCGCTCTGAGAAAAGGACTGCGGGCCGATTCGGCCTTCAAGGACGATATGAAGCTCAACAAGCCGCGCTCGCTGGAAGACGCCTTGCACCGCGCTGGACTCTTCGTCGAGCTCGAGGAAGAGAAGGCGGCTGAATCGAGAAACAGCGCCTCTCACAAGGCCCCGGTCCCGAAGGAGCGGCCCCAGGAAAGGTATCAGGAGCCTCGTCAACACTACGACGACGAGTACCAGCGCAGCAGGGGAAAGCAGGCCGCTGCATTCCTTGTCAACGGACCGCCCTCCGGCCTCCGTCTGCACGACCCCGTACTTCCCTCCAACCCCGCGCCAGGGTTGCCTTTGAACAAGTACGTACGGGATCCCCGCCAGCAGGATCGGCGTCCCGACGAGCCGAGCGATAGGGAACCCCGACCAGACGAGCCTTACGACAGGTCGGCCTTCTGCGATTTCCACCGGCGAAAGGGGCACCCGACCTCCCACTGCCGCGCCCTCCAGGAGGTCCTGCTGAACCAATTTCAACGGGGAGAAATCAGCGTCCCAGAGCGGCTGCGTCCGCATGCCCGGGACGACGATCGAGTGCAACCCCGCGACAACCGAGGTCGCGAGGATAACTGGGCTAGGCCTTACAACCGCGCCCAAAACGACGACCGGCGGCGACGATCTCCCTCGCGAGACCGGGATACGGGCAGATCGCCTCCCCCGGCCCGGACTCTGATAGGGATGATTATGGGAGGCCTCCTCTCGTGCAACGACTCGGTGCGGTCCATCAAGCGTCATGAGAGGAAGACCGACGCCTCCCTGAAGTGGCATTCCGGGCCGGAGATCGACGCCCAGGACACGAGCAAGAGGGGGATATGTTTCACCGAGGCCGACGCGGTCGGGGTCCACCAGCCCCACAACGACCCCCTCGTCGTACAAGTCCGCGTAGCCGACTGCGACGTTAACCGAGTCCTCGTCGATACGGGCAGCTCGGTCGATTTCATATTCAAGGATACCCTGGCCAGGATGAACCTGAACGGGGTCGAAATCAAGCCGCACTCCATCCCGCTGACCGGCTTCGCCGGGGACACCGTCAACGGAATCGGCACCATCGAATTGCCGGTCTACGTAGGTCGGGTGACGAAAATCGTCAAGTTCGTGGTCTTCGATACCACCCCGATCTCATCCTTGGAACCCCTTGGCTGCACTCGATGAAGGCAGTCACGTCGACGTACCACCAATGCCTCAAGTTCCCCAACCAGGCTGGTACGTATACTCTTAGGAGTAACCAGAGGGTCTCCCGCGCCTGCTTCGCCATCGAGCATAAGCTGCGCCGCGCCGCGCCGGCCTGCTTGGCCATCAACGCGCTTCAGCCCGGCGAGCCCGACGCCCAGGACCTCCCAGGGCGGGACCTTGTCGCCCAGGTCAACATCGATCCACGCGACCCCGCCCGCTGCGTTGGCATCGGTACCGATCTCGACGAGGGCATCAAGCGAGAGCTGGTTGAGTTCCTAGGGCAGAACGTCTCCACCTTCGCCTGGTCAACCGGCGACATGCCCGGCATTGACCCGGCCACGTGCAGCCACGAGCTCAACGTGGATCCGACCTGCAGACCGGTCAAGCAAAAATGGCGAAAGCTGGGTCCGGAGCGCGCCCAGGCAGTCAACGACGAGGTCGAAAGGCTCACCGCGGCCGGTTCGATCACCGAGGTCAAATACCCGGACTGGTTGGCTAACCCGGTGGTGGTCAAGAAGAAGAGCGGGAAATGGAGGGTCTGTGTGGATTTCACCGACCTCAATAAAGCGTGCCCACAGGACAGCTTTCCCCTCCCTCGAATCGACCAGGTCGTCGAAGCCACCGCGGGGAACGAGCTACTCTCCTTCATGGATGCTTTCTCGGGGTATAATCAGATCCCCATGCACCCCGACGATCAGGAGAAAACCGCGTTCATCACGGACCGAGGCATTTACTGCTATAAGGTAATGCCCTTCGGACTCAAGAACGCCGGGGCCACCTACCAGCGCCTCGTCAACCGGATGTTCGCCGACCAAATAGGCCGCACCATGGAGGTATACATAGATGACATGTTGGTGAAGTCTCTAGTGGCGGCCGACCACGTCACTCACCTCCGGTCCTGCTTCCGGACGTTGAACGAATACAACATGAAGCTGAACCCCGCCAAGTGTTCCTTCGGCGTCACGTCGGACGAATTTCTCGGGTACATCATCACCCAGCGCGGGATCGAGGCCGACCCCAAGCAAATCCGGGCCATCATCGAGCTCAAATCCCCGGAGAGCACGCGTCAAGTACAACGACTCACCGGGAGAATCGCCGCACTGAACCGATTCATCTCCCGCTCTACCGACAAGTGCCTCCCGTTCTACCAGCTGCTCCGAGCCAACAAGCGGTTCGAATGGGACGACAAATGCGAAGACGCCCTCCGACAGCTGAAGGAGTACATATCCACTCCTCCCGTCCTGTCCAAGCCAGAAGAAGGCGAAATCCTCTACCTCTACGTCGCCATCTCCGCATCCGCGGTCAGCGGAGTGCTGGTACGGGAAGACCGGGGTGACCAAAAACCCATCTCCTACATCAGCAAATCCCTCGACGACGCGGAGAGCAGATACCCGACCCTGGAGAAGCTCGCCTTGGCGGTGGTCGTCGCAGCTAGAAAGCTCCGGCCTTACTTTCAATCACATGCGATTGCCGTCCTAAGCACCTACCCCCTCAGAACCATCCTCCACAGCCCGAGCCGATCGGGCCGGATAATGAAATGGGCTGTTGAGCTGAGCGAGTACGAGATCGAGTACCGAGGATGGACCGCGATCAAATCTCAGGCCCTGGCTGATTTCCTAGTTGAGTTGGCGCCCGAGCTGGTAGTCAGCGAGGTCCCCGAAGTATGGAGCCTGCATGTCGACGGATCGGCCTCCAAGCACGGGTCCGGCGTCGGCATACGCCTTGAGTCCCCGACCAAAGAGATCCTCGAGCAGTCTTTCCGTCTGGCCTTCCCGGCGTCAAATAACGAGGAAGAGTACGAAGCTCTGATTGCCGGCCTGCGTCTGGCAAGGGAGGTCGGCGCGAAGAAAATCCGAGCTTAATGTGACTCCCAGCTCGTCGCCAATCAATTCAGCGGGGAGTACGAGGCCAAGAATGATCGCATGGACGCCTACCTCAAGGTAACCCAAGGCTTGGCCGCAGAATTCTCCGAATTCACCCTGACGAAGATCCCCCGAGGCGATAACACCTCCGCAGACGCCCTCGCCGCGCTAGCCTCCACCTCGGCCCCAGCCCAACGACGGGTGATCCCGGTCGAGAGCATCGACTTCCCTAGCATCGAGCTGCCTAAGGGGGCCTACTTGATCAACCCCCAGGCCGCGGATCCTGGCGAAGAGGCGCCACCTCCCGAAGTCCTGCCGCCACCCCCGGCCGAGCCCGAACTACCGGACTGGCGAATCGCCATACTGCTGTACATCGCAGACGGCGTTCATCCCCCAGAACGGTGGGCCGCCCGACGGCTAAGAAAGAAGTGTGCCCGGTACACGATGCTGGACGGCAATCTATTCCGATGGAGCGCCTCGGGAACCCTGCTCGGCTGCCTCCACGGGCAGGAAACCATTGATGTGATGAAGGAAATGCACGAGGGCGCTGACGGAAACCACTCCAGCGGCCGGGCTCTCGCCCTGAGAATACGGAACCAGGGACACTACTGGCCAACGATGCTGCAAGACTGCGAAAGATTCGCAGCCCGGTGCGAGAAGTGCCAGCGTCACGGCCCGCGCATTCACTGTCCTACCGAGCTCCTTACCACTGCGGTCGCGCCCTACCCCTTTATGCGATGGGCCATGGACATAGTCGGGCCCCTTCCCCGATCTCGCCAAAAGCGCTTCCTCTTGGTCATGACCGACTACTTCACCAAATGGGTCGAGGCCGAAGCTTACGCCAAGATCACGGCAGAGGACGTCCGAAAATTCGTCTGGAAGTTCATCATCTGCCGGCACGGGCTGCCCTACGAGATCGTAACTGACAACGGTGCCCAATTCACGTCGGCCCTCTTCGAAGACTTCTGTGCGAAGTGGAAAATCAGGCTGAGTAAGTCGACCCCGAGATATCCACAAGGGAACGGACAAGCCGAGGCCACCAACAAAACCATCCTCGACGGCCTCAAAAAGCGACTAGACGACAAGAAGGGGTCCTGGGCCGACGAGCTCGACGGAGTCCTCTGGTCCCATCGCACAACGCCGAAGACGTCGACAGGACGCACACCGTTCAGCCTCTCTCACGGAATGGAAGCAATGGCCCCCTCCGAGGTCGGCCTCCCCACTCCTCGCCGCGCTATGCTCACCCAGCAGCCCGACCTTAACGACACCGCCCTACTCAGCGAGCTGGATTTCCTTGAGGAACAACGGGACCACTCCCTCCTCCGAATCCAGAACTACCAGCAGCTCGCCTCCAAGTACTACAACAAGAGGGTTCGAGGCAAGTTCTTTACCGAAGGCGACCTGGTCCTCCGCAAAGTCTTCGAAAACACCGCCGAGCTAAACGCAGGCAAGCTCGGCGCACATTGGGAGGGCCCTTACCTTATCTCCAGGGTCGTGAAGCCCGGCGTCTACGAGCTAGTCACAATGACCGGCAACGCAATCCCGCGCTCATGGAATTCGATCAACCTCAAACGGTTCTACTACTAAGCCCCCGGGCTCCATTCCGCTCTCCGCCTGTGTAAACAAACGAACTACGATTGGCTTGATCCCTTCTACTAAAGGGTACGTAGGCAACCCCTAACCAGGGCTCAACTATTAATCTAATAAAACCTTTTCGACAAAGGAATAAGGTCCCCGACCTGTGCACAAAAGCCGAGCTCCAAACGCTCGCACTACAAAAAAAAAACAAAAAAAAAAAAAAAAAAAACCGAGCTCCAAACGCTCGCACTACAAAAAAAAAAAAAAAAAAAAAAAAAAAAAAAAGCCGAGCTCCAAACGCTCGCACTACAAAAAAAAAAAAAAAGCCGAGCTCCAAATGCTCGCACTACAAAAAAAAAAAAGCCGAGCTCCAAATGCTCGCATTACCAAAAAAAAAAAAAAAAAAAAAAGAGAGAAGAAAAAGCCGAGCTCCAAACGCTCGCACTACAAAAAAAAAAAAAAAAAAGCCGAGCTCCAAATGCTCGCACTAAAAAAAAAAAAAAAGCCGAGCTCCAAATGCTCGCACTACAAAAAAAAAAGGGGACCGAACTCCGGTGCTCGCTCTCCCCGGCACACAAGTTATAAGTGCCAAAGCCGAGTTCCAATGCTCGCACCCCCATAGTACACAAGCAATAAGTACTAAAGCCGGGCCCCAGGGCTCGCACCTCTACTAGACACACAAGCATTAAGTGTCTCTAAGCCGGGCTCGCTACCCGCACCAAAAAAACAAGGTACACAAGCAATAAGTACCTTAAGCCGAGATCACCTCGCACCCACTAAAAATATTAAAGATACACAAGCAATAAGTATCTCAAGCCGAGTCGTACCTCGCACCCAATACAAGAGCACGGTCCACGACCTGCATACATGACAGGGTACGGTCTACGACCTACCCTACCAATCAAAAAAGCCTCGAAACGGCACTTACAAAAAAAAATATAATAAAAGGAAAGGGCCAACGGCCTCGATTATCACAAAAGGGCCCACGGCCTAGTCATTTCAAAAGCCTCGAAACGGCAAGGGCCAACGGCCTCGATTATCACAAAAGGGCCCACGGCCTAGTCATTACAAAAGCCTCGAAACGGCAAGGGCCAACGGCCTCGATTATACAAAAGGGCCCACGGCCTAGTCATTACAATGCCTCGAAGCGGCACTTACAAAACAAAAAGGAGAGAAAAAAGGGGCCAACGGCCTTGTTATCATAAAAAGAGGGGCCAACGGCCAGGTCCTTACATAAACGGCCTACGGCTCGGTCTTTACAAAGAGAAGAAAACAAAAAGGAAAAAAAACAGAAAAAGTTTTTACAAGGCCGCATCGGCCGGTCGGTCTTCACCCCCGTCAGCACGGGTACCATTTAAATCACCCGGGCCCACCATCCTCGCATTGGTCCCGTACTCACCAAGGAAGGGCTGCTCAGCCACCTCTTCCCCAACCGCGGCCTCCCCGGACGACGCTTCAATACCGGCCTCCCCGGCTGGCGCCTCGGTACAGGCCTCGCCGGCTGGCGCCTCGGTACCGGCCTCGCCTGATGGCGCTTCGGTTCCGGTCTCACCGGATGGCGCGTCGGTCCCGGCCTCAGCAGCAAACAGGACCGAGGGATCTGCTTGGATGGTCTCAGCAGCCGAGGGAGCTTCCTCAGTCAGATCCACGTAGGGCGCCTCCGAAGAAGCGACGGGCATGAGCCGCTCGAGCTGGACGCCGTGAGCGCGATCGAGAGGGATGTCCAGATCCTCCGGGGTCAAGTCCGGAAAATCCATCCCATCCAGCACGGCACCGAATGCCTCCTCGTCCTCGTCCAGCTTCTCATACCGGTACCACGGCACCACCAGACTGTCCTCGGCCTCCATCCTCCTGAGGCATGCCTTCATCCCGATCACCTGATTGTACATAAGGTGAGGCTCTAAGGCCCTCTGGCGCCCATCGATTTGAGCGCGGATCTTCTCCATCTTGGCGGACCACTTCCGGTTCCGCGCATCCCACCGGGCCGTTACCCGCTCGCTTTCCGCGGCCACGGCCACCTTCGCCCGGCCTATGGCGGACTCCAGCCCCTTGACCCTGGAGCGGAGGGTCTCCCTCTCCCCCTTCAGGAGCCCGACCTCCTCCTCCAGAACAGCCGGCCGGGCCCGCTCAGCGGCAGACCGGGCCCTCTCAGCCTCCAGCTCGGCCTGAAGTCTGCCCACCTCGTCAGCCCGGGCCCGCGCCCGCGCCTCCACCTCCTCCAGCCCCTTGACCTTGGAGCGGAGCGTCTCCCTCTCCCCCTTCAGGAGCCCGACCTCCTCCTCCAGAGCAGCCGACCGGGCCCGCTCAGCGGCAGACCGGGACCTCTCAGCCTCCACCTCGGCCTGAAGCCTGCCCACCTCTCCAGCCCGGGCCCGCGCCCGCGCCGCCTCCTCCTCCAGCCCCGCTGCCCGGGCCCTCTCATTCTTCAGCTCCTTCTCGATCCCGCGGAGGAGAAGAGACTGGCCCTGCGAGCTGGCTTCCCGGGTCGCCTGCAGAAATCCAAGCGACGCGTCCTTCTCGGCGAGTCGCTTCTCGTAGGCCTCCGCCAGAAAGGCAGTAAGGGCCAGCGTCTGCATCGAAACAGTTGTTAAGCAAAGACGCACAACAAATCCAGCTAAAAACAGTGAGGTCGGAACAAAACTTACCCGCGCTGCGGATCGCGCCACCTGGCGAAAGGTATCGCCCTCCGCCATCTCCAGCGGGACGAAGTGCGGGTGCTTCTGCCCGAACATCATGGCCTGCGCCATCTCGGCGCACTCGTCCGGGTCCACGATGACCTGGGTACTGCCATCTTCGTGACAGAAATTGAAGCTGTAGTCCCGAGGCCCGTCCTCGGAACCCTCCGGAGCCCCGTCACTCCGGTCACCGGCGGCCTCCCGCCCTTCTTCCACAACGACGGCTGCATCGCCGCCCTCAGTCGCCCGACCAGCGACATCTTCAATCGCGAGGGGCCGGGTCTCTTCGACCTCCCCCGCAGGCACCTCGGCCGCAGGTGTCTCAGCCTCCCCGACTGGAGCACCTCGGGAGCCCTCGGGCTCGCAACCAGCCTCTTCAGGCCGGACAGGCTCCCGACCTGAAGTCGAGGACCCCTCTTGCGTCCCTGTGGCATCTCTATCAGCCACAACCTCGGTCCTCTTCTTCTTCCTGCTAGCCCTAGCGCTGGCAGCGTCGACCCCCCTCTTCTTCGAGAGAGCCGCCTCGGAGGCCTCCCCCCCAGTCTGCGGCACCGGGTCTCGCCGGACCGGTACCTCACGCATCGGCGGCGGCAGCGCCACAAAGGAGTCCGCGTACAGCGGATTGGCAAACCGTGCTCGACCTACATTGGAGATAACCGTCAGCCCGGTATTAAAAAAAAAAAAAAAAAAAAAAAAAACTAGGACCGACCTCCGGCCATCGCAGCTTCAATTCTCCCCAAGGTGAATGACTTCCACTCTCTGTCGTGCACCGACCTAAGCACAGCAACGATACCCGCGTAGTCCGGCAGCTTAAATCTGGAAGAGTGAGGACCTGAAAACAAAGCCAACGGCATCAGTCAGACAAAACCGAAGAAGAGAAATCAGCTCGACCTGAAAATCCCTACCCGGGGAAAAGTTCCAATCCCGGGTGTATCGCGCCAACGGGTCGAGTCCAGCCACCTCGGTGGCTCGGACGTAGAAGTAGCTGCGAGACCAGTCCTCGACCTTCGACAGCTTGCTGGCCTTGGACCCCGAGCTGGGCGCCTCCAGGACGTTCGCCGCGGGCTTGAAAGCGGCATAGAAGGTCCCAGGAATCCCAGGATTTGCCTTCTGCTGGGTGAGCGCCTCGAACATAGGCACCGTCACCTCCACGTCACATTCGTGCCCCAAGGTCAGCAACACGATCATCCCCTGGATCGTAGACGGGCAGACCTGCGAGAAGGCCAAGCTCCGCGCCCGGCAATACTGGACGAACAGCTCGGGGAGAGGAAGGCGCAAGCCGCACTTCTGGAAGAACGACTCATACAGGCAGACGAAGCCCGGCCGAGGAGTCCACGGGCGCTCCTCCGCCCTAGGAAGCCGGAGCTCGACGCCAGCAGGGAAGTCGCACAAATCCCTCAGCAGAGTCACCGACTCCGCTGTGCTCCAGGTCGGTGACCCTCCCTGCTCGAAAGGAACCAGGGGAGACCTCACCCTGGCCACTCGTACTCCGCCGCCGCGGCCGCCCTGACGACTCCCATGGTCGCCCAGATGCCCGGTTCTACCCCCAGCTTGGCCAACGCCGCGACCGCCAGAGGAAGACCTAACCACCGTCTTCTTCCGGAGATGGGTCCCCGGGAGCGTCGGGGCGGCCCCCGAAGTCGAAGGAGCAGACTGTCCCCCACTGTCTGCGCCTCGACACGGAGAGGAGGCACGGTCGGAACCACCGGAGGAAGAACCCGGAGAATCGCTACCGCCACCACGGGACGCCGATTCTTCGCTCGACTCCGCCCTAATACCGTCTAACACCGGCGCCATTGCACGGAGAGGAGGAAATCGGAAAGTACAGAGAAAGCGAGAAGGGAAAGGAGGAAATCGGAGAGAGGAGGTTACCTTAGGGTTATGCGCAGAAGGTTTTAACAGGAGGAGGAAGAAGGGTTTAAATAGAAGAAGGGGGACAGTGAAGCGACGCCCGGACACGTGTCGAAAAATTCACGGCCGCCCAGAAACCTAATGATGACGCCTCTTCGCTATCCCCACGCCAAAAAAGCAAAGGACGCCTCGGTAAACGTGAAGCGTCTATCGCACGCCGCGCGTGGGCATCCCACGCGAAAAACGAGGCGACCCTTCACTCTCCCACGTGATGGGCACGCGCCAGCCGTCTACGGATTCTCGGGAAGATCAACACGAATGAGCACGGACTCCCCGCCCTAAGATGTGCCGAACTAACATCAGATCAACTTCGCCATGCTCACTTCGCCTCGCGATACCGAACTGGGGGAGGGCCTATTGTTGGAGGTGGGCCTAGCACCCCCAACTAGTTAGGCCCATCTTAGGAAAAACCTCTCTTCGGCCCGGTCGCCGGCCTGAAAGCACCGACCCGCAAGACCCCTCTTCAGCCCGGTCGCCGACCTGAAAGCACCGACCCACAAGACCCTCTTCAGCTCGGTAGCCGACCTGAAAGCGACGCACCTCGGGTGCGGTCTGACACTTCAAGGCAGGAATGTCAGAAGAGCAGAAGGCAGGTGGGAGTTGGTCGAACAGTGTATTATCTGAGCAGGAGTATGGGCTGACCTCGACATCTCACCTACCCCGCTGACTCGACAAAGGAGAAGAAGACACGTGGAGGAGTTGGTCAAACAGTGCGCTGCTCTGCAACACGCCACGCCGAGCTCATCATGACCTCCATCCTAGAAAGCCGGAACACGCCTCCTAGGCCACCTTATCCGTGAAAGAGGCCGAAGACGCCACGTGGCCCCGAGATCCCGGGGAGCAGGAAGCCAACCTCGGCTATATATACCCCTCAATGTCATTAATGAGGGGGACTTTTGATTGGGGCATTTTCCGACCTGTAACTAGCTACCCGGCCTCTCTCTTTCTCTCTTTGTAACAAGACAACATTTTAGAACGCCGAACTGGACGTCCTTCGGAACCAGTTCGTAATTCTAAAGTGTTCATTTCTCTCACCATCAATAAAACGAAACACGGCCCCGGCCTACTCATCTCTCTCTGCGACCTGCTTTAATAGTGGTTAAACTGCTCTAATTAACGAAAATCTCACCTCTCATCTCCTAATCACTCTTTAAACATACTTAGTGATCCGCGGGATCAACAGAAATTTCTTGGTCGATGAGGAGAAGAAAGGGATAAGAAAAGCAAAACCATGGTATATATTGTTGGAGAGGAAAATAAAGTCAGACAAGTGGGTTTTGGAGCAAGATCATCTCTGCCATATTTGTTTAATTATGTTCCAAGTTTGACTCAAATTTATTAAAAGAAAAACAGGCTAATGATTATGCTACATGCAAACTATTTTTTCCGGGTTTTTCGTAATTAGTTTACTTCACTGCCCTGTACTCCTTACTTTTTGATTACACACAGTTTTTATGTTTCCTTACATAATGAAAGAGTTATGATTCAGTTTCAAGTCATTCATAAAACTTTACAGAGATTTCTCCTTGTCTCTGCTTTGCATCAACTAAAACATGAAGAGTTGAGTTGTAAAGCTAGAATATGTATTCCTTGCTTTTTAATTACACACGGTTTTTAAGTTTTAAGATCAAATTTATGTTCCCTTACATAAAGAAGAGTTATGTCTCTACAAGAAAACAGGTGTATTTCCGACGGAGATTCCGACGGCAATAATTCCGTCGGAAATTTCTGACGATTTTCCGACGGATTTCCGACTAACTTTTCATCCGTCGGAATTCCGTCGGAAATATTACCCCGTCGGAAAGCCGTCGGAATTTCCGACGGATTTCCGACGACCATAATCCGTCGGACACTTTTCGACAGATTTATGACGACTTTTTGACGAATTCTGATGTTGCCGACATACTGCCGACGGATTTCCGACGACGTTCATCCGTCGGAATTGTCCGACGGATTTCCGACGGACTTCCGACGGATTTCCGACGGATTACCGACAGATGCCGACATGGTTGCCGACATGGTTGCCGACATCGATAATATCTACTTTATATCCGTCGGAAAATGCACAAAATTTTCCTTATAAAAACGTTTCCACGCTTCATTTATAATCACAACAAAAAAAATCTCTGTTATCTAATTCCTTACGAAAATGTCTTCTTCAAATCTTTATAATTATTTTCGATCATGGATGGACAAGCCTCATCAAATTCCGGACACGGGCCTAGTTACGGAGGAATTCAAAAAAGGTCTACAGGAATTCATGGCATTTGCGGGTATGCAGAAGAAAGCAAAAAAAACCGGTAAAATCTATTGCCCTTGTACCAATTGTGGGAATCGTAGATTTATCGTGATAGATGAAGTATGGTCACACTTGTATTGTCATGGGTTTATGCCGGGTTACAAGATTTGGTATTATCATGGAGAAAATGATACAATTGTGGATAATTATGCTAGTACTAGTGAACATTATATTGGGGATAACACTAGCTTAGAAGAACCCGCAATAGAAGAACAAAGTATTGTAGGTCATGTTCAGATGGTGAACGATGCATTTCGTGAAAGTATACTATCGGTTGCTGAGTATGGAGATAGGGGAGAAGAACCTAATTTAGAAGCTCGGAGATTATTTGATATGTTAGACGCTGCTAAACATCCGTTATATGATGGGTGTAGAGGTGAACATTCCCCTTTATCAACTGCAACAATGATGATGGGTATAAAGACGGATTTCAATTTGAGTGAGGAGTGCGTGGATGCAATCGCTGATTTTGTGAAAGAAATTTTGCCAGAAGATAATCTTGCACCGGCATCATACTATGAGATACAGAAACTTGTTCAAGGTCTAGGATTGCCGTATCAGATGATAGATGTATGCATAGACAACTGTATGCTCTACTGGAGAGAGGACGCAGATCGTACGACATGTCGTTTTTGTCGCAAACCTCGGTATAAGGAAACAGGTGGAAGAGTGCCAGTGCCATATAAACGGATGTGGTATTTACCGTTAATAGAGAGATTGAAGAGGTTATATCAGTCATAGCGCACAGCAGGAGCAATGAGATGGCATGCAGAGCATACAACAGATGGACAAATCGCCCATCCGTCAGATGCAGGAGCATGGAAACATTTTCAATCCATTTATCCCAGCTTTGCGTTTGAGGCAAGGAACGTATACCTTGGATTATGTATCGATGGTTTCAGCCCTTTTGGGAAGCACGGCAGAAAATATTCTTTGTGGCCAGTAATTGTAACACCTTACAATTTGCCGCCATCTTTGTGCATGCGAAGGGAGTTCTTGTTCCTTAGCATTCTCGTTCCTGGACCAGAGCATCCGAAGAGATCACTTGATGTGTTTTTGCAACCATTGATTTATGAGCTGCGAATGTTATGGGACCAAGGTATTGAAGCGTTTGATGTTTCTTGTCACCAAAATTTCATCATGCGGTCGGTACTTTTGTGGACTATTAGCGATTTTCCAGCATATGGCATGTTATCAGGATGGACAACGCACGGAAGGTTATCGTGCCCGTACTGTCAAGATAACACTGATGCGTTCCAATTGAAGCACGGACGGAAAACGTCTTGGTTTGATTGTCATAGGCGATACCTACCTAGCGATCATCCTTATCGTCGGAGCACCACATTGTTTAGGAAGAACCGTAAAGTATTTGACGGTCCTCCTCCTGAGTTAGATGGTGAGTATTTGTTGACTCAGTTTAGAGATTTTGGTGCAGAGAGGACCGTTGATTGTGGTGGTAACGGACATCATCCTGTTGATGGTTGTGGCAACGTTCATAATTGGCACAAGAGGAGCATTTTCTGGGATTTGCCTTATTGGAAGAACCATCTTTTGAGGCATAATCTGGATGTCATGCACATTGAGAAGAATTTTTTCGACAACATTATGAACACCGTTCTCAATGTCAAAGGGAAGACGAAGGACAATCTGAAGTCTAGATTGGACTTGCCAGACATTTGTTCTCGTAGAGCACTACATGTGACAGGGAACGGGAAGCCTCCGGTCCCGGCTTTTCGTTTCGATGAACCTTCAAAGGCCGAGTTTTTTGACTGGATTACCGAAAGTGTTTGATTCCCGGACGGATACGCATCTAACCTTCGGAACTGCGTTGATCATGGAGAAGGGAAGTTTACTGGGATGAAGAGTCATGGTTGTCATGTGGTGATGCAGCGCCTCCTTCCATTTGCCTTTACATGTCTTCTACCACGTAATGTCCACGAAGCAATTGCAGGTACAATCATGAAATTATTTATTTACTACTTTATACAATATATACTTCATTATTTAATTATTCATTTGTTATCCATATATTGCAGGGATTGGTGCCTTTTTCCGAGATATATGTTCTCGCTCTCTTACATCCGACGGTATCCGCAATCTTGGGGCTAATATACCTGTAATCCTTTGCAATTTGGAGAAGATATTTCCTCCTTCATTCTTTGATGTTATGAAACATTTAACAATTCATCTCCCTCGAGAAGCAGAGCTTGGGGGCCCGGTTCAGTACCGTTGGATGTATCCTTTCGAACGGTATATGTTACATCTAAAGAAGAAGGTGAAAAATTTGAGTAGAGTGGAGGGTTCTATCGTCGCACAGACCATCAATGAAGAAACCTCACATTTTGCCGAGTCCTACTTTCCATCACAAGTCAAAACAAAGAGTCGTAGAGCAGCTCGACATGATGACGGAGGCGGCCTACCTTTCTATCCGGTCGATGTACCTCATATATTTTTACAGATTGGACGACTTAGTGCAAAAGGCAAGAAGAGGAGACTTTCACCACAAGAGCGAGAGCATTTGCATATGTATATTCTCACAAACTGCGACGGAGTTGATGAATATGAGAGGTATTATATATTGAACTTAATTTTTAATTACTTATTGGGTTCTTGATTATATATATATGTACTAACGTGATAATTGTTTCAATCTCACAGGATGTATATGGCTTATCAACGTTTTGCATTTCCTGACAAAACAGAGGACGAGCTAATCGAGCTCAAACAGGAAGAGTTCGGACGTTGGTTAAGAGATTATGTAAGTCTTTTAATTGCCTTGTTTTTAGCAATCATCATATGTAATGAAATATTTAATTATTTGAAGTATTTTTATTTTAATTGTGCAGGTGACGACAGAGAAGGCTAACGGACAAACATTTCCCACGTGGTTAGAAGAAATTGTGAGATTTCCACTAGCAACCGTGCAGTCACATGTGATGTATAGCACACGGGGGTACGCTTTTAAGATTCTTCGGGATGATAGGAGTGCGACAACTTCAGATTACGGTGTATCAACTCAGTCAGGTGATCTTGTATACTATGGTGTCGTACGTGAGATTTTCGATGTTCAGTACCCGGGAATGCTCGGTCTAAGATGTGTTGCATTTTTATGCGACTGGAACGACCCATTAGTAGGAAGCGGTGTGCGACATGACCAATTTGGTGTTACATCATTACATAGCAGAAGAAAACTCCAGAGATACGAGCCATTTGTACTTGCATCACAAGCAGACCAGGTTTGTATTTCTTTTACGTTAATTTTTAATTTAGTTTTGTTGCATTCCCGTGGTTAAATTTGTACATGGTGTAGGTATGCTACATTCCCTATCCGCGGGTGACAAACAAGCAAGACCCGTGGGTTACAGTCACATCGATAAACCCGAGAGGTAGAGTTCATGGGATGTCTGATCATGAACCCCTCCAACAAAGCTCCGTAGGTTTGGGTTCAATCGAGCATTCCCTTGAGGTCGACCTTGTCGTTGATTTCACCATACAGTCAGACGATCGAGTATTTGAGGATTCAGAAGAAGAATTTGACGAATTTGGGGAACCTTCCGATTCAGGAGAATCAGATTACTCATCATCGGATTGACAATAGTTTTAATTATAAAATTTGCACCGTAAAATATGTACATATATTTGAACTAGAATTGTAATGTGTAATATATCAGTTATGTCGAAATTTTATAAAGTTAGACATTTGATTAAGTGTAACAAAATCAGAATTTTGCCACAAAAAAAATTTTGGTTACAAGGTTAACCTATATTATAACTTCTATATAAATTCTGTATAACACATTTTCTTGATGTATATACAAGGTTAACCTATTTTATATACATCATACAAGTGTTTGTAAACTTTTGCCACAAAAAAAAAACCTATACCCTATACCCTAAACAAGATTTTTGAATATCCGTCGGAAATCCGTCGGAAATTTCCGACGGATTCAGCTGCCTCGGCTAAAATATCAATCCCTCGGATATAACCCAGATTCAACTCAATCCATCGGAAATCCGTCGGAAATTTCCGACGGATTTCCGACGGATATTTAAAAATCTTGTTTAGGGTATAGGGTATAGGTTTTTTTGTGGCAAATGTTTACAAACACTTGTATTATGTATATAAAATAGGTTAACCTTGTATATACATCAAGAAAATGTGTTATATAGAATTTATAAATTTTGATGGAAGTGTTTGTATAAGTTATAGTATAAGATATAGTTGATTTATGAGAAATGATATGTTTTGATGTTGTATAATTTTTAAACTAATGCAAAGCCTTTAATATTGATGAACTTAATATATATATTGAATGAAACATGTAAATAACATGTCCCTAAATCATATAAAGAAACCCTAAACCCTAAACCCCAAATATACCCTATTTCCGACGGATCTGAAAAATTAGACACGTGCTTGTTGATTGACTAATCGACAAACATGCAAGGAATATACCTTATCCGTCGGAAATCCGTCGGAAATTTCCGACGGATTTCCGACGGATATGAAAAATTAGACACGTGCTTGTTGACTGACTAATCGACAAACATGCAAGGAATATACCTTATCCGTCGGAAATCCGTCGGAAATTTCCGACGGACTTTAATATTTTCGAGACCGCGGGAATATCAACCGCGTAAATGAAATTATTTTTTCGAAATCCGACGGAATTCCGACGGACATCGAATTACATCGACGAAACGTAAGTTTTTTTCCTTCTTTCTCTCTTCTTCCTCTCTCTCTTCCGTCGCTTCTTCTCCCTCTTCTCTCTTCTTCTTCCTTACCGAAAATCTGTTCTTCTCCCTCTTCTCTTCTTCTTCTTCACAATTTCAATTTTAATTTTCAATTCATCAACTCCTTTTCATCAATTCCTCAATTCTTCTCCAACAAAACCATGTAAGTTTAATCAATTCCTTTAATTTTTTATTATATCATGTTAGTTTTAGGGAATATATTAGTTAGGTTGTTAGAATTCTATTTATGTGAATTGTTAAGTGGTTATAATAGAATTTGTTATTTAGAATAATATTAGTGTTAGGGTTTATGTGTTTAGATTGTTGATTTAGAATTGTTAGATCTAGAAAACAAATTTTTGATCTTGTTTTATTTTCTAAAAATATTAAAATCGTTTTTAGATCTTGTTTTATTTTCTAAAAATATTTTAAAAACGTTTCTAGATATTGTTTGAATTTTTTAAAATATTGTTTAAGTAATAAAAACGTTTAGACAATATTTGTATATATTAAAAACGTTTTTAATATATTTGTTAAGTAATAAAAACGTTTTCATAATATTTGTATATATTAAAATTGTTTTTAAAATTGTTAATAGTAATAAAAACGTTTTTATAATATGTATATATATTAAAATCGTTTATAATATTTTTTAATTAATAAAAACGTTTTTAAAATATTTCTATATATTTAAGTTGATGTTAAAATATTTTTTTAATAATAAAAACGTTTTTATAATATGTGTATATATTAAAATCGTTTATAATATTTTTTAACTAATAAAAACGTTTTTAAAATATTTCTATATATTTAAGTTGATGTTAAAATATTGTTTAATAATAAAAACCTTTTTCAAATATTATTTAAGAAATAAAATCGTTTTAAATATTTTTTATAGTAATAAAACGTTTTCTAAATATTTTCATATATTAAAATTGATTTTAAAATATTTTAGCAAATTTCGAAAATTTTTGAAAAATTTGAATTTTAGTAAACTTTGAATTTTTTCTAAATTTGTTTGCTGAAATTTCAAAAATTTTGGTAACTTTTGAATTTTTTGTTAATTTACTAACAATTTTACCGTTTTCCGCAAGGATCACGACGATGTTCTTCAGTTGGGAGGCGGCAACCAAGGACGCCGTTCTCGGTGTTCTCGGTGTACGCCTCCTCCGGGACCAACGAGCTCGGGAACTCACATCCCTGATTCCCAGCAATCCGCTGCTCGGAGCCACATTGAGATCGAGGAGCTAGTCCGGCAGCCTAACCGGGGCCATTGCATTCGAATCGACCCGAAGTTTGAGGACGGCACTTGGTAAGAAAATTTTTGTACATTATTTCAATTTATTTAGATTTTTAAACTTAACATATTTATATCTTTTCATAATGTTTTCAGGTTTAAGCTGTCGACTCAGATCACAAAGGCGATATTACGGATGCTCCACAACATGTTGGACAAACCGTACGAGAAGTATTCGGACATGCCTACCGAGGAGAAAGAAGTGTGGCACCGGACTTTCGCGGTAAGTTATTTATTGATATATTATTTATTTTAAATTTCATTTTGTCAATTTTTCTTTTTGATATGTAACATATTTTTTTTTAAAATTGTAGCAAGAGTTCACGTGGGACTCTCATCATACGCGCAAAGTCATTGACACATTCGACAAGTATGCCGCAAACTCGTACTCGAAGCACATGTACGAGTGGAAGCAGAAGTGGAAGCACAACAAAGACAAGCCGAAGGACCTTGACGACGACGTCTGGAAGGGCTTCTGTGAGTACTGGAGTAGGCCTGCGACGAAAAAGACCTCCGAGCAACAGTCGAAGAACCGAAATAGCCAACGAGGCGGGAAATGGGTCTACATCCACAACGCGGGCGCAAAGACCATCGAACGGGAAGCGATGGAAATGGTAAGTTTAATTTAAATTTTTTATTGTTAATTCTGTTTTTTATATTTATTTAACTTAACAAATTTTCGCAGGCGAGAGAATATGGTTCCGAACCCGATTATCTTCAACTCATCTAGCATAGACACACCAACAAGAAAACCGGTCAGATACAGGACTTGGGGATGCGGGCTGTTGTCGAGAAGAGCAAGAAGACGAAGCTGGATCGTGAACTATCAACATCGCAGCTCACTCTCGAAGGATCGACGTCCTCGAACTCTTTGTCCCGGGAAGAGATAAACCAGATTGTACTTGAGGTAAGTTTTAATTTCATTTCGTTTTTTTTATTTTCGTTATTTAATTATTATCGGTTATAATTATTCGCAGCAAACCCGGCAAGTGAAAGGTCGATTCGCTGGGTTAGGCACCCTTCCGACCCAGAAATCTTCTTCCTCGCTTCCTCGTTATCATTCGGAGTACCGGGTAGAAATCGAGAGGCTCACCCAAACGGTGAAAGACCGTGACCAGCAGGTTGAAGAGCTACGGACGGAGCAACAGACTACCACCAAGAAGCTCTCCTACTTGGAGAAGATGATTGAGAAATGTTTCCCGCATATGTTTCGGGATAATAATCCCGACGACGGAGATTCTCCAACCGTTTAAATATTTTCTTTTAATGCTTTTTTTTTTTAACAATTTATTTTAATGTGTAATGAATTTTTTAATTTTGTTTAATGAATTTATATATTTATTATTTCTATTTTTAATTTATATTTCAAATTTATATAATTTTAATATATAAATTTCAAAAAAATAAATAATTAAATAAAATTCAAAATACCAATTCCGTCAGAAAACCGTCGGAATAAGTTACCGTCGTAAATCCGTCGGAACCTATTTCCGACGAAGAACCGACGGACTTCCGAGACAACTTCCGATCAAATTATCCGTCGTAACTCCGTCGAAAATAGTTACCGTCGGAAATCCGTCGGAAATATCTTCCGACGGATTTACGACGGACTTCCGACAAATTCATCCGATCACCATCCGTCGGAAATTCTGTCGGACAAGGGTGGGGCCCATGGGCCGAGAGAGGGCATGGGCCCACAGGTAGTGGCGGTCGGGGCGTTATAAGTGGTATCAGAGCCGAACCCAAACACGTGTGTGGAGTCAGGTGGGCTCACACCGTCTAGGGTGACGATCTTGGTGCGCAACGAGGACGTTGCGCTCTATGAGTGGGGGTGATTGTAACATCCCGCTTTCTTGTATATGCGGAGAGGCTTATAAGAATTGATTTGGCTACCTATGTCACCAAAGTGCACTTATCTCTTCGGGAACTTGTCCAGAGAGAACTCCAGAGTTAAGCGTGCTTGAGCTGGAGCAATTTAAGGATGGGTGACCTACCGGGAAGTGATTCGCGGTATCGTGTGAGTGAGGACAAAAAACGGGGAAAGATCACGTGGTGATTGCAGGGTCAGTAAACAAGCCTCCCGGACTAACGCACCGGCCGTCGGACAAGGGTGGGGCCCACGGGCCGAGAGAGGACATGGGGCCCACAGGTAGTGGCGGTCGGGGCGTTATAATTTTAATATATAAATTTCAAAAAAATAAATAATTAAATAAAATTCAAAATAAAATTCAAAATACCAATTCCGTCGGAAAACCGTCGGAATAAGTTTCCGTCGTAAATCCGTCGGAACCTATTTCCGACGAAGAACCGACGGACTTCCGAAACAACTTCCGATCAAATTATCCGTCGTAACTCCGTCGAAAATAGTTACCGTCGGAAATCCGTCAGAAATATCTTCCGACGGATTTACGACGGACTTCCGACAAATTCATCCGATCACCATCCGTCGGAAATTCTGTCGGTAATATATCCGTCGGAAGTCCGTCGGAAATTACCGACGGATTTCCGACGGCATTTCCGACTGAATATCCGTCGGAGTATCCGTCGGAACGTACGCGGTCAGAAATCCGTCGGAAATAGCTGACGGCTTTCCGACGGCACAAATCCGTCAGAAATTTCCGACGGATTCCGACGGAAACCATATTTCCGACGAACTGTAACCGACAGCTTAAATCCGTCGGAAATCCGTCGGAAATCCGTCGGAAAAGGCCCTTTCCGACGGATTTCCGACGAATTTGCCCGTCGGAAATATCCCTGTTTTCTTGTAGTGGGTTTCAGTTTCAAGCTTTCCTAAATCTGTGGCAAAATCATTCATAAAACATGTTATACTTTACAGAGCTTTTTCCTTGTCTCTGATCTGCATTAACTTAGGCTAGAAAAGTAGAAATCATCATTCTTCAAGTTTCTACTGCTAAGCCAAGCATAGAATATGTATGATCAACATGTCACTATCTATGTTCCCACCGTCCTCAGCTCCGGTCTCTTCAGTATAAATCCATTGGCTACTTTTGTTGAAATTCAGACCGTGTGGCTAACCGCAGTGGCTGAACCAAATGGCAAAACCAACATGACCCGAGAGGATGACCCGAAAGATTACCTAAGCGTGGTGAAACCGAGAGACGGTTTAAGTGGTAGACCAGAGGCAGACCGAAGTGGAAGTCCAATGGGCTGATTCTATGCATTTCTCAATCTGGGCATAAAGTGCTATGACCAGCAATGAATGATGAAGGCTCCTCTCTCTCCTACATGCATGAGACACGGATTTGAAGTAGTATTTAGTCTTATTTATCCTCTCTATAATATTATTTAAGAAGACATTTTTGAAAATAAACTTTGTTTTATAAGTTATTACATGAAATGTCATTAAAAATAACAAAGAATAATTGAAATAGGAAAATGTATAATTATCTTTTACAATTAGTGATAAGAATATAAAAAATATTTATTTTGCATTAAAGATGTTATCTACTATATATTTTTTAAATAATAATCAATTCATATATATTCGAATAAAAAAAATATATTCAAAATCTTGATATATTTTTCACTATAGTTTATTATATTTTATTTAAATTTATATCAAAATAAAAGTTATAAAATATTTTACTAACTTTATAAAAAGTTAGACACAAGATTTTTTTTTAAGAGTTCATAAACTAACCACAAAACTATAGTCATTAAACGGTGCATAATAATTAATAGAGTTATGTTTTACGGGTTAGCCCGAATAATATTTTAGTCCACTGCAAAACGGAATAAATAAACAAATTATTCCGTTTCACAATTCTATCTATAATCATGAGTTATGCATATTATAAAAATCAAATAAAAACAATTTTTCTTAAATTTCAAAATAATTTCTTAAAACAAAATTACCCCGTGCTAATTATAGTGCAGATTAAATCCTAATTTATTCTGTTATACTAGACTAATACCCACACATATGCGCGGTTTATTTTTATATTTTGTTATGGAAAAAAAATATATTCCTATATGAATTTCATATATATAAAACATTTTCTTATAGAGTATTACTTCGTAAATATAACAATTAAATATATTATTCTATCACAAATACTTTGTATGAAATTATATTGAAATTCAGTTTAGGTTGTATGTTAATTTCTAATACTACGTTGATTTTGGGAAGATCATATCACCTTATAAACATTGATATTTTATTTTATAAAATGAAGAAAAAGTCACATAGATCGAATGTGATACTCTAATTTTCTCATATTCGTTGTCCTCCTTTCCAATTTCCACTTCTCTCATTTCTTTTCTTTACTTTAACCCAGAACGCCATAAAAAAAAACATTGCAACACATTAGAAACAAATTTTTATATATTCTTCTCCTTTATTTTTCTTTATATTCGACTATGTTGTCTCCATCGCCGAACTACACCTTTCTCCCTTCTCCCAAACAAACCTGTAGTGATTCCAGGCTATAGTTCTTCTTCACAACCGGTCTATTTCATTATTATTGTTGCTAATGCTCTGTTGTTTGTTTGTGTTTGCAGGAAACAGAGTAAATGAGATGACACAGAGATTACAAGTTCCCAAAGCCAAATCCGGCCAATGTACGTCTTGGAGAGCTTAATGCCAGCTCTCAAGGCTTTCACTAGAAGGTAATACAGTGTACAAGATACCAGAGGTATGATCTAGAGCTACAACCAAGAATATCAAGGAGATTAAGAAGAAGAAGATGAGTTTCCTCTTAATTCCTATTCTCTGCTCTTAGATCTTTTTCCTACGATATGCTTGTGTCACACTTATTCTAGATCCTTCTTATGACGTCTCTTTTATCTATGTGCAGGTCCAGCTCAGCCTCTCTCCAAGCTCACGCAGCTTCTCCTGCGTAACAACCTTCTTTGACCAGAAGAATACTCTGCACTTGGACACTGTAGAAGACGACATCGTTCTGCTCACTTCAGCTTCAATTGGGCTTTACCAGATTGTCTTAGGCCCAACACCAGAAGCAGCCCAGATGACCAGAATGGAGATTGACCACTCACATTCTCCACCTCTATCTTCATTCAGACAGAACACGAGAATCTTGCCCAATCCTCTTTCCATTCTGACAAACACCTTGCCGAAAAACCTAGCCCCCTTTCCCGAGCTAGTCTAGCTCACTCCGAGCTAGATCTGGTTTCTCAATACCCTGAGATCTCTTCTTCCATCTTCGAATTTAGCCACCGGTAATGACTTGGTGAGCAAATCGGCGGGATTAACTTTCGTATCGATTTTGCTCAGCACAATGTCCCCTTCAGCCACCACATCTCTGATGAAGTGATACCGATAGTCGATATGCTTCGTTCGTTCATGGAAGACACTATTCTTAGCCAAGAAAATCGCGCTTTGAGAGTCACAAAACATCTCAACCGTCTTCTGAGGAAATCCAAACTTGCTGGTAATCCTCTTTAACCATAACGCCTCTTTAGTTGCTTCGGCTAGTGCCATATACTCAGCCTCTGTCGTTGACAAGGCTACGATTTGTTGCAGCCCAGATCTCCAGCTCACGGTGTTGCCTCCTACTTGGAATACATACCCAGTAATAGAGCGTCTTCTATCCAGGTCAGATGCGTAGTCGCTATCACAGTAGCCTTTTACTTCAAAATTACCAGATTTCGTAAATGTTAGCTTGAAATCTGAAGTCCCTTGAATGTACCTTAGTATCCATCTGACCGCTTCGCTTCCCAATGTTGTTTGTTAGAGAACTCATGAACCGACTGACGAGACCAAAAGCGTGAGCAATGTCAGGACGGGACCCAACCATTGGATACATCAAGCTTCCGACTGCACTGGAGTAAGGTATGCTTCTCATCTCAAGCTCAGTCTCTGTCTTATCTTCTTTTTTAGTGCTATACAACTTGAAATGACAGCTCATAGGAGTACTTAATGCCCTTGAACTATCCATACCAAAATTCCTTAAGACTTTAAGGAAATAAGCTTCTTGAGATAAAACCAGGATACCTTTAGTTCTGTCTCTGATGATGTCCATGCCTAGGATCCTCTTTGCAGGTCCTAGGTCATTCATCTCAAATTCCTTACTTAAAATACCCTTAAGCCTTTGAATTTCAACCAGATTTTTTGCAACAACCAACATATCATCTACGTACAGTAGAAGATACACAAAACTTTTATCACCATAACTCTTGAAATACACACAGCTATCAAACTGACTTCTTGTATAATCATGTGACTTCATGAAATGATCAAACCTTAAATTCCATTGCCTTGGATATTGCTTTAACCCATATAAAGACCTTTGAAGCATACACACCTTGTTTCCTTTGACATAACCTTCTGGTTGATCCATTAGAATCATTTCTTCCAAGTTTCCATGTAAAAAGGCTGTTTTAACATCCAATTGTTCTAACTCATAATCAAAATTAACCACCACAGATAACATCAGCCTTATGGTTGTATGTTTTACCACAGGAGAAAACACCTCATGGTAGTCAATTCCTTCAATCTGAGAGTAACCCTTAGCAACCAAACGTGCCTTATACCTTGGTTCTTCAACCCCTGGAATACCTGGTTTGAGTTTAAAGACCCATTTGCATCCAATAGTTCTTTCACCTTTAGGTCTGTCAATCAATTTACATGTCTGATTCTTGTCTAAAGAAACCATCTCCTCATCAGTAGCTCCTGTCCACTTCTTTCCATTCTTTCCCTTCATGGCTTCTTGAAAAGATCTAGGTTCATCTTCCTCAAACAATTCAGCCACTATTAGTGCATAGGCAGCTACATCTGAATCATCAAATTTGCTGGGAGGTCTTATCACTCTTCTTTCTCTGTCTCGGGCTAACCTGTAGCTCCCTGGTGACTCAGTTTCTGATTCAGATCCTTCTTCTGAATTCCCTGCTACTTCAGAATCAGAAGTAACTCCACCTGTTTCTGAAGTTTCTCCACCTTGATGTCCAGAATCAACTCTTTTTCTGTTGCCGGAAGAACCAGAGACACTTTCCTTTTCCCTTTTGGATCATCAATTTGATTGTTCTTTTCAAAGAATTTATCAAAGTCTTTGTAAACAACATCCTCACAGAAAGTAACCTCACGACTGATGATGCACTTTCTGTCTTCACTGCTCCATACTCTGTATCCTTTAATTCCTTGAGGATACCCTACAAATACTCCCTTCTTTGCTCTAGGCTTGAGCTTTCCTTGATTAACATGAAAGTAAGCTAAACATCCGAATCTTCTCATATGAGAATATTCAGGCTTTCTTCCTGTCCATACTTCTTCTGGTACTTCAAAATTTAGTAGAACCGATGGTGACCTGTTAATCATGTAGACCACAGTAGATGTAGCTTCAGCCCAAAATGATTCTCCCAAACCTGTCTCACTCAGCAAACTCCTGACCTTCTCAAATAAAGTTCTGTTTAGCCTTTCATCTACTCCGTTTTGTTGAGGAGTGCAAGGACAGGTTTTATGTCTCATAATCCCATGAGTCTTGCAATGATCATCAAACATCTTGTTGACATATTCCAATCCATTATCTATCCTTAAAGCCTTAAGCTTAAACCCACTCTGATTTTCAACAAAAGCTTTCCATTCAATGAACTTCCCAAAAGTTTCATCTTTAGTCCTTAAGAAATAGATCCATACTTTTCTTGAGAAGTCATCCACAAAAGATATGTAGTACTGACACTTGGACAGACTTGGAGTAACATTTGGAGAGCCCCATAAGTCTGAATGCACATACTCTAACCTTTCCTTAGACGTATGCTTATCTGTTTTAAATGACAACTTATGAAACCTTCTCACAATGTTTTAATTCTGAAACTTCTTCAGACTTGATGAACTCCTTTTTAACCAACACTTGCAGACCTTTTGCACTACAGGTTTCCCATCTAAAATGTATAGAGTATATTTGTAGTCACCAGCCATCACTTCTCTGTCTTTTAGAAACACTTGCAATCTGAAATTCTTCGACTGAAACCAACAACCCTGAGATTCCAGCTGGCCCAGTGAAATCAGATTCCTTTTAGCAGTAGCTGAGTATCTGACTTTTGTTAAAACAACAGTCGTATTGTTGTAGTTAACAAGTTTCAGCTTCCCGATAGCAGTTATATCACACTAAGTGTCATTTCCCATCGAAATCCTTCCACCATCAATTTTTTCTATATCAAACATTAGATCCTTCCTGAAGGTCAAATGATAGGAACATCCAGAATCAAGAACCCAGCCATCACGAGTCTGTTTTTCTGATGCAGTTAAAACCAAAGGCTCGTCATGTTGTGCTTGACCCATACTTGCTTCTGCATTTGTTCTACTTGACTGACCTTTCCTTGGACAATCCTTTTTAAAGTGCCATTCAGCTCCACAAATCCAACAAGCCCTTTTGTTTTTAACTTTGGACTTGCCTTTGTCTTGCTGCTTTCCTTTAGCATTGAACTTCTTGTCAGTATTTGGTTTGTACTGAACATATAATCCTTCAATGCTAGATTTCGTCAAGTAGGATCCCTTCGGCTTTAGTTATGTTTCCAAAGAATAAGCTAATGTAGTGATTTCTTGTAGAGTAATAGTTTGCTTCCCTCCTCTGTACTTCAGAGTGTGTACTAGTTGAGCAAACTGTGAAGGTAAGATATTCAGCAGAATAACAGCCTTATCTTCATCACTAACTCCACATCTAGACAGCCCAAATCTGAAATCAACTTGTTAAATGTATCCAGATTTCTGGCTAGATTCTTACCTTCCTCCATCTTGTAGCTATAAAACTTTTGCTTAAGATAGAATCTGTTAGGTAAAGATTTATCCTGATATTGAGATTCCAGAGAATTCCACATGTCTTGAGCAGTTTTATGCTTCAAGCCAACCTTCCTCAATACCATATCTGTGAGACTCATACTTAGCAAATTTCTAACTCTGCGATCCTTTTCCAGCCTCTTGAGATCAGTCTTTACACCTTCACCTTCTGTACCCTTTCCCTTAGTGTCTACTTCAGATGTTTTAACATCTGTCTTTAACACTGAATCGAGACCAAGAATCTCTAACTGAGCCAGAACTCTATGCTTCCAAATGGTGTAGTCTCCTTCACCATCAAACTTCTCTACTTCCCATATGCCTTGTGTAGGCTCAACCATCTTCCTTAACCCAGATCTGACTCACAAATCACACAGAAAGAGTACTACACAACCACACGCAGAATATGAACACCAAACAGATACCAAAATACCAAATAGCCAAATATAATGAAGATCAAGAAACCCACACCATAAAACTAACCAAAGAACACTTCCAGATTTAGAAACTAGGTAAACTCCTTTTACCTGATGGGTTGTTCCTTCTGATTTAAGTAGATCCAATGAATGCCAAGCCAGAAAAAAAAACCACCTTGACCGCTCCAACCAAGAGCTCTGATACCACTTGTATTGATTCCAGGCTATAGTTCTTCTTCACAACCGGTCTATTTCATTATTAGCGTTGCTAATGCTCTGTTGTTTGTTTGTGTTTGCAGGAAACAGAGTAAATGAGATGACACAGAGATTACAAGTTCCCAAGGCTAAATCCGGCCAAGGTACGTCTTGGAGAGCTTAATGCCAGCTCTCAAGACTTTCACTAGAAGGTAATACAGTGTACAAGATACCAGAGGTATGATCTAGAGCTACAACCAAGAATATCAAGGAGATTAAGAAGAAGAAGATGAGTTTCCTCTTAATTCATATTCTCTGCTCTTAGATCTTTTTCCTACGCTCTGCTTGTGTCACACTTATTCTAGATCCTTCTTATGACGTCTCTTTTATCCATGTGCAGGTCCAGCTCAGCCTCTCTCCAAGCTCACTCAGCTTCTCCTGCGTAACAACCTTCTTTGACCAGAAGAATACTCTGCACTTGGACATTGTAGAAGACGACATCGTTCTGCTCACTTCAGCTTCAATTGGGCTTTACCAGATTGTCTTAGGCCCAACACCAGAAGCAGCCCAGATGACCAGAATGGAGATTGACCACTCACAAAACCATTTATATGCCATGACGTCGGTTCATCCATCCAGAGCGCCATGACGAAGATGCTATCTACACCTCCACAACCACTGTTATCAAATTCTATATTTAACAAATCCCTTTTTGACTTTCAAGCTGTAAGACTTTTCTCTAGTCATCTTAATACATAAATAAATAGACTCTTCATATTCTCCAAATACTTAGACCCATTGATTTAATGATGTAGACACATGTCACCTCTAAATTCATTAATATTGCTGATGTGGCAAGGTTTTTCACACACTTTAAGAGCAAAGTTACAATACCAAATATAACCATTAGAATGTTGTAATTTCAAAATAGTTTTAATTTTCTATGTATTTATTTTAATTAGTATGGGTAAAATAGGTAAATTAGCTAAATTTTTATATTGAAAACATAAAACTTCTATCTTTGTGAAACAAATAAAAAACTCAAAACTTACATCTTAATGGAACGGGGGGGAGTATATGATTTCCTAGAATAAGGCTGTTGGACAACATTAAATGCTTTCTCTATAAGTATGTAATTTATGTCATGGAATAAACATAAGAAAGAAGGAAGAGGTTATATTGAGCTCGTCCTATACTCTATTCTCTCCATATAATCAGTTCCTATACAGCTTATTCTCAAGTAGATCTCGTCCATCATCAGTCCTAATGCACTGAATCACAAATAGCTTTAATCGAGCATGTTATGATCATTCTTATTCTCTCATCTCTCTATTCTTCCAGATATGTTTCATACTCTTATTCTCACTCTCAAATCACGTTCTCATACTCTACAAATACTTCTGCTGTCAATCTCTTTCTCTAGGGATAGAAATTATGTTCTAGAGCGTTTGCACCTAATTGGTGCTGTCACAGATTTCTACATAGCCAAAGGGCTGTGTAGAACAAATTTCTACAACATTTTCATATGAACTGAAGAACTTGTTAGCCAAGTCCTTGACGAGATTGAACACTTGTATTTCCAAACTGTAAAAACTGCTTAATTATGATTGGACAGGTTTGTTTCAACTGGTGAATGCTCCATCTGATGGATGATTATAGTCAAACACAAGTTTGCTTGAGAAATTGACACAATAAGTAATCACATGGTAATGAAGAATTCAGGTTAAACCAAGTAGTGGTGGTGTGGTGGTTTTCTCTTGTTGGGAGAGTCGCCATGTTGGTCTAGGCCAGAGATCGACTCCTCGCGGGAGTGGAATTATCACACTTTAAACTCTTGGCCACTGGAGCTTTCGCATGGTCTTTACGGGCCAAGGCTGGTTGGAACCGACGGTCCCTATTTCAGCCAGATTACTTGTTTTAACATCCTCTTGTTTTTGAAGATCTTAGAAATTAGTTTCTTTTCTTTTGTTTGAAGGCTTCCACTTGTTCTTCACACATAAGTTGTTATGAGAGGAAACATGAAAAAGTAATCAACGAAGCTTCCCTTGAATCAATGTGATTACCACATAGGAAAAGGAAGAAATAGAAATCAAATAGGAAAAAGGAAAACAAAAAAAAGATAACTTAATTGGGATTAATTTGTTCATATGTACTGATATATCATGGTTTTTACTCTATTTAAGCCATGATATAAGTCCTTTTTATAGAGTCTTTATAGTATTTTGGAGTCTTTTAAAGTCTTTTACATGTTATAGCACGTTGGGAGCATTATTGGAGATATTGGAGTTTTATGGAACATTTGGAGCAAAGCAGAAGTTCGTGTTGTTGAGAACCCGATATGAAGCCTTGGTATCGATCGATACTGGCTAGTATCGATCGATACCCATCGCAGCAAGACACGACCCGCGAGTTTTCCAAGACTTGAAGAATTGCAAAAGTGCCCAGAAGTCTTTAATATTTACAAGAAGACCCCAATTCGTGTTTTAGGTTATTTAATAGGATTTTCAGCCACTTTGTTGGCTACGTTTGATTTTTATTCTGGATTTGAGAGAGATCTTTTGAGGGAGACAAGTCTGATACTTTGTTCGTCTAAGAGAAGATTTCGAACCCTTTGTTACTCTTTCTTATTATTTATTTGAGTATTTATTCAGTCATGTTTATTGTTTCAATCTCCATGTCTGAGTAGATCACCTGTTAGGTTTGGGGTTTTCTCATAGGGATTTCTTTGAATGCTAGGTTGATTAGTTTCTTAGGGTTCACAATCTGAATTAGTTCTTCACCTTAGGTTGTTCTCAAAGCTAATTCTGGATTGATCACCTAGAACTTATATCTTAGGATAATTGATTAGGCACGATAGAACTAGGGTGAGCAAATTTATTATTCGCAAAGAGATTTGGTTTAATTGATTTGTGAACATATCAAACTTGAACTTTAAAGCTAATTTAGACTTTAGGATTCGCAAAGAGATTTGAAATTTCTAGGATTTAGATTTAGATAGCTTTCGCAACGAGAGTTGGTTAGCTATACCTTAGTGATTTGAGTTCAAGAACAGCGCGTAATCTGAACCCTGATTAGCTAGTTTAATTGCATTCATTGATTTCCTGAGAAATACCCTGAACTTATCTTTCTCCAACTGAATTTACAACACTTTTACTTGCATACTTGTTTTCAATTACATCTTTTGATTTAGCGTATTTTGGATCTATATAATCTATTGTGTGATAAATGAGTTCTTGTGTTCGACCCCTGATTTACTGCAGCAACTGCTTTAGTACTATTTAGGGTATTAATTTGAGCATATCAAATTTGGCGCCGTTGCCGGAGAACTCAATTCGCCATTAGATTTTAGCTATAAAATTCCTCTAAATCGCCCTAGTATCGATCGATACCCTACGTATATTTCAGTTACTTACATTCTTGGTTTTTGTTTTCAGGTGCATGCCTAATCGAGAAACCAGAAGGAACAAGAACGCTGAGCTAGTTGATCTGTCACTCGAGCAACTAGCACTTGTGGAACGCAAAAACAGGAAATCAAAGAAATCAGCTAAGATGAACAACAATCAAGTGGGGTTGGTTCGTGATGCAGCTGGTGCTTACAGAGACCAAGAGGGTCGGTTGTGCAATGAGCAGGGACAACGTCTAGATGGAGAGGGGATCGTCATACCACATGTTCCTGTTGTCGCTGAGAATGTCGCTGGGAACGCGAGGGATACTGTGGTTAATCGTGGAAGAACGATTGGTGAGTACAACAGGCCGGATCAGTTTTTTGCAAATCGGTCAGCGATTCGTCCTCCTGCGTTTGAGAGGAATGACTTTGAGCTGAAACCTGCATACTACACTCTTGTGGGACATCATCTCTTTCATGGTCTTCCTCATGAACATCCGATGGATCATGTGGAGAAGTTTGAGGACTTGGTAACTAGCATCAAAAGCAATGGATTGTCCTACGACTTTCTTTTCTGCAAGCTCTTCCCCTACTCTCTAGGTGGATATGATACTTATTGGCTGAGGCAGCTACCTCCTGGATCGCTGACTAGTTGGGAGAAGACTAAGAGGGCCTTCCTGATTAACTTCTACGATGATGCATGATCTGAGGATCTGAGGAATAAAATCTCCCAATTTTCTCAAGGACCTACTGAGGCGTTCAAGGCTGCTTGGACGAGATTCAGATCGTATCAAAGAGATTTTCCACATCATGGATACTCTGATGTGCAGTTGCTGGGTATCTTCTTCAGAGGGATAGATTGGAGGTATCAGATGACTTTGGACGCTTCAAGCAATGGTAATTTCAACACCAGGTATCCTGAGGACACTTATGTGTTGATTGAGAACTTTTCATCTAGCAGTAGCACCAAGAGCGCAGATTTCGAGCGCAAGAAGCTGGCTGGTAATCATGTTGGATCGCAGATCGCTGAAGTTAAGGCTCAACTGGATTCTATGCACAGTTTTCTGCTGGGAAAGACAACAAAGGCCGTTCACTTTTCTGAAGATGTTGAGGTGCTTAACGAGGGTGAAGCATAAGATGTCAACTACGTTGGTGGTTCTGGATTTCAGGGACAGAGGACCCAATTCAACAACAATCGAAGCTTCAACAACAACTTCCAGCAAGGAGGATTCAACCAGAAACCTTCCCAGAACAGCGGTTACACCAGGAACTATGGGAGTTCTTCTTACGAGCATGTGACTACTAAAACATCAGAGAACAAGATTGAGGCCATGCTTGAAACGCTCATTCAAGGACAGCAGCAAATCACAGTGAACTTCAATGGTAAGATGGACGCCATGTACAACGATCTGAGTGGAAGAATCGATGCTCTTGGTATTCATCAGAAGAAGCTGGAAACTCAGGTAGCTCAGACTTCAGAGGGTTCGAGAAGACAAGAAGGCTTTCTCCCAGGAAAAGGAGAGAACCCAAGGGCACACATCAATGTCATTACCTTGAGAAGTGGTAAAGAGGTCACTTCAGGAGCCAGAATGGACCAAACTGCTGAAAATTTCAAGATGTCTGACGATGAGGACTCTGAAATCGCCAAGGCATCGATCGACACTGCCCAGCATCGATCGACACTGGTCAAAATTCTTGCACGGGAAAACTCAAAATCCCGTGTATCGATCGATACCTCCCCTGTATCGATCGATACTAAGCCTGCAATCGATAATGCACCTAAGGTTATTGAGGAGAAACCTAAAGCTGTTGCAGAGAGAGTCTACATACCAAGGATACCATATCCCAGAGCTATTGGGAAGACTAAGAAGGAGATAGAGGACACTAGATGCAAGGAAATTTTGGACAAGCTGGTTGTTGAACTTCCCTTCATCGATGCTATCAAAACTTCTCCTGCTTTCAGGAGATATGTCAAGAAGATGGTGTCCAGCAATGTGAATCTTGAAGACGGTTGTCTGATGATCACTCATTAGTGCAGTGCAATCCTAACCAACAGGATCCCAACGAAGCTACCAGATCCAGGGAGCTTTGTCTTGGATTGCACGATCTTTACTTATAGGTTTGAGAGTTCTCTTTGTGACCTTGGCTCAAGTGTCAACCTCATGCCATACTCAGTTGCTAAGAGAATGGGACTGATAGACTTCACTTCTACGAGGATCTCGCTGATCGTTCAGTTAGACTTCCAGAAGGTTTGCTCGAGGATGTTCCGATTAAGATTGGAAATTGCTTAATCCCAACTGATTTCATTGTCTTGGAGTATGATTTGGAACCCAGAGATCCTCTCATCTTGGGAAGGCCATTCCTAGCAACAGCTGGTGCTCTGATTGATTGCAGGAATGGGCAGATAGCTCTTAACATTGGTGAGTTAGTCATGACTTTTAACATGGAGAAGATGATGAAGAGACCAACAATCGATGGACAGACTTTCCTCGTTGATACCTTCTGTGACATTGCTGAAGAGTACTTCCTGGAGATGCATCCTGAGGACCCATTGGAGAGAGCATTGGTCTGTTCGGCTGAGTCAGAGGTTAATGCGAATGATGCTGCTGCTGAATACGGGAAGATGCTCGATACAGCACTGCCAGTATCGATCGATACTCACCTAGTATCGATCGATACCCTGCGGCCAGAAAGAGGTTTGGCCGAAAGTACTAAGCAAGCTGCTGGGCTTGGAGATTGGAGCGAGGAAAAAGCTCCTAAGGTGGAACTCAAACCACTTCTGCGAATTTGAGGTATGGTTTTCTTGGTCCTAATTCCACATTCCCAGTAATCATTAATGTTTCCTTAAACAACGCAGAGGTTACCTTACTGCTGAGCAGGCTGCGCAAGTATCGCAAAGCTCTTGGCTATTCTCTTGATGATATTTCAGGTATATCACCGGACATGTGCATGCATAGGATTCATCTTGAGGACGAGTCAAAGGCTTCAATTGAGCATCAACGGAGGCTGAATCTGAACCTGAAGGAAGTGGTTAAGAAAGAGGTCATGAAACTCTTGGATGCATGAGTTATCTATGCCATTTCAGATAGCTCTTGGGTCAGTCTAGTGAACGTTGTTCCTAAGAAAGGAGGGATAACCATGGTGAAGAATGATAAGGATGAGATGATTCCTACGAGGACTATCACTGGACATCGAATGTGCATTGACTACAGGAAGTTGAATGCAGCTACACGGAAATATCACTTCTCATTGCCATTCATTGACCAGATGTTGGAGAAATTGGCTAGTCATCCCTACTATTGTTTCCTTGATGGATATTCAGGTTTCTTCCAGATCCCTATCCATCCAGATGACCAAGGGAATACCACTTTCACATGTCCCTATGGCACATTCGCATACAGGAGAATGCCATTTGGATTGTGTAACGCTCCAGCCACTTTTCAGAAATGCATGATGTCTATCTTCACAGACATGATTGAGGAATTGATGGAGGTTGTTAGAGGGGGGATTAGCACCCCCTGGTTTAACTCGGTTCGAACCGAGATCGGTTCAATCAAGACCGGTTTACGATGGTTCGGATCGAGGATAAGTCGGCCCGAAAACATTGGGCCGAGCTCGGAATCTCGTTGAAAGCCCACCTCGGCTACCGATCTAGGCCCATCACAAGCCCAGTCCGTTACAACAGATGAAACCGGAATATTTCCTCTTTTCCGCCGATCTCGGAAATGGAAATATTCCTTGCGAATAGACCGCCAAAGAATAAGGAATATATCCTTATCTCGGAGGGGAATCCGGAATATTTCCATTCCCTAATCGAGCAAGGAAAAGGGAATGTTCACATTTAGAGCCGCCTCAAGACAATATAAATAGAGGAGAAGGTTCATTCATCAACACATCGACAACTTCCGCAGAGACAGAGAATACAAGAGAGAGCTCATTACCGATCTCAAATCTTTTGTCTTTGCCTACTTACTTAAACTCTGTTGTAACCGCCGACTTAGATCAATAAACGAGATTCCGATTAAAAGTACTGTTTTACCCTTTTTGTGTGATTTACGGATCAACAATTGGCGCCGACTGTGGGGACTATTTAGAACAGTACTTTCGGATATCGTTAAATTGAGTTCGGCGATGGCTCTTCCAGTCAACAATGCCCTTAACACCGAACGTGAATGAGGGGAGAAGCCGCGAGCAGCACCACCTCCGTCCGTGACCTCCTACGCCGACCACAGTCAGCAGCAATCTGGGACCACGTCGAGCTTCCCGGAGCTCCGCCATGGCCGCCGCCATTAACGCCGCACCGAGCTCATCAGCTCATCAACCGAACTCACGCGAGAACGAGCTCACTCATGAGTCATGACCATGAAAGAGAGGCCGAACATAATAACGAGCTCACTTACCGAGCATAAAGACCATCGTGACTCGAGAAGAAGATGTGACGTGCATGGCAAGCAACAAGTATTACGTGAGACATAAACGACGACGTCACTTACTCTCCTCACGAGCCATGCACGTCGCCACCGAACACAAACATGCCGACCATGACGTCATCACATCTCTCTGAATACGCCGAACATGCCGATCACGAGGCCACGACGAACTCACCAACTTGTCGAACTCGCCAATACACCGAGGATGACCGAGCATGATGAGCTCGCGACGAGAAACCAATTCACCGGACATGAACTCACTAAACACACGACGAGAAGTAACATGCATGATGAATAGCTTGCATGCAAAGCGACGTGCATAACGACGACCAACGAACACGATCACAACACGCCGAGCTCATGATCACGAGCCCGTTCAAGGTCATGCCGAACATGGGACCACGCCGAACTTGCGGTACGCATTGAACATACCGAACACGCCGAGAAACACATGCCGAGCATGAAGACATGCCGATTTTATCCTAACAACCATGCCTAGCATGACGTACCGTGCATGTCACCATGCCAAGCTCGCTTGAAGACGTGCCGAGCTCAATCTCGCAGTTAACCGACGTAAAACAATGATCGGCGCGATGCCTTGTTCGCAGTCAGGCATCGCGCCCACCTTGCTCGCAGTCAGGCATCGCGCCGACCTGTTCGCAGTCAGGCATCGCGCCCACCTTGCTCGCAGTCAGGCATCGCGCCGACCTCGTTCGCAGTCAGGCATCGCGCCCACCTTGTTCGCAGTCAGGCATCGCGCCCACCTTGTTCGCAGTCAGGCATCGCGCCCACCTTGTTCGCAGTCAGGCATCGCGCCCTCCTTTCTCGCAGTCAGGCATCGCGCCGACCTTGTTCGCAGTCAAGCATCGCGCCGACCTTGTTCGCCGAACTCAAAAAGTCGAACGCCCTCAAGCGCCAAAAAAAAAAAAAAAAAAAAAAAAAAAAAAAAAAAAAAAAAAAAAAAAAAAAAAAAAAAAAAAAAAAAGAGAGCCGAGCTCCAAACGCTTGCACTACAAGAACCGAGCTCCAAACGCTCGCAAAAAAAAGATCACCGAGCTACTACACATACGCTCGATTCTAATACCATATGAACTACGAATGGCTTGATCCTTCTTTCGAAGGTACGTAGGCAGCCCTCACAAGGCGCAGCTATAACATTAATAAAATTTTACCAAGGCATTCTACCGAACTCGTACAGTTCGTACCTTCAAAGCCAAACTTTATGTTTGCCGAACTCCAACAGTTCGTATTTTCAAAGCCAAATTTTATGTTTGCCGAACTCCAGCAGTTCGTATTTTCTAAAGCCAAACTTTATGTTTGCCGAACTCCAACAGTTCGTATTTTAAAAGCCAAACTTTATGTTTGCCGAACTCCAACAGTTCGTATTTTAAGCCAAACTTTATGTTTGCCGAACTCCAAACAGTTCGCATTTTGGACCACCAACGGTTCCCATATCAACGTCCTGGCCAGGCGATCTGATAAAGCCGAGCTTAGCTCGCACGCATCCTCATGGTGCAATGGATAATACACTTTCCACATTCGAAGCCGAGATCAGTCTCGCACCAACTTCTCAGATTATCCGAGCCAAATAAGCCGAGCCCGTCTTGCACACTCGGATTCAATGTGAGAAAACCTAGAGCATATTAAGATGAGCTGTTCACGTACTCTTAAACTAAACTCTAGGGTCAAGCCGAACGTCCTTCCTCGCAAATCTAAGCCGACTTCTCAACAGTCGCAAAAACTAATAAGCCGATTTCTCAACAGTCGCAAAAACCAGTAAGCCGGTTTCTCAACAACCGCAAAATCGATAAGCCGATCTACAATATGGATTGCCGACCTTGAGCAGGTTCAGTCGAACTTGTCCTCTTCACCCGGCTAAGACCGTACTATTTACGGCACCACTGTGTACGACAAGTTTGAGAAGTCGTATAAAGTACGACTTCAAATATATCAGAGCTCGATACCAAAAACTCACCGAATTCGAAAGTTTGTAAAATCGATTCAACCGTAAGAACCCCAATCTAAAGAGGATCCGTCCTTTCAAGCCGAACTTAAGCAGTTCGCCGAACTTGAACAGTTCGTATCATCAAGCCGAACCCAGTCAGTTCGCCGAACTCGTACAGTTCGTATCATCAAGCCGAACTTAAGCAGTTCGCCGAACTTGAACAGTTCGTATCATCAAGCCGAACTTAAGCAGTTCGCCGAACTCGTACAGTTCGTATCATCAAGCCGAACTTAAACAGTTCGCCGAACTCGTACGGTTCGTATCATCAAGCCGAACTCAAGCAGTTCGCCGAACTCGTACAGTTCGTATCATCAAGCCGAACTTAAGCAGTTCGCCGAACTTGAACAGTTCGTATCATCAAGCCGAACTTAAGCAGTTCGCCGAACTCGTACAGTTCGTATCATCAAGCCGAACTTAAACAGTTCGCCGAACTCGTACGGTTCGTATCATCAAGCCGAACTCAAGCAGTTCGCCGAACTCGTACAGTTCGTATCATCAAGCCGAACTCAGCCAGTTCGCCGAACTCGTACAGTTCGTATCATCAAGCCGAACTCAGTCAGTTCGCCGAACTCGTACAGTTCGTATCATCAAGGCGAACTCGAAATAGAATCTGATCAGATCATACCGATCTCAGTTTTAACCGAGCTAAAGAATACTCCCTAAAAATTCGCCGAACTCATAAACTCCCTCGCCGAACTGAGGGGGGGACCAATTGTTAGAGGGGGGATTAGCACCCCCTGGTTTAACTCGGTTCGAACCGAGATCGGTTCAATCAAGACCGGTTTACGATGGTTCGGATCGAGGATAAGTCGGCCCGAAAACATTGGGCCGAGCTCGGAATCTCGTTGAAAGCCCACCTCGGCTACCGATCTAGGCCCATCACAAGCCCAGTCCGTTACAACAGATGAAACCGGAATATTTCCTCTTTTCCGCCGATCTCGGAAATGGAAATATTCCTTGCGAATAGACCGCCAAAGAATAAGGAATATATCCTTATCTCGGAGGGGAATCCGGAATATTTCCATTCCCTAATCGAGCAAGGAAAAGGGAATGTTCACATTTAGAGCCGCCTCAAGACAATATAAATAGAGGAGAAGGTTCATTCATCAACACATCGACAACTTCCGCAGAGACAGAGAATACAAGAGAGAGCTCATTACCGATCTCAAATCTTTTGTCTTTGCCTACTTACTTAAACTCTGTTGTAACCGCCGACTTAGATCAATAAACGAGATTCCGATTAAAAGTACTGTTTTACCCTTTTTGTGTGATTTACGGATCAACAGAGGTGTTCATGGATGATTTTTCAGTATATGGATCATCATTCAAGGGCTGTTTGGCTAACTTGTGTAAGGTGTTACAGAGGTGCAAAGAGAAACACTTGGTCCTTAACTGGGAAAAGTGTCACTTTATGGTTCAGGATGGCATCGTACTTGGGCACAAAGTTTATGGGGCTGGGATTGAAGTCGACAGGGCAAAAATTCAGGTTATGACAAGTCTCCAACCACCGAATTCTGTAAAGGATATTCGAAGTTTCCTTGATCATGCTAGGTTTTACAGGAGATTCATCAAGGATTTCTCCAATATAGCACGCCCACTCACTGCTTTACTGTGCAAGGAGATCAAATTTGATTTCACGCCTGATTGTCTTGCAGCCTTTGAGGAGATCAAAAAGGCTTTGGTGAGTGCCCCTATTGTGCAACCTCCTGATTTGACTCTGCTTTTTGAGATCATGTACGATGCTAGTGACTTTGCTGTTGGGTCAGTTCTGGGTCAGAGGAAAGATAAGAAGCTGCACGTCATCTACTATGCCAGCAGGACATTGGATGATGCTCAGAAGAATTACAGCACCACAGAGAAGGAACTACTTGCAGTTGTCTTCTCATTCGAGAAATTCCGATCCTACTTGATTGGGAGCAAAGTGGTTGTTCATACTGATCATGCTGCTCTCAAATATCTGATGCAGAACAAGGATCTCAAGCCTCGTCTTTGTCGTTGGGTTCTTTTGCTACAAGGTTTCGACATCGAAGTTAAGGACAAGAGAGGCATCGAGAACGGGCTCGCTAACCATCTATCGAAGATGCAGATCGATACAGAAGTCCCTATTGATGATCAACTACCTGAGGAATCCCTTTACTTCATTGAAACTAGGTTTCAGATGAATTTCGCAGAGAATCAGCAATTTTCACGAGTTGCAGATTCCGGTATCGATCGATACACTGCTGGTATCGGTCGATACCCTGGCGATTCGGAGCCTATTTTGCTTGTTGCTCGTCTTATAGTTTCTGAAGATCATCTCGTCACTGCAACTGATTCTGGTGATCCATGGTATGCTGATATTGTCAACTATCTCGCCGCAGATGCAGAGCCAATACACCCCAAGAAGTATAACAAGAAGAAGTTCATGCGTGACATAAGGAGATTCTTTAGGGATGAACCTTACCTGTACAAGCATTGTTCTGATGGTATCTACAGGAGATGCATTGCTGATTCATAGGTTCCTGGTGCCTTGTTTCATTGCCATGGATCCGACTATGCTGGTCATTTTGCCACTTTCAAGACAGTGTCCAAAGCTCTTCAAGCAGGCTTCTGGTGGCCTACCATGTTTAAGGATGCTCATGCTTTCGTTTCACAGTTTGATGCTTGTCAGAGTAGAGGGAAAATCAGTAAGAGACATGAGATGCCACAGAATTTCATCCTTGAGGTTGAAGTTTTCGATTGCTGGGACATCAATTTTATGGGTCCATTTCCTTCATCACACGATAACAAATACATCATGGTTGCTGTGGACTATGTGTCCAAATGGGTGGAAGCGATTGCTAGCAAGAAAAATGACTCTGCTGTGGTTCTTAAGCTGTTTAAGACCATCATTATCCCTCGCTTTGGAGTACCTCGAATTGTGATAAGTGATGGTGGCTCTCACTTTATCAACAAAATTTTCGAGAGGTTGCTGAAGAAGTATGGTGTGAACCATCGTGTAGCTACTCCATATCATCCTCAGACGAGTGGGCAAGTCGAGGTCTCCAACAGGCAGATCAAGGAGATTCTGGAAAAGACAGTGAGTGCTTCTAGGAAGGATTGGTCTACGAAGTTGGATGATGCACTATGGGCATACAGGACTGCTTTCAAGACACCGCTGGGCACTACACCATTCCACTTGTTGTATGGGAAAGCATGTCACTTTCCAGTGGAGATTGAGCACAAGGCTGCATGGGCGACGAAGTTGCTGAACTTCGACATCAAACATGCTGCTGAGAGGAGATTGATTCAGCTGAACGAGTTGGATGAGATCAGGCACCACGCTTATGAGAACTCGAAGCTGTACAAGGAGAGAACCAAGGCTTATCATGATAAGAAGATCATCTCCAGACACTTCGAGCCGAACGACCAGGTACTTCTGTATAACTCTCGTTTGCAATTGTTTCCTGGTAAACTGCGTTCTCGTTGGTCAGGTCCCTTCACAATCAAGGAAGTCAAACTACATGGTGCTGTAGTACTGATCAATCGTACAGGCGAAGAGTTTACGGTCAATGGACAAAGGGTGAAACACTATTGGGCGAAAGCCGAGATTCCAGAAGGACACATAACACTTTTGGATAATGCACCCACAACCTGAGTGGAGTTACAGTCAAGCTAATGACGTTAACCGAGCGCTTGGTGGGAGGCAACCCACTGGTGAGTCTATATATATAAGTATTTTCTTTTCATTTTTCGTTTTGAGTCAGGATGAACGAGGAGCAAACTCGAAATCGCCAGAGTGTCGATCGATACCCTTCTGTATCGATCGATACCCTACGCGATTGAGAACGGTTCATGTCAACTTAATCCTGGTATCGATCGATACCATGTTGTGTGTCGGTCGATACTCAATGTTCCAACAAGGTAACTTCTTGTTTTTCCCAATTTTATTCTGTCTTTTTGTTTTCTTTCACTGACTCTAGGCTAGATAACACTGGGACAGTGTTGTTCAAGTCTGGGGGAGGTGTCTACTGACATTGTTTTTGTTTTTCTTAGAGTCAGTCGTTTTTATCGAGTCAAAATTGTTTTATTGAGTCAAAACTTGTTGGAGATGATGATCCTGTACTTGAACCTATTGATTTGATTTTGTTTTTGAGTGCACAGTGTTACAAGATCAGTTCTAGATCGACTAATGAAAAATCCAAGGACTGACCAGTTGACTAGAAAACATCCATGTCTCCAGCAAAGTTCTTCTGAAGCCTGAGCCAAACTTTTGCACTTCATCGATGTGGTTAGTGTTCATAGAGCTTGATTCATCATTCATATCTGACAAAGGAACTCATATGTTTAAGATAATGGTATTTCTCTCCCTGTTACAAGTAATAAGATGCATTTAAAAGATGAAATGATTTTTTTCTGAGTAGAGGGCTAGGAAAGTTTCCAAGGATCTCATTGTTCTACTTAAGAGGGAATGATCAGACAAAGGTGAAAGCGAGGTTAGGAAAATTTCCTGTGATACCATTATTCGCCTACACCTTTGATTACTTTTGAGGGAAGAACCGGGGATTTGGTGGCTAACACCATATCAATACTCGCGTCTCAAACCTTAATATGTAAATGCAAGGAACATAATAAGAAATAAGTCTGGGGGAGAGAAATAACACCAAAAAGTGTGAAAAAGGGTAGTTCCTTGTCATGATATTGTATGGTAAAGAATCTAGAAGGTTCTTGAACATTGGCTGCAGCGATGAAACTGACGATGAGGGCTTTATTTGAACAATGATGTGGGATAATGTGTGGAGTCTGGAAAAGCTGCGAATGTCTACGGAGAAGTACATGGTGGTTAGATCGAAAACTGGTTAGGTGACACTTGGGTACTTGGAAAGATGGTCATTTCGATGGTTAATGAACAGGTGAATCTCTACGTTTTCAAACCTCTTTCTCTGGTTTAGTCTTCTATTTGCTTGAGGGCAAGCAAAGGCTAAGTCTGGGGAAGTTGATATATCATGGTTTTTACCCTATTTAAGCCATGATATAAGTCCTTTTTATAGAGTTTTTATAGTATTTTAGAGTTTTTAGAGTCTTTTACAGGTTATAGCACGTTGGAAGCATTATTGGAGATATTGGAGCTTTATGGAACATATGGAGCAAAGCAGAACTTCGTGTTGCTGAGAACCCGATATGAAGCCTTGGTATCGATCGATACTGGCTAGTATCGATCGATACCCATCGCAGCAAGACACGACCCGCAAGTTTTCCAAGACTTGAAGAATTGCAAAAGTGCCCAGAAGTCTTTAATATTTACAAGAAGACCCCAATTCGTGTTTTAGGTTATTTAATAGGATTTTCAGCCACTTTGTTGGCTACGTTTGATTTTTATTCTGGATTTGAGAGAGAGCTTTTGAGGGAGACAAGTCTGATACTTTGTTCGTCTGAGAGAAGATTTCGAACCCTTTGTTACTCTTTCTTATTATTTATTTGAGTATTTATTCAGTCATGTTTATTGTTTCAATCTCCATGTCTGAGTAGATCACCTGTTAGGTTTGGGGTTTTCTCATAGGGATTTCTTTTAATGCTAGGCTGATTAGTTTCTTAGGGTTCACAATATGAATTAGTTCTTCACCTTAGGTTGTTCTCAAAGCTAATTCTGGATTGATCACCTAGAACTTAGATCTTAGGATAATTGATTAGGCACGATAGAACTAGGGTGAGCAAATTGATTATTCGCAAAGAGATTTGGTTTAATTGATTTGTGAACATATCAAACTTGAACTTTAAAGCTGATTTAGACTTTAGGATTCGCAAAGAGATTTAGAATTCCTAGGATTTAGATAGCTTTCGCAATGAGAGTTGGTTAGCTATACCTTAGTGATATGAGTTCAAGAACAACGCGTAATCTGAACCCTAATTAGCTAGTTTAATTGCATACATTGATTTCCTGAGAAATACCCTGAACCTATCTTTCTCCAACTGAATTTACAACATTTTTACTTGCATACTTGTTTTCAATTACATCTTTTGATTTAACGTATTTTGGATCTATATAATATATTGTGTGATAACTGAGTTCTTGTGTTCGACCCCGGATTTAATGCAGCAACTGCTTTAGTACTATTTAGGATATTAATTTGAGCATATCATGTACTAAACATGAAACATGAAAACCCTAAACAACAAAATCAAAGCCACCAGCACATTCTTGCTTGAGAAGATCACAATGATGTCGGTACTTCCGGAGGATTTGTTAGAGGAGATACTCTTTCGCGTTCCGGCTACATCTCTGATTCGGTTACGATATACTTGCAAACGATGGGACCGTTTGTTAAACGAGAGGAGATTCACAAGAAAACACTTCGATAAAGCCGCAAAGCAGCCTCTGAATATCATGTCGAATGACTTTGAGTCTCACTGGACGAGCATCAATCTCCATATATCTTCACGTATAGAGGTTACAGGTAAACTTAACCTAATTGACCCTCATTCTAATTTAGATCAAATCAAGATTTGGCGATTCTTTCACTGCGACGGCTTATGGTTATGCGTCACCGCTGAGAAAAATCCTAGGCTCGTGGTATGGAACCCGTGTACATGTCAAACCAGGTGGATTAAACCTAACAAGCGAGTAGAAATATATGCTCTCGGATCTTACCAAGACAAAAATACCAACGATAATTATTGGGAGATCGATGAGATCGACCATATCGAGAAGAATGGAAAACATGAAGAATGGAAAACATGAAGAATATGGATATTTACCAATATCTTAGTTTAGGAAATTTACATTTATATTTATCTTAATTTAGGAAACATAGATTACTTCTACCGCTATATAAGTTTATACATCTTGTAACTTTATTCTTATGAGAGTCTAATAATAATTCTTCCTAAACACATTTGTGTTCTTACTCTCATCAATTTATCATGGTATCAGAGCCTAGATTCAATTCCTATGGGTTATGATTTTTTTTTTTTTTTTTTTTTTTTTACAAATATTGAGAGAGGATTAAGGGAACGTATGTTGTTTCTCTTTACAAATTCTATTTTTTACTTCTTTGATTCACGTTTGTGATTTGGTGACAAATTAATATTCAATTGAGTTGTTTATTTGTGATAATGGAGAAGATGGGAGTTGAGAAAACAGGATCTGTTTAGGTTATTTTGTTATTTTTGATAAGTTTAGGTTAGGGTTTGGATCGTTTTTTTTTGTACGGTTGATTTCTGCACAGTTTTTGCACGGGATCGATTTCTTCACAGTTTTTGCACGAGATCGATTTTCTGCACGGATTTTGCACGAAAATCAGACACGCGATTTTGCACGAATTTTGCACGGTCGTCGTCGAGGTGCGGAAGGCCCTTTGGATATGATGAAAGACGAGGCTGCGGAAGGCGCTTCATGTAGACAGAATGTAGGTGCGGAAGGCCCTTTGGATATGATGAAAGACGAGGCTGCGGAAGGCGCTTCATGTAGACACAATACTAGGCTGCGGAAGGCGCCGATATTTTGAAGATTTGTCCAATCTCATACGTGTTACCACGTTTGAGCTTGCGGGAGGGTATTGGGAGATCGATGAGATCGACCATATCGAGAAGAATGGAAAACATGAAGAATATGGATATTTACCAATATCTTAGTTTAGGAAATTTACATTTATATTTATCTTAATTTAGGAAACATAGATTACTTCTACCGCTATATAAGTTTATGCATCTTGTAACTTTATTCTTATGAGAGTCTAATAATAATTCTTCCTAAACACATTTGTGTTCTTACTCTCATCAATTTATCAATAATAGCTACAAAATATTGAGCTGCATGAGTTATGGGCCTTATCGCGACAAACAAGAATTCAAAATCTATGAGATTAACTCTAATTCATGGAGGATTCTTGATATCACTGTGGACTTCAGTTTAGTGTGTCATAATCGGAAAGACTTACTTAATTGCTAGAGATGAAAAAGTGCGCGGCAAAATCTTATTAGTAAGTTTTGATTATACAACAGAAAGATTTGAGCGTCTATGTCTTTCACGTCAGTTTACAAGTTATACAACTCTGATTCTATCTGTTGTCAGAGAAGAAAAAATTTCCGTGTTATCACAATGTGATGTTACATCGAAGACAGAGATATGGGTGACAAATAAGAATAGTGAGACCAAAGCGGTGTCGTGGAGCAAGGTCTTAGCATTGGATTTAGAACCTGGTTTTCAGGCTTGGCATGGCGGAAGTTTCTTGTTTGATGAGGAAAAAAGAAAGTTCTCGTGTGTTGTGATTGCTTGCTATACGAAGGAAAAACCAAGGTATACATTGTTGGAGAGGACAATGAAGTCATAAAAGTGGATTTTGAAGTCAGATCATACTTGCCATCTTTGTTTAATTATGTTCCAAGTTTGATTCAAATCTAGCAAAAGAAAAAGAGGCGAATGATTAAGCTAAATAACAAACTTTTTTTTGGTTAATCGTAATTTGTTTATTTCACTGCTATCTTGGTCATGTCAGACAGAGCTTGTAGCATCAATCTGCAAACTACGCTAAAATATGGTGTTTCGATAAAGATTCGGGAGATGGAGGCGTTTCAAGACACAAGAGAGAAGTAATCGAAGCTGGTGAGATGCTTTTGCCTCGCGTAAGATGAGCTCTCTCGTGCGGATTATTGTCCGAATCGAATTTTTCTTAATGCTTTCCGTGATTGTCGAAAAAAGGTTTTAAAAGATAGGATCAGTAAACAGCTCGACATAGGATCTTCTTATCCTATCAACAAAAGAAATTGGATCATATGACGTCGAGCTCTTAAAAAAACCATTATCAAGATGTCTCGGATGTTTTGCAGTTTGTGAGTGTACTGCGAGAATGTTGCAAAAGTTTCTGTTCGAGAAAGCTGCGAACGATACTGATTTAAGGGTAGAAACGTTTTAAGACGTTAGCAGAAACATGGGTTGCTGCGTCTTGCGATGTGCTGAGATACTCTGATGGAATATACAGAGAAATTGATGTTTTCTTGGAGAGGCATAGATATTTGATTGAATCGGAAAAGATGGAAGCTTGTAGAGTTCTTGAATGTAGGGACATTTTGCTCGAGGCTTGGAACGTTGCTGCAAAGAACGAGAAGCTTTCATTGAGGTTGTTGTGCACGTTCTGTTTGTTTCTCAGATGAAGATCTGTGATAAGATGGCTAGAGAAATGAAAGGTGTTGAGGATAAAACAGAGGATCAAGTAGATGAAAAAGAAGTTTTTGGAATATGAGTAAGAAATTGTTAAGTCTCGTGATCAAACATGATTACAACAAGAAAAAAAGATATTGAGAATCTTGAATGTATTGTTCATTGCACGAAGAAGAAGATAAGTGAGTGGAGGGAAGTGGAGGGGAAGCTTGATTGCATGACATATTCTATAGTGGATGCTTACAATTGTCATATCAAGAAGAGGAAGAAGATTTATCGTCACTACAAATAACAAAATACAAGAGAGGTTTCCTAGTTGTTTAGTCCAAGATCACAGAAAACAGAAAATAGCCATCCAATAAGATTAGGATTGTACTAAGAGCCCATGCTTTCTTACAAAATCTCAAGTTATAGAGCCCTAAAGGGCTAAAACGCTTACATAATTTCCACGTTCTCTACATGGTCTAAAGTAGTGTCAACTACAAGATTCTTAAGCGCATCCATTCCTTGGATTTCAACTCTTCTAATTGTTCTCCTCTCGAAATTGTAGTAGAAAACATAGAAAGCGCCGGATACAGACAACACGATTTCATTTGTATTAGTCACTCCAACAAAGGATAACCTGGCCCCCACAACTACATTCTTCCACAAACGGGGCAATACGTATATATATGCTTCAACCATTCATGCTTCGCGGCATCCACTAGAACCCACAACTTAAAACATCTACTTCGTTCAGTAACTTCGTGAAACCCATATGTCGTAAGCGCACCTAATCTACCCTTGTAGTTCATTAGAGTCGAATCACGGGGCATGGGTACCGTGTCCTCAGCTTTGTTAATAAACCTAAATTTCTCAGACCTCACATCAAACCAAACTATCTTTCTATTTTTTGCTCGATAGTCCCTCGGCTCTTCTGTTATTAAAGATAAATGAAAGTGTTTAAATGTAGATCTTGTTGCGCGAAGAAGAAGTTAGAAGTTGTTTTTCTCTTTTCCCTCGTCCTTGCTTTATACTCCGAGATCTTGCTTAACGTTAACGTTTTCCCCGCTTGATTCGCCATGAATGGTCTTTAATTCCGAAGCTCCGACCATTACGTTCAAGCGTCTTGGTCTCGTCGGGGTTGACTAACGGTTATGCATTTAATCCCATTTGATGGTAAACTTCACCCAGTAGGCCTTTCAGCTCGGCTCGTCACTTCGTATGTACCTTTGACCTCGTCGACGCATTTTCACATTTGGTTTATTGAACCTATTTTACTGGATCGAGATATTCACCCCACGTTTATGTTTATTTAATTAAATTATACCAAATGAGCTAATTTCCACCGCTAGTAAACACGAAAAACTGGACAAAAATTGATTCGTATCACTTAATTTTTTCACGGGTTGTAAATAGGGATGTCAATCGGGCTGACCCGGTTCGGCACGGCCCGAAACCTGTAAACTCCGCATATATTTGATCCCGGTCCAAAATAATCTGGCCTATATTCTAAAGTCCGGCCCGGTCCGGACAGGGCTCAAGGGCTTTTCGGGCTTTTTCAGGCTTTTCTTTATAAACACAAAAATTCACATTTCTCAAATGAAAAATAATTAAAACAAAATAGTTATCAAAATCTATCTAAATTGAAATGTATTATATCAAATCCAATTAAAATTTAAAAATAAAAGTTTGACAAAAAAAATTCAAATAAATTGTATTACCAAATAAAACATAAAATCAAAAGACTTCAAATCTAGGTAGTAGAGTTTAGATTAAAATCTCATTCATCGTCTTCTAAATCATCATCACCATCAAGAGCTACAGAAAAAAAAAGTAAAATAATATTAAGCTTTGACATGTATAAATCATATAGAAATGCCATTGAAAGTATATAGATAATGATTTTAAAAATATGAAATAAATATGGATGAATGATAATGGTACATGGATCACGAAATTTAAACACATCCAACCAAGTGTGTGTACAAATCAGTGCTTCAGCGTTTCTTGGTAAAAGACGATTTCTATATTTATCCAAGTCATGTACACCAATACTAAATGTAGACTCTCAATATCGAAAACAGTTTTGTTTTTGGGATTTATAGTAAATCACACAATTAGCAAATTAGGGTTTTGATCAACGAACAAATATATAGAAAATATGTCAAATTATTATTTTTAGAAAGATAACTTTTTAAATAAAATCTCTAACTAATTAAAATGTACAATTTCGGGCTAATCCGAGCCCAATCGGGCTAAGCCCAAAAAATACACTAGCCCGAAATGCCTAATATTTTTTAGGCTTATATATCTAGGTCCGAGTCTGGTAATTTTCAAGACCAGGCCGGGCAGACCCTCGGGTTTTGGCCCTAATTGACATCCCTAGTTATAAACATAGTTTTAAAAATATATGTCTGATTACTTTTATGGATAATTTTAGTTTTGAAAATTACCATCCGAATTCACAAAATGTCTTCAAGATAAAATCACCCCATTGGAGAAGCTCAATATTTTAACATTTCTAAAAGTTGAAGTTTCCTCAATTAGTTTCCCAAAGATTAATTTACATTCAACATTAATGGGAGGTTGTTGTGGTCTTCTGAATTAATACTGAGCCATGCTTTAAAAACCTGACTGAGAGTTGGGAGAACCATCAATAGTTCGTTCGTCCAACCGAGGGCAGGCCCCGATAGGTGTTCGACAAAAAGGTTGCACAATCGAACATCTTTTTCATACTCGTTGAAGTGAGCTCTTCTGATTGCGATCCTAAACGCAGTCAAGTGTGACCTAGGGTACGTCTTTTCTTCATAGATGAGAAGCCTGAGTTTTCCCACGTTTTTGACCGGTGTGCTTTTGATCATGTTGGAGAACGGAGTGCGCTTGGTTTCTTCCACCACATGGTCAATTTTCGAGGTTGCGCTTATACCGTGGTGAAACTTTGAACTTATGGTTCGTAGACCTTCTCTTGATTCCGCCAGAGCCTGGTGGAAATATTCCAAGCTCCTGGGGTCGATGTCTCTTCTAGCATTTCCATCGAACTGGTTGTGACTTCGAGTTGCATGTTGACCGAACTGGTTCTGGTCACTTCTCCTCCCATACTCCGGGGTTCTGAGAACCCTCTGATCGTGCCTTTGTTGAGGTCAATAAGGCGGACAGAAAGGTGGCGGTGGAGGGTGAGTCATAGTATGGTTTGGATTCCCTCCTACTGGGAGTGTCACCACATTGTGGCTACCCTGCCATTCAGAGGTGGATTTTTTCCGAAGCTGAGCACGCTTGGAGCCAAGGTTATAGTTTCATTGACTCCTGTTAGTACTACTGTTTGGTGCATTAGCACAACGCTTGGGACTGGCGGCTCCAACAATCAAGTTACTTTTGAGCGAGCTCAGTAATCGTTTGGGCCAAAGCCGCTTGTTCAGTGGTCACTTTTTTCACTTGTTGAGTCACCGTGGTTATTGCCCCACTAATCTTTTCAGCTAGGTCATTAGAGACCCTATTCTGATCCTCGAGAAACTTGTTTAGGGTTTCTTGAAAATAATATTGGCTATCAACCATTATTAACCTCATGTATTGCCCACTCTTTCTAGCGCCAAATTGTTCTACCTGGAATTACAACCGTCAAATATTTGTAGATAGAAACAATAATAGGATTTGGCTTATCTTTAAGAATAGAAAATCGAATGACTTTTTAGCAATAAACGGATACTTTCATAGTCATGTAGGAAATAAGTGGATTCGATGTAGATTTAGATGTAGAATAGGGGAGCAAAATGAGTTTTGTATTTCGTCTCGAGAGCGTTTACACAAGAGTAAGAACAAATAAATTATAATTATAGAAGTGTCCAATGGAAAGAATTGACATTTTCCCTTTGCTCCTGCCCTTGCTTTTATACTCCGTGTTTATTGTCATCATTTACTTTCATTAACGGCATTTAATCATGTAGATTCGACCGTTTCTCCATGATGCTTTTAATCATTGGTTTGAACGAGTATTCGGTTCATTTCGGAGTTGACCACGAGTTCAGCTTTTATTCCTTCACTCCGTAGTCTGCTCCGGTATTGTTTCAGCTCATTATCTCACCTTTCCTTCGCCCTTCACTTCTTCTACTTTTACCACTTTTGCTTAACGGGCCTATTTTTAATGGGCCGGGATTTGTATGCCAACACAAAGTCAGAATCATCATCAGAAGAAACCCGAGACAGCAACAGGGTCCGACTCAACCTTAAAGCAATGACATGGTCTACACTCAAGAGAGAGCCGTCATACATTTAATGTTACAACTTAATTACAAGTAGATGTTTCTGCTCTAACTAAAGTCTAAAAGCCAGAACATCTTTTTGATTTTATTTGAAACAGTTTTCATGATCAGAAATTTTGAACAGAGCATTCTTTAACAATCCATGTTGTTGCTGTCTTCGCTAACAACCAAAAGCATCAAGAAATAGGGAAAGTAGAAGATATGTCTGAGAAAGCCTTGTCTGGTAAACGAGAAAGCTAAAGGAATGATAAGTAGCATCAGAACTATAAAGAAGACCGAATCTATGGCTAATACAAAATTGGAAAGCCATGGGAGATCGCTCACCACAAGAGTAACTCCAGCCACAAATGCCAACGCCATAGACACAAGAGCGATTGTAAGAAGTGGTAAAGCTAGTTTAAAAGCTTTCTTTGTCAGAAGAACATCACCCAGTTGTGCCCAGATAAGAGCCATTATAGTTACCACAGAACTGCACATTGCAATGCTGTTGAACAAGAGAAAAACCTTGAAATTCATTTCATTGACCAGTGCAGCCATGCCTAGATCTGGAGCAGAACTGATGTAACCACCGGGTAATGTGAAACCTGCAGTGAAGGTCACAGTTGCTACGAGTGTTGCAGTCACCATAAGAGTATTGACACTATCCTTGTATTTTTCTGGATTTTGTATGTGACTCTGTGTCAAGGGAATCGGTTTCTGACCATTTGGTGCACCAGCAGATACCAAAGCCATCCAAGTCAATCTCTGTGTAACCCAATAAAAGAAGTTATATGAGACTTTAATATAAATTGTCCATAGGAAATAAAAAGAATGTGTTTTACATCTATAAAGTTCGGCATACCTTGTGAAGTAGGTACGTATCGTCCCTCAACGCTTCAGCAATATCTAGAGCTGTAAAGCCATCATTGTTCAGTGTTGTGAGGTTAATCCCATCGTTCCATGTAAGAATATTCACAACCAACGGGTGTTTGTGTTTGGTGGCTAGGTGTAACGGTGTATTTCCATCAACGTCTTGTTCATTCATCATTCTTTTCTGTTCATCAAGGTTTAGGAGATACTTGACAACTTTCAACTTACCAGTTTTCGCAGCAACATGAAGAATATTCTGACATTGACTGTTGAGTAGCTCTACTGAGTCAGGACAATGTTTAAGAAACTCTTTTATGATTTTGACATGTCCTTCTTTCGCTGCCATATGAATCGGAAAGAATCCATCATCATCAGCAACATAACAGACACTTGAAGCTGCTTCGTCAAACTCGGATAGTATATAGCAGATTCCCTCATAAAATCCTATTGATGCTCCAAATGAAAGACATGTTCTTCCTTCTTCGTTGCGTAATTCAACAAGTCTTGGATCTTGACTAAGAACAATACCAAGGATATCTACCCCAAAAAACAAAAAAAGGGAATATCAAAATTGGCGCAACGTAAGAGCATCGTTAGTGGGAGTTTCTCAACTTGTTTGAGGTACTCCCACTAATGGTGCTCTAAGAAACATGGCGCCTTTTAAACATATGTACAAAACTACAAACCTCTTCTCTTGGCCCTCATTGCTGCATGTACAACAGATTTTCCACGAAACATCAAAGCTAATTTAGATGGGCAAGATGAAGATTCAAGCATTTTTGCCACGACCTCGCAATATCCAGCTTCTACAGCCAAGTATAACGGAGAAACACCATCATTGTTCAGATCAAATGATACATCATGGCTCACATTTAAAAGGTAGAAAGCCACATCTGCATGTTTTTCTTTCAACGCAACGTGTAGAGCAGTATCTCCGTTCTTGCTTTTAGCCGAAATTAGCATATCAAACATCAAAGACTCTGTAACGAATCGAACAAGAAACTCAACAATATCGAGATTGCCTGCTCTAGCTGCAACATGAAGAGCAGTCTCAGCCATCAAATTTCTTTTTTTAAGAAGATTCGGGAATTCAGAGACTATATAATCAACTATATTTCCATGACCCGAGGCAGCAGCGATATGAAGTAGTGAGTTTTCATGATTGTCTACGAGTCGTTGAATGATCTTTACATCATCTTTTATCCTTTTGAGGAGAGATTTTTTGTCACCTGCTCTTACTGCACACAATATCTTCGGGTTCATAATCTCAGACTCATAACTATCTATGAAGATAGTAAACTGATTTGGATTTGAAAGGGAACCAGTGGATGTGCTCCCTGGATCAGATATAATGTCACACTCACCCTTCATAGTCTTGCTCCTGATATTAATGGTAATGAGGATATAATTAAGTGCCAAAAAAATAAAATAAAATAAGAGAGCATCACTCATAGACAAACACATATTCTCAAAACGAAATTCAGAAAAACCGAACACTGATTAGACTTAACAGATTTTCTAAAATATAGCCAGTAGAAAAAGATTAACGACTAACAGAGAGTTAACTAACTAGTCTAATAGAATCAGAAAAGATAAACAAAAAATTTCAAGAGTGCCATTATGAAGATTACCACTTCCTGAAGCATCAACGATCCTCACATACATAACCAAACAATGCTACTCACCACCACTTAAACAATAAATAAAAACTATAAGAATCTCTTTTGAATAGCTCAGATGTGATCAAATCACATAACTTTAGTTTAGCAACGTACACTAGTGTCAAGAACAAAGCTCACTCTTTCTCATGAAAGATCCAATCAAGACATCCCTTCTCTAGAAATACTTGATCAATAATGACTAAATAATAAATTCCCCAACTTTCTAACCAATCAAGCATGACCAGTAATCTTCACCGCATGCAAGTCATCAATTTAGTCTTCAAAACAAAACGATCGAACAAAATGTAATCCTTTACCAGGATCAGAAGAATCGTCGTCACTCTTCTTCGACGTAGCTCTAACAACCAAAGAAGCCTTTGTCACTAGTTAAAACCCCTAATCAATTTGAAGGTAGAGGAGTAATTGATGAGAAGAAGAAGACAAATGAAGAAGAAGAGAGAAGACTTTTCTAGTCACTCAAGGTTTATCTCACCAATAGTCCTCAGAATGAAGATATTTAACATCTTAATGAAATTGTTTAACCTTTATGTTCTTTCTCGAAGACTTTTTTGTTTTAGAGAATTAGGTACAAAACAACATTTGAGACTTTAATTAGGTACAAAACAATAAAAAACTTGTAGTTGAGATTGAGATTCTCTAGATTTGGCTAAAATATTATTATCTCCTACACTCTACTATGCCACCTATGTAATCATTACTCTCGCTATTAATCTAAAGAGCAGTCGACGTGACCGATATACTGAAGGTTATATATGTCATTTTCGATAATCACACACAGTAACTTTTTGTTTTAGTGAAACTTTGGTTACTTTGCTAATTTTGACCCCATAAATAATTTTTTACCCTATTCACTTTTGAAACAAAACACAATTTGAAACGAGCTACAAAAAAATAAAAAACACACACACTTTGATATACGCGTATGGTATGGAATAAAGAAAAACATTTGTCTTAGTTATATATTCATTTAAAGTAGGTAGCCGAAATTATAAGAAAATTAATGTATTTGCGTGCACAAAAAAAATAAAATAAAGAAAGCAATTATTTGGAATAAAATGTCTCTAAAATGTAAACGAGAGGAGAGTGAAGTCAACAAGGTACACGTCCCTCGGGCGTAATGCGTGCCGTCCTGTTTTGATAATAGCCGGCAAATTTCTCTCTACTATTTCCTCCTCCCAACAATATATCAACTCAAGTTTTCAAACATCTAATTTATTTTCTTTTTCTCATTTCATTTAGATTGGAAAATAATTACAATATTGCAATTTGGGGAGCCAGATAACTACTTGTTGTATACTTTTTATCAACCACTTAACGTGTACTCTTATTTATATACAATATATCAACCAAAATCATAGCTATATAGCTTTGTTTTTGGAATTTGTATAGTTTTCGGTCAACATGTAGAAAGGCTAACACCAAATTTGGTGTTTTGAGGTTTCATTTTATTTTTTATCTCCAACCACAATACCAAATCTCACACGAAAAAAATATTTTTTATTATTATATTATTAAATTAATATTCTCTTTATTTTTTTTTATTGTTTTGATAAATACTAAATATTTTTATAACTGATTAATTATAAGTTAAATATACGATTACAATCGATAAATTAAAAATAGTAAAAAATAAATTAATTACATCGTACTAATTCTCATAATTAGTATATTCAAACCATTAGTGTTCAATTAATGCATTTCGAAGTTCAATAAATTACATCGTACTAATTCTTATAATTAGTATATTATTCTCGGATTTGAGTTCTATAAGTAATCCATCGTGTCGTGCGTATATTAAAAATGAATGAGCGATAATTTTGAGAAGAAGAGCACCAACAAACCAATATGAAGAACATAGAGAAGATTCTCAAATCTAATATCATGGAACTCAATATCGAGAATGTCATTATCAAAGAAAACAAGTTCAAGGACAACAATCTCAAGGTGAAGACCAAAGATCACCAAGTGACGAGCCATATTTTACACAGTACTATAATTATCTTAGCGGAAATAGTTTTTCCGGATATTAAATTTATCGTTTAAATTTATATTATGTCCTTAAAACTTATCGTGTTGCATTTAGTTTTTATATTTTTTCTTAGTTTTATTTTTTTATTTTATGTTTCCAGTGTTTAATTGAACTTTGATATGTATTTTAAATCTTAATCAATTTGCGCATTTATTTATATATTTTTTTGCAAATTAATGTTTCATATGTATTACAATTAAAATTTCATATTATTATAAATGAAAAATTACAAAAATATTAATGATATATTTAATTTTTGGTTACAAATATAATCAATTAATAAACAACAAAGCAATAATATTATTTAATAAAAACAAAAACAAAAACAAAAATATATTTTAATATTTTGTGTTATGAACAGTATTTACATCAAATATGGTGTAACACTGTTAATAAAACACCAGATAAACATATATGACGCTGAAGATGACGTTGGATTGGAGCTGCATGTACACCAAATCTGGTGGAATGGAGTCCCCTTGGTGTTGCTCTAAGTAGCTCCATTACTTAGATAGTATTAACTAGACCGAACTATTTTTTTTTTTTTGGTAAAACCGAACTATATATTTTCTTGGACATTATGAATTTCAGAAAATAATGGCTGAAAGTTTTCAATTTTAACAATTTGACTCCCGAAATAACTTGTTGGTTTTTTTTCTTCCTTTTTCGTTCAAGACTTCAAGTGTCTTTTTTTTTTTTTAAATTGAAATTTCTAGTAGATATCATACTTTCCATTTTACCTAAATATCTGTTATTTCACGTTTGAAAACTTGAATATTTGTCATATATAAGTTTATATAGGGTTTATTCTTTAAATTTTTATGGAGTATGTATGTATTCTTGATATATGTGGCGTGAATGCTCGAAACAAAGAAAGCTACGTAACTGCTACGACATTAAAAAAAAAAACTAGTTTTTTTTTTTAATTTGCCAATTGATTTGACGTTGAACCAACCAATTACGTACAAAACAACGACTGTATGGAGATATAAATATATAATTTCTTCATAAATCTATTAATATATTCTTCTTATTACATAATACATCAAAAATATATGTAAATATAGATTAGTTAACGTTTTGAGAAAATAGAATTAGTCAAAAAGAAAATAGCATCTCGATCCATCCTATTTCTGGTTTGTTTTGCGATATAATCTGAACAACAATAATAAAAATTCGATGAAAATATGACTTTTTTCTTTAAAAAAATTACATATTGAATATTTTAAAAAGAGAGAAAATATAAATAATTAAAGAAACGCCTGGCTTTCCCATATACGCCGATGACTTTTTATTTTTCCGGCGAAACACCGAAGTAGCCTCTAATGCATCTCCTCGAATTCATTAACATGTGCTCCTTCATGTCTTCTCTTCATCTTCTTCATCATCGTCTGGAGAATTGTTTTTCTGCTTCTTCTTTGAGACAGAGAGAGAGAGAGAGAGAGAGAGAGAGAGAGGATGAGAAGAACTTTAACCAAGACTCTTTTTGGAGTTTGTTTTATCTATATATACAATTAGGTGTATGTTTGAGCAAGCCTATTTAATGTTGATATTTAATTAAACATTGACGGAAAACAAGAAATTTTTACTTCAATTATTTTTTTACTTACGTGTTAGATCATCAGTGTGAACTTTTAGAAAAAACTTGCATTTTTTTTTTCAAATTTCGGTTTTTCTTTAATTAAATGTCAATTTTAGTAAGTAGCTTTATGAATAAATGGTACTGATAGTTTAATACTCTCTCCGTTTCACAAAAAAATGTGTTATAAGCTTAATTTTCAGCCCATATATGTGAATATTGGACTAATTTTCCAAACAAATTCATCAATTTAAATTATACTCCTTCCATTTCAAAAAATGTGCTATAAGCTTAATTTTCAGTTCATATTAGAATCTATACAGTATCATATATAACTTCTATATAGATTCATCAAACAGAGGGAGTATAATCTATATAGAAGTTATATATGATATTGTTCTATATAAAAGTTCTATATGACACTCTTCTATATGATGGTGTTCAATAAAATAACTGGCATTGCGTTCTATATGATGGTGTTTTTTATAGAATGATATTTTCTTATTTTAACATTACATATTCATTTTTTTTAAATATAAGTTTGTTTTCAAACATTCAAAACATGACATATTCAAAAAAATCTATGTTTTTCGATTAAAATTATGAATTTGAATCATTGTTGTTTAAAAAATTGAAACAAATAAAGATGAGGGGGGAAATAATATTTAACAATTAAGAAAAATAAAATAAAATAAAACGAAACCACTTCTTTCTTTATGCCTGAGATTCACTTAAGGATAATATTGTATATATTACATAAATATTAAGCATACCCAATAAACAAATGGTTAAAAAGTTAGAGAAGTGATAGACATAAACGAGGTGAAGATTTAATCACGATTATACATGACCAGAAATTAGCACAATAGAGATGATAAGATTTAATCACGATTATATAAATAAACAGTAAGGAACAGACGATTCATAAAACGATAAAACAATAAATAAATATAAGGAGACGAGATGAATCTCTTTCCTTAACTCAAAGAATATTTCGTAGTACGACGGATTATAATAGATCCATGAGTCCCAGGATACAACCAAAGTTTATCTGTATCATCTACACTTGATATCAGATCTGTCGAACATTATAACTATGATACTCTCGAATAGAAACTTACTCTAAGCAGTAGGGAATTGATAGAACTTTTGCTAGAACTTTTAGGATGTGTTTTTAGTGTATCAGAGGATGATTTTTAAGGTGAAAATCGACCAGTATATATAGGAGAGAGGCTAGAGTTTTTCCCATACAGATATGGAATATTCCGCAGAATATTCTAGCAGCTGCGATTTTTTAAGTCGGCCCGTCCAGCATCGATCGATACCAAGGGGTATCGATCAATACCTCTAAAAGTCCACGAGCCCATCAGGCCCAAGATGCGAACGACGCACGTGTGGTCTTTTCTTCTCTCATGTTGTTAGTCATTCAAATCAATGACACAACTATTCCAAAATATATACACGAGAAAACATTTCTCAGCCAATGAAAACATTTCATTCGAATGAGCTTAACTCATTTATTTTCACACTAACACAATTTTATCAAGCCCTCAAGCTTTGATAAAAAATTAGTTCCAACAATCCCCCACATGAATAGAAATGACTCTAAACATATGAAAATTGAACAGACTAGACTTTACTAGACATACTTGACTAGACTCATCTAGACGTAGACAGACTTTCGAGAGTATACAAAAATGTAACTGCATCTGAGAGGTAGCGTTTTCCAGCTTTGAACCAATCATTTTTGATATCTGTCGAGTTTACTCGGCCAGGAGGTGAACATGATGTCTTGAACCACCCGGATTTTGATGTAAATTGAGACAACATATATCGCACAGCAACATTTTCTCGTAGAATTTTGTTCTCTATTGTGTTCATTTTGGCTTTGAACATGTCTGGTTTTTCGTGAGTGAACTTGGAGAATATAGCCTTCTCATTCATTCTCCTAGAAACGGCCCTCATTTCACACTTCACTAGGTGATCTTTTATCAGCTTGTTTTCAGAAGTGTCCTGTCACACTCCACTATTACACAGCTATGCAATCATTAAAAGCCAACGCTTATCCTTACTATTCATAGGTAGCACTGTTTTATCATCCTAGGAACTGGGCAGAGACATAGTCTCACAATGCTCAATTTTGAATCAGTTCAACTTTGTTTTCCCTTTGAACTTAGATCTTGGGATCTCCAGTCACATAGGTGGGGTGTCCGTCAAAACGTCATCTTTGTCTATAAGCTTTAAGCCCATTCCTTTTGATGATTTTACAATTTGATCTCGCGTCTCGTTCATCACGAGTTCGTTTAGGATTTCCTCTATCCTTACATGGAAACACATTTTTGAAGAAGGACGCATTCCTTGAATCCATTACTGTGTTTACATGAATGTCTGGTATATCTGATTTGTGTACCAGAAACCGATAGGCACTACTGTTGTGCGCGTATCCGATGAAAATGCAATCTACCGTTTTAGGTCCGATGGTGACCTTTTTCGGAAGTGGTACTGCAACTTTTGCCAGGCACCCCCACAATTTCAGGTATTTATACGAAGGTACATTACCTTTCCAAAGTTCATAAGGAGTTTTTCCTGTGATTTTGTGTGGGATTTTGTTCAGGATATAATTTGAGGTAAGCAGAGCTTCCCCCCACATGTTCTGGGCTAACCCAGATTCCTACAACATTGCATTCATCATTTCCTTGAGAGTTATGTTCTTTCTTTCAGCAACTCAGTTGGATTCCGGTGAGTAGGGAGCAGTCGTTTGATGAATAATGCCATGTGCTCTACAGAATGCATCGAATGGTTCATTATATTCACCTCCTCTATCACTTCTAACCATTTTTATGGTCTTACCAAGTTGGTATCAACTTCCAGCTTGTATTCTTTGAATTTGTCCAAGTCTTCATCTTTACTCCGCAGTAGAAAGATGTAGCAATATCTTGTGCAATCGTCTATGAAGGTCACAAAATATTTCTTACCCCCTCTAGTTTGAATATATTTTAAATCACATAAATATGTGTGAATTAAACCTAGAGGTTCGGTTGTTCTTTGAACACTGGGAGATGGCGTTTTAGTGAGTTTGGCTTGGACACAAACTTCACATTTGTCTTTGCTTATTTTGCATTTAAGAATCATATTCATGTTCATCAATCTACTCATAGAATTGAAATTAACATGTCCTAAGCGTTCATGCAAAATATTAAAATACTCCACGAGATAAGCAATTGGTTTCTTATCATTCATCTTAGGGTTCTTCGAGGTGGATGCCTCGGTTACATTATCCTTACGGATTACTGCCTCAACATACATCTTAAACAAAATTTCACAAACAAAACCCTTTCCCACATATATCCCATTCTTCGTTAGGATTAGCTTATCACCTTCCAGCTTCACAGTGAATCCATGCTTGCTTATGAGCGATCTAGAGATCAGATTCTTACGCATGTCTGGTACATGGACGACGTTAGTGAGAACCAGTTCTTGTCCAGAGGTGAGCTTCAGAACAACCTTTGTGTGACCAGTAATTGTCGACGAGGCGGAGTTACCCATCAAGAGCTTGTCGCCACTCTTGTTCTTTGTGTATGTTGATAACATCTCTCGATCCATACAGATGTGTCTGGTCGCACCAGTATCGAACCACCAAGTTTTCGGATGGCTTTCAACAACGTTGGCCTCAGTGACCACATCACACATGTCAGCTTCAGTCAAGTTCGCTTGAGCCTTCTTGCTGCGACACTCGAAGGATTTGTGTCCTTGCTTTCCACAGAAGTTACACATTCCTGAGAGCCTTTGAGAAGTCTGACCATTCTGACCACTCTTGTTCTTGAACTTCTGGAAGTTCTTTGGTGGCATCTTACCTTTGCCTTTGTTTAGGCGTCCTTTGTTCTGCCACTTGCCTTGATTGGTGTTTTGGTGTTCAACCATATTCACGTTGTGTTCGCGAATCTTTACACCTACGCCAATTTGTTGTTCCCAATTCGTAGACTCTACGCGGAGCTTAACAATCAAATCTTCAAGGCTCATCTTCTTTTTCTTCAGCCTGAGGTAGTTTTTGAAGTCTGTCCAACCAGGAGGAAGCTTCTCAATGATGCAGCAGCCTTGATAGGTTTCACACAGCCGCATTCCCTCACTATGAATGTCGTGAAGGAGCCTCTGCACCTCTTCGACTTGATCCATCAATTGTCTTGAATCCACCATCATGTTCTGCTCGAATTTTGCCACAGTAAATTTTTGAGTACCAGAATCTTCAATGCGATACTTCTTGTCTAAGGAATCCCACAGATCTTTAGAAGTTTCAGCGTTTTCGTACACCCCAAACAGAGAGTCCGAAAGGCTACTCTGAATATAGCCCTTGCACAAGAAGTCGGCATGTTCCCAAGCGTGGACACTCGCAAGTGCACGTGGATCAGTGTTATCTTCTAGGAGAACAGGTTTCACCTCGCTGGTGTATTTCTGCAGATTCAGCGTAGTCAGATAGAAGAACATATTCTTCTTCCACATCTTAAATGCTGTCCCATCAAACTTTCTTGGAGGAGCGACATGATTCCCAGATGAAACTTTGACTGTCTCGATCAGACTCGCAGTCGTCTCTTCCACCACTTGAGAGTTGTTTTCACTGTCGATTGTCATTCTGTTAAGACAAAAGAAACACAACTTTCAATTAGTACCGATATATAAAGTTAAGAATCGAAATTCTAATACTGATATCGAACTAAATCGCATTGGTGTCGATCGATACTCCTTGGTATCGATCGATTCACACACAATGTCTATCGATACACCCATATGGTGTCGATCGATGCACTCAGTGTCGATCGATACACCTTGGTGTTGATCGATACACGTGAGTTTTGCATAGGATCGACCGATACACCTTGGTGTTGATCGATGCTTAGCTGTTGTCGATCGATACACTCAGTGTCGATCGATACACTCAGTGTCGATCGATACACTCAGTGTCGATCGATTCACCCTCGGTGTCGATCGATGCAAGTGAATTTTGCACATGATCGATCGATACACCGCTGTGTCGATCGGTACATGTGAATTTTACACAGTATAGATCGACATGACCCAACTTGGTCGATGCACAGTATCGATCGATACACATCAGTGTCGACCGATACAAACTTTTGCATAGTATCGATCGATGCACCTCAGTGTCGACCGATACAGATTTTTGCATAGTATCGATCGATACAACAGGGTGTCGATCGATACTTACACGGTTTCGATCGCAATCGAACCTATCAAGAACCACATGTTGTGTTCGTTGTTTATACCGTTCATTAATCGCAATTAAAGACGGTTGTAGAAGATGTTTAAGCAGTACTGCTTCTACTACACGTTTCAAGTTGCTAAACAGCTTTTTGATAACGTTTGAGTATCACTAGCAGATGAACATCTTCTTAAAAAATAGACAGAGATTGCCTCTACTACACGTTTCAAGTTGCTAAAAAGCTTTTTGATAACGTTTGAGTATCATCAGCAGTAGAAGAATCGTTTTTAAAAACCGTTTGAAAACGTTTATTTACTCGTGATTAAAGATCCGATTGAAATAATAAAACAAAATCGGATCTTCTTTGAGTTAAGATTGTAGGACCAGAAATTCGCACAATAGACAGGATAAGATTTAATCACGATTATATAAATAAACAGTAAGAAACAGACGATTCATAAAACGATAAAGCAATAAATAAATCTAAGGAGGCGAGATGAATCTCTTTCCTTAAAAGAATCTTCCGTAGTGCGACGGATTATAATAGATCCATGAGTCCCAGGATACAACCAAAGTTTATCTGTATCATCTACACTTGATATCAGATATGTCGAACATTATAACTACGATACTCTCGAATAGAAACTTACTCTAAGCAGTAGAGAATTGATAGAACTTTTGCTAGAACTTTTAGTATGTGTTTTTAGTGTATCAGATGATGATTTTTAAGGTGAAAATCGACCAGTATATATAGGAGAGAGGCTAGAGTTTTTCCCATACAGATATAGAATATTCCGCAGAATATTCTAGCGGCTGCTATTTTTTAAGTCGGCCCGTCCAGCATCGATCGATACCAAGGGGTATCGATCGATACCTCTAAAAGTCCACGAGCCCATCAGGCCCAAGATGCGAACGACGCGCGTGTGGTCTTTTCTTCTCTCATGTTGTTAGTCATTCAAATCAATGACACAACTATTCCAAAATATATACACGAGAAAACATTTCTCAGCAAATGAAAACATTTCATTCGAATGAGCTTAACTCATTTTTTTTCACACTAACACAATTTTATCAAGCCTTCAAGCTTTGATAAAAAATTAGTTCGAACAAAAATAACTGGCATTGCGTTCTATATGATGGTGTTTTTTTATAGAATGATATTTTCTTATTTTAACATTACATATTCATTTTTTTTAAATATAAGTTTGTTTTCAAACATTCAAAACATGACATACTCAAAAAAATCTATGTTTTTCGATTAAAATTATGAATTTGAATAATTGTTGTTTAAAAAATTGAAACAAATAAAGATGAAGGGGAAAATACTATTTAACAATTAATAAAAATAAAATAAAATAAAATGAAACAACTTCTTTCTTTATGCCCGTAAGATTCACTTAAGGATAATATTGTATATATTACATAAATATTAAGCATACCTAATAAACAAATGGTTAAAAAGCTAGAGAAGTGATAGACATAAACGAGGTGAATAGTTGAGCTCAATGACACGCCGAAGTGATAGACATAAACGAGATGAAAAGTTGAGCTGAATGGCACGCCGAAGTGAGTCTACAGTCAAAGAGGAATAAATGCAAATCCGTCAGTCAACCCGCCACAAATCAAAGACTCGTTCAAACCGGTAACAGTCGAATCTTCCGAATTAAAGATCATTAATGGCGAATCAACCGGGGTAAATGATAACATTAAACTAGGGTGAGGGCAAGGAGCAAAAGAATTTCTTCTATCCGCAACTAGTTCTACACTTAAATACTTAGCAATTCTTTGTTCTTGTTCTTCTGTAAACACTCTCGAGAAAGAAATACTAAACTCACTTATTTCACACTTTTTGTATAAAAACCTACTTTGGTCCATTTAGTTTTTCCAGAGCAACATACTTTATGTTTATTTCTCAAAAGCCAGTCAATACTTCTGTTATTAAAGATAAGCCAAAGTCATTCGATAATTCATATTTACAAATTTTGACCGTTGTAATTTCAGCTAGAATAGTTTGGCGCTAGAAGGAAGGGGATATGCAAGTCTAACTCCAACACAAAAGATCCTCAATGGAAGACACCTACAATGCTGTCCAGGAAACTTTGCACAAGGTTTCCAACGATCTGACAACTATGGTCAGCGGTGCAATGTCCACGATGAAAGAGAATACAGAGAAAATGGTCGCTGACTAGGCTGCGATGTCACAGTAAATCCTTGATCTTCTCTCAGAGGTGGAACGACTGCGCGATGTGCCATCAACTAGTGTTTGTGACCGTGTTGCCTTCTGGAAATGGTGGAGACGAAGCCTTGCCCCAGGGGTCGCACAACCTTTGGACATGCCCTTTCCACCAAAGCCAGAACAGAAACAGCGCGCCAATATCTCCAGGAGGTGGGAGTCAGGTCGATCCCACGACTTTTCCTCCCCTCCAACTCTTGGTCCGCTCAACACGCCTCCAAAAAACCAAGACATGGAGCCATCCCGACCCCGGAGTCCGGACAGAGGAGTGGTCAAGGACAATTCGGTCCACTACCAATGGGCAGCCACAACTAATTCGTTGGTAACCCAAGAAAGGACCACGATCCTACGAGTCTGGAGTACTTTCACCAGGCCCTAGCGGAAACTAGGGAAGGACTGCAAACTTTCACCATAATGCAACAAGTACATCAACCGAGATCGATCGTGTAGTTAAAGAAACTAAGCGCACTCTGTTCTATGAGCGGATCAAGAACACACCAATCAAAGATGTGGGAAATCTCATACTCCCAATAAAATATGTACTTTGTCATCTTCGCGATCTTTCTCCTGAATGGATTCAATGTTTCATTCACACTTTCCACACTTGCAAAGTTGTAGCAGGCGATAACTTGCCATACTATCCCAGATTTTCATCAATTTTCCGTAATACGTCTCAATTGCGAGTCCCCTTTGCTTGCAACACGCAAGCTCATCTTTTATATGTTGAATACTTGGCCCATTCGTCTTAATGCATAAACTTACGGGATACGATTTGATAGAATTGTATATTGATGCGATTCTACGGAAGAACCCAACAATGCGACACTCTAAGGGCGGTATATTGGATAATCCTCGACTCTTTGTGATCGTGAAGCAAAGATTCTAAGGTATATGAAACCCTAGGCCCAAAATTTACTTAAGAAAATTCAAAGAACAAGGCGGGGGAACTTTGATTAATAGAACTCGCGCATCAAGATCTTAAGGTATATGAAACCTTAATCCCAAAACTCACTTATGACGAATCTTCCAACTCGGGTAAGTGTATGGTGATGTCAAGTGTGATGAAGAACACTTTATATACCGAAAGACGACTTGGGTAAACCCACCAAGTAATCGAAAGTTCACAAGGAACAAAAGAGAATTGCTCTCAAAGAAAATAAGTTTTATAAAAGTTGATTTTATTGATCAAATGAGATTACAAGAGTTTATAAAGAATGGAAATGTGGGAAAACAAGGCAACATTGAAAATAGACAAAGACCAAACTTAATGACTAAGTTTGAATGCTCATTTGACTTCTATGGTTGAATGTCCCTTGAACTTCTTGGTCAAAACATCCCTTCAACTACCATGGACGAAAATGATTTTGGACTTGGTAGAATATGGCCCATTGTCTCATTAAAAATCTTTTTTGGAAAACATTGGGACAAAACCAAAGATAAGGGAAAAAGTGCAAATGAGACACATACCCATCTAGTGATCTTCTTGAAGTCTTCTTTGTATCTGGACGGTTTTAAGGAATATGTAAGCTTCTTGGGAACATATTTGATGACAGAAATGCGACCCAAAACACAGCAGTTTGGACAATAGATCCGTTGAGAAGTTAAGGCTCCCAAACGAAGCAAGTCGAGGATCTGTTGGATTCGAACTTGAATATCTCCCATAAGAAAACTGTTTTCAACTTGATTCTAATTCTCCGTGAACCTCTGATGGATAAAGATTGTAGAACATGTTGATTTGTAGCTTAACTACTCTTGGTTTGGTTGAAAACCTCCAAATAAGGCGTGTATGCCCAAATCGGATAAGTTAGAAATCACCCGATTTGTAAATTATATAACTCTTTTTTCTGAATTCGGATTGGACTGATTCCACTTCGAGGAGTTCTCTATGTGAGCTGAGAATGTTTTCCAAGTGGTCTCATGTTCTGAATCCTCGTGGTTGATTTTAAATTCTCCAAGAAAGGCACATGTGTCCTTATTGAATATGTTGCGAACCAGTAGCTTTTTGGGAAACTCTTTGATGGAGTTTTGGTTGAGCTACTGGTATGTTGACTTTGTCAATATCATCTGGATCAAGCTCAGCTATAAACTCAAGTTCAAGCTCATCCACAAGCTTAGGCTCTACGACTCACGGACTTTGATGGCGCGTCGGTGCAGAATCGACAAGGTAGGTGGTTCACAAGAAAGGATCTCGCTGGTAAAGAATTCGAGATCGATTTTGGAAAAGAAGAACATAAGATTGATTCGTGGAGTCATGGAGCACCGAAAGAAGAAGATGGTGTTCTGGTTTTGAAATCAATGGTGTTGGAAGATTGAAGAATCAATGATGGGTTCATCGTCGGGTTTTATGGAGACATTAGAAAGAAAGATCCATTGAAAAAGAAATTCGGCGGAGATTGCGGGTCTGCATCTGGAAAAGAATAAAAGGGTTATTGGTTACAGTGACAGTGCAATTTCAAGACTGGATAATTCCAGAAGGCGAAGACATGTTCACGATGAAGAAAATTATTGAATGGCGATGGTTTCAAGTTTCTGAAATCATGGAGCAGTAAGTTAATACCTCTCTCTCGATGGTAAATTATATGGTTATTTACGAGTTTTGTTAAAATAACTTGCAGGTGAAGACGTTACAAGCACATGAACGAGTAGATTCAGAGACTGAAGGAAGAACATTAAACAACAACAAGTGTTCTTGACCTGTATTAAAGAAATCTGTTTGAGGTTGATGTGATGTGGAGGTTTCTACGGTTTCAGTTTCGATTCATATCAGGAAGGCTTTAGCTCTGGGTTAGGGAACGACGTCCTTGGATTCAGAATCAAGTCATCAATCTTGAAGTCTCAAGTCGTTCTGACACTTGGTTTGTTTCCACTGCAGTCACAAGGTAATTTTGTGATATTGTTTCTGGTTTGTTCTGCACATTAGAAGGATTGAAGTCTTGGTAGATCACATGGAATTCATCCTACCATTTGTAAAAGAATAGCCAAGGTTCAGATTTGGTGTTAGGTTGTGCATTGGTTGTTTCTGTTTGTTGGAGTTGGATGCAATGTTGTTCTAATTTGGTTGTAAGAATGGCAGTTTGTGGCACATGTGAATCTCAGGTCTAGGGGACGCTTTAGTAATTGGATTGGTATGTATCACTGAGGCTGTTTAGATATTAGTTAAGGCTACAAGATTCATGCTTAAGAGAGTTGCAGATGGGTGAAGAGACAAGGTCATAATTTCTGTTGGTATCATGACAGGGTAAAGGTTCTGAAGAAAATCAGTGCGAGCGCGGTTAAGATTTGAGAGGTTTTAGGTAAATTAGATCAGTCTCAGGAGAAAAAGTTTTAGATTCCTGTGAATCTAAGAAGTTCAGGTTGTGATGATCATAAGGCAAAGGTAGATTCATCATGGTGCGTGTTGCAGTATAGAAAATCCAAAAGAAGACGAATTAGATCGCAGTGTCAGTTGTTGTTTACCAGTGGCACTTTTGTGCTAACAACAGATGTATGTTATCCACTGACATGGACCCGCCAAAAGGTTATAGTAAGGGAAAGTAGAGAGTTATTCTTCATCAAAGCCAAACGAAAATCAGCTGGAGCAAAGCTAAGTTGTGACAATAACAAGGTGTAGCAGTTTGCATGATCAAAGTGGTTATTGTGGAAATAAGAAGCAAGAAGCTGTTGTGAAGGTCCGAAAGTAGCTGAAGATAAGCTCGAGTTAGAGCTGCTGTGACAAAAAGAAATTGTGTCTTAACTTGGCTGGAATGATGATAGACTCTTGGTGAAACTGATAAAATTCAGTGGTGATGTTATCATGGATAATGACAAGGAGTGTTATATGATAACATGTGACTCGTGTCCGTGAGTCAAGGAGACTGATAATGGCATGTCAGAGTTTCCTTTAAATGGTGGAGCTTGTGGAAAAATCAAGATAGCAAAACAACTTGTGTCAGTTCTAAATTTCAGTGGCACAAAGCTGGATTGGAAGTCTTGATAAGAAGAAATCGGGTCAAATTCATATCTGTCTTTCCAGGTGTAGAGTTATTCACCTCTATTCCATGTTATTCAGACATACCATTTCCTTTTTAATGAAATGTGATATCCCAATCCTGTCCTTCTAATTTCGAAAGTAGGACATTAAAAAAAAAGAAATGCTGACAAATGAGAATTAAAGGAATTTCATCCAATCAGAGGGTAGGTTTACAAATTTCGACCAATTAGAACAAAACAAATTTGGGCCAATCGGAAACGAGGATTACAAATTTCGACCAATTAAAATAAAACAATTTCGCCCAATAAAAAGAAGGGAAAAGGGAAAAAAAAACAATCAGGCGCCAAAAATTGTAGCCAATCAGGCGCCAGGGAAAAAAAAAATTTCTCTCAAAAACGGGAGATTCGCAGAATTCATCGCCCATCGTGAGAGCTCTTCTTCTGGGAAACGACAACTCTTCTTCTACTTCTTCATCTGCCATTGAAGCTTAAAAACGAGGTTAGTTCTTCTATAATGTTAGTAGATTATGCCCTAGAAACCTATGGGTTAGGGGGATTTGAATTGAATTTACAAATTCGGGGGATTTGAATTGAAATAAAAAATTCGGGGATGGGATTTCAATTGAAATTACAATTTCTTAATTGAATTTATAGATTATCGTAGGTAGAATATAGTTTTTGCCCCGATTTCACCCAATTTGCTGTGATACAGTGGAAACAATTGGTATTACTGAGGCAAGTGTACAACTGGGAGCTATTGGTATTACTGGATTGTAATGTAGTTTTTAAATTTATATTCAGGAGACAATGATCACAAACATGTTTTTTGATTATGAAGGATATTATTCAAATTGTGGAGAATATGACAAATGGATTTCAAAAGAAGGTTGCATGTACGCTGTAATGTTTAAAACATCAAGTTTGGAAGAGATAACTTACTCAGTGATAGTGGATAGGATATCCAAGAAGGTTAGGGTAGCTGAATCTACGACGAAGCTGAAACTGAGTTACATTCCAATAGTAGTGAAAACTCAGAGACGATTGTATATATTGGATAATGAGGATGTCTCTGTCTATTTGAGTTCCTTGGATAAAGAGCAACGCAAAAGTGTTTTGAATGTAGAGGTTGTAGAGGTCAGCAAAGATGTTGTATTAAATGAGTTGGGCGAACAATTTTCGAGAGTAGAGCATGTAAGTTCATTTGGTGTGAATTACGGCGATAATGGTAGAGCTATTGTTGGCGTAAATGATGGTAACGTTGGAGTTAATGATGGTGTCATTGCTATTTACACAGGGAACTGTTCAACAGAACAACATCATGAGCCGATAGAGAATGCAAATTGTGAGAATGTAGATGGAGAGAACGTAGATGGTGAGAATGCATCACGTGAAGATGGGGATGACGATGAATATAACGGTCTGGAAAGTTCCCGAAGGCTTGAAATTGTTGAGTTTCCACATTCTGGAGAAGAACAACAGGTTGTAGATGCATGGGAAGATGGTATGGGTCTTAAAGTAGGCCAATAATTTGCAAGTAAGCATGAATTGATATATGTCATTGATAGAGCTTCACATCAGAATTGTTTTGGGATCACTTTAAGTAAGTCGGATAAGAGTGGATACGTGGTAAAATGCGGTGAAGACGGTTGTAATTGGTATCTACGAGCTACGAAGGCTACGAATGCAACTTTGTTCACGGTTAGTGAAAGGACCGCATTTTTTTTTTTATGCAAAGAAAATAAACATATAATTAACATTAACAATATTAAACAAACAGTACAACGCAAGTACTACAGCTTAAACCAGCTAACGGTTTATATAACAACAACTGGTATCGATCGATACTACCCTAGTGTCGATCGATACCCAAACAACAAAAGCAAGCCCCGGGTCCTAATCATCCCCTCTTCACCGCCTTGATTCCACGATCACGCCTTATCTTTACCTGCATCGACAAAAGTGATGCATCAACATTTGGCTAACCAAATGCTGAGTGAGATTGATCATCCCAACAACAGGCTACCAATGAGCACAATATAACAATATTCACAACTAAACTGACACAAAACAACCGGTATCGATCGATACCCCCCATGGTATCGATCGATTCCCAACTACACACAAGTCCCGACAAGGGACAGATATCGATCGACACCCAAACACAACACTTGGTATCGATCGACACAACACGGTCCAAGTCTATCACCTCGATACACTACAAATCGAGACCACCGCCTATGGTCTGGTATCGATCGATACACACATGGTATCGATCGATGCCCACGAGACCTAAACACAGGAATCGCCATACAAGCCATAAAAGCATCAACCAAGCTTTAACAATGCACCACGCAAGCTCACTTGCTAACCTTTGGTCACAACTCACCTTAAACAAGAAGGATCGAGCTCTAAAACGACTTCTCAAGCTTAAGAAGATCTCCCTCTCTTCTCACAAGCTTACGTCGAACCCAAGCTCGTCAAACCTCTTCTTCGAGCTTCTCAAGCTCAAACTCTCTTTCGATCTCGCAAGATCCAAGCTTCGGCAAGCTTTCTTCTCTCTCTTTCTCCTTCTCTCTCTCTCTCTTCCTTTCTCTCTTTTTCGACCAACTCTGGTCTTATCCTCCAAGGATACGTTTTTATACTCGAAGAAGATAAGAGAAGAAGATAATCCCGAGAAAAACCCGGCTGGTATCGATCGATACTGCCCAGTATCGATCGATACTGTCCGGAACAACCAGAATTAATTATTTTCCCTTTAATAACCAATTCTTCCGGAACACGGGCGCTACAATTCTCCCCCACTAACTTAGATTCGACCTCGAATCTTCGTTACCGCTCATTTCCCAAGAACCGTTCATCTCCAATGAACCTCAATCGTCGCAACGATTACACAATCCTTGGCCAACCTGGCCATCTCAAAACTCACACGAGGTCCAATACCAACCTCCGAGGTTTCCCATTCAGCCCCTATGCTTATGACACCGCGGCATCATATGTACTTATTGCTCAACACAAGCCAACCCCATCACTCAAGACACCGCAGCATCTCCGAGTTCCGAGCATCAGCCATATCCCGCAGGATATCTACCATACCACATCACCCAAGACACCGCAGCATCTCCGAGTTCTGGGTATCTGCCGTACCACTCCACTCAAGAATATAACCTACAAGAGTCTCGATACCCCATACCACTCAATTCTAGGGAATATATCCCACGTCTGGGACATACTCCTTACGAATCCACGGTATCACGTATTACTCTAGGCTATAAACCTCCCGAGTCTGGGTACATCGCCACTCACACTCTCAAGACACACAGTCCTGCGAGCTATCGGCGCCAGAGGAACCAGTCCTCTCAACGAGCAATAAATCACATATCTCTAAGCATCTCGACTGAACTACCTCCCGTGATCCGTGTAAATCCTCGCAAGGCAACACCGGCATCACCCATATTCCACACCCGGAATATCTGGCGTGCATAACCAATAACCCGGTCATCGCACCGCCCACAACAGCAATAAGAACATCCATCTTATCACTCTCTTGCATTAACGCTTTTACCCCAAACGCAATGCGACACCGCGACTCCCAAAGTCACCATAATAAGAAATACTCATCTTATTACACATCATAATGTAACATCGTTCTACACAACGGCAATACAAAATGAAATACACATAGCATACAGCTATAACCGAAACTGGAACCTCTCGATGGAACTCAAGCCGCAGCTTGCTTCTGGAACCACTTCTGGAACCTCGCTTCCATCCTAGCCTCTGGCTCCCAAGTTTCCTCCTGCACCCCGTCACAGTCCCACAGAACTCGCATCATCGGAATCCTCTTCCGACGAAGCTCCTTGACCCTCCGCTCGAGAACTCTCAAAGGTCTCGCCTCAACGGTCATATTGGGCTGGAGATCTGACGGAATCTCAGCCAATACCTCGTCACCCCTATGCAAACACTTCCTCAGCATCGACACATGGAAGACCTTATGAAATGCTTGCATAACCGCGGGTAACTCCAACCGATACGCTACCGGTCCAACACGCTCCACAATCCGGAACGGTCCCATATACCTCGGACTCAACTTAGTCGCAACAATGGACCTGTTCGGACCTCTCAGTAAAGCCATCTTGAGATACACACTATCTCCCACCTCAAACTCAAGCTCTTTCCGCCTCCTATCGGCATAACTCTTTTGCCGATCTTGGGCCTCTTTCATGTTCAGCTTCAAAACCCGGATCTTCTCCGTAGTTTCCTGAACAAAACTCGCACCCAAAGTGCTCCTCTCCCCCACTTGTGTCCAACACAAAGGGGTACGACATGGCCTCCCATACAGAGCCTCATATGGAGCCATCCCAATACTCGCCTGGTAGCTATTGTTATATGCAAACTCAACCAAGCTCAAGTGATCCACCCAGTGACCACCCCAATCCAGCACGCACATCCTCAACAGATCCTCCAAGGTCTGGATGGTTCGCTCGGACTGCCCATCTGTCTGAGGATGATACGCCGTGCTCAAGTGCACTTTCGTGCCCATCTCTGCCTGAAACGCATTCCAGAACTCCGATGTGAACTTAGGATCCCGGTCTGAAACAATACTCACCGGTACTCCATACAGTCTCACAATCTCCTGCACGTACCTCCTAGCCAAAACTGCCGCCCCATCGGACTTCTTAATGGCCAGAAAACGCGCACACTTGGTCAATCGATCAACGATGACCCAAACAGCATCCTTGGTCCGAGAAACTGGTAACCCCACCACGAAATCCATCGTGATCATATCCCACTTCCACTCTGGAATGGGTAGGCTCCGCAACAAACCACTCGGGACCTGGTGCTCCGCCTTCACTAACTGGCACACGTTGCACGACGCAACCCAATTAGCCACATCCTTCTTCATCCCGACCCAATGATAGTAGCGCTTGATATCGCGATACATCTTAGTCGCTCCTGGATGAATCGCAAACATACTCGAATGAGCCTCACTCAGGATCTCTCGCCGCAAATCCTCATCCAAAGGTACGCATACCCTTCCATTAACAAGGATAGTGCCGTTCGCAGATACCTGATACTCAGAACCCTCTGCTCTCGCAGCCTTAACCAGAACCTCATCTTTTCCCTGAGCCAACCGAACTCTGCTCAAAAGATCCGCCTGGTTAGCCGCCTCTAAGCCCAAAGGTTCCTGAGATACAACACATAAACGCAATGTGCTAATCTCGCTCACCAAAGACTCAACCTCGCGTTCCCGAGCCAAAGCCACCCGCTTCCGACTCAACGCATCCGCAACCAGATTAGCCTTACCAGGATGGTAAGCTATCTCCAGATCATAATCGGCCACTAGCTCCATCCAGCGCCTTTGCCTCAAATTCAACTCAGGTTGAGTGAAAATGTACTTCAGGCTCTTATGATCTGTGAACACCTGAACCTTTCCGCCATAAAGATAGGATCTCCAAATCTTCAAAGCGAAAACCACTGCAGCCATCTCCAGATCATGGGTAGGGTAGTTGCCCTCATGCTTCCGCAGCTGCCGCGAAGCATAGGCAATAACCTTCCCCTGCTGCATCAACACACAACCAAGGCCCATCCCCGACGCATCGGTGTAAACCACGTAAGGCTCGCCCGACACTGGCAACGCCAATACTGGAGTACTAGTCAACATGGCCTTCAGTTTCGTCAAACTCTCCTCACACTCCGAGGACCACACGAAAGGAACATCCTTTCCCGTCAGTTTCGTCATAGGCTTGGCCAAACTCGCAAAACCCTTGACGAACCGCCGATAATACCCTGCCAACCCAAGAAAACTCCGAATCTCAGTGGCATTCCTCGGCCTCGGCCACGTACTAATGGCCTGAATCTTCTCTGGATCTACCGATACTCCCTCCACAGAGATAATGTGACCCAGAAAACCGATCTCCCGCTGCCAGAAGCTACACTTGCTCAACTTAGCAAATAACTTCCGTTCCCGCAGCTTCGAAAGAACCACACGCAGATGCACCTCATGCTCCTCCCGGTTCCTCGAATACACCAAGATATCATCGATAAAGATGATCACGAACTCATCTAGATACTCCTGGAAAACGCTGTTCATCAATCTCATAAATGCAGCCGGTGCATTAGTCAACCCAAATGGCATCACCACAAACTCGTAGTGACCATAACGAGATCTGAAAGCCGTCTTCCGGATATCTACCTCATCGATGGGAATCTGATGATATCCCGACGCCAAGTCAATCTTGGAGAACCAAGTAGCCCCTCTCAACTGATCCAACAACTCATCAATCCGAGGAAGAGGATACCTGTCCTTCACTGTGACTCGGTTAAGTCCCCGGTAATCAATACACAACCGAAAACTCCCGTCCTTCTTCTTCACGAACAACACCGGTGCTCCCCACGGTGAAGAACTCGGACGAATGAACCCTTTGTTCAACAACTCCGCCAGCTGCCTCTTCAGCTCGGCCATTTCTGCTGGAGCCATCCTATAAGGAGTCCTGGATATCGGTGCCGTCCCTGGTTCCAACTCGATCGTGAAGGGATCCGACCTAGACGGTGGCAACCCCTGCAACGACTGGAACACATCCTGGAACTCACTAACCACCCGAATATCCTGCACCCTGGCCTCTCCGACGGCCTCCGGCAAAGAAATCGTAGCTAAATACGCCTCGCAACCTTTCTCGATCAGACGCTCCGCATGCACAACCGAGATCACGAGACTCCCGGAAGTCGGTCTCACACCCTGATACACCAACTTCCCTTTTCCTCGGTCGAACTCGACTCGCCCTCGGTGACAGTCCAGATGCACTCTGAACTTCCCGAGCCAATCCATGCCCAAGATGACATCGTACAGCTCCACTGAGCAGATAATCAAATCGGCAGCCATGGACTCTCCTGCCACCTGAACATCCACGTCTCGCACCCGACCGTGAATCCTCAGGAGCTTCCCTCCGGCAACCTCCACGAAACCCAAACTCACACCGGGCTCGCTCCGCAGATTAGCCTTCTCGGCCAACTCCGGGGAAACGAAGCAATGCGATGCTCCCGTGTCAAACAACACATGACACTCTACACCTCCAACACACAAGGTCCCTGCACATATACATGTGCCGAGAACCTTAACACCCCGACAAGCACGACGTTCCCCAACACAGAATTAAACTTAGATGCGTCTAAGAAAATACCTGCGATTGGCCTGGAACTTGGCTCTGCGGACTCGGCGATGGAGTACACTCGAGGCGCTGATGCCACCTGCCTGACGGGCTGCACCACCGTGGTCTCACTCTGCCGCAACTGGGGACACTGAGGCCTGAGGTGACCCGGCTCCTTGCAGTGATAGCACACTCGAGAATCCACCCGCACCCCGCCCTTCTGAGGACAGTTCGCCACTCGGTGATCCATGCTCCCACACCCGAAGCAACCCGGACCACCCCGACTACCTCTCGAAGCGCCTTCTCGCTTCCGCTTCTGTCCTTGCATCGGCTTACTGCTTCTGCTTGGACCGGACTGCTGCTGCACAGATCTTGCCTGAAAGCTCGGTGTAACTGCTACCACCTCGTCCTTCAGACCCTCCTCAAGCAAGGCTGCAGTCTCAACCAACTCATCAACCGTGCAAAAAGACCTCACCATGCAACGGTTCCTCAAGTCGACCCGAAGACCCATCAGAAACCTCTGAACACGGTCCGACTCACTCTCAGCCGCTCTTCTAACATAAGACCCGAGCCGGTTGAACTCCACCTCATACTCGCGTACCGACCGATCCCCCTGAGTCAAACTCGCAAGCCTCAACTGGATCCGGTGGAACGCCTCCTGAGGGAAATACTTGGAGTTAAACTCCTCCACAAAATCCGCCCAAGACATCGCGGCCTGAACTCTCCGTGATGCCACACCCCTCCACCAGAGATGCGCGTCACCCTCCAGATAATGGACCGCAATGTCCACCTGGTATCCCGCGGGACACCTACTTGAGAGGAAATTCCTCTCCACCCTTCTCAACCACGCACCCGCGTCCTCAGGATTAGCACCTCCAGAGAAGAACCCCGTGCCAATCCTCTGCATCTGCTCCACCATCCTAAGGTAGGACGGGAGCTCCTCAGCAACCGCAGCTGCCACCTGAGGTTGAACCTCCACAACTACCGGGACTACAGGAGCCTGAACCGGCACTCTCTCTGGTAACCGCTCCAACAACCTCGACAACAGGTCCGCTATGCGATCATCTCGGGCCCGAGCATCACCCGCTGCTACCTCCGCAGCACCCGCTGGAACACCTGCCACACTGGCACTCACGCCAGCCACACCCTCAGACCCAATCTGACTCGCACGCGACTCCTCAACCTGCTCCTCCGGCACACGGCCACGACCTCTACCACGGCCACGACCTCTACCACGTCCTCTAGCCATCTGCACACGTGCAGAAGCACAGGCTCAGAGAACGAAAATCAATCATCACAATAAAGATACTTACCGTGGAATCTCACAAGGCTCAAGAGGATGATTCTACGACCCCACACAACACCCAATCTATTCTAGAACCACCTAGGCTCCTAGAACCGTATGGGCTCTGATACCATAATTGAAAGGACCGCATTTTTTTTTTTATGCAAAGAAAATAAACATATAATTAACATTAACAATATTAAACAAACAGTACAACGCAAGTACTACAGCTTAAACCAGCTAACGGTTTATATAACAACAACTGGTATCGATCGATACTACCCTAGTGTCGATCGATACCCAAACAACAAAAGCAAGCCCCGGGTCCTAATCATCCCCTCTTCACCGCCTTGATTCCACGATCACGCCTTATCTTTACCTGCATCGACAAAAGTGATGCATCAACATTTGGCTAACCAAATGCTGAGTGAGATTGATCATCCCAACAACAGGCTACCAATGAGCACAATATAACAATATTCACAACTAAACTGACACAAAACAACCGGTATCGATCGATACCCCCCATGGTATCGATCGATTCCCAACTACACACAAGTCCCGACAAGGGACAGATATCGATCGACACCCAAACACAACACTTGGTATCGATCGACACAACACGGTCCAAGTCTATCACCTCGATACACTACAAATCGAGACCACCGCCTATGGTCTGGTATCGATCGATACACACATGGTATCGATCGATGCCCACGAGACCTAAACACAGGAATCGCCATACAAGCCATAAAAGCATCAACCAAGCTTTAACAATGCACCACGCAAGCTCACTTGCTAACCTTTGGTCACAACTCACCTTAAACAAGAAGGATCGAGCTCTAAAACGACTTCTCAAGCTTAAGAAGATCTCCCTCTCTTCTCACAAGCTTACGTCGAACCCAAGCTCGTCAAACCTCTTCTTCGAGCTTCTCAAGCTCAAACTCTCTTTCGATCTCGCAAGATCCAAGCTTCGGCAAGCTTTCTTCTCTCTCTTTCTCCTTCTCTCTCTCTCTCTTCCTTTCTCTCTTTTTCGACCAACTCTGGTCTTATCCTCCAAGGATACGTTTTTATACTCGAAGAAGATAAGAGAAGAAGATAATCCCGAGAAAAACCCGGCTGGTATCGATCGATACTGCCCAGTATCGATCGATACTGTCCGGAACAACCAGAATTAATTATTTTCCCTTTAATAACCAATTCTTCCGGAACACGGGCGCTACAGTTAGAGTATACAAGAAGATGCATACATGCTCTCGGGCTACTTCGAGTACAAGCAGCAAACAAAGGAAAGGCACACTAGGATTAGTTGTTGGTATTATCTCTGAGTTGTATCCAGGTCAATTGGAACTCCCAGCTCCTAAAAGTCTCGTCGTTTTGGTTCAAGGAAACGCTAGTGTGAATGTGTCATACTCTACCGCATGGAGAGGGAAACAAAAAGCTCTGAGCATGGTGCGTGGTAGTCTAGAAGAAAGTTATAATGATTTGTATTCATATTTGTACATGTTAGAGCAGGTGAATCCCGATACAAGAATAAGTGTTTTATTGGATGAACAAAAAATGTTCAAGTACGTATTCGTCGCTTTGGGAGCTTGCATTGAAGGGTTTCGAGCAATGAGGAAAGTGATCATTGTGGATGCAACTTTTTTGAAGAACCAACATGGGGGTGTGCTCATTTTTGCAACAGCTCAGGATCCTAATCATCACCATGATCCCATTGCTTTTGCTGTAGTTGATGCTGAAAACAACGCTTCGTGGAATTGGTTTTTCAACACGCTGAAAACAGTGATACCCGATAGTCCTGAATTAGTGTTTGGTTCGGACAGAAATGCAAGCCTCATCAAAGCAATATGTGAGGTGTACCCGAGCTCTAAACATGAGTATTGCATCTTTCATTTGTCCCAGAATGTGAGATTGCACGTTCGAAGGGACAAAGATGTTGTTGCTGAAAAATTCAGGGATTGCGCAAGACTGTATAAAGAGGCTGAGTTTCTAGAAGCATACAGTGAATTGCGGAAGACTTATCCTAATGTAGGAAAGTATCTGGATGGTAGTGTAGATGAGGCAAAATTGGCAAGGTGTTATTTTCCAGGAGAAAGGTTCAACATAGACACCAGTAATTGCGTAGAGTCCATGAACAGTACATTTCTTGATGCGAGAAAGTACTCGTTGTTACCTATGATTGATGCAATTGTTGCAAAATTGGCCGGGTGGTTTAACAAACATAGGAAGGAATATGTTGCTTCATCGGACGCACATAAACTGATCCTTTTGTGGAGAACATAGTGCACGGTAGGGTAGCCATTGCGAGGAAGCTATCGGTGAGTGAGCTAAACTACTTTCACCTTGAATACAGTGTCATTGGACGCGATGGGAAGACTTATTTGGTGAACTTGAGAAGGAAAACTTGCGATTGCAAGTGTTTTGATATAGATAAGTATCCTTGTGTCCATGCAATAGCCGCTACAATTGTTTTCATGAAACGGCCAGGAAGAACAGAGGATATTCATGTAGAGGAATTGTGCTCGAAGTATTATTTGATGGAGACATGGGCATTGGCGTATTATAGGACGATATATCTGGTTCCGCATAAGTCCCAATGGATTATTCCGGATCATATACAACAATTGTATGCCTTACCCCCGGATTACAAAAAAAAAATGGGTAGAAAGCAAATAACCAGGTATCCATCTGTTGGAGAACGTCGCCGAAAGACGAGTAATAGGCCTGTGCGTGGCCAAGGTGAAGGATTATTTAGCTATTTTAACTACAGTATGGATAGTATGGATAGTAGCGAAGTTTAATTTGTTTACTAGACAATTTTGTAATATTAAAAAAATCGAAATTTAATAAATGTTTTTGTTTAAGAATTTGGAAAATAAATTATAATACAGTAATTATTTAATAAATGTTTTTGTTTAAGATCTTGGAAAATAAATGTTTACAGCATTGGATCAAATTGTATTATACTTCTATAGTGACTTTGTTAATCTTAACCCTCTTTTCAAGCGAAAGTTATTAAATAAGCGATTTATGAAATATTTTTTCATAAGAACATTGTAAATTCACTTTAATTACAATAAATCTAGTGTACAACCAAAACTAATTACTTTTACATAGGGTATTACTAATTATAATTTATAATCCAAAAAGTACAACTACATGTTGTCGAGTAAAACCGCAACAATAGGTACTACTATGTGTAAATTCTCAGTATTTTTTTATTCATGTAATTGCCAAGTGTCCATGTGTTATTGGAAGATAAGATTATGGCGGCGGCACGTGAGAAACGACTGCGCGTGAAAAACGAATGTGTGAATGTGTTATTGTAAAGTCTCAATTTTTCCTCCCAAAATGCAAAATTCTCAAATTCCGAATTTTACCCCCGAAACCCAAAAGTCACAAAATCCCAGAAATACTTGATTTTTTCATTTTTCCCCGAAAAACACAAAATCCCCCAGAAACACAGAAGACGAAGAATGCCGAGTATCAGCTCTTCCGAGAGATCAAGTCTGAGCCCTCCTCCTGAACGCAGTGAGAATTTTAGAATTCCGACTGTTTGTTTTTGCCGCGCGGCACCAACCATTGAAACTTCTTACACGAATCTGGATCCAGGAAGGAGATATTACAGCTGCGCCCTTAAATATGTAAGCAAAATTATAATTTCCAGTTTATTTTTGGGTAACGAATGGTTATGGGCATCATTTCGTGCAGACTCCATCCGAAGGATGCCATTTTTACAAATGGTTGGATGATGCAATAACAGAGGAGATCGGTGACATTCGGAGAGCCATTCGGAACGAGATGACAGACCAAGAAGATTCCATTCGATACGATCTTAGGAGGGCTTGGACATGCCTTCAGCATGAAGCGGCCGAAATTAAAGACCTCCGAGAATCTATTAAAGAGATAAAAGAATCTTATCACAGCCTTAGCAACATCGTGTGTGACTCAATTGTGAATGAAATTAATCTGGCTTCAGATGCCTTTCATCAAAACGAGTTCTACAAGGAAGTGAAGGTGATGGTGACTTTCTCTATTCTTGCCATTGTCTCGGTATCTTCAACCATCTACTTGTTTAAGTAGATAATATAAAGCTACTTTATGTTCTTATGTTGTTCATAGCTTTAGTGAATCTTGATTTTCTGGATTTTTGATATTTTCAATTTGCGAGTAGTTAAACCTATTATTACCGAGAATTACCCAATTTTGGGAATTATGAATTTGCGAGTAGTTAAACCTAGTATTACCGAGAATTACCCAATTTTGGGAATTTTGAATTTGCGAGTAGTTAAACCGACATATACCGAATATTACCCAATTTTGGGAATTTTGAATTTGAGAGTAGTCTGATACGAGTATGCAAATGAGAATTACTAAATATTTATATATTAAAAAAATATTTACAAAATATAAAAAAACATAAAAACATAAAATACTAAACAAAATAAAACAAACTAAAAACATACTACATAAATATAAAAAAACATTAAAAAACATAAAAATACTAAACAAAATAAAACAAACTAAAAACATACGACATAAATATAAAAAAACAGAAAAAGATAATTAATCCATGGATTAAAAATCCATGGCGTAATCTTGTGTCCAAATACGTGCCTCCACATCGTATTTGGACCGATCCCGAACATACATTAGTGCAATGTGCTCAATGAACACATCGCCCACATTCACCAGAGGGTGAATAAGCATGTCCGCCATCGCCGCCAGCACTTCCCTCACCGTCGTCCCCGTTGCCCATGAAGAGGGCATCAACATCGGGTGGAAGATGCAACCCCTAACAGTGATGTTAGGGTGGAAGATATGGGTGTTGAAGGCCACCTTGGGGGGCCTGAATGGGTACTCCGGGGGGAACCAGAGGGAGAGCTTGAACAGACCCCCTTCATAGGGACTGTTGGGGGGGGGGGGGGGGCAATGAAAGCCTCCCAGCGGAAGATGTCTAAATCCACCGGTCCGGCTGCTAACCCTCTCTGAGGGTTTTCGACGATGTCGCGCAACTGACTGAGAATCCAGGTACGAGCCGCCATGGAAGTATAAGAAGATGAAAGATAGAGATGAAAGATGAAAGATGAAAGAAACATGAAAGATAACGTGTGTATTTATAGAAGGGAAGGGAAAGGGCAAAGGTCGCGACGAAAGAGGTGTAGATATGGAATGGTATTACTGCTTCGAAGCGGTACAACTACCGCCATTACCTTCATTTATTATTTCTACTGCATGCAGATTTGACAGTTTGACGCCACGTAACCCGAGTGGACGTAATTAATTTAATTTAAGTAATTCCTTTAATTGATGATTTGGTTTTCAACCTCTTCCAATTTACTAACCCGAATTGAATGCTGAGTTGACAGTGTATTACTGGTAAAACTACCACCGCTTTCTTTTTTATTTATCTTTAATTATCATGATTTGACCGCCACTAGATCATTGATTGCTGCCACTGCCCATCGATTACATACAATACAAGTTCCGCATTTACTGTTTCTTGATTACCCAATTTCACACGCTTGATTAGTTAGATTATCCAAAAACATAATAAAGAGTCATGTCCAAAAACAAAGGGACAAACCATGATTAAATTGAGAGAGAAGATAGAGGGAAAACCAGTTCAATGCTTCCTCTGCCGAGTGATTGGCTCTGTCGTCCGCGAAGCCTCCTGTTTCCGTTTTCCAACACCCTCTTCTTGCTCAACAGGAGCAACAGTAGCCTCGGCCTCTTTTGGTTGTCCCTACAAATAAATCATAGTGTTACCGAACAATACCAAGTAATAAATCATAGTGTTACCGAAAAATACCAAGTAATACCGAAACCGGATTTCAAAGTTAAATACCTCTTCTCTTCTCGTACGTATATTCATATACGTCCTACCAATCATCTTCTCCTTCTCCTTCTCCTTCTCCTTCTTCTCCTTCTCCTTCTCCTTCTCCTTCTCAATTGCCACCTGACGTCTCCCTTCTTCTTCTTCTTCTTCCCCTACCTGCTCTCCTTGTCCTTCTTTTCTTGCCTCTTTCACGTATTATTCAACGGAGTTGAGTCTTCTATCAATGCCATCCATGCAGTCCCTGATTTGGAGTAACTGCTCGTCCATACTTTTCTTCACGCACTGTAGCTGTTCCACAAATCCAACCGGACCGACATTGACATTCTCCCTAGCCACATCACGATTATGGACCCTCTCCTTATCATCTCCTCGGGCATATCTCTTTCCAGAATATCGGCTTCCCTTCGTCTATTAGACGCTTCGACCAACTGTCAGGAACTACATCAGAGAAATCTGGCTCCTCATACTCCCCACCCACGATTCGAGCCATCATAATTTCCTCATACAAGGATGGTTGCAAGATACTGTGAATGTCCTGTGAATATAAAAATTTGCAATTTAAAAGAACAATTTAAAAGAAGTACATATTACGTAAATAATGGAAAACCTATAAGATGATTTTCAACCTTAGTATCACCAAGTGCTTCATATAATTCGATAAAGGAAAACCTTTGAGTGCGAATGGTCGCCACTTTTGTTTGCACATCCTAGGACAATCCATCTATGCTCTTCTAACATCTTCTCTGTATTTGATCTTCAGCTTTGGGATTGCCTCAAAAGCTAAAATCTATAAATAACACACCAAATTACACATAAAATCATAAGATCATAAAAACAAGAAAAGGATTACTTACCTCCAAGGAGTAACAAAGCTTGGAAAGGTCCATGAATCTGTTTCGATGACCCCATTGAAATGCTTCATTGTATGATCAATTTCCTTCATATTCACTTCGAAGGAAAACCGCCCCCATGGAAATGTCCGACACGTTTCAAAATGGTTCACAATCCTAAGAAAAAACGGCTCCACAGATGGTGCTTTTGGGCAGGTCTTCGACTATCCACTTTTTATTCTAGCTAAGAAGTAGACGACACACATTTTCAAACGATCTGGACAAGCTCTCATCTTCCCGAGCTTTTCTTCTACAGCAGCAATTGAGGGGACGGTTCCTTTCTTAAAATGCCTCGACTTGAACTCATCATTTCCCATTCTCTCAAAGACATCTTCTGGATACGGACGACAGTCTAATCCAGATAGGAGTGCATGTTCTCTGAGAGAATAGCGGATGGGAACACCATTAACAACAAACCAACATTCCTTCCTCTTATTTGTACTTGCCGTCCGAAGAAGAAGCAACCACATACCCATCACCTTATGATATGGGTCCCTATGCATGTGCCAAAAATGCTTGAACTGCGGATGCTCTGTAAACCACCTCAGCTCGTCGGGTTGAAGTCCTATGGACTCCAATTTCTCCACTGCTTTGTGGATAAAGCACCTTGTTGCCAACTTGATTACCTTGTTATACTTACTTTTATCGAAGAACATCCTCTCAAGTTGCAATGGCTGGTCTTCCTCCTGGATATACGTTCGCTTCCGCCACAGTGTTAACTGACTACCCTCACCATTCACTCCCGACGGTTCTGAGGGCGAGTTTGTATACATTTCTGGTGCCGGATGAGTCTCAATTTCTTCAATAATAGCCATAACAGAAGTTCTACGAAGTTATAACACAACCATTAGCATCTGAAATCCAACTCTACACAAAATTTGAATTCCTTTGTTTCTACACACCACTCGAATTCCCAAATTTCATATTCCATTCTACTTAATCTCGAATCCAGTTGAACGAAACACAGAAGAATAAGAGGAATGACGAACCTGATTTAGAGACGGGAATTCGATTCTCCAGTAATTACTACCACTGTCTTAATTGTACGTTTTAGTACCAAATAGGAGGGAAGAACTTTCGAATCAACACAAGTATTTGGGAAAGATGTTGCTAGGGATTCGACAATTGTAGGTTTTAATTTTGGGTGTTACCCGATTTCAGCGATTTCAACCCGATTATCGCGGGTCTGGTGTAGAATTCGACCCGATTTCGCGGGTCTAGAGTGGTGAGGGTGGATATCGCGGATTTGGGCGTGGATATAGCTGGTTGGGTTCGTAATTACCAAAGTTTTTTAAGAGTGAGTAGTATTTTCTCGCTGTTTCGATTTAAAAATAAATCAAAATTAAATTAGTTTTTATAACGGGGGCATATGTGAATAATGGTCTTCTGAAAAGGACATCTCAACATTTCCCCCGAAGAAATCTTGGTTAAGAGACATGATGCCATAGTCTGGTATAAGAGGTAAATTCAAGTAGTTGCAAGAGAGTATATAGTTGTGTGTTAGTACTGATATCCAGTCTAACATAGAAGCAAATCAGTCAGCTTGTTACACGAGAATTCATGTTGATTAAAGTGACAGTGAAGGTCTGTTTAACTCAGCGGAGCAAGTTGATATTACATGAAGTGTAAAGCATATTCAGAAGGTGTTCATTTCTAGGTGGAGCTATTGTTTCAGAGGGTGTCTTGCGTTAGAACAAATCTTCAAGAAACAAAGAAGTATCTGATGGTCTTTAACGGGGAGTTTAAAGGCATTGGAGACTTCATGATATGTATGTGGAATGTTTTCTCAATACTATTTGGAAATGGGTTGTACTATGATCTTGCATCAAAAGTCTTCCTAACATTGGAGGTTAGGCGGCGTGTCCTGATTGTCTTAACAGCGGTACAAGTTAGTACATTCTGGCTTTGTTGTATGAGACTACAAGGTATTGTTATCTCTGAGATTGAGGTATAGATTGGTGGTGTATCAGTCTAAGGTGTTTCACTATGAGAACATGAAAAATACTCCAAGTAATGAGAAGACAAGGTTGCTGAAACGTAGAAGATTTCATGGTCTCTAAAGTTTCATAGATAATTATAGTATGATGCAGGGACTGATTTCAAAGTCATTCACTTCAAGAAGAATTAAGTTGGTGTGCATAAAGCACGATAAATTGAGTAACTCTAAGTCTGATAAATGCAACTACAAAAGGGTCCTAGAAGGATAAAAGAATGTAGGGATATCAAGCTGCATTTGGAAGACTACAATCAAGGGGGTTCTGATTGTGGGTGACGCATCATAAGAACGTTTGCATGATCTTCTCAAAGGTTAAATCACTTGCAGAGAAGCTAAGTGAGGGTTCATCAGGAGTATAAGCATGCTAAGGAAGAGCTGATGAAATATAAGAAGTACATATTTTGGTCTGAAAAAGTTTAAGATGCAAAGTACTAAAGTTTTGGTGGAGTTTGCACACTGGTAATTGTGTTGTAGGTCTGTTTACAGTTGGAGAAACACATCATGAGCTCGAGATTTGATGTGAAAGGAGCTGTAAAGGGATGTCTCAAGAGAATCACAATAGTTGTGAATGAGAGACATGGTTAAAGGGTACAAGTAGTGAGTCACAAGCTGCTGGTACTGATCTGTTTACTCAGGGAATTGGACAAGGATTTTGTGTCGAAAGTCTTCACAACAAGGTGGAGTTGTGAAGCGTGTTCTGTTGACATTCAACATCGGTACAAGTTGGCTTCAAGGCTGAATTGGCTAAACAGATGACTGTAAGTATAAATCTCAGGTTATTTATGCATTGTTTACTAACTAGAGGTTAGTTGAGATTGTCTTGCAGGGCTGGATCATGAGATTGGTTCAGATTTGAATTCATGATTGTTTCAGGTATGATTCAGGTAGGATCAAGTCTACTTCAGATCAAGAAGGTAGAATGATTTTGGTCTTAGCAGGTGATTCAAAAGGACGTCAAAGGGAATCACATTGCAGGGAGACAAAGGTTCAGTCACTGTAACAGGTTCATGTTTTTTTTTACAGAGATCATGAAGGAAACTGTGTGATTTAAAAACATAAGTGGTTATAGCTTGTGTAGTATATATTGGATAAATAAGTTTAATGGTGTTTTAGACTTGGTAATGGTTTGTTTTCTGAGTGGTTTTCTAAGGTATCCAAGGAGGCATCAAGACAAAAGAAGGTGTTAAAGCTGGTTACAAATAAGGAGATATGGATATGTTTGGAGCTCGGGAAAGACTTAGTGATTACTCACAGCTTGAGCTTAACTAGCACAATGTCTAATTCATTGACTGTCTATTATGTATAAGTTTTGACTTGTGCATGTATAACAACGTTAAATTTGCTAAGGAGATAACAAGGTTCCAAAGGTTCTAATGGCAACTCTCACAAGGAAGGAGTCTTAGAAGAACACGCCCAAGGTGGAAATTATTGGAATATATGGGCTTAGTTCTTGGGCTGACTATTAGAAGTTAAGCATTTGGGCTGATCTCAATAGGCCATAACAATTGGGTTGTGTTATGAAATTAAAAGAAGTAGATTAAGGAGAAACGAGTGTTGAAGAATGAGAGGCGTTCGACTTCTTCTTCGGAGCTTTTCCACAGAGAGTTTCTTGGAGAGCAGAGAGAGAGTGAGTGATTCTAGCTAGAGAGAGATACTTTGAGAGATATGTATTCTCGGGTTTAGCTTGGGTTCTCTTGTTAATTCTCTATCTTGTTTCTAATCTATTCTTCCTCCTTGTATAAATCCGGTTCGGTTGTAACCGGTGGTGAGTGATCTTAATGTGAACCACGATCGGGTTGTTTCCGATCAAGGTAGTGGACGTGAGGCAGCACGAAAGGCTCCCCCGGATGTAGCCAATCGGTGAACCGTGTCAACATTTCACGGTGTTCATCTTTAGTCCGGTTCTTGAGTTGTGGTTTTGGGAAGAATCGATGGATTCGATTCTCAACATCAGTGTATAGATCCATATCGCAAGCATTTGAGGCGTCTGTAACACATAGGTCTTGAGCTTTATACGAAGCCATATGCGAGTAATCTTTGATAGAATTTTCATTAATGAATCTGCAACTTATCCATACCTTACAAACCATACTCATCTTCTAGGCCCAAAATGCCCAAATTTTTTAATCCCCAACAAAAATCATAATTGTGAGACCTCCCCGCACAACACAAGACAAAAGATGATGGAAGCGTGAATCATCAATCTTAACGAAAATTCAGAGAAGATCATATTGTTATGCACAATCTAATGAATACAAGAAAGAAAGAAAAAAGGATTTAAAATCAAATCTTAATAAATATTCATTATGAAGTGTAATGGTTTTTATGAATCATAACAAACATCACACCCAGTGCCGGCCCTGTAAATGTGAAGGCCACAAGCCCAAAAAAAATTATGGGCCATTAACTAATACTGTTTGTAATATTTTTTTAAAAATTGTACATTTTTGGAGTCAAACTCATGAACTTTAGGTATTAAATCATGACAAATATCACTATACTACAATGATTTTTTTGTCAATTTGGGGTAAAAAAACTACATGTATTATTTTGGGCCACAAGCACCAGCTTGTCCCGCTTGTCCCCAGGGCCGGCACTGATCACACCACTCCAGCCTTCCCCTAAATCTCTCATTCATTATCATTACGTATTTTTCATTAAAATCTTCGCACACCAAATTTCTTACTTAGTCAGCTTTCATCTAAACACAGTTTAGCCATAAATGACCATCACCAAACGTTTAGCTTAAACCCTAAACGTTTCACCACTCTCCATATCTCTGCTTTGGAACATATACTAAATCCGCTTGTGTCATTGATATTAGCATTATCCGTGCTAATATAACTCTCGGTCTTTGTACATGTTACACATGCTTAGGCTTAGATCGTAGAGGAATGGTAGTCTAAAAATTGTTAGACTCTAAGCCTGAATTTGTTTTAGGCATTAAGGCAGACGACCTTCGATTATCATGCCTCTACTATCTATGACCTATCTCCCAATATGGCATTCGGCCCGTTACATTCATTTACTCGCTCAAACAAACTCATAACATATTTCTGATTATTTGTCATCCAGAAACAACATAACTAACACATTAGATGCATGAAATGACATTCGAAAAAAATAGGGTTGGCGATACGCTAAGGTAGACACAATCACCATCACTATTTGGCACAACCGTCTTGAATCTCTTTTTGGGCGGTTCACAACCGCCTCGTTTGAGTTTCGAATCATTTATTTCAACCGCTCATTTCAACTGCCTGTCTTATTGATAAACAAACAAACGGTTGAATCTCAAACCACCTCGTTTACCAATCAAAAGCCTATAACGTATGTCCAAAAATACTTTAATCTTCACTAATCATCGTTAATCTCCCCTAAACCTCACAATTAAGCAAAAACCTAACGATAACTTCACCACTTCCTCTAGGGTTTATGCGTTTCTCTCTCTAAAAACCGGCGATTCGTCGAAAATGTCTCCGATTGAGAATTCGTCGTCTTGGACACTCGAATCCGACCTCGAAGATCTAGACATCGACCTCCAAGATTACGGACCTTCCGTACCTCTGAAAAAAGTCCCCAACGGAGACATTTTCGAGGCCTCTCGCGCCGGAGACGTTGATAGGCTCCGATACCTACTCGAGACCGGAGTTAACGTCAACGCTCGTGACCGATGGGACTCCGTAGCTCTCTACTACGCTTGTCTCGCCGGTCACATCGACGCCGCTCGGATGCTTCTAGAGAACGGCGCGATTTGCTCCGAACATACTTTCGACGGCGATCGTTGTCACTACGCTTCTCTTAACCTCAGGATTCGGAAGCTTCTCAAGGCGTTTGAAGCTCGTCCGCCTCCGCTTGGTCCCTTGCAAGCTTCTCTTAGGGAAACCTTTTTGGGTTGCTACCACAACCGGGCTTATCTGAACCAAGCTTCCGATGCTAATATTGATGTTTCCGGTATGTTTTTTTCCCGATCATCGAATTCTCAATTGGGATTTATCGTTTCGTTACCATTTCACTCACAATCCAGTTTATTTTATGGAAAGTTGAGTTCTTGAAACCAATTCAGCACATTGTAGTTGCGTTTCTTCTTGTGCCTGTTGCTTTGTAGGAGATGCTGATTATAGTTGAGTTGTAGAGATGTTTACTGAGACAGCCTTGGATCTATCTTCTTGTGCTTTTTAGCTTTGTATGTGGTCTATAGACTGACACATGAGAATGGTTTGCATTCTCAGTTTCAGTAGATGAGATGGGTAGTTCCAATTACTTCCCACCCGATGTGGTATTCTTCGTGCAAGGTAGACCAATTGAAGCACACAGGGTTATCTTAAGTGCTCGATCTCCGTTTTTCAAGCAAAAGTTTGTGAATGAATGGAAAGACCGTAGAGAAGTTAGGTTCTCGAAAGAGAAGCTTTCGTATCCTGCTCTGTGTAGCCTCATCCACTTCTTCTACTCGGATAGGCTGGAGATATCGGTCGATGATATGGAAGATCTTGTAAGGATCTGCAAAGTTTGTAAATGCGAATCGCTGCAGAAGATTATTGAGAAGGAACTCGTTCACCAGAAATATGCTGAGTACAAAACACATAGAGATCTTGATAACTCCATGAAACGGTTTATCTTACAGGGGATATCCCTTCCAGAGGAAGACAGGCTTCCTGCTTCCTTGCATAGGATTCTTCGGGTTTCCCTTGCGAAATCGTTTGCAGATATCAGTGGCGATTCATTAGATTCGTCTGTTGGGGATAAGAGAGTCAGTGATTCTGTGGGCAGCCTTGCTGATGTTTGTGTTAAAGTTGATAAAAGGACTTTCTATTGCCATCAAGTCATTCTAGCTTCGAGATCAGAGTACTTTAGAGCAAGATTATCCCGCGTGAATGATTTCCATGAGGGAAAAAATGGTTTGGCGGGTGATAATCTTCCATTTCTCGAAGAACATGATTTGAGCGCAGAGGCTTTTGAGAAGATGATTGAGTATATGTAAGCATTTGTGATTGTAAAAAACCTGAGAGTTTTTTGAAAAATCTTATTTTTGGCTCGATAAGCTAACTCGATAAGCATTATCAGGTACACTGATGGCCTGAAGGAGATCAATCCGAATCAGGTAAAAACTTGTTTGCCCTTTAGAAAGTATTCTATGTATTTTACCTTCCTTCTGATAATTTGCTTATTTTGCAGGCTGAGGAAATCTTTGATGTTGCATCTCGCTACTTGCTGTTTCCTCTTAAACGTGCTGTGGCTGACGCCTTGTTGCCACACTTGGAAACTGCCACACCTGCAGAACTCTGTCATTGGCTGGTTTTGTCAGATATGTATGATTTTCTTCTTCTCTAAACCAATTTTCTAATTGATGGCTAACTTTGGCGCATTCAATGGTTGAGCAGGATAGGTTAACAGTACAGATGTTACTACATTAAAGTTTGTTGACTGCTAGTTATGGGAATTAAAACATAGTGTCTCTAGGTCTATGTAGTTTCATGCATGAAGCTCGTTTTTGACGATTTTGATTCTAGTTGATTCGAGAAACCGGTTCTATTTACGTTTCTGTTGTAAAACATTGATGGATGATATATGAGCTGAGATGTTTAGTTTTGAATGGCATAGGTACGGCGTGTTGAAGATAAGAGAGTACTGCCTAGACTTGGTTGCTTGTAATTTCGAGGCATCTGTTAAAACCCGCGAGTTCAGGGCAATGCTATTAACATTGCCTCCGCCATCAGGTGACTCTTCACTTCGAACAACTGCTCCAAGTGCACCAGGCGCAATGATGACGACAGACCAAGGGAATCTGCTCGATGATCTGAGGGAAAAGTGGCTGGAAGCAGAGGCTTTAGAGCTTGACATGAGAGACGAGAGTGCTTTGATTTTCGATAAGCGCCTCAGAATGCTCGTGGAAATGGCAGAGCAGGAGAAATCCGAGTCAGAAGGTGAGGACTACAAAGACACCGGCACATGATTATCTTAAGAGTCTGGTGAAGACAAGTTTCTGAGTGTCTTTTTATATAGACTGTTGTTTTCTCATAATTTTATATACAACCTTTTAAATCTTTCTTTACACAAACGATCAAACATGCTGCAAATGTTAATAATAGAATTTCATTTTCTTGTCTTAGTATATGTGTACCATTTTGCTTCACCTGCATAGTTTAATCTCTGATTTCATTTCTTATTAATAGGATTTGAGCTATAACAATGACCAAGAGTCTACAATGACAATGTCTTACCACAAAATCAAATACACAGTTTTTACAATATGTATCAGATTCTGTATTTGTACATTTAAAGCTACATTCTCTCGTTAAACTTGTATCAGATTTCAAATCCAAGAAGAAGAAAATTTTAAACTTGTTTAACATCTTCATCATTTTGGGCATCTGAAGATCCATCGTCTGTGGACAAATTGGAGATCTCTTCTGTCACAGAGCTTACATCGCCATCATCAGACACGGTAGACTCCGTGTCTGATTGTTGCTGGAGGCTCCAGTTCATGATGCTAGCAGCCAATATAAGCATCATTTTCTGATTTACCTGTTATCATTGTTTGCATACAGATAGATTAAAGCAATCGAACCTGAAAAAACTCGGAAAAAAATACTGAGGAGTATATAGCTATAATCTACCTCTATAATATCCTCAGGCAACAAGAAAATTGAGCATCCAAGCTTCCTTGCAACACTTATGATGTATGTTGCATTCAACTTCTTTTCTTCTTCTGCTTAAAAATATCAAACCTAACTCAATTCTTTGCAACTGCTGATAAACAACTAAAGAGACAGCACAAAGTAACATGGTATTATTATTACCTGTATCCCCTTTGGTTACAAGACTCCAGTCTACAACTCTTGGCTCTACAGCACTCAAAAGCTCCAAAAAGAAGATCCCATTTGATAGATTCTTGTCCTAGAAAAGTAACCATCAAAACTGTTAGGTTTATATGAATATGGGTACTCTAGTGTCCATGGTGTGACTCTTTTCTTTACCTTGAAGCTCACAGCTTGAGAGGTTTGACCTGTTTTCTTGACTTTCCTATTTGCCCAGTTTAGAATATCTGCTTCTGTAATTTCTTTACCTTGCCAGTGAGATCTTAAGTTATTCAGAATTTGGAGCATTGTGTATCTCATCAATTGCCACAAGAAAGCTGCATACAAAGATTGTCATCAAGTTTTTTTAACTGACACTACAAAATTTAACACACTATTTTCTTCTGCAAGGAGCGTTATCTCACCGAGAAGGAGCTTCTTATTTCCTTGCACAATGTCATTACCAGCTATATTGACAAGCGAGAAGCGCAATTCTTTACCAATCTTGATAACTTGATTGCAATTCTCAACCTTTTTGAATAACATTTTGATGGGCGGTTTATTTGCGTGTTTCCAGTTAACCGAGCCTGGTGATACTTTGTCAAGAACTTCAAGAAGAACCCATCTGGTATGTCATTAAGAAGTTTAACTTCAAGCCACTAAAAAATTAATGAAACATATTACTGCAATGCTCACCCATTTCTAACATCCTCGAAAACATTATCGACATAAGTGGCAGCACCAAGACTGTTAATCCAGAGGCGAAAGCATCTTTCTTCTTGAGAAGTTTCTTCATCTTCTGTGATCATCTCAGCAAAAGAGATAGGCGTCTTCAAACTCTCATTAGACAATCCATTCCTACAACAAAGATCATACATATAAACAAACTAGTAAACTCGAAGAATATATTTATCAAGCTTTCCTACTATTGACCTGTGCTGAAACAGTTGTGCCACAAATGCAAGATTAAGATTTGCAGAGCCTTCCACTATATCTTCAGGAGAAAGGTATCTTTTACAGTCAAGCTTCTCTGCTTGCTCAAGGACTTTCTTCGCTCTTTCTGAAGGGTCTTTGATCTCTAATGTCACATGTGTACTGTGTTCAGGGGCAAGTGCATTTAGCAGATATGCATATGCCTCTCCGTCCTGCCAATCACAAAAGATAATTTTGCTCAAGAGAATTGAAAACTCGCAAACACGACGAAGAAGAAAAACGCGTAGCAGGGCCAAGTTTGTACCTTAACATCAGAAGAGAAATTGGTGACCTGTTTCTCATAACCAGCTTTCTTAAGATGAAAATTCATCCATTTAAGCAAAAGTTTTTCAGGAGCTAGTCCCATAAGCTCCTCCACATCCTGCAAAAACCATTAATGAAGCTGTTAAGTATAGTTTCAGCCTCGAATTACACATTTTTAAACTTGTAGAAAAGGTTCAAAGCTATAGACTTTACCTGATTTTCTTCCACCAACTCAACAAGTTGTGGAGTTTTCTTGAGATTGAGATCAGCCAACAATTGGATCTTATTGTTATCTCCAACAAAAAAGAACATTAGTAACCATGTCTCATCATCTTATGCTAAAGTAATGTAAAGTGACTACCTTTATAATCTGAAAGATCAATCCAAGTACGAGATGTGGCTAGAAAAACCAGGAGTAAGAATTAGAAAACAGAATATGAAACAGAGAGAAAAAAAAAGGAAGAATCTTTCATCTACTGATCAGTACTCACTCTTCCTTCAGCAATGTCCTGAGCTCCAATGTTGACGACGGTGCAGCCAATGGCCTTTGCAGAATTGAGACAGAGTGAAAGGTTCTCAGTTCTCTCCCATGGATTAAGCTCTATCTTTGTGTTGATCGCTCTTTCATCTATCGTCCCAGGTGCAACTACGTTTATAAGCTTACTGTGCAAACCAAAGGAACAAGAATTAGAACCACAAAATACTACTCAAAATGTTTATATTAGAAATAGTTTGTTTATGAAGATATGTGTACCACAAAAGAACACCATCTTTAACAAGATCAAACAGAGCATCAGTAGCAGGATTGATAGGAAGATAGCTTTTCAAGAGAGGATCTTCTCTCAAATAGTTATTGATATGGGACACATATGAAGCTTTCTCGGATTCATTGATTGCATGGTGAAACGTTGTAGTACTTGTCTTGAGAAACGATGAAGCGCCTTTTGTTCCTCCTCCTTCTCCTCGGGATTGCACACTTAAAAAGGCCTGTCACAAATCGTATTACCCACATTTTAAATCATTTTGTTATATAGGATCCCACATCGGAAGTTATAGAGACTTAATAGTGATAAATAACGGACATGGTCCAATCTATTCATTGCCAGTTGGTTTTAAGTTAAAAATTCACGAAACTTAACACATTTTAAGGCATTTAGAGATCATTATCAAACTCACCCGGAGAAAAGTTTCGAACTCAACTTCCTCATTGAGATTGGGGTACGACTCATCCAATATAGTTTTGATCTCATTTTCCTCAAATGTGCCATTGAAATCTTTTAACTTAGCTAACACTTGAGGTAAATGTTTCACAGTGACACGGCCAGATGGAGTTTTTGTCGAAACAAACTAAGAAAAAATAGAATTTGAATGGTTCAATTTGTTGAATGCTACAAAGTGTGAATTGATGTGTGATGAAAGGAAGAGAGACACAGACCTTGGATTTAAGATTGCGTAGCTCCACTTGTGTAAACTGGCTTTGTAGCCATGGATCAGAGACAAGAACACCAACGTAACTAGACATCTCTTCTTTCACAATTCAATTAAAACAAATGTGTTTGAAATAAATAATAGAATATGATGAATCTTGTTCAAATTCTGCTTATCGTTTCTTATTATATTTAACAGTGAAATCTGCTTAGAATGAAATCAAACAGTGGCGGGAGAGAGAGAGAGATAATGTTTTTGATCTGAAATCGTAATTTTAAGTGTGTAGATTTGCACCATTGAGTTACAAAAAAAAAAAGTGTGTAGATTTGCATCTGGCTATTTTTAGGGAAATAAATTATTACATAAGTGATTCCAGTGGCTTTTTTAGAAACATAATTCTGTAAGATTTTGAATATCTGCAGGATTTAATGATTTATTTATTTTATCCAAATATTGCTTATTTCTATTATTTTCTATAATTTCTATATATTTGAATAGAATTTTATAAATATTAAAGGGAATTTCAAAAATACCAACTGATATGTTTTTTTACCAAAAAATTACCACAAAAATCCAACATTGCCACAAACTTGGGTTTAATGTTTAGACACTTTCTTTCTTAAATCACTTAAAAACTTTTTTTTATTGGTCATCATTTTGGGCCATATTTGGCCAGTCCAATAACCAAATACCCCACACATAGAAGACATGTGGAATAAGATGGCAGCAGACCTGTGACAACCACATGCCCACTTGCTCTTTATTATTTAAAAACTCTTCTTAGAACACAAGTTTTTGGTAATGTTGGAATAAGTTTTTTTTTTTTTTGTTGAAAGCCAAACTTAAAAAATGAAGAAGGTAATTTAGAGAATTTCTCAACCTTATTGGTTTGTTTGTTTGTCAATCTCAATCTTCGTAATCATGCGATAGATAATTTGGTTAAAAAATATTAGATACATATTTGTTATGAATAAATTATATGAATGTCTATTATAAGTTTAATATTCTAAAAAACTTGAGAATATTTTAGATGGCTCGAAAATATTCTAGATTTATTTATTCTCCAAGTCTTACTTATTATTCAAGTTCTATTTGTTCTTCAAGTATTTGCAATCCTATATATACCTCTCTATATTCATGGAATAAGTCACACAATAATTTTTTTCTCTTTCTCTCTCTTATATTCACAACACGTTATCAACACGATAGTCTCTCGATCTTTTCTCACACCAAAAATGTTAGATTTAATTTAAGTTTATGTTTATGTATTACTCCGAGATGATAAGCTATACCTTCCCCGAACTAATCGTTATGGTAGGCTATGACTTCACGATCATGATCATATGGAAGACTCTGTCTCCTCAGATCATATTTATAAAGGGGATGGTTATCGATGTGACGATATTTATCTAGAATAATGATTATCGATGGTTTGATTTTTTGTCATAATCCTGTTTTGAACCATGTTTATTATCGACTGATGGTTCGTCATAATGGATTCACGCTTATCATCTATCCTAAATTAAAATAATACTTATCGATACTATGGAATCACTATGACACATCTCTCATATTATTGACATAACTCACATCTTAGTGATAATTCCTATTGTTGATTTAATTATGCATAATTATATGGAACATGACAATTCAATTATATTATTATATAAGTTCCTTTCCGCATATGGACCCTTTTTTTGTTTGAACATCTTATAAATTAAACTAGAAATTAATGTCTTACAATAAATATAAAGCAGAGGAGAAATCACAAAGCGATTTCTTGGCGAGAGTATCAGCCCTTACATTCTCTGCGCGAGGGATAAACGAAAACGAAATAGAGTTACACATAGATGTAAGAGTGTTAATATCAAAAAGGAGACCATAAATTTCCTTGATTTGCTCTTGCGATGAGATAGCTCATATGAGATCCTGAGCGTCTGACTTGATGCAGAGGTTTGTAAAACCTTTCTCCAAGGACTGGTTAAGAGTTGATCGAATTGCTAGCGGTTCTGCACTGCTTCTGTTGCATAGTTTTGTATTTATTTGATCGCAGAAAATCCAGCCTAATCCAGCGACTTTTGATTCTTCTCTCCATGCCGCATCAGTGAAATAGAAGATGGATTCCCGGTGTGTCTGCCTATTGACTCTCTTTGTCGATAAGGTGGCTGGTTTGATTTCCAGAAACTGAGCCTGTTGTCATTCTCTTGCTTCAGATAATGCTTTTATCACTGTTTCCTCTGCACTAAAAACTATGTTTTCGAACAACAAGAAGTTTCTAGCCGTCCATAGTGCCCAGCCCAGCCAGGGAAAGAGTAGGCCTGATCCAACACATGTTGGAGGTAGGCAGACCATAGACTTCACATAGATGAATCCCGTAATGAAGCCGGGGATGGCGGAGGGGTTAACGCTGCTCTTAATCGGTATCAGGGACCAAAATATGCTGGCAAAAGCACATTAAAAAGATGTGTTCTGACGTTTCAAGTTCACCGCAGTGAATTCAGCCATAATCGGCCAACAAAACACGATTTAGAAGGGTTTCTCCCACATGGAGAGCTCATTGAATAATTTTCCAGATGAAGACTTTCATTTTTGGGGAAAATTTGACTGCCCAAATCTTAGAGTTCCACTTGAAAGTCGGATTATGGATTTCTTCACTTTGCTCTTTCTCTTTCTCTGAAATATCCACATGATAGCCCGATTTTGAGGAGTAAATCTCTGATTTGGTTTGCAGCCAGATATAAGAATCTTCAGCTCTTTTTTGGCTCGGTTTGAGGCTGAGAATTTCAGAGACATAGGCTAGGAATATCTCTTATATTTTTGCCTTGATCCATTCCCCTTACTCTTCTGAGATAAGCTCTGAGAATGTCATGTCTTTTGAATTCAGATTTGGAGGACCTACTAGTTTCTTAGGATTTTGTAGAGAGAGCCAAGCATCGTTCCAGCTTGATGTTCCTTTGCCATTCTCTATGGCTTTTCCGAGTTGTTTAAGCAACAGATCTCTGCCTATCAAAATCCCACACAAGCCATGCGATGAAGAAGAAGTAGTAGGGACATCGAGGAAGAACTTATATTGACAGTATTTCCCGGCTAAGATCCGAGTTAACAAGCTTTATGGATTCTTGAGTATCCTCCAACTCAGTTTTTCTAAGAGAGCATCATTAAAACTTTGGATCTCACGGAAGCCGAGTCCTCCATCTCTCTTGGATTTTGTAAGTTTAGACCACGCAGTGCAGCACATTTTCGTTTTTCCTGGTTTTGAATCCCACCAGAATCGAGTTAAGGCTGATTGAATTTTCTTGCAAAGACTAGTAGGAAGCTTGAAGCATGTCATAGAGTAAGTAGGGGTAGCTGATAGAACTGATTTTATCATTGTTAGTTTTCCAGCACTTGATAAAAATCTCGAAGACCAGCTTATTGATCTCTGTCTAATGCGATCGACGATCAAAGTGAACAAATCCTTCTTTCGGCGACCAAAACTCTCAAGTAATCCAAGGTATTTACCTTGTCCCCCTTCCTTCTCGATACACAAGGTAGTTTTGACTTTCTCCCTTATTGCTTGAGGAGTTTTACTTGAGAAGTGATTGAAGACTTCTGCTTATTGATCAGTTGCCCCGAAGAAGCTTCATATTGCTGTAGGATTGACAGTAAGGTTTCACAGCATATGGGTGTTGTTTTACAAAAAAATCATGGTGTCGTCAGCAAAAAGCAAGTGATTAATCCTCAGGCTTCCTCTTGAAACTTTAACTCCATGAAGCAAACCGTTATCTTGTGACTTTTTGCACAATTCCGACAGAACTTCGCTACATAGAATGAAGATGAAAGGAGATAATGGATCTCCTCGACCGATTCTACGTTAGGGAAGGACCTGTCCTTGAGCTCCTCCATTGATAAGAAAGGAGTATGATATCGTTGATATACATTGGAGGATCCAATTTATCAATTTTCATGAAAACCTAATCTCTCAAGAACAACAACAATGAAGTCCCACTCAAGCCTATCATAGGCTTTACTCATGTTAGTTTTGACAGCCATGGAGCAATGTTTAGTTGCTTCGGATCCCTTCAAACAGTGTAGCATCTCATGTGTTATCAATACGTTGTCTAAAATTGCTCGTTCATGAACAAATGCTGATTGTGTTTCAGAGGTGATCGACGAAAGAAGTGGTCTTAGTCTACGGGTGAAGAGCTTTAAGATGATCTTGTAGTACACATTGTACAGTGATAAAGGCCTGTAATCTAAGATTGTTTTTGGGTTTTGTACTTTCGGGATGAGGCGCACGTGCGTAGTATTGATTGATCTAGGAAGAAGTCTCGATGACAGAATCTCCTTTATCTCTTCCGTTATTTTTGGTCCAACCAATGACCAGTTTGTTTGGAAAAAGCTTGCTGAGAATCCATCCGGTCCTGGAGCTTTATCCGGATGGATTGAAAACAGAGCAAAACGTATATCTTCATTCGTAGGATTCGCTATCAAGCTCTCCTTTGCTTCAGGAGAGATGCACGAGTTAAGGGCTTAAGCTACTGTCTCGACACAGTGTGAAGATTTTGTGATGAATATATCTTGAAAATAAGCAGTGATTACTTGAACTATTTAATCTTCCTCAAAGACAGAGATTCCCTCTTTATCTTCAATGATAGAGAATTTGTTTACAGTTCTTCGTCCTCGAGTTACATCATGGAAATAACCTCAATTTTTTTCTCCTAGAGCAAGCCACAAAGTCATGCTTCTTTGTTTCCAGTACTCCCCTTCTTCTTTATATGCAATATTGACTTTATCAGCATCTCATCGTGAATTGTAGAACACATTCCTTTCGTGATGATCTCGGTTCCAGCCTGAGATGGCATTTCGACATTTAGCAATCCTTTGTTCAACCGAGTCATCTGGATTATTACTCCAGCTCTCTGCAATCAGTTTTGAGATCTCTAAATTGTTTCTCATTCTTCTATCATATCGAAACAGACCAAGTTTTTTGAACAGAGCTGGTTCAAAAACAGTTGCATCGACCCGAAGGATAGAGTTCTGTCCACAAACTATTTGACAAAGAACGATCAAGACGACAATGCACAAGATGAATGCCTCGGATTCCTCTCCAGGAGAGAAGGTTACCAGCATGTCGAAGATCGTATAGATTACATTGAGATAGAAAAGCCCTGAAGTCTTCAAATGATCCTTCAGCTCTAACTGGTCCACCTGAGTTTTTTGAGTTATCGGTGATGTCGTTGAAGTCTCCGATAAAAAACCAAGGTACATATCATGAAGCAGCCATTTCAGTACGAATGTTCCAAAAGACTTTACGCTTGGACTGCTCTGGCTCTCCGTAAACAAAGGTAGATGCGAAGGTATTGTTCTTATACGAAATCTTCGTATCGATGTAGTTATTGCAGGCTGAAGAGATTTGCAGGCTAAAGAGATTTGCAGGTTGATGTCCTTTTTCCAGAACAAAGAAAGACCTCCACCTCTAGGGCTGTGAGGCTGGACAAAGAATTGAGATTCAAATTCCAGAAAGTTCAGCTTTTTATTTACAAATTATTCTCCATTTTTTGTCCCCATGAAGAATAATATATCATGCGCCAGCTTTTTCTGAAGCTCCTTGATTCGATGAAATGTTATGGGATTCCTCAAACTACAACAGTTTCAGCTCATTATCGTTAAGGAAGAGGATTTGGCGAATCATGAAAATATGATTTATCCTTTGAAATTGCAGGAATGATGGTGCTGCGTGGAGGATTTATCCTTGCTGATGATGTTAAGACTTGGATCCCTTCATTTCGTTGATTAGTTCTCTGGTTTGAGGTGGATTGATTATGTCTAGTCCCATGATGGTGAAGTTGAGGATATGTTCTGTTGAGAGCTATTCTTGAAAGAAGAGAGATTCATACTTGGTTTTGTTTTTTCTTACGAGTAGCAGTCTCTGATGACAAATGTGGAGCATGCTATGTAGTTTTCTTGGAGGGTGGACGACCTATTTTCTTCTTTAAAGGCTCCAGATTTGAGATTAATGCAGTTTCATAATGAGGATTGGTGTACCGATCTGGTGTTTCCTCTCTGGCTCTAGACGATTCTCCCCGATACAAACCATTGGTTATGATGTTTTGCGGCTCATTTGTTGGGACAACTAACATAACAGCTGATGTTTCCGCCATTAAACCTCTGGATTCTCCCTCTATAACTCTTTGGCGTCTAGCTGCACTCTCAGCAGGATTACCACAATTATTGTATTGAATGGTGACTTCTTGAAGTTCCTCAAGAATCTCCTCTTTTGTTTGTCTAGGAGGTGGAAGAGGAAAAACTTCCTTGTCGAGATTTCGTTTAAGAGGGGGACGAACCATTCGTGAAGAGACAAAGCCTTCATCAATTGTATTTATGTCTCTATGGATTTTTTGTCTCCATATTTGGTTCGATGTAGCTCTAAGTAGTGGCTGATCATGAGCATTGTTGCGCAGGTAGTCTCTCATATCATGATGAGAGTACCTTTGTGGTGAGGGATGTCGTTGGGAGTTGCTCATGTCCCTTTGGTAGGAGTGTGAATCGACATGGGATCTTTGGTTGCTCTTATCCTGTGAATTTTCTCAAGTTTGTTGAAGTGCCTGCTCATATGGGATGATTTTTGATTTGAACACTAGTTGTTGGGATGGTCTCTCACCAAAATATATACCATATCGGTCCTGTCTTTGGCTGAAGGGCTACTCCCACTCGACATAAGCTCTTTTTGGAGGTTCAAGAGTAGTCTTTCCCGGCGTTCTCTCTCTTGATTTGTGATGGTTAGCCTTGTTCCAGTTTTTGAGAGTGCAGTGCTCCTTTCTGTGTGAGAGTTTAAAGCAGTATGATTAATGATCTCCAAGCTTCTCAAACTCCAAGTGACTATGGCCTCTCTTCCACCGCAAAACACCAGGATGGTTTCTTTCGTAAGGGCTTTTAGACCATCAATTTCTACTTTTATGCGGGCTCTAGTTTTTGTGATTTCATGGTCTTTGAAAACACCAATCTCTTTTCTGATATTGTAGATAAGTTCTTTCTTCCAGTAGTGCAAGGAAATTCCTTTGAGCTGAATCCAAAATGGTATATGAGATGGGAAGTTTGGAGAGATGATAGGTTCCTATCTCTGTAGAATTAGCATCCATTTTGCGTAGTGGTAAGGCCGGTTGTCGAGCACTTTTTGCAAGTCGTCTTCATAGTCGAATCGGAACTGAAAACAATTATTGCCAAGATCTGAACCAATTACTTTCCCTTTTAGATCCCACTGTTAGGATATTAAGGGAATTATAGCCCATAATCGTTGTTCAGCTGGGTTTGTTAGGAGTCCAATGAGTGTTAGAGAGTTTTCTTGAATGAGGTCAGATGTGTCCAAATCCGGATCTCTGATTCTTTTCTGCGGCGGAGGGGACGAAGTGAGGTTGATGCCTTTTCCTTTTTCCGAGTAGGAGAAGCGTCGCGACATTTTGAGGGAAACGATGTGAGGAGGTACGATTAACTGAGAAGATTTCGATGGTGTGGAGTTTCAGGGAAACATGGCTAAGAAGAATATTTTTTCCAGTTTTCAGAGGTTTCGGGTGCTCAGAATCATCACGGAAAGATGGTTCTGGATGGAGGAGATCAGAGTTGAGAAGAAGAGGGGCTTACCGGCAGGGAGTCGGATCCTCCGACATGAAGTTGGGGGTGGAACAGCGGTTTCACAAAACCAGAGGTATAATTGGTTTCAAAATTTTATAATTTGGAAAAAACAGGGTAGATAATCCTGAAACAGGGGGCTTAAACAAGGTGGTTGAAAACTATCTAGGATGTTGTGCCTGGGAGAGAAAGGGAACTAGTACGAACAAGATATAATATTTCTAATGAATATTATTAACCGGTGAAGTTATGCATATTGGACATTATATTGATCAAATACTACTTTAAATATTAATTTGCCTTTTCAAATAGAGCTGAATCAATTGGATGTAAACAATTGTTTTTTCATCAAGAGCTCGATATTCTTCTCAACCACGAGGAGACAAGATATAAGATATGAATATTTCTTAAATCCTTTTTCACGGTATTGTGTATGTAGGACAACATTGTTTGCGTGAAAAGTAGATAATGTCTTATATAACTTTTCATTATCCATGACTTTCTCCCCACATAGTTCTAATTTGGATGTAATCTGGAACATGGCTGAGTTGTACTCACTTACAGACTTAAAATCTTGTAATCTCAGATGCAACCAATCATAACGAGCTTTAAGTAAGATCAAAGTTTTCTGGTGATCATACATTTCCTTCAGATTGTTCCATAGAACCTCTGGATCTTTCACGGTCAGGTACTTGTTTTTGAGGCCCGCGTGGAGGTGACGGTGAAAAAATATCATAGCCTTAGCTTTATTTTGACTTTCAGCTTTATTTCTTTCGGTGATTGTATCACCAAGTCCCTTTGCACTTAGATGAAACTCATCATCTAATGCCCATACCAACTAATTATCTCTAGTAATATCAAGAGCTTATTTGCATCGATTTATGAATTAAACAAATAATAAAACAACATAGAGCATATAACTTTAACTAGCATGATTTATTTCAAAAGTAAAATTAATATTTAAAGTAGTTTCCGATCAATATAGTGTCCAATATGCAAAAAGAAAATCATATAATAATATAATTGAAGTGTCATGTTCCATATAATTAATTAAATCAACAATAGGAATCACTAAGATGTGAGATATGTCGATCATATGAGAAATGTGTCATAGTGATTCTATAGTATCGATAAGTATTATATTTTAATTTAGCATATATGATAAGCATGAATCCATTATGACGAACCATGAGTCGATAATAAATATGGTTCAAAACAGAATTATGATAAAAATTAGACCATCGATAATCATTATTCTAGATAAGCATCGTCACATTGATAACCATCCCTTTTATAAATATGATATGAGGAGACAAAATCTACCATATGATCATGATCGTGAAGACGTAGCCTACAATAACGATTAGTTCAGTGAATGTATAGCTTATCATCCCGGAATAATACATAAACATAAACATAAATTAAATCTAACATTTTCGGTGTAAGAATAGATCGAGAGACTATCGTGCTGATAACGTGTTGTGAATAAAAAAGAAAGAAGAAATTAGTGTGTCTTATTCTATGAATATAAAAAGGTATATATAGGTTTACAGATATTTGGAGAACAAGTAGATATTGAATAATAAGTAAATCTAGAATATTTTCGAACCATCTAAAATATTCTCGAGCCTTCTAAAATATGGACCTTATAATGGACATTCATATAATTTATATATAACAATTTTGGATTAGTACAAATAGCAATTAAACCTCTATCTAGAACGGGGATATATTCTCTTATACTTATATACTTATGTTATTAAGACATAAAACTCTATTAAATTTTGAATACTCCCTACTAGGAGCAGTAAAATAAAATCTATGTTACAGAGCGATATATTTTAATTGTGCTCCAAACTTTCAGGTAAGTTTACATGATCCTACTATATTTAATAGATCTCTATAATATTATTTAAGAAGACATTTTTGAAAATAAACGTTGTTTTGTAAGTTATTACATATTAGGTCTTTTAAAATTATTGATGAAAATATGGAAATTATTTATTTATCATTAAAAATATTATTTACCATTTAGTTTTTTTTTTAATTATTTTAATATTATATATTTAAAATAATAATCAATCCATAATATTAAAAAAAAACGAATTCAAAATCTTGCTATATTTTCACTATGATTTATTAGATTTTATTTGAATATATTTTAAAATAAAAGTTAAAAAATATTTTACCAATTTTATAAAAAGTTAGACACGAGAAAATTGATTTTTTTTAAAGAGTTCGTGAACTAATCACAAAACTAGAGTCATTAAACGATTCATATTAGAGTTATGTTTTCAAGATTATATGTTTTGTGGATAAGCATGTATAATATTTTAGTCCACTGCAAAACGAGTTAAATAGATAAATTATTCTGTTTGACAACTCTATTTATAATCATGAGTTAGACATATTATAAAATTAAATAAAAGCAAATTTTATTAAATTTCAAAACAATTTCTTTTTTTAAAAATTACCCTGCGTTATAATTAACGTGTATTAAATCATAGTTAGTATTAAACGTACACTTGCGTGAAACTAAATTTCAGCATGAAAAACATGGCTACTTATTGTTGTATCGAATTTACTTCAAGCAATCTACATCCGAATTTAATCCGAATAAATATTGAACAAAAAACTTTTACTATTATAACTGAACAAAGTGATGGAAAAATACTATTGAAATTTGGATCTTTTAGAGATATATCCTCGTTAAAAATTAGTTCGTTTTATCCTAGATCTTATTCTCTCATTATAGAACTTAGTAGAACTAGTACTGAATCAGAAGAAAGTATAAAACAAATTTTAACTAAAAATCAAGAGAAAAAACCAATTAATTTTCAAGCACCTATAGCAGAACCTATTCAAAACGCTCAAGTGGGATATAATTTTCCTACTTCTCCAAACATTCAGATTTTAAATTAATAAATGTTATTTCTAAAAATTTTGGGATAGATAAACAATACATTAAGTGAAAATTACCCATAATAACATAAATATTTCATGTAATTACTAGATTAACATCCTCAAAATTGAGTTGACTAGAATAACACAACTCTTTTGTCAAAACACAGAACACCCCTATTTGAGTTACTTATTCACAGAAATACCATTTTGATTTATTTTTCTCTAAAAAAAAAACTGCTTTTGAATTCAAGACTAAAAAAAATCTAAAAACGCTTCTTCAACATTTTCACTTCCCTCATCTTCCCTAGAAACTAAAAAAGTGTCTTTTCATATTCCTCTCCCACAAGATTTTTCGCCGTCGTCGTCGCCTTCATCGTTTTTCGCCGTCGCCGCCATCGTGTTCGTCCTCCTCGCCGTCGTCATCTTCTTCATCGTCGTTGTCGTCATAGTCTCGTCGTCGTCATAGTCTTCACCATTGGTAATTTTCTGTTCTTCAGCCTCGCCGTCGTCCTCCTCTCTTCTTCTTCTTCATCGTTCATCATCGCCGCCGTCAAAAAACCCTAAAACCTAGCCGCTTCTCTTTCATCGCGCCGTCAGGAAACCCTAAAATCAAGTCGCTTCTCTTTCATCTTCTCTTTCTTCGCCGCCGTCATTCCGGTATTCTTCGTCTATTACGAGAACTTTTTAGTATTTTGATTTTGCCATGGATTTTGCAGATTTGTTGGTATTGTTGCAGATTTTTTGGTATTGTTGGAGATTTGTGTTGCAGATTTGTTCTTTTCTTGCAGACTTGTTGGTATTTTGGTGGTATTGTTGCAGATTTTTTTGTTTTGTGTGTTGCAGATTTGTTCCTTTTTTGCAGATTTGTTATTATGTTGCAGATTTGTCTGTTTTATGTGTTGCAGATTTGTTCCTTTTTTGCAGATTTGTTATTATGTTGCAGATTTGTTTGTTTTGTGGATTGCAGATTTGTTCCCTTTTTTGCAGATTTGTTATTATGTTGCAGATTTGTTTGTTTTGTGTGTTGCAGATTTGTTGTTATATTTGTCGCAGATTTGTTTCATTTCTTGCAGACTTGTTGCATTTTATTTGTCGTAGACTTGTTTTTTGTTGCAGACTTGTTTTTTGTTGCAGAATTATTTCATTTATCGACTTGTTTCATTTTTGTGTGTATATGTATGGATTCTAGTGAGAAAAGAGAATATCCTCTGCGGATGTACAGGGTTGTTCCACAGCAAAATAAAAGTATAAATCATGGATGTTCTTTGTCAATTTTGAGAGATGTCCAAAAGAGTGTTGGCGATGAAGTATGGGAGTACTTAAAGAATTCAACTATTGGTGTTCTTATTTTGTTAGCAGAGAGTAAGTTTTGTTAGCATAGTAAGACAATTCACTACTTCCTCGGACATCAGTTGAAAATTAAAAGTTCAAGTGAGATTTGGTGTTTGATTGGAGAGAAACCTCTGAGGTTTTCATTGCATGAATTTGCCGAGCTCCCGGGACTTAATTGTGATCCGTACATTGTTGAAAAATAAGGGGAAGAAGCGGAAATTGATTACCGCGAAATATGGGCTGAGATGGGTGTGCCTATAGGTGATGGACCTTCTTGGGAGGAGTTGGCTAAGGTGTTGACAAAGTGCAACACATGGAGCTACGAGAAGAAAAGAATTGTAGGTTGTTTGTGCATCCTCTCCTTAGGAATATTTGGTTTAAGTAGAGGATGTAAAATGGATTTGAAATGCGCCAAGAAAGCATTGGATCATGCTGCTTTGGAGATGTTTCCATGGGGTAGGAGGTCATTTGAATTGTTGATTGAGTTCATCAAAGAAGCAAACCTTGCTGATAACTCTTACAGTTTGAAAGGATTAGTTCACGTGTTACAAATATGGGCGTATGAGTCATTTGAAAGATTAGGAGAACTTTATGGGAGAAAAAAGCAAGAAAAAGAACTTCCTATTCTCTCATGGGGTGGATCTCGTGGCCGCTACGAAATTGATGATATTGTACTTGATGAAAAGAAAAAACATGGCCAGGTATATTTCTGCTTGCAATCCCTTTAGAGGCTTGTTCTAGGATTCGTTGCAGACTTGTTATATTCGTTGCATACTTGTTTCATGTGTTGTTGCAGACTTGTTGTGTTGCAGACTTATTTCATTTGTTGTAGACTTGTTTCATATGTCGCAGACTTGTTGTTGTAGACTTGTTTCATGTGTTGCAGATTTGTTTCATGTGTTCCAGATTTGTTTCATGTGTTGCAGATTTGTTGGTGCAGACTTGTTGTTGTAGACTTGTTTCATGTGTTGCAGATTTGTTTCATGTGTTGCAGACTTGTTGTCGCAGACTTGTTGTTACAGATTTGTTGTTGTAGACTTGTTTCATGTGTTGCTGATTTGTTTCATTGTTGACGTGTGAGACAATTTGATTTGTAATTGACGACAGGTACGTGTGAGACAATTTGATCCAATGGCTAACCACAACAAGGATGATCACAAACTAGACAATTTGATCAAAGACATCATGGATGGTAAAATGGCTGAAAATGCATGGAGTAAGGTTGAAACGAAGGCTGAAACTGTAGGTGGAACTTCGAAAAAGGTTCGAAGTGGTAAAGATAAAGACCCCATTGAGAAGGTTAAAACGAAGAAGCCACGGGTTGAAAAGAGGACAAGATCTACTGTGCATGGAAATGTTGATTTGAGTGACATTGGAGATTTTGGTGGACTGGTCAAAGCTTTAAGTAGCTTAAGTGAGAAAGTGGATCTGATGGACTCAAAAATGAATGAGAGATTAATGGCAATGTATAATGATATTGGTAAACTCAAAGAAGAGGTGAATCAACTACGGCACGTGCCGACTGTCGTAGTAGAAGAAGTTGATCAAAGTTTTCCTAACAGAGCTGATCAAAATTCTCCAGACAAAACCCCGGTATGTTCTTATATGTATTGTTGTAATGTTGCAAACTTGTTTTATTTGTTGTGTCGCAGACTTGGTATTGTTGCAGATTTGTTGTTGTGTTGCAGACTTGTTGGTATTGTTGCATATTTTATTTGTTGTGTTGCAGACTTGTTTTATTTGTCGCAGACTTGTTTGTATTGTTGCAGACTTGTTTTATTTGTCGCAGACTTGTTTGTATTGTTGCAGACTTGTTTTATTTGTCGCAGACTTGTTAGTATTGTTGCAGATTTGTTGTTGTGTTCAAACTTGTTTTATTTGTCGCAAACTTGTTAGTATTGTTGCATATTTGTTTTGATGTTTTTTTTTTTTTGGATGAATGTTAAATTATATTCAAACCCGAAAAAACTAACGTTTCTACATCAGAGATGCGAGCTTTTTATGTAATAATCAACAGTAATTAATTAATGAAAACTTGGGCTGTTGCCGACTTCAGTTTGCAGGTCTGGAAGCGAACCAATATTGCATTCCTTCCTCAAAGCGTGTATCTCCCAACATTCGTATCGAAGTGAACCTATTACGGACTCCTTTGTCGATGACTTTAATCAGCTTCTCTACCGATAACGGATTAGTACCATTCCTTCTTGCATTACGTTCTCTCCATATCATATAAACTGTCATCTGAAATAAGTATCGCAGGACAAATCGTTTCAGATGGTTCGGCTGAGACGCTGATATTAGTGTGGTTACAGAAGTCCAGTCCGCAGCAAAGTCATGTAGCAGGACTCCCGACACCAGATTTTTCCATACCTTGTTCGAGTAAGGACATACGAAAAACAAGTGACTTCTTGTTTCCAGCTCATGTAGACGGAGGATGCAAGTTCCAGGGAAATTGACGTACTCTTGCCCTAACAGTTGCATCTGGTATCTTAAATTTGATTGTCGTATCATCTACAACAAACACATCTACTTTGATCGATTTAATTCCCAACGTCCATATTTTGTTTACCGTCATATGAATCATTCCTATGTGAGGAGCTTTTGACACGAATTTCCCCACAATACAATCCTCCCAGAGAAGAGGAGCATTCTCAAACACACTGTCTGGCACATGTATCGTTTCAATACCATTCTCTTCCTCCACCACAATATCGTACTTCTGCAAACCCACTCTTACTGCGACTACAGAGGACCAAGATTTCCCTTTGTCCGCCACTGTTATTGTTTCATTCTCCTTCCCGTGATTCTGCTTCCCTGAAACTGACTAAGTCTCCTGTGATTGATTCTCCAACAGAATCAACCCTCCTTCATCCGCTTCCGTGTTTGATTCATCCGAACCGACTACCACAGCTCCCTGAGAATCCTCTGTCTTCTTGGCTTCATCTCCAGACGGAGGAACCTCCTGTTCCGGCGCCGTCATGATGGCCGGAGCCCTAGCTTGGGCCGAAATTCACTTGAAACCCTAGTCGCCCTCTTGGTCGTCTCTCCTTACTGACATGGCCTCGTATTTCCTTTATTTAAAAGGCCTTTCAGGAAACTTTTCTTTATTTGTTTTGATGTTTCCAGATTTGTATTCTCTTTTTTTCTTATTGTAAGATTTAATTTTGTTTCCTTATGTTAATTTTACAGTCCTGGTTAAAAGTTCCAGTGGATAATGCGGATGCTGGTGAAGCAACATCTAAGAAAGAAAAAAAAAGTTGAGGACACAGAAATTGAGGACATAACAGAGCAAGTACATAAAGAGGAGAATGCAATACAGTCTGAAACTGAGTCTAACCCCAGGAAACAGGCTCTACAAATAGTTTTGAAGCACAATTTAGAGCTCCTGACTAATGTCCTAGATGATGGTCACGATCGACCTAAGATGTTGGGTCCCACGCAGAAATCACCCTTTCTGGGAAACTCAATGGTGAAACGGATAATGGAACCTGATGTCGCATTTGGTTGCCATCCTAGTGATGCCGCATATGATCCTTTTAAACCAGTTGCACCTGAAAAACTGCAGAATCTGAGGGATTTTATTCGTGTTCGTGAGTAAGTTGTCAACTTCATTTTTGTTTTCCATATGGTGCAGATTTATTTTTTACGTGTTGCAGATTTGTTTTATTTGTTGACTTATTCTATTAAGGAGCAGCCAATTGGGACATTCGATTGTCAACTCAATTTTTACCTAAGGCTCATGACCCGCAAAGAAGAATGGCCAGAGGAAGAAAAATCAAATTACGATTGGTTAGGTGACCAGGTAACTAATCTAATTCTCACAACTAGCAGATTTGTTGTGTTGCAGACTTGTTTTATTTGTTGCAGGCTTGTTTTATTTGTTGTGTTGCAGACTTGTTTTATTCCTTACAGACTTGTTTTATTGTTGTGTTGCAGACTTGATTTATTGTTGTACTGCAGACTTGTTTTATTTGTTGCAGACTTGTTTTATTTGTTGTGTTGCAAACTTATCTTCTTACTTTTTTTTTGCAGCATATGGTCTCCTCCATGCATTTGTTACGGAAGAGGTCTCTTAGAGTACCTACCCCATTCCGGACAGAAAGAATTGCCTTCCTTGACCAATGGTTTGTCGACATATGGAAAATCGACTTTAAACAGTTTTCCATTTCGCCGCCGAAGTTCTTGTTTGGTGACGGTTATGAAATGACTTTTAATGGGACATCCCCAGCAAAGAAGAGATGGATCGACGATGTTGATGTTGTGTACTTTTTCCACAACATAAACAATAACCACTGGATTGCGTGTGAAATGGATCTAAACAAAGAGATGATTGAGATTTACGATAACATCATTCCCGAGAACTGGAAGAAAGTGGTCGACGCGGTGAGGCCATATGCGAAAATGGTTCCATATTGGATTAAAGCTTTCACACCCAAATGGAAAAAGGGTCGTAAATTGAATCTTTTCAAACTTCACTATAACAAGCATGTCCCACAAAACGTTCAGACAGACGATTGTGGTGTCTATGCTGTCAAGTTCGTGGAGTGCCTTGCATTGGGATACCAAATGGATGGTTTAAGTGACAACACAATCCCCGAAATCCGTTTGAAGCTTGCAACGGAGATTTTTGACGAGGTTCCTGATGCAAACCTTCAGATGTGTGTCCCAAGGTCTTACGGTCAAGAAAAAGTCTGCATACCTAAGCATGCCACGTAATCGTAGTTTATGTACTTAGATCCAGATATGTAGACTTATGTTAACTGTATTGCATACTTATTATAACCTTGTTGCAGACTTGTTAATATTGGTTTATGTAATTAGATCCTTTTGTCGCAGACTTTTGTATGTAGACTTATGTTAACTGTATTGCAGACTTATTATAACATTGTTGCAGACTTGTTGTTGCAGACTTGTTTCATTGGTTGCAGACTTATGTTATGTTGACAGTGTTGACAGTGTTGCAGACTTACATTGACAATGTTGCAGACTTGTTTCATATGTTGCAGACTTATATTGACAGTGTTGCAGACTTGTTTCATATGTTGCAGATTTATGTTTACTGACTTGCAGACTTATTGTACTTCTGCAGACTTATATTGACAGTGTTGCAGACCTGTTTCATGTGTTGCAGACTTATGTTAAAATAAGTCTGCAACAAATGAAACGGCACGTATCCTTATTTTAACTGTTTTGCAGACATAAATTAAGAAAATTTCTTCCCTTTCTTGAATAGTAAACTATGTTTATTAGGTACTGTAAAATTGGAAACAAAGCCATCATACAAATACAAATACAAAACCACATGAGTCTTTAAACCATAATACAAAGTGAATAAAAATTCATCATACAAATACAAATACAAAACCACACGAGTCTTTAAACCATAATACAAAGTGAATAAAAATTCACATGACACATGTACGCACATTATGTCCACTTTGTTTGCAATTGGAGCAAATGTGTTGCTTCCTCGGGATTTTTTTCTCCATTGCTTTCTCTAACGCAGATTTGTATCTAGAGTTCTTTGGCTTTCCAGGTGGTTTTCGAACTTCAGGAGGTAAACACAATTTTGCAGCGACATGTTCAGGAATTGGTTGAGCTACATCACTTGGCATAATGCACATGGCGTAAACGTTACTGAGGTAGTTCTTATAGTAGTACGGAGAAGTCAGACCAACACGGGACATTCTCTTAGCTTCTCCACCTGCAATTGCGTGAACACAATGAAACTTATCCAATTCAAACCTACGACATGTGCATTTACGTTCCCGTACATTAACAACATGTACATGCGTCCCATTACTGACTTGTACTTGATCCGAATCTATTTCTTGCACGATCAACAGCCTCAAATCATTAACACGTAGTGAAGACTTAAAACATATGTTGTAGACTTATAACATATGTCGCATACTTATTAGATGTGTCGCAGACTTATTAGATGTGTCGCAGACTTATTAGATATATTGCAGATTTATTAGACTTGTTACCTCTATTAATTTCTACGCAGCACGTGTGAGTGTTGTAGTCATTAGGCCTGCTTGAAGCCTCTGCTTTGAGAACCATCTTGTTAACATGGACCGTATGGCGTCTAAGAGCTTAGAAATGGGTAGGTTCCTATCATCCGAGAGCACTCTATTTATTGACTCCGCTATGTTGGAAGTTAATATGTTGTACATGTGTCCTGGAAAATGAGAACGACTCCACACCTTCACATCAGCCTTCTGCAGATAAGAGTGAAGTGCAAGATTGATGTCTTCGATCGCATTGAATAAAGCATTGAAATCCGCTATCTTATATGCGTTTGCTGCTTTTTTTACCAACCGAAACGCATCACGTTCTTTAAACCTCGTTATTATGTTCTTGTACATATGATATGTACATATGCCACGACTCGCCAATGGATACACCTTTTTAATGGCCTTCGATATCGATCTATGCCTGTCAGAAATGATGGAGAGACTAACATCATCTGGAATCACACAACTAAGCTGTGTAAAGAACCATTCTCATGATGCATCATTCTTTGTGTCAACTACGGCAAATGCTATTGGGAAAATATTAAAGTTTCCATCCTGACATGTTGCGAGAAGGAATGTTCCTTTATATTTCCCTCGGAGAAATGTCCCATCAACAACAACAACTTTGCGCATGTACTGAAAGCCGTTTATGCTTGCACCAAATGAGATGAATAAATACGTGAATCGATCTTCTGCATCGACTTCAAGACACGTATAAGTACCAAGATTAGCTCTTCGTATCAAGTATAAGTACGAAGGTATTTGCTCATATCCACTCTCCGGTGAACCCATTGCCAAGAGTCGTGCATGCTTTAAGGCTCGATAAGCTTTCCAGTATTCCATATGTCACATTCATAAAACAATAAGTCTGCGAGAAGGGAATACAAATCTTCTACAAAACAAAACAAGTCTGCGACAAAACAAAACAAGTCTGCGACAAAACAAAACAAGTCTGCAATAAACAAAACAAGTCTGCGACAACTGACCAAAATAAGTCTGCAATAAAACAAAATAAGTCTGCAATGAACAAAACAAGTCTGCAATAAACAAAATAAGTCTGCAATGAACAAAACAAGTATGCGACAACTGACAAAAATAAGCCTGCAACAAAACAAAATAAGTCTGCAATAAAAAAAACAAGTCTGCAATAAACAAAATAAGTCTGCAATGAAAAAAATAAGTCTGCAATAAACAAAATAAGTCTGCAATGAACAAAACAAGTCTGCGACAACTGGCCAAAATAAGTCTGCAACAAAACAAAATTAGTCTGCAATAAACAAAACAAGTCTGCAATAAACAAAACAAGTCTGCGACAACTGACCAAAATAAGTCTGCAACAAAACAAAATAAGTCTGCAATGAACAAAACAAGACTACGAAAACTGACCAAAATAAGTCTGCAACAAAACAAAATAAGTCTACAATAAACAAAACAAGTCTGCGACACATGATAACTGCAGCCATACCTTAATACCATATCGTTTGTTCAGAGCATCTGCAACATGACTAGGTAGCACTTTTGAACTGATGCCACCCACAAAATCCTTGTACAGTTGTCCCAAAATCTCGTGTGTAGCTTGGCGACAACGGGATCCACGGTCTGTCACAGAACATGTATGTTCTTTAACATATACTTTTATAAAGAAACATGGAGAATCTCCAATTGTAGTAGCTCGGACTCTCCATGTGCATCTTTCTATCCAACATCGAACAATTAATAAGGTTGGCGTTGAATAATCAACCTTGAAATCAAACTTCTGCGCAACAGAAAGAATCTTCAACCTCATCTCCAATGCATCTTTGTTATCATACCTTTGTCCGACCGATATATCCAACGAAGTCATTTCCATTTCCCGGTAATCTTCATTAACTTTGTAATCATACCTTTCTGCCCTTTTTTTATGTGGCACTCTTGCTTTCTCTTCCTTCTCTTCCTCCTCACGAAGCTTTCCATATAGACAGTAATCCTCATCACCAGAACTAGCACCGTCCGGATCGTCGCAACAATCAAACCTGTATTGGTCCTCGTCGTCCTCATCCTCATCACCAGAACTAGCATCCCCTTCTTCTTTTGCATTACCAACAAATTCAACTTCTATTTTCGCTCACTTCAGCAATGGTATACCTTTTGCACGATTCTCTTCACCATCTTCACGCTTTGCCTTCGACAGATTTTTTGCAGTACCATCAAATTCAGCTTCCATTTTTGCTTGCTTCAGCGGTGGTCTACCTTTTGCACGATTGTCTTCACCATCGTCACGCTTTTGAGCATCCTTTAACTCCAATGATACCTCCTTATCTGATACACATAGCCGCATCATATCTGATTTGAATTGTTCAAAGAAACCTTGCAATTGTCTCGTATTACCAACAAAGACAGGAGGAGTGTCTACTGGTAACTTGACCAATATCTTCTTCGGAAACATTTAGCTCAATTCAACTTCGTACTTATTCTTATCAACTCCATAATCCTCGTACACCATTTGAATGAATTCGTCGAACGAAGTTGCAACATTGGTTCCAAGAACTCGAGAACCTCTACTACTATCGATAACAAAAATCCATCTACTATTCTCAAATCTCCAATTACCCCAAACCAATATAATTTGCAACATTATCGGTGATAGGCGGCGACGATGGAGAACGAGATCGGCAGCGACGATGGAGAAAGAGATCGGCGGCGACGATAGACAACGGGATCAGACGGCGACGACAATAGACTGCGAGATCGGCGGAGTTAGATAAAGTTTTGAAATTTGAGAATGGCGGAGATAGATTATCGGTGACAATGGAGAACGAGATCGACCGCCGTACATAACCCTAATGGTGCAGTGGCATTTTTCATAAATTTGTTACTTATAAGGGACATATTAAGTCTGCAACACATTGAATAAGTCTGCAACACATTGGATAAGTCTGCAACGACCAACACATTGAATAAGTCTGCAACGCATTCAATAAGTCTGCATACCATAACAAGTCTGCGACAAACAAAGTGTCATTCTAATCAGAAAACAAGTATGCAGCACAGTCTAATAAGTCTGCAGTTTTTAATGCCACGTAAGCAATTTACAAATAAGTCTGCGACGTTAAGCATTAAATCTGTGACATTGTAAATAAATATGCGATAAGCGATGTTATTTCAGTAAGACCTTTCAAGTGTCGCAGACTTAGTCTTCTTGTCGCAGATTTTCCAAAAGTCTGCAACAAAGCATTTAAGTCTGCAACAAACAGCTGCTGATTTTTTATAAGTCTGCATAATAAGTCTGCAAATGAACATAAGTCTGCGACAAAGGGAATAAATCTACGTAATAAGTCTGCAATCAAAACCAGTCTGCGCAGACTTAATAAGTCTGTGCATACTTAATAAGTCTGCAACAAAGCATATTAAGTATGCGTCGAAAAGTCTGCAACACGCATAATAAGTGTGCAGATGTGCGCAGACTTAATAAATCTGCAACATTGAAAAATAAATCTGCAGATTAAGTTTGCATAACAAGTCTGCAGATTAAGTCTGCATAACAAGTCTGTGCACCTTTATCGATTTATTAAGTCTGCAGCAAAGGTCTGCAGACTTATTCTGAAAACCGCAGTGGCATTTTTGCTTAGTGGAAATAATTTCGTAATGGCAGTATCGTAATAACGTTTTTCCTACCAAGAGCAAATAAGGGTATAATGGGCTTAAAACAGACTTTCTCATTTCTAGTAATTATATGTTAATCTAGTCTTTAGCCAATTTATTTGTGTCATTCTAGTTTTTTCCCATATATTAAAGAGGAAATTTTAATCCGATAAAAATAAATATAAAAGACAATCGTATTTTAAAACTTTTACCAAAGAAACAACTATTACCTACCGAGAAATATGTTATGATCATATGAAAACTGTGGAAGCTAATATTCTATTTTTTCATATGGTTTGAAACATATGCTTTAAAAACAAAATAGATTACCCTTAAAAAAATAAATCAATTAACACTAGTTCAACATTATATAATACTTGGGAAATGACTAACAGTGAAAAACTTAAATCAGTTCATCCACCCCTATAGGATTTAATATTATACACACCCCAACGTCAAGTAGTAGCTACACCTTTTAGAACAGGAGCAAATAGTGACGATAAATATATAGTAAGTATGGCAGATATTAAAATAGTTTATGAACAAAATAATTACCAAAGTCAAATACCTCATATTATATTACGACTACGACTAATAGATCACATATATAGGAGTGTTAAAATGGGTTATGGAAATTCGAACCATGACTTTAAGTCGAAACTCACACGACTAATTTTTTGTAAAAGATTTTTAAGGGAACATAGTAGGGCCGGATCTGGGCAAAACCCAATGAAACATTTGTCTTGGCCTCCATTTTTAATAACTCTATAGAATATATCAATAAATTTTTTTTATAAAACTAAAAAACAAAACTTTTGATCACGTTTCCTTTAAAAAAAAAAAAATCATGCCTCCATTTTTTTTCTTCTAAAAACCACGCTTCCCTTTTTTTTTCCCCCGATTCTTACATTTGAATTTTTTTTTGTATGAAATGAATTAGTGGCCCCATTTTTGTTTTTTTTTCAAACCCCCAAATTTTCAGATCCGACCCTGAACATAAAATTCAAGTAAATAAACACTAGAACATAGACATAAAATTCAAGTAAATAAACACTAGAACATAGATCCAAATATATTTTCTTATTGCTATTTAGAAAGCTTTGCGTACAAGAGATGTGTTTATGTGATTATATGATTTTGCTAAGTATTTGGCTGGGTTTCAACTTTTCGTTTATGAATGACACTTAATCTATTTATACAAGTCTCGTAAACCGTCTAAACGATGATCTCAGAAGATATATTGGGAAGATTTTCTATTATCTTTACGCGGCTGCCGACTTGGATCGTCTTCTAGGGCGAACAATGACTTGGGTCATCTAATGGGCATGTGGCTCGGCCCATAACATCTTTCATATAAACCTCGTCTCAGCCCATAGGCTCTTGAAAGGTTAACCTTGCCTCGGCCCATAAGTCTTTGCTTCGGCCCAAGAAGTGTCCGGCCCGACCCACGATACTTTGCCATGTCGTGGGCTCAGCCACTTTCCTTTCCCAAGTTTGCCGAGGTGAACCGAGTCGGTTCGGTCTCGTTTTTGTCTCTGCTCGGTCTTGGTTCGGCCGATGCTTGGTCTTGGTTCGGCCAAGGCTTAGTCTTGGTTTGGCCGAGGTGATCGAGTTGTTTTGGCCGAGGCGAGTTGTTTTGCCTCTCCCCTCTTTCGACTCTCCACTTTTTCGGCTCTCCACTCTTGCGCCTCTCCACTCTTTCGGCTCTCTACTCTTTTACTTATTCGTTTCCGCAGTTGATCTCGGCTAGGTGAAAACCGACCCCAACAGTCATGGGTCAAATGAGTCAATTTGTAAATGGGTCATGGGTCAAATGGGTGTCTCGTTGGACTCATTAACTTCATATAATCATTAACTAATCATCATCATCATGACATCATTCATCATCATTACATCATAGTAATACTACTATCATAACATCATTTTTTCTCAAAAAAGCAACAATCCATCATTTTTCCGCCAAAACGAGAGTCCATTATTTTTCTTCCAAAAATTACCATTCCATGATTTTCCCGCCTAAAACAATGTTCTGGTATTTTTTACCAAAAACGTGATTTTCCGTCAAAAATGCGGTTTCCACAAATTTCTCCGCAACAAATGTAAATCCGTCATTTTCCCACAAAAAACGTGATTCCACATTTGTCCGTCAAAAATACGATTTCAAGAAATGGGGATTGCTGGTTTGGTCTATAAAGCTAAATGTGACATATATAATAAATTAGAAAGAGATCAAATACTTCATACACATTACCAACCACTTTCACACCCGTTTAGCCCTATTTCACCACCTCTCTTCAAACCTTTAACCAAGCCAGTTAAATTTTCGGAAAATGAGATTTTAAAATCTATCTCAACTAGACTAGAACGACTAAATAAAAATAAAGGTATTAATAATATTGATGAAAATAGTCAAATTGAAACTAACGAAGAAGTAGAAATTAATCGTAGAAAAGGAAAATTTTAACCATCGAAAAAATCCTATTACCCTAGACACTCTCCACCAGACCTATTATTTGAAGAACACTATAAGTTTCTTACCGCAAACTTTTACACCGGCGAAGATATATATGAATGGAACATAGACAGTATATCGGAATATGAACTATTCCAAGAAATGGGGATTGCTGGTTTGGTGAGGCTTATCGGACAAACAAGCATGTGTCCTCATAGTTTCAGGATTTAACGGAGCATTAATATTAATATTGATAAGATAATTCGTTAGATACAACATCTCAAGATTTCATTATAAACCATACCAGAAAACTAGACGTGTAGAAAGGGAAGATGGATTTTACGAAGAAGAACAAATCCAAAATGATGTAAATGTATTATTACACACAATGACTATGCACTTCGTAGAAAATCCTTCCGAACTAGTAAACAACTTGTTTTAACAAATCTTAGATGTCCAACTCTAGGAGATATATTTATAACAAATATATTCCAAAGGAATGATTGTAATCAATCCTTTTGGGAAGAAAGGTTTATTGCATGATTACCATCATTCTTTCCAGAAATATTGATTAATAAATTATAAGATTTTGCCGGAGGACAATCAATACCATGGGATTCCATAACTTATGGTCAATTGTTTGCCTTGGTTAAACAAGAAGGATTACAAATTTGTCAAGAATATAAAGATAAAAAAAACTAGAAAATTTAGATTCGGTGAAACTATGGGCTCATTTTGTGAGCAATATGGTTACCACCGTCTTACTCCACTCTCTAGAGAAAGATGAAAACCTCACAAATAAAATAAATTTACATATTCACGTCCATATTATAGGAGTAAAAACTTCTCAAATAACTTTTCTAATTCCTATTACACAAATAAAATAAAAATTTTAGAAAACCAGTTGTTTCGAAGATTTTTCGTCCAGTTGGGGGATCTCTTTCACCACAAAGCAAGTGAGGTCATAGTTCGAAAAACACGATGTAAGTGTGTTTTTCGATGATTCTCCGACGCTCAAGTCAGAAAATAGTTAAAAGACCTCAAAAATTGGCTTCGGAAACAAGAAAGACTCGGAAAAACTTAAGAAAGAGAGATAAGGTGACTTCGGGTTCTGAGGAAGGATGGATCCGCGAAGTATCTCAACAGATTTGAGTGAAAGTATTTTGAAAGTTGAAGATGAGCGAGATATTCCAGCAACAAGACGGAATATCCCTTAGAATCAAAGTGAGACTTGCTCTCGAGTACCCAAATAAATGCTAAGTGTTTTCAGAGAGTTCTCCAAGAGAGTGAAAAATTTGGATCCCCTTTCTCCAAAAAGTGAGGGTTTGATTTATAGGAATACCTGACTGGGGCTCACATACAGGGTTGTGTTGGTTCCTTCGGATCGGGTCTCGGATCCTTCGTCGGGTCGTGTACGGAATACTCTAGTGCATTTTTGTCTACTTTTCTTGTCACTTATGTATGATCTCCCGACAAGGTATCCCGAGGTGCAGGCGTGGCGCAGACTTCATACTATCTCTGACAGTTTATGCGCTACCAAATGTTCTAAGCGCCCATGCCTTTATCTTCCCCATGAATAGTGATCTGTCACTTTCACCTGTCATATACGAAAAAATCGGTCAGTTATAGGCTTAGTACGAGAGTCCACTTATTTCAAAGTATTGGTGGAGGGAAAATTAAACACAATCCCGTGTATAATGAGTTTTATTTTACCTTTCTCGATAACCTTTTAAGGGATATCGGTTTTCTCTTACCTTCTCGGGTATTTCTACCTGATTTTCTATGATTTTACCTTCTCGGACATTACTATCCGGTTCATGTTGAAGTAGTTGGGGAGTAGACATGTTCCTGTTGAATCACTCATCTCCCTACTGACGCACTCTCCAATTTACATGGCACGAGTTGGTGAAAATTAAGAAGTTTTTTCTAAATCCATGATCCTCGAATTCCTTCTCGTGCATAAAATAAAGATGAGTTTCATAGAAGATAACGACGACTCCAAGCAACTAATAAGGATCCTAAACTCGTGAATAGCCTCCAAATCAGCTTGAGCGAGAAAACACAAGACGCGTCGTGCATTCGACGAATGCCTAGACCTTCTTCTCTCTTTGGTAAGCAAACATCATCCCAAGTCACCTTTGTTTTCGTAGTCACGTGTGGTAAGCCAGACCCTAAGAAAGTGGCTCACATTCGTCCTATAGCTTTGAAACACCTTTTTGGCAAGCAAAAAATCGAGCACCAAAAGTTCATAATACTTGCTATAACCAATTGAATAAGTTTGGTAGTCTTTCAGCAAAAGACAACATTTTACTAGGCCATGAGACCATGGGTTGCCTTATCAAATATTTTTGCCAAATAAGATAACATTTTCAGCTGGCTTTGAAACGAATGGCGGCTAAACTTCTCACGAACTAAGCATGAGTTGCCTTATCAAATATTTATGCCAAATAAGACTCTTTTAGGCTTTTGTTTCCTTTCCTTTTGGTTTTTTTTTTTTGAAATGGGAAACGCCTTTTTGAGATAAAGTCTTGGGGGGGGGGGGCACAACATTTTACCATTGATTTGAGATTTCCAAGGCAAAACCGAGTTCTTCTCATCGTTGTTATCACCTTTACCGAATCCATCTAGTCTTCCGTCTTGAGTGACTAAAAATTGTGTCTTTTCTCCCTCTCCGGCGTTTTTGCACATATATGCACATGAGACAACGAGAGAGAATGCATAAGGTTTGAAAAATGGCTAATGTTTGGGTGAGGTGCCAATTAAAAGTGAGCTGGTCATTCAGGTATAACAAATAGTGGTAAAATGATAAGATGTCGTGAATGTCTGGTTCGATGCGTTGTCTAAAACCTTTGATGAGAAAATTAAATCAGATTAATTCCAAGTAAAATAGAGGTAGTGTATTCCGTCCAATAGAATCTCTATAGTTCAAATTCCTCTGGGGATATCACATCACATGTACTCTAGCTATGCCTAGTCTAATACTAAATCACGAAAGAGCTATTACTACGAATAGCGTAGAAGCAGATTGATCAAATTCATCATAGATTTATGTCATTATTCCTTAAAACAGTTCCATTTGCCGCGATGAGCCTTTTAATAGAATTACGAGATCTTCGTGTCAGCGTCGTTCGATAAAAAAAAAAGTGGTATTAACATCTCAAAGTTTAATTCTCTTATAAAAGTTCTAGCAATCAAAGCCTAATCTTATCTCTTAGTCTCACCCTTGTATCTTATCCAACAAACCCCAAACAAGAAGCCCACTCAAAATCCTATTAGCTTGACTCTTTTGACTATACTTGAGCGTCTTGTAAGGTAAGTAATGCTCCACAAGAATATACCCAACATTTGACAGTATGGGAGGAATTTGTAAAAGATTGGGTGGTGGGAACAATTTAATGCATGGGCCTACAACCTCTCGACACATTAAAGGCATAAATACATAATAGTGTTTCAAGTGACTGCCATGGAGATGTTGATAAGGCTCCCGTTAGAAAAGGAATGAAACAGGACAAGCATGATCACCAAATCTCCTATTTACTTCCTTCTTCTACGTGTGTTTCGTATTAGCGTGCATTCCAATTGGTAAATACGTACATATTTTCAGCTTCGTATATTTTTTTTTTTTTTGACGTCAAATTCAGCTTCGTATTAGTCCGCATTCCAATTGGTAAAAATGTATATTTTATTTTTATACGTGGTTGATTTGATACCTAATAGAAGAGATTTTAATCCGAATTTGAAACTTTAACTGATATCCAAATTTAAAAATTTATGTTTAGTTTAATCTGTTTATTTAATTGTACCATAATTAGACCATATGATATATAAATCTTATAATTAAAAAATATTTGAATTTGATAAAATTTCAAATATTTAAAATTAGTAAATATTTATATTATACGGTAGTATGGTGGAGCAGATTAGGGTTATATTTTTATAACTGCGGTCTTTTGTGGGTTGATTTGTCAAAATATGCAAGGTAGTATGGTGGGGCGGGTTATGTTTTTATAATTACGGTCTTTTGTAGGTTGGTTTGTCAAAACATGCAAGATATCATGCTGATTCGAGACATATTAAAAGGACGGGTTAGCTCATTTTAGCACTCATAATTATATAATTTATGAAATTTATTTTAATAAAATAATAAAATAATTAGTTGTGTGGTAATATAAATTCACATAATAACATAGTTTGCAATTAGGATTACATCGATATATATTTAACTAACGCATACTCGTATTCTACTAATATCCACCATATGATAACATCATATAACTTTTATAACAAATTATTTTTTTGTCAGATAGCAAATTTTGCTATCATTTAAGGTTATATAAATCACATAATCAAGAATTTTTTCATTAAAATCTAAGTCAAATATTTTCGTTAGTGTTTGCTGAATATAAATTTCACAAAATAATGTACAAAAACTATTGCCCTGCACACATCGCAGATTAGAATCTAGATTTCGCATAGCACGGGTTAGAAATATGATATAAACATCAAAACACATATTGGATAACAAATAAACAAAAACTATTATCCTCTCACTAAAAACTTAAGAATTAAAAATTCAACATATTTGAATCAATAATACTTAAATTATATTTTATTTCTCATTTCATCTTTTATATTTCAAAATTTAGTTTACAAAAACTTTATCCCGCGCGGGTGCGCAAGTTAGAATCTAGTTGTAGAATTAAAATATAATAAAAAAATATGAGATATATAACTGTAGGGGCTAAAATGCAAAAAAAAAATGATAAACTTTTTTTTTGAAATGTGATTATCATTGATAAAAATTTTTTTTCAAGAATTGATCTGGGAATGAGCAGAAGCTTTTAAAAACATAGCATTACATCGAAAAAACAAAGCACATGATTCTTATGGCTGAGACTATCAGTTTGTGAGGCTGCAAATTGCGTTCCAACGCGTTAGGAGGCTGTTGTTGCTGTCATTTGGGTCAGTTTGTGTGGAAAAGATGCAATTTCGGATTCCTTGACGAACAATATGAACAATATGAACAATATGACGAGGAGAGTGGTATGTTTTTTGATGGCGTCTCCCATTTCTATCTTTCCACAACTCATAGATCGAAACTTGGAACGCTAGTTTCAGCAGAAGGAGGTCATGTTTGCAGAGTCTATTGCGCTTTATTGAGTTCACCATGGAGAGCCATTCCGAATTTATTGTTAACACCGTATTTTTATCCGGTTTACTATCTATTTTAGAACACTTTAATAAATGTTTCATTCGATTTTACATGTTTTTATCGTAGTTTTCGCATATTTATATTTTCAAAACTCTTTTCAGGTTCCTTAGACAAAACGACGCAAATTGGAGAAAAATCAGATTTTGGACAATTTTGGACCGTCAGAAGTTCGATATACGATAGAGACCTTCTCACCGTCTGATCACGCCCAAATTTGGATACAAGATATAAGGGAGAACCACCTTTCATAACCACTTGGTTTCAAGACTATCCAACAGTTAGATATTAAGATACATCCAATTGACTGAAGGCATGTTCTGCAGTCACGCGAAAGAAGTAAGAGAAGAATTGAAGTTTCAACCTCATAGGCCAACCACCGGAATTGTTGATCCGTAAATCACAAAAAAGGGGTAAAACAGTACTTTTAGTCGGAATCTCGTTTATTGATCTAAGTCGGCGATTACAACAGAGTTTAAGTAAGAAGGTCAAGACAAAAAGATTCGAGATCGGTAACGAGCTCTCTTATATTCTTTGTCTTTGCGGAAGTTGTCTCTGTCTTGATGAATGAACCTTCTCCTCTATTTATATTGTCTTGAGGCGGCTCTAAATGTGAATATTCCCTTTTCCTTGCTTGATTAGGGAATGGAAATATTCCGGATTCCCCTCCGAGATAAGGATATATTCCTTATTCTTCGGCGGTCTGTTCGCAAGGAATATTTCCATTTCCGAGATCGGCGGGAAAGAGGAAATATTCCGATTTTATATGTTGTAACGGATTGGGCTCGTGATGGGCCTAGATCGGTAGCCGAGATGGGCTTTCAGCGAAATTCCGAGCTCGGCCCAACGTTTTTGGGCCGACTTGTCTTTGATCCGAACCATCGTAGACCGGTCTTGATTGAACCGATCTCGGTTCGAACCGAGTTAAACCAGGGGGTGCTAATCCCCCCTCTAACAATTGGTCCCCCCCTCAGTTCGGCGAGGGAGTTTATGAGTTCGGTGAATTTTTGGGGAGTATTCTTTAGCTCGGTTAAAACTGAGATCGGTACGATCTGATCAGATTCTATTTCGAGTGCGGCGGATTTTTGGGTTCGGCGAATTTTGAGTTCGGCGAACTTCTTTCGAAAGTGAAGATCGGAACTCCCGTGATCGAATAGATTTTGGAGCTTTCGAGTTCGGCAGATTTTTCTCGGGAAAAGTGTGCCGCTTTATCTTCTTTAGTCGCGGAATTCGAGGAGTCGCGTGTCGATTCGTATTCTTTGGCCACAGAACTCGAAGAGTCGTCATCATTGCGTTTTTCCTTATAAATACCGCTCGACCCTCTTTCTGTTTTTTACTTCTGCTTTGCTTCCGAAAAGAAAAAGGTACTTTCTCTCTCTAAACGCTCTCCCTTCTCTCTAGAATTTATTTTTCTTTCCGTTCTCCGATCATTTCTCCGCCGTGATTCTTCCGATCTGTTTGAAGATCTTCGAACTTTCTGGGCGATCTTCAAGCTGTTCTTCGTTAGCATTCAAGTTGTTCTTCATCAGTTCTTTCTTTCGATCGAGATGGTTTCAAGGACTTCTTCTCCTTCTGTTAAAGACCGAGCTTCTCCACTTGAGTCTCCCGATCTTGAGTTATTTATCAACAGTTCTGATTCAAGCTCGGACGGTCTGGGTGACGTAGAGCGGGAGATGTTTAGGCGCAACTCTCAGCGCGCTGCGGCCGGACCGAGCAGCTCAAGGGTTACGATCGAAGTTCCGCATCTCCTCGATGAAGATCTTCCTGAAGAGGGAGGTGGTGCATCTTTCGATCAAGTTCGGGCAGATGCCGAATTTGCTGCTCGGCTTGCAGAGGACGAGGATGCAGCTGGTCTCGATAATCAAGCTTTCTCTCCGACTGTTCGGCCAGATATAGGGGGTGATGATCCCATATCGGCTACTAGGCGGGTTATTGAGAAACCCGCAAGTATCGGATCGTCTCGATCGACTGCAGAGACCATCCAAGTTACGTTGGAGAAGTGCGGTGCGCCAAACGACTTGCTCTTCAAAGTCCCGAAAGCTAACGACCGCCCGTGGGACGCACCTGCTGGTTATATATGCGTTTATGAGGAGCATTTTAGAAGTTGCGGGCTTCGGTTCCCCATCCCGGAACTCGTTTATAAATACTGTAAGAGGCGGCACGTTGCAATCTCTCAGTTGATGCCGGCCACGGTGATTAATCTTATGGGTCTTCTTTCTTTGGGGGAGGAGTGCGATATCCCTATCACGGCGAAGATTTTTGAAAGACTATTCCGGGTGAATTTATCGAAGGCGAAGCCTTGGTTTTTATCGGCAAACGCAAAGCCTGAAGCCGATCTTGTTACCGGGAACAAACCGAGCAAGGTTAATAATTGGAACGCCCGGTATTTCTTCGTGAAGATCGACGAATCTTCCGTCGAGTTCTCGGGAGGGAGTTACCGAACTCAGTGGAGGACTCCTATTGGTAGATACTTGTTCTTGATTTCACCTTAGTGCCTTATTTTGCCTAAATTATATTTTTCTTTTCTGTTTTCAGCTCATCATTCTCCAGGCTTCCTTATCACCACGCCAGGATTCACTTTTGCTCACGCTAAGCAGCTGAGTGCGGCTGGAAAAGTTCGGTGGCCTGAAGCCTTCCAAGAGAAGCTTGACTTGAAAGCGAAAAGAGCTCTTAGAGGTAAATTTCGGTAGGTTTTTCTTCTCAGTTCGGCAGTCTCCTTTATCCGTGTTCTTTCTTTTTCCAGCAAAACCGTCTCGTCGTCGGAAGATGAAGTTCGATGACATTCCCGATCTATCTGCCGAACTTGACGGTGACGAGCGGGAGATGAATTCTGAAATTCCTCCTCCGCCTGAAGTCGAACCGGTAATTGTCGATGAAGGCATCGTTGGGGACGATGTTCCTGCTGGGGAGCAAGTTCCTGCTGAAGGGCACACCTCTCCTCCCGCCGAAAAGAAGAGGAGAAGGAAGACTAAAAAAGGAGCCCGGCAAGAGGCTGATCACACAGCTGGGGTCGGCACTATGCCTGCTGAAGGCGACGAAGGGAATACCGGCCCCCACAATGTTGGAGGTGATGATGGGGGTTCTGAACCCCAACGAGCCGAAGAGGAGACGGTGGTCCTGTCGGACGATTCTCCTGTCTCGAAGAAGCATCGGGCTTCAGCACCGGAGGTCGAGTCATTGGATTTCGCTGGGACGTATCGGCAGGTTAGCTTCGGCCCGGAATTCCTCCCTTCGGTCGATCGTCTGTATAAGTCCGATGAGTTCAAGAAATTGGCCCAAACTACTGCCGAGGTAAATGCCTTTTTCAAGTTCGTCTCTTTTTTCTCTCAATTCTTCTTTCTGACGTTCGCTGTTTTTGACAGATGATTGCCCAGACGAATGAGATCGTCGGGTCATACGATCGTGAGCTCGGAGCTTCGCGCCGTAAGGCTTTCGAAGCGAGCGTCCAAGCCGTGGAACTCCGCAAAGAGTTCCGAGTCTCTGAGGATAGAGTGGAAGCCGGCGATCGTACAGTAGCCGAGCTGACCCGCGAACTAGCCGTGCTGAAGAGATCCAATGCCGAGCTGGAGTTGGAAAAGGATGCCCTTGCGACGAAGCTATTCACGGAGACTTCAAGATTGCGGGCTGGCCGCACTTATCAAATCTTGAAGAGGAAAGCGGCAACTGAAAAATGCCAGGTTCGTCTTCAAAAGGTTAAGGACCATCTGGCGGCGGTTGATCAGGCAAGGAAACCATTCCTGGCCGTTAATCAGATCCATGGGATCCTCAGCTTCTGCCAGAGTCTGAAGACGAAGCACGGTATCGTCGTCCCGCCGTCTCGTATTGAAAAGCTTGAGAAGCTGAAGGCTGAGAAGTCGGCAGAGTACGAGGCGATCGACCTCCGTGAGCTGGAAGACGCGGATCTAGTCGTCTCGCCCTTTACTGATCCGGTTCACCCGGGAATTTCACCCTCGATGGGTAATGAAGTCCCGCCAGGGCTTGATGAGTTCGGTACTAACCGAGCTTCGATGTCGGCGGACCAAGCTGAAGCGATGCGGAGGCAAGGTGTTTAGGCCTTTTTCCTACTTCATGTAATATGTTTAGTTTTCTTTTGCCCGAATGGGCTTATAACTAGACCTCTTGGACCGGAGGGTTTTTAAAGTCCGGTATCCGTTTTGTGGTTTTGCCCGAGGGGCTTTTGAATGAATCTGATTTTTATCGATCTTTTTATTTTGAGTGTTTATGCTTTGTTATTTCTCAAGTTATTTTTATGCCGAGTTCTGATATATTTGAAGTCGTACATAATACGAACCTCTCGAATTTATCGTACACAGTGGTGCCGTAAACTGTACGGTCTTAGCCGGGTGAAGAGGATAAATTCGACTGAACCTGTTCGAGGTCGGCAATCCCTATCGTAGATCGGCTTACTGCTTTTGCGATTGTTGAGAAATCGGTTTACTTGTTTTTGCGACTGTTGAGAAATCGGCTTACTAGTCTTGCGACTGTTGAGAAGTCGGCTTAGATTTGCGAGGAAGGACGTTCGGCTTGACCCTAGAGTTTAGTTTAAGAGTACGTGAACAGCCCATCTTAATATGCTCTAGGTTTCTCACATTGAATCCGAGTGTGCGAGACGGACTTGGCTTATTTAGCTCGGATAATCTGAGAATTTGGTGCGAGACTGATCTCGGCTTTGAATGTGGAAAGTGTATTATCCATTGCACCATGAGGATGCGTGCGAGCTAAGCTCGGCTTTATCAGATCGTCTGGCCAGGACGTTGATATGTAACCGTTGGTGGTTGAAAATGCGAACTGTTGAAGTTCGGCAAACTAAAAGTTTGACTTAGAAGATACGAACTGTTGGAGTTCGGCAAACTGAAAGTTTGACTTAGAAAATACGAACTGTTGGAGTTCGGCAAACTAAAAGTTTGACTTAGAAAATACGAACTGTTGGAGTTCGGCAAACTAAAAGTTTGACTTAGAAAATACGAACTGTTGGAGTTCGGCAAACAAAAAGTTTGACTTAGAAAATACGAACAGTTGGAGTTCGGCAAACAAAAAGTTTGACTTAGAAAATACGAACTGTTGGAGTTCGGCAAACATAAAGTTTGGCTTAGAAAATATGAACTGTTGGAGTTCGGCAAACATAAAGTTTGGCTTTAGAAAATACGAACTTTTGGAGTTCGGCAAACATAAAGTTTGGCTTTGAAGGTACGAACTATTGGAGTTCGGTAGAATGCCTTGGTAAAATTTTATTAATGTTATAGCTGCGCCTTGTGAGGGCTGCCTACGTACCTTCGAAAGAAGGATCAAGCCATTCGTAGTTCATATTACATATTAGAATCGAGCGTATGTGTAGTAGCTGGGTGATCTTTTTTTTTTTTTTTTTTTTTTTTTTTTTTTTTTTTTGTGGGCTCGAAATCTGGACTAGATGTAGTAGCGTTTGAGGTTCATCGAATTCCATGAACGGGGAATGGGGGTTCCGTCTAGCTTCATGAGCTCGTAAACGCCTGGTTTGACCACCCGCATGATCTGATAAGGTCCTTCCCAGTTCGTGCCGAGCTTGCCGGCATTCTTCTCTTCGGTGCCCTCGAAGACTTTTCTCAGAACAAGGTCGCCATCGGTGAAATGACGTCCGCGGACCTTTTTGTTGTAGTAGCGTGCTGCCAAGTTCTGATAATTCTGAATCCGAAGTAAGGCTTGATCGCGTTGTTCCTCGAGATTGTCGAGGTTGTCGAGCATGATTTCGTCGTTAAGATCAGGATTTTGTACGAGCATCGTCCGACGGATAGTCGGGATAGTGAGTTCGGCGGGGCATAGGGCTTCCACGCCATAGGCCATGTAGAAGGGGGATTGCCCCGTTGACGATCTTGGGGTAGTTCGGTATGACCATAAGACTCCGTCGAGTTTATCTGACCATGTCCCTTTATGAGTATCCAATCGTTTCTTGAGGCCGGCTATGATTGTTTTGTTTGTTGCTTCGGCCTGACCGTTGCTCGGCGGGTATCTTGGTGTGGAAAAACTTAGTCGAATTTTCCACTTAGCACAGAAGTCGTTGAATAGTGTTGATATGAATTGGGGACCGTTATCGGAGATAATCTCGTACGGAATTCCGTGTCGGCAGATAATGAATTTCATGACGAATTTCTGAACGTCAGAGGCGAGGATGACGGGATATGCCTCGGCTTCTACCCATTTGGTAAAGTAATCCGTCATGACGAGGATGAACTTTTTCTGCGTAGTGGATCGTCTGAAAGGACCGATGATGTCCATCCCCCATCGCATGAATGGATACGGACCTGTCGAAGTGGTTAGCAGATCGGTAGGAAGATGTATCATTGGGCCATGCCTTTGGCATTTGTCGCATTTCGCGACGAACCTCTCGCAGTCTGCTTGCATACTTGGCCAATAATAGCTTGCTCTCTTGATTTTCAGGGCTAGAGATCGGCCGCCGGAGTGATTGCCGCCATCGCCTCCGTGTATTTTTTTCATGACTTCCTGAATTTCATCGCCTGAGATGCATTTGAGGAGGATTCCTGCTGCGCTCCAACGAAACAGTCCGTCCTTGATAAGTATGTAGCGAGCGGCTCGCATTTTGAGTCGTCGAGCGGCCCATCTGTCGGCCGGAATTTTGCCATCGATGATGTACATTTTTATCTCCAGTGTCCAATTGGCGGGAGTCTGCTCGTCGGACTGTTCGAGGTCTATTGGCTCGTGAAGTCCGTCCGTCTGTTCCTCTGTTTCATCGTCTGATCGGGCCGATTCGTCGACTTGCAGCGTGTCGTTGTTGCCTTCGGCGGTACTAGAGTGTTCGGGCTCGGTGTCTGGATCGGGCTCGATGGTTGGAGTCCGTCTCTGTCGACGTAAGACAGGTTCAGTCGCAGGATTTTCCTCGTAATCCCGTCTACGAGTCGTGACGATGCATTGTTCTGTGCTTCCGATACTAGGTTCTGATATACTTTCCACCGGGATCGTTCGTTTGAGGTGAGGGTCGGAGCTCGAAGCCAAGGCAGCGAGTGCGTCGGCTGGAGCGTTTTCACCCCGCGGAATCTTGGTAAGTTCGAACGAATCGAATTCGGCAACGAGTTGTTTGACGAGCTTGAGGTATGCGTCCATTCGATCATTCTTGGCGTCATACTCCCCGCTGAACTGACTTGCGACGAGCTGTGAGTCGCAGTAGGCGTGAATGCGTGTAACGCCGATGGCTTTGGCCAAACGTAGTCCGGCAATTAGCGCTTCGTATTCTGCCTCGTTGTTAGACGCGTTGATCGTCAGGCGGAAAGATTGCTCCAAGATTTCTCCCGTTGGAGATTTGAGGCGAATGCCTATTCCAGAGCCTCGGTGAGACGACGACCCATCGACGTGAAGGATCCATTGTTCGGCGGTTATGACATTAGTGTTGACGTATTCCGGAGATAGTTCAATGAGGAAATCGGCGAGGACTTGTGATTTGATGCTTGTCCGGCTTTTGTAATCGATGTCGTACTCGCTGAGTTCGATAGCCCATTTAGCCAACCGACCGGACTGGCTTGGGCTATGTAGGATTGTCCGGAGTGGTTGATCGGTTAACACGGTGACTGAGTGTGATTGGAAATAAGGACGCAATTTCCGAGCTGAAACAACAACGGCGAGGGCCAGCTTTTCGAGAGTCGGATATCGCCCTTCAGCTCCATCTAGTGATTTGCTGATATAGAAGATCGGTTTTTGTTCGCCCCGGTCTTCCCGAACGAGGACCCCGCTGATCGCCAAGGTTGAGATCGCGATGTAGAGATAGAGGGTCTCGCCGTCTTCGGGTTTTGCCAAAACTGGTGGTGTTGATAAGTATTCTTTGAGCTGCTTGAATGCTTCCTCGCACTTATCATCCCACTCAAGATTTTTGTTTCCGCGCAGCAATTGGTAGAAAGGGAGACACTTATCGGTGGACCGGGAGATAAACCGGTTGAGTGCGGCGATGCGTCCTGTGAGTCTTTGCACCTCCCTTCTCGTTGTTGGAGATGGTAAGTCAAGAATTGCTGAGATCTGTTTAGGATTGGCTTCGATTCCCCTTTGAGTCACGATATACCCGAGGAATTCTCCGGAGGTTACACCGAATGTGCATTTGGTCGGGTTAAGCTTCATGCCGTACTCGTTTAGGATGTCGAAACAGGTGTTAAGATGTCCGGCATGATCCTTTGCAACCAGTGACTTGACGAGCATGTCGTCGATGTAAACCTCCATCGTTTTGCCGAGCTGACTAGCGAACATTCGATTGACGAGTCGTTGATAAGTTGCACCGGCGTTCTTTAGGCCGAAGGGCATCACCTTGTAGCAATAGATACCGCGATCCGTGATGAATGAAGTTTTCTCACGATCATCCGAATGAATGAGTATCTGATTATAACCTGAAAAGGCGTCCATGAACGAGAGGAGTTCGTTCCCGGCGGTGGCTTCGACGAGTCTGTCGATATGTGGGAGTGGGAAACTATCCTTTGGGCAGGCTTTGTTCAGGTCGGTAAAGTCGACGCATATCCTCCACTTTCCGTTTTTCTTTTTCAAAACGACTGGGTTCGCTAACCAGTCGGGATACCGAACCTCCGTAATTGATCCTGCGCTAAGTAATCTTTCGACCTCATCGTTCACGGCTCGAGCCTTCTCAGGACCGAGCTTGCGTCGTTTTTGCTTGATTGGTTTGAAGGTGGGATCAATGTTGAGCTCGTGGCTTATTATCCTTGGATTGATTCCAGGCATATCTGTGATTGACCAGGCGAAGGTCGAGATGTTTCTTTTGAGGAGTCGGATTAAATCCGCTTTGATGTCCTCGTGGAGCTCGGCTCCGATTCCTACGCATCTCTCCGGATTGAAGTCGTCGATATTGACTTGGACGATCGTTTCGCGTCGCGGTAAATCGGGATCGTTTGGATTTTTCTTCTTATTGATCACGCAGGTGCGGGGAGTGGTCCTCAGTTTGCATTCGTTGATGAAACACGTTCGGGACATCACCTGGTCGCCTCTAAGGGTGAAGATTCCGGAAGGTGTCGGGAACTTGACGCATTGATGATACGTTGACACGACTGCTTTCATCGAGAATATCCACGGCGTGCTGAGTATTACGTTGTAGATCGCGGGTTTGTTTAGCACCAAGAACTTGACCATTCGACATATTCCCCCGGTATACATAGGAATTTTGACCGTTCCTGCTATCATGGTTTGCTCGCTTGAGAATCCGGTGAGTGGTTCGATGTTCGGTCTGATTTGGTTGTCGGGAAACCGAGCACCCCCTGGTTTAACTCGGTTCGAACCGAGATCGGTTCAATCAAGACCGGTCTACGATGGTTCGGATCAAAGACAAGTCGGCCCAAAAACGTTGGGCCGAGCTCGGAATCTCGCTGAAAGCCCATCTCGGCTACCGATCTAGGCCCATCACGAGCCCAATCCGTTACAACAGATAAAATCGGAATATTTCCTCTTTCCCGCCGATCTCGGAAATGGAAATATTCCTTGCGAACAGACCGCCGAAGAATAAGGAATATATCCTTATCTCGGAGGGGAATCCGGAATATTTCCATTCCCTAATCAAGCAAGGAAAAGGGAATATTCACATTTAGAGCCGCCTCAAGACAATATAAATAGAGGAGAAGGTTCATTCATCAAGACAGAGACAACTTCCGCAAAGACAAAGAATATAAGAGAGCTCGTTACCGATCTCGAATCTTTTTGTCTTGACCTTCTTACTTAAACTCTGTTGTAATCGCCGACTTAGATCAATAAACGAGATTCCGACTAAAAGTACTGTTTTACCCCTTTTTGTGTGATTTACGGATCATAAATTGGCGCCGATTGTGGGGAACTATAGAACAGTACTTTCGGATATCGTTTGATTGAAGTTCGGCAATGGTTCTTCCAGTCGATACCACCACAGCCCTCGTCGACGGCTCAGAAACCGACGACGAACAACCGAAACGAGATCGGGAGGACCACGTGGAAACTCAACAACCTCCGCAGGTTCGAAAACGTGTCAACATGATCATGGGTGCGTTGGAAACATACAGTAAGGAAGCAGTGGCCGCAAAACAGTCACATCAGACTACACCCTGCGGAACGCCGATCACCTTCTCTGAGGCCGACACGGAAGGACTTCATATGCCGCATAACGACCCGTTAGTCGTCGAGACACTCATCGGTGATGTCGTAGTCGGGCGAATTTTGATCGACACTGGGAGCTCGGTTAACGTGATTTTCAAGGATACGCTAAAAAATATGGATTTTCCCGACAACCAAATCAGACCGAACATCGAACCACTCATCGGATTCTCAAGCGAGCAAACCATGACAGCAGGAACGGTCAAAATTCCTATGTATACCGGGGGAATATGTCGAATGGTCAAGTTCTTGGTGCTAAACAAACCCGCGATCTACAACGTAATACTCGGCACGCCGTGGATATTCTCGATGAAAGCAGTCGTGTCAACGTATCATCAATGCGTCAAGTTCCCGACACCTTCCGGAATCTTCACCCTTAGAGGCGACCAGGTGATGTCCCGAACGTGTTTCATCAACGAATGCAAACTGAGGACCACTCCCCGCACCTGCGTGATCAATAAGAAGAAAAATCCAAACGATCCCGATTTACCGCGACGCGAAACGATCGTCCAAGTCAATATCGACGACTTCAATCCGGAGAGATGCGTAGGAATCGGAGCCGAGCTCCACGAGGACATCAAAGCGGATTTAATCCGACTCCTCAAAAGAAACATCTCGACCTTCGCCTGGTCGATCACAGATATGCCTGGAATCAATCCAAGGATAATAAGCCACGAGCTCAACATTGATCCCACCTTCAAACCAATCAAGCAAAAACGACGCAAGCTCGGTCCTGAGAAGGCTCGAGCCGTGAACGATGAGGTCGAAAGATTACTTAGCGCAGGATCAATTACGGAGGTTCGGTATCCCGACTGGTTGGCGAACCCAGTCGTTGTGAAAAAGAAAAACGGAAAGTGGAGGATATGCGTCGACTTTACCGACCTGAACAAAGCCTGCCCAAAGGATAGTTTCCCACTCCCACATATCGACAGACTCGTCGAAGCCACCGCCGGGAACGAACTCCTCTCGTTCATGGACGCCTTTTCAGGTTATAATCAGATACTCATGCATTCGGATGATCGTGAGAAAACTTCATTCATCACGGATCGCGGTATCTATTGCTATAAGGTGATGCCCTTCGGCCTAAAGAACGCCGGTGCAACTTATCAACGACTCGTCAATCGAATGTTCGCTAGTCAGCTCGGCAAAACGATGGAGGTTTACATCGACGACATGCTCGTCAAGTCACTGGTTGCAAAGGATCATGCCGGACATCTTAACACCTGTTTCGACATCCTAAACGATTACGGCATGAAGCTTAACCCGACCAAATGCACATTCGGTGTAACCTCCGGAGAATTCCTCGGGTATATCGTGACTCAAAGGGGAATCGAAGCCAATCCTAAACAGATCTCAGCAATTCTTGACTTACCATCTCCAACAACGAGAAGGGAGGTGCAAAGACTCACAGGACGCATCGCCGCACTCAACCGGTTTATCTCCCGGTCCACCGATAAGTGTCTCCCTTTCTACCAATTGCTGCGCGGAAACAAAAATCTTGAGTGGGATGATAAGTGCGAGGAAGCATTCAAGCAGCTCAAAGAATACTTATCAACACCACCAGTTTTGGCAAAACCCGAAGACGGCGAGACCCTCTATCTCTACATCGCGATCTCAACCTCGGCGATCAGCGGGGTCCTCGTTCGGGAAGACCGGGGCGAACAAAAACCGATCTTCTATATCAGCAAATCACTAGATGGAGCTGAAGGGCGATATCCGACTCTCGAAAAGCTGGCCCTCGCCGTTGTTGTTTCAGCTCGGAAATTGCGTCCTTATTTCCAATCACACTCAGTCACCGTGTTAACCGATCAACCACTCCGGACAATCCTACATAGCCCAAGCCAGTCCGGTCGGTTGGCTAAATGGGCTATCGAACTCAGCGAGTACGACATCGATTACAAAAGCCGGACAAGCATCAAATCACAAGTCCTCGCCGATTTCCTCATTGAACTATCTCCGGAATACGTCAACACTGATGTCATAACCGCCGAACAATGGATCCTTCACGTCGATGGGTCGTCGTCTCACCGAGGCTCTGGAATAGGCATTCGCCTCAAATCTCCAACGGGAGAAATCTTGGAGCAATCTTTCCGCCTGACGTTCAACGCGTCTAACAACGAGGCAGAATACGAAGCGCTAATTTCCGGACTACGTTTGGCCAAAGCCATCGGCGTTACACGCATTCACGCCTACTGCGACTCACAGCTCGTCGCAAGTCAGTTCAGCGGGGAGTATGACGCCAAGAATGATCGAATGGACGCATACCTCAAGCTCGTCAAACAACTCGTTGCCGAATTCGATTCGTTCGAACTTACCAAGATTCCGCGGGGTGAAAACGCTCCAGCCGACGCACTCGCTGCCTTGGCTTCGAGCTCCGACCCTCACCTCAAACGAACGATCCCGGTGGAAAGTATATCAGAACCTAGTATCGGAAGCACAGAACAATGCATCGTCACGACTCGTAGACGGGATTACGAGGAAAATCCTGCGACTGAACCTGTCTTACGTCGACAGAGACGGACTCCAACCATCGAGCCCGATCCAGACACCGAGCCCGAACACTCTAGTACCGCCGAAGGCAACAACGACACGCTGCAAGTCGACGAATCGGCCCGATCAGACGATGAAACGGAGGAACAGACGGACGGACTTCACGAGCCAATAGACCTCGAACAGTCCGACGAGCAGACTCCCGCCAATTGGACACTGGAGATAAAAATGTACATCATCGATGGCAAAATTCCGGCCGACAGATGGGCCGCTCGACGACTCAAAATGCGAGCCGCTCGCTACATACTTATCAAGGACGGACTGTTTCGTTGGAGCGCAGCAGGAATCCTCCTCAAATGCATCTCAGGCGATGAAATTCAGGAAGTCATGAAAAAAATACACGGAGGCGATGGCGGCAATCACTCCGGCGGCCGATCTCTAGCCCTGAAAATCAAGAGAGCAAGCTATTATTGGCCAAGTATGCAAGCAGACTGCGAGAGGTTCGTCGCGAAATGCGACAAATGCCAAAGGCATGGCCCAATGATACATCTTCCTACCGAGCTGCTAACCACTTCGACAGCTCCGTATCCATTCATGCGATGGGGGATGGACATCATCGGTCCTTTCAGACGATCCACTACGCAGAAAAAGTTCATCCTCGTCATGACGGATTACTTTACCAAATGGGTAGAAGCCGAGGCATATCCCGTCATCCTCGCCTCTGACGTTCAGAAATTCGTCTGGAAATTCATTATCTGCCGACACGGAATTCCGTACGAGATTATCACCGATAACGGTCCCCAATTCATATCAACACTATTCAACGACTTCTGCGCTAAGTGGAAAATTCGACTAAGTTTTTCCACACCAAGATACCCGCCGAGCAACGGTCAGGCCGAAGCAACAAACAAAACAATCATAGCCGGCCTCAAGAAACGATTGGATACTCATAAAGGGACATGGTCAGATAAACTCGACGGAGTCTTATGGTCATACCGAACTACCCCAAGATCGTCAACGGGGCAATCCCCCTTCTACATGGCCTATGGCGTGGAAGCCCTATGCCCCGCCGAACTCACTATCCCGACTATCCGTCGGACGATGCTCGTACAAAATCCTGATCTTAACGACGAATTCATGCCCGACAACCTCGACAATCTCGAGGAACAACGCGATCAAGCCTTACTTCGGATTCAGAATTATCAGAACTTGGCAGCACGCTACTACAACAAAAAGGTCCGCGGACGTCATTTCACCGATGGCGACCTTGTTCTGAGAAAAGTCTTCGAGGGCACCGAAGAGAAGAATGCCGGCAAGCTCGGCACGAACTGGGAAGGACCTTATCAGATCATGCGGGTGGTCAAACCAGGCGTTTACGAGCTCATAAAGCTAAACGGAACCCCCATTCCCCGTTCATGGAATTCGATGAACCTCAAACGCTACTACATCTAGTCCAGATTTCGAGCCCACAAAAAAAAAAAAAAAAAAAAAAAAAAAAAAAAAAAAAGATCACCGAGCTACTACACATACGCTCGATTCTAATATGTAATATGAACTACGAATGGCTTGATCCTTCTTTCGAAGGTACGTAGGCAGCCCTCACAAGGCGCAGCTATAACATTAATAAAATTTTACCAAGGCATTCTACCGAACTCCAATAGTTCGTACCTTCAAAGCCAAACTTTATGTTTGCCGAACTCCAAAAGTTCGTATTTTCTAAAGCCAAACTTTATGTTTGCCGAACTCCAACAGTTCGTATTTTCTAAGCCAAACTTTATGTTTGCCGAACTCCAACAGTTCGTATTTTCTAAGTCAAACTTTTTGTTTGCCGAACTCCAACAGTTCGTATTTTCTAAGTCAAACTTTTTGTTTGCCGAACTCCAACAGTTCGTATTTTCTAAGTCAAACTTTTAGTTTGCCGAACTCCAACAGTTCGTATTTTCTAAGTCAAACTTTTAGTTTGCCGAACTCCAACAGTTCGTATTTTCTAAGTCAAACTTTCAGTTTGCCGAACTCCAACAGTTCGTATCTTCTAAGTCAAACTTTTAGTTTGCCGAACTTCAACAGTTCGCATTTTCAACCACCAACGGTTACATATCAACGTCCTGGCCAGACGATCTGATAAAGCCGAGCTTAGCTCGCACGTATCCTCATGGTGCAATGGATAATACACTTTCCACATTCAAAGCCGAGATCAGTCTCGAACCAAATTCTCAGATTATCCGAGCTAAATAAGCCAAGTCCGTCTCGCACACTCGGATTCAATGTAAGAAACCTAGAGCATATTAAGATGGGCTGTTCACGTACTCTTAAACTAAACTCTAGGGTCAAGCCGAACGTCCTTCCTCGCAAATCTAAGCCGACTTCTCAACAGTCGCAAGACTAGTAAGCCGATTTCTCAACAGTCGCAAAAACAAGTAAGCCGATTTCTCAACAATCGCAAAAGCAGTAAGCCGATCTACGATAGGGATTGCCGACCTCGAACAGGTTCAGTCGAATTTATCCTCTTCACCCGGCTAAGACCGTACAGTTTATGGCACCACTGTGTACGATAAATTCGAGAGGTTCGTATTATGTACGACTTCAAATATATCAGAACTCGGCATAAAAATAACTTGAGAAATAACAAAGCATAAACACTCAAAATAAAAAGATCGATAAAAATCAGATTCATTCAAAAGCCCCTCGGGCAAAACCACAAAACGGATACCGGACTTTAAAAACCCTCCGGTCCAAGAGGTCTAGTTATAAGCCCATTCGGGCAAAAGAAAACTAAACATATTACATGAAGTAGGAAAAAGGCCTAAACACCTTGCCTCCGCATCGCTTCAGCTTGGTCCGCCGACATCGAAGCTCGGTTAGTACCGAACTCATCAAGCCCTGGCGGGACTTCATTACCCATCGAGGGTGAAATTCCCGGGTGAACCGGATCAGTAAAGGGCGAGACGACTAGATCCGCGTCTTCCAGCTCACGGAGGTCGATCGCCTCGTACTCTGCCGACTTCTCAGCCTTCAGCTTCTCAAGCTTTTCAATACGAGACGGCGGGACGACGATACCGTGCTTCGTCTTCAGACTCTGGCAGAAGCTGAGGATCCCATGGATCTGATTAACGGCCAGGAATGGTTTTCTTGCCTGATCAACCGCCGCCAGATGGTCCTTAACCTTTTGAAGACGAACCTGGCATTTTTCAGTTGCCGCTTTCCTCTTCAAGATTTGATAAGTGCGGCCAGCCCGCAACCTTGAAGTCTCCGTGAATAGCTTGTCGCAAGGGCATCCTTTTCCAACTCCAGCTCGGCATTGGATCTCTTCAGCACGGCTAGTTCGCGGGTCAGCTCGGCTACTGCACGATCGCCGGCTTCCACTCTATCCTCAGAGACTCGGAGCTCTTTGCGGAGTTCCACGGCTTGGACGCTCGCTTCGAAAGCCTTACGGCGCGAAGCTCCGAGCTCACGATCGTATGACCCGACGATCTCATTCGTCTGGGCAATCATCTGTCAAAAACAGCGAACGTCAGAAAGAAGAATTGAGAGAAAAAAGAGACGAACTTGAAAAAGGCATTTACCTCGGCAGTAGTTTGGGCCAATTTCTTGAACTCATCGGACTTATACAGACGATCGACCGAAGGGAGGAATTCCGGGCCGAAGCTAACCTGCCGATACGTCCCAGCGAAATCCAATGACTCGACCTCCGGTGCTGAAGCCCGATGCTTCTTCGAGACAGGAGAATCGTCCGACAGGACCACCGTCTCCTCTTCGGCTCGTTGGGGTTCAGAACCCCCATCATCACCTCCAACATTGTGGGGGCCGGTATTCCCTTCGTCGCCTTCAGCAGGCATAGTGCCGACCCCAGCTGTGTGATCAGCCTCTTGCCGGGCTCCTTTTTTAGTCTTCCTTCTCCTCTTCTTTTCGGCGGGAGGAGAGGTGTGCCCTTCAGCAGGAACTTGCTCCCCAGCAGGAACATCGTCCCCAACGATGCCTTCATCGACAATTACCGGTTCGACTTCAGGCGGAGGAGGAATTTCAGAATTCATCTCCCGCTCGTCACCGTCAAGTTCGGCAGATAGATCGGGAATGTCATTGAACTTCATCTTCCGACGACGAGACGGTTTTGCTGGAAAAAGAAAGAACACGGATAAAGGAGACTGCCGAACTGAGAAGAAAAACCTACCGAAATTTACCTCTAAGAGCTCTTTTCGCTTTCAAGTCAAGCTTCTCTTGGAAGGCTTCAGGCCACCGAACTTTTCCAGCCGCACTCAGCTGCTTAGCGTGAGCAAAAGTGAATCCTGGCGTGGTGATAAGGAAGCCTGGAGAATGACGAGCTGAAAACAGAAAAGAAAAATATAATTTAGGCAAAATAAGGCACTAAGGTGAAATCAAGAACAAGTATCTACCAATAGGAGTCCTCCACTGAGTTCGGTAACTCCCTCCCGAGCACTCGACGGAAGATTCGTCGATCTTCACGAAGAAATACCGGGCGTTCCAATTATTAACCTTGCTCGGTTTGTTCCCGGTAACAAGATCGGCTTCAGGCTTTGCGTTTGCCGATAAAAACCAAGGCTTCGCCTTCGATAAATTCACCCGGAATAGTCTTTCAAAAATCTTCGCCGTGATAGGGATATCGCACTCCTCCCCCAAAGAAAGAAGACCCATAAGATTAATCACCGTGGTCGGCATCAACTGAGAGATTGCAACGTGCCGCCTCTTACAGTATTTATAAACGAGTTCCGGGATGGGGAACCGAAGCCCGCAACTTCTAAAATGCTCCTCATAAACGCATATATAACCAGCAGGTGCGTCCCACGGGCGGTCGTTAGCTTTCGGGACTTTGAAGAGCAAGTCGTTTGGCGCACCGCACTTCTCCAACGTAACTTGGATGGTCTCTGCAGTCGATCGAGACGATCCGATACTTGCGGGTTTCTCAATAACCCGCCTAGTAGCCGATATGGGATCATCACCCCCTATATCTGGCCGAACAGTCGGAGAGAAAGCTTGATTATCGAGACCAGCTGCATCCTCGTCCTCTGCAAGCCGAGCAGCAAATTCGGCATCTGCCCGAACTTGATCGAAAGATGCACCACCTCCCTCTTCAGGAAGATCTTCATCGAGGAGATGCGGAACTTCGATCGTAACCCTTGAGCTGCTCGGTCCGGCCGCAGCGCGCTGAGAGTTGCGCCTAAACATCTCCCGCTCTACGTCACCCAGACCGTCCGAGTTTGAATCAGAACTGTTGATAAATAACTCAAGATCGGGAGACTCAAGTGGAGAAGCTCGGTCTTTAACAGAAGGAGAAGAAGTCCTTGAAACCATCTCGATCGAAAGAAAGAACTGATGAAGAACAACTTGAATGCTAACGAAGAACAGCTTGAAGATCGCCCAGAAAGTTCGAAGATCTTCAAACAGATCGGAAGAATCACGGCGGAGAAATGATCGGAGAACGGAAAGAAAAATAAATTCTAGAGAGAAGGGAGAGCGTTTAGAGAGAGAAAGTACCTTTTTCTTTTCGGAAGCAAAGCAGAAGTAAAAAACAGAAAGAGGGTCGAGCGGTATTTATAAGGAAAAACGCAATGATGACGACTCTTCGAGAAAAATCTGCCGAACTCGAAAGCTCCAAAATCTATTCGATCACGGGAGTTCCGATCTTCACTTTCGAAAGAAGTTCGCCGAACTCAAAATTCGCCGAACCCAAAAATCCGCCGCACTCGAAATAGAATCTGATCAGATCGTACCGATCTCAGTTTTAACCGAGCTAAAGAATACTCCCCAAAAATTCACCGAACTCATAAACTCCCTCGCCGAACTGAGGGGGGGACCAATTGTTAGAGGGGGGATTAGCACCCCCTGGTTTAACTCGGTTCGAACCGAGATCAGTTCAATCAAGACCGGTCTACGATGGTTCAGATCAAAGACAAGTCGGCCCAAAAACGTTGGGCCGAGCTCGGAATCTCGCTGAAAGCCCATCTCGGCTACCGATCTAGGCCCATCACGAGCCCAATCCGTTACAACAGATAAAATCGGAATATTTCCTCTTTCCCGCCGATCTCGGAAATGGAAATATTCCTTGCGAACAGACCGCCGAAGAATAAGGAATATATCCTTATCTCGGAGGGGAATCCGGAATATTTCCATTCCCTAATCAAGCAAGGAAAAGGGAATATTCACATTTAGAGCCGCCTCAAGACAATATAAATAGAGGAGAAGGTTCATTCATCAAGACAGAGACAACTTCCGCAAAGACAAAGAATATAAGAGAGCTCGTTACCGATCTCGAATCTTTTTGTCTTGACCTTCTTACTTAAACTCTGTTGTAATCGCCGACTTAGATCAATAAACGAGATTCCGACTAAAAGTACTGTTTTACCCCTTTTTGTGTGATTTACGGATCAACACGGGGGTCCAAGGCTCACAGCTGCGAAAAAGACACTCCTGGCCGAGGGTCGAGGCTCTCCAGCCGCGGTGAAACCACCTTTGGCCGTGGGTCTAGCCCACGCACACGCGGCCAGCCAGATTCGGCCCAAAATCAGCTCGTTCGAAGCCCGCTTCAAGCCCACTTCGTTTTCGCTTCAAAGAAACCCTAAGGTTGACCAAAGCAAGAGTTGAAGACCTATAAATACATGTTTTACAGACCCTATTTTGTGTTACACATTGTGCCTCTCTTTATTTTACTTTTTGCATTACTTTTCTTAAGCTTTTTTTGTTATTTACTTTCGAGATTGGTGAAGAGATTTTCTCCGGACTTCGTTCTTAAAATAGAGAAACAACTTCACCAACCTCCTATTCTTAATTTAATTATGATTTTGCTTTCTTTAATCGTGTCTGAGTAGTTCTCTTGTTGGGCAAAGTGATCTCAAGGGACTCTCATGGATCGATTCATCATTAGGTTTTAGATTAGGGTTCTTCGTTCTATCCTTATTTTTAATGCATGTTTGCTTGATTAGCTACCTTGCAACTGATCTTAGATATTTTAAGAGCTACGAAAGTACATGATCTATATGTTTGACCTAGGGTAGACGAGCAAAACCGTCACAAGATACAAAAGTATACTTGTGGAGAGGTTGTAAGCGTTAATGACCTTTGCGTATCATCATAACATTTTACGCGACCGTAGATGAAAGCTACCGGTCGAGTACTAAAGTTATCGGTGTGTAGGATTTACGAAAGTAGGCTACACACAGTGTCCGTGTTCTAAGTTCAAGAACCAAAAGACGACAAATGTCTCATTAAAAAACCCTAGCAATATTCCTATGATTTTCGACCATGATCCTTAGAGAATTCTCGATTGCCCAACGCTTAGTTTATTTATTTACAGCCTCGCCTTTAATTTTTCACTTGCTTACTTGCTTTCTTATTTACTTGCTTAGATTAGTTTAAATTCTAATATTGCTTTGCTTACTAGTTTATTTACTTGCTCACTTTCTTATTCTCTCGCTTAATTTAGTTTAAATTTCTAGCACTCGTTTCGTGACACACCATAAACTTTATTTTCGTTTTAGACTTCCTTACTAACTTTATTTCTAAGGTCTCGCAGAACAACTTTCCCTCCATGTGGATCGATACCTTAAGTACTATAGCACACATCTGTGCACTTGCAGAATTTTAGGCTTACAAATTTAAAACCTGAAGTTTCAGAAACAATCCGAGCACATCATTTATCCTTGCCCCAATTAATCTCGAGCTTAGAATCGACCACACCGTGAATGAAAACGGACAAGCAAAAAAGAGATGATTTCTTGTCTCATTAGATTCACCACATAACACACATGGCTGGATTATTCCCCACTGACGACGACGATCCCCTGTTGTGAGTTTGTCGTGAAACGTGTGCCAAGTAATGAAAGAGTGGCACGGTATTTCTTAACTAAACCATACCATCTTCCACCAATCCACTTGCTTTCTATGAGTGCGGATCTAGTCCTAAGTTTTTGTTGAAGATAATTCTCTTTTGAACACATTAGTATCATGTTTCCAGAGACATAAGTCCTTATCCGTTGTAAGACTCGAAACCAGAGCCATTCATATTTGATGGAGAATCTCTTGGACATGAAGTCCTCGACTGCGACGAATACGCCACCCACTATCGTTGCTCACCTCTGAAACTCTTGTTGTGTGATTAATTCCAAAAATTATAGTACCAACTTCTCCCGTAATAGCTAAGAGTGGACCGATAGGAAGCCAATTGTCAAACCAGAAGTGTGTAGATGCACCATCACAAACCTCTGATATGATAAAAGTAGCTGATAATGGTCGCATTTTTAGAATCTTATGCCATATCCAAGAGCCTTTGGTCGTTTTCTGATATGTCCCAAAATGAGGATTGTCGAAGAAGATATTCGCGGTCCGATCAACCCAAAGAGATTCAGAGTTCTCAAATAATCGCCATATAAGTTTAAGAGAGAAGACACGGGCTTGATCATACAATCTTCGAATGTCGAGGTCACCTTCTTTCTTAGGAACACAAACATCTTCCCAATCTACTTTAGCTTTGGTGGTAACATGAGGGGAACCGGACCAGAGAAATGCAGCACACATACCTTCAACTATAGCATAACATCACTTTGGGAGTTTGAAAGATGAACTCCAAAAATTTGTAATTATATTGATAACCGAGAGGATGAGTTGAAGTCTCACGGAGAACGATAATGTCAATCAATGGCTCGTAATCCAAATTTTTATGCTATTTGTAGTGAGAGGAAGCCCCAAGTAACAGATAAGAAGTTTCTTAATCGGAATGGAAAGTTCTTGTGCTATCGACATAAGACTATTTTGTATACTTCCAACTATAAAGAGTGAAGATTTTGTTCCATTTATAGCCTAACCGAACTCCTTTTCGAAATCTTGTACCACGTCTAAAGTGCCTCACATAGAAGATTCAGATCCAACCATAAATACCATCATGTCGCCCGCAAAGCTAAGATGGGTAAGGCTGACCTTACTACACATGAGATGGTAGCCAATTTTCCCTCATTCGCAGCGTTGTTCAACCGGTGAGATAAGACGTTTATAGCAATGAAAAATAGATATGGTGATAGGGAGCAACCTTGATGGAGAACCCGAGAACTGGTGAAAAATCCTTTGAGCTCTCCATTGACACATACCGAGAAGGAAGTTGACGAGATAAAGTTGTGGATCCAATTGATGAATAGCTCTGGAAGTTTCATTGCTCGTAATACTTTAATGATAAAGTCTCATCGGAATGTATCGAAACACTTTGTGATGTCTAATTTGAGAGCACAACGAGAGGATATGGAGACTGATGCGGTCATCTTACAAAGCATCGACCATGGTGCTAGCCACAACCACCAAAGGCGACCTGAGAAGACCCATGAGCCTTGTCCATGCCAAATGAAGTCCAAGAACAACTAGTTAATCCAAACGACCACTTGGAACACATTATTATCTCAACTACAGAACGTCTCGAAGTGGAATACCCCCAATCGGAGTTCAAACAAAGGAGTTATTCAATTTACAATTGGGTGATCCCCAACTTACCCGATTTAGACATACACACATTAATTGGAGAATTCCGACCCAACCAAGAGGAATTAAGCTACAAACCAAATTGGTCTGGAATCTTGATCCATCATAGACATACGGCGAATTGGGTTCATGCCAATACCAGTTTTGATTGGGAAGTTATTCACTTTACAAGTTGGCGGACCTATTTCAGACCTAATTACGCATATATGCCAAATACTGTGTTACACAGCCCATATCAGCCACGATCTCGACCCAAAACCACTTAGAGAATATTATTGGACCTCTCCTGGATCCAACAAGCTCAATATCCGAAGAAATACCCTTTGGATCCTCAAGGTATACCCATTTTTCAAAATGGGTTGACTTGGTTCCGTTTAAGGCAACTTCCAAATTCGACGGTTTCTACACTTTGCAAATATATCTATGGCGACCAGGAGACTATCTACTTCATCTAGAGGCTTTTGAGGATGTCTTAATATACACCAGCACCCAAGGGATCATGCATATCTTCTTGTGCTCGCAATTTCCTTATATAACGTCCCGAGCATTTACACTTGATCTCCAACGGCTACTTTCTGATCATGTGAAACTCCAAGAGGCTTCTAGAAGACCAAGCAGTCACGGTTATATCAAGAGATTATCAAGATACAAGGCGTTCTCAAAGTTCCCTTATTTGGCCAAGACAATTACTCCCAACGGCCATATTCCATCCAAGAAGTCTTTTCTTTTAATTTAAACATTTTCTTTCTTATTTTGATGTTTTAGTCCGTTAGAGAGTTCTAGAGGTCAAGCCTATAAAGCTCAAGTCCTTTGTACCATTTTACACACCTTTTTATCAATCAAAAACAGAACTATTTAGTTTACTCTCTCTTGAAGTTCTTTGCTTCATTCCTTTTGTTTTCTCTACTTAGGTGGATTCCTAGGCTAGAAAGCAAGTTGAATTTCTGTCTTTTGTGTGGATTCACTAAGGCTTAGGTTCTTGTCTTATCTCAAAAGATTTCTGGAGTGGCGATCTTTATCCCATCAAGTTTGTCAACTCTCTACAGCCTTGTGATTGAAGAATTGGTGGATTATGTGCCTATATCAGAGTCGTTGTGGTAATCTCTTACAAGTTTGGTAGCCAATAAGACATTTTCAAGTAGAAGACGATCCTTTATAAACGTACTTGGGTTGGGAAACATCGTTTCATGCAGCATCGTTTTGAGTATATTGGCTAGAATTTTAGATATTATCTTGTACATCATGTTGCAACAATCTATATATAGGACAAAAATCTCTCATCTTGTCGGCATTCGTTCTCTTCAGAATAGAGCGAGGATAGTAGTATTGACTCCATTAGGCATTATAGCATTAGAGAAGTAGGATTGCACATCCACAACAAAGTTTTTTCCAACGATTGGCCAAGCATCAACAAATAATTATTTGGTGTACCCATCAGAACCCGACGCTTTGTTGGATGGCATAGAATGAAGAACCGCCTTGATCTCTTCATGTGTAACCAGCTGAGTCAGAATGTCGGCCATAATGTTAGAGCAACGATAGGAGATCAGCTCTGAGAAATTTGTAGGGATGAAATCCGAGGTCGAAAAACAAAATTATGTTTGTTAACTATAGTGTAAATGTGTGTTAATTAGTCAAAAAAAAAAATTGTGCTGGGTTGATTTTAGACTTTATAGATTATGTTTAATCAGGTTATGTACACGTTTATTACTCGATCGAAATCTACAACGAGATGAGCTCCAATTCAGATAAAGTTAGTGTGAAATTTATCCAAAAAAGGTATATCAAAAATGCAGAGTTTCATCAATTGTGAGTGAGGAAGAGATGTTTGAAAGTAGACATCAAACACACAAAAATAATCGCATACGTAATTTTAAACACCGTGCTATATATATATAAAAGGTTAGTTTGTTCTATTGTTCTTATTAGTGTATGTAATGTATATATCCCCTATATATTAACTACATGATTCTCGTTTATATTATAAATTAAGTTATTGATTTAAATAGGTAGATGACGTAAATAGGTCAGTAGTTGTCACACATCTGCTGTCATCTTATCTGTGTCGAGTTCGATTCCAGCTACCCTCCATGTGTGGGGATATTTGGCTATTGGCTGTTGTGACCCAAAATGATGAAAAAAAATAGATAGATGACGCTGATAATCAAATAGACCTTAAGGAATTTAAAATCCATAGATTTAAAATGTGTGGTTCATAGATGCAAAACCAAACTCCACTAGTAAAAAACATTAATAATTTATTTGTAATGTGCTTTTGCATCATGTGTATTGTTGTAATACATATACCACGTTGGGTTTGATTGATATACACTTTACAACAACACTAAAGAGCTTGTAGCCTTGTACTACCAATCAACTATGGTGTATGAAGATGTCGGCAAAAAAAAAGGTGGGAAAGATATTGGGCCAAAATATACAAAAATTCGTAACAAATTTGTTGCTATTTTATATAATTATTGTAATTTTAGCTTACACTAAATAAGAGAAACTAAGTTGGAACGTATTTTGTTTATTGAAAACCGACGAATAGGCCATTATTATTTACTAATATATTTGTTTTCCATTTTAAGACGTTTTAAAAGTGTACTATTGGGTATCCAGTCGCTGATTTCTTTAAGTCGAAGCTAGGGATCAACGCTGGCTACCCTTAGTGTTGAAAAGGCCCCTCGGCATGCTTTTCCCGCAAACCCACCACAAGTTATTTATTTGAACCAATTACGCCTAAGAGTCCAAGTAACATCAACACTTGGGTTTCCATTTTAAGAGTTGTTTTAATTTGTAAATTTCAAGAGCGATCAAAACCGGTGATGAATAAAAAGTAACATCAACAATGTTTTGCTTCCACCTAAAAAGATACGATGCCGTTTATAATTATGCATGATTAGCTGTCTTGTCTCCGGAGTGGAGTATGAGCTAAATAGCTAATGATTAAAAGTTGTTACGTAGGATGATTCATGATACTAGATTCCTACGTACTGGTCACTCACCTTCGACAACGTCCATTGAAAATTAATCTTAAGCTTGTCCGGCCAAAAATAACATTATCTGTAATTAACAACATGCTCAAGCTGTTCATCTAATCATTGGACGGTGAGATGATAATATTGATGTCTTCATGGCAATGAATGAATCTTATACCAGATCTATATTGAAATTATCTAAATCCTGACATGAAAGAATTTTCATTGCCCTCTCTTTTTTTGGGTTAAACTATGAAAACAAAAGCTTACAAAACTTAACAATGTTGTAATTTGTTGAAAACGCTTGTTGCGATTATAGTTAGAAATTTTTTTATGTATTTTTAATATTGGTATTTTCATGACAATTATATGTTGGAGATATGTCACACCTTTTTAAGCATACAATCAGAATTCGACATGAATTGATAATCTATTTATCTTTTAAATTGTGTATATTGACCCAATATACACATATTATAAACACAGAATTTTGTGTAATAACAAAACAAAAGGATTACTAGTTACTATGTAGTGATTTTGAAAATTTCTTATTTCTCTTTATAGTATTAAGAAAAATAAAGTGAAATTGCATAGTGAAAGGAAAACGATAATTAGAAAATTAAATGAAAATAGTGAATAGTAATTATTTAGTGGAAGTAAGAGGACTAAAATGAAAATTTATAAAATTTTAAAGACTTTAAATATATAAATACGAAATACATTGTAGCTAGTAAAATATTCAAATTCTAAATTTATATCATTATAATAAAATTAATTAAAATACATTTGTTCTTAAATAGAATTTTATTTATAACCAAAATAAAATCGCAAACAAGACGAAGAAGAAAAACGCGTAGCAGGGCCAAGTTTGTACCTTAACATCAGAAGAGAAATTGGTGACCTGTTTCTCATAACCAGCTTTCTTAAGATGAAAATTCATCCATTTAAGCAAAAGTTTTTCAGGAGCTAGTCCCATAAGCTCCTCCACATCCTGCAAAAACCATTAATGAAGCTGTTAAGTATAGTTTCAGCCTCGAATTACACATTTTTAAACTTGTAGAAAAGGTTCAAAGCTATAGACTTTACCTGATTTTCTTCCACCAACTCAACAAGTTGTGGAGTTTTCTTGAGATTGAGATCAGCCAACAATTGGATCTTATTGTTATCTCCAACAAAAAAGAACATTAGTAACCATGTCTCATCATCTTATGCTAAAGTAATGTAAAGTGACTACCTTTATAATCTGAAAGATCAATCCAAGTACGAGATGTGGCTAGAAAAACCAGGAGTAAGAATTAGAAAACAGAATATGAAACAGAGAGAAAAAAAAAGGAAGAATCTTTCATCTACTGATCAGTACTCACTCTTCCTTCAGCAATGTCCTGAGCTCCAATGTTGACGACGGTGCAGCCAATGGCCTTTGCAGAATTGAGACAGAGTGAAAGGTTCTCAGTTCTCTCCCATGGATTAAGCTCTATCTTTGTGTTGATCGCTCTTTCATCTATCGTCCCAGGTGCAACTACGTTTATAAGCTTACTGTGCAAACCAAAGGAACAAGAATTAGAACCACAAAATACTACTCAAAATGTTTATATTAGAAATAGTTTGTTTATGAAGATATGTGTACCACAAAAGAACACCATCTTTAACAAGATCAAACAGAGCATCAGTAGCAGGATTGATAGGAAGATAGCTTTTCAAGAGAGGATCTTCTCTCAAATAGTTATTGATATGGGACACATATGAAGCTTTCTCGGATTCATTGATTGCATGGTGAAACGTTGTAGTACTTGTCTTGAGAAACGATGAAGCGCCTTTTGTTCCTCCTCCTTCTCCTCGGGATTGCACACTTAAAAAGGCCTGTCACAAATCGTATTACCCACATTTTAAATCATTTTGTTATATAGGATCCCACATCGGAAGTTATAGAGACTTAATAGTGATAAATAACGGACATGGTCCAATCCATTCATTGCCAGTTGGTTTTAAGTTAAAAATTCACGAAACTTAACACATTTTAAGGCATTTAGAGATCATTATCAAACTCACCCGGAGAAAAGTTTCGAACTCAACTTCCTCATTGAGATTGGGGTACGACTCATCCAATATAGTTTTGATCTCATTTTCCTCAAATGTGCCATTGAAATCTTTTAACTTAGCTAACACTTGAGGTAAATGTTTCACAGTGACACGGCCAGATGGAGTTTTTGTCGAAACAAACTAAGAAAAAATAGAATTTGAATGGTTCAATTTGTTGAATGCTACAAAGTGTGAATTGATGTGTGATGAAAGGAAGAGAGACACAGACCTTGGATTTAAGATTGCGTAGCTCCACTTGTGTAAACTGGCTTTGTAGCCATGGATCTGAGACAAGAACACCAACGTAACTAGACATCTCTTCTTTCACAATTCAATTAAAACAATAGAATATCATGGACCTTAATTCAAGAATGATTCTTGCTCAAATTCTGCTTATCCTTTCTTATTATATTTCTTCTTGTTGCTACTTCAACAATGATATCTGCTTAGAATGAAACCAAACAGAGGCGGGAGAGAGAGATAATGCTTTTTGTTTAGTATTTTGGTTATCTTAATTTAATTTCTTTTTATCTGAAATCGTAATTTTAAGTGTGTAGATTTGCACCATTGAGTTAAAAAAAAAGTGTGTAGATTTGCATCTGGCTATTTTTAGGGAAAGAAATTATTACATTAGTGATTCTAGTGGATTTTATAGAAACATAATTGAATATCTGCAGGATTTAATGATTTATTTATTTTATCCAAATATTGCTTATTTCTATTATTTTTTCTAATTTCTATATATTTGAATAGAATTTTATAAATATTAAAGGGAATTTCATAAATACCAATTGTTATGTTTTTTTCCAAAAATTACCACAAAAATCCAACATTGCCACAAACTTGTGTTTAATGTTTAGACACTTTCCTTCTTAAATCACTTAAAAACTTTTTTTTTTGTCATCATTTTGGGCCACATTTGGCCGGCCCAATAGCCAAATACCCCCCACACATAGAGGACATGTGGAGTCGAACTCGACACCGGTAAAATGGCAGCAGAGCTGTGGCAACCACTGACCCATTTACTCCTTCTTACTTAAAAACTCTTCTTAGAACAGAAGTTTTTGGTAATATTGGAATAAGTTTTTTTTTTTTTTGGTGAAAGCCAAACTTAAAAAAGAAGAAGGTAATTTAGAAAATTTCTCAATCTTATTGGTTTGTTTGTTTGTCAATCTCAATCTTCGTTATCATGCAATATATAATTTGGTTAAAAAACATTATATACATATATATTTGTTATGAATAAATTATATGGATGTCCATTATAAGTTCAATATTCTAGAAAATTTGAGAATATTCTAGATGGCTCGAAAATATTCTAGATTTACTTATTCTCCAAGTTTTACTTATTCTTCAAGTTCTACTTGTTCTCCAAGTATTTGCAATCCTATATATACCTCTCTATATTCATGGAATAAGCCACACAATAATTTTTTCTCTCTCTTATATTCACAACACGTTATCAGCACGATAGTCTCTCGATCTGTTATCACATCAAAAATGTTAGATTTAATTTAGGTTTATGTTTATGTATTATTCTGAGATGATAAGCTATACATTTCCCGAACTAATCGTTATGGTATGCTATGCCTTTACGATCATGATCATATGGTAGTATCTGTCTCTTCATTTCATATTTATAAAGAGGATGGTTATCGATGTGACTATGTTTATCTAGAATAATGATTATCGATGGTTTGATTTTTTTGTCATAATCCGGTTTTGAACAATGTTTATTATCGACTCATGGTTCGTCATAATGGATTCACGCTTATCATCTATCCTAAATTAAAATAATACTTATCGATACTATGGAATCACTATGACACATCTCTCATATTATTGACATATCTCACATCTTAGTGATCATTCCTATTGTTGATTTAATTATGCATAATTATATGGAACATGACAATTCAATTATATTATTATATAAGTTCCTTTCTGCATATGGACCCTTTTTTAACATCTTCTTAATTAAACTAGAACTTAACGTTTTACAATAAATATAAAGCAGATGAGAAATCACAAAGCGATTTCTTGGCGAGGGTATCAGCCCTTACATAATCTACGCGAGAGAAAAACGAAGACGAAATAGAGCTACTGATATATCATGGTTTTTACCCTATTTAGGCCATGAAATAAGTAATTTTTATAGTCTTTCTAGTGTTTTGTAGTCTTTTAGAGTCTTTTACAGGTTATAGTACGTTTGGAGCATAATTAGAATTATTGGAGCTTTCTGGAGCGGTTTGGAGCAAAAGCTGAAGTCGTGTTGCTGAGTACCTGATTTCACGACAAGCATCGATCGATACCCATCGCAGCATGACAAGACACGCGACTTTTCCAAGAGTTGAAGAATTGCAGATTTGCCCCATAAGTCTTTAATAATTACAAGAAACCCCAATCCGTGTTTTAGGTTATTTATAGGGATTTTACAGCCACTTTGTAAGCTATGCTTTATTTTGTATGCTTTATTTTACTTTGGTTTGAGAGAGAAAAGTCTGAATCTCCCTTCGTCCGAGATCAGATCTCAAAACCTCTTGTTACTCTTTCTATTTTATTGATGATTTATTCAGTTATGTTGATTGTTTCATTCTCCATGTATGAGTAAATCCACTTTAGGTTCAGGGTTCTCATAAGGGGTTTCTCTGAATGCTAGGTTGATTGGTTAATTAGGATTCACCATCTGAATTAGTTCTTCGCCTTAGGTTATGTTCAAAGCTAATTCTAGGTTGACGAATCTGGAACTTAGATCTTAGGATAATTGATTAGGCACGACAATGCGATTAATTACCTGATAGAACCTTAGGTGAGCAAATTGATTATCCGCAAAGAGATTTGATTTAATTGATTTGTGAACATATCAAACCTGATATTAAAGCTGATTTAGACTTTAGGATTCGCAAAGAGATTTGGAATTCTTAGGATTTAGATTTAGATAATTCTCGCAACGACAGTTGGTTAATTATACCTTAGTGATTTGATTTCAAGAAATGCGCTAAATCTGAATACTGTTAGTTAGTTTATCTGCATTCATTGATTTCCTGAGAAATACCCTGAGCCTATCTTTCTCCAATTGATCGACAACTCTTTTAATTTCAGCACTGTTTTCAATTACATCTCTTGGCTTAGCTTAATTCGATACTATACAATCTATTGTGCATCTCTGTGAGTCCTTGTGTTCGACCCCTAGCTATACTACGACAACTGGTTTAGTATATGAATATGGTATTAATTTGAGCATATCAAATTTGGCGTCGTTGCCAGGGACTCAATTTGCCATTAGATTTTAGTCTGAGAATTTCGACTAAGTTCGTCGGTATCGATCGATACTCTCTAGTATCGGTCGATACTCGTCGTCTTCTTTTGTTGATATTGATCGACACCACTTGGTATCGATCGATACTCAACGTATTTTTTTGGTTACTTACGTGCCTTGTCTAGTGTTTTGTTTTCAGGTGTATGCCTGTTCGTGAAACCAGAAGCAACAAGAGCACTCAGCTAGTTGAACTGTCACTGGAACAGCTAGCACTTGTGGAACGCACAAACAGAAAGACAAAGCAAACATCAGGGATGAAAAACCCAGTGGTTTTAAGAGCTGATGAAGCTGGAGTCTTGAGAGACCAAGAGGGTCAAGTGTGCAATGAGAGAGGGCAGCGACTTGATGAAGCTGGAAACTTCGTTGTCCCTGCTGCTGTTATTGAGATTGTCGTGCCAGCTGGGCGCGCCAACGTTGGGAATGCTGCAGGTGATCGAGTTAGGACACTTGGCTTCGCATCCCAACTTTTCAGAGGAACGATTTCGAGCTGAAGTATGCGTACTATGCTCTTGTGAGTCAGAGTCCTTTCCATGGTTTATCTCATGAGCATCCCATGGATCATATCGAGAGGTTCGAGGATTTGGTCACTGGTATGAAGTACAATGGAGTGCCAAATGAGTATCTTTTCTGCAAACTTTTCCCATACTCTCTTGGTGGAGATGCTGCTTATTGGCTGAAGAAGTTGGCTCCTGGTTCGCTAACTACATGGGATGAGACGAAGAATGCATTCTTGTGCAATTTCTATGATGACGCGAGATCCGAAGAGCTCAGGAACAAAATTTCCCAGTTTTCTCAAAGTCCAACAGAGGGACTCAAGTCTGCTTGGATTCGTTTCAAATCATATCAGAGAGATTGTCCGCACCATGGGTTCAATCAGGTTCAGCTGCTGGGCATTTTCTACAGAGGGATCGATTGGAGGTACCAGATAGCTCTGGATACTGCGAGTAATGGGAACTTCAACACCAGATATCCAGATGATGCAGTCGTGCTGATTGAGAACTTGGCGTCTAGCAATAGCACCAAGAATGCTGATTTCGAGAGGAAGAAGCAGGCTGCAGGAATTGATGGATCGCAGATTGCTGCAGTTCAAGCCAAGCTGGATATTTTGATTGGGAAGTCGAAGAAGTATGTGTACTTTGCTGACGGAGTCGATAATATCGGTGGAGCTGAAGTAGAGGATTGTAACTATGTTTGTGGTTCTGGATTTCAGGGTCAGCAATTTGGGTACAACAACAACCGAAACTTCAACAACAACACTCGAAATTACGGGCACTCTTCGTACCAGCCCATCTCTCCAAAGTCCACGGATAATAAGATGGAATCCATGCTTGAGCAGATTCTTCAGGGACAGCAAAAACTGCAAGTGAATTTCAATGGGAAGTTTGACTCGCTGTACATGGATATGAATGGGAAAATCGAAGCCATCAGTCTCTCCCAGAGGAAGCTGGAAACTCAGGTTGCTCAAACAGCAGCAGCTGTAAAGAGGCAGGAAGGTGTTCTTCCAGGTAGAACTGAAAATCCAAGACCACACGTCAATGCGATCTCCTCAAGTGCAGAAAATTTCGATGAGGATCCTGAAATAGCACAAGCATCGATCGATACTCCCCAGTATCGATCGATACCAGCCCAGACGTCTGCTCGAATGGATCCACAATCATGTGTATCGATCGATACCACATTGGTGTCGGTCGATACTGAGGCGATTTCTGAGGAGACACCTGAGATTTCGACTGTGGTGCCTAAGGTAGTTGCAGAACGAGTGTATATACCCAGGATACCTTACCCTATGCCTTGTATTATGAAAAGGAAGGAATGGGAGGACGCCAGATGCAAGGCTTTGTTGGATAAATCAGTTGTGGAGCTTCCTTTTGATGATGATAAATCTGCAAGGACGATTCAAAAACAAGAGTATCGATCGATACCCTACCTGGTGTCGATCGATACCCTTCGCAGAACGAGCAAGAAATTATGAAAACACCTGAGGTAATCAAAGAAAGAGTTCGCAAGCCCAAGAAGCTGAATCCTATTCCTCAACACCTCAGAGATACTATTACTCCAAAGCAGCTGCGTGGCTTTGAGAAGAGGGTACGAAGGATACCTCATTCGTTCACTTTTGAAGAAGCTCTAGAGGACTGGCCTCTGCTGAGTCACTTCAAGGATTGCAGAGAAACTGAGAAAGAGATCAAGGCACTCTTCATTAAGGCCAGAGGTACACCTCCACTGAGACAGTTGACTAAGAGGGAAGACCCATGAATCTTCTCAGTTCCATGCTCTATCTCTAGAGTTGAATTTAAAGAGTCTCTCGTTGACTCATGAGCCTCCGTCAATTTCATGTCCATGGCAATTGCAGAGAGATTGGGAGCTGATATTCAACCTCCAAAGACATCTATCACGTTCGCGAACGATTCCACCTCTCTTCCATATGGGGCAATCGCTAATTTGATGATCACAATAGGAGACTGCCTGGTTCCTACTGATTTTCAGGTTGTAGAGATGAATGCAAAATCTTGTACGCAGTTGATTCTCGGAAGACCGTTCATGGCTACGGTTGGTGCCATTATGGACACACCCAGCAAGCACATCTCATTCTCATACATTGACAAGGACGTGTACTACAAGGCCATCCCTAGAAGAACTCCCACACGTATCTCTTGCATCGATGCTGTAATAGGAGCGACGTTGATATCATATCCTTTGGAAGAACCTCCTGACAAGCCAACTGTCACAAACGTTTCAGCTGAACCGCCCAGCATCCCCAAGGAAGTTGTCAAGAAGGCTAAGGCAACAAAGAAGAAGAAGGCCAAGGGCAAAAACGTCGAGAATCCCCATGTCACTTTAATCCCTCAGAAGAGTGATGGGAATTCGATTGAGTATAAGGTCAAGTGCAAAGGAGCCTCGAAACCATTTTCTAAGGCTAGAGTACTTCTTACTTCGGAGCTGAAGGAAAAAGGGCAAGAGTTTGTGGAGGGTTTGTTGAGCAAAACTCTGAAGATAGCAATGTCAAGCTATGGAGCCTGTATTGGTGCAAGCTCTCACTCTTATCCAGCCTGAAGGGCGTTACAGTCAAGCTATTTACGTTAAACGAGCGCTTAGTGGGAGGCAACCCACTGGTGAGTCTATATATATATAAGTATTTTCTTTTTATTTCTCGTTTTGTGTCAGGATAAACAAGGAGCAAACTCGAAATCGCCTGAGTGTCGATCGATACCCTTCAGTATCGATCGATACCCTACGCGATTGTGACAGGTTCAAGTCGATTTAAGCCTGGTATCGATCGATACCAGGCTGTGTGTCGATCGATACTCGATGTTCCAGCAAGGTAACTTCTTGTTTTTCCCAATTTTATTCTGTTATTTTGTTTTCTTTCACTGACTCTAGGCTAGATAACACTGGGGACAGTGTTGTTCAAGTCTGGGGGAGGTGTCTGCTGACATTGTTTTTGTTTTTTTAGATTCAGTTGTTTTATCAAGTCAAAATCGTTTTATTGAGTCAAAACTTGTTGGAGATGATGATCATGTGCTTGAATTGTTGCTTTGATTTGGTTTTTGAGTGACCAGTGTTGCAGGATCAGTTCTAGATCGACTAATGAAAAATACAAGGACTGACCAGTTGACTAGAAAATATCCATGTCTCCAGCAGAGTTCTTCTAAAGCCTGAGCCAATTTTTGCACTTCATCAATGTGGTTAGTGTTCATAGAGCTTGATTCATCATTCATATCTGACAAATGAACCCCTGTGTTTAAAATAAATGGTATTTCTCTTCCTGTTACAAGTTGATAAAGGCATAAAAGATGAAATGATTTTCTTTTGAGTAGAAGGTTAGGAAAGTTTCCAAGGATCCCATTATTCTACTTCAGAAGAGATGATCACACAAAGGTGAAAGCGAGGTTAGGAAAATTTCCTGTGATACCATTATTCGCCTACACCTTTGATTACTTTTGAAGGAAGAACCGGGGATTCGGTGGCTAACACCATCAATACTCGCGTCTCAAACCTTAATATGTAAATGCAAAGAACATAATAAGAAATAAATATGGGGGAGAGAAATAATACCAAAGAGTGTGAAAAAGGGTGGTTCCTTGTCATGATATTGTATGGTAAAGAATCTAGAAAGTTCTTGAACATTGGCTGCAGCGATGAAACTGGCGATGAGGGTTTTATTTGAACAATGCTGTGGGATAATGTGTGGAGTCTGGAAAAGCTGTGAATGTCTACGGAGAAGTACATGTTGGTTAGATCAAAAGCTGATTAGGTGACATTTGGGTACTTGGAAAGAGGGTCATTTCGATGGTTCATGAACAGGTGAGTCTCCGCGTTTTCAAACCTCTTTCTCTGTTTAGTATTCTATTTGCTTGAGGGCAAGCAAAGGCTAAGTCTGGGGGAGTTGATATATCATGGTTTTTACCCTGTTTAGGCCATGCTATAAGTCATTTTTATAAAGTCTTTCTAGTGTTTTGTAGTATTTTAGAGTCTTTTACAGGTTATAACACGTTTGGAGCATAATTGGAATTGTTGGAGCTTTCTGGAGCGGTTTGGAGCAAAAGTTGAAGTCGTGTTGCTGAGTACCTGATTTCACGACAAGCATCGATGGATACCCCCTGGTATCGATCGATACCCATCGCAGCATGATAAGACACACGACTTTTCCAAGAGTTGAAGAATTGCATATTTGCCCCAGAAGTCTTTAATAATTACAAGAAGCCCCAATCCGTGTTTTAGGTTATTTATAGGGATTTTACAACCACTTTGTAGGCTATGCTTTATTTTGTATGCTTTATTTTACTTTGGTTTGAGAGAGACAAGTCTGAATCTCCCTTCGTCCGAGATCAGATCTCAAAACCTCTTGTTACTCTTTCTATTTTATTGATGATTTATTCAGTTATGTTGATTGTTTCATTCTCCATGTCTGAGTAAATCCACTTTAGGTTCAGGGTTCTCATAAGGGTTTTCTCTGAATGCTAGGTTGATTGGTTAATTAGGATTCACCATCTGAATTAGTTCTTCGCCTTAGGTTATGTTCAAAGCTAATTCTAGGTTGACGAATCTGGAACTTAGATCTTAGGATAATTGATTAGGCACGACAGTGTGATTAATTACCTGATAGAACCTTAGGTGAGCAAATTGGTTATTCGCAAAGAGATTTGGTTTAATTGATTTGTGAAAATATCAAACCTGATATTAAAGCTGATTTAGACTTTAGGATTCGCAAAGAGATTTGGAATTCCTAGGATTTAGATTTAGATAATTCTCGCAACGACAATTGGTTAATTATACCTTAGTGATTTGAGTTCAAGAACTGCGCTAAATCTGAATCATGTTAGTTAGTTTATCTGCATTCATTGATTTCCTGAGAAATACCCTGAGCCTATCTTTCTCCAATTGATTTACAACTCTTTTAATTTCTGCACTGCTTTCAATTACATCTCTTGGCTTAACTTAATTCGATACTATACAATCTATTGTGCATCTCTGTGAGTCCTTGTGTTCGATCCCTAGCTATACTACGACAACTGCTTTAGTATCTGAATAGGGTATTAATTTGAGCATATCAGGTACACATAGATGCAAGAGTGTTAATATAAAAAAGGATACCATAAATTTCCTTGATTTGATCTTGCGATGAGATAGCTCATATGAGATCATGAGCGTCTGACTTGATGCAGAGGTTTGTAAAACCCTTCTCCAAGGCCTGGTTAAGAGTTGATCGAATTGCTACTGCTTCCGCCATGAGTGGAGAGCTTACTAGCGGTTCTGCACCGCTTCTGTTGCATAGTTATGTATTCATTTGATCGCAGAAAATCCAGCCTAATCCAGCGGCTTTTGATTCTTCTCTCCATGCTGCATCAATGAAATAGAAGATGGATTCCCGGTGTGTCTACCTACTGACTCTCTTTGTCGATAAGGTGGCTGGTTTGATTTCCAGAAACTGAGCATGTTGCCATTCTCTTGCTTCAGATAATGCTTTTATCATTGTTTCCTCTGCACTAAAAACTATGTTTTCGAACAACAAGAAGTTTCTAGCCGTCCATAGTGCCCAGGACAGCCAAGGAAAGAGTGGGCCTGATCCAACACATGTTTGAGGTAGGCAGCCCATAGACTTCACAGAGATGAATCCCGTGATGAAGTCGGGGATGGCGGAGGGGTTAACGCTGCTCTTAATCGGTATCAGGGACCAAACTCTGCGGGCAAAAGCACATTAAAAAGATGTGTTCTGACGTTTCAAGTTCACCGCAGTGAATGCAGCCATAATCGGCCAATAAACCATGATTTAGAAGGTTTTCTCCCACATGGAGAGCTCGTTGAATAATTTTCCAGATAAAGACTTTCATTTTTGGGGAAAATTTGCCTGCCCAAATCTTAGAGTTTCACTTGAAAGTCGGATTATGGATTTCTTCACTTTGCTCTTTCTCTTTCTCTAAAATATCCACATGATAGCTCGATTTTGAGGAGTAAATCTCTTATTTGGTTTGCAGCCAAATATAAGAATCTTCATCTCTTTTTGGCTCGGTTTGAGGCTGAGAATTTCAGAGACATAGATTGGGAAGATCTCTTCTATTTTTGCCTTGATCCATTCCCCTTACTCTTCTGAGATAAGCTCTGAGACTGTCATGTCTTTTGAATTCAGATTTGGAGGACCTACTAGTTTCTTAAGATTTTTCAGAGAGAGCCAAGCATCGTTCCAGATTGATGTTCCTTTGCCATTCCTATGGCTTTTCCGAGTTGTTTAAGCAACAAATCTCTGCCTATCAAAATCCCACACAAGCCATGCGATGAAGAAGAAGAAGAAGTAGTAGGGACATCAAGGAAGAACTTATATTTACAGTATTTCCCGGCTAAGATCCGAGTTAACAGGCTTTAGGGATTCTTGAGTATCCTCCAACTCAGTTTTTCTAAGAGAGCATAATTATAACTTTGGATCTCACGGAAGCCGAGTCCTCCATCTCTCTTGGATTTTGCAAGTTTAGACCACGCAGTGCATCACATTTTCGTTTTTCCTGGTTTTGAATCCCACCAGAATTGAGTTAAGGCTGATTGAATTTTCTTGCAAAGACTAGTAGGAAGCTTGAAGCATGTCATAGAGTAAGTAGGGATAGCTGACATAACTGATTTTATCATTGTTAGTTTTCCCGCACTTGATAAAAATCTCGAAGACCAGCTTATTGATTTCTGTCTAATGCGATCGACGATCAAAGTGAACAAATACTTCTTTCGGCGTCCAAGACTCTCAGGTAATCCTTATTTACCTTGCCCCCTTACTTCTCGATACACAAGGTAGTTTTGACTTTCTCCCTTATTGCTTGAGGAGTTCTACTTGAGAAAGTGATTGAAGACTTTTGCTTATTGATTAGTTGCCCTGAAGAAGCTTCGTATTGCTGTAGGATTGACAGTAAGGTTTCACAGCAGATGGGTGTTTTTTTACAAAAAAACATGGTGTCTTCAGCAAAAAGCAAGTGATTAATCATCGGGCTTCCTCTTGAAACTCTAACTCCATGAAGCAAATCGTTATCTTGTGACTTTTTGCACAATTCCGACAGAACTTCGCTACATAGAATGAAGATGAAAGGAGATAATGGATCTCCTTGGCCGATTCTACGTTGGGGAAGGACCTGTCCTTGAGCTCATCCATTGATAAGAAAGGAGTAGGATATCGTTGATATACATTGGAGGATCCAATTTATCAATTTTCATGAAAACCTAATCTCTCAAGAACAACAACAATGAAGTCCCATTCAAGCCTATCATATGCTTTACTCATGTCAGTTTTGACAGCCATTGAGCAATGTTTAGTTGCTTTGGATCCCTTCAAACAGTGTAGCATCTCATGTGTTATCAATACGTTGTTTGAAATTAATCATTCAGGGACAAATGTTGATTGTGTTTCAGAGGTGATCGACGAAAGAAGTGGTCTTAGTCTACGGGTGAAGAGCTTTAAGATGATCTTGTAGTACACATTGCACAATGCTAAAGGCATGTAATCTGCCATTTTTTTGGGTTCTGTACTTTCGGGATGAGGCGCAAGTGCATAGAATTGATTGATCTAGGAAGAGGTCTCGATGATAGAATCTCCTTTATCTCTTCCGTGATTTTTGGTCTAACCAATGACCAGTTTGTTTGGAAAAAGCTTGCTGAGAATCCATCCGGTCCTGGAGTTTTATCCGGATGGATTGAAAACATAGCAAAACGTATCTCTTCATTCGTAGGATCCGCTATCAAGCTCTCCTTTGCTTCAGGAGAGATGCACGAGTTAAGGGCTAAAGCTACTGTCTCGACACAATGTGAAGATTTTGTGATGAATAGATATTGAAAATAAGAAGTGATTACTTGAACTATTTAATCTTCTTCAAAGACAGAGACTCCCTCTTTATCTTCAATGATAGAGAATTTGTTTACAGTTCTTCGTCCTCGAGTTACATCATGGAAATAACCTAAATTTTTGTCTCCTAGAGCAAGCCACAAAGTCTTGCTTCTTTGTTTTCAGTACTCATCTTCTTCTTTATATGCAATATTGACTTTATCAGCATCTCATATTGAACTGTAGAACACGTTGCTTTTGTGATGATCTCGGTTCCAGCCTGAGATGGCCTTTCGATATTTAGTAATCCTTTGTTCAACCGAGTCCTCTGGATTATTACTCCAGCTCTCTGCAATCTGTTTTGAGATCTCTAAATTGTTTCTCATTCTTCTATCATATCAAAACATACCAAGTTTTTTCAACAGAGCTGGTTCAAAAACAGTTACAATAGGTTTATGGTAAAATCCTTCAAACTGGAGGTAGTTGCATCGACCCGAAGGATAAAGTTCTGCCTACAAACTATTTGACAAAGAACGATCAAGACGACAATGCACAAGATGACTGCCTCGGATTCCTCTCTAGGAGAGAAGGTTACCAGCATGTCGAAGATCGTATAGATTACATTGAGATAGAAAAGCTCTGAAGTCTTCAAATGATCCTTCTGCTTTAACTGGTCTACCTGAGTTTTCTGAGTTATCGGTGATGTCGTTGAAATCTCTGATCAAAAACCAAAGTACATATTGTGAAGCAGCCATTTCAATAAGAATGTTCCAAATGACTTTACGCTTGGACTGCTCTGTCTCTCCGTAAACAAAGGTAGCTGCGAAGGTATTGTTCTTATACGAAATCTTCGTATCGATGTAGTTATTGCAGGCTGAAGAGATTTGCAGGTTGATGTCCTTTTTACAGAACAAAGAAAGACCTCCACCTCTAGGGATGTGAGGCTGGACAAAGAATTGAGATTCAAATTACAGAAAGTTCAGCTTTTTATTTACAAATTCTTCTCCATTTTTAGTCCCCATGAGGAGTAATATATCAGGAGCCAACTTTTTCTGAAGCTCCTTGATTCGATGAAATGTTATGGGATTCCTCAAACCACAACAGTTTCAGCTCCGGATCGTTAAGGAAGAGGATTTGGCGGATCCTGAAAATCTGCTTTATCCTTTGAAAATGCATGAATGTTGAGACTTGGATCCCTTCATTTCGTTGTTTAGTTCTCTGGTTTGAGGTGGATTGATTATGTCTAGTCCCATGATGGTGAAGTTGAAGAGATGTTCTGTTGAGAGCTATTCTTGAAAGAGGAGAGATTCAGACTTGGTTTTGTTTTTTCTTACGAGTAGCAGTCACTGATGACAAATTTGGAGCCAGGCTCTAGAGTTTTCTTGGAGGGTGGACGACCTCTCACTACAAGAAAACACAGTTTTTGCGACCACTTTTTGCGACTCTTTTTTTGGTCGCAAACAGCTGCGACGAAAGTGAGACGAATTTGCGACTATTTTGCGACTGTTAGTTAATTAGAAGCAAAAGAGTCGCAAATTAACGACACAATTTAATAGTCAGAAAAGAGTAGCTTATTTGCGACTATTTAGGAAATGTCGTCCCAAATTTGCGACGGAAAAATGTAGTCGCAAAAGTAGTCCCAAATTTGAGACGGATAAATTTGGTTGCAAACGTTGTCGCAAATTTTCGACCAATTTGCTACAGAAAATTAAAGAAAAAAGTGGTCGCTAAAAGTTGGTAGAAAACGTGGAAAATACGTGAAATAAGTTGGTATACCAAACTTTTGGGACTCTATTTTAGAGTCGCAAAAGAGTCTCAAAATTTTGCATATATAACAACCCACGCTTGACATATACATTCATCGAAGCAAAAGAAAAAAAAAACGAGTGAGTCACAAAAAAAAAATGTGGAATTCATCACGATAGTGGATGTATAATAGGATCGATCCACACACAAATCATATCTCCAGTGAATTCTTGGCGGGGGTGGATCAGTTCATGAATTTTGCTAATAGCCAACCACTAGCGCAAAGCAGTGGAGGTAGGTTTCATTGTCCTTGTATTAAATGTAAAAATTCCAAATTTTTGCATGGAAATACAATTTCGAAGCATTTGCATAGTAGAGGATTTATGCCAGGATATTATGTATGGTGTGAACATGGTGAAGATTATGATGTGGTTGGGGGAGGATCGAACAGTCATTATGCTAATGTAGATTATACTAGTGGTAATCATCAACCAACAACATATGATGGGGGGAATGTATATGCTGGGATGGTGAATGATGCATTTCATGGTGCTACGTCATTTAATCATCATCATGAACATGATGAAAGTGGATATGATCATCATGTTCATGAAGAAACTACCCAAGAGGCAAAACGGTTTTACGACATGTTAGATGCTGCAAATACTTCACTTTATGATGGTTGTCGTGAAGGTCTGTCGAAGTTATCTTTGGCTGCTCGGTTCATGAACATTAAGTCAGACCATAATATGGCCGAAAGCTGTATGGACGCATGGTCTGAATTGTTTACAGAGGTTTTACCAGAGGGTAATCAATCACCTAGTTCGTACTACGAGACAGAAACTTTGATGCGAAAGCTAGGATTGCCGTACCATACATTTGATGTATGTATAGATAATTGTATGCTCTTTTGGAAAGAAGATGAGAAGTTGAAGCATTGCAAGTTCTGTGCAAAACCAAGATATAAGGCTAGTGAGGGACGAACTAAAATCCCGTTTAGTCGTATGTGGTATTTACCTATCACTGACAGATTGAAGAGAATGTACCAATCAGAGAAGACTGCATCATCGATGAGATGGCATGCTGAGCATGATTCAAAAGACGGAGTAATGTGTCATCCATCTGATGCGGCGGAGTGGAAGAATTTTCAATATTTGCATCCTGCGTTCGCAGAAGAAACGCGAAACGTATATCTTGGGTTATGTACTGATGGTTTTAATCCTTTTGGTATGTCAAAAAATCACTCGTTGTGGCCTGTGATCATGACTCCATACAACTTACCGCCATATATGTGCATGAATACTGTGTATTTGTTCCTGACGATTTTGAATTCGGGACCAAATCATCCACGAGCCAGTCTTGATGTTTTCCTCCAACCATTGATCGACGAGTTAAAGGAGTTATGGTATAACGGAGTTGAGGCATATGATGTGTCATTAGATCAAAATTTCAACCTGAAAGCTGTTCTAATGTGGACTATAAGCGATTTTCCAGCATATGGTATGTTGTCGGGATGGACGACACATGGAAGACTATCGTGTCCTATTTGTATGGATGATACAAATGCTTTTTATCTTCCGGCTGGTAGGAAGACATGTTGGTTTGACTGTCACAGAAGATTTCTTCCTGCAAGTCATTCGTTACGGAAGAATAAAAAAAACTTTTTGAAGGGAAAGCACGCATTGAACGACTACCCACCACAATCTTTAACTGGCGAACAAGTTTTATATGAGCGTATAAGGCATGCAGAACCACACAAAACATCTGAAGTCGGTGGAAAACTATCTTGTGGATTTTCATTTAACAGGTTTAACCGAGACAAAGGAAAACTATCTCGAGTCATTGCTGGCATATTTCGGAGGAAGTTTGATGGCCCGTACTATAGCTGGCGCCAAACCCCTATAGACATTCAAGAGAGATACTTCAGAACATTTGCGGTAAGAGTCTTTATATAGTTTTCATTGTAAGTGACATATAAAATGATACTTACCATTACTGTATTCTGTAGCGGAAGTACAATTGGGATAGCGGGATTACCGATCTGGTCAAAGCAGGCTTCTTGAAGAGAGCCAAAAAACGGATGAAAGGTATCGTTAGTCAAGCTAAACACAAAGGTGAGAGACCACCTTGGATTGGCGAGACGCTTTGGGCTGAAATGTGGGCTCATTGGGACAGTCCGGATGCTATTGAGAGGAGCTCTACTGCGACACAATGTCGTAACTCTGACTGTGGCGGTCTTGGTCCCCACAAGCACGTATCCGGCCAGAAATCGTACCTGCAAATTAAACAAGAAATGGTAAAGCGTTTTCTGTTTATTTTATATATTGCATTTCAGTTTTTAATATGTTTTTGTATCGTTATAGGAGGAAGCATTAGGGCGTCCTGTCTCGCTTGGGGAAGTGTTTATCAAAACACATACAAGGGCAGATGGAAGTTTTGTTGATCACAAGGCCAAAAAAGTTGCTGAGACTTATGACAAGAACATCGAAGAGATGATGTTACAAATGGAGGTCGATGGTTCTGCAACTTCAGAGAATTCTTCTCAACATTCTACTCATCGCACCCTCACCATTGAGGAAAAGAATGACATCTTTCTTAAGGTATTTTCTGTTTTCTGGTTTTGAGTTTTGTTTTTTTTGGTCGATGGTTATGTTAGATGATGTATACTATTTTTTTTTTAGTTTCCATGAGGTTTTGAGTTTGCATTGGTTATGTTTGTTGCTGTGTATATTGTGGTCTGTCTGTTTTTTTGAGTTTGCATTGAGTTTCCATGAGGTTTTGAGTTTGCATTGTAAACTGTTTTTCAGCAAACAAAACTTGAATTCTTTCATTCTGTTCATTTTTTTTGCCTGAATTGGTTCTACTGATGATTGAGTGATTGAATTGGTTGTGATTCATTTTCTGTTTTTGTTTTTTGTTTTCCAAGTCTACTGAAACAGATGAGAAAGGAAATGCTTTTGGACTTGGCGAGCTTGGCGAGTTGTTCAACAACGGGAAAAGCAAAGAAAGTTATTCAAGCTCTTCATCATCGATTTTAGAGATGCAAAGCCAACTTCAAGCTGCAAATCAGAAGATCGCTGAACAAGAAGCGGAAAATGCTCGACGTGATGAGGATCAACGACTTGCTCAATCTCGGATTTCAAGCTTGGAGGCGTACCTCAAGAAAAATGATCCCGCGTTTGCATCGTTTGTGGCTTCTCAAGTAGCCAACCCAGCCACCGCAGCAACCACCACACCAGCCTCTGTACCAGCCTCCGCAGGAACCATCAGACCACGCACAAACGGTTCTTCAATCTCTCCCTCTTAGCTTTGTTTTTTGTTTGTAAACGATGCAAACATTTGTAGCTTTGTTTGTTGAATCATCAATGTTTTGTTTTGGATATTGTAAGTGTTTTTGTATAAAAAAACCTTTGTTTGAATGATTTTTTTTATTTTAGTTTTTTTTAGATTCTGGATTTCAATTTACAGGATTGATCTTCGACAAACATGACAAGCCTGATTTGCGACCAACAAGACAAGAACAAAAAGAGTGGAAAATTGGTTGCTAATACGCGACGCTTTTGCGACTAACTTGTTAACAAGTAGTCTTTAATCAGTCGCAAAAATTTGCGACCACTTTAAGACCATCTGAAAACAGTCGCAAATCTACGACTACAATACCGTCCTTAATTAGTCTCGATAAAACGACTCCTGAGTCAGTCACAAATCTACGACTAAAATACCGTCCTTAATTAGTCTCGATAATACGACTCCTGGGTGAGTCTGAAAAGAGTCGCAAAAATAACGTAGTCACTATATAGTCATTAATAAACGACCAATATTTTAAGTGTCAATTCAGTCGCTTATTAACGACTAAAATATGTAGTCACAAAGTAGTCGTAAATTTGCGACCATTATGCGACTACTTTATTTAGCGACCAAAAATTTGCGACCACTTTTAATAGTCTTAAATAAGTCGTAAATACAGTTTTTGCGACCGTTTTGGGACTCTTTTGGGAGTCGCAAAAACTGTGTTTTCTTGTAGTGTCTTTTCTTTCTTAAATGCTCCAGATTTGAGATTAATGCAGTTTCATCATGAGGATTGGTGTACCGATCTGGTGTTTCCTCTCTGGATCTAGATGATTCTCCCCGGTACAAACCATTGGTGAGGATGTTTTGCGGCTCATTTGTTGGGACAGCTAACATAACAGCCATTATTTCCGCCATTAATCCTCTGGATTCTCTCTCTATAACTCTGTGGCGTCTAGCTGCACTCTCAGCAGGATCACCACAATTAATGTATTGAATGGTGACTTCCTGAAGTTCCTCTAGAATCTCCTTTTTTGTTTGTCTAGGAGGTGGAAGAGGAAAAACTTCCTTGTCGAGATTTCGTTCAAGAGGGGGACGAACCATTTGTGAAGAGACAAAGCCTTCATCAATTGTATTTATGTCTCTATGGATTTTTTCTCTCCATTTTTGGTTCGGTGTAGCTCTAAGTAGTGGCTGATCATGAGCGTTGTTGCGCAGGTAGTCTCTCATATCATGGTGAGAGTACCTTTGTGGTGAATGATGTTGTTGGGAGTTGCTCATGTCCCTTTGGTAGGAGTGCGAATCGACATGGGATCTTTGGTTGCTCTTATCCTGTGAATTTTTTCCAGTTTGTTGAAGTGCCTGCTCATATGGGATGATTTTTGATTTGAACACCAGTTGTTGGAATGGTCTCTCACCAAAATATCTACCATATCAGTCCTGCCTTTGGCTGAAGGGCTGCTCCCGCTCGACATAAGCTCGTTTGGAGGTTCAAGAGTAGTCTTTCCCGGCGTTCTCTCTCTTGATTTGTTATGGTTAGCCTTGTTCCAGTTTTTGAGAGTGCAGTCCTCCTTTCTGTGTGAGAGTTTAAAGCAGTAGGAGCATTGATTTCCAAGCTTCTCATACTCCAAAGTGACTATGGCCTCTCTTCCACCACAAAACTCCACGATGGTTTCTTTCGTAAGGGCTTTTAGACCATCAATTTCTACTTTTATGTGGGCTCTAGTTTTTGTGATTTCATGGTCTTGCAAAACATCAATCTCTTTTCTGATATTGTAGATAAGTTCTTTCTTCCAGTAATGCAAGAAGATTCCTTTGAGCTGAATCCAAAATGGTAAATGAGATGGGAAGTTTGGAGAGATGATAGGTTTCCATCTCTGTAGAATTAGCATCCATTTTGCGTAGTGGTAAGGCCGGTTGTCGAGCACTTTTTGTAGGTCGTCTTCATAGTCGAATCGGAACTGAAAACAATTATTGCCAAGATATGAACCAATTTCTTTCCCTTTTAGATCCCACCGTTTGGATATTAAGGGAATCATAGCCCATAATCGTTGTTCAGGTGGGTTTGTTAGGAGTCCAATGAGTGTTAGAGAGTTTTCTTGAATGAGGTTAGATGTGTCCAAATCCAGAGCTCTGATTCTTTTCTGCGGCGGAGGAGACGGAGTGAGGTTGATGCCTTTTCCGTTTCCCGAGTAGGAGAAGCGTCGGGACATTTTGAGGGAAACGATGTGAAGAGGTACGGTTAACTGAGAAGATTCCGATGGTGTGGAGTTGCAGGGAAACAGAGCTAAGAAGAATTTTTTTCCAGTTTTAGAGGTTTCGGGTGCTCAGAATCGTCGCAGAAAGATGGTTCTGGACGGAGGAGATTAGAGTTGAGAAGAAGAGGGGCTTACCGGCGGGGAGTCGGACCATCCGACATGAAGTCGGGGGTGGAACCGCGGTTTCACTAAACCAGAGGTAGAATTGGTTTCAAAAAGTTTATAATTTGGGAAAAGCAGGGTAGATAATCTTGAAACAGGGGGCTTAAACAAGGTGGTTGAAAACTATCTAGGATGTTGTGCCTGAGAGAGAAAGGGAACTAGTACGAACAAGATATAATATTTCCAGTGAATATTATTAACCGGTGAAGTTATGCATATTGGACACTATATTGATCAAATACTACTTTAAATATTAATTTGTATTTTCAAATAAATCATGCTAGTTAAAGTCATATGCTTTCGTTTGTTTTATTATTTGTTTAATTCATAAATCGATGCAAATGGGCTCTTAATATCACTGGATATAATTATTTGGCATGGGCATTAGATGTTGAGTTTTATCTAAGTGCAAAGGGACTTGGTGATACAATCACCGAAGGAAATAAAGTTGAAAGCAAGAATAAAGCTATGATGTTTCTTCGCCGTCACTTCCACGAGGGCCTCAGAAACGAGTACATGACCGTGAAAGATCGAGAGGTTCTATGGAACAATCTGAAGGAAAGTTATAATTACCAGAAAACTGTGATCTTACCTAAAGCTCATTATGATTTGTTGCATATGAGATTACAAGACTTTAAGTCTGTAAATGAGTACAACTTAGCAATGTTCCGGATTACATCCAAATTGGAACTATGTGGAGAGAAAGTCATGGATGCTGAAATGTTAGAGAAGACATTCTCTACTTTTTCACGCAAACAATGTTGTCTTGTAGACACAATACCGTGAAAAGTGATTTAAGAAATATTCCTAACTTATATCTTGTCTCCTCGTGCCTAAGTAGAATAACGAACTCTTGATGAAAAACCATGGTTTAGAGCTGAACCAGTTGGACGTAAACCATAGTTTTTCATCAAGAGCTTCGGGGAATAGAGCTGAACCAGTTGGACGTAAACTATTTTTTTTTCATCAAGAGCTCGTTATTCTGCTCAACAAGACAAGATATAATATATGAATATTTCTTAAATCCCTTTTCACGGTATTATGTATGCAGGACAACATTGTTTGCGTGAAAAGTAGATAATGTCTTCTATAACTTTTCATTATCCGTGACTTTCTCCCCCACATAGTTCCAATTTGGATATAATCTGGAACATGGCTGAGTTGTACTCACTTACAGACTTAAAGTCTTGTAATCTCAGATGCAACCAATCATAACGAGCTTTAGGTAAGATCAAAGTTTTCTGGTGATCATACATTTCCTTCAGATTGTTCAATAGAACCTTTGGATCTTTCACGGTCATGTACTCGTTTTTGAAGCCCTCGTGGAGGTGACGGTGAAGAAATATCATAGCTTTACCTTTATTCTGACTTTCAGCTTTATTTCTTTCGGTGATTATATCACCAAATCCCTTTACACTTAGATTAAACTCATCATCTAATGCCCATACCAAATAATTATCTCTAGTAATATCAAGAGCCTATTTACATCGATTTATGAATTAAACAAATAATAAAACAACATAGAGCATATGACTTTAACTAGTATGATTTATTTCAAAAGTCAAATTAATATTTAAAGTAGTATCCGATCAATATAGTATCCAATATGCAAAAAGTAAATCATATAATAATATAATTGAATTGTCATGTTCCATATAATTAATTAAATCAAAAATAGGAATCACTAAGATGTGAGATATGTCGATCATATGAGAGATGTGTCATAGTGATTCTATAGTATCGATAAGTATTATATTTTAATTTTGCATATATGATAAGCGTGAATCCATTATGACGAACCATGAGTCTATAATAAACATGGTTCAAAACAGAATTATGACAAAA